>OX465281.1:121138976-122477051 GCA_949987705.1 Thereva unica | reverse complement strand
TACCGCTTCTACCTTCACGCACCTTTTTCCTCAACTCGGCCATCTCCGGCCCACTACACACCTCCCCCTTCATTAATAAATACATAGAACACACAGTCGGTGTTGTTGAGCCCATATAACACCTCACAGATCAAAACCAAAGTACAACGACATATACTCACACAACATCCAGACTAGCCTAAACTTACTAGTAGACATTGCATCATGACTTGAAGGACATAACGTGCTAACGGTATAAAGGGTTGGACTTGACCATGCCACATAAAAAATCAAAAATAAAATCAGGTGCGGTAACGGGACCCCCGTCAGGAACGAAGTTCCTTACGATTTTTCTACAACTGCGAATGTAACTCCAAATAAAATCTGTATATTTTATTTATTTTTACTTTATACTATTTTTCAAGCAAATAATGTAAAGGATCGAATCAAATCAAAAATTTAATTTAATATTTTAGGAAAATATTTATTATAATATTAACATTCCAAAACTTTCAAAAAAAAAAATTTCAAATTTTATCACCAAATTGTTACATAGAAATTATTGGCTTATGATAACTATGCAGATGCATATACTTCAGAATCAATTTTGTCCAAGAATCTTGAAAAAACGGCATCAACTGTAGTACAGTATTAGTTGTGTACTGTGCTGGATCATTATTCATACTCAAATTAAATGTGTCAGATAAAAAGGATGTGAAGATTTTAAATTTGTCTTTTTCATTGAAGTTAATACATCTTAAAGTCTCCAGCTAATATTAGTGGAAGTTTATGACATAGTAATTTAGATTCTCTCTCAGTATATTCTAACAGGGATCGATGAATAAATAATGTAATATCCTCAATCTTTTGATTTGGTTATATATAAACAGCTACAATAACTATTTCATGATCGTTTCTTATTTTTTTTCACTGGTCCAGCAGGAGCTGGTAAAACTTTCGTCATTAAGCTCATAATGGAAATTTATAATAGATTTACTGATACAGACGGCTATTGTAATGCTTATATAACTTGCGCTACCACAGGAAAAGCTGCTGTGGCAGTTAATGCCCTTAGAATTTCAATTTCAAAACCATTACCTCTGTCATCTGAAATCTTACATTTGTATAAATCTCTTTTTAGATATGTAAAAGTAATAATCATCGATGAAATAAGTATGATCAGTGCAGAGCTTTTAAAGAAAATTGACTGGCGTTTGGTGTTTCACAGTATTGAGTGAACCATCGCTCGACATTTACGCTAGCAGAGGCTTACATTACTTTTTCACAGTCAAAATTATTATTCGATTTCTTTTAATAATTATTGTTATATGTGTACAGATAGAGTAATGAGTGTTTTCCTCTTTATATGTTAAGCATTAGTAGTTTATCCCGTTGGAGAAAGTGATCTGATATTCGGACATGATATCAAGAGGCACGATCCTCCACAAGTCCATCCAATTACTGGCTTATGCAGACAGGAAATCTGGGACTGCACATTAACGAAAGCAAAACAAAGAACATGTTGGCCTCGTCTACAAGAACACCTAACATTTGTCCCACAATTAAGGTAGAGGAACACGAATTTTAAGTGGTAAAATCATTTACCTACCTTCAATAACATCAGCCGACAATAGCATGGAACCAGAAATCCGAAAGTAGAAATCTGGAACAAGATGCTAATTTTAGAGTAAAGCTACATAAAAAGTCAATCATCGATACTGGTGGTTTACCATATCAAATTACTTTTGTTAAAGGCATGTTTTATCTAATAACAACAAATATTGATGTATCAGATGGCTTATGTAATGGTTCAGCTGGAAAATTAGTGCAGAATCAGTATGGGGCTAGTGCCATTATTTTATACTTTTTAGTTCGTTATAAAAACGTGTTATATCAAAAAGTTTTTTTTATGTAATAATTATTTATGAAATAATTATTATCTGCTTTTTAGTCTTGTGTGCGACATTTTGCAATCACTTTTTAACATGGTCATGATATTATGACGGATACATGTCGAAAATTGTTACTTAAATCTACTAATAATATACCAATCTTTTTAATTTTGAAATCCCTGAAAATTAAAATGAAGAAGTAAGCTAAATTAATTTTATAAGATTTTTATTTCAATAATAGCTGCATCTCTTTTTTGATCATTTTTACTATTTTGAAACTACTCTTTTACTGAAAAGCGCTTAGCTGACTTTTGATTGTATTTAACTGCTTTCTTCATATAAAAACATATTGTTGTAAAGAAAATGTTAATACGTCCTCTTGAGATGGCCGCCTTGGACCAAACGAAATTTTGAGTATACTATATTGCTTATGGTATTCTACTTATCATACCCTTTCATTTGATACCCATGTCGAAAGGGTTCTGAAGAGAATGGTAACCCACTCTCCTGAGGAAGCCGCCATGGACCTAATAATGTTCTGAGTAAATTGTATTGCTTATGGTTTTTTACTTATCACACCCTTTCATTTGATACCCATGTCGAAAGTGTTCTGAAGAGAATGGTAACCGGCCCTCCTGAGGAGGTCGCCATGGATCTAAAGACTTATTGCTTTACTTTTGATGCCCTTTCGTTTGATACCCATGTCGAGGGGGTTGTGAAAGAAGTGTTAATCCGTCCTCTTGAGATGGCCGCAATGGATCAAACGAAATATTGAGTATACTATATTGCTTATGGTATTCTACTTATCATAACCTTTCATTTGATACCCATGTCGAAAGGGTGCTGAAGAGAATGGTAACCCACCCTCCTGAGGAGTCTGCCATGGATCTAAGGGCATGGCTTATTGCATTCGTCTTATGACGCCCTTTCATTTGATAACCATATAGAGGGGGTTGTGAAGATAATGGTAATCCGTCCTCTGGAGATGACCGCCATGGACCAAACGATAAATTAAGTATGCTATATTACTTATGGTGTTCTACTTATCATACCATTTCATTTGATATCCATGTCGAAGGGTTTGTGAAGAATATTTCAATCCGCCCTCCTGAGACGGCCTCCATGGACTAAAGGTAGGTACCATATTGCATTGTCATCACAGCTAAAGCTGTGTGCAAAATTTCACCATGATAGGATATCCAGAAGTATTTGAAAAATCGAATGCAAAATTTGTTCCGTGAAAAAACAGTAATCCGTCCTCTAGATTCCTCCGCCATGGATCTTCATGACAGCTTCAGCTCCGATGACAATGCAATATGGTATACTCATTATACCGTTAGATCCATGGCGACCGTCTCAAAAGGATGGATTACTGTTTTCTTCACGGAACAAATTTTGAGATCGGTTTTTTGAATACTTCCGGATATCTTATCATGCTGAAATTACAATGCAATACGGTATACTCAATATACCTTTATATCCATGGCGGCCGTCTCAGGAAAGAGGATTGAAATATCCTTCACAACCCTTTCGACATGGGTATCAAATGATAAGGTATGATAAGTAGAACACCATAAGCAATATACATAGTATACTCAATATATAGTTTGGCCCATGGCGCCCATCTCAAAAGGGCGGATTACTATTTTCTTCACAACACCCGAGGCATGGGTATCAAATGAAAGTGTTTGATAAGTAGCACACCATTAGAAATATATTATACTCAATATGTATGTCGTTTGGTCCATGGCGGCCATCTTAAAAGGGCGGATTACCATTTTCTGCACAGCCCCTTCGACATGGGTATCAAATGAAAGAGTATGATAAGTAGAACACCATAAGCAATATAGTATACTCAATATATCGTTTGGTCCACGGCGCGGCCTTTTCAAGAAGGCGAATTACGATTTTCTTCACAACCCCCTCGACATGGGTATCAAATGAAAGGGTATGATAAGTAAAACACCATAAGCATATAGTATACTCAATATATCGTTTGGTCCATGGCGGCCATCGCAAGAGGGCGGCTTACAATTTTCCTCACAACACCCGAGACATTGGTGTCAATGAAAGGGTATGATAAGTAGGACACCATAAGCAATATATTATACACAATTTATCGTTTGGTCCATGACGGCCATCCCAAGACGGCGGATTTCAATTTTCTTCACAGCACCCGAGATATGGGTATCAAATGAGAGGTTATGATAAGTAGAACACCATGAGCAATGTAGTATACTCAATTTATCGTTTGCTGCATGGCGGCCATTCCAAGAGGGCGGATTACCACATTGGGTATCAATTGAGAGGGCATCGAATGCAATAAGCTATGCCGCTAGATCCATGGCGGCCTCCTCACGATGGCGGGTCACCATTCAGAACCCTTTCGACATGGGTATCTAATAAAAGTGTATGATAAGTAGGAGACTATAAGCAATTTAGTATACTCAATATATCGTTAGATTCAGGGCGGCCACCTCAAGAGGGCGGACTACCATTTACTTCACAACCCCCTCAACATGGGTGTCAAATGAAAGGGCATCATAACTCGAATGCAATAAGCTATGTCGTTAGATCAATGGCGGCCTCCTTAAGAGGGCGGGTTACCATTCTCTTCAGAACCCTTTCTACATGGGTACCAAATGAAAGAGTATGATATAGTATATTCAAAACATCATTAGGTCCATGACGGCCATTTCAAGAGGTCGGATTACCATTTCCTCGAGCCATGGGTTGAGCCTTTGCCCTTTCCGCTTTTCATACAACAACGAAATCAAACCCACGTACACCAAAGCCATTTTTCTCAGTATTACCAATAAGCCATTACGCAATTTCCCGCATGTATCCGTCATAATATCATCAAGATATTAAAAATTGATTGCAAAATGTCACATACAAGACTAAAAATCAGAAAATATAGTAAAAAAAACTTTTTAATATAGCACGTTTTTATAACGAACTAAAAAGTATAAAATAATTTCTCCTAGCCCCATACAGATGTAGAACCTCAAACATATTCTTAACACCTTACAGATAGTCCTGAAAATTGGATTGTGAATTTGTAATAGCTATGAAAATATTTGTAAAATTTTAAACGAAAAAACGTTAGGCGCATACATGATTGATGCGAATGATTTCTCAACCCAGGTACTCTACACTTCTTACTATTGTCTATAGCATGTGCCCCACGTTTTTTCGTTTAAAATCTTACAAATATTTTCATAGCTGTTATAAATTCACAATCACAAATATTCAGGACTGTATGGTGTTAGAAATATGTTTGAGGCTCTAAATCTGTATGGGGCTAGGAGAAATTATTTTATACTTGTTAGTTCGTTATAAAAACGTGCTATATTAAAAAGTTTTTTTTATCTAAGTAATTATTTAGATCCACAGCCTCTATTACTTTAACATAGGCAACTAAAAGGAAAGATGTACCATTTCATACAAGAAAAGTGTGCACGATTCTCTAAAGAGAGCTTTTCCTATTTCCTCCATTTCAAGCTTCCTTCTGACGAAAAATGCCCCCGCTAATTCTTTGTTTTCTATGGCACTGTCAAGAGCTTTGAATAAGTTTTATCTGAAGAGAACCAAAGGAAATGGAGGCAAATGATAACGATGGATGGTCGAGTTTTTTGCGTTTGCGCTTTTTATAGAGGTTTTCTTGTTTATGAAATATCGGCATACGTGTTTATGTACCTATATATGTATTTGTGTATTTTTACTAGGTAAATTTTATTAAAGGGATAAAATTGTTGATGGAAATCAATTTAATTAAGAAAGAAGCTGTTATAAATTTTTAGGAAGTTGCAATTTTGTTTTTTAGGTTCCACTTTCCGGTTTCTACTACTTTGCAAAAGTTAGTAAAACCTTCAGTTTTATCGCATTTCCGGAATAAGCTTATTTTGCAGATTGGAAAATGTTTCCTTTTGGTCAAAGATTCACAAGAAAATTACATATTTCATTTTAAAAGAATTTCAAGATGTAAAATAGCATATCATCAACCACCTCAAAATTACGAAAAGTGGAAATATTGCATTAAGGCATTATTTATGACCATTCTCACTTAATATAAGAATTCTATCAGTCATTATAAAAAAAACCAAAAGCACATATTTTTTAGATCCATCTTGTGATATTCCTCTGCCATCCTGGAAAGTATCCTAGTTTCAGCGATTGTCTTTAAACTTGGTGCAATTATATCATAGTAGCATAAAACCCGCGTGCCTTGCAACGCCTTTAAATAAGAACTGTTTATTATGTGCAATGTTTTCCTTCAAAAAAAAAAAAAGTCAGCCTGTTATTATCTTTAAAAAGGGTTTATTATATTGCATTTTTTTAATAAATATGTTAAACAAATTGCTGCGTATATAACCTTTGCTCAACAAATCTCCAAGTTTTGAAGCAGAGATTGGCATGTTTATGTCATTAATAGAAGTGACATTTTAGGGTTTGACGAACGTTCGATAAGTTTGTTCGCCTATTTACGTGGGTGCAAGAAATTATGAAGCAATCACAAATGAATATTAAATAAAGTGAATTCCGAGTCATTAATTTCTTCGTGATTATAGGGATGCACTGTCAAAATTTCAGCCCTTCAGCTTCAGATGTTTGGGTTAATCCCATTTTATCCCCTTAGGGGATGAATTTCGAGTAATCGCCTCTTAGTGGATGTCCACGTCATTATAGCGATGCACTGTCCAAATTTCAGCCCTATAGCTCCAGTAGTAACCCCGTTTCATGAATTTCGAAAAATCGCTTCTTAGTGAATGTCCACGTCATTATAGATATGCACTGTCAAAATTTCAGCCGTTTAGCTCCAGCGGTTTGGGTTAACCTTATTTAACCCCCTTAGGGGATAAATTTCAAAAAATCGCTCCTAAGTGGATGTCCACGCCATTATAGAGATGCACTGTCAAAATTTCAGCCCTATAGCTTTAGCGGTTTGGAAAAACCCGATTTCACCCCCTTAGGGGATGAACTTCGAAGAATCGCTTTATATTGGATGTCCACGCCATTATAGGGATGCACTGTCAAAATTTCAGCCCTATAACTTTAGCGGTTTGGATAAACCGCATTTCAACCCCTTAGGGGATGAATTTCGAAAAATCGCTTTTTAATGGATGTCCACGCCATTATAGGGATGCACTGTCAAAATTTCAGCCTTATAGCTCCAGCGGTTTTGAGTTGACCCCATTTCACCCCTTAGGGGATGAATTTCGAAAAATCGCTTTATAGTGGATGTCTACGCCATTATAGGGATGCACTGTCAAAATTTCAGCCCTATAACTTTAGCGGATTGGATAAACCCCATTTCACCCCCTTAGGGGATGAATTTCGAAAAATTGCTTTATAATGGATGTCCACGCCATTATAGGGATGCACTGTCGAAATTTCAGCCCTATAGCTTTAGTGGTTTGAATAACCCCATTTCACCCCCTTACGGGGAAAATTTCGAAAAATCGCTTTTTAGCGGATGTCCACGTCATTATAGGGATGCACTGTCAAAATTTCAGCCCTACAGCTCCAGCGGTTTGGGTAAACCCCATTTCACCCCCTTAGGGGACGAATTTCGAAAAATCGCTTATTTATGGATGTCCACATCATTATAGGGATGCACTGTCAAAATTTCAGCCCTTTAGCTCTAGCGGTTTAGGTTGTGCGTTGTCTGTCAGTCAGTTACTTTTTATACAATAGACGAAAAAAATTAAAGAAAAAAAATCCCTTTACAACTTATTGAACCCCATTTCACCCCCTTCAACCCTTTTTTCTTCATAAAAAGTAGCCTATGTCCGTCTCCAAGGTATAAACTATGTCTGATTTCATCAAAATCTAAATCAGTCCAGTGGTTTAGGCGTAACAGACAGACAGAGTTACTTTCGCATTTACATATAATATTAGTAAGGATAGTATATTAGTATTTAGTATTTTGTTAAAAATAAATACTCCTTTTCACACCTCTGCCGGGTGGAGCATTGGGGCGTTTTTTAAAGTGGTTTCCCCAGTAAGCCTAATCCACGAAAATATTTCAGCGTTACATTCCTCACAGGCATTTAGTCTACATTTAGTAAATCCGATATAACGTTACATTTTTAAAAGCAATTATCCAATTTGCTATTCACACTACTACTCCTAAGTTTGTTGTGCTTTTCTTTTAAGATTGGAGAACTTTTTTTTTTTTTTGAAACAGTTTTTAAATGAGTTGTTATCTTTAAATTGATGTAAATGCCATAAACAAAATTTTCGAAGAAGAACGAGGATCAAATAATCGAATTATATAAAGATGGGTTGTTACTGAAGTCCCCTCTTGATCGCGCTAAGGACAATAGGTTTTCAATTGCGTCTAGGTCGAATTGGTCTTGGTGGTCAGAATAAAATATTTCTTCGGAAAATAGTTTAATATTTCATCTTTATTGTGTTTTCAGATACTACGATTCTTCTAGAATAGTATCTGTTAGAGGTCGCGCCAAAAGAGTTGATGCCGAGAAAGTCGCGTTTTCCATGCGCAGTAGAATCCGCGCATGCCGTTCCCGTCCCTTAGCCTAGTCGCAACAAATTTCGAAGGGGACATTTGAAAATACATAAGCGCATTTCTTATCCACATGTGCGCAATTTTTATTTGTGTGCAGCTTTAATTTCCCAGTAGGACCGGTAAGCTTACAGAAGTACTGAAATCAGCACTTACTGGTAAGGGGTAGGCCTTACCACTCCCTTTTACAGAAGTGCTTACTTTTACACACGATGTCATAGGGGGTAAGGCCTTACTATGGTACTTACCTTAGAGTACTTATAGAACTGCTCATCTGTAAGGGGTATAGTAAGGCAGCAAATGGAACATTGCGAAAAGAGATATTCATGGGCGCCTTTGGATGTGTGATCCGGTGTCGAAATGCTTTTATTTTTTTTTTCTTCTTTTACAAATGCCTTTTTTTTCCAAGCCCGAGAGTGGCTTTACCTAAGCAGTCCCTCAACTAAATTCTCCACTTCTCCAAAGCTGCTTGTCCTCCGTATCGAATGAGAGCCGCGCTATTGAGTATGCTAACGTCGCATTTTATGTCGACGAATATAATTGCCCGTTTTCTTTCTTTCTATAAAATTTATGAAAGCTCCAGGAAAGCTCCCTTGAATCATCGGGCAGACTCTCACTTGTTTGGGTATAATTCTGGACTACACCTTACCATCTGCCTTCTCTTGTAATGGGGTTTGTAAGGGCTCATCTAGCACCAAGAAAATAAGGGGCACCCCTTACCAGATGAGTACTTATTTCAGTGCTCCATCGGTAAGGCCTTCCTAGAATTCCTACTGGGTTCCCCAGCTGCGCGCTCCGGCATCAACTCTTTTGGCGCGACCTCTAGTATTTAAACTTTGATTAGAATGAAAATAAACTCAAAAAAATGTAAAAATCGTTGCTTTTCTTTGATCTCCATTATCTCGAAATGTCATTTGTCATGTTTGCTCGTAAGGGGATTAATTTTTCTCTGTCAATTTTCAGCCGATTTGCCTGAAATTTGCCACACACCCTCTTCAAACAATAATAAAGGTTTGTGTAAAACACATTTTTGATAACGTTATTTAAAAAAAAAGTTATATTGCTTTAAAAGTGAAAAACACTCGAAAATAGGCGCAAAATGGCGTTTTTCCGGCATGTCTTTATTCCAACTAGCATAACTTCGTAACAAAATAAAAATTCAAAAATCTGTTTTACAGAAACTTTTATTATTGTTTAAAGATGAAACGTGCCAAAAAATAAAAATTGGCCGAGAAAAATTAATCTACCTACGGGCATATTTTTCACTCTTTCATTCAAAAAAGGGTGGGGGAATTTTTGGGGAGGGTTTTCGTACACATTTTCTGTCAAAGCCAAATGAAAAATGATGAAAAATTGTAGATTTTAGCCATTTGGGTTGGACCTCCCCTTAACTGAATCATACATTAGACCTATTAACTCTGATTTTGATTTGAGTGTAAGTATATTGGATTTTTTGCGGTTCTTGGTAGTTTTAAATTCGGTTGAAGATAACTATGTAATCAATATACACTAGACATGTTTAATTGATGTACTCCTGCAATACACAATTCGTGAGTCGCTGGAAAGTTGCAAGGTAGTGGCCATTTTCGACGCTGAAAGCCGATTTATGGATATCATCTTCATGGTCTTCAAAAGTGATTCTTCTTTCTAGATCCATTTTTATTGGATTGATGTTGTTAAGAATTACAAACAATTATTTCATCCTTTTTTGTGCATCGCGGGTTTTTTTCTGAAGTCGGTTTTTAAATTTTTTTTTTTATTTCGTGCTTTTTAGTCCATTCATTTTTTAATATTGCCTGTCATTGCAAGGAGCCTACGTTTTTACTACGCCACATAGCGAAGTGTATTCTACTTGTCACACCTTTTCATTTGATACCCATGCCTGGGGTCGAGGAGCGCAATTGCAAAATTTGATTGCAGATTGTATTGTCATGCGAACTATACGTATGTGCAAAATTTGCAGTTGATCGGTTATATGGAACTGGGTCAAAATCAAGTTGCAAGATTTGTTTACACTATACACACATACAGATCAAGAAAATATAAGGCATATAAAAAGTTAAGTTGCCATTGATATCGGGGAAATTAAATGTAAACAATAAACTTCTGTGATTCTTCATCCACGTCATGGTATATTTATTTATTCGATATAAACAATATGTTCACTGCCAAGTCGGCGCGTGGTCCCATCCGACGATTTCTCGTTAGATGGGTGATTATTTAATTTTTCCTTCCCGTTTATTAATAAATAAAAACACAACTTGTACAAAGTTAATGACTATTTTATTTTAAACACTTAGGTCCTTATCGCTATAAGACTTATTCAAGACTGCCCAAAACTAAACAAAACATATAAAAATCAAGCCCTTTCGGCGTTGTTAACAAGAAAAACTGCGCGCCTATATTGCGCACGCATACATGAATTTGCCTTCCATGGTATTATAATTCTAGGAAGAATAAGTAGGTCATCAACAAATCTACGTTAAAGAAATACAATTTTGAGCCTAGAAAAGAACGAATTTCCAGGAACAGAACAAAATTATTCTGGACGTTAGTTCTAAGATGGCATGTAAAAAAGGGAGAAAATAAGAAAGACGAAAATTAATAGAATAGAGGAAGGCGAATTCATGAGGAATTTAGTGTTACCACCTATGGTACACAACATACTCCCCCGGTTGAGAGTCTTGCGATCAAGTAAAAAATGATACCTAACTACTATTACAAGTTTTGTAACAAAGTAAAATTATTAAGATTAAAAAAAATACATTACATAGAATAGTTAATAAAAAAAGCTACTATATTAATTTGTGATTGTTTTAATCACTATCGAGAGGCAGAGGGGCGAGCTTCTTGACACTCCGTGTAACTTCACCAGTCGATGTCCTCAAACGCACGGTCCGAATGATGCCATCGCGACCTGGATATACTTCAATAACTCTGCCGATACGCCATTGAAGGGATGGTAGATTATCTTCTCGAATAATAACTAGAGAATTTTCCTTGATAGGGTGATTCCCTCGAGTCCATTTGCGCCTGATATTTAATTCATTAACATATTCTTTATGCCAACGACTCCAAAAATCCTGCTTGACCTTTTGAATATGCTGCCATGTGGATAAACGGTTCGCAGGTATACCTGAAAGGTTTCGCTCCGGCAAGCTCGACATTGGATCACCAATCAAAAAATGAGATGGTGTTAAAGGGGAAAAATCATTTGGATCAGAGGATAAGGGAGTTAGGGGTCTGGAGTTTAGAATAGCTTCGATCTCAATGACTAAAGTATTGAACTGCTCAAACGTAAATAATTCTGGTCCAATTACGCGTCTAAGGTGATGTTTGAAAGATTTAACGGCAGCCTCCCAGAGACCGCCGAAGTGAGGAGCTTGAGGTGGGCTGAAATGCCAAGCAATGTTCTTTGCAGCCAGATAATCATGAACCTTCTTGTTATGTTCTTCGGAAATCAGTAGATCCTCGAGCTCTTTAAGTTTATTATTAGCGCCAACAAAATTTGTTCCGTTGTCAGAATAAATTGACACACATATCCCACGACGAGAAATAAACCGTTTTAAAGCAGCTAAGAATCCTTCAGTAGTGAGATCACTCACAGTCTCCAAGTGGACAGCCTTCGTGACGAAACAAATGAATACGGCAACATAAATTTTTAACTTATTACGATTTCGAAAACGTTTCTCCTTGATTAAAAAAGGACCGCAATAGTCTACCCCAGAGTTTGCAAATGGTCTAGTCTGCGTAGTCCTTACTGTAGGTAAATTTCCCATAATATAATTTACAGGAGGGGGATCGGCTCGTGCACATCGTACACATTTTCTCAAGACCTTTCGTACCTGGTTTCGTCCATCAATAGGCCAATATTTTTGCCTTAATGAGCATAATGTGAGTTGAACTCCTCCATGTAGAGTTTTAAGATGCTCTTCATTAATTAATAGGTGAGTAATATGATGCGACTTTGGCAAAAGGACTTGGTGTTTTTTTTGATAAGAGTAGGATGAAGAGTCTAGCCTACCACCCACTCTTATAAGTCCATCATCCCCTATAAAGGGATTCAGAGAGAGAAGTTTACTCTTTGGATGCAGAGGCCGTTTATTGTTCAAGGCATTGTATTCTGCATGAAATTCTTTACGTTGAGCTAATTGTAGAATACGATCCGAGGCGTAACGGAGTTCTTCAATTAACAAAGGACCTTTCTTTCTACGTGATTTTATCCAGCGTAAACAACGAGCTACGATACGTTGCAGCCTAGTATATGACGAATATTGTGTAAAAATATCTATATCCACGGTAGCAGTGACTAGACAGGTAGTTTTCTTTAAATCAGGAACATCGTTGGATTTCAATATTTGTTGCTCAGGCCAATATTCCTCTCCCCCGGCTAGCCATCTAGGACCTTTGAACCAGAGAGACTTATTCCTGAACTCATTCGGCATCACTCCTCTAGATAACAAGTCAGCGGGATTATCGTAGGTACGGACATGTCGCCAAGATGAGCCATTGGTTTTTGATACAATAGCAGAGACTCGGTTCGCTACAAAAGTCTTTAGCAAATGTGGTGAGGTATTTAACCAATGTAAGGTTATCATTGAATCCGTCCAAAAAACTGTGCGATGAAAACTAATATTTATGGCCGAATTAATCGTAACGTATAATTCCGCAAGAAGAGCGGCGGCACACAATTCAAGACGAGGAATTGTCTGCAAAGTTTTAATAGGCGCGACTCTCGATTTAGCGCAATATAACTGTACTTGAGCTTGTCCTGAATTATCTATAGAATATATATAAAAGCAGGCACCATACGCCTTCTCGCTGGCATCACAGAATCCGTGTAATTCTATGTGACTATGGTGATTTATTAACACTTTTCTGGGAAATGAAATATCGTTTAAATGGATCAATTGGGCCGCAAATTCTTCCCATCTAGTATGTAGTTCTGTGGGCAATGATTCGTCCCAATCAACTTTTAATTTCCATAACTCTTGCATGATTATTTTAGATTTAACTACAACCGGATTAAGAAGTCACAATGGATCAAAAATCTTTGCGATTTCTGAAAAAATCGTTCTCTTCGTCACTCGATTAGGCCCCATTTTTTTGACAGTATATATTATTGCATACTGTTTTGAATTCCAATGAACTCCTAAGGTTTTAAGAGTAGTATTGCTATTATTTTGCAATTGCAAATTCACATTGCATTCAGGAATAGAATGTAGAATCTGAACCGTATTGGAGGCACATTGTCTTAAATTAAATCCTCCTGACTTGAGAAGTTCGGTGATTTCCTTTTGAAGGTGGACAACTTCATCGATAGTGTCTGCACCCGTAAGTAAGTCATCAACATATAGATCACGTTTTAAAATGGTGGCTGCTCGGGGGAAGCGTGATTGTTCATCGTCTGCCAGCTGATGAATAGTGCGTATGGCAAAAAATGACGCTGGTTTTAATCCAAATATGAGTCTATTGAACTGGTAGATGGAGATAGAATCGTCATTATCACGCCATAAAATTCTTAAATAAGGTTGATCGTCCTCGCGAACCTTTAGTTGTAAGTACATTTTCTCGATATCGCCTGTTAATACATGATTGTACAATCTGAAGCGTAGCAATAAACAGAAAATATCGCTCTGAATGGTAGGCCCTGCTAATAAAGCATCATTGAGAGAAACTCCTGTAGAAGATGCGGCTGACGCATCGAAGACTACTCTGATTTTGGTTGTCAAACTTGATTCCTTAATTACCGCTTGATGGGGCAAATAAAAACTGTTGTCTACTTGTTTGGTCACCTTTGACATATACCCGAGATCTACATATTCACTAAAAACATTCTTATATTGTACTTGAAGCTCAGGATTTTTCTTGAATCGTCTTTCTAATGCTTGCAGTCTTTTGAGTGACATTGTATAGGATTCACCTAGCTCCTCCTTTTTATCATTAAATGGTAAGGCAATCACATATCTGCCATCGTTATCACGTTTAGTATTTTCTTTAAAATGTTTTTCACATTGAGCCTCTTCTTGAGACAAATGTCGATCGGAGTTGCAATCTTCTAACTCCCAGAATCGGGAAATATCTTCCTGTAGTTTGATGAGATAACATCTATCACGATTTTGTGTTTTCTGGTACAAAGGCAAATTTCCACCGATGATCCAACCCAACTGCGTCTTTTGGGCAACCAGATCAGGAGATGAAGAAAGCATAATTTGTCCTACACAAAGTGAAGATAGAGTCGTACCAGCTCCCAATAATAACTGCACAGGGGCGGGGACATGGAAGTCTGTGTCCGCCAATTTTAGATTATTTGGTAAATTCATCGTTTTTCTGTTTATTTGTTGGATTGGTGTAAAAGACGTTATTGCTGGAACAGTCAGAAAATCAAGCGTTCTTTTGTAATCATTATGCCTTGACTTAATTGATGTTGTCACAGAGAACTTCGACACTGTGTATGATTGATTTAATCCTCCGATATGATTCTGCTCCTGTGTGCGTGGTAGTTGGAGGAGAGCGGCCAATTCGTTGGTTATAAAGTTTCTTGATGAGCCTGTATCGACTATGGCACGACATAATATTGGAGTTTGGTCTCGGTGATGAATGTAAACTGTCGCAGTTGGAACGAGATCATCAAGAGGTGTACTCGTATATAAATTAATTGCACTAATGGTTTCCGATTCTAATCCAGATGGCGTTTGTTCTTTGGAATAGTTGGAATGATTTGATGCTGTTGATTCGTCCATAGTTGGTTCGATTGGGTGTAAGAATGTATGGTGTTTGTTGTTGCAAACTGGACAGTTTCCAGCCTTACATTCGTTACTTACATGATTCGGTCCTAAACAGTTATGACATAAAGATGCACGTGTAATTATATGCTTCCTTTGATTTATAGGCATACCCCGAAACACCTTACATTTGTAAATGGAATGCGATGAGCGGCATACTGGACATGATGAACGTAATCCTCCGTGTTTGTAATTAGGCGTTGCGACGAACGCGTGCCCGTAGTTATGAGTTTTTGTTTTCTGGAAGGGTTGATTATTGTCCTTTTGTATCTTGGAATGGGTTTCTTTCATTTGAAAAGACTGATCCGTACAATTCCCACGCTTCTCCAGAAAATCTAATAAATGAGTGTATGAGGGCATTTTATTGTCGGCTACCGAAAGTTCCCAATGATATCTGGTGTTTTCACTGATTTTACTTAATAGTAAATATATAATACAACAATCCCATTGTTCTATTGGTTGCTCTAAGGATTTGAGAGAGCGTAGATGTTGTCGAAAAGTGGCCACAAGTTCGTCGAGCGCGACAGGAGCATCTCTTGTTAAACGTGGTAATTTTTCCAAAATGTCCCAGTGGCGTAAAATCGCTTTGCGAGAATTATTATATTTCGTCGTAAGAAGAGCCCATGCTTCGTGATAGTTCTCAGCTGTGCCTTCCATGGATTCAATGGCTCGTGCGGCCTTGCCCGATAGCGAAGATTGTAAATATTGGAATTTGTCGACGTCAGGAATTTTTGTATTATTTCCAATTCTAGCTTCAAATTTGTCCTTGAAAGCATGCCATTTCTCTAGACTGCCGTCAAATCTCGGTAACGTAATCTCAGGTAGTTTTATAGACGATGTTGAAATGTCCGTTGCTAGCGTTGGACCAAAGGAATTTTTTAACTTGTAACTGCCAGATAAATTAGACTCAGCTTGTTGAGATTTTCTAACAAGTTTCCTAGCTTTTCCTAGTATTAGATGGTATTCTTCTTCCATGTCGTCGTATTCCGAGCTATGAGCCACCTCAGATTCAGAATCTAATTCAATTAGTTCTTCGTGGATACTATTCATTTCTTTAAACCGATCAATTAACGCATCCACCTTCACTTGAATGATATCCTCGTCTGGATAATCTTCGTTTGTTGACAGATAATTTTTTAGTTTCGTTAAACGTGTTTTAATATCTGCGCGTCGTCGTTTGAGAATTGAAATCAGATCTTTTGGTTTCGTAGCCATTGTGTTTTAATTAGATTATAATATTTGTCAGGGTAAGGAAAACACTGAAGGAACTAAGATAGGTGATAATGAATCGAGCTTACCTTTTGAAACCTTTGTGATGCGTAAACGTCCTTGAAGTGGAATCGCTACACTGGTGATGTGGATCCGCTGCCTTGTAGTGGAGGTAATCCTGTTTTGATGGTCTCTGTTGGTTTGTTGATTGATGTCAATTCACTGTGTTCACTTCACTTTTAATGTTTTTTATCGAATTTATTTACCGGAGATCCGGCTCGAAGGACCATTTATGTTCACTGCCAAGTCGGCGCGTGGTCCCATCCGACGATTTCTCGTTAGATGGGTGATTATTTAATTTTTCCTTCCCGTTTATTAATAAATAAAAACACAACTTGTACAAAGTTAATGACTATTTTATTTTAAACACTTAGGTCCTTATCGCTATAAGACTTATTCAAGACTGCCCAAAACTAAACAAAACATATAAAAATCAAGCCCTTTCGGCGTTGTTAACAAGAAAAACTGCGCGCCTATATTGCGCACGCATACATGAATTTGCCTTCCATGGTATTATAATTCTAGGAAGAATAAGTAGGTCATCAACAAATCTACGTTAAAGAAATACAATTTTGAGCCTAGAAAAGAACGAATTTCCAGGAACAGAACAAAATTATTCTGGACGTTAGTTCTAAGAAGGCATGTAAAAAAGGAAGAAAATAAGAAAGACGAAAATTAATAGAATAGAGGAAGGCGAATTCATGAGGAATTTAGTGTTACCACCTATGGTACACAACACAATAGTTTTTTGAGCTGCAAATTTCGCCATAATTTCGTTCTATCGGCTTTTGTTCTGGAAGCAAATTTACAGACGCATTCACGTCGAAAACTTGTTTAATATGGAACAAAATTCCCCGAAGGAAATTAAAAAATAATTATTTTGTCGATATATAGAAAAAAAAGCACCGCGAGCCCTTGGGATCGAACTCTCACCCCACAGATCCCACAGACAAGAATACTTGTCTCTAGCCCTTTGCGCTATGTCAAATACTATCGGCCGCTGACCAATATGTTAATAAATCATTCCAGAAAGAAGAAAAAGAGAAAAAGAAAAAAACCGGCTGCCCCGACCGGAATCGAACCTGCAACGCTGAATCGAGGATCCGACGCTCTACCCACTCCGCCATCGGCCTGCTGCCAGATTTACAACAAAAAAGTAATTTGTTCGGTGCCCATGAAATGTTTAGGTTGAACTTTAACAGGTTGAATTTGAACAGTTTTTTCTGCCTAACTTCGAACTCCGTTATCAGAATTTAGAAAAAATTTAACGGGACCACCGTGGGAAGCTCCCCCTTCAAATGAACGAAAAAAAAAGCAAAAAAGTTATTGGGTTACAAAGTTATGCGTGAACAGGACCACAAAATACCTACACGTCGAATTGAGTAACCTCCTCTTTATTTGAAGTCGGTTAAAAAATTGGAGTAACTAATACATATTATTATTCAAAGAATTTTATTTTAAGCCATATCGTACATAGCATAACAGCAATAAAAACCCGCAATAAATTGCGAAACAATTTTATTACATTACTAAAACATCGGCATTTCTTATAAAGCAAAGTCATTCATTTATTATTATTACTTACTACCTATTGTTTAGAGTTTCTAGGGAGAGGACGAGGTAAAATCGTAAAAAGTTATTCACAAAATCTGTTACTTTGCTACCTTCGGGGTGCTGTAAAACCTTTCGTAGTGAGAGAACTTAAAAAAAGATGAATAAAAATTATTCCTTATGAAGTCCTCTAAAAAAAGTGTTTATTGTTAAAATTGAAGGAAAAAAAATTATACCCTTTAAAAGAACATACTATGGTGATTAATTTTTGTGTTTTACGGCTTATCACTTCTTAAATATTCAATTTAAGACAAAATAGCTTAATAATAGAATTGTAGATAATAAAATTTTCTGTAAGATCCACTGTTACCGAGATATAGTGGAAAAACCAGCTTTACGAAGATGGCGGGAAATTTTTCAATTTCCCTTTCTTTCCAGAATGTTACAAACTTTCGGGTTTAGGACAGTGGCGAATTTACCAGGAAGCAACGGAAGCAATAGCTTCAGGACTTTGGACAGGGCCCCAAAACTGAAAAATTTTGAAAACACGTCCATGTAAACAATATCGATAATTCATTGCCCCCAAACTGTTACGGAGATATTAGTCCAGTCAAATTAGGGGTTTGACTGGAAGATAATTCGGAAGTTGCTGAAAATTGGAACAGCCCTTAAAAACATTATTATACATAAGCTGTAGAGACTGCCACGCGATTGGACGACTGCAAACTTTTTTATTCAAGGTCCAAGGGCTACTTTATGATAATTACTTTAGGAGTTATTCAAATTTCAGTAAATTTAAAAAAAAACAATTTTTTCCCTGATCACCCTGTATCTTAGTGGATAGTGGAGATAGTCGCCCTCTGTAGAACAATTTTTTTCCAGGAATCACCCCTGAAAATATTAGCCGCGTACTTCAACAAAGGATTTATTAAACTTCTGATGACCTTTACAAGTCGGGAATGATAGAATATGAGTATTTTAACTTATTAAAACGACAATATCTCAGAAATGGCAATTCCTACGAGGAAATGTATAATATATTTTTTTGTAGATAATCGCCTAATCTATAAACGCTGTAAACACAATTTTCTGATAAGACGTACGATTTAGCATATATTTGCAAAAAACTGATATTTTGACCCTTTGACCTTGAATAAAAAAGTTTGCAGTCGTCCAATCGCGTGGCAGTCTCTACAGCTTATGTATAATAATGTTTTTAAGGGCTGTTCCAATTTTCAGCAACTTCCGAATTGTCATCCAATTATGGCGTTTTTTCGTCTATTTTGACTGGACTATATAGTAGAAAAACCATTTGCACAGCTTTACCAAGATGGCGGCCAAATGGGGCGGGTTACAATCCCGAAAACTCAAATTTAAACTTACACTGACCCCCCTACACATCCCAAAAATAATATCTTGTCCAGCATTTTTGCAATGTTAAATTACCATTTCCTGGACTAATTATATAGGGTAGAGAGAACTGGAGGCTGAACATTGAAAATTTTCTGCAAGACTAAAATTAGCTTCGAGTTGTCGATTACGGTCCACGCGCGATCTTGAATTTTGAGTTCTATTAGAGGCCATTGCCAGATCTACTTCCATTGGTTCTGGGTTCCTGTTGTTATTATAATCATCTATTATTGGAACTTAGATATTTAGTATGGTTAGTGTTGTACTGCCCATTATTTTGGTAGTCAAAGAAGAACTGCCGAGGGATGTAGTTTGATGATGATAGCCGTGTTTTTTTAATGAACTATATAGTTCTCCCCATACAAATCTCAAGACCCAGTTTTTATCGGAGTCTCTATTGAGGTTTTGGGAAATTTTTCAATTTCCCTTTCTTTCCAGAATGTTACATACTTTCGGGGGTCGGACAGTAACGGATTTACCAGGAAGCAACGGAAGCAATAGCTTGGGGCTCCGCTTGGACAGGGGCCCCAAAACTGAAAAATTTTGAAAACACGTCCATGTAAACAATATCGATAATTCATTGCCCCCAAACGATTTTAAATTAGTTCAAAACTTTATTTCGCGCGTATAGTTGGTGCTTCGGTCGCTCGTGTTTGTATCTTCGTCTGAACAGCTGTTTCGGATAAAATCGTATATTTCGATTATCGATTCTTTGACAACCAACTTGCGACAACGTGCTACGGCAAGCACTGATATCGTGGCTAAATTCTCTTTTTTTGTCAATTTAAATGCGTTGAACGAGGAAATCACAGAAAGTTTTGAAAGACTGATAGAAGACATTGATTATAGAGTAAGTAGATATGGACAAACATCTTTCAGGTTAGTTTGTTAGATGGCGATAGTTACACTGATTTGAGTTTTAAGGCTGCGAATTTCTGTTGTAAACCTCTAAATTTAATGGTAATGGGTTTTCAACATTAGTTTAATAATATTATTTCTTTATTAGTGCATAAAAATCATGAATAGACAATTTTTTTAATTTTGTTACTTTTTAGTAAAACATAAAAAAAGCGGGTTTGCGCCTAAATTTAAGAAAGCATTTTAAAGCCCTTGACACATGTTGGAAGAAAAGCCAAAAGTTTCGGATCTAAAAATAGATTCCTGGGCCGGTATTCCTTCTGTTTTGTTTTGGAAGGGGGCGGGTGGGCTAAAACTATCATGATTTCATGGTCGGTGAATTTATCAATGAAGAAATTAATGAATGGATGGGAATGTAATCGATGTTTTTTTTTTTTTCATTCTGAGAAAAATGAAATAGTTTTTTTTACAAAAATTCTAGTTTTTAGCTTTTTCAAAAAAAAAGCTTGCACAGAGGCTCTGTCCGTCTGTGGCCTTCTTTCATCTCTGAAAGTACTGACCCTACCTACAGACTTGGGCCATATCTCAAAATGTATGGTCAAAAGACCAAAAACTGAGAAAATGGTCTGGAAATTTCAACCAGAAGTATATTTAACAACAAAAAAGAGATTTCTAATAAAGTCCATATATCGGTAGCCTAGAGGTAAGGCGCTGGAATCCTATCCCCGGGGAACCAAGTTCAATTCTCGGCTGCAAAATGGTGAAATACATTTTTTTTATTTAAAAATTATATTATTTAGTGATGAGACCCAGGAGAACATAAACATTTACTTAATTAAAAGTGCAAAAAAATCATTTTCTTGATTTTTTATGGCTCTTCGGCGGCTTTATAAATCATTAAGAAATTTCGCGGAAGTAATATAAAGTATTTATTTGTTTATATGCATATTTTATATGCTGCTCATTTTATTAGTTTATAGTCAATGGTGGTGCTGTAGACCAAAACAAAAATTCAATTTTATCGAACTTCGCTGTGGATTTGTCATATAAAATATGTATGATTTGAACGAAACATTTGGTAGGTTTATGAAAAATGGATAATCGCAGTTATTAAAATTATTAGTAAGTGTCAGTAGATATAAAACGAAAAGTAGATATCTAATTTTTACCAGGGCATATAAACGCTTACTGAAATGAATGAAAATTTATAAATTTAATTGCACGAACGATGTATTTAAGACCGTCCTTATAGTCCATCAATATAAGGAAGTGATTTTTCTCGGAATTTTTAATATTTTACAAAAATTTTACAAACGATTTGCCCCATATCTAAAAACTTTTGCAGCCTTATGTTTAAAAGCATATTTTTAAGTTTTTATTAACTAAATTTGTATGTATCTCTTCAGAATAACAAAACAGAAGTGGGATGTTGTGCCTAGAGACTAGCCACTAATTACGCTTTTTCTTGGTATTCTTTCTGTTGAATAACACTTCAGACTGGATGACAATATATTAAGTGGAGATTGTGAAGAAACGCGAAGACATTCAAACAAATATCTTGAAAAATTAACGCATCTTTCATGGAGATGCTGCTGAAAGAATTATACAATAATTACCCGCCGCAGAATTTGAAAGAATTGATATATTTCAATTGCACCCCATCTATGGCAATATTACATTACTCTTCGTTTTACCTGTGATTATCAATTTCCATAAAATATACAAAATACATTTCATAAATAATAGAAAATCTGTTGTCATAATTCAGTTGTTTACTTTCTTCGAAACTTTATACATATCTAGCATTGGAATGTACCTTTTTACGTAAGCATGAATAAATATGTTTATTGCCACATTGCTACAAGTTAGTGTTTGGAGTAATGGGAAGGCGCTAGATCAGGTTGCGAAAGGTGCAGGGTTCGATTCTTGGTGATGGTGGCGTACTCTTTTTTTAACCGACTTCCAAAACGGAGGAGGTTACCCAATTCGACGTGTAGGTATTTTGTAGTCCTGTTCATGCATAACTTTGTAATCCAATAACTTTTTTGCTTTTTTTTGGTTTATTTGAAGGGGGAGTTTCCCACGGTGGTCCCGTTCAATTTTTTCGAAATTCTGATAACGGAGTTAGAAATTAGGCATAAAAAACTGTTAAAATTAGTTCAACCTAAACATTTCATAGGCACCGAACAAATTACTTACTTGTTGCACAACTGGTAGAAGGTCGGTGGGAGAGTGCGTAGCGCGTTGGATCCTCGATCCAGCGGCGCTTATAGTTGCAGGTTCAAGCCCTGGTCGGTCGGGGCAGATTGTTTTCTTTTTTCTCTTTTTCTCCTTTCTGAAATGATTTATTAACATATTAGTCAACCACTGATAGTATCAGCCACGGCGCGAAGGGGTAGGGAGAAGTACCCTCGTCTGGGGGCTCTGTGGGGCTGCGAATTCGATTCTTCGGCTCGTGGTGCTTTTTTCGTCATAATATTTTTATTTTAATTTCCTTCGGGGATTGTGTTTCATATGAAACAAGTTTTTGACATGAAAACGTCTCCAAATTTGCTTCCAGAACAAAAACCGATGATAACGAAATTATGGCATATCGTTTTTATTTGCAGTTCAAAAACTATTGTTTATATTGAATAAAGAAATATACCACGACGTGGGTGAAGAATCAAAAAATTTTATTGTTTACATTTGATTTCCCCGATATCAATAGCAATTAAGCTTATATTTCCTTGATTTGTATGGGTGTGTACTGTAAACAAATGTTGAACTTGATTTTGACCCACTTCCATATAACCGATCAACTGCAAATTTTACACATACGTATAGTTCGCATGACAATACAATCTGATCATTTTGTAAAACTTGTTGGGATGTGGGTTTGACCCCTTCGGTCCACACGATTAACTTCCCAGTATGATGAACGAAGATGGAATAAACTGACTTCTTACAAAATAGTTATACGTTTAGCACTAGTGGAAAATTGGCTAGTATCAGAACTGATGACAAAGCAATCCTGAGAGAAGCTAGTTGAAATAACTATAATAGTGGTAAATCAACAAGATTTTTCTAGAGAATTTGTTTTTCCTGAACGTTAGCAAACAAACATTTCCTCCGTATTTCGTTCGCTGCACTAAAGCGGGTGTTCAAATTGGACTGAAGCGCCATTGACAAACTGAGAAGCGAATGACTTCATTTGGAAATTCCAAAGCTTTCCGGAGATATTAGTAAAACTGTAACTGTTAAGTACCTACTTGTTAGAGTTGACCTAAAAAACCAATTTTGCGGTAACTACTGGTAATTCCGGGAGGACCGGAATTTTCTGAAACTGTATCACGTGTAGAAAACAATTCCCCGTCAAAAACTGCTAATCCAAGGTTCGAAAAATTCGCGCTGTTTGGAAAGGGTAACTAAATTTTTGCACGATTTTGAAAGGTTGTCGGATTTTGAAAAGTGATGTTTCGTTGAAAGGCTATCGCTGTGCAGAACCCAAAAAAGATCGTCTATCGAGTTTATTAGATATTAGCAAAACTTGTCAATTTAAGGTCTTTCTGACAATTAGCCGAAGTTTTTCTATTTAAACAAAAAAAAACCCGACCGAATATTATGAAATTTTTTTCAGAGCATTTCTTCGTTAATATTCTTTTTTCGGCACCTCAATGAAGTCGATATAGTTTTTAGTTTGCGTGGTATCGCGCAGGTACAAAAATCATAAACGTCGTTTAAACAAAAAAACAGTTCGACCGAATTTTATGAAAATCTTTTCAGATCATATTTGAGTCAATACTCTTCGAACGGCACGTCAACTAAGTCGATATCTTTTATAGTTCGCGCGATATCGTGCAGGTACAAAAATCACTTATGTCATTTAAACCAAAAAACCGCTCGGCCGAATATTATAAAAATCTTTTCAAATTATATTATCGCTAATACGCTTCGAACGGTACCTCAAGTAAGTCAATATCTTTCGTGGTGCGGGCGATATCGTGCAGGTACAAAAATCACTTACGCCGCTTAAACAAAAAAACGGCTCGACCGAATTGTAAGAAAATCTTTTCAGATCATATTTCGGTTAATACGCTTCGAACGACACCTCAACGAAGTCGATATCAGTTTTGGTTCGCGCGATATCGTGCAGGAAAAAATGACCACATCCGTACGCACACACACACACACACACATTCATACTTCCTCCCAATTTTTTGCTTAAAATGCTCCTGGGACCTTGAAAGATGAAAATACGTTGTAATTTTCGATTTCGATTTTCGGACCGATTACAATAACTTCCTATACTGGGAAGTTAACAATACTTGGGTTTGGAATAGTCTATGCCTCCGATGCAATTATTAATGATCATGAATGTAGCGGGAGCGGAGCTGGTGACATATCCAAGCGTACATGCGTTCAATTCGTTGATAACTATTATAGAAGTGTGTATTCAAATGCGATCTGACGGAATGTTCCATGAATGGGGAATGAATGCCACGCAAAGGTCGGACTACTTTTAACTTTTTCTGTAATGACGCATTCGAAATAGCACACACAAGTATCCACAACAAACACATGAACCTTGCAGCACTCGTTACTTAAATTTTCGGGCTATGTGTGAAAGCCAGGACGGAAAAAACCATGCAATTTTATGAACCTCTGAATGCAATGCATGTACGCTTGCATATGTCACCAGCTTACTTCCATGAGGCGAATGTTTAGATTTTCGTGCCTGCGGCGGTAGTATCCATGCCTGTGTCGGAAGCGTGCATACCCGTGTGGGATGCGCACTTATATGCTATACGTACTAGGTGCACCGCGTGTATGCTTTTAAGAAAATTAGCCAATAAAAATTATTTTTACTCGGTTATTCATCATAAATAGCTCCACAGCCTGTTATTGGCCTTGGCTTCCTGCAACATCCTCCTCCAGAACTGTCGGTCCCTGGCTTGAAGTCTCCAATTTCTTATACCTAGGGTTCGTAGATCTTCTTCTACGCTGTCTATATATCTCTTTTTTGGACGTCCTGGATCTCTGTGCCCGTCTGGTCTCTTGTTCATAATAATTTTTGTTATGCTGTCGTCACTGCTACGTTCAACATGTCCTGCCCATCGGATTCTGTTAATTTTTATAGTTTTAATGATGTTTGGATCTTTATACAACTGATACAATTCGTGATTGTACCTTCTCCTCCAAACACCGTTTTCGTTGATTCCTCCATATATAGTGCGCAGGACTTTTCTTTCGAAGCACCCTAGGAGGTGTTCTTCGTTACTTCTTAATGTCCTGGTTTCGGATCCATACAGTAGTATTGGCCTTATAAGAGTTCTGTACAGTTTTACTTTAGTGCTTCTTGATATGTTCCTTGATAAGAAATGTTTACGTAGCCCAAAGTAGCATCTGTTTCCCAGCGCTAATCTCCTTTTAACTTGTAATGTCGTGTCGTGTCTTTTGAAATTAGCGTCCCTAGATATATAAATTCTTTTACTGCTTCGATGTTGTATGTATCAATTGTCATATTCTGGCGATAATTACGTCTTTTGGAGATGCACATATATTTCGTTTTCTCTTCATTAATTGCTAGTCCGAATTTCTTTGCTGCTCTTTCTAGCGATATGAAGGCTTCTTTCATTGCTACGGGGGATCTGGCTAGTATTACGATGTCGTCAGCGTACGCCAATATTTGTACCGACTTGTTGAAAATACTACCCGCGGTGTTAATTCCTGCGTCTCTTATCACTTTTTCCATAGCTACGTTAAATAGTAAGCACGATAGGGCATCTCCTTGTCTAAGTCCTACTGTGGCGTTGAATGGTTCTGATAGCTCTCCTTCAATTCTTATTCTGCATAATACCTCTTTCATTGTCATTTTGGTCAAATTTACGAGGTGTTTGGGGAATCTTAGGTACTCCATAGCTTTGTATAATTCTTCACGTTTTATTTTATCATAGGCGTTTCTGAAGTCTATGAATAGCGAATGTATGTTTATGTTAAATTCATTCGCCTTTTCTAGGACCTGCCTAAGAGTGAAAATATGGTCTGTGGTAGATCTTCCGGGACGGAAACCGCTTGGATAGTTTCCCAGAGCTTCTTCTGCGTAAGGCTGCAGTTTAACGTATAAAATATTTGAAAATACTTTATATGCTACGTTCAGTAGTGTGATGCCTCTATAGTTACGGCAGTTTAGCTGATCTCCTTTTTTATGTATAGGGCACACAATGCCCTCGCTCCATTCCGATGGTATTTGTTTCTGGGTCCATATTAGTGTTACGATTTCATGCAGGCTTAATATTAGGTTTCCACCTCCTTTTTTTAATAGCTCTGCTACAATGTTATCTTTGCCCGGAGATTTGTTGTT
This sequence comes from Thereva unica, assembly GCA_949987705.1. Taxonomy (NCBI): domain Eukaryota; kingdom Metazoa; phylum Arthropoda; class Insecta; order Diptera; family Therevidae; genus Thereva; species Thereva unica. The sequence goes on along the minus strand of OX465281.1, from coordinate 122,450,435 downwards.
TTTTAGTTTTTTCACTGCGTCTTGTACGTCTTCTGATGTAGGCATGTCTCCCGCTAGTTCTTCTGCTACTTCCACGTTTTCTGTAGGCGGTTGCTCCTCATCTCCAGCTAGCAGTTCTTTGAAGTGTTCGCACCATCTAGTTAGAACTAGTTCTTTGGTGCTTAAGATTTCCCCATTCTTATTTTTGCACATAGTTACTCTGGGCTTGAAACCGACTCGGTGCTCATTTACTTTTTTATAAGTTGCCTGACGTCGTTTCGGCTGTTCGCTTCTTCTATTTTTAACATTTCGTTTTCCCAGTACTCCTTTTTCTTCGCTTTGTGCACTCTTTTCTCCTGCCTTCTTTTTTCTTTGTGCAGTTCAGCTGCATTTCTCGTTCTGTGCTTCTGTAACATCACTTGATATGCTACATTCTTTTCCTGCGTTACTCGTGCACAGTCATCGTCGAACCATTCATTTCTTCTTTCACGGGGCTCGTATCCTAGAGTATTTGACGCTGATTCTCTTACTCGGTTATTTGTAGGTTTTAATGCAAATAGAAATTCATAAATATTGATATTTACAAATAGTATTTGTATCAAGTCCGTCAGTAGATTCGTCACTATTCTTCCTGCATCTGTCGTTGGCCTGAATTTTCTCAAGCGTACTATAGATCCGACAGACTTTGCACTATATCTATTGCATATTACTAGCCGTTGGGCACAAAAGTTTTACTTCTCATATAGCACACTCATATTTTTTTTTGTGCATTTTGTGCGGTTTTTTTCTGAAGTCGGTTTTTAAATTTTTAACTTCCCAGTATAGGAAGTTATTGTAATCGGTCCGAATATCGAAATCGAAAATTTCAACGTATTTTCATCTTTCAAGGTCCCAGGAGCATTTTAAGCAAAAAATTGGGAGGAAGTATGTGTGTGAGTGTGTGTGTGTGTGTATGTGCGTACGGATGTGGTCATTTTTTCCTGCACGATATCGCGCGAACCAAAACTGATATCGACTTCGTTGAGGTGTCGTTCGAAGCGTATTAACCGAAATATGATCTGAAAAGATTTTCATGAAATTCGGTCGAGCCGTTTTTTTGTTTAAGCGACGTAAGTGATTTTTGTACCTGCACGATATCGCCCGAACCACGAAAGATATTGACTTACTTGAGGTGCCGTTCGAAGCGTATTAGCGACAATATAATCTGAAAAGATTTTTATAATATTCGGTCCAGCGGTTTTTGGTTTAAATGACTTAGTGATTTTTGCACCTGCACGATATCGCGCGAACTATAAAAGATATCGACTTACTTGAGGTGCCGTTCGAAGCGTATTAGCGACAATATAATCTGAAAAGATTTTTATAGTATTCGGTCCAGCGGTTTTTTGGTTTAAATGACTTAAGTGATTTTTGTACCTGCACGATATCGCGCGAACTATAAAAGATATCGACTTAGTTGAGGCGCCGTTCGAAGAGTATTAACCAAAATATGATCTGAAAAGATTTTCATAAAATTCGGTCGACGATTACAATAACTTCCTATACTGGGAAGTTAAAAATTTGAATTTTCGTTTAAAACTATCCTTACTAATATTATAAATGCGAAAGTAACTCTGTCTGTTTGTCTGTTACGCTTTCACGCCTAAACCACTGGACTGATTTTGATGAAATTTGCTACAGACATAGTTTATACCTTGGAGACGGACATAGGCTACTTTTTATGAAGAAGGGGGTGAATTGGGGTTCAATAAGTTGTAAAGGGATTTTTTTTCTTTACTTTTTTTCGTCTATTGTATAAAAAGTAACTGACTGACAGACAACGCACAACCTAAACCGCTAGAGCTAAAGGGCTGAAATTTTGACAGTGCATCCCTATAATGATGTGGACATCCACAAATAAGCGATTTTTCGAAATTCGTCCCAAAAGGGGGTGAAATGGGGTTTACCCAAACCGCTGCGCTGGAGCTGTAGGGCTGAAATTTTGACAGTGCATCCCTATAATGACGTGGACATCCACTAAAAAGCGATTTTTCGAAATTCATCCCCTAAGAGGGTGAAATGGGGTTTATCCAAACCGCTAAAGCTATAGGGCTGAAATTTTGACAGTGCATCCCTATAATGACGTTTACATCCATTAAAAAGCGATTTTTCGAAATTCATCCCCTAAGGGGGTGAAATGGGGTTTACCCAAACCGCTGGAGCTATAGGGCTGAAATTTTGACAGTGCATCCCTATTATGACGTGGACATCAACTAAAAAGCGATTTTTCGAAATTCATTCCCTAAGAGGGTGAAATGGGGTTTATCCAAACCGCTAAAGCTATAGGGCTGAAATTTTGACAGTGCATCCCTATAATGACGTGGACATCCATTAAAAAGCGATTTTTCGAAATTCATCCCCTAAGGGGTTGAAATGCGGTTTATCCAAACCGCTAAAGTTATATAGCTGAAATTTTGACAGTGCATCCCTATAATGACGTGGACATCCACTAAAAAGCGATTTTTCGAAATTCATTCCCTAAGAGGGTGAAATGGGGTTTATACAAACCGCTGGAGCTATAGGGCTGAAATTTTGACAGTGCATCCCTATAATGGCGTGGACATCTAATATAAAGCGATTATCCGAAGTTCATCGCCTAAGGGGGTCCAATGGGGTTTACGCAAACCGCTGGAGCTATAGGGCTGAAATTTTGACAGTGCATCCCTATAATGACGTGGACATCCATTAAAAAGCGATTTTTCGAAATTCATCCCCTAAGGGGTTGAAATGCGGTTTATCCGAACCGCTAAAGTTATAGCGCTGAAATTTTGACAGTGCATCCCAATAATGGCGTGGACATCCACTATAAAGCGATTCTTCGAAGTTCATCCCCTAAGAGGGTGAAATGGGGTTTTTCCAAACCGCTAAAGCTATAGGGCTGAAATTTTGACAGTGCATCTCTATAATGGCGTGGACATCCACTTAGGAGCGATTTTTTGAAATTTATCCCCTAAGGGGGTTAAATAAGGTTAACCCAAACCGCTGGAGCTAAACGGCTGAAATTTTGACAGTGCATATCTATAATGACGTGGACATTCACTAAGAAGCGATTTTTCGAAATTCATGAAACGGGGTTACCAAACTACTGGAGCTATAGGGCTGAAATTTGGACAGTGCATCGCTATAATGACGTGGACATCCACTAAGAGGCGATTGCTCGAAATTCATCCCCTAAGGGGATAAAATGGGATTAACCCAAACATCTGAAGCTGAAGGGCTGAAATTTTGACAGTGCATCCCTATAATCACGAAGAAATTAATGACTCGAAATTCACTTTATTTAATATTCATTTGTGATTGCTTCATAATTTCTTGCACCCACGTAAATAGGCGAACAAACTTAACGAACGTTCGTCAAACCCTAAAATGTCACTTCTATTGATGACATAAACATGCCAATCTCTGCTTCAAAACTTGCAGATTTGTTGAGCAAAGGTGATACGCAGCAATTTGTTTAACATATTTATTAAAAAAATGCATTATAATAAACCCTTTTTAAGGATAATAACAGGCTGACTTTTTTTTTTTTTGAAGGAAAACATTGCACATAATAAACAGTTTTTATTTAAAGGCGTTGCAAGGCACGCGGGTTTTATGCTAGTACTTCATATTTCTAAAAGGAGGTAGTCGAATCAGTCGAAGAAGAACAGTTCTGATTTGGAAAGATTTTTTTAAATGTTTGTATTAAGGGTAATTGTTTGTTTTATCAGTCCCCATCGGGTTCCGCTCTGGGAGCAACAACAAAAGGGTAGAGCCGTACTCCAAGAATGTGGTAAAGGTTGGGGTGGGAGAGTGTTTGGGGCTTATATTCCCAAGTCAAACTTGTTGCTGAAATAAGTGCCTATTAAACTCCTATATTTAATAAAATTACTGGGGAAAAGGAATTTTTACAAAATATCAACTCTGAATAAATTTTTTAAGGGTGACCAACGGCTAACGCGTTCAGGTCAACCTCCCTTACAACCCCTACCCCCTGCGGAGGTGGGGTGATTTAGTAAATAACTACCCAAAATTCTAAGAATTTGGTTGTATTATAGTAGGTGTAGAGGCACTACCGCCTGAGAACCAGGTCACGGGGCGTGGTCTCTGTGGAATGTGGAATGTAGGTCAACGAAAGTGGCCTTGAGACTGGTTCTCGCTTGCGTGAATGAGTGCGGAACTGGTTTAGGGAAAGTGACTTTGGGGCTTGGCGGTGGACTCGGTCACGGAAAGTGTGGCTTGGACTTGGCGGGCTGCTCGGTGAGGGAAAGTGGTTTGGGACTTGGCAGGGGTCGGTGGCTTGGCAGGGTGGGCGGAAGCTACAGGCGGCGGCGGTAGCTTTTGCCCGGTCTGCGACGGAAGGTATTTACTCAGACTGGTACGTGCGCCCTAGTCTCTGCAGAGCAGGTCCGGGACTGGGTCAGGGTCAGTGGCTTCGGAAACAAAAACAAAAACTGCAGCGGTAGAAATTTGAGCGGCAAAATCTATCGGCATAAAAGGAAAAACAAAACAACGGATGTGCTGCAGTGCGACTATTGCATGGTTGTTGTTGTTGTTGTTGTTATTACCTGAACAGGCAGACACTGTGGAAAAGTGTACCTCGGCAAAGGAAACACATTGTAACCGCATAATGGCGCGATCTAAATAGTGGGCGCCACTTATGCGAGGTGTTACCCCCCTAGCCACAAGCCCGGAAGAGCATGGCCAAGGAGCCAACACCATACATAAGAAATAAAAAGAAAATCCGGAACTCCTACGCCGGCCACACGGAGTTGTCTAGCTCGCCGGAGGGGTCGTGGGGTGTGTGGCCGGGGCTTACCGCGGTTGGTTCACCACTTACCTGTGCCTAGGCAACTTTGAATCCCGCCTCCATCATTCTCCGGTCATCGCCTGTGCCTCGTCATGGCAGTTCGTTCCCCTGACAGCTATTAGTATAGAATACTATCAGCTTCAGGAGAATGCACTATTTAAGAACCCTGAAAAAGAAAAGAAATCCGCCCCAACCATTCCACAAAGAAAAAATCTAATACACAGACATTTTCGTTACAATCATTTAATATGCCTGTTTATTGCAGGAAAACAGTTAACACAACCAAACAATACAATGGATAACTGACACGTCTCTATTTCAAGACAACAATCGCGGCCTTGTCAGATCTCGAATTCCAACGCTCAAATTAAAAAAAGTTAATATACAATTAAATTATCATGGGTATATCTGTAAGAAGAACTGAAGAAAAAGAAAAACGCGTGGTATTGGCGCCAGTACTCGTCGTTTTTTTACAACCGTTATCACAAACAACAGGATCTCTTACATGGAGAACAGAAAACAACAAAGAATAAACTAGTTCCGACAAGGAGCAAAACAAATTCACAAATAATTATAAATAAGATTATAACGTTACTACTACTACCATTAAAATTATTATTTTAGTAATAAATTTAAATTTAATAAATGAAAGCAAAACTTTGTGTTATTTTATTTTGTGTAGTTTTTGTGTGTTTTTTTTTTTCTCTTGTAGCCGAACTGCGACTTAATTTTCTCGCCTTTGTCTACAAATGCACAGCAGTACGTCAGAACGATTTCTTCCACAGCCCTGCTGCAGGCTTTTTGCAAAATTATATTTAGGTAACTTCAACGACCGAGACAGCTTTTGGGAAAATTTCCTTCGAATAGACTGCCCTTCTTTGCCACAAAGTTAAAAAGTTAAACAACCACCACTTCCAGAGGCCGCAATCCTCATACTCGTACACACACGCCTAGTGCGCCTATGTGTTGACCAGATGCGCCACGGCACTTTGTATGCACACTTCACTGGAGATCATTGGTTTTTCTCCACCACGAACCGCCTAAAAGGGTATGAGAATTTTGGGTTGTAAAATACCTGACCTTTCTTATCGCCGCTGAGGTTGCCGTTCGTGTTCCTGCGAATAGTGGCTCCTTCCCAACCAAAAAAAAGCGTTCTATATGCCTGGTCTTCTTCCCTTCTTGTATTTTGCTTCTTCAAACAAAATCTGTTCCTACTTTTTTATGTAATAACAGCACCACGTATTACATCTGCATCAAATCCCCGTGAGTATTTATTAAATGGACTGCAGAAAAACTTCCGGCGATCCCCAATCTATCTCACAAAAAAACTTTTCTTTTTCTCCAGAAACAGGAACTCTTACTCAAACTGTCCTTTCACTTCCAAATTTATTTTTCGTCTCCCAGCCAGTCGTATGTGTTCAAACTGATTTTTTTCATTTCTTAGTTAAATTTCAATTTTTCCGAAAACTTTTTCCGGACCAAAAATCCCTACGTCAAAAATTCGAATCCCCATTTTCTGTTTTTTTCATTTCTCCCCGCCTACCTTTTTGTTCCCAACCAACTACTCGATTTTCTTCCCCACAGTAATTTTTAGTCAAGTAGATATTTAGGCAAAACTGACCGTTACAACATGATCGACCCGTGGATTTATCACATAACTAGATGAATGCCTGTGGATGTGCCCCTTACTCCCAGGAAGACACTGTGGATGAAAGTAAAAGTGATACTTTCGATGTCAATGAGAAATTCTTAGGCGACGGCGGGGGGACGGCGGTGGCGACGGCGGGGGCGAATGTTGAGAACCGGATAGCTCGAACTTGAGGATAGGTACATCATGGCTATGGGGGTGTAGGTTAAGAAATTCTACAGGTTGAATCGAAAGTAAAACTGAAAACCTGAAAATGACTAGAGATAGATGCTATTAAAAAAAAACAATATGTTATTTGAACATTTTTATTTTATTTTCTAAAACTGGATTTATTATTACACTCAGTTGTGAAATTCTGTTTTTAAACCTAAATGTATCTACTGCATACTGCTCCCATGATCCTTTCCTACTTTGTCTGTATGCGAAACTCCATACTACTATATATTTAACTTGTGGGTCTTCATTGAAACTTATTTTCTTTCTCATATCTGCTCGTGGAAATAATAATAAATTGCTAGAACGAATAAAATACCGGCTAAAAATTTCAAAGTGTTGATTGTACAAAGTATGATCTTTGATTTAGGTTGTTCTGTAAGTGGTGCTAGCTGATCTTTGAATCGTCCGCATTCGTCTTTCCTATTAACATAGATACAGTGTGGTGAACGATGTCTATGATCAAAATCTACATCCGATGCGCAACTCATAGCATTTATCTGCAGAGAACAAAAGTAACATTGAACACGGTCTTTGATGTTTGTGTAAAAAAAATCCACTTTTCGCTAGCTGGTCTGCTGTATCTAAATCTATTGCTAGATTATCGAATGTTTTCAAACGATCGTATTCTTGTTTCAAGTTTAACGTTTTGAATGAGTGTAACAGGTTTTATATCACGTCTTTTATATCAATCCAAGTATTGTGTTTTTATGGAAAACCAAGCCACTTCACTAGAACCTGAATACTGCGTCTTTTTATAACCTTTTCTACTAAATAGACATCAGGGTTTTTCACAGGAGCTATTTCTGGTTCATAAAATCTGCCTTGAATTATATTTCCCTGGTAACCTTCCAGAATATATGTTGTTGGGTATACAGATTTAACTTCTTTTATTTTAAAGATCTCTGTGGACCAATTAGGTGTATAACCTTTTTCGAATACATGTTTATGTCTACTTATACGAACAAAATCACCTGCTTTGTATTTAGACTTTGATTTTATTTTGGGGTAATTATACACAGATAATAAACGTTTTTCGTTATGCAGCCCAACATCTACAGGTCTCATCTTAATCGTACGATGTTTTGTTGTATTGTAGTCATCTGTCAGCTTGGTCAACATGCTAATCCAGTGATAATTGCCATTCATGCTGAATTCTTTCCACATTATATTTTTCAATGTTCTGTTAAATCTTTCTACAATTGAGGCTTTCAGAGTACTGTAGCTGGAATAATGGTTTATTTCGTAATCTTTCATCAGTTGACGAAACGGTTTATTAAAAAATTCTTTTCCATCATCGCTTTGTAAATTTCTTGGAATGCGTCCTGTATTAAAAATCAACTGCAATGCTTTTACAACTTCTGATGCCTTTTTAGATTTTAAAGGCAGTGTCCATGCATACTTTGAAAAGGTATCAATTACAGTGAGAAGAAAACGAAACCCCTGATTTTCTGATGAGTAAGAACCCATCTCGACCAGGTCTGCCTGCCACAAATCATCTATATCTTTGGTAGTGACATGTCGACGTTTAAAATTTTTTCGTACTGGTTTATGCAGTTCATTGATTATCTGCCTTCTGCTCATTGTACGGAATGTATAAATACCTGCGGTTGAATAACCTGTTTATATACAAAACAAGAATGATCAGGTTTAATCATCCGTTTACAATGATGGTTGCGCGGCCTTCGGGATGCGGCAAAACAACATTTATAAAAAATCTTCTTAATACTAATAAGGTATTTATATATCCACAAATTAGAAAAATTATATGGTGTAATGCAGAACACGGTGCACTGCCAACGGATATTAAACTACAAAATATTGAATATTTAAATGCTATACCGGAGGAGTTTGTAAATCACGTAAACGAACCAACGTTGATTGTTATAGACGACATGATGTTAAATGCATATAGTAAAGAAGTTTGTGAACTATTCACTAAGGGGTCTCATCATCGTAATTTCTCAGTAATTCTTGTGACACAAAACGTATTGCATCAAGGAAAATTCAGTCGTGATATATCGCCCAATTGTAAATATCTTGTTGTATTTAAAAACCCCCGGGATAAAAGTCAATTTACACATCTGGTCCGACAAATTTACCCAGAAAATAGTTTAGAACTTGTGAGAATATATAAAGAGATAACTCACGTAAACGAACCAACGTTGATTGTTATAGATGACATGATGTTAAATGCATATAGTAAAGAAGTTTGTGAACTATTCACTAAGGGGTCTCATCATCGTAATTTCTCAGTAATTCTTGTGACACAAAACGTATTCCATCAAGGAAAATTCAATCGTGATATATCGCTCAATTGTAAATATCTTGTTGTATTTAAAAACCCCCGGGATAAAAGTCAATTTACACATCTGGCCCGACAAATTTACCCAGAAAATAGTTTAGAACTTGTGAGAATATATAAAGAGATAACTCAAATGCCTTACGGGTATTTGCTAATTGATTTAACTCAGGACATTAACGACGTCTTAAGATTTCGTACTGATATATTTAATAAACACTTTGTAACCTGTTTTTGCCCGCAAAACTCTTTAAATGGTAAGAATGGCGTCACGAATGAAACGATTAAGGGAGAACAAGCATATGCTATATGTGCTTAAAAAGGCTAAACCAAATCTGAGAAAGTCCATCATACAAAATGCTGACCCTGAGGTTATAAAAACTCTTTGTGAAATTACACTCAACACCTTAAAAGGTAACCTACAACTCACTGTGTAGGTATAAAAAGGACATGCGTAAATTGATTTGCGCAAAGAGATCTGTTGCTAAACAGCGTAAAATACTAGTGCAACGAGGAGGTTTTTTACCAGTTTTATTAGGAAGTGTACTATCAGGAGTTATCGGCTCATTAATTGAAAAATATGCATAGCAATAATGGACTTAACAGGATGCTACTTCTGTCGCCAGAGGTTTACAACAGGTTTAAAGATGAAATTGAAATGACTGCAAATCAATCCATTTTTGATAGAGCAATGAATAAAATACTACAGAATAAAGACATGAATGATTCCGAAAAATGGTATAGCTATCGAAATCAACTAATTTCATTTTTAAATCACAATATAAATATTCCGTACAATGAGCAGAAGGCAGATAATCAATGAACTGCATAAACCAGTGCGAAAAAATTTTAAACGTCGACATGTCACTACCAAAGGTATAGATGATTTGTGGCAGTCAGACCTGGTCGAGATGGGTTCTTACTCATCAGAAAATCAGGGGTTTCGTTTTCTTCTCACTGTAATTGATACCTTTTCAAAGTATGCATGGACACTGCCTTTAAAATCTAAAAAGGCATCAGAAGTTGTAAAAGCATTGCAGTCGATTTTTAATACAGGACGCATTCCAAGAAATTTACAAAGCGATGATGGAAAAGAATTTTTTAATAAACCGTTTCGTCAACTGATGAAAGATTACGAAATAAACCATTATTCCAGCTACAGTACTCTGAAAGCCTCAATTGTAGAAAGATTTAACAGAACATTGAAAAATATAATGTGGAAAGAATTCAGCATGAATGGCAATTATCACTGGATTAGCATGTTGACCAAGCTGACAGATGACTACAATACAACAAAACATCGTACGATTAAGATGAGACTTGTAGATGTTGGGCTGCATAACGAAAAACGTTTATTATCTGTGTATAATTACCCCAAAATAAAATCAAAGTCTAAATACAAAGCAGGTGATTTTGTTCGTATAAGTAGACATAAACATGTATTCGAAAAAGGTTATACACCTAATTGGTCCACAGAGATCTTTAAAATAAAAGAAGTTAAATCTGTATACCCAACAACATATATTCTGGAAGATTACCAGGGAAATATAATTCAAGGCAGATTTTATGAACCAGAAATAGCTCCTGTGAAAAACCCTGATGTCTATTTAGTAGAAAAGGTTATAAAAAGACGCGGTAATCAGGTTCTAGTGAAGTGGCTTGGTTTTCCATAAAAACACAATACTTGGATTGATATAAAAGACGTGATATAAAACCTGTTACACTCATTCAAAATGTTAAACTTGAAACAAGAATACGATCGTTTGAAAACATTCGATAATCTAGCAATAGACTTAGATACAGCAGACCAGCTAGCGAAAAGTGGATTTTTTTACACAAACATCAAAAACCGTGTTCAATGTTACTTTTGTTCTCTGCAGATAAATGCTATGAGTTGCGCATCGGATGTAGATTTTGATCATAGACATCGTTCACCACACTGTATCTATGTTTATAGGAAAGACGAATGCGGACGATTCAAAGATCAGCTAGCACCACTTACAGAACAACCTAAATCAAAGATCATACTTTGTACAATCAACACTTTGAAATTTTTAGCCGGTATTTTATTCGTTCTAGCAATTTATTATTATTTCCACGAGCAGATATGAGAAAGAAAATAAGTTTCAATGAAGACCCACAAGTTAAATATATAGTAGTATGGAGTTTCGCATACAGACAAAGTAGGAAAGGATCATGGGAGCAGTATGCAGTAGATACATTTAGGTTTAAAAACAGAATTTCACAACTGAGTGTAATAATAAATCCAGTTTTAGAAAATAAAATAAAAATGTTCAAATAACATATTGTTTTTTTTAATAGCATCTATCTCTAGTCATTTTCAGGTTTTCAGTTTTACTTTCGATGCAACCTGTAGAATTTCTTAACCTACACCCCCATAGCCATGATGTACCCATCCTCAAGTTCGAGCTATCCGGTTCTCAACATTCGCCCCCGCCGTCGCCTAAGAATTTCTCATTGGCATCGAAAGTATCACTTTTACTTCATCCACAGTGTCTTCCTGGGGGTAAGGGGCACATCCACAGGCATTCATCTAGTTATGTGATAAATCCACGGGTCGATCATGTGTTTCCTTTGCCGAGGTACACTTTTCCACAGTGTCTGCCTGTTCAGGTAATAACAACAACAACAACAACAACCATGCAATAGTCGCACTGCAGCACATCCGTTGTTTTGTTTTTCCTTTTATGCCGATAGATTTTGCCGCTCAAATTTCTACCGCTGCAGTTTTTGTTTTTGTTTCCGAAGCCACTGACCCTGACCCAGTCCCGGACCTGCTCTGCAGAGACTAGGGCGCACGTACGAGTCTGAGTAAATACCTTCCGTCGCAGACCGGGCAAAAGCTACCGCCGCCGCCTGTAGCTTCCGCCCAACCTGCCAAGCCACCGACCCCTGCCAAGTTCCAAACCACTTTCCCTCACCGAGCAGCCCGCCAAGTCCCAAGCCACACTTTCCCTGACCGAGTCCACCGTCAAGCCCCAAAGTCACTTTCCCTAAACCATTATCATTTTATTATAATTTGTTACAATTACTGAGTTGATGAAAAGCCGCCCCTCTTTAAAACTACATATGTATATGTTTGCAGAAACTTGAGAGTAGAGTTATACGTGCAACGAGAAAGGTGGAGCATTCGACGCCTTCTGTAAAACTGTGAAATTTATTTACATCGTGGTTTGATGGCTCTGTTTCTGGCCGTTCAATTAAGATAGTACTGAATGGCGTAGAATCTCGGCCGGCGTTCCACAAGGGTCGATTCTCTCACCTGATCTCTTTCTAATATTCATTAATGATCTGTTCTCAATCCGCTCCAACCCATGTCACATGTTTTGCCGATGACACTCTGCGTTAATCCTACGCCTTCGTCAATCACGGATCAGACCTTGTCTTCTAGAGCGTGAGCTTTTGTCCCTATAAAAACTTGTTCCATCCTTCCGTTTATCTCAGTGAGCAAAGGCAATCCACCAAGGCAAACGAACATTTGCTCGCGGTCCAAATGGCGTCACCAATACAGTGCATATCGCAGCTGTGCATATCTGAAACATCTTGTTTTTAGTACATTATGACGTCAAAAGCTTGCGAGCAAATGCCTTGGGGGATTGTTACCTTTAAGGGTTAAATACACGGGCGCTCCATTTGACGGCGCCACGCCAAAACAACAAAAATTATAAGTGCCTACAGATTGTTGTTGTTTTGGGGTGGCGTGGTCGCATGGAGCACTCGAACATTGGGCCCCTTAGACGTATTTTATTTTCAGGAGCCCTATTCTCTATTACAATATTGTTAGGTTAGGTTAGGTTGAAATGGCTGCCCCCACCAGGGAGCCCAGTTAGGCACGCCATTGAGCTCATTGTGATGCCATTCTGGTATTGGGACATAGTTTAGGCCATTTCAAGCCATTTCGAGCTTTTGATAAAGCGACAGAGTCTAGAGACACCAATATTTTGCAGCTCGCTCAATCCATCAAGGAAAAGTGAGCCAAGGAAGGTCCCTCTTTTCCTCGCTAGGGCGGGACATGTACAGAGAAGATGGGAGACAGTTTCTTCCTCTTTTTCATTACCACAACTTCTACATAAGTCGTTGTGGGGGAGTCCTAATCTTTCGGCGTGTGGGCCGAAGGGACAGTGACCAGTCAGCACCTTTACCACGTCGCTTATCTCCTTTTTGTTCAACTGAACCAGAGATTTTGAGCGCTTTGCATCCAAAGTTGGCCACATTGCATGAAGAGTGCGACAAACCGTTGCTGTGGTCCATCTCAGCCCGGCTCGAGCTAAGCTGATTTTTCTCACAGCTAGTTTATAGGTGGTTAAGGGCATTCCCATTCGGGTTAAGTGGGGTGTCCTTTCCACTTCGGTTCCCTGTCTAGCAAGCTCATCTGCCCTACAGTTTCCCCTAATCCCACTGTGTCCAGGAACCCAACACAGTGTTATATCAAACTGAGTGGCAGTCTCACACAGAGACCTGCGGCAGTTCAGAAGAGTCGTGGATGTTGTGACGACAGAATTAAGAGCCTTGAGGGCCGCCTGGCTATCCGATAGAATACATATATTCTTATGAGATATATTATTTATCTTCAGCCATTCGAGAGCCTCCCAGATCGCAGTGACTTCCGCTTGGAAGACGCTGCAATGGTCGGGTAGACGAAGAGAGGTATTTATATTTAATGCCTCAGAGAAGATACCAGAGCCTACATTATTCCCAATTTTTGAGCCATCTGTGAAGATACATAATGACCCAGTTGGGATAACACCATCTGTCCAGTCATCTCTGGCCGGAATGATGGTATTGAAACCTTTCTCCAAGGCCCACGTAGGTGTAGTATAATCTAGGTTGTTCGCAGTGGTGGCGAACTTCCTAAGGATGGATGAATGGCCATATGAGTATGGAGTCCATCCAAGAGAAGCGTTTGTTCTGGCAGCCGTCCAGGCTGCCATTTGCTCGGCGTGTATATCCAAAGGGGTAAGATGCAATAAGACATCCAGCGCAGCTGTAGGGGTGCTTCTCATTGCACCACTGATACACAGCTCAGCTGTTCTTTGGACCCTTTCCAGTATCTTACGATACGTAATCTTCTGTAATGCAGTCCACCATACCGATATGCCATGCTTAAGTATAGGTCTGATTACGGCTGTATAGAGCCAGTGGACGATGCGGGGCTTAAGGCCCCAGTTGACTCCGATCGTTCTCTGGCATAAGAAGAGAGCTGTTTTGGCCTTATTTGCTCTATCTAAAGGATTCGGTCTCCACGTTAGTTTCCTATCGAGTATGAGACCTAGAAATTTCGCATCCTCCTTTATATGCAGTGTTTCATTGCAAAGTCTTAAAGAAGGAAAATTGGGAAGTCTATGCTTCTTTGTAAAGAGCACTACTTCAGTCTTGGCTGGGTTGACGCCGAGACCCTTTGTAGTGGCCTAATGAGAAAGAGTATTCAATGCCTGTTGCATTATATCTCTTATTGTTGAGATGTACTTGCCGGTCACCACCAGCACAATATCATCAGCATAAGCCACCGTGTTGCACCCAGACTCCTTTAGAGTTATCAGTACTTCATTGACTGTCATATTCCAAAGGAGCGGCGATAAGACCCCACCTTGTGGTGTGCCTCTTTTGACCCGTCTGACTTCTTCCGAAAGCCCCAGGCTAGACTTTATGACCCTGCACCCTAGCAGCTGATCAATAAAGGACCTGGAGCACCTATCAACATTCAGACGCTGGAGTGCCCTCGTGACCGCAGAGGGTTCAACATGGTTGAACGCACCTTCAATATCTAAGAAAGCAGCCAGCGTGAATTCCTTGAATTCAAGGGATCGTTCGATGACCACCAAAGAGTGGAGAGCAGTGTCTACTGATTTACCTTTCGTGTTGGCATGCTGCGAGGGAGAAAGCAGTTTTTTATCAATGCTTTGCTTAACATGGATCTCCACAAGTCTTTCTAGTATCTTGAGGAGAAAGGATGTGAGACATATAGGTCTCAAGTCTTTTGGATTGAGGTAGGAGATTTTACCCGCTTTCGGAATGAAAGCCACCTTCGCTACTCTCCAGGATGTTGGAATGTAGCTTAGGCTAAGGGAGCTCCTATAGATGGCTGCGAGCCAATTCAGAATTAGGTCACTGACTTTCTGAATTTCGATGGGATAAATTCCATCTGGTCCCGGTGTTTTATAAGGCATGAAACCTTCTATGGACCACAGGAGTAAATCCCTGTTTATCAATCTGTCAATGGTGCCTAAGTTATGTGCGCTAGCTGGGCCCTTAAAACCTGTTTCTGCAGATGCAGCAAGAGATGTTGAGCCAGGAAAGTGAGTATCGAGTAGGAGATTCAATGACTCCTGACTACTTGTGATCCATGTACCGTCTGCTTGTTGCAGCATTTCTTGGCACATTGGGCTTTTCGAGAGAACTCTTCTCATTCTTGCGGCATCCGAAAAACCTTCTATTGTCGCACAAAAGGTCTTCCAGGATTCCCTTTTCAAGTTTCGCAGTTCATATTTGAACTCCCTGAGATGACTTTTGTAGTTGTCCCAGTCCGAAGCCAAATTAGACCATTTGGCCTTATTGAAGGCCTTTCTGCTTTCAGACCTTAGTTTGAGAAGTCTGTTGTTCCACCAAGGGGGTTTGGTTTTACCCCCATATTTTCTAATGGGACAGGCTGCTTCTAATGCGTTATTCAGGAGGTTACTGAGATTTGTCACTTGATCTTCGAGATCTTCAGCATTCCAAGGGTGGGTGGGAACGTCCTCAGGGAGGGATCTTTCCACTACTTGTCTGTATATGACCCAGTCTGTGTTCCGGACGACATTCCTGTAACCAGGGGCCTTCTTCACAGTTGAGCACATATTGATATTAAAAAGGATGACTCTGTGGTCAGAAAAGGAGTGTTCACTGGATACTCTCCAGTTTTCCACACGGTTGAGCAGATCTGGGGAAACAAGAGTAATATCCAAGACTTCTTGTCTTACCCTTGTGATGAACGTGGGTTCATTTCCCCTATTGCATAGCAAGAGATTGTGTTGGAGTAATAAATCAAAAAGCAACTCACCTCTTATATTTGTATCAGAGCTGCCCCAAACGGTGTTATGAGCATTCGCATCACATCCAACGATAAGGCTGGCTCCACGACTAGCCGCTTCTTTTGCGGCAACAAAGAGACTGGAGCTGTCCAAATTTCCCTCGTATGGTAGGTAGACAGATCCAATCCACGTAGGCCTACCGTCTTTCCTGTTGTCCAAGCAGGCCAGTACATTATCAGCATTGCTAAATTTAGACAACATAAAAGCGTTAAGGTCATTTTTAACAATTAAACAGGTTCTTGGCTTACCTTCCCCATTTCTGGGATACAACAACCTGTCTTTAGGAGTCCTGATTCCGCATACAAGGCCCCGGACAATCCAAGGCTCTTGTACCAGGACGACATCTATATCGGCCTTAGAAAGACGTAAGCATGGGCTGGCGGATGCAGCCTTGCTGTGATGGAGATTAATCTGCGCTACTCTCAACATCGTGGTTGGGAGTAGTGGGATCAATCTCGATCACCGTAATATCAGCCTCGTCTTCTTCCGGTGTGAGAGTAATATCATCATCTCCCACCGAAAGAAGTTGGGCAAAGTCACCCAGTTCATCCTCCGTCCTTGACGGTGAAGGAACTGAGAAGTTAGAATCCTCAGAGGACAAGAAGAGAGGGTCGTTTGAACCCAGGGTTGGTAGGTGAGTATCCTCAGGCACCTTAGGATCAGCTACTCCTGTTCCTGTAGCATCCGCAATAATAGGCACATTGGGTTCAGCTACTTGCGTTGGAATCAGAAACATCCGTACCTGTAACACCCGCAGTGCCCGAGGGCTCACCATCTGGAGCCACAGGTGGAGCAGTTGAAACCGTTCCACTCTGGGGCAAAGAGTCTTTTTTATATAGCCTCAGGGTGATTGAAGAAAACCCATAGCTTATGACGCCTTCAGATTTCGCCAAAGGTCCCAGCGACTCCTCGCTAATTACTAATGTAACTGCTCGGCCGTCGCCTTTAGGGTCCTCCAGTTTCGTAATCCTCCACGAAGAGGTCTGTAGCTGTGGGTTACTCAACCGAATAATATCCAGAATAGCCTGAGGTTCGGCTGGTTCTGCTGGGATTCAGGAACGCGCTCTTGGCCGATTCGGGATTTCCTCCCTCATAACGACATTGAGTTTGGCGCCTGCCCATGCTTCCCCAATTCTGGATATTGCTATTCTATAGAGATCGACAGATCTCTGATCGGCACAAGCGATGAGCTTCACGCGGCCCTGAAACCATCCGCTATCGCGACAGTGAGGAGGAGTGCCAGGATGCTCCTGAAGGATTGGGAGGAAAATCGTATCGAGCCTGACCTCAAGTTTCCTCCATTTATCAGGCAAAATGGTGCCATCTGGATCGTTTTCGTCGATGACGGCCGATCCGAAAACAAAACAGTAAAAATTTGCCAATTTTATTAAATTTTTATGTTAATGAATGCCATAATATTGTAATAGAGAATAAGGCCCGAGATCTGTGATGGAGTAATCATATTCCAAAACGCCAAACAAGCTAATCAATGCTTGAGATTCCTCAAGAGATTCAAATCCCTCCTTCAGCCAGCTGCAATCTGCAAGTCCTACAATCCGCCTTGAGTATAACTCGTACATTTGGGCGGGCACCCCAAAAACAAGCTTGGCTAGGCTGATTAAGGTGCAAAACGAAGAAGGTGCATTGGCGATAGCACACTTCTGCTCCTCTATAAACCCTTCAATCCATGGTAGGAATATAGCAGCCCACTTTTATCGCTTTTACCCACACGCACCTTTTATCCCAAAACTAGCCAACTCGGCCATTCCCGGCCCACTACGTACCTCCCCCTCGTTAATAAATAGAACACACAGTCGGTGTTGTTGAGCCCAAATCATCAAACCAACAAACGCAAAGTTCATCGACATCCTATTCACGCACCATCCAGACTAACCTAAACTTACTAGGAGACATTGCAACCTTACTTGAAGGACATAACGAGCTAACAGTAAAAAGGGTTGGACTTGACCACGCCACATAAATAAAATCAAAAATAAACATTGTGACCGAAATTCCAAATTTTGTAGTCCAAGAGCTAGTGACAGATTTGCAAAGGGATTTTGCAAAGGATGGGCCTTTGATATATGTTAGATTACTTAAAGCACAACTGATTAAGACTAATCGCCAATTCGAGTCTACTTAAGTTTTAATTTTATGACCTTTTGAACTTGTAGATTTTTTGACCATGAAAAAAGTGATATTGCAGACTTGGTATATAGGTAAATTGGGTTGCTCCCACCTCATATTCCGATTGCCATCTCGTTTGGAGGTTAGGTTTGAATTTTGGGAATTTTTGAAAATGTCGATTTGGTCCAGTTGAACAAAGTGATATTGCAGAAGATGGGATTTGGTATAATGGTGAGATAGACCACCAATAGCCCAAATTCGGGTGCCCATCTCATATGTAATCAAGGTTTCCATTTTGGTGGCTTTTGATTTTGTGGCGATTTTGGGTATGACCCAAGTGATTTTGCAGGAGATGGGTTTTGAACATTAGGATTCGTTACGACATATATAATACTTCTCCACTTGCCCATCTCTTTCCTATTTGTAGAAACCCATGCCATCTCCAGTTGAAGTTGGAAAATCGTAAAATCAAGTTTTATATGTATATTAAATTTAGTTAAAATGAGTGTATATACACATCTGGTAGCATATTTATGGTATATTTTTAAGATATAATGAGTAGTTGGGTATTGTATGTGATTAAATAAAACTAAAACTCCACCGTCGCATGGTCCCAAGCCTAGGGTGTGAAAGGAGGAGGGTGGTCGACCTGCCGAGTTGACCAGAATCGTTCATTATGATGACCGACCGATGACCTAGGTAATGAACCGCATTTTTCAAAGCGGCACCGAGAGCAGCGTATCCGTTGCGGGCACGTCCCGCTCGGACCGCCAGCTAACGGGGCAAAGAAGAGGAAGAAGAAGAAATAAAAGTAAAACATCATTTTCAGATAAATAATGAGTGATATACTTTTATCATAAATAAATTGATTTTTTTTCCAATTTTCAAACTTTTTATTTGTATATTCATAATAATAAATACTAATATTATTTTTTATATAGTTATATAATACCACCCTCACGTGCATAAAGTGTTTATTTCAACGTGACCAATATCAGATTACACAAGTCCAAGAAACGGTCGCCCACAGTTTATGCTAACGTTTGCATTTCTCCTCCCAAATGAAAAGCCAGATAAAAACTTAATAAAAAACCTTATAGTAGTTCTCCCGACGATCGCGACCGAAATACTTGTAAACTAATTAATCATTAAAAATAAAAGAATAAGTTTTGTTTTATCCGGAAAGTTGCGTTTTATTTTGATGCTCCCTTGCTCCCTACATAACTATATACATAAATATGATAGACTCATTAACTATCGCTATCAGGGTCATAGTTGTTAAACCTAGTTACGCGTATATGTATGTTTGTATAGCATGTGTAGTTGATATCTCACCTTCCTCAATTTCTTCAACAATAACGTCTGACACTTGAGGTGGCACCTCGTCACCATCAAACCAGTTGAATAGAAGCTTCAGATCCTCATCATCATCATTACTGAGCTTCCACCCCCATTCTTCTGGTTTGTAACGCGTTGGAACTTTTAAATAGGCGTGTGTCCAGAGAGTAGCTATATAGCAACTACGTTTTATTTGCTGTGTCAACTCGCTTTTACATGGTGGTAGAGAGGAACCATTAAAACTCTTCACTTTCTTTAAAAAAGTTTCAGTTACTTTTGATGTCTTGTAATTCGCAGAAAAAATAGCCATTCTACCATCGTTAACTCGGTTTATCTCTTTTAAGGTGTACATTTGACATACAAACTCTTCTAAAACATTGAACGTTTCATCCGATAGCCCAAATATACCTTTTCAACTTCAAATTGGGACTAAACAATATCAAATTGGGATTAAACAATTTCAAATTGGGACTAAACAATGTCAAATTGGGACCAAACAATTTCAAATTGGGAGTAAGTTAAAATTACCAAAATTTTTCTTTCTTTAACTTTAGATGGTATGTTATTTACATGAAAAGATATGCATAAGGAACCACAAAGAGCGAACAGCGAGAAAAATAAAATTAAAAGGCGTAATTATGCTCAGCAACTTTTAGAATATCAAGCAGAAAACGTTCCCGACTTAGACTTGGACCATATAGTCCAAGGACTAACTATCGAGCACGCTTGTTCAAGCTTAAAAGCTAACGTTAAAATAGAATTAGCAATTCAAACGCTACAAATTCTAACCGGTGACGACAGGGCTAATATGACTCAAGCCGAATATCATTTACAATGGTTACAAACCATGTTAATTAATGATAAAAGAAATCAAACTGTTGTGAATTGCACAAAACTGCCCATGTTCAAAGGTGCGATGTATTAAATACTAGCAAAAAACCCGCGTGCGTTGCAACGCCTTTCAATAAAAAAAGATTATGTGTGCACAGTCCGCGGTAGGAAAAAGTATAATGAAAAAAAGAACAAATCTGCAAAATTGATTTTGGATACATATAAAAATTTAGAGTTACCTATAAAAAATATGTTACAACTTTTTTTTAAATTTGATGTTGAGCGCCACCTATCGGAAGAAGTACAATCGACACCTAGCAAACATATTTTTTGGATATGTTTGTCTAAGTGTCTATCGTACTTCTTGTGCTTTTGCTCGCACAGCGGTGCCCGTGATAAACTTATGGTAAAATAAGCACACATGAAATAGTCTTAAAAGGGTAACCCCCAACAAAAATAAATGTTAGTGAAACAGTCAGCAACTTTATGCGCATAGTATAATCTCAAGAAAATAAGTCAGATCTGCATTGTGTTATAAAAATTTTGGGGAGGCAGGCATTAGTATGGACTTTTAGTTAAATTAAACATTCAATAATCCAAAAAATATTATTACATCCTGAAAGAAAGAATATACTAATTTAAGATTTAAAAATGGGCTTTTGACGGTAATGGACAGTAAACGCTTGGAGTCATGTACTGAAGGAGTGTGACTTCAGACGGATATTGTCCATTATCAGACATGTAATATAATGAAGAAAAATTACATGTCTGACAATTGCCTGGCCCCTGGGGTCTCATCTGCAATGTCACTGACCCAGGTTTTATTTGTTTACCCAGATGCCAGCCCCTTCCCAGGTCTCATATTGCAGAATCCTAGACTTCTACTTAAAATTTCAGGTGTGAAGGGGTTGATCAATTCTGAACCGATTGCTTAGAGAGCTTCAGGATACACTATGTTCAATGTTCTTCCATTTGGAGCTAGGATATGAAGATTTTCAGATTTTCCAACTCTTGAACAACCTACATACAGCTGGCCATGGGAGAAACATGGTTTGATAAGATCGAGACCAACAACTTTTAATGATTGCCCTTGTGCCTTGTTGATGCTCATGGCAAAACTTAACCGAACTGGAAATTGAAGGCGCTTGAACTGGAATGGAATATCTGAAGGGATAATCGGGATCCTAGGAATAAATACATCTTCACCTGCGGCATGCCCGGTCATGATTGTGGCTTCTATAACATTGGGCATTAAATTTTTAACAGCGAGCCGCGTTCCATTGCAGAGAGAAGGGGGTTGCAGATTTCTGAGGAGCATAATTGGTGCCCCAACTTTGAGCTCTAAAATGTGTGATGGTACGCCAGGAGGTTTCAATGTGTTCAAAAATTCTGTTGGATAATTCACAGCTTCATCTGTAACACATGCAGTGTCGATGGATTTGTAAATTTGAAGATTACCAGGCAATTCGTTCAACAGTTGCTTATTGATGAAGTAGGCATCTTCATTTCTCGGGGCAAGGATGGCTCTTTGACACAGCCATTCATGATCTTTAAAGTGCTGGGTGGCCATTTTGAATTTCGGTCATTTTTCGGCGGCCATTTTGAATTTCGAAAATCGGGCTTCGAGGTGTTTCAGGGCAGACCCCAACGGACCTTCGTGCAAAATTTCGAAGCTCTACGATGACTGGTGCGCCCGCTATAGCGCACACATACATACACGCATACAGAAACTTTCTTTTATTAATTAAAGAAGACTAGCAAAAAACCCGCGTGCGTTGCAACGCCTTTCAATAAAAAAAGATTATGTGTGCACAGTCCGCGGTAGGAAAAAGTATAATGAAAAAAAGAACAAATCTGCAAAATTGATTTTGGACACATATAAAAATTTAGAGTTACCTATCTAATTAATAAAAGAAAGTTTCTGTATGCGTGATTTCTTAGCTGAACTAATACAGTTCTTCTTCATAACAAATCTGAAAACTTATTTCCACAGGTTAGGGGGAATTTAAGGAATTTCCCACTTTTCAGAAAGTGCCAAAGTTCACGGCAATAGGGGGCACTTATTCGTTGATGTGGAGACTTTTTTGTAAACAACCAAAACAAAATTTGCTTTACAATGCAAACAGCCTTTTTTTAATTGAACTATATACAGTTCTTCCTCATACAAATCGGAAAACATATTTCTACCGTTTCTACTGTTAGGGGGAATTTAAGAAATTTCCCACTTTTCAGAATGTGGCAAACTTCACGGGAATAGGGGAATGGCATTGGTTTTTTATAAAATATTTCCTGACATGGGGACTTTTTTTGTAAACAACAAAAATAAAATTTATAAAAAGGATTTCTTAGCTGAACTAATACAGTTCTTCTTCATAACAAATCTGAAAACTTATTTCCACAGGTTAGGGGGAATTTAAGGAATTTCCCACTTTTCAGAAAGTGCCAAAGTTCACGGCAATAGGGGGCACTTATTCGTTGATGTGGAGACTTTTTTGTAAACAACCAAAACAAAATTTGCTTTACAATGCAAACAGCCTTTTTTTAATTGAACTATATACAGTTCTTCCTCATATAAATCTGGAAACCTATTTCTACCGTTTCTACTGTTAGGGGGAATTTAAGAAATTTCCCACTTTTCAGAAAGTGCCAAACTTCACGGCAATAGGGGGCACTTATTCGTTGATGTGGAGACTTTTTTGTAAACAACCAAAACAAAATTTGCTTTACAATGCAAACAGCCTTTTTTTAATTGAACTATATACAGTTTTTCCTCATACAAATCTGAAAACATATTTCTACTGTTTCCACTGTTTAGGGGAAATTTAAGAAATTTCCCACTTTTTAGAAAGTGGCCAAGTTCACGGCAATAGGGTCGGGGAATGGAACTTATTTGTTTTTTTATAAAATATTTCGTGATGTGTAGACTTTTTTTGGAAACAACCAAAACCAAATTTGCCTTTTTATAATTGAACTATATACAGTTCTTCCTCACAATTGGCAAATTCGTCAGCCATATTGGCGCGGCCATTTTGAATTTATAAGGTCCGATCAAACATTCGTTATTTGCTACCTCAAAAAACCCCAGATATCGATTTTCATTGGAATCGGATCACAATTGGCAAATTCGTCGGCCATATTGGGGCGGCCATTTTGAATTTATTAGTTTTGTTTAAACATTCGTTATTTGCTACCTCATAAAACTCCAGATACCGATTGTCATTGGAATCGGAATACAATTGGCAAATTCGTCAGCCATATTGGCGCGGCCATTTTGAATTTATAAGGTCCGATCAAACATTCGTTATTTGCTACCTCAAAAAACCCCAGATATCGATTTTCATTGGGATCGGATCACAATTGACAAATTCGTCGGCCATATTGGCGCGGCCATTTTGAATTTTTAAGTTTTGACCACAAATTCGTTTTTAGCGACCTTAAGAACCCCTAGATACCCACTTTCATTGAAATCGGAACACAATTTGCAAATTCATATTTTGGTGGCCATTTTGAATTTCGGTCATTTTTCGGCGGCCATTTTGAATTTCGAAAATCGGGCTTCGAGGTGTTTCAGGGCAGACCCCAACGGACCTTCGTGCAAAATTTCGAAGCTCTACGATGACTGGTGCGCCCGCTATAGCGCACACATACATACACGCATACAGAAACTTTCTTTTATTAATTAGATGGTGGATGTTCGTTTTTAAATAATGTTTTTATGTTGTTTATCTGTGTTCATATTTATTCCAGACTTATTAAAAATAATACTTTAATCTTTACTAATAGTTGTTCATTTATTACTTCAAATTGTTCGATCCCAATTTGAAATTGTTTATTCCCAATTTGAAATTGTTTATTCCCAATTTAAAATTGTTTAGTCCCAATTTGAAACTGTTTACTCCCAATTTGAAACTGTTTAGTCTCAATTTGAAATTGTTTAGTCCCAATTTGAAGTTGAAAAGGTATAGACTTATGTTCAGAAACGCCCTTATATATCTTTCATTCTGCTCCATTAGTTCAAATGGCTTTGTTTTTCCCCATCTTTAAAAGGACGGATTGAAATCACATCCAGTGAACGCGTGGAAAGCAGGCAATGCTAAAGCCAGTAAGTGGAGTTTTTTTTAAAAAGTGTCGGGAAATTGGTTGCACCCCTAAAACCAGCAAATTTTTCATAGGAGTTTCCATTCATGAGTTATTTCGTTTTAAAGATATTTTTTGGGGTGATTGGATGTATTTGGAGAAAAAAAAAGCTCTAGAGAGGAACCTATCCCCACTACCCACTAGATACAGGGTGTTTACGAAAGAAAAACTATTTTTTAAAATCTACTTAAACTTGAATAACTCCTAAACTAATTAACGTAGACCAACATAATTAGGTTCATATTTTAGATAAATGTGTATACAGTTACTATTGCTTCAATGTGAGAAGACGTCAAAATAATGTTGCGTATTGCTTATCACGAGTTGCTAGTTGCTTATTGCCTGTTGCCTCAGAGCCGCCTAAGGCAACAAGCAATAAGCAACTGGCAATATGCAACACGCAATATTAGCGGTACCGCATATTTTACATTGAATTAAATTAGAGATCTCACATTAGAGCAACTCGACATTGGTTGAACGAAAAATGTTGCTGGTTGCTGCAATATTATTTCTGGCGATACTTACTGCATGTTGAAAAGCGATAAATTTTGCATCGTGTAGTATCAATATTTGCGAGTAGTAGCAGGGAATGATGAATATACACTTTTTTTTACTTTTTGAAAAATATTTCGGACGATACAGTTTTTAATACAAAATTTGTAAAACTAGTGGAGAAATAACCCTGCATTTACGATTTTACTAGAAAAGACCACAGCAGAAGGGAAGTTATTGAAAAGGCATGGAAAGCAATTGAGGCTGAAGTAAAACTTCAAGGCACCCATTATTTCCTTTTCGTCTTTTTGTTCTTAAATGCCACCACATTAAAAAAATCGTATCGGATTTCTAGTAGCAATAATATTGCTTCAATGTGAGATAAGGTCAAAATAATGTTTCGTATTGCTTATAACCAGTTGCTAGTTGCTTATTGCCTCAATGTGAAAGCCGCCTAACTGGAATAAAAATATCGCGGCTAGGTTGTGTCAGTTTTGACGTAACAACGTCTTATAAATCGATGAGTATAGCAAGTCATTAGCGCAAAATGTCCCGTCCCGTTCCCGTCGGTCGCTAAGTAGTGTTGGGGCTAGTCGCGCGACTTACGCTTTTTACGTTTTATTTTAAAAAATATAAAAAATTCTTTGGAATAGTTCAAACTTTATTTAACAAAAATTACTCTTAAGAGCGACCGAGCCGTTATTTAAAAGATACAAGACTGAAACTTAAAAATTAACTTAATAGATAAAGAGGTACATGAACATGAAATTATTTCAGGTTTCATTTTACCCCTGCATCTTCGTTTGTTTGCTGGACGTTATTCCAGCTAAATTGTTGATGGAGCAGTTCCCAGCATTCTTTAGCTCATTTATATTTTCTACGAACTGTAGATATTCTAGGCGAATATTGTCTTGGGGTGTCGGTTAACTTCCGCTTGCAAAGTCTGGGAATGTAACTCGCGTGGCGCGACTATTTGCGCTAATGACTTCCTATACTCATCGATTTATAAGACGTTGTCACGTCAAAAAATGATTGTGTATAACCAACACAAGGCAGAAGCGAAACCTCGAGTACATATAGACACACACCCGGACAATGAAATAGGTACAAATTGCCAAAATTACAAAATGAGGATAAATTTTGCTAAAGCATCGAACCTGAAAAACATTAGTTTGAGTGTCAATAGAGAGCATATTAATTTTTATTTTATCGCTCCAAAGAACGGTATGCCAGCCATTATCTTTGACTTTCTGGCCGGAAGCAGGATAAATGGGCTTTAGCAAAATTTTTCGACATCCTAGAATTTTTGGCATTTTGTGTCTACTTCATTGTCCAGGAGCCGGTTCACGTAACTCGACAACGAAAATTTTTTTTCGTATCGCGTTCACGTATGTAGCTCGAAAAAATTGTAAATTTTCGTTTGTTGGCAGCAAAAGGCACTCGAAAGCTCTTATGTTATCGAGCACTTGTATTATTAAGGGGGTATTCTAGTGTAGAGATTTGAAAAAATTACTTTTTTTTTGATATTTTCAAAGCTTAACCTTTCAAGAATATGTCCTTAAAAGGGCTTGTTAAAATTTTAATTATTTTCAGAGATATAGTCATTTTAGTAGGGGTATTCTAGTATAGATATTTGAAAAAAAAAAAAAAAATTTTTTTATATTTTCAAAGCTCAACCTTTCAAGAATATGTCCTTAAAAGGGTTTGTTGTTGTTTGGAAAATGCTTTTTTTGAAGTAGAAGAAGGCCCAATGTGTGGGCAGGAATCGCGAATTAAATGAACGTAAGTATAAAATGTCATTTTATGGTTCAAAACCGGCGTAATTTTACCCTAAACTTTAAACGTGTTTATCTCGAAACTACATTTTTTAAAAAGTTTGCCATGATTTCTCAAGTTCTACTTGACCGATTTACTTCAAATTTTCAGTGAGTGTTCTCAATACATGTCTTTATCGTACTAACTATTATTATAACAAAATAATGTTTTTTACTATTTTTAAAAAATTCCGAAAAGTCAAAAAAATAGGCCAAAAAAATTTTTTTTTTCGGACAGCCGGAATTCAGCCAAAAAAAAAAAAATTACACTTTTTCTTAGTTAGTACGATAGCAGCATTCATCTAAATTAATAATATGTTTTTTTTATTTTGGTCAGATCATCAGAAGGGTTGGAATCGTGGCAAACTTGGCGCGCCATTTTTTTACACCCTACTTCAACAACCTATAAAATTTACAGTTTTTAATTTTTTGACTTTTTTTTATTTTTTATGTATTCTTTAAACATGAATAAATATCTTGTGAAAAAATGGATACTAAAAATATTTTTAGTTTTTTATTTACAGCAGCTGAAAAAACACCTCAAATTCATGCTTCTACACTGGAATACCCCCTTAAGATTAATTTTCCAATTTAAAAGTAGACTTTTATAACTTATTACATATGTCAATTATTTTTAAAAAATTAATTAAGTTAATGCCAGTAAATTAAATAATTTTACAGCGGTTTGTGTAGAGAAAAGGGTGTTTCAGTAATGTGGTTTCCTTACTGAAAACGAAAATTTCCTTTCGAGCTACATACGTGAACGCTCAATTTTTTCGAGACATTTTTTTTTTTTGTATTCAAATTCGTTTCGAACGATTGTCGTCGTTCGAGCTACGTGGATCGGCCCCAGGTGTGTTTAGTTTTTTTTTTAGTTTTTAAAAAGCGTTTATTTAACCTAACAGCTATCCTAATATAAATTTGACTAAACGCTTAAAGTTAATTATTTTAATCTATTCTAATCTATCTAACTTACTTGCCCTCAGCAGGCACTCTAAATTAATCTATGTCTTAATTTAACTTATGCCTTTCGGTTAAAACTTATGTATTTTTTTTATTAATTTTTATATTATATATTATTAGTGCTAAGAAAAAATTTGAAAACTTAGATGCTATATTAATTATTTTGTATAAAACTTAAGCTGACTTAGTCTACTCTACTAACTAACTTAACCCTAAGAAACCTATCTGGGCGGGGGGCAGCAGAGTTGAATTCTCTTGGGTGGCCCCCGTCCAGGCGACAGGCTTCCACGGGCTTGAGCTGCAAGAAATAACAATAGCTCGTGGAAGCTCGCACCACTAACCTAGACTTACTTAAAGCTACTTTCATTACAAAGTAACAACTAGAACTAAATCCTATCTAAGTACTAAGCTAATCTTTTAAAACTAACATGCATTAAAAAATATTCTATAACTTCATTAGAGAGGGCAAATACCCAACTAAGGGGGGTCCTCCAGCCACCAGTACAAATTACTGGCATTGGAGGCTTCTTTTTTATCTTTTTCTGATATTCGCGTGCTGAACCTCAGGAGATCCCGTACTTCTCTGCCTTCTTGAATAGCGCGCACTCGTTTATCACATGCATTGCGATGCATGTGATATAAGAGAGGTAACCCCGAATCATCCTGAACCAATTTTTTGGAATCTAGGTAAATAAATGCTTCTGGGGGGATAAACCCGCGCTCACAAGCTGCTTTGTAGTATTTGAAGTGGGAGGAGCGACTCCTGAATGCGCTTTTAGAGTATAACGAAATTCCTCTCAACTTCATAAAAATTTGCAGTTAGGATAAATAAATTATGTTTTTATTTATTTTATTCTTTTATTACGATTTTCCCGGATTCTCTCATTTTTTTTAAACATTTACTTAAGTTTTAAATTTAACGACTTTATTTTAAAACGGCGGTTAAATTATATAACCGAAAGTTTTTTTATTTCATCAATGAAAACTTATACTACGACAATTAATGTATACTGACAATGAACACAATATAATAAGACTATTCAGTTAGACTATTAACGTAAAACTAATACATTTCTATTTTTTATTTTTCATGTCAATGAATCAGTGTATCTATGTTTGAATACATTTAATACTTGTACAGTGTAAGCGTACGTGATTGTGATTTCCCTAGAGTGTATTTCCAAAGTAGTAGTGAAAATGACGTAACGCACACTGTACTCCAAAATTGTAAGTACACGTATTTAAATTAGAAAATTAAACTCGCAATAAGATAACAACAAAATTAATGCGTAGCGACCGCTACATAACTCCCCCTTCAGCGTTAGCGTCTATAAAAAAAAATATTAAAATCATGATTGAAAACTTACTGTACAATCGAAACCGAACTCTTTTCTTCGAACTACGTGTTACCGGCTTATTACTGTCTTCGTTTCTTTCTATGTGTGCCGGTTTTAGTCTATCAATAGATACTTTTACTACCTTCCCGTTAACATCTATCGAAAAATTTTTTTCTCCCCTTTTGATCACTCTATACGGTCCTTCATATGGATTTTGCAATGAACTTCTCATCCTATCCGTCCTCAGGAAAACAAATTCGCAGTCCCTTAATCCCTTTGGCACAAAGAAATCTTTCTTTTGTTCACGAGAGTCCGTTGGAACAATATTTCTCATATGGTTTCTTAGCATTGCCACAAAATCTGTTGGGTCTGATACAATCTCTGTGTCTCTTATGAAGAACTCTCCTGGGATTCTTAGCGCTTGACCGTATACTAACTCTGCTGGACTACACTTTAGGTCTTCTTTTATTGTAGTTCGCATACCCAGCAAAATAGCTGGTAAATGCAGTAACCAGTTCGGGTTATTCATCTTGGCTCTCAATGATTCTTTAAGCTGTCTATGAAGCCTCTCTACCATTCCATTCGCTTGCGGATGATATGCCGTTGTTCTGATCCTATGTGTACCCAAGAGCTTCGAGAATTCCTCAAACATTTTTCCTTCAAACTGACCTCCTTGGTCAGTGGTAACCGTCAATGGAATTCCGAATCTTGGAAAATACTGTTCGTACAATGTTCTAACTACCATCTGTGCAGTGATATTTTTAAGAGGATAGACTTCGGGCCACCTGGTGAAACGGTCCACGATCGTTAATAAATACGTGAATCCTTCTGCTGGCTGGAGTGGTCCAACTATGTCTATATGAATGTGTTCGAACCTTCCTGTTGGCGCCTTAAATTTTTCGACTGGGGATTTAGTATGTCTATAAATCTTGGCTTTCTGGCATTCTATGCATGTTTTCGCCCATAAATTAATTTCGCTGTTCATCCTAGGCCAAAAATATTTTCCTGTTATCAGCCTTCTTGTACTTCGAATACCTGGGTGTGCTAAATTATGTACAATGTTAAAAACTTCTCTTCGTAGAGTTTTTGGAATGAACGGTCTGTCTCTACCCGTTGAACATTCTAGCCAAATTTTATTACTTGTTGCAGGTACATCTTTTTCTATTAATATTATTCTTGAATTTCTACCAGAATCTTCCATTAAATACTTTAATTCTAAATCATCTTTCTGTTCTTCTGCAATAATTTCTAAATCTATTTTCTTTTCTTTAATCGCGTCACAATCCTTACTATCTGTCTCTACTCGGGATAATGTATCCGCTACTACGTTAGCTTTCCCTTTGATATATCTAATATCCGACGTAAATTGCGTAATGTAATCCAACTGTCTCGCCTGTCTTGGACTTCTTTCAGCTTTTGTCCATATTGCCGAAGTTAGCGGCTTGTGGTCTGTGAAAATTGTAAACTCACGACCTTCCAGAAAATGTCTAAAATGTTTAATTGCCAAATATATGGCTAAAAGTTCTCTATCGAAGGTTGAATATTTCGATTCCGCGGCGCTTAATTTTTTCGAATAAAATGCTAGTGGTTCAGGCCCATTCTTGCCTGTTTGCTCCAGCATTGCTCCTACAGCTACGTTCGATGCATCAACTGTTAAACTAAAAATCGCGTTCTCAGAGGGATGAACTAATAGAGTTGCTGAAGTAAATGCGTTCTTAGCTTTGACAAAAGCGTCCTCGCATTCCTTTGTCCACTCTAAATTCTTCACTTTCTTACCTTTTTTAAGCTCTTTGGCTAAATGACTATGAATTGGACTTAAAATTTCTGCTAGTCGAGGAATGAATCTACGGAAGTAGTTTATCATTCCTATAAACTGTTGTGCCTCTTTTATCGATTTGGGTGACGGAAAATTTCTAATTAATTTAACCCTGTCTTCTGATGGAAGTATTCCGTCCTTTGTAATTTTGTGGCTTAAAAATTCCAATGTATGAACACCAAAAAGACATTTCCCTGGATTAATGTTGATTCCAAATTTTTCAAGTCTTCCAAAAACTTTTTCCAAATGAGCTTTGTGCTCTTCTTCGTCCTTGCTTGCTACAAGAATGTCATCAATGTAAACGAAAATAAATTCAAGTCCGTTTAGTACTTGATCCATAAAACGTTGAAAAGTTTGGGCAGCGTTCCTAAGACCGAAGGGCATTCGAGTAAATTCGAATAAACCGAAAGGTGTAGTAATAGCTGTCTTGAAAATATCTTCCTCTGCCATAGGTATATGGTGATATGCTCTAACCAAATCAATTTTTGAAAATACCGTGCACCCATTCAAATTCAACGTGAAATTTTGGATGTGTGGAATTGGGTACCTATCTGGGATTGTTATTGCATTAAGTCTTCTATAATCACCACAAGGTCGCCAGTCTGAACAGTTCTTTTTCGGTACCATATGTAAAGCGGAAGAAGCTGAGGAAGAGGATGGTCTACATAAACCTAACTTAATCATATGGTCAAATTCCAATTTTGCTATTTTGAATTTATTGTTGTCAAGTCTTCTAGGTCTGGAAAAAGGTAACTGAACTTTTGTTTGGACAGAGTGTACTATGTTGTGTAGTACTGGTAAGTCATAACGAGGTGGTTGGGTTAGTGAGGGAAATTTTGATAGTATTTTGCCGTATCCACTGTCAAAGGAACAATGCCTGGGTGATGGACTGTCTGCCTTAATCATAATTCCGTTAACACTCAACTCAGTATCGCCGTCGATTAAACGTTTCCTTTTAAGATCAACCAATAAATTAAATTGCGTAAGGAAATCTGCACCAATTATAGGTTTATTGACACTAGCTACTATAAATGGAAATGTTAAATCTCTTCTTAATCCGAAATCGATTTTCAACAGTTTATTTCCATATGTGTTTATCGTCGAACCATTAGCTGCTGAAAGAATAAAATTAGGATCTTTCTTGTATTTGCCAAAATAAACGTTAGGAACAACAGATAATTCAGCTCCTGTATCTATTAGAAATTTAAATTTATTTTCTTTATCAAAAACAAATAGTCTACATGACTTTCTTGGAATAACATTTTTACAACACGCTGAAGGGATACTTAGTTTTTTGAATTCTTATAACTACATGGTTTAACACATCTTTTGGCATTATCTCCAAATTTAAAGTGAAACCAGCAAAAAGGCTTATTATTTTCTTTATGTCTGCTATTTGAACGACTTCTACTTCTTGATCTAAATCCGTGTTGAAAATTATTATTTTTATTATTAATAGTAAGTCTCTTGATTAAATTTGCTAAATCTTCAATTTTATTCTCCAGTAAGGTTATTTTCTTTTTAACATCAAGGCTATTTATGCTGAAATCTTCTTTGTTCAGGAAAGGATTTGCCGAATTGTTACCGATTGCCGAAATGAATTTAAATTTAGATGCTTCGAAAATCTTGTCTGCTAACAAAATCAAATCTTGAATATTCTGCTTTCCAGATGCCATTAGAGCAATATTTATATCCGAAGGCAGTTTCCGCATCCATAACTTCTTGATTAATTCTTTCCCTAAATGTGTTGATGTTCCAGCCAAAATGTCCATTGATCTGTAGAAGTCTGACGGTTTCCTGTCTCCCATCTCCGAGTTGGATAAGAGTTGCTCCAACTTATTCTCTTCAGATTCCGTGAAGCGTTGAATCAAGGTCGATTTAAAGGCCTCGTACTTGCCTTCCTGAGGTGGGTTTTGAATGAAATCCAAAACATTCATAATTATTTCTAAGGGAAGCGCCTGGATGACATGCTCATATTTCGTATCATCCAGCCTAACTCCCTTAGAATGAAATTGGCTTTCCGCCAAAACAAACCATGCTTCTGGACACGGTGACCAAAAGGAGGGTAGTTTAACGGCAGAAGCGTTGATTTCACTATTTGCAAAAGTATCCCCCGAATTTTGCACACTCATTATTTTCAAACTATATAGGCACTAACGTAACACGAAATTCTTTTAAAATCAAAGAAAAGAGTTTCGATTCACTTAAAATTCGCGGAACTTCTTATAAATTAATTTCGCGGACGATAGCGTTGACGGAGGACTCAAACTTTAAAACTGTCCGTTAAATAAGGAAAATTTCGACTTTTAAAAGAAAAGATCATATAAATCAATTAAAGAAGAGAAATTAAATCAGAAATTCACTACTACCAGGAAAAGTTTTGTATTTTAAAAGAAAATTTTTGTGTTTTGTTTTTTTTTTTTTTTTTTTAAAGAAATTAAAAATGGTGAAAATTATTAATTTAAAATGAACTTAACTTCCCTTAAAAGTTTTATTGAATCTTCTTTCTTCTCCTCTCTTACGTGTATTCTTTCTTCTTTTTTTAAAAAACCTTCTTCTTAAAATTGTTCTTTTATTATTATTTTATTTTATTATTATTTTATTTTTGAATTAAAATCCTCTTCTTTTTGTAATTCCTCAATCTTCTTTTTTAAAATTGTAGGAAAAACTTCTTTCTTCGTTTCGGGGTCACCAGATGAAGTGGGAGGAGCGACTCCTGAATGCGCTTTTAGAGTATAACGAAATTCCTCTCAACTTCATAAAAATTTGCAGTTAGGATAAATAAATTATGTTTTTATTTATTTTATTCTTTTATTACGATTTTCCCGGATTCTCTCATTTTTTTTTAAACATTTACTTAAGTTTTAAATTTAACGACTTTATTTTAAAACGGCGGTTAAATTATATAACCGAAAGTTTTTTTATTTCATCAATGAAAACTTATACTACGACAATTAATGTATACTGACAATGAACACAATATAATAAGACCAAAGCCTTCTATATTTACAAGCCATGCACAACAAAATTTCACACTCACATTCAAAGGTGCATGGGACTTCAATTTTGCTGTCAGACTGTGTGGAGTGCGGTTATGTACGTTTATTGGGAATAAATTATTGGGGATAAAATCTTCTTTAAACCAAATAAAAACAAAAATTATGGACATTAATTGTAACATTTATTAACTACATATTATAAAGTTGTGATAATAATGTAAATAATAAATGTAACGTAAATAATGTAATGTAATAAACGAAAATTTTGCTTTTATCTTTATAAAAAAACTATTATTTTTAACAAAAAATCCCGGCACTTTCATTAATAGAAAACTTTCCGCGGCACGAAACACTTGTTTTCCTCGTTATCAAAGGGATTTTGATATTTTTTTCTCCATTGCCAACATAAACCCCGTAAATCTTATTAATAACACTGTTTATTTAAATTGCAAATTTATGACAGGTAAATTGGGTACTTTTTGCATTATTGTACGTTTTTTACATTGATGGAATAGCTCTTATTTTCAATAAAATCACACTCGAAACAACACTTTCCGCGGAACGAAAACTTCTTTCCCTTTGATTTTAATGGGACTTCGATATTTCACGAATTTAAGTTGGGACTTCATACAACCACACACACACACCTACAGCATGGCTTGTAAATATAGAAGGCTTTGAATAAGACTATTCAGTTAGACTATTAACGTAAAACTAATACATTTCTATTTTTTATTTTTCATGTCAATGAATCAGTGTATCTATGTTTGAATACATTTAATACTTGTACAGTGTAAGCGTACGTGATTGTGATTTCCCTAGAGTGTATTTCCAAAGTAGTAGTGAAAATGACGTAACGCACACTGTACTCCAAAATTGTAAGTACACGTATTTAAATTAGAAAATTAAACTCGCAATAAGATAACAACAAAATTAATGCGTAGCGACCGCTACAGTATTCAGAGTTCGGGTAGAAGGCTCCCCGAATAAGAGGATTGTCGCTCTCCGTCGCTCTAGCGACGTGACGTCGAATCAACTTGATTATGAAATTGTCGATCCTGTTAACAGATGCCTTATCATAGAGGATATTGTTGGCGTGATATTTTACGAAGCCCGATTCGGGTGTTCGATACAAGCTTAGGCACGCCCTTAAGCATTGTCTTTCAAAAACCCGAAGCTTTTCCATGTAAGAAGGAGATATGTTGAATCATACAGGACAACCATAAGTTAACATTGGTCTGACCAGGGCTTGATAGCATATCACCTTGACCCGTGGGCTTAGGTGGCTGCTGTAAAAAAGTCTTTTGGTCATATGAAACGCCTTGTTTGCCTTGGTAAGAGCGGCTCTTACATTTCTATTGAAATATAGGTATTGGTCCATCCAAACCCCAAGGTATTTCACTTCCAATTTGTTTTCTAATGCTTGCCCCGCATTGTCCGAAATTTTGAGTGTTTTCCAGTTCCTCCGCACATCGCGGGAAACTTTGTTTACAGGAGTCCGGAAAAGGATCGATTCACATTTGCAAAAATTGATCTTCAATTTCCAATCATCACTATACCGTTCGATTGTTTCGAAGTCACGTTGTAAGAGCGTCTGGATCACTCCAATCTTCTTCCCCGTCCTGTACACAATCAGGTCATCCGCATACGCTAGTGTGAAGGGGAGTGAACTTATTAGGTCACTCGTAAAGATATTAAATAAGAGCGGCGAGTTTACTGCGCCCTGTTGCAGACCATTTTTAATGTCAAAGACCCTACTTGATGTGAAGTTGCCACTTTTGACGACGAACTTCTTTTTTGAAATCATATTGTAAATCATGTATAACTGAGGTCCAATCATGCCGAGGCTGACCAATTTGTAGAGAAGACCTTCGATCCACACTGTATCGAATGCCTTCTCAAAATCGATCAGGCATGCTCCTGTACACTGGCCTTTCATGAAGTTCCAGTGTATATCTGATACCAGTTTGGACGCGGCATGAATGGTGTCATGTCCCGCCCTAAAACCGAACTGGTTATCGGGAATTATCTTTTTGTCCTCAACCCATTTGGCTAATGATCTATTAATGACTGTTTCAAAAACCTTGCTGATATTCGGCAGCAAACTTATTGACCGGAGATTGGCAGGGTTAGTTTTATCTTTATCTTTTTTAGGTATTGGATACACCGCTGCCGTTTTATAGTGACCTGGGAAATGGGCGTTGTTTAATGCATTATTAAACAAAGTGGTGTATATGTCAATACCCACCAGGGGCAGATGTTTCAGAACTATGTTCGGGATACCATCTATTCCAGCCGATTTCTTATTATTCAGGCGACGGAATGTTAGCGGGAGATCAATTTTTCCAATGAACGTCGAGTTTACTTGGGCCTCGGGTATATCGTTCGCTGGGCAGTCTTCATTGAATTCGATAATTGCTCGATTCTCAGATTTCCAAGATTCGATTTCATTAGATAATCTCAAGTGGTTTAGCGAGGCCCTATTCTCGAGGTCAGAATTCGTACGAACACAAGTGTTCACCGAATAAATCTCTTGATAGTAGGCCCCCACTAAATCCACCTTCTCTTGCTCGTCCTCTATGCAATCATTATCACCGACGTGGCTGGTTTCTTCCGGATCTATGTTCACAGACCTCAGCAGTACCTGGTTAGTTGAAGTCCTAGGGATACGTAACTTGTCCAACCGGTTATGTGTTTTACTCCTAAAAATTTTATTTATCTGTGGGAACATGCTCGCGCTATTAGTTTGAATAGCCCGAAACTTTCTGTTCCAGTACAGATTCACAGACTGTGAAAATTGTTGCCTTAAAAGTTGTTGGAGATTTTTCATAACCGATTTAAGAGTTACAATCTCCGGACTTCGTCTATCCCGAAACTGACGGTGTAGGGCTTTCAGTCTCGTTAGTATTCGGCTTTTATGTTTTAGTAGTGCGTCGATTGTAGCGTTTCTGTAACAGTCTATACTGTTTTTTTTTTCTTTGTCCTTGGTATGGTTTTGTCCTTCGTCTGTATAATGAGATTGTCCATATTTTTCAAATATTCATCAATCTCATTGTTTGTCAAGTTTCTAGTTGTTGGTGGTAAACGTCCAGAATTCTGTATTGCCCTTTCCATAGCTTTTTCGAATCTTGGCCAGTGCGTCTTCTGGTAGACAAAAGGCTGCACTTCGCAATATTCAAGAAGCTCTATGGAGTCGTCAGGGACTTGTATTGTTATCTCGAGTCCGTAATGGTCGCTGTCGTACGGTACTGTAGCTAGACAGTTTGTTTCGTTCGTATTTAGTCCTGGTAGACCTATCCCTGAGTCCACAGATCTAAAAAAGACCCACCGCGTATAAATGATGGTATGTCCGTAGCGAGGAGATTAACTTTCCGCTGAATTCTGTTCTGGCCCAACCAGTCATTCAGTTGGTTGCCCCTGGTGTTAGCCGTTTGATTTCCCCATGCCGCATGGCGTGCGTTTAAATCTCCGGCCAACAAATAAAAATTTCGCTTCGACTCCAGGCGAAGAGTTTGAAAGAGCGAGTTCATTTCCTCTATAAATAATCTTGGTTGAGTTGTTTGGGGTGCGTACGCCGCGATTAAATACAGTCTTCTGCCACTTGACAGGGGAATGTATATAACACACGCTTCCAACACCCGAAACTTTTCTATATCCCTGCTATACATGATTTTATGTTTCAGAGAGGCCTTTATTAATATTAATAGGCCTCCGCCTCGTATGGAATTAGGTCGATCGCGCCTAATTATCACATAACCCTTGTAATCCATTTTGTGCCTCTGGTGTAGTTTAGTTTCACTAGCCAAAAGAACATCCTGATTTTGGTTCTGCAAGAGTGTTAGTAGATTCGCAGTTCTCTCATTTCGTATCGAGGTAACGTTCACCGAAATGACTTTGATCGTGTCCTCTCCGAATAATGCCATTGAAGCATTTACACGGAAATGGTTTCTGTCGATAACAGAGCATTATATACAAAATCTAAACGAGCTGTTTGCTCGCTTAATTGTTTATGGAGCTGCGCGATCTGCCCTTGTATGGACAAGAGGACCGCCTTCAGGTCACTATCTGCAGAACTCGCTGCCGTGGCAGCTTTTGGAGCTTGTTGTTTTGTGGGCTGGGCTCCCGCTGCCATTTGGGCAAAGAACATTCCAGGCCTTACAAAATTGTTTATCGATTTGCTCTTTTGCGCTTTTTGAGTCTGGATTTCCTCTTTACGCATTTGTATTCTTTTTTTGAACTCTGCATATTTTGGGCATCTTCTATAGTTAGCAGGATGTCCATTTAATCTGCAGAGTACACAGAACAGTTTGTTTTTATCAGCTAATTTTTCTTTACCTAGAGGACATTCACCAGGTTTGTGATTGTTTTCGCACTTCACGCATTTAAATGTCATTTGGCAGTTAGCTGCGGCGTGCCCAAATCTTTGACATCGCAAGCATTGATGTCTGGCTGTGTTATGTGATGATGTCTTTTTTGTTTAATTTCTCCCATGACACTACATAAAAGCTTAGATATTTAATCGTTTTTAAATTATCCAGCTTGCTCTCGGGAGTCAATTGGACCAGGAAAATCGGCAGTTGTCTCTCTGAGCTTCCCGAGTGTGCGGTAGTAAACTTCTTTACCGCAGTAAATTTAAGGTCATTGACCTTTAGCGATTCAAGTTCCTCTAAAATCTCCTGAGGATCAAAACCGGGATCAAGCCCCTTAAGTAATACGCTTTGGGGTTTTTCACCCTTAGCGGTAAACGTAAAATATTGAGCATTTGCCCTCTCTAAAAAGGTTTTAATTTTCTTATGATCTAATAGGTTGTTTAAAATTAAAGCATGTTTATTTCCACTAAATCAATAACCAATAAAAATTGGTATTTTTAAGTACCTGTTTTGCTAGTCGAATAGTATCCACCGGTTTCTGGTGGAAAATATTAATGGGAGGTACCTTCTCCTTTTGTTGGTTTTCTGTCCGCTTCTGCTGCT
Source organism: Thereva unica (assembly GCA_949987705.1). Taxonomy (NCBI): domain Eukaryota; kingdom Metazoa; phylum Arthropoda; class Insecta; order Diptera; family Therevidae; genus Thereva; species Thereva unica. The sequence continues at coordinate 122,411,550 of OX465281.1, read as the reverse complement.
GCTGCTTCTGTTGCTGCTGCTGCCTCTGTTTTTTTTATGTGACAGACTAGAGGCTGCTGCTGTTGCTGCTGGGGTTTATTATTAGCTGTTTGTTGTTGTTGCTGCTGTTGCTGTTGTGCCGGCATCGGCTTCGTAGCTTTCGGTGTTGGGAGCTTAGGGAAATTTTTTCCTCTCAGCTCCTCAATCAATTTTTCTAGCCTGGCTTCGTCTGCTTCAGTTTCGGTAGCCAGGATTCCGAAACTGTTCCCCTGGCCTTTATATTTGCCATAGGCGGAAATATTGCGCGATTCTTCTTCCGAATCGGCAGTCATCGTTACGGTTGTGGGTGGAACCGTAGATCCAGTTGCTGTCTGTTGGCTTGTGTTTATAATTTTCGCCTTCCTTTGGCCCAGGGCTGGTTGGGCTTTTAATTTTCTGCGGCGTTTATTGCCACTGCGCCGTTCACTATTATCGTCGCTTATAGACGATAAAGATGTTTCACTTAAGTCACTTGTGATATTATTATTTGCACCGCACTTCTTGGTGTCCGTTTTGTTTTCGGTGTCCGTTTGAGACATGCCACTTATAGTGTGTACATGCTCTGCACCACTGTCTTTTTTTTTCTTTTTGGTTTCTAATTGTAATTAACCGACTTCAAAAAAAGAGGAGGTTACTCAATTCGACGTGTAGGTATTTTGTGGTCCTGTTCACGCATAACTTTGTAACCCAATAACTTTTTTGCTTTTTTTTGGTTCATTTGAAGGGGGAGCTTCCCACGGTGGTCCCGTTAAATTTTTTCTAAATTCTGATAACGGAGTTCGAAGTTAGGCAGAAAAAACTGTTAAAATTCAACCTGTTAAAGTTCAACCTAAACATTTCATGGGCACCGAACAAATTACTTTATTGTTGTCAATCTGGCAGCAGCCCGGTGACGGAGTGGGTAGAGCGTCGGATCCTCGATTCAGCGTTACAGGTTCGATTCCGGTCGGGGCAGCCGGTTTTTTTCTTTTTCTCTTTTTCTTTTTTCTGAAATGATTTATTAACATATTGGTCAGCGGCCGATGGTACTTGACATAGCGCAAAGGGCCAGAGCCAAGAATTCTTGTCTGTGGGATCTGTGGGGTGCGAGTTCGATCCCAAGGGCTCGCGGTGCTTTTTTTTCTATATATCGACAAAATAATTATTTTTTAATTTCCTTCGGGGAATTTTGTTCCATATTAAACAAGTTTTCGACGTGAATGCGTCTGTAAATTTGCTTCCAGAACAAAAGCCGATAAGAACGAAATTATGGCGAAATTTGCAATTCAAAAAACTATTGTTTATATCGAAAAAATAAATATACCATGACGTGGATGAAGAATCAAAGAAGTTTATTGTTTACATTTAATTTCCCCGATATGAATGGCAACTTAACTTTTTATATGCCTTATATTATCTTGATCTGTATGTGTGTATAGTGTAAACAAATCTTGCAACTTGATTTTGACCCAGTTCCATATAACCGATCAACTGCAAATTTTGCACATACGTATAGTTCGCATGACAATACAATCTGCAATCAAATTTTGCAATTGTGCTCCCCGACCCCAGACATGGGTATCAAATGAAAAGGTGTGACAAGTAGAATACACTTCGCTATGTGGCGTCGTAAAAACGTAGGCTCCTTGCAATGACAGGCAATATTAGAAAATGAATGGACTAAAAAGCACGAAATAAAAAAAAATTTTAAAAACCGACTTCAGAAAAAAACCCGCGATGCACAAAAAAGGATGAAATAATTGTTTGTAATTCTTAACAACATCAATCCAATAAGAATGGATCTAGAAAGAAGAATCACTTTTGAAGACGGTGCCAAGTAGTAGTTGACTTTGATTGCACTAACTCTTGCTTCGGCAATTGTTTACATTTCTTTGTTAGGCTTAATATATCACCCACATGTGTTAGCACCGTCTTAAAAAGTGATTCTTCTTTCTAGATCCATTCTTATTGGATTGATGTTGTTAAGAATTACAAGCAATTATTTCATCCTTTTTTGTGCATCGCGGGTTTTTTTCTGAAGTCGGTTTTAAAATTTTTTTTTTTTTATTTTTTATTTTCAAGATTAAAAAGTTAGGAAAAAAAACTTCAAAGTCACGGGATCGCACAGGATTCGCACTTTATTTACTTTATACACGGGTTTTTCGCACGAGCTCTACTCTAGGCGCAAAGTCTGTCTTCTCTTGACAAGAGTTCAAACAAGACTGGCCCCAGGTGTGTATGTTCTATATTATGGCATTTTTTATTTCTTCATTTACCTGTGGCTTGTGTTGAGTCAAAATTTCTTAAGCGGGCCACTAAAAATCGACTATTAGATTTTAATATATCTATTAATATATTTTGGTAGCTTTATAGGTTAAAAGTAATACCAGAGATAACATAATACTCCGTATAAAGATGCGACAGCTAGAATTAAAAAACCCGAACGCTTTTCGCACCGGCACCTCTGAGATTGCCTCCACCTTAGCAACATGTAAGAATTTCCAGCTACACAAGGAGCCGAACGTGGTCATGGTCCGCAGCACAAGATATGCGGTGAGTTTGTGGATAACTAAGCTTTTAGGGGGGCAAGGAAAGGAACTGACAACAGAATGTTTCTCGCAACATTGCCATCCTTCAAACGTTTGCCTCTAGCGCTACATTGAAGGATTCTCCTGATGCTTTGTATTTTAACTATTTCTTAGAACATTCAGTGTATTTTTTTAATGACTGTCTGAGATTCACTATCAATTCCGCTTGACTTCAAATTCTTGGTGAGAGGGTTTGCGATATTTTTAAAATAGGTACTTGGTTGAGGTTTTGGTTGCGACTTTTTTTTATTTTCTGGTACTTCGGCATTGACTAACTCGATTGAACGAATTTAGGTAATTATTTTTTTACTGTGGGTGTAGATTTTTGGACACATTTTTTATAAAAAAATGCTACAAAGTCGCACAACCTGGAGAGTTGTTTGCATCCCCCAAAGTTGCAAAGGGCATAAACGTGCTCAGCCAAAATTGAAATTCTTAAGATTTCCAAAATCTGGGACAAGTGCTTTTCATAAATGCTTGTAAAGTTAAATCCCCGACCACAATAAAAAATCGTACGTCTGCTCAAAACAATTCGATCGTAATTCCATCAACTCGGCGATTAAAAAAATTAAAAAAAATTAAAATAGCTACAGATGGTAAGGCAGGCAAATCCAACAACGAAATGACGGATCTTTTCGCAAAAGTCTCCGTCTGCCTCGATAAACTCTCTACTTTCGACGACTCAATCACCCAGCTAAAAAAAGATTTGATGGCGCATTTTAGTCTTCTGGAGGCAGAATTGGCTAAGGTAAAGTCCCTGTCGGTGGTTGATGGCCACTCAAATAACGACTCGACCCCTGATCCAGTCCTAGATCTGCCGATATCGCTTGCAAACGAGTTAGAGAAAGCTCAACTACGCGACGAGTGGATTTCAACCAACCAAAGCTACAACTGCGGCGATAACTTTACTCTTGGCCCTCCTAATCTCTACGTGCAGACGCTAGCGATCTCGTCCAGCCCATGTCTCTCTTTACCACCGTTACATCTGCCCGAAGAGACAATCAGTAAATTCGGAACAACGTGGTCGTTAGAGGAATGGAATAGCAGACTAAAAAGGATAAACGTTGCGAACAAGCTGAACTCTGGAGTGCATAAAGTGGCAATAAACAAAAAAGTGGCAATAAACAAAAAACAACGCAAAACAAAAAAAGTACCACGCAAAACCACGAGCAGTACATCTAATTCAACGTACTTCCTCAAAGGCGCACCAGATCATGCGGATGCAAGATGGGTATGCAACGTGTTCAAAACTGATTTCGCCATCGTATTACTCCATTGTGAGGTAGCATCGGGTAAAAAAAATAAAAACAAGTGCTTCAAAGTAGTCATGCCTACTAGATACCAGTGGCTATTCTTCAACCAAATGTCGGACACTTTCAGATGGAAGAACCTGACTCTCTGCCGTTCGAGTAATTTAAATATTAGTAATAATAAAGCTAAACCTAAAATAGTGTTAAGTAAACAAGAATCATGTAAAATTTCTAATACACCAGTACAGCATACAACACCACCTAATCCTTACTATAGGACTAATACTGCACCCGCTACATCTCCCAAATTCCCCACAGTACCCTTTTACGACACTACTAAATATAGTTATAACAGGAGCAATAGCAATTATACTAATAATAATACTAATAATAATAATAATACTAATAATAATAATAATACTAATAATAATAATACTAATAATAATATAACCAATTACAATAGAACTAATACTAACACCATTCCAACTGCGTCTAACTCATTTCCGAGCCTGAACAGACCTATCCCGCTAATTAACACAACAACAACAACTAAAATTCGCAATCCTTACCCTAACTTTTCTCGGAGTCACATCATTGTCGGAGGTCGTTCCTATGCTGACGTTAATGAGGTTCCTAATGACACACAGAAATCAGTTGAGTCTTCTGTAAGCCGCACCAACAACACCCCCTTGACGAAACCTCCTTTCTTAAACCCGTTACAACCCCCGGTTGTAAAAAATACCTTGATTTCAGCCGACTCATCCGATAGTAGATATCTGTTATCTCGGCTCAGAGAAAGGCAGGTCTTTGACAATGTAAGGCTGTTTCTCGCGTACATGCATAACAAACCTGGGGTTTATCGCGAGAGTCTATTTCCCGTAGACTTAAAGTCGAATAGACTCAAAGTCTATAGTTCGTAACACGAAAGTCTACTGCAATAGAAATTTTTCTACAATATCGAACTGCCAAGTCTATTACAAATATTTACATGACTTGCAGGTTCTATCAATTTTTGCTTTGCTCGGTGTTTTTTTAAGACCTTAAAAATGGAAAAGACGTAAGGTAATAATTTTAAGATCTAATTTCAAAGCTTTTGGAGAATGTAGTATAATTTTAAGAAATTAATCTATAAAATTGATCTTTTAATTCTTAGGAAAAAGAATTTCAGTAATAAGCAACAGGAGAAATTAGTTGCCCTAATGGAAGATAATCCCTTAATAGCCAAGGGAATGTGTAGAAAAAGTGAGGCCGACGTAAGATGGGCACAATCTACCATCCATAACTAGAGGATCTGATGCCATTCTCATATTATTTCGACGAATTTCAACAATTTCGTCCTCAAAAAAGTCGAACCAAATAAAACTCTTTTTTTTTTATTTTTATTAATTAGGTATAAAATAACTCCTAAAAATCACCAAAACAAACAAATGACAAATATTGAAAATAGATTTCACAATAGAAAATTGTTGTTTCAAACGGCAACCCTATTTTCCAAATTCTACTGCTTTACGCGATACCATTTCTTTCCACAGTAGACTAGAACAAAGTCGAGTCTATTCTATCACAATCGACTATCGCGATAAGCCCCCCTGACTCTACCTGTATATATGGTAAAACCAGGACCAGCCTCATTGTCTCGCTCCAACAGAAGGTCTTCCAACGGATCATAGTGCCCTGCTCGAATTGTACACTAGGTACCTTGAGCATTATCAAATCAATCCCCAACAAGTTACCAAGGATCTCTCCGCTTATGCTGCTCATGTAAGATCAATACATGTGTCCCAGCTGCAAAAAAGCCGCGATGAGATGAAAAGATATTACCGCCCTTAACTAGTTACTTCCCCTACTGCCGATCCCACCCAGTCTCTTCTTCCCAAACCTAACCCACCCGAGGTTGTAAGAATCTTTTACCACAATTGTAGTGGTATGAGAACCAAACTTAATAACCTCTACATTGACTCTAAATCATGTCGCTATAATGTTCTTGTACTGACCGAAACATGGTTAAATAGTACATTTCTTAACGAAGAGATCTTGGACAGCAGCTGGACAATCCACAGGTGCGATAGAGACTACAGTTCCACTGGTCTCACCAGAGGTGGTGGAGTCCTTATAGCTGTAAAAGACTTTTTAAATAGTGAATTAATCACGACTAATTGTTCAAAATCCTTTGAACACATTTTCATAAAAATCAAATCCGACCAGAAGGATATATTCATCGGTTCGTTCTATATCCCCCCCAATTCCGACGAATCCAACTATGACGATCTATTGCATATAGTGGAGGAAGTTAACGATACACTCTGCGGTAATGATGTCATATTTATCCTGGGTGATTTCAATCGTCCAAATATTTCTTTCATCCCCGACGAGGAAGATAATAAATTACTTCCTATAAATGCAACTAATGCCGTCGATATAAAATTTATCGACACACTTTACGGCAATGATCTACACCAAATTATCGGGCAGCCAAATTCTTGTGGTAAATGGCTAGACCTGATCTTCACCAATTCATTCGAGGAGGTGAATACTTTACTCGTTTCCGATGAGGAAAACCTATTTACGAACTCCATCCACCACTCCGCGTGGATTCTCGAATTTAACTCATCAATCCCCAAGCATCGTACATCACATAACAATGCACTTGTTTACGATTTTAAGAACGCGGACCTGGACAGTATTGGTTTCGAATTATCCCTAGTCGACTGGGAACATAGGCTAACTAGCAATGATCTTGACGTGATAGTTTCATGCTTTTATTCTATCATTTTCAACATCATCGACAAATATGTACCCAAAATTAAAAAACGGGATAGAGTGTCGGAACCATGGCTGGATAGGGATACTAGATCCCTACGTAATCAAAGAAATAAATTATATAACATGATCAAAAATAACACATATGTAAACGAGCGATTGAATTCCGAATACATTAGACTAGCCTCAGAATTTGCTGTTAGGTCTCGCGAGGCCTACTCTGCATATATTAATTCAGTTGGTGATAGTATCATAAGTGATCCTAAAAAATTCTTTGATTACGTTAACATTAAACGGAAGACTTCTGGCTACCCAACAACAATGACGAATGGTAGAGCCCACACCTCGTGCCCCCAAGTAATTTGTAGTATGTTTGCTGATAGGTTTGCTGAAATTTATAGCCCCTTGTCCAGCGCCGCACACGTTTTAACTGACTCGCACACTGACACCTCCCTTATAACTGGTATATTCCTTTCTGTTGATGAGATTATGGCGGGTCTGTATAATCTTGATATCAAAAAAGGTAATGGTCCCGACAATCTCCCTCCTATTTTCCTGCAGCGCTGCTCGCAACATATCGCGTTTCCTCTTTATCTCATCTTCAACAAATCTTTATCGTTAGGAAAGTTTCCCAAGCTGTGGAAGAAATCCTACCTAACGCCAATCTATAAATCCGGTGACAAGCACTCGGTAGACAACTATAGGGGCATTGCCATTTTATCATCAATTCCTAAGCTTTTTGAAAAACTTGTTCATGACAAGATTGCTCCTCTTATCGATCCATACCTAAACGAACAACAACATGGTTTTCGGAAAGGACGTTCAACAACTTCTAACCTTATGGTCCTTAGCTCCGAATTGCTATGCGGTATGGAGAGCGGCCATCAATTGGATGCTGTGTACACTGATTTCAGCAAGGCCTTCGATCGAGTGGACCACGCCATCCTAATCGCAAAATTATTAAAATTTGGAATATCAGGCTCTGCCTTGGAATGGTTAAAATCATATCTGAACGGAAGAACACAGGTTATTAGATTCCAAGGATTTCTATCTAATGAGATCGAAGTAACCTCTGGCGTTCCTCAGGGTAGTCATCTCGGTCCCCTACTTTTCAATATTTTCATCTCCGATCTATCCGAAAAATTAGCAAATATTCCACATCTCTTTTACGCGGATGACCTCAAAATTTATAGTGTCATTAAGACCCAAACTGATGCTTCCTTCTTGCAGACAAAACTCAATGCCCTACACGACTGGTGCACCGTAAACAAACTGCAACTTAACACCAGCAAATGTCATGCAATTACCTTCTCCCGCTTAAAAACACAAAGAACCATAACTATTATCTCAATGGCATAATGTTGGATCAGGTTGATCATATCGTAGATCTAGGCGTCGTCCTAGACAAAAAACTCAATTTCAACCTGCACTACGATAATATAACTGCCAGAGCCAACAAACTTCTTGGTTTCATTAAGAGGAGAGCCAAAGAATTTGGTAATGTATGGGTCACAAAAACACTCTTCTGTTCTTTAGTCCGCCCTATCCTGGAATATGCGTGTCCTATCTGGGATCCTATATTCCAAGTGAGCAGTAGGAGGATCGAATCCATTCAAATGAGATTTCTTCTTTTTGCCCTGAGACATCTACACAACCCCCATGACTACCAAACCCTGCCGCACTACTTGGACAGGCTCAAAGTGCTTGATCTCTAGCAGGAGGAAACTGCTCATATCTTGCGTTGCCTTTGACGTCTTAAGTGGAAAACTTAAAGTGCAGTTTCTGTCGGACAGAATCAAATTGAATGATGTAGTCCGACACACGCGACACACTAAACTACTTAAGGAATATCCTCACCGCACCGATTACGCAAGGAACGAACCCGTCAACAGATGCTGTATGGTTTTTAATAGCCATAGCTCCTCTTTCTCCCCTTCCCTCAACAAGGCATCCTATAAAAAAATACTCAAATCCCTACTAACATAACCCCCTCTTGACAATAGTAGGTTTTTAGTAGCCAGTAGTCAAATATATTGTAAAAGACTGTACACTATGTTTTAATCTAAGAATTTGTAAATCTATTTTAAGTGTGCCTTGTTTGGCGAATTAATAAATAAATAAATAAATAAATAAAAATAAATTAAAAATAGATTTAATACCTTCCTTGTTATTTGTAAACTCTTCAATTAATGAAGATGAGGAAAGGCTTCATGTCAAGTCAATTTTCAGGGAAAACGTATGACAGTTCAATTCAGTCTCGGACCTGAAATTACAGGATTTATCCGTTTTAGAGTCCCCTTATCAACAGTCCCCCTCGGTAGTCTAGAGGTAAGGCGCCTGACTACTATCCCAGAGGTCCCGGGTTCGAATCCCGGCCAGCCCAAGGTCCTTCGCCTTTTCCACTTTCCCACCTACATAACTTTCCTTCTTTCTTCTTCCCTCTTTGAATTCCTGATTCCTCCTGTCATAGCCTTTGTTCGTCCTTCCCAAGCGCATGTCATCGGTTGGTTGATGAGATTCAACTCGTTTCAGGAGGCATAACACTCCAGCGAGTTGTTTCTCGACGCCCCGATGCCAGAGTCGCGAAATGGTTGGGAGTAGGTAGCATAAAATATATCGCGGCTAGGTTGTGGCAGGTCTTCCTTCCTACTTGTCTCTCTCTCTCTCTTCTATCTATCTTCCGGCTAGAGCTGCTGTTCGATATTGCACCTATACGAAAGAAATAGATTGTCAAACAGTACAAAGGGGCTTCCCCTTAGCCTCTAGTCTATCACATAAAAAAAAAAGTTAAATATTGAGCTCGTAAATATAAACTGCAAACAATGTTTGGAAGATGAAAAAAAAGTACATTACAACCGGGTCATTCCATATCAAATCAACCAATGGTTTGGACCTCACCTCCTCCGATTGATATCATTTTTTTATATTTGTTGTTCTGGTGGAAACTAAAAAAAAAAACAAGTTTTCAAATTTTTTGGACTTCTATTTTTTTAGTTATAAATTTTCAAAAAGTCGAACATCTTAAAATTTTAACAAATTTTGAAATCTTTAAATTAATCTAGTTCAAAAAGTATTTGACATAGAAAGCTGAAGGTAGCACCAATTTCTTCTGCTTTAATTTGATATACAACATAGTATTATTAGTAAGAATAAAACTTTTTCGGAATTTTGAAAATTTTGTTTTTGGAATATCTCAAAATAATGTTTTTTTTTTTAAAATTTTTGAAAAAATTATATTTTGTGCATACACTCTTAACGTACATGCCAAAATTTAGGATGGGACGACATTGGGATCATATAGAAATAAATTTTTTTAGGTACTTGAAAAATTGAACGTTCAATGAACGCAATATAAAAAAACATTTAGCTGCGGAAGAGCTGATACCAACCGCTAATAATGTCGCCATTTACTAATTTGGGTATGGCGCATTCAAAAGAAATAAAGTCAATCCTCTAACTTGATCGAAAACTACCCCCAGGACAACCCTTATTACTAAATTTGAGGGTTTCACACTTGCTTATGAAAAGACTCCTAAATAGTTTTGTTTATAAATAGCCCTACTATAAGTATTTCTTGAGACCAAAATCAACCCTATCGGTGAAGCGGAAGAGACCCGCACAGCAACCCCTAACCTTAAATTATTTTCTTTTCGCCCAAAGTACATGCACTAGGGGTTATACAAACTAGTGGGATGTTGTGCCTAGAAACTAGCCACAAATTACGCTTTTTCATGGTATCCTTTCTGTTGAATAACACTTCAGACTGGATGACAATATATTAAGTGGAGATTGTGAAGAATCACGAAAACTAATTAACTAAACTAACGCATCTTTCATGTAGATGCTGCTGAAAGAATTTATACAATAATTACCCGCCAAGAATTTGAAAGAACTGATATATTTTAATTGCACTCCATCTATGACAAAGAATAGTGAACACTCCATCTATGCCAATATTACATTACTCTTCGTTTTACCTGTGATTATCAATTTCCATAAAATATACAAAATGCATTTCATAAATAATAGAAAATCTGTTGTCAAAATCAGTTGTTTACTTCCTTCGAAAGTTTAAACATATATATTTGCCACATTCCTCCAAGTTAGTTTTTGGAGTATTGGAAGGCGCTAGATCGGTGTGCAAAAGGACCAGGGTTCAATTCTTGGCGACGGCTTACTTTATTACATTTTTTTTGTTATTCTGAAGAGATACATACATACAAATTTAGTTAATAAAAGCTTAAAAATATGCTTTTAGACAAAGGGCTGCAAAAATTTTTAGATATGGGGTAAATCGTTTGTAAAAAATTTTGTAAAATATTAAAAATTCTAAGAAAAATCACTTCCTTATACTGACGGACTATAAGGACGGTCTTAAATACACCGTTCGTGCAATTAAATTTATAAATTTTCATTCATTTCAGTAAGCGTTTATATTGCCCGGTAAAAATTAGACATCTACTTTTCGTTTTATAACTACTGACACTCACTAATAACTTTAATAACTGTGATTACCCATTTTTCATAAACCTACCAAATGTTTCGTTTAGATCATACATATTTTTTGTGACAAATCCACAGCGAAGATCGATAAAATTGAGTTTTTGTTTTGGTCTACAGGACCACCATTGACTATAAACTAATAAAATGAGCAGCATATAAAATATGCATAAAAACAAACTAGTTGGGATGTGGGTTCGACCCGTTCGGTCCACACGATCAACTTCCCAGTATGATGGATGTTGAATATTATGATTGGCTAAAATGTCAAACTAAATGTGCGCACCTACAAGATTAGGACGACGAAAATGTATATAAAATTGATGTGTTAATGTTTTTTGGCACCTCAATGAAGCCGAAATAGTTTTTAGTTCGCGCGGTATCGTGCAGGTACAAAAATCACTTAAGTCATTTAAACCAAAAAACCGCTGGACGGAATATTATAAAAATCTTTTCAGATTATATTGTCGCTAATACGCTTCGAACGGCACCTCAAGTAAGTCAATATCTTTTGTGGTTCGGGCCATATCGTGAAGGTACAAAAATCACTTACCCCGCTTAAACAAAAAAACGGCTCGACCGAATTTTATGAAAATCTTTTCAGATCATATTTTGGTTAATACTCTTCGAACGGCACGTCAACTAAGTCGATATCTTTTATAGTTCGCGGGATATCGTGCAGGTACAACAATCACTTAAGTCATTTAAACCAAAAAACCGCTGGACCGAATATTATAAAAATCTTTTCAGATTATATTGTCGCTAATACGCTTCGAACGGCACCTCAAGTAAGTCAATATCTTCCGTGGTTCGGGCGATATCGTGCAGGTACAAAAATCACTTACGTCGCTTAAACAAAAAAACGGCTGGACCGAATTTCATGAAAATCTTTTCAGATCATATTTCGGTTAATACGCTTCGAACAACACCGCAACGAAGTCGATATCAGTTTTGATTCGCGCGATATCGTGCAGGAAAAAATGACCACATCCGTACGCACATACACACACACACACACATACTTCCTCCCAATTTTTTGCTAAAAATGCTCCTGGGACCTTGAAAGATGAAAATACGTTGAAATTTTCGATTTCGATTTTCGGACCGATTACAATAACTTCCTATACTGGGAAGTTAAAAAAATGTATTTCACCGTTGTGCGACCGAGGATTGAACTTGGTTCCCCGGGATAGGATTCCAGCGCGTTACCTCTAGGCTACCGATATATGGACTTTATTAGAAATCTCTTTTTTGACGTGACAACGTCTATTAAAACGATGAACGCCGGTTGCATGCACGAAAAATGATGACTCATTGTCCCGTTATGTCCCGTTATGTACCGCAGTAATTTTAAGAATTTGATTGTAGCAGTCCTAGAAATTTGATTAAAATTGTCAATATTTAATTAGATTAAATTTGTCAAATTGTCAACAATAATATTGTGCAAAGGAACCCAAACACTCTGTCTCCGAACTGGGTGCCGGTGTATAAGAAAATAGTGAACATTACACTGACGAAAACTATGAAATGCAAACGAAAGCAGTTTTCTTGCGTTCCTGCTTGTGCTATTACCATTCACAAGTCGCAAGGTGGGACGTTTACTGTTATTGTTTATAAATACTCCTCGGAGCAACCACAATAGTTGGTGTACGTGGCGCTGAGTCGGGTAACGAGTATAGACGGCTTGCACATCATCACGGAAAAAAATGCGCCTTTTATCTTCAAACACGGACGGGATGGGAACGACTCACAGACTACGCGAGATGTCCGTAACGAATACATTCGACTCCGTGGACACGCCCTTCAAACAATCACTTCGAAAGCAGTGAAATTTTGTGATGACGGTAACAACGCTGGGCAAACTGTAGTGACAGACCTTAATGTTCAGAGTTTGTCTGCGCCCTTCGCCGATATTGAAACGGATCCCGTGATACCAAGATCGGATTATTTGGTATTGACTGAAACGTGGATGCGTGACAATTTTGATCCAGTTCCAATCAATAATTATGAATGTATAACCAGGCAGAATAATCGATCGGATTCTGATGCAAACGCAGCTGGTGGAGTGGCAATCTATCGAAAATTAACATCAATATCCACGGCCAAAGTTCTCCACTTTGAATTGTCGGACACAACTCGTCTCATCAGAAACACAGGCGAGGTCTGCTTGACTGAAATTACATGCTTCACTGCTGATACAACGTTTAAAATTGTACTTGGCGCAGTGTATATTCATCCTGGAGCAAGTGTCTCAAACATTACTGTATTGCTGCACCAAGCACCCTTTCCGTACGTGCATAACAGGCAGTATGTGCATTCGATCATGCAAGTTGATACCAATGTACCAATTCTTCTTTAAGGCGACTTCAACACAAACGTGAAAAATGATGATACATTCCTCAAATTCATGAAGGATATGTACAATGTGCATTCGACATCAGATGTTACTAAGTCAACAACGCTGAGAGGAACAACCCTCGATTTGACTTTTTCAAGGCACATTACACTTGAAACACTCCCATTCATTTCATACTTTTTCTATCATCGACCTATCCTTAACAGAATAACACAGATTGAAAGAAGTTAAATATGAGACATGTATAAAAGCTGTAAATGAATTTGTTACTACACATTGTTAGTTGTAAATAATCTGTTCATTAAAGTAATAAACATATTTGAATTCATTAGTGCAAATAAAAGCTAATTTATCAATCAAAATGAATATTTCATTTCACTCCTTTTTGTATCCATACAAAATAATGATAATCCTTACTAATATTATAAATGCGAAAGTAACTCTGTCTGTCTGTCTGTCTGTCTGTATGTTACGCTTTCACGCCTAAACCGCTGGACCGAATTTGATGAAATTTGCAACAGACATAGTTTAGACCTTGGAGACGGACATAGGCTACTTTTTTTGGAGAAAAAAAAAATTTTGTTGTCTGTAAAGAGGGTTTACGGACGATAGTTTAACGTGACAACGTCATGAGAAAACATTGATGAAATGATTGCATACTTTTATGAATAAAATTGAATCATTTATATTAAACTAGCAAAAACCCGCGTGCGTTGCAACGCCTTTCAATAAAATAAGATTATGGGGACACAGTCTGCGATAGGAAAAAGCTATAGTGAAAAAAGAACAAATCTGGGAAAATTGATTTTGGGAGATGACCGCCATGGACCAAATGATATATTGAGTATACTATATTGCCTATGGTGTTCTACTTATCATACTCTTTCATTTGATATCCATCTAGAAGGGGTTGTAGAGAAAATGGTAAACCGCCCTTTTGAGATGGCCGCCATGGACCAAATTATAAATTGAGTATACTATATTGCTAATGGTGTTCTACTTTTCATAGCCTTTCATTTGATACCCATGTCTCGGGTGTTGTGAAGAAAATGGTAATCCGCCCTCTTGAGATGGCCGCCATGAATCTAAAGGCATAGTCTATGGCATTCTTCTTATAATGCCTTTCATTTGATACCCATGTCGAGGGGGTAGTGAAGAAAATGATCATCCTCCCTCTTGAGGTGACCGCCATGGACCAAACGATATATTGAGTATACTATATTGCCTATGGTGTTCTACTTATCATACTCTTTCATTTGGTACCCATGTCGAAGGGGTTGTGAAGAAAATATTAATCCGCACTCTTGAGATGGCCGCTAAGGACCAAACGATATATTGAGTATACTATATTGCTTATATTGTTCTACTTGTTATCATACTCTTTCATTGGATACCCATTTCGAAGGGGTTGTGAAGAAAATGGTCATCTGCTCTCTTGAGATGACTGCCATGGACCAAACGATGTATTGAGTATACTATATTGCTTTTTGTGTTCTACTTACCATAACCTTTCATTTGATATCCATGTCGAGGGGTTGTAAAGAAAATGGTAATCCGCCCTCCTGAGATGGCTGCTATGGACCAACCGCCTGCTTTTCTGTTGAAATTTTTTTGCTATAAACCTCACGGAGCCCAAGACCTTTCCAACGAATGCAAAACCGTGAAAATCGGATCGTGCGTTCTGGAATTATAGCGTCAGAAAGGAAAACCCGACTTATTTTTATATTATAGATAACAGTAAACGTCCCACCTTGCGACTTGTGAATGGTAATAGCACAAGCAGGAACGCAAGGAAACTGTTTTCGTTTGCATTTCACAGTTTTCGTCAGTGTAATCCGGCACTCAGTTAGGAGACAGAGTGTTTGGATTGCTTTGCTTATTGTTGACAATTTGACAAATTTAATCTAATTAATATTGACAATTTTAATCAAATTTTTAAGATTACTACGATCAAATTTTTAAAATTACTTCGGGAGATAACGGGACATAACGGGACATAACGGGACAATGAGTCATCATTTTTCGTGCATGCAGCCGGCGTTCATCGTTTTAATAGACGTTGTCACGTCAAAAGGGTTGAAGGGGGTGAAATGGGGTACAATAAGTTGTAAGGGGATTTTTTTTTTCTTTACTTTTTTTCTATTGTATAAAAAGTAACTGACTGACAGACAACGCACAACCTAAACCGCTAGAGCTAAAGGGCTGAAATTTTTGACAGTGCATCCCTAGCGACTTTTCGAAATTCATTCCCTAAGGGGTGAAATAGGGTCAACTCAAAACCGCTGGAGCTATAAGGCTGAAATTTTGACAGTGCATCCCTATAATGACGTGGACATCCACTAAAAAGCGATTTTTCGAAATTCATCCCCTAAGGGGGTGCAATGGGGTTTTTCCAAACCGCTAAAGCTATAGGGCTGTAATTTTGACAGTGCATCCCTATAATGGCGTGGTCATCCACTATTAAAGCGATTTTTCGAAATTCATCCCCTAAGGGGGTGCAATGGGGTTTTTCCAAACCGCTAAAGCTATAGGGCTGTAATTTTGACAGTGCATCCCTATAATGGCGTAGACATCCACTATAAAGCGATTTTTCGAAATTTATCCCCTAAGGGGGTGAAATGGGGTTTTTCCAAACCGCTATAGCTATAGGGCTGAAATTTTGACAGTGCATCCCTGTAATGGCGTGGACATCCAATATAAAGCGATTTTTCGAAATTCATCCGCTAAGGGGGTGAAATGGGGTTTACCCAAACCGCTGGAGCTATAGGGCTGAAATTTTGACAGTGCA
This sequence comes from Thereva unica, assembly GCA_949987705.1. Lineage (NCBI taxonomy): Eukaryota > Metazoa > Arthropoda > Insecta > Diptera > Therevidae > Thereva > Thereva unica. Next base: position 122,395,311 of record OX465281.1, on the reverse strand, counting down.
TCCCTATAATGACGTGGACATCCACTAAAAAGCGATTTTTCGAAATTCATCCCCTAAGAGGGTGAAATGGGGTTTATCCAAACCGCTAAAGCTATAGGGCTGAAATTTTGACAGTGCATCCCTATAATGACGTTTACATCCATTAAAAAGCGATTTTTCGAAATTCATCCCCTAAGGGGGTGAAATGGGGTTTACCCAAACCACTGGAGCTATAGGGCTGAAATTTTGATAATGCATCCCTATAATGACGTGGACATCAACTAAAAAGCGATTTTTCGAAATTCATCCTCTAAGAGGGTGAAATGGGGTTTATCCAAACCGCTAAAGCTATAGGACTGAAATTTTGACAGTGCATCCCTATAATGACGTGGACATCCACTAAGAGGCGATTACTCAAAATTCATCCCCTAAGGGGGTGAAATGGGGTTAACCCAAACCTCTGAAGCTGACAGGCTGAAATTTTGACAGTGAATTCCTATAATCACGTTGAAATGAATGACTCGAAATTCACTTTATTTAATATTCATTTGTGATTGCTTCATAATTTCTTGCACCCACGTAAATAGGCGAACAAACTTAACGAACGTTCGTCAAAACCTAAAATGTCACTTCTCTTGATGACATAAACATGCCAATCTCTGCTTCAAAAACTTGCAGGTTTGTTGAGCAGAGGTGATATACGCAGCAATTTGTTTACCATATTTATTAAAAAAATGCACTATAATAAACCCTTTTAGGGATAATAACAGCTGATTTTTTTGTTTGGTTTTTTTTTAAGGAAAACATTGCACATAATAAACAGTTTTTATTTAAAGGCGTTGCAAGGGACGCGGGTTTTATGCTAGTTTAATATAAATGATTCAATTTTATTCATAAAAATATGCAATCATTTCATCAATGTTTTCTCATGACGCTGTCACGTTAAACTATCGTCCGTAAACCAGACAACAAATTTTTTTTTTTAGTTTCCACCAGAAGAACAAATATAAAAAAAATATATCAATCGGAGGTAGTGAGGTCCAAACCACTGGTTGATTTGATATGGAATGACCCGGCTGTAATATACTTTTTTTCATCTTCAAAACATTGTTTGCAGTATATTTACGGGCTCAATATTTAACTGTCTAAAGGGACTCTAAAACGGATAAATCCTGTAACATGAAGCCTTTCCTCATCTTCATTAATTGAAGAGTTTACAAATAACAAGGAAGGTATTGAACCTATTTTTAATTTATTTTTACCAAAAGAATTACGATCGAACTGTTTTGAGCAGACGTACGATTTTTTATTGTGGGCGGGGATTTAACTTTACAGGCATTTATGAAAAGCACTTGTCCCAGAATTTGGAAATCGAAAGAATTTCAGATTTGGCTGAGCACGTTTATGCCCTTTGCAACTTTGAGGGATGCAAACAACTCTCCAGGTTTTTTTTTATGTGGTAAAGTCAAGCTTAGGAATTACCCTTTGTACAACTAGTTTGTCATGTCGTTCGAGTCATGGCCAGTCTCTAGTAGTAAGCTTGCTTTGAAGAATAGAGGAGAAGTGATAGGTTAGGGGTAGTGATGAGTAGATGTCTATGAACCTTGCGTTTTAACTCTGAGATGTTATATGAGTTCGGAAACACTAACTGTGGAAGACAGTTCCACAATCGAATTGTTCTATTTATAAACGAACTATTAAAACGTAATGTGCGCGGGGGGACGGCTGAAGGGTGAAGGGGTGAGCCTGGTTGGCTAGTCTTGTGTTGCGGGAAAAAATTGCGTAAGTGCTGCAACATTCCTATGGTGGCTTAAAGAGTCGATGGAGGAGCAAAGGGTGCTATCGCCAATTAGTTTGGTGGCGCGATTTTGCACCTTGTCCAGCCAAGCCAAGGTGGGTTTTGTGGCGCCCGCCCAAATATACGAGTTGTATTCAAGGCGGGGCCGAATGTTGGACTTGTATATTGTAGCCAAAGCAGTTGACAGGAGGAGGAACTTGCATCAAGCTTGTTTGGCGATTTGGAATATGTGATTATTCCATCGCAGATCTGATGATAAGGTTACGCCTTGGATTTTAAGAGATCGGTCAGCCATTACATTCTTTTTGTCCACTGAGATAGAGGGACGGGTGGTGCAGGTTTTTGTAGAGATAAGACAGTACTTTGTTTTGGTTGCGTTTAATTCGACACGATTCTTGCGGCCCCAAGCAAGAGTGAGTTCAATGTCCTCGTTAATAAAATTGGACATGAGTTCACGGTATACGGGACAAGGTCTGGCACGCGCTTGTCTTGTATTATCGAAGGTGTGGGAGTAACGCAGAGTACCGTCATCGGCTTTGTTGGAGAGGATTGAGATCAGGTCATTAATAAGTATAAGAAAGAGGGTAGGTGAGAAAATAGAGCCTTGGTGGACGCAGGCCGAGATGGAATGGGGTTTGGATTCCACGCCATCCTATACTACCTTGATTGAACGGCTAGAAAGAAAGCTCTCAATGCCATACTCGGATGCCATACTCTGTCGAAAGCCTTGGAAATATCTTGAGCAACAAGACCAGACTCACCGAAGCGATGGATGTTTTGGTTGAGGGCCTCAGTTAGGCACAAAAGAAGGTCGCCAGTAGATCTTTTCGGTCTAAAGCCGTACTGCCTGTCGTGTAAAATTTGGTTAGGTTCCAGATATTTCATCAGTCTTCTATTGAATATTGTCTCCAGGATTTTGGAGAGAAAAGGAGTAATTGCTATTGGGCGGTAGTTTAAAGGGTCGCTGGCTTCACCTTTTTTGGGCTGAACATGAGCTAGTTTCCAAGAGTATGGATAAACTCCGGAGAAGTAGGACAAGGCGAAAAGTTTGCACAGACGTTTAGCCTGAGGTGAGGCACATTTATTGAGTACCATAGGGGGATATTGTCAGGGCCAGTGGATTTATTGACGTCGAGCACTTTGAGTCATTTGTACACCTCGCGTATCAGTTTCAGGTAAGGAAGAATTAGAGGCGAACAGAGATGCCAATAAGTCGGCCTTAGATTTGCTTTCTGCTGTCACCTTTCCACCATAAGTAAATGGAGGGGTGGTGGAAGACGTAAAATTCTTCTGGATGGAAGTTACCAAGGACCAGAAGTTTTTGCTGCCTACGCGTGTGTTGAGGATCTTGTTTCTCATACACTCACTTGCGTTCATACACTCATCATTGAACCATCTATTTGGCCTAGGCTTTATAGATTTGGTAGAATGAGGAATGAACAAAAACATTCCTGCCCGTATTATTTTAGTAATACAGAGCGCAGCATAGTTCGCACTGGTACCTCGGAAACACAAATTCCAGTCGGTGGCTTGGAAAAAGCGAATAAGTCCCAACCAGTTGGCTTTCCCATAGTGCCAGACAGTTCTTTTGGGGACTAGGCTGGTTGGGGAGGAGGATGGATATGGGAAATTAGCCCTGACTAGTTTGTGGTCCGAGTTGCCAAGGGGTGAGCTAACCTCGACGGAGTATCGAGATGGATGTGTGGTAAGGAATAGGTCAAGCAGATGAGCTCCGTGACCTTCAACATCCGGAACTCGTGTCGGACAATTCACGATTTGGTACAAATTGTTTAAATCTGCAAAGATCTCGGCGTCTTTGCCATAAACACTGGTGCGATTCGAGTAATTTAGCCACTTGGTATTATGAACGTTAAAATCACCCGCAACAATGATTTCACACTCCGGATGGGAAAGTAAAAATCCGGAGATTCGTTCTGATATAGCATCGAAGGCTAACGTTGAGGCATCATTACTTATATTAGGACTTCTGTAGAGAAAACAGAAGAATATGACGTGGCTACGAAGAATTATTTTAGCCCATATGTAATTGAATTCAGAAGATGTACTACACCTACACCAGTACACCTTCTGGAGAGCCACGTCATTCCTAACATACATGGCGACACCCCTATGGTCGGAGAAATTGTGCACTAAGCTATACCCAGTCACCCGAAATCGATCGAAAACAGTATCGGTGACTTGAGTTTCGCTTAGTGCGAGAATGGCCGGGGCGTGGATGTGTAGGTGGCACATCACATGGGAGAAGTTCGCAAGGAGACCCCTAATATTGCAAAAAACAATAGAAAAATCTCTGTTTTTGTTTTGGGGCATCTATATACGAATTAAACCTTCTAGCTCAGAAGGTGCACTTCTCAGCGGGGCTGAGAAACATTTACCACTGCCGTCGCGGCTCAGCTGAGACATGCAAACATAAAATATTAAAAAAACATAAAAGATCGAAAACATCAAACAGAGAAGTGTGCAAAACTAAAAAGGGAGTGGGGCACGCAGAGAGTCACGCCACATTGAGAAGTTTCCTTTTAAGGACAACTTCACTAGTTAGCAAGCTAAATAAGCTCCTGCGAAAGGTCCATGAAGGATGACAATGTTGCGAGAAACATCTGTTGTCAGTTCCTTTCGCTGCCCCCCAAAATTCTAGCTTCCTTATCCACAAACTCACCGCATGTCTTGTGCTGCGGACCATGTCCACGTTCGCCTCCTTGTGTAGCTGGAAATTCTAATATGCTGCATGTTGCTAAGGTGGAGGCAATCTCAGAGATCTGCTAAGGCGAAAAGCGTTTGGGTTTTTTATTCTAGCTGTCGCATCTTTATACGGAGTATTATGTTATGGTATTACTTTTAACCTATAAAGCTACCAAAATATATAAATAGATATATTAAAATCTAATAATCGATTTTTAGTGGCCCGCTTAAGAAATTTTGACTCCTTATAATCTTAAATATGAATGAAGCAGGGAATGGGAAGTAAGAACCATCATATTTTAACTCAATTGCGTATCTCCCAATGGAACGCAGCTAGTTTCAAGTTGTTACACTTTCAAGTATGCTGCTGTTAATAACAACGTAAGCACTTGAATTTACTCTTTTTCACTGGGCAGTATACTGGCTGATATCGCGGAACACGGCTATAATCGCAATTCTGGCAACATTCGTATGTTTTAATACAAATCAAATTTCATCATAAGAAGATTGGAGATAATACATACTACATGTAAGTAGTATCAAAAATTTTACTAACGTATATTTTGCCCCAATATCACTAAGCAAATATCACTTGCTTAAATAGAAAACAATCCTGTTTGTAAGCTAAAGAACACTACAAATACAAGTTAAATGTGATACTTAAAATTTATTTTAACAATATTTTTCAAAAATGATTTTTAATGTCAAACTTTAATTGTAACACTTTCTAGCTAACTAACTGTCGATAATGACAGTTCGAAATTCCTATTCCCTAATGAATTTGTAACCTCACTTCAACATAGTGCGAGATGACAATACTGGAGATATTACATATGTACCCAAATATATATTTCCAAAAACACTTTTAGTCTTAATTGACAAAAAATCAAAAACATTTCGCAGGTTTTACAAAAACTTTATCTTTAATAGTTAATACACAATCTTAATTTTTAAATAACCGACTCCTCACATTTACTTTACCGATGCCTGCGCCATCTATGTACTAACTTAAATAACTTGTAAATATTTTCCTGCTGGTTTGGTAGAATTTGTTTATATGGCATCACTTAATATAATGTAATGTAAATGAGTGAGAAGGCAACCTCCGTTTCGTACAACTGTACTGTTTTTCGTTTTTGTTTTCTGAATTCACTAGTACCTGCTAGAATCAATTCAAATTCCCCGGAACGGGAGCGAGGGATTTCCACTTGAAAAATAAAACTAGTTGGGATGTGGGTTTGACCCCTTCGGTCCACACGATTAACTTCCCAGTATGATGAACGAAGATGGAATAAACTGACTTCTTGCAAAATAGTTATACGTTTAGCACTAGTGGAAAATTGGCTAGTATCAGAACTGATGACAAAGCAATCCAGAGAAAAGCTAGTTCAAATAACTATAATAGTAGTAAATCCACAAGATTTTTCAAGAGAATTTGTTTTTCCTGAACGTTAGCAAACAAACATGTCCTCCGTATTTCGTTCGCCGCTGCACTAAAGAGAGTGTTCAAATTCGTATTGAGCATCCTGAAGCGCCGCTAGTTTCGCTGGCCAAAACTCGAAAAATTAAGGTTTGAATTTTCGTGTTTTAACACCACAGTCCCCTAGGGGGAGCTCCGGTGCATCAATATCCGGAAGGAACGGGTCGAAAGGTTGTATACCTGAGGTCCTACGTCATCCACAAGTTGACGCTTTGAAACCTCCACGTGCGACGCTCAACCGCCATTGCGCGAACGAGAAATTGTATAGTGTATATTTTTGGAACGGAGTGTTGAATTCGACTTCTGTAAAATGGAACGTGATGATGAAAGTATGTACAATAGAGATATATAGTTACAAAAACGAGAAACGTGTAATTGTTTATGTGGATAATTAATAACAATTACGCTGCAAATCGAAAAAATCTAATTTTTTTTTTAGATTCAAGTAGTGATAAGTTTTTTGTTCAGTGTTGTTCAGTCACGGGTTTTGCACGAAAATGTTCGTTAAAGTGTCTAGTTTTAGTATCCTGAATATCTCGTTCCCGATCTCTCCCGAAAGAAAGTTATAGTAGAAAGAGTCGCGCGCGGCAGATTACGGCGTGCTCAAATTGCTTCATTGCATACCTGGATTCGATTTATGGAGTGGTTGCTGCATTTAGCGTATAAAGTTGGCGGCAGTGGAAAATGGCAGGCTCGTTCTGCTGAAGATAAAATACGAGTACCTGATCGAAAGGGTTATATTCAAAATGAATTCAGAAAAACTTTAGGACTCAATATAGATGTTCCGAAGCAGGCTTCAGGTAATACCAATGATAGTAATACTGCTCGGCGCTTTGGCAGCTAAAATTCTCAATATTGACGAGCAATTATTAGCAAGTTGTAAAATAATTTTACAAATTATATCGTGCGGTTTTGCTATTGATATTGGGAATTTTAAAAAATATTGCTTGGACGTTGCGAAGTCATACCTCCAGTTGTATTCCTGTACCCAATGCCAACGTCGGTGCACATTGTATTGATGCACGGAGCTGACATTATTGAGAAGGCTCCATTACCCATTGCTTAATTATCCGAGGATGCGCAAGAAGCAAGAAATAAAGATATTCGTCGCTATCGCGAAAATTTTGCAAGAAAATGTTCACGGGAGAAAACTATGTCCGACATGTTTCATAAAAAGTATGTCACTTCCGGTCCGCCATTTTGAAATTTGAAAATCTGATATCAGATTCGTAATCAGCGACCCCGAAAACCATATACTACCAAGTTTCACAGCGCTACCTCAATTTTTGGCCAAAAAAGTATGTCATTCCGATCCGCCATTTTGAATTTTGAAAATTTGATATCAGATTCGTAATCAGCGACCCCAAAAACCATGTAATATCAAGTTTCAAAAGAATTCATCAACTTCTCGAATTTTGGCCAGCGAAACAGTATGTTCGCCCCACTGTGCGCCGTTGACAAACTGAGAAGCGAATGACTTAATTTGGAAATTCCAAAGCTTTCCGGAGATATTAGCAAAACTGTAACTGTTAGGTACTTGTCAGACTTGACCAAAAAGAACACATTTTGCTGTACTTAACTGCTGGAAATCCCGGGATAAACCGCAATTTCCTGAAATTGTATCACGCGTAGAAAACAATTCCCCGTCAAAAAGTGTTAATCCAAGGTTTGAAAAAATCGCGCTGTTTGTAAAGGGTAACAAAATTTTTGCACGGTTTTGAAAGGTTGTCGGATTTTGATTTCAGTCACGGGTTTTGCACGAAAATGTTCGTTAAAGTGTCTAGTTTTAGTATCCTGAATATCTCGTTCCCGATCTCTCCCGAAAGAAAGTTATAGTAGAAAGAGTCGCGCGCGGCAGATTACGGCGTGCTCAAATTGCTTCATTGCATACCTGGATTCGATTTATGGAGTGGTTGCTGCATTTAGCGTATAAAGTTGGCGGCAGTGGAAAATGGCAGGCTCGTTCTGCTGAAGATAAAATACGAGTACCTGATCGAAAGGGTTATATTCAAAATGAATTCAGAAAAACTTTAGGACTCAATATAGATGTTCCGAAGCAGGCTTCAGGTAATACCAATGATAGTAATACTGCTCGGCGCTTTGGCAGCTAAAATTCTCAATATTGACGAGCAATTATTAGCAAGTTGTAAAATAATTTTACAAATTATATCGTGCGGTTTTGCTATTGATATTGGGAATTTTAAAAAATATTGCTTGGACGTTGCGAAGTCATACCTCCAGTTGTATTCCTGTACCCAATGCCAACGTCGGTGCACATTGTATTGATGCACGGAGCTGACATTATTGAGAAGGCTCCATTACCCATTGCTTAATTATCCGAGGATGCGCAAGAAGCAAGAAATAAAGATATTCGTCGCTATCGCGAAAATTTTGCAAGAAAATGTTCACGGGAGAAAACTATGTCCGACATGTTTCATAAAAAGTATGTCACTTCCGGTCCGCCATTTTGAAATTTGAAAATCTGATATCAGATTCGTAATCAGCGACCCCGAAAACCATATACTACCAAGTTTCACAGCGCTACCTCAATTTTTGGCCAAAAAAGTATGTCATTCCGATCCGCCATTTTGAATTTTGAAAATTTGATATCAGATTCGTAATCAGCGACCCCAAAAACCATGTAATATCAAGTTTCAAAAGAATTCATCAACTTCTCGAATTTTGGCCAGCGAAACAGTATGTTCGCCCCACTGTGCGCCGTTGACAAACTGAGAAGCGAATGACTTAATTTGGAAATTCCAAAGCTTTCCGGAGATATTAGCAAAACTGTAACTGTTAGGTACTTGTCAGACTTGACCAAAAAGAACACATTTTGCTGTACTTAACTGCTGGAAATCCCGGGATAAACCGCAATTTCCTGAAATTGTATCACGCGTAGAAAACAATTCCCCGTCAAAAAGTGTTAATCCAAGGTTTGAAAAAATCGCGCTGTTTGTAAAGGGTAACAAAATTTTTGCACGGTTTTGAAAGGTTGTCGGATTTTGACAAATGATGTTTTGTTCAAAGGCTATCTCTGTGCAAAACCCAAAAAAGACCACTTCGTTAAGAACGGGTCTAATTCTATTGAGTTTTTTAGATATTAACAAAACTTGTCAATTTAAGGTCTTTCTGACAATTAGCCGAAGTTTATCTATTTAAACAAAAAAGGCCCGATTGAATATTATGAAATTTTTTTCACAGCTTTTCTTCGTTAATATTCTTTTTTCGGCACCTCATGAAGTCGATATAGTTTTTAGTTCGCGCGGTATCGTGCAGGTAAAAAAATCATATACCTCGTTTAAACAAAAAAAAAAGCGGTTCGACCGAATTTTATAAAAAAAATTTCAGATCATATTTCGGTTAATTCTCTTCGAACGACATCTCAACGAAGTCGATATCTTTTTTGGTTCGCGCGATATCGTGCAGGCACAAAAATCACTTATGTCATTTAAACCAAAAAACCGCTCGAATGAATATTATAAAAATCTTTTCAGATTATATTGTCGGTAATACACTTTGAACGGTACCTCAAGTAAGTCAATATCCTTCGTGGTTCGGGCGATATCGTGCAGGTACAAAAATCACTTACGACACTTAAACAAACAAACGGCTCGACCGAATTTTATAAAAATCTTTTCAGATCATATTTCGGTTAATACGCTTCGAACGACACCTCAACGAAGTCGACTTTTTTTTGGTTCACGAGATATCGTGCAGGAAAAAATGACCACATACGTACGCACACACACACACATACTTCCTCCCAATTTTCTGCTTAAAATGCTCCTGGGACCTTGAAAGATGAAAATACGTCGAAATTTTCGATTTCGATTTTCGGCCCGATTACAATAACTTCCTATACTGGGAAGTTAAAAAAATATTTTTTCCAGGAATAAAAGAACAATTTATTTATTCTGAGTAAATTGTATGGCAGGATCACAGACTTAACTACAGATAGTTGAGTCTGCGGTAGGATTTTTACTTTAATTTAAATAGTAACTTTTAGTTAACAGAAAGAAAATAAGTAACAATCACTTTACACTAGTAATGTTTTGCTTTTACCGCAGAAAAATTGGCATGTGCACGAAATTATCTGTTTTTTATAGCTAACTGTAACTGTGCATCTTGCACATCAACGGTTTCTTAGAAGCGACTTTTGTTGTCGCGAATTTTTTGGTTTCGATTGCGCTGAGGATGATGGGAAATGCGCTGCAACGCCTTTTAATAATACAAAATTTTGTGTGCTTAGTCCGGGATAAGAAAAGAGTATAGTGAAACAAAGAACAAATCCGCAAAATATGATTTTGGGGACATAAAAAAACCTAGAGCTGCCTATAAAACTTTTTTTTAAATTCGAGGGGGCTCACCGCTTATCGGAAAAATTTTGTACTACGCAACAGACACCTAGCCAATCATATTCAGAATATGTATGAATGCCCTGTGCTGCTCTTGTGGGTAGTTGCTGCTTCCCGTTTTCGTGCTTCGTCGTTTCTGGCCATACCGCCCGCACGGCACTGGTTACCAATTCCCTGTAACGCTTGTTTATAAACGATGTTCGCCGTTTCACTTGTAAGTATTACAACGTTTGTGGCATTAATGAGTTGAATCGACTTAGTTGAGTTGATATTGCAGCTCACTGGCATGATTCTCATTAATCTCAGAACATTTTCTATATCCTATGTATGTTCAGGAGAATAGTACTGAATTCTGAGTTTTCCTATTGCCTCTCATCTTTAGCTTTAAATTACGTTTTTCAATCTGTCCTTAAATGAGTGATCTTTTCAGACGGGCATTAATAGCATCGGCCCCCATGTCTGTCCGGACATCTAGTAACATTTATACAAAATCTATGCCAATAAAACAGTTACTCCCCAAAATAATTGATTTTTACATCTTAAATTTCGCGCTGTTCTGCTATGGTACATTCAACCTATTCCCAGACAACCATTATGCAGTCTTGTATAACTTTAGATTTGTTCCACACAGCAGTTTCCATATGATCTTCGATTGGTATCTTAAACATAGAAAGAGCTGTTTTTCTTGATGCGAGTAAAGTTGCAGCAAAATCTGCTACTGTCTTGATCTCATATGGTCCGAACAACTTACCTTTAGAAATGTAATAAAATATATAGTTTAAAAAAACCAAAAAACACGCTTTTAACTTAAAATGAACTAAAAAGTAAAAAATAATTTTTACTGTAAAATTTGTATTGCTCCATCCAGTATATGGGAACAACCTACGTTTCGAAATGTATAAAAGCGTGGGGCTCCTTACCTATTTCCTTATTTTATTAACATTGGAACTTTTCGTTAGCGCCCCACGATTTTTTACATTTCGAAACGTAGGCTGGAGCAATAAAAATTTTACATTAAAAATTACTTTTTACTTTTTAGTTCATTTTAAATTAAAAGCGTATTTTTTGGTCTTTTTAAACTATATATTTTATTTTCTACTTTTTAGGGTGAGTTGCACCAAATCATTGATTAAAGTTATTGTTAAAGTTAACTTTAACAATAACAAAGCTGTTAAAGTTCCAGTTTGTAAAAATGAGTTGCACCACCCAATCGTTTGTTAAAGTTTCGTTAACGGCTACTTTGATTTAAATTTATATTTTTGTGTATTTATAAGTTTCACAGTTTGTGAGTTTATTGGAAATGGCACCCCTGTTTGGGTCTATGACAACTGTCATTAGTTAACAATAACAATAACATTAACGTAATCATAAATTTCAGCTCAATCGGAAACCGGGAAGTGGGTTAAATTTAACTTACAAGATTTTATTACATAGTTACAAGTGAAGCTAATAAAAGCGTATTAAAAAAGACGGGAAGTGCCATGGCTTCTCGATGGCACAGTAGACATGAATTGGGTTTAAAAGCAGAACTCACTAAGTCAAAAACCATAGTTTTTAGTAAATCGATATTTAAGATGTTTGTGTCTCTGAAAATTTTGTAATGGCATATAATAGTAATCGGCTCAGTATACATTGTTTTTTAGATTTCTTAGTTTAGTTTACAAAAGAATTGAAATAATTATTTAATTCTAATATTGGATTTTTAGATTAAAATAAAAAAACGCAACGAATTAGTGGGTTTTGGCAGAAATGATTTCGTAGTTTTGTGTCATTATGGACAAGGTAAATCCGAAATTAACCCCCTAAAAACCTTAACAATATTAGTGTGCGGGCTATAAGGTATTGCCAGTATAAAGTTGGCATTATAAGACTTACTTTAGTATAAAAAACTGAAAACTTGAAAAATTGTACTTAGTGAATTCTGCTTGTAAACCAAGGATATGTCTTATCCCTGGTATCTATTTGTTTCTTTTTCTTATTGGAAATCACCTTCTTGTTCTTATTGGAAAGAACCCCTGGAGGGGGTCGAAAGGAATGCACACAACAATATATATCTGGCTCGCTTCAATACATACCCTTCAACCACCTTATCCTTTTCCACAATGTAACAGAATACAAACACACGAAACGAAATCGTTCAAAATAAACAAATTGTGCTTTTGCAAAAATTCTAAACACGCCGCGGCCGCACCACACTCAATCCGCAAACTGCGTAGTAAGAAAATTCCCTGATATTGATTCTGATTCCGCCCCGCTTCGAAAACACAAAAATATCGCGCAACGGACGACTCAAGCACACCTTTTCTAATGGGGCCCATCCACAGGCCAACTAGTTGTCCTAACTGCAGTTCTAACTGCTCATGAGTTGTGTTGTCACTGAATCGCATCGTGTGTGGGGCAGTTGGCAAACTGATTTGACAGTTGGGGTTTCAGTTGGAATAAATCAAAATCTTTTAATTTTATGAGGGCGGGGTTTAGAGTTTGGGCAACTAGTCGCACTGTGTGTATTGCAGTTTGGCAAACTACTTGGATGAATTAAGCCTGAATTCGAAGAATATATTTTTTTGCAAGTTTATTTTGCATTATTTTTAATTTAAATTATGAAAGTTCACATATTGTTAAATTACTTTCATAATTTATACTTTTAGAATTTAATTTATATTTTGAAAAATATAAATATTCATATTAATAATTAAAAACAATTATAATTAATCTAAAAAATCATCTTTCTCCAATTTTTATTATTATAAAACTTAGTCGCGGGTTTTCTACAATTCCATTTAACTTTCAAATTGCCTATAAAATATCGAATTGACAGTTGAAATATCAACTCAGTTGAAGCGTTTGTGGCAAAAGAACAACTTTTTACACAACTCAGTTTGGGCAACTAGTTGGATGGGCCCCATAAGCTGTTTAAAAAATCTCACACAAAGTAAAAAATCCTGGACACTTTTTCTCACTCTTGGAACAAGAACTCGCAGCGATTGAACAAAAAAAATCTGCTATGATATTGGACGCAAAAAAGCTGCTAGCATAGCTTCTTGTTAATGTATGTGCTCGAAACAGCCATTTTGGCAAAACGACAAATATTCATGTCAAAAGAAATGTCTCGAACATTTTCTAACCTTAAGAAAGCTTTCGATAATATTTTCACCTAAAAATATGCAGAATTAAATATAAATTTAATTTGCTTCTAAAATTTATCCTAAAAGTATGCCAAACAGTAATGAGTCATGGTAACGATTTTCGTCTCCGCACATTTATTTTATTTTATTTTTTTTATTTTATTTATATATTTGGTAGAGTACACAAGATTACAATCTTTTAGAGTACATTTAACAAATGGTAAATAATCCTAAATTCTTACAACTAGCTTAAGATAGAAGAGCGAAGAATTTGAAAGAAGTAAAAGAGAAGAAAGAAGAAACGAAAGAAATAGGTAAGGACAGTAGAGTAGTAGTACTACTGTGGAGCTGGAAGAGAAGCTAAAAAAATAGATGCCTGCTTTTTGAACATCGTGGCTGTGCTGATTTTTTGGATGGATAGAGGAAGTCTATTCCAAAGTCTAATCGCATGCACAAAGAAGGAACGACTACCAACCAAGGAACGATGGAAAGGGATAAGCAGCTTGAATGACCTCAAGGACTGCATGGGGATAAGGAAGTCAGCGAGGTAGCAAGGACGTTTAGAATACAAAATTTTATGGAGAAGAGTTAGTGCCATGACATTGAGAAAATGAAAGATCCCACACCCCAATAGTGAATTTTGCACGTCCGACACATGATCAGATCTACGGAGGTGAAAAACAAATCTCAGACAATCATTGAATGCGATCCTGAGTCGATGATGACAGGACGAATCAAGAGACAAATAAACAAGGGCGCCGTAGAGAAAATGCGGCAGAATAAGTGATTTCACTAGCTTGGCACGGATAGAAGGTGAAAGCAGATCCGCGAACAGCCACAGTTTTCGCAAGGTACCATATATCTTGGACAGCATGAAGGAGACATGATTACAACAGGAAAGCTTACAGTTAATAAATATCCCAAGGCTCTTGACACAATCAACAACAGGAATAGGAACATCATCTACTAATAGATTAGGACTATATTCAGAGGATATAGGACGATGACTTATAAGCAGTACTTGGGATTTAATTGGATTAAGTTTTAGGAAATTATTGGAGCTCCATTCACTGATTCGAGATAAAATATTATTCATATCGGCAGTACAGGGAACAATGTCACTAGGAGGAAATGATTTGTACAGCTGTAGATCATCAGCATACATATGAAAAGAACAGCCGTCAATGACAGAAGGAAGATCATTGATGTATACGGAAAAAAGAAGAGGACCCAGTATCGAGCCTTGAGGCACACCCAGACGCACTGGCAGAAGAGAGGATGTTCTGCCATTGTGACGAACACATTGAAATCTATCAGAAAGAAGAGAGGAGAAAAGACGCGTGGCGGAGGAAGAGAAATGATAGAGTTGATTAAGTTTGGACAACAGGAGCGGATGCACCACCGAATCAAAAGCCTTAGAGAAGTCAAGCAGAACCAATAATGCAATTTTACCCTGATCAATCGCAGCCCTAAGATCAGTTGTAACCCTCAACATAGCAGTCTCACAACTGTGCGATTTTCGAAAGCCAGATTGATAAATAGAGAGAAAATTATTACGTTCTAGATGGCCCATCACTTGAGTAAAAATAATTTTTTCAAAAGCTTTACCGAGGAAGGGTAGGATGCTAATAGGACGAAAGTCAGATATATCAGATGGTGACCGTCTTTTGGGTAAAGGAACCACAATGGCTTTTTTCCAGAGCAAAGGGAATTCAGATGCAGTGAGGCAATAGTTAAAAACATGCGTGATAGGTTCAGCAATTAGGGGAGACAGGATTTTGAGAAAACGTGGAGAAATTCCATCAAAGCCGATACTGTTCGAGGAGATAGACAGAAGAGACTCAAGAACTTCGAAAGAATCAACACAGCGGAAGTAAAAGCTACCAGGACTGAGCGAGTCAGAAGAGGAGGAGTTAGAGAAAGAGAGACGATCATATCTCGGGGGAGAGAGTATGAATGATGAGTTGAGGAGCTCAACATCAACATCAAAAGGGTCAGATACAGAAGAATGAACTCCAAGTGAGCGAAGGTTAGACCAAAGTCGTTTCGGATCTAGGTTAGGATTAAGCTTGTTAGCATAGAACTCACGTTTAGCAGCTTTGACTTTGTTGTATTCATTAACAACACTCTTTTATCTTATTTTTTGTTGTTTAAATTTTCATTAATCACTGGGGTTTTTTCTTTATTTGCTGAATGATTTCTCAATAAAAAAAACAACACTAACAATAATTGTTTTTAGCACAATTTTATTTTATTTTGTCTTAGCTTAAACAAACAACCAAAATAGATATTTTAATTTGCCATTATTTAATTTACTTTTATTTTGTTTTTTTTATATTTACTAGTCACGGCACAAAATTGTTTTTTACTTTTATTTATTAATTTTAAATTTTTATTATCTGTTTTTTAAAACTTATTCACAAAATGCACAAAAAAATCGTTAATTTATTGAATATTTCAATTTAACTAAGTTTTGCACTGGCAGCCGCCACGGTGCCTGAGCAACCGCCACGGTGCCAGCGTGACCACCACCGACCGCGTTTACTACTTTTTATTAATTATGAGCCGCGCCGCGATCGAATTTTAAATCAAGACTTCCTTGGTCCGCCCGCCACGGATCGAAGTTGAAGCAGTACTCTTTGATCGATCACTCGATCGATCCTCAGTTTTCCGAAACTTTTCTTTCCAAAAATCCTTCGTTTGCACTTTTCCTCCGGGCATTCAACCTTGGTGCAAAAATCACCTGCTGGTGCTTGACCCAAGGCTGAGGTCGCCGGCCGGAAAAACGCACCCGTCGGCTTTTCTTCAAGTGGCCTGAAAGCTGGCGCAATTTGCTTACGAGCTTTTTTCTTTCATTTATTAATTTCGCAAGGCAAATTGCGCTAAATATTCTTGCCAATTTCCTTTGGCGTTTCAGGTTACACTTGGATTCTGTGCACGGGTCATTTACCGGCCCGTGCATTTTTTATGTCAACAAAATTCCGGGTTCAAGGAATTTTGGATTTGGAAATTTAGAAATTATTAGAAATTTTCTTAATTTTGAGGGTTGCTCAAAATTTCTACATAACATTCCTTCCCCCCTGAAGCAAGAGAATCGCTACGGAGTAGAGCGATTCTCGTACTTGAAGATTATAAAGGAGAGGAGGGTGACTGGAAAACCAAAAAGAGTGTAGAGTTGTATGTAAAGATAGCTTTGATTAGGAGATGAAAGTAATATGATTCTCATAAAAGTGGAGATAAAAGCCAATATATTGCAAATAGTGGAGTAGTTGCGTTCTGCCTTGTACAGTGTTCGGTTAATTACCTGCCTTTGTGTCTCGGGCAGTCTGTACATTTTCTGGTTAACAATTTGGTCATAGACCATTGGAATTTCATGGGAGAAGCTTCTGTATAAGTGAGCTTATCTCCTTTTAATTGGAATATGTCTGCGTATTCGTGACATAGTTACTTTATGGACTTCTTCTCTTCGGCCGTTAGTGGGTGGTCGAGGCTGAGTTCCTCGTCAACTTTTTGAAGGCGTTGTGCGCGCGCTAAGTCATCCGGGTCTTCGTAGTCCGGGAATATGTGTCTGATTTGTAGTAAGTTGGCGGCTTCCTGTTCACTGCTCTTGTGACCCCGTTTTGATTTGACCCCTAGTTTTTTCTGCCATTTGCGGCTTGTTTTGAGCGGTGGGGTGCCGGTTTTGGTTACCGGTCTTCCGCACTCGCCGTTGTCTTTCTTGACAAAGAGCCTTGGGCTAGAACTTGCAGGGTTGGGATTGAGTGGTATAGTAGAGTAGCCATTTGTGGGGACGAGCGTTAGATTTAGACTCGTTAGGGCTACTGGATAGTTGTTAGCATTGAGGAGGCCAACAGACACTCTTTGGTTTCCAGAAGGTAAGAGGGCATTCACGAGGAATACTCCCTCGCAGGGCTCTTGAGCTTTACAGAGCATTTCTTCCTCTAAACTTAATGGCATTGGTACCACCATCTGGGACCGGCCTGGAATACAAATAGATTCCGTTAAGATTACCTTTTGTCTCAGGTCTTCATTGGTCTCGAAACCGTTAAGGTTGTTATCTAACCTTGACCCATCTTGAGATTGGCAGCTTGTATTCCTCTCGGAGGGTACTTGGGAGACACCACCGGGGGTCGTCTCGGCTTCTACGAGCTGAGACTCCCTGGTTTGGGTTTGCTCCTGCTGCTCTCTGGGTTTCGGTTTGGTGGTTTTGGTTTGTAATGGGATGGTAATTTCTTCTGGATTAATTTCCGTGCGAGGAAATCGTAGTGTCTTGGTAGGACCCTCAACGTTGCAGTGCTGGGAGAGGAAGTCGTTTCCTAGAAGGCCATCTTTGGGAATCTCTGGCATGTTCTGCACTATTTGGAAAGTGCAAGGAATTGGGGTTTTCAAATTGAAGTTTCCTTGGCAACTTCCGAGAGTCTTCCATTTGCTGAATGGCGATTGTAGCGAGCACTTTTGAGAAGGGTTTATTGTGACATTTTGTCGAAGCTTATTCTTTTTTAATATTGTAACCTAAAGATCTTGAGGGTTTATTTAATTGCAAAAGAGAAATATATGAAGAGAAATCGATGGCATCACTTTCATCTCGCTAAACGAGGAGATTGGGCCCAATTATGGTAAAAATTAGATTTCTAAGTTTTTGTTTGTTTTTTTTTTAAATATTTTATATCCTTGATTATACAGTATATATGATGGTTTATCTATGCTGATTATATGGTATATATGTTTAAAAATGATGGTTATATAGCATCTATGTTTATATATGTTTATTATATTATATGTTTATTAAATTATATATGTTTATTAGATTATATATGCTTACATAAGTTTATGCGGTAATATATGTTTATGGGCGTAAATTATTTATAGTATATAGACATGTATGTGTACATATAGCGAGATATCTTGTTATATATGTATATATGTTTCCATAGCTTTATATGTTGTTAGTTATGTATATTATATAGTTGATATAAAGTTTTTTTTTTTATATATATATTGTTTTTTTTTTGGAAATTATGTAATAAATGTTATTAGATATATGAACTTTTTTGTTAAAGTATATATGTTTATATATGTTTTTATTTATTTATATGTGTAAACATATGTTTCTATTTAATTTATGTGTTAGTAGGTGTTGGTTATATAGTATATACGTTTGTATGGCTTAATTATATAGTATAATTGTTCATATAGTTTGATTATATAGTAGGTATATAATAATGTTTATATGGATTTTTTTTTTGGTAAATATATTAATTAATTTTCGTTATTTAGCAATATGATAAAAAATGATTATTATTTAGTATATAGTTTATAAATGTTTATATTATAGTATATATGTTTTTATTTACGCTTATTGCATAGTATATTTGATGATTAAGGTTTATTTTGTTGTGTATATATTTTTATTTATGTAGCTTATATAGTAATACATTTATTAATATGTATTTATTATTATTTAGTTTATATGTTAATATGTGTTATGTGTATTTTATGTTTATACCTGATGCTTTTATAATATTTATGTTTATATATGTTTAATATGTATATGATTATATGGGATTATCTGTACTCATAGTTCCATATGTTTATTAAAGTTTTTATATATGCATGCATGTATGTGCTTATGTACATATGTATAATATAAATGCTTCTAAATATGTAACCTGTTTTTATATATGCTTTTATACTCATATATACGTATTTATGCTTTTATTAATGTAGATTATATATGTATGTATGTTTTCATACATGTATATATGTTTTTAAATCTGAACGTATGTTTTATATATGTGCCCATAATTATGAAAGTGGTCTAAGTCAAAATTTAAAAAAAATGAGTTTATCAGTTATTTCATACCACATTAGTTTAAACTAAATGTATTCAATGTAATTTTTACGAAATTGTCAAAAATGAACCATTAGATAGTGGTTGTAATTTCAACATTATATGGAATTCATTCAGTGTGTCAAATGCAATTCATTAAATATCTTCAAACAAGAAATATATGACTTAGACCACTTTCATAATTATGGGCACATATGTATATATGCATTTATATATGTTTGGTACATGTTGTACCTATTATTTTATAGTATTTATTTTCTTTGTTTGTTATTTTATAGTATTTATATTCTTTGTTTGCTATTTAGTATATAGTAATAATCAAGGGTTATTATATAGTATATGGGTTTTACATAGGCTTATTATTATTTTTTTTTTACATTTTACGTATGTTAATTATGTAGCTTATATGCTTTTATATAGTATTTATTTTATTTATATAACATATCTGTTGTATGTTTGTTATGCAAAATATAATTATAGTGTTATTTAAGTTTGTTATTTAATTCATGTTTATTTATGTTATTTATATATATAACGAGCGCGGTTGGTGGCGGTGGTTATTTTTTCAATGTAGTATTGCTTTTACTCCTTTTCTATTCTATTATATTTTGATACTAAATTAGTTAAAACGACCAATCTTGATTGCAAATCCTTTACATTGGAAAAGACAAGAAAAATGTGTTTATATTTGTTTTGTCATTTTTTGGTTTTTGTCAAATATACTTATAATTTATAATAGAAAAAAAATAATTCGAATTCATAAAGAATGAGGTCAATTAAATAATTTAAAACCACGTTTTTTAAAAAAAAAATATTCTCTTAAATAAAAATTTGGACCACAGAAGTTGTATTAAACTTTTCGTTTTAGTCTTTTGGTAAATATACTTATATATCAACGTGTATAAAATCTATTTTAATATATTTTTTGAAAAAACCTTGTTTATATTAAGAATTAAGACATTTAGACGCTTTTTCTAGCACACAAAATTTTTTTGCATTTTCTGTTGATTACCTTCCACAATGTGATTATTTTTTAATACTTAAACTGTTTGTTATTAATTTTTTTTTTATTGGTAACTTTATTTTTATAGGCACTTTAAAACTCAAAATTGTGTTGTGGGTTCAAATTAAAGTATTAAAAGTATTAAAAATATTATCAGTTATATACTATTATATATATAATATGTATGAGAAGTAATTAAAAATTGAAATTTACTACATACAATAAATCAAATTGAATGAAACTTGACTGGTGACGCGGCCACTTGAAGAACTGAACTGTTGGAGTCCTTGATGAAGTGTTGTTGAAATTCTGGAACTGGAAGGTTGAAAATATTTACTAATCCCACGTCGGAGGAGCGTTTGTGGTTGCATCGTCCTCTTTTTGGTCTTTGGATTTTGTCCTGGGCAGGGATGAAGCCCACTAAAAGTCCCGCGATGAAATTATTTGGGGGTGAATGCTTGCTCGCCTGGAGCAGAGGCACTTTGTTGATCACCCCGAGCGTTGATTCTTTGGAGGATCTGGGATTTTTTTACACGCTGTAGTTGTAGACGCTAACACTGCCCCCAAGTTAGGCTCAGCCTTGGGTTAGAGGTCAATGGAGCCTTGACCAGCAGTATTAACGCCTTTGCAGTTAGCGCACCCAGATCCTACCGGCTGCGCCAATTGTTGTATTCATTAACAACACTCTTTTATCTTATTTTTTGTTGTTTAAATTTTCATTAATCACTGGGGTTTTTTCTTTATTTGCTGAATGATTTCTCAATAAAAAAAACAACACTAATGTGGGAAATCCGTTTTAATAATGACTAATAAACCACTTTCTAAACAAATTCCTTTAATGCGATTTTTCACAATCATTTATAAAAAAAATAATTCACAAAATGAATTTTGACTGGTAAGGTAATGAATGGCTGTTAATTTAATGTTTTCTTATAATCTAATAATGCCGTTTATTCCATAGCACGGGTCGTTGCTGCGTTGCGTCGTTGCGTGAGCCTTTTTGCCGACTGACTCTCTCGACAGCCTTCATGGCTGTTGATGCTTATTATTATCTGAGAGTGTGTTTGTTCCTACATTCGGCCATCCTGGCTATTGTCTGCCTCAGACAATTCACTATCATCCTCCTCATTCACCCAAGGTTTCATGAAGTCAGCTGATGTATGAGTATTACCTGGTCCATCATGGAGGCCGACTTTCTTAACTTCGTACCGATCTTTCCTTTTGACTTTTACTATTTCATAAGGTCCTAGGAACTTCGGACATACTTTTAGCCCAGGCCCGAATTGGGTCCTTTTGATCGCGACTAGTTCGCCCAGAGCATATTTTCTGGCAGACTTTCTTCTGCGATCATAAGCCTTTCTATTTTCTTCCTGAATTTTTGCTATTTCATCTCTCGATCGTTGCCTCATGTCTGTACGGTTGTCTTCGAATTCTTGAATTACTGCTTGTTCTATGGATTCTAAAATTTCGGGTGCAATTTCGCTTCGCATCTTTACTCCAAAGAGTAGCTCGAAAGGGGTCCGCTTCGTAGCACGGCTGGTAACTGAGTTGAGTGTCTTCTGTAATCGTGGTACGTGCTTGTACCATTTCATTGGATCATCTATGGATAATTTTGTCAAAACTTCAATTATGGTTCTATTAATTCTTTCCACTTGACCGTTTCCACGAGGTACACCGGTAGTGACAAGTACGTGCTGAATATGTTGGGTGTTGCAAAACTCCTCGAATGCCTTTGCGGTGAAAGCTGTGCCTCTATCCGAAACAATTCTTGTAGGGTGTCCGAAAACTTCGCTTTGTAATTGGAGCTTCTTGATTACTTCCTCAGTAGTTGTGGATTTCACTGGGTAAATCCACACAAACTTTGTAAACCCATCCACCACAACAAAAAGATATTTATAGTTCTTAGCTGTTGACGGCAAGGGCCCCAAGTGGTCTACATGGTATGTATGTAAAGGTGTTTCATCTTTGTCAATCGGATATAGGAACCCTTCCGCCTTACCTTCTTTTCTTGATGCTAATATACACGTGACACAATTTGAAATAGCTGCTTCTATCTTGGCTAACATCTTAGGGATATAAAAGTCTTGCTTTAGGGCAGCTTCAACTCGCTTTGCGCTGATGTGTCCGTTATCATGTGCGTTCCGAATAATTTCCCTTTGCATGCATTTGGGCACCAATAACACATAGCGTCCATCTATAAATCTATAGATAATTCCATTGCGTATTTCAAAGTTTTTATAGGGTTTGTCTTGAAGAATTGTTGAGATTGCGTTGCAATGTTCATCATTTTGTTGAGCATTTCGAATTCGCTGCAAAATTCCATTTTCTATAATAAGGACTGCTGGATGGCGACTTAAGGCATCAACGTGACGCATTGTTGAGCCCGCTCGATGTAAAACAACACAATCAAACTCCTGTAGCGAAATTGCCCACCTTGCGACTCGAACACATAAATCCTTTTTGTTCATCGTAGCCTGGAAAGCGCTGCAATCTGTAAATATAGTAAATCGTATCCCTAAAAGATAAACCCGCAACTTCTTCAAACATTTAATTATCGCTAATACTTCATGTTCGTAGCTGGTGTAATTCTTTTCAGCCGTCGTTGCTTTAAAACTAAGATAAAATACGGGATGGAATTTTTTGTCATCATGTTTCTGCAACAATACTCCTCCGTACCCAATAGCACTCGCATCTGTATGCAATTCTGTCTCAAGGTTGGGGTTAAAAAGCTTCAGGACTGGTTCCTTGCATAATAATTGTTTTAAAGTGGAGAATGCTTTTTGTTGGTCCGAATTGAATGTGAAAGACTGGTTTTTCTTGAGGAGGTCTGACAATGGCCTAGCTATGGTTGCATAGTTTGGTATAAATTTTCTGAAAAATCCTGTTAGACCTAGAAAACTTTGAATTTGCTTTGTTGTCGTAGGTACGGGATATCCTTGTACTGCTTTTACCTTTTCCATAGATGGCCTTATGTTTCCATCTTCTATAATATGTCCAAGGAATTGAATTGTCTTACTAATAAATGTGCATTTTGTCCATTTAATTTGCAGTCCATTCTTAGATGCCAAATCTAACACTATTTTTAGTTTTTCTAAATTTTCCTTTTCGTTCTTTGCCGGAATGATGAGATCGTCTATATAAATTAATACATGGCCCTGGCGTGATAGATCGTAAAACACGGTGTTCACATATCTTTGGAATACAGATGGTGAGTTGCAGAGACCGAATGGAACTTTCCTAAATTCATATTGGCCATCTGGTGTTATAAAAGATGTAAATTTCCTACATTCTTCCTTTATGTCCACATGGAAGAATCCGTTCTTTAAATCTAAAGTTGTAAATATTTTTGCTTCGTAAAGACCTTCTAAGATGTCCTCAATAATTGGTAGGGGATATCTGTCCTTAATGATCTTGCGATTTAAACTTCGATAATCTACGCAGAGTCGGTGATTTCCATCTTTTTTACTAGCTAGAACTACTGGGCTAGCAAAATCGGATTGACTATGTTGTATAACTCCGTCACTTAACCATTGTCTTATCTGTTCGTTCACAATACTTCTTTCCTTTGGTGCAAGTCTCCTTGCTTTCTGATAAACGGGATTTTCATCTGTCAGAACTATGTTCATTTCAATGCAAGACTTTTCTGTTCGTACCGGTTCATACGTATCGATTAGCGTCATGAGCTCCTCTCGGATTTCCCTATTTTTAACATTACGAACATTGTCCATTGTTTTTCTTTCGATTAAGTTTACTACATCCATCTTGTCTAATGGGTTTTCCTCGATATTGTAATTCAGGTTGTCCTTTGTGGGGAATCCGTTTTTGAAGACACTAGCTTTGCCTTTGTCCACTACCAGTAATATCCCTTCTATAAAGTCTTTCCCCAGAATTATGTCATCCGAAACCCAGTCATCCGGGACGACTTGAAATCTTATGAGATATGTTTCTGGTTCCAATTCTATGTTGGCTGAACATGACCCTAATGTTAATGCTTTTTGTGATCCACGTGGTCCGAACCCGTTTAGAATCATTCCTGGCTGGTCGTAGATTAAGGTATTAAATCTTTCTTTCACTGACTTCCTCATCAAGGTGACCTCGCTTCCTGTATCAATTAGTGCTGGATAAGATATATTCTCTATTTTTATTTCCACGGTGGAAAAATTTGCTGAAATTCGATTAACCCGGAATTCTTTAGGATTGTTTTCATTTTGATTTTGTTTTTTGCGAGTACATGTGGTAGAAATATGACCGAATTCGCCGCAAGTAAAACAACGTGTGCCTTTGCCTTTATTCGGACAAAAATTTGTCTGGTGGGAAAGAGCTCCACAATTCAAACACCTTTTCTTGTCTGTGTCGCTTTTCCCAGCAAGGTTTTTGCCTGGAAATCTTGTTTTACCTTCACTTTGCTGTTTTTGTTTTTCTACTTGTTGCTTAATGTTTTTATATACAAGATATTTCCTTTTTAGTTCCTCTAAACTAGTCGCTTCGTAGAGCACTGTTTTATTAGTTACGTCATCAGGAATTCCTTGTACTATATATGTTACGAGAGAAAGGTCATCCACTTTACCTTTATTTGCGATTTGCTGCATAGTAAAAAGATATTCTAAAAAACTTTCATTCTGGCGTTTTTTTCGTGAATCTAACTCCCGATGGATCTCAACACTTGAAGGGGTTGTACTAAATTCATTCTCTAATGTATTTTTTAATAGTTCCCAACTATGTATACCTGTCTTCACTTCGATCGCTAATTTGGCCGCACCTATCAATAATCGACGGGCATATAAATACTTTTGTATTTCATTCCATTTGCAGACTTCTGAAATATCTTCGAAATCCTTCAACCATGCTTGGATCGTCTTTCCAGATTCACCCGAAAATTTTTCCAATGATTCTTCTACGTCTCGAAAAACAAAATGATTTTCAGTGGACATCTTGATTTTTTCGCCTTTATTTCTATATTTGCTGCTATTTTCTTCTTCACTTTTGTAATCTTTATTTTCCTCATGAGTTTCTTCCCTTTCTTGCACTAAGTCGTTTTCCACGCTTTCTTTGTCTTCGCTATTTTCACTTGCCTTACGTAATCGTTCTATTAAGTCCGATTTTAAATTATACCTAACTGGAAGTCCCTTTTCCTTGCATATTTTTTGCAACTCCTTTGTTGTAAGCTCACTAATATCTTCCATATATTGAATTAATATTTCTTTCTATAGTACACACAATTTATGCATTCTATACTAATACTAATACTAAATCAATGTTTGTATTAATATTAACTTAAATATAACGCCTGACAAATGCTAATTATAAAAAAATGCAGTTTCCGAAAGATGACAAGTTCAAGTTCAAGTTGACATTTTGTTTTTTTTTTTTCTTTCTTTGTGTTTGTTTCCCGTTTTTCTTTTCTCTAAAATGATAAGTTAGTTATTTGGAAAAAATTTTATGAAACTTCTCTGTTCCGTTATCCTTGGTTCTGATGATGTTGGCCAATACCGCTATTCCTGTTTTTCGCTTTTCTTAGATTTTAATGTATTTTAAATGTTGCTTAAATTTTTCCTTGCACGTGAAGCTTGCACAAAACCACTTCTGACACCATTTGTGGGAAATCCGTTTTAATAATGACTAATAAACCACTTTCTAAACAAATTCCTTTAATGCGATTTTTCACAATCATTTATAAAAAAAATAATTCACAAAATGAATTTTGACTGGTAAGGTAATGAATGGCTGTTAATTTAATGTTTTCTTATAATCTAATAATGCCGTTTATTCCATAGCACGGGTCGTTGCTGCGTTGCGTCGTTGCGTGAGCCTTTTTGCCGACTGACTCTCTCGACAGCCTTCATGGCTGTTGATGCTTATTATTATCTGAGAGTGTGTTTGTTCCTACACTAACAATAATTGTTTTTAGCACAATTTTATTTTATTTTGTCTTAGCTTAAACAAACAACCAAAATAGATATTTTAATTTGCCATTATTTAATTTACTTTTATTTTGTTTTTTTTATATTTACTAGTCACGGCACAAAATTGTTTTTTACTTTTATTTATTAATTTTAAATTTTTATTATCTGTTTTTTAAAACTTATTCACAAAATGCACAAAAAAATCGTTAATTTATTGAATACTAGCTACCCGGTGCGCCTACGCTGCACCCATAAGTTAATAGTAAACAATAAAAACCATCCATTAACTTAATATTTTTCGAGATATGAATTTTACACAGATGAAATGCCTCAAAGAACATGGGTCTTGCGTCGGCCGCCATGAATCGGTATATTGAGTCTACTACATTGCTTATTGTATTCTACTTATCATACCCTTTCATTTGATACCCATGTTGAGGGGATTGTGAAGAAAGTGGTAATCCGGCCTCTTTAGACGGCCGCCATGGATCTAAAGATATATTTTGTATACTACATTGCTTATTGTATTCTACTTATCATACCCTTTCATTTGATACCCATGTCGAGGTGGTTGCGAAGAAAGTGGTCTCTTGAGACGGCCGCCATGGATCTAAAGATATATTTTGTATACTACATTGCTTATTGTATTCTACTTATCATACCCTTTCATTTGATACCCATGTCGAGGTGGTTGTGAAGAAAGTGGTACCCCGCCCTCTTGAGACGGCCGCCATGGATCTAAAGATATATTTTGTATACTACATTGCTTATTGTATTCTCCTTAACATACCCTTTCATTTGATACCTATGTTGAGGTGGTTGTGAAGAAAGTGGTAATCCGGCCTCTTGAGACGGCCGCCATGGATCTAAAGATATATTTTGTATACTACATTGCTTATTGTATTCTACTTATCATACCCTTTCATTTGATACCCATGTTGAGGTGGTTGTGAAGAAAGTGGTAATCCGGCCTCTTGAGACGGCCGCCATGGATCTAAAGATATATTTTGTATACTACATTGCTTATTGTATTTTCCTTAACATACCCTTTCATTTGATACCTATGTTGAGGTGGTTGTGAAGAAAGTGGTAATCCGGCCTCTTGAGACGGCCGCCATGGATCTAAAGATATATTTTGTATACTACATTGCTTATTGTATTCTACTTATCATACCCTTTCATTTGATACCCATGTCGAGGTGGTTGTGAAGAAAGTGGTACCCCGCCCTCTTGAGACGGCCGCCATGGATCTAAAGATATATTTCGTATACTACATTGCTTATTGTATTCTCCTTAACATACCCTTTCATTTGATACCTATGTTGAGGTGGTTGTGAAGAAAGTGGTAATCCGGCCTCTTGAGACGGCCGCCATGGATCTAAAGATATATTTTGTATACTACATTGCTTATTGTATTCTACTTATCATACCCTTTCATTTGATACCTATGTTGAGGTGGTTGTGAAGAAAGTGGTAATCCGGCCTCTTGAGACGGCCGCCATGGATCTAAAGATATATTTTGTATACTACATTGCTTATTGTATTCTACTTATCATACCCTTTCATTTGATACCCATGTTGAGGTGGTTGTGAAGAAAGTGGTAATCCGGCCTCTTGAGACGGCCGCCATGGATCTAAAGATATATTTTGTATACTACATTGCTTATTGTATTCTCCTTAACATACCCTTTCATTTGATACCTATGTTGAGGTGGTTGTGAAGAAAGTGGTAATCCGGCCTCTTGAGACGGCCGCCATGGATCTAAAGATATATTCTGTATACTACATTGCTTATTGTATTCTACTTATCATACCCTTTCATTTGATACCCATGTCGAGGTGGTTGTGAAGAAAGTGGTACCCCGCCCTCTTGAGACGACCGCCATGGATCTAAAGATATATTTTGTATACTACATTGCTTATTGTATTCTCCTTAACATACCCTTTCATTTGATACCTATGTTGAGGTGGTTGTGAAGAAAGTGGTAATCCGGCCTCTTGAGACGGCCGCCATGGATCTAAAGATATATTTTGTATACTACATTGCTTATTGTATTCTACTTATCATACCCTTTCATTTGATACCCATGTCGAGGTGGTTGTGAAGAAAGTGTTACCCCGCCCTCTTGAGACGGCCGCCATGGATCTAAAGATATATTTTGTATACTACATTGCTTATTATATTCTACTTAACATACCCTTTCATTTGATACCCATGTCGAGGTGGTTGTGAAGAAAGTGGTACACCGCCCTCTTGAGACGGCCGCCATGGATCATTTTAGTTTCAATAGCGTCATGGCCTACCTATTGTTTGACAGCTGCGTAAATTTGAAATTTTCATTAAATGTAATGATTCAATTTAATGACAATTTTACATTTGTCAAACAATAGGTAGGCCATGAAGCTATTGAAACTAAAATGAAGTGAAAATTCCTAAAATTACCATTTTTGTTTGGATTTTGCAGCTGTGTTTTTGGTTAAAGGTATAAAAAATAGCCTACGACCTATTCTCAGACCTACCAAATATACACAAAAAATTTCATGCAAATTGGTCAACCCGTTTCGGAGGAGTACGGTAACAAACACTGTGACACGAGATTTTTATAGATATAGATTTCAATTTAACTAAGTTTTGCACTGGCAGCCGCCACGGTGCCTGAGCAACCGCCACGGTGCCAGCGTGACCACCACCGACCGCGTTTACTACTTTTTATTAATTATGAGCCGCGCCGCGATCGAATTTTAAATCAAGACTTCCTTGGTCCGCCCGCCACGGATCGAAGTTGAAGCAGTACTCTTTGATCGATCACTCGATCGATCCTCAGTTTTCCGAAACTTTTCTTTCCAAAAATCCTTCGTTTGCACTTTTCCTCCGGGCATTCAACCTTGGTGCAAAAATCACCTGCTGGTGCTTGACCCAAGGCTGAGGTCGCCGGCCGGAAAAACGCACCCGTCGGCTTTTCTTCAAGTGGCCTGAAAGCTGGCGCAATTTGCTTACGAGCTTTTTTCTTTCATTTATTAATTTCGCAAGGCAAATTGCGCTAAATATTCTTGCCAATTTCCTTTGGCGTTTCAGGTTACACTTGGATTCTGTGCACGGGTCATTTACCGGCCCGTGCATTTTTTATGTCAACAAAATTCCGGGTTCAAGGAATTTTGGATTTGGAAATTTAGAAATTATTAGAAATTTTCTTAATTTTGAGGGTTGCTCAAAATTTCTACATAACAACTTTGAGGTTGATGCGATTGCGAAGCACTTTGTACTCAATTAAGTAATTACGAATTTTAGTTCTACGGTACCGCCTGTACATAGACTCGCGCTGGATTATCAGATCACGAATCTCACGTGAAAACCATGGACAAAGAGAAGAGGTTTTGAGTCTACGGGTGACAAGCGGTACACATTGGTCGTACAATGATTGGATGAAGGAAGACAAGATAGCAACCTTATCGTCGACAGAGGTAGAGATATAGATGTCATACCAAGGTAGAGAAGAAACAGCACTAAGAAGCCGCTCAGGATTGATGTTGCTGTAGTCACGGTAAGAGAAAGAAGAAGGCGAAGAAGAAGGTTGTAATGAGAAATAGATAGAGAGAAAAAGGATGTCATGGTCAAGAAAACTAGGAGGAGAAATTTGGTTGTGTCTTATTACAGAGCTGACGGACGTAACGGCGAGAATATCAAGCAATGATGGATTACGACAATTCATAAAAGTTGGGAGTTTATTTAAAACATGAAGATCCAATGACTCAAACATATAATTAAGACATTTCACCTGACCGTTTGATTTTAACAAGTTAACATTGAAATCACCAGCAACAACTAGATTCTCATACTGGCGAGAGAGATTAGCGACAGCAGTATGGAATTCAGCAGCAACCACAGGATCAAATATAGTGGGAGGACAGTATACACTTATGACAGCACATTTATCAACGGGAGATTTTAATTCCACAGCAACAAATTCAAGTGGAGAATCATTAGATTTACAAATCACTCTAGAGGAAAGCACACAAGAAACATACACTGCAACACCACCTCCAGAGCGACCAGCACGGTCATTTCGATGGATAGTGAAGTCAGAAAGGGAAACGTACGAGGAGGGAATTTCGGGATTTAACCAGGTTTCGCTTACAACTAAAACATGATTTTTAGGGCAATCAAGCAAGTTTCTGAGCTCATCCATTTTGTTTTTTAAACTTCGAGCATTAAACACAATAATATTCAGCCCAGAAGAGGAAGAGGAGAGGATATTGAGGAGTGTTCCCTCGTTGTGCATACGACTAGGAGACCCACTCATGCGTTATACATAGAGAGCACAGATCCACATGACCACAAGCAGACAAGAAAGATGAAGGCGTAAGAAAGAGAGGAAGAAGAGAAAAGATAAAAAATAGGCAACATAGATCAAGTTAAAAAATAAAGATAAAAAGTAATTAAAACTAAAAACTAAAATTCAGCAAAAGAAACAACAAAAAAAAAATAATAAGAATAAAGAGAAAAAAAAAAAGTAGATAAAAATCAAAAACTAAAACTTAGCAAAAGAAACAAAATCAAAAAAAAAAAATAATAATAATAATAATAATGATAATGTGAGAAAGAAAAGAAAACAAATAAAATAAAGTAAAAAAAAAGTAGATAAAAATAAAAATCATATGAAAAAGAAAACAAATAAAATAAAACTAAATAGATGTTACATAACTCCGTCCCCAGCATCCATCTCGGCACCAGTCATTGCATCCAACTCGTCCATCGTCATCATTTTCTTCGGTGAATCACCAGGCTTAACACAAATATGGACAAAGCCTCTCCTGGTAAACACAGAATGTAACACGTTCTCCCTACGAAGTCGCAGTGCTTTTCTCAGAATATTCTGGTGAGTAGCAGCGAGACTTTCAAAAGCATTGATTCTCATCTCCGAAGAGCACCCAGACGAAATTTGGCTCACCTTGAGCGTTCCATACCTCCTGAATTTGTCCAAGAACACATGCTGCTCAGCTGCAGATGAGAACTTCACAATGAGCGGTTTTTTCATGCCAGAGCGTGCACGAAATACATTGGCGTACGGAGACAGATCATGCCCAATAGCAGCACAGACAGTCGCAATTAAATCATTTGGATTTTCATCCGGAGTGCTAGGAATCCCGGTGATAACAGCATCGGTCAATCGTGCTTGCCTCTGAGTGTCATTGACCTCTTGATGAGCAACTTGCAGTTCTAGCTTTAGGTCCTCGATTTCGCCTTTGATCTTGCTAATTTCAGCGTTCATTGCGTTTATTGTTTGATCGAATCTTGAAATTAAGCGCTCCTCCAACTCGGAGAATTTCTCCAAAAGTATGTTGGTAATGGTGCGTTCAAGTTTCTTCTCAAGAAGCTCGAAGCTGTCGCTGGAGCAGATAGAACAGGAGCGCCTCTGTTTCATAACATTAGGCTGTCTATCGCTCTGCAGATTTTTTGTAGTTAATCTCGTGCACGCCGGGCTAGGCTGTGTCGCTGCACTAGAGGAGGATGATCCAGATGACTTTGCAGATCCATGAGGTTTTCCCATAATTATATTGGCGGTAAGCACACGAATAAGAACACTGGCTCAAAAAGAAAAAATAACGAAACCACACAAATTAGATGGCCGTAAATTATAAGTAGTGGCAAATACAAGTGGAGGCACGAGAAAAATGTCAGACCGGACTGATATCAACTACTCACTAGGAGACATAGACTGAAACTCAAATAGACCCCAGGGATAAGACATATTCATGTCAAAAAGACGGGAAGTGCCATGGCTTCTCGATGGCACAGTAGACATGAATATATGTCTTATCCCTGGTATCTATTTGTTTCTTTTTCTTATTGGAAATCACCTTCTTGTTCTTATTGGAAAGAACCCCTGGAGGGGGTCGAAAGGAATGCACACAACAATATATATCTGGCTCGCTTCAATACATACCCTTCAACCACCTTATCCTTTTCCACAATGTAACAGAATACAAACACACGAAACGAAATCGTTCAAAATAAACAAATTGTGCTTTTGCAAAAATTCTAAACACGCCGCGGCCGCACCACACTCAATCCGCAAACTGCGTAGTAAGAAAATTCCCTGATATCGATTCTGATTCCGCCCCGCTTCGAAAACACAAAAATATCGCGCGACGGACGACTCAAGCACACCTTTTCTAATGGGGCCCATCCACAGGCCAACTAGTTGTCCTAACTGCAGTTCTAACTGCTCATGAGTTGTGTTGTCACTGAATCGCATCGTGTGTGGGGCAGTTGACAAACTGATTTGACAGTTGGGGTTTCAGTTGGGATAAATCAAAATCTTTTAAATTTATGAGGGCGGGGTTTAGAGTTTGGGCAACTAGTCGCACTGTGTGTATTGCAGTTTGGCAAACTACTTGGATGAATTAAGCCTGAATTCGAAGAATATATTTTTTTGCAAGTTTATTTTGCATTATTTTTAATTTAAATTATGAAAGTTCACATATTGTTAAATTACTTTCATAATTTATACTTTTAGAATTTAATTTATATTTTGAAAAATATAAATATTCATATTAATAATTAAAAACAATTATAATTAATCTAAAAAATCATCTTTCTCCAATTTTTATTATTATAAAACTTAGTCGCGGGTTTTCTACAATTCCATTTAACTTTCAAATTGCCTATAAAATATCGAATTGACAGTTGAAATATCAACTCAGTTGAAGCGTTTGTGGCAAAAGAACAACTTTTTACACAACTCAGTTTGGACAACTAGTTGGATGGGCCCCATAAGCTGTTTAAAAAATCTCACACAAAGTAAAAAATCCTGGACACTTTTTCTCACTCTTGGAACAAGAACTCGCAGCGATTGAACAAAAAAAATCTGCTATGATATTGGACGCAAAAAAGCTGCTAGCATAGCTTCTTGTTAATGTATGTGCTCGAAACAGTCATTTTGGCAAAACGACAAATATTCATGTCAAAAGAAATGTCTCGAAAATTTTCTAACCTTAAGAAAGCTTTCGATAATATTTTCACCTAAAAATATGCAGAATTAAATATAAATTTAATTTGCTTCTAAAATTTATCCTAAAAGTATGCCAAACAGTAATGAGTCATGGTAACGATTTTCGTCTCCGCACATTCTTTCAAATAGACCCCAGGGATAAGACATATTCATGTCAAAAAAAGCGTGGGACTTCAGCTATATTCTTATTTTATTAACTGGAGCTTTTCGATAGCGCCCTACACTACCGACAAAAAGTTTGGAAGCACTTCAAATTTTTGTAAAAAGAAATAGCAAATTAATAGTAACTAATTTTATCGATGTTGTAATAACAATATAATATTATTAACAATATAATATTATTTAATATTTTATAGTTTAACTGTTGTTTTAAATAAGTACCTAATAATTTTTGATTAAATAATACTATATCTCATATTATTTCCAATTTAATTTGGATTATTAGAAGTGCTTCCAAACTTTTTGTCGGTAGTGTATATATGTATTATATATACTGGCCGCAGCAATAAAAAGCTTCCATTCAATATTATTTTTTAGTTCATTTTTAAATAAAAGCATATTTTTAAGTTTTTTAAACAATATTTTTTGTTTTTTTCCTTTTAGTCTATTACATATATGTCTTCCACTATTTTGTGGTGACCGATATTTATAATGAGGTCACCCAGCTTACTGTACTATACTGATCATGCACTTTTATTTGGTATCTATACCAAGAGCGTTGTAATAAAAAGGTAATCTGCCATTTTGTGTTGCCGGCCAATTTGAATTTGGAATTACGCCACCCAGTAATAGTATTCTACTTGTCATATCCTTTCATTTGATACTTATACCGATCGCGATGTAAATAAAAAGGTAATCCGCAATTTTGTGTTGGCCGCCATTTTTTTTCGGCCACCATTTTTAATTTGGTGACACCAAATAGAAAATTATATTCTACTTATCATTCCCTTTCATTTGATACCCATGTCGGGGGTCAGCAAGCACAATTGGGAAGTCTGGCCGCTATCTTGAAACGGTCACCATGATTTTTTTTTACAAAATGGTCAGATTGCATTGTCGCGTGAACTTTACATTGTGCCAAATTTTAAATTAATCGGTGATATGGAAGTCGGTTAAAATCAAGTTTCAAGATTTGTTTACATATGTACATATATCCATACATAATACAGGTAGAACTAATATATAGTGTATATAAATAGCCTAAAACATGCCGGCAAAAATAGTGAATATTCCAGTGAAAGTCCCATCCTAATCGGATTAGCCGTTTCCGAGATTAGCCTGGACAAACAGACAGACAGACATATAGACAGAAATTTTTTAAAAAAATGCGTGATTTGGTTTTAATCTCATGTAAATAACCATATGAACTTATATGTATTTACATAGATTAACGGTAGAAGTTGTAATGGGATTACAATCCTGAAATTTATACGAAGTGTGTGATAATTTCGGTTAAAGGTTATGATATGATTATGGGAAATAAAATCTGCGCCGGCCCTAGCCTTTGTTGAGGGTGGAGCGAGACTGTCTTTCGGCCCCCTTTGTTCGACGCTTTCACTTCACATAAATTGTATTTCCGGTTGTCCTAGATAAAACTTTTTTAGTGTACTGCATGCCTGCCATTTCCTTACCGGATTATATCTCCCCTTTTGCAAGCCTTTATGGGCTGGGGCCCCATAAAGATTTCGATGGTGGTTTTAGGGTCACAGTTCCGCCTGTACGGGCAATAGAATTCTCGAATACAACTCCCTCGTTCGGGGCGGCGCTCCAATAACCACTTTGGCAAGGTTAGATAAGGTCCTAAAAAGGGCCCTTAAATTAATTGACGATACCGCTTGCTCCGCCATCGACCCCCTGAGCCCCGTAGGAATGTAGCAGCACTGACACAATTTTATCGCTACTATCATAGTGACTATTCTTCCGAGTTAAACGCTCTTCTGCCTCCACGGCGATCTTATACCCGCAACACCAGATTAGCCCAGTTATCTAATTATCTAATTCCTTCCACATGCAACTCCCCCTTTCACGCACTCAACATGATTTGAATTCGTTTGTAAATAGAACACATCGACTCTGGAATAATCTCTCGCAGTCAGTATTTCCGAGCTCATACAACATCCAAGAGCTCAAACGCAGGGTTCATCACCACCTTCTTCAATACCCCCCGTACCTTTATAACCCCCCCCCCCCATCTACCGTACTAAGCTTACTGTTGGACATTGCACCATGACATGGCGGACTAGTAGTACAAAGGGTGACTCTTAAGCTTAGCACTCCCACATAACAAAAAAGGATGTTGAGGTAGTGGAAAGAGTCACCTTCTCGTTAAAAGAGGCTTCTCTTGCCATCAGTCCAAAATTGCAGTGTTCACCATCCTGACCACGTCATCTTTGTGAATTTTATGCGGTGTTTTTCTTTCAACATAATGCCAGTGGGGTCTTCTATTTCTACCGGAAAGCACCCGATTCCAGTCTACAGCAACAAGGCTTGCTCCTTCCAAGGCTTAAGGCGGCCCATCATAAAGGGCGCACCGACCCCTACTGACCTGGGCTTTTCTGAGCCCTGAGCCAATTCGGCTACCGCCTCCAGAAGACTTCCTTGAACGGTAACTAGTTCTTTCGTGGTCGGAAGAGTCTCCGGAGTGCTAGTCGCAAGCACGCCAATTCTGACACTTACCGCTATTTGACAGATGGTCATAGGCTTTGGAGCGGTTCTAGACTTCATTATGAGTGCGTCCGACTTTTCTGCAGGCTTTTCAAACCGTATGGCCAAAGTCTTCGCCTTTTCGCCAGAATATACTTATTAAGAAAATCGGTATCCCTTTCTTCCTCGGGGGCCACGCAGACCAACCAGCCTTTACGCGGGAGTAGCCAGCTTCCAGATATCGCATAAAGCTTTTTCGGGCTGCGCCACCCCGTCTTCTGAAAGCGGTTGTTTTTTCTAGTCGCCTCTCCGATTAGGTGCCTTTCTAAGAAGATCTCCCAATGAAGGAATGATTTCAACGTACTCCATTCCTGGGTGTACGGGCTCAGACTGCCCTCCCTGAAAAAGAATCCCGAAACCACATTCGACACCTTGAGCATGGATCCAAAAATATCTAACTGGCCTTGTAGGTCGTTCTTTTAGGAGCTGTGAGAGCCCCAGAAATGTTTGGAGCATTAGCAAGTGCTCCATCTTCAAAAGTTTTTTTAAGGT
Source organism: Thereva unica (assembly GCA_949987705.1). NCBI lineage: Eukaryota > Metazoa > Arthropoda > Insecta > Diptera > Therevidae > Thereva > Thereva unica. The sequence continues at coordinate 122,358,906 of OX465281.1, read as the reverse complement.
AATTTTATATTAATATCACGAGTTCGGCGAGAAAGGACGGTCGCCCATGGCAGAGCTCCGTATCACCAATGGGCTCCCTGCTTGTGCCGTGTTCGAGTTATATTCATGACTACATAGACTCAGCTAGCTACAAACAAGACCCTCAAAAAGTGCCATCAAAATCTACCACTCGCTCTACCCTAGGGCCGGCTTTGAATAAAATGTATATAGTAATAGTTGTAGCCGGATTACAGCATCCCTCCTCCCATGGTAGAAGAAAGTTTTACTCTTTAAAGAAGAGAGGCTTTCGTTTTACGAGTAAGCTATTCTTATAAATTCTTATTATTGTGCTAGATGTAATAAAAACTGATTTTTGGATTACTTATTCCAGTTTTTTCAAAGTAGATTTACATATTATGTTTAGACCTAGGTATTAACTTTACCTAATTATTATGAGTTTAGTAAAGATTTATATTTTGAGAGAATATACATACATAGGTACGATTGCGTACAAATTTTTTTTAAATTTTTTTAATTTCTCTTTTTAAAAAAATTAAGGGATAATCATATGCTCTAGTAGTGTGTATATGACTATTACTGTTATGTATTCTGTGTTTATTTTTCTTTCACATATTGTTTTATTTATTTAATTTTTAGTTATCCAATTTACTAGAGATGCGTAGAATAAGGGTTCGACCGCATACGAAAATTCGGCAGAATATTCGCTCAAAAATGTACCGAACCGAACATTCGGCCCAATTATTCGGTTAATTTTTACGCAGTTTTGCGCACTGATTTTTGATCAATTGGTGTTCTGTGCTCACGAAGATTTTGGTGAATAAACTTTGACAACCAACTGAAACTGGTGAGATTACCAAGCGAAAATGCGTTGCATTCGGTGACAGACAATGTAGAAGTGCGACTTGACGGAATATACCGTTAATGGAATGCATGAAACGCAAATTTCGGTCTACTTAAGCATATGTAACTGTTAATATAATGCTATTTAAATATTCGGTAACTATTCGGCAAACTAACCGAATATTCAGCCGAGTACGAACATTAAAAATACGCCGAATATGTCGAATACGAATATCCGCCCGAAAATTCGGCGCATCTCTACAATTTACTATTTTCAAATGAAAATATTCTCTGCTTAAGTTGTTTATTAAAAGGGGCACCCTTATTTTAAAAATTATAAAGAAGCAACTAAAAAAAAGTTTTCTTTAAATAATTATTTTGAATATGTATATAAATTGCAAAGAGCACAGATTTTTTTTATTTACTTAAACAACTATAAAATATTAGTTAGATACCCAGTGAATAAGCCGGAAGAACTGGAGAAGTGGTGGAACAGCACCGATTCCAAAAATTCTTTTTTTGTCGTATTCTGTAGAACTTCAGGAACATTCATCACCACTAACCCTTACATTACCTCGAAAAATAAATAAATTGGGATGGTTTTACTTCTCCAAAGCACTCCCATGAATTGCACTACTGAAAAAATTTGTAAAATTAATATATTTCTGCTCGGAAATCGTCTCTTGGGAGTTTTCGGGGTCGCTGATCATGAATCCATTTGTATGTAGGGCCAGTTTCAACCCCTAAAAGCCCCCTTCGTGTGAGGAAATATTTAAAATGCATTATTTTGCCTCGGAAGTCGTTTCTCGGGGGTTTTTGGGGTCGCTCATCACGAATCCGAGATCATATACATGTAGGGGTGGCTTCATGCCGGAAAATATTGAAAAGGACCCTGAACTTTTTCTATGAAAAATTGCCTTCGACTAATTTTCTTGAAATTTTGCAGGTATGTAGTTCTCAAAGTATAGATCAAAAGTCTAAAAGGGCATAAAGCTCCCTTCTTCACCCCGAAATCCCACCACCAAGGGGCTATGGGGATAAAACTGATTTCTGAATTTAAAACAATTTATTCTTGTTGTCCAGTCAATGGCCAGCCTAAACAACCATCCGTTAGACGCTTAAACTACCGACTAACCAACCCTCCCCACCAACGGCCCCTATCCTTACCACGAAAAACCCAATGGATATTTCGATTAATGAATTACCAGGTAGGTAACCAATGATATTTTAATCTCTGACAATCCAACCCTCATGTATATCAAAAGTTTCCGCTCTCGGACCCCAACCCAACACCCCCGACCTTCATACTATATCCCCCAAAACTGCTCCGAAGAAGATTGGGAATGAATTTAACTGGTCATGAGTTTTGTAAATCAGACCTCTGACCCTTCGACTCCAAATGGTCAGGTGAAGGGTCGGGGAAAAAGATGTGGGTTCACCAATACCAAGGATAAATTAAATTCATCCCCAATCTTCTTCGAACCAGTATTGATGGATGGGGGTTGAAAGTCGAGGGTGGTGGTGGTGAGGGGACAAGAGATAAGAGAGAGGAGAAACTTTTGATCTACATGAGGGTAAGATGGTCAGAGTTTGAAGTGTCATTGGTTGCCTACGTCGTAATTCAGTAATCAGAAAAATCCAGTTAATGGGTCGTGGTGTGGGTGGGCGGGCGTTAAGAGGACGGGTTGGATGGTCGATGTGTGATGGATCGAAAAGCGGGTTGTTTGGGGTAGCCGTTGGTTGGACTACAAAAATAAATTGTATTACATTCTGAAATCAGTTATATCCCCATAGCCCCTTGGGCGTGGGGTTTCAGAGTGAAGTAGAGTTGATGGGGCTTTGTGCTCGTTGATCTAGATGTTGAGAACTACAAACCTACAAAATTTCAAGAAAATTAGCCGAAAGCAATTTTCCATAAAAAAAGTTCGAGGCCCTTTTTCAATATTTTCTCTCATTGAGGGGACTTTTAGGAGTTGAAACCACCCCTACATATATGATTCTCGGATTCGTGATCAGCGACCCCAAAAACCCCCGAGAGACGATTTCTGAGGCAAAATTATGCATTTTAAATATTTCCTCACACGAAGGGGGCTTTTAGGGGTTGAAACTGCCCCTACATACAAATGGACCTTAGATGGATTCATGATCAGCGACCCCGAAACCCCCAAGAGACGATTTCCGAGCCGAAATAGATATATAAATTTTACAATCATTTTCAGTACTGCAATTCATGGGGGTGCTTTGGAGGAGTAAAACTCTCCCAATTTATTTATTTTTCGAGTTAATATAAGGGTTAGTGGTGATGAGTGTTCCTGAAGGTGTACAGAATACGGGAAAAAGAGAATTTTTGAAATCGGTGCTGTTCCACGACATCTGCACATTTTACAGTTTTTCCGGCATATTCAGTGGGCTAAAAGGATTTTTTTATGTTGGTTAATAATTGAAATATTATTAACTTGTCCGAATAGGTCCGACAATCGAAATCGAAATTTTCAACGTACTTTCATTTTTCAAGGTCCCAAGAGCATTTCAAGCAAACATTTGGGAGGAAGTACATATGTGTGTGTGTGTGCATACGTATGTATTCATTTTTCCCTGCACGATATCGCGTGAACTAAAAAAGATAACGACTTCGTTGCAGAGTGGCCACCCAGTACGAATTCTAGGAAGGCCTTACCGATGGAGCACTGAAATAAGTACTCTGGTAAGGGGTACCCCTTATTTTCTCTTCTTACAAGAGAATGCAGATGGTAAGGTGTAGTCCAGAATTAGACCCAAACAAGTGAGAATCTGCCCGATGACTCAAGGGAGCTTTCCTGGAGTTTTCATCAATTTTATAGAAAAAAAGAAAACGGGCATACCAATAACTAATTGGATTCTTATTATTTTCATGCGTTGGCAGTTGGAAGCATCATGATGCCGACACGCACTAGCCTGCAGATTATACCGGACTCAAATACTAACTGAAATCACCTACATACTAGTTGACTTATCAGGCCTAACTACAATGGTTTTAAGATGCCTCATCAAATTTTCTTAAGACTGGCTGATTTCCTGTCAACACGCAAAGAATGTTAACCTTCATATGCGTCGCCAGCTGGTTCAGCTCTTATCTACCTGATAATACTGCTGCTATTTCTAAGCCTTACTCTCTTCCTTTTGGTTTCTTTCCGCCTTACCTACCAATAGAAGATATTTAACTTCTTCTCCACTTTATTCCGTTGATCACACAATGGTACCATTATAGTCTTCTTTGCTCTTAACCGTGCCTTTAGCTGTCGGTTACAGCGCAGCAGTTTCCTCGGCTAATCTTCGACACTCCAAAAGGGCATGGTCTGTGTCCTCTTTCACATTTAGGAATGCCGGGCATTGGAGGTATGCCTTCATAACTCACCTCTCCATGCTCTCTCGAGACCGATCCTTCCACGTTTGTTATGAGCCTGTGAGCTCATCGACCTTGGGTAGACTAATTTTACTTCCTTTGCCACTACTGAAATCAACGTCACTTCTGAATTATGTTTACATCTCAATTGAGCGCGTTAGGGTAACTGAAATATCATACAAAGAGTTTCGGGCAAATACCTCATCATTTATGGTACCGTGCCGTGTATTTGAAACCAATCGATCATTATTCAGGGCTAGATTTACGTGATCTTGGAGAAAGTTAATAGGTGGACGGGAATCTTCGCCTCTGCCAAGAACTTCTTCTCAGTCTTTTTTGTATGGCCATAAGACTTGTTTCAAAAATTAGATTTTTAATTTGGAGCAAATACGGCCTACTAATACTTTGGAGCAGATACTGCCATCACAACTTGTAAACTCAGAATGCTTCATAGAACTAACCTCTCAACCGTTCAAAATTGAATCTGGAGTTCCCCGAGGCTCCATTTTAGGCCCCAAGCTTTTCAATATATTTTTACACGACTTCCCCAACATAATTCCCCTTCTTAACACAACTTGCATATAATACGCTGATGATACACTTGTTTAGAACACAAGTTTGGGTATGGGTAAGCTCTAGCCTTCTCACACCTGATATGCGTAAAATGTTTGTGATTGCTCTAATCATGCCTCACCTGAGGTATGGTAGTCTAATTTTCCCGAAACTTGATTCAGTGTGTATGAGAAAAATGGAAGTTGCATTTAACGATTGTCTTCGTTTCGTCTATAGACTAAGACGGCATGATCATATTACACCATATGCATCCACCTTATTGGATCTTACTTTTGCAAACCATCGCTCGTACCACGAATTAAAATTTATCTTTAAGCTTATGAATAAAATGAGTCCACGTTATTTGTTTGAGAAACTACGTTTCTTACTATCCAATAGGCAGGTAACATTATTGATTCCTAGGTGTAACTCGTCTTTTGGTGATCGTTCTTACTTTGTCCAAGTTGCGCGTAAATGGAATGCTTTGCCCTGTGGTATTCGGAGTGCGACATCTAGCCGAACTTTCAGCAAGCTTTTAAAAGACCACTATAGTTGATTCTATCTTTCTTTCTTTTCACTCTTTCTCTTTCTTTCTCTCTTATCTTCTGCTCTCGTTATTTTCTATTTTAGCAATTGTTCAAATACTTTTTATTTCCTCTTCTTTTATATACAGTTAAGATGTTTAATCTTAACTCTACCAATAAATGTTATTATTATTATTACTTATTATTAAGTCTCACCTATTATTAGAAGAACTCCAAACACACGTCAACAAAATAATAGATAACCTAGATAAATGGATCGTAGAAATTAATCAGGGAAAAGTTTAATAACCTGCTTCAGGAATCTCTCAGGTAAAGGACATAGAAACGTGCAACGGTAATCAAAACTCTGGAAAATAATCATTAATGGTCACAGAATTATTTTATGAAGTACCTGGTAGTCCAGATGCATCCCAGAATCATGTGGAGCCCTCACTTAAGACTCAACCTGATAAACGCCCGTATAATAGTGTCTAGCCTAAAGCCGTTAATGAAATCTAGGACGCAGCAACAGAAACTAAAAACTTGCGCTATAAGACAATAGTACGACCAGTACTAATCTAAGCCTTCCCAATATCCACAAAAGTGGCAAATAAGTTGCAGTTTTTGGAAAAGAAAATACTTAGGCATTGTACCTTCCTCTATTTTGCAGCGGAAAATGGGCGAAAATTACACCAATCCTGATATACATGTTCCAGCTAATGCAAAATAGACTTCGCAATCATGCCCCCGAATGAATTGGTAAGAAAAATAGCTTGTGAAGGCATTATGAAAGCAGCAGAGTTATCAAGCAAATACACTCCAAACGAAATATAAATGAATAAATAGTAAACTTGAAACACCCAAAAACATCAGCCTACGGGCGAACTTGAAATTAAGTATAGTACTAGTAAAATAGCTCTGACAAATGTTAGTCAGCGATACAAAAAATAAAACCACAGCCAGTTTGGCGCAACCAATCTGTTTGTGCCTAAAACACTACGAATCTTCCTATGTCCACGAAAATCCCAGCTGATGAATCGAACATGAAACAACGACATCGTGCACCGGCATCGGCTACGAATTTCCATATGCCCATAATAATGATAATCCCAGTGCGCATGAAGAATGGAAGTTGAAATGCTTGCCCTCCATTGCCTCCACCCCTTCGCCAATATCCTCCGTTGCGTTGCGTTGCGAGTTCGTCAAAATTCACTCTCATAATATTTTTCAAAACGCGCCTAAAGAAGTATAACTTCAAAAACCGCGGAGTGCTTTCGTTACTCTTTACAAACATCACGAATATTTTAAACCATGGATTAACACTTTTTAACGGGGAATTGTTTTCTACGCGTGATTGAGTTTCTGGAAATTACGGTTCATCCAGGGATATCCAGCAGTTACCGCAAAATTTGTACTTTTTGGCAAGTCTGACAACTACTTTACATTGATTAGTTTTGCTAATATCTTCGAAAAGCTTTGGTATTTCCAAATGAAGTCATTCGATTCGCAGTTTATCAACGGCGCTTCGACACGCTAAATACGAATTCGAAAACCCGCTTTAGTGCAGTGAACGAAATACGAACTAAATGTTTGTTTTCTAAGGTTCAGGATTGCTTTGTAACGAGTTCTGATACTAGTCAATTTCCTATTAGTGCTAAACGTATAACTATTTTGTAAGAAGTCAGTTTATTCATCTTCCTACCTCCCAGTAGTTAATCGTGTGGCCCGAAGGGGTCAAACCCACATCCCAACTAGTTTTTGTTTCTTTTGTTTAAATGATATTATACAATTTTATAGCTTTCTTAAAAAATATTTTAGTTTATATTTTTAATATCTCTCAAAATATTTCAACAATTGTACAAAGAGAATAATAATATTTTTTCCGTCATATATGAAGCAAAGCATAAATTGTATAGTACAGCTCCTAGAGATTTCTTCTGGAAAAAAAATTGTAAGTTAATAGGAATAGTGGGAGTTTAGCAATAGGAGAAAAGGTAACCGTTGAGTTCCGGGCTGTACTTTGTGTAAATCACGAGAAAATCCGATTGAAAGGATTTTCCGACGCTTTCCCGGCCGTAGCTCGGGAAAACCGTCGAAATTGGAAAAATGTTAAGAGGACAAAATTAAAGCTATGAAAATTCTCGACAAAAAAAGGTTTTATAAGCTTTTCCCGGAAAACCTCACGTTTGGTCGGAAAATGGGGGCTAAAGAAAAAAGTTATGCAAAATTATTTCTTAAGTTACAAAGTGGCTCATATGGGAGGGGGCGGAAATCGCAACGGTTTAGCCAATTTAGTGTTTTCAAAATTTTTTGATAGAGGTTTACATATCACCCTGTATTTTCGTAACCCGAAGACATACTTCCATGAAATAGGTAGCAGTGTACGCAGAATACTCCCACCTATCTAAAATTGTAAAAGCGAAGGTTCTACACTACGTGAAGTGCCAATTTATTCCATTGTTCGCGAATTCTGCGGCGGCGCATTGTAAAGCATTGGTTATCACCTGCTCTAATTGTCTTTTTAGTTCTCTATTGGCATCTACAAAGTTGATACTATTTCCGAGTATACGTTGGTGCATAGGCCTCTACGTCCTACAAATCTTCGGAATGCTGCTAATAATGCTTCAGTGGACATGTCCGAAGCTACTTCTACAATGAATGACCTTGGTTGCCATGCATATAAATATGCAAAAGTAGCCTTTGTACAGCTTCAAGTCCTTGTGTTTTGACATCTTGAGATCTATGGATCCTGCATAATCTATTCCGACGTTTTTAAAAGGACATGTTTGTGTGGCTCTAACTTCTGGTAAGATTCCCATTAATTGCGTTAGTGTTGTCGCTCGAAATCGCGTACATCTTGTACATTTGTATATACTTTCCTTAACGGCGGACATTCCGTTGATTTTTCAAAATTGCTCTCTTAAGATATTCAGCACTAATTGAGCTCCACCATGCAAACTAACCTTATGGTTATGGTCGATGATGATATTTGTAACGTGATGTCCTCGTTGTAGAATCCAAGGATGCTTTTTATTGTAGTGTAGTGTAGACCTCCAAATCTCAATGTCCGTCTTCGGCCAAAAATGGGCTAAGCTTCGCTAATTGGCTCTGTGGTTTCAACGTCCTTGTTTTCGGTAGCTCGTTATATTCTGTAGGAAACATCTGCTCTTGTGCTATCCTAATGAGGGTTGATCTAGCTTTATATATCTCCATTGCAGATAGATAGTCGGTGGTTGGTTGTCGTTCGCGCTTGCAGTGGTGTATGTAGCGATAGCAGTAAGCTATGTATTACACGCAACATTTTTTGGTACGAAGAAAATTTAATAAGCCAGTCCAGATCAGTGGCTTGGACTGTCATCAAGGCCTTAGTGGTTGTTTTTTTCTTCTAGTTGAGTCGTGAATTCCATCATTGAGTGTGTGGGCCAGCCTTCTTCCTGGTCCCTGAGCCATGTAGGCCCTTCCCACCATAGTTGTGTAGGTTGCAGGTTCGATGGCATTACCCCCTGGATGCAATGCCCGCTGGGTTTTCCTTCGATGGAATATACTGCCATGAACCTTTTGCAGTGTCTTCCTATATTTCGACGGTACGATTTGCTACGAACGTTTTCCACCTGTTCGGTAGCCCATCTAGCTAATCAAATACTATCTTCGAGTCGGTCGAGCAATGTCCCTGAATTTGCTCCAGTTTCATGTAGATTTTCGTTTGTTTAAGCAGTCGGCTTAGTAGTACGGCGCCACATTGCTCCAAGCGTGGTAAGGACGCGGGCTTTATGGGTGGCACGCGTGTTTTGGCTACAACTAAATTTGAGTTGATATTACCATCTTCTCCTATCGTCCTTATTTCTTGGATCTGAGGCAACTCATTCTTGAAGTCTAAAAAGCCATCGCAACTTCTGCGTGAGATGAAAGATATGGCGTCACAGAATCTCACTGACTGCTATACGGGAACTGTGGACTGAAAAACTACCACCAGCTATACCACCACTTTTAGCAATAGCAGATGAAGCCGATCTCAACAAGCTGGCTAAGAAAGCAGACCTCGTGGATCAGAGCTTGTCAGGAAACAACGCCATTATGGCAATATCCCCAAACAGTACCCGCGATTCTTTGGCTCAGGAAACCGCAAGTATGCGAATCAGAGTAGACTATATCGAGAAGACACTAACAGATTTACTTCATGAAATCAAGTCCATGAAATCACAGGCAAAACGATCTAGATCATCTTCCAATAACAGAAGTGCAACCCGTTCACCAGAACTAGAAGGTTCCTGCTTTTACCACAAAAGATTTGGCCATGACCCCCGACGTTCTACCATACCGTGCTCTTTCAAGCAGCCTCCTCAGGGAAACAACACTCGCTGTCCACAGTAGGGGCCCTGTTTGACAGCACCTTTTTCTGTTCAGTGACTAAAGAGCCTCGCCTTCATTTACATGACAGAACTACGAACCAGAAATTTCTGATTGATTCTGGATCTGCTATCTCCGTACTCCCTGCATATAAATTCCGCGGTGTTCATCTACAAACCAATATAGTTCTCTATGCCGCAAATTCATCACAAATCCACACGTATGGAATCCAAATAATCTCGCCAGACTTCAAACTTCGCAAAAACCTTGCATGGCCTTTCGTTGTAGCAGAGGTCTCAATGCTTATCATAGGGGCCGACTTCCTCAAACATTTTGGACTACCGGTAGACCTCAAGAATGAGCAAATAATAGACCCCACGACCTCTCTCACTTCAAGAGGCACGGTCATTAAAACCTCCAATCTCACTATACCACAATACATTCAGGAATAGCTTGCGCAGATCTTCTAAAAGAGTTCATCAAGATAACAACTTCAAACCTCTCCTCAGCTTTCAAGAAAAAGGATTATGCCCACAGGATCATCACCAATGGCCATCCAGTCTTCGCCAAATGCAGAAAACTCGCTGGTGCTAAAGCTGCTGCAGCCAAGTCCGAAATACAACACTGCCTTGACAAAGGAATCATCAGACCGTCAAGCAGCCCTTGGGCCAGTCCAATCCATGTGGTACCTAAAAAGGACTCTGGTTGGAGATTGTGTGGCGATTACCAAAAACTCAACGCGATTACTCAGCCTGACAAGTATCCACCACCTTTAATTCAGAGCTTATTTCCACTCCTTCACGGAAAATCAGTGTTCTCAACTGTGGACTTAAAAAGAGCCTACTATCAAATACCTATGCATGAAGAGGACATTAAAAAGACAGCCATCACCACTCCTTGGTGAGTGTGGTGTGAGTATTTGGTTTTGCCGTTTGGTCTCAAAAACGCCCCACAAACTTTTCAAAGATATATTGATGCAGTTTTCCGTGGTTCGGATTTCGTCTTCGTATACATTGACGACATCCTAGTCATGTCAGAGAACCCAGGAAACCATAATGAGCATCTTCGTCAAGTTTTTAAGAGGCTCCAAGAGAACGGTCTCTCCATCAATGTCAACAAGTGCCATTTTGTCCAGAAAGAAATAGATTTTCTGGGTTACACAATCAACTCAACCGGGTTTTCTCCAACCGCTGATAGACTCTTTAAGATCACCGAGTACCCCAAACCGCGAACTGTTCACGAGCTCAGACGTTTCTTGGGTATGGTCAATTATTACAGACAGTCCATTCCTAAAATGGCCCATCTACAGCTACCTCTTCATAAGTATATCAAACATTTCATCAAGAACTGAAGAATCCCTTCGCATACAGAGTCTGGGCTAAGCTAGCACGGTGTGCGGACGTGCGGGGTGCGCTGTCGCCGGTCACCCAGGCAATTCGATTTTAAAAATTGTCTCGTGCTGTACCGTTTAGTATAATCAAATTGAGTGAAATTCGTCCCTTTGTTCCGTGTCGAAACGGCAACTTTCTGTTTTTGTGAAGTTACAATAATTAAACAATCAATTAATTAATTCCGAATTACCATCTACTGAAAAAAAAAAAAAAATAACTAAGTGAAAATAAAAAGAATCAATAAAGTGACGTGTATTGGCATGCGAGTGAAGGTGTCATCAACTCCCGCACCGACAGTGATTGAACTGACTGACTGCACAAGTAAGTAAGTTCTTTCCTTCTTCCCACATCCCGGTCTCGGCACCGCCGGCGTCAGTGCCAGTATCGGTCAGCTGACGGGATTCTTCTTGCGTTAGGAGGCATAACACTCCAGCAAGGAGTATCCCGATAGCCCCGATGGTCATGACAATGGCAGTGCCGGTTACGACGGAGGTTGACCTTGTACATACGAAGCCTCGATACAAAAATTTTTGTATTGACTACACCAACATCCGTGGGCTGCAAGCGAATTTCTATTCGGTGATGTGCCATCTCTGCGTTTTTTCTCCCCCAATCTTCGCACTAAGTGAAACCCAAATATTACCTAGCGATGATCTAGATCGTTTCCAGGTTTCTGGGTACACATTAGTGCACAACCTCTCCCCTCATAGGGGAATTGCCATTTATATTAGGAAAGACGTAGCCTTCCAGAAGGTGTACAATAGTACAACTCCTGATTTCAACCATCTCGGTCTAAAAATTTTACTTCCAAAGCACGTCATTTTCTTCTGTTTTCTATACAGGAGTCCTAATATCAGTAATGAAGCTTCCTCTCTAGCATTTGACGCTATCTCTGAACGTATCTCCGGTTTTTTATCCTCCCATCCGGACTGTGAGATCATTGTTGCGGGTGATTTCAACGTTCACAACGTAAATTGGCTGAATTACTCAAATGGCACCAGTGTTTCTGGCAGGGATGCTGAGCTCTTTGCTGAGACAAATAACCTATACCAAATTGTCAACGGTCCTACACGTATTCCTGACACTGCCGGTCAAGGACGCCACCTCCTTGATCTTTTTCTTACCTCGCACCCAACAAAATACTCCGTCGAAATTGACTCTCCTCTGGGCAACTCGGATCACTGTCTAATCAGCGCCCACTTCCCATATCGATCTCCTACCCCAACTACGCCAGCTCCTAGGAGAACCGTTTGGCATTATGGGAAGGCCAACTGGTGGGGGCTGATTCGCTTTTTTCAATCTACTGACTGGGATCTATGTTTCCAGAACCGCGATGTCAACTTTGCCGCTCTCTGTATTACCAACATTATATTGGCTGGTATGCACCTATTCATTCCTCATTCCTCCAAATCCATAAAGCCTAGGCAGCATGGATGGTTTAATCGGGAATGCATGAATGCAATTAAAACTAAAGAAGCCGCCTACAGAGAGTACAGACATTCTCCGAGCGAACTATCTAGACGTGAGCACATAAGGTTGAGAAATTCCTGTAAATCCACCATCAGGAAAGTCAAGGAATTATACGACGACAGGCTGAGAAATAAACTCATTAACTCCACTGCTGGCAGTAAAAATTTTTGGTCCTTGGTAACCTCCATCAGGAAGAATTTTACCTCACACACAACGCCTCCATTCATCTACAATAGGCAGGTGATAGCAGAAAGCAAACCCAAGGCCGACTTACTCGCATCTCTGTTCGCCGCAAACTCTTCCTTACCCTATGCTGACACGCAACCACCAGCCATCGAGTGTTCCACCCACTCAATGGACGGAGTTTTCTTCAGAACACGTGAAGTGTATAGGTGTCTCAAAGAGCTTGACTCCAATAAATCCACTGGCCCAGACAATATTCCCCCTATGGTTCTTAAAAAATGTGCCTCACCTTTGGCTAAACCTCTGCGCAAACTTTTCGCCCTATCCTACTTCTCCGGAGTCTATCCCGACTCCTGGAAACTGGCCCATGTTCAGCCCATACCAAAAAAAGGTGACGCTAGTGACCCCGAAAACTACCGCCCAATAGCAATTACTTCTATTCTCTCCAAAGTGATGGAGACAATAATAAACAAGAGGCTTTTGAGATATCTTGAGCACCACAAAATATTAAATGACAAACAGTACGGCTTTAGACCAAAAAGATCTACTGGCGACCTCCTTGTTTGCCTAACTGAACACCTCAACCAAAGTATACACCGATTTGGTGAATCTGGCCTGGTTGCTTTAGATATCTCCAAGGCTTTTGACAGAGTGTGGCACCCCGCTCTGTTAACCAAACTCCAGGCTATTGGTATTGACTTCGTTCTAAGGAACTGGATTAAGAGCTTCCTTTCTGGCCGTTCAATCAAGGTAGTATTGGATGGCGTCGAATCCGACCCCCACACCATCTCCGCAGGTGTTCCCCAGGGCTCAATTCTATCACCAGCTCTCTTCCTAATTTTTATAAACGACCTGCTCTCAATCCCTACCAACCCACTTCACTGCTTTGCCGACGACAGTACACTACGGTACTCCTATGGCTTCGATACTGTAGGACAAGCACGCGCCAGACCTTGTCTGCATTATCGCAATCTCATGTCCATCTCAATCAACAGGGACATCGAACGAATTCTTGAATGGGGCCGCAAGAACCGTGTCGAATTCAATGCATCCAAAACGAAGTACTGTCTCATCTCTAATAAAACCTACACCGACCCTCCTTCTATTTCAGTGGACAATAAAAACCTAACGGCGGAACCGTCTTTAAACATCCTAGGCATAACACTATCCGATGATCTGCGGTGGAATAACCACATATTCCAAATCGCTAAACAAGCATCCCAATGCCTGGGATTCCTGAAAAGATGCAAATTCCTCCTTCAGCCGTCGGCCAGGGCTACAATATACAAATCCTACATTCGTCCCCGCCTCGAATACAACTCGCATATTTGGGCTGGGGCCCCGAAAACCACCTTAGCCTGGCTGGACAAGGTGCAAAGTCGCGCTCTCAAACTTATTGGCGATAGCGCCATTTGCTCCTCAATTGACTCATTAAGCCACCGTAGGAATGTAGCAGCCCTTACAAAATTTTACCGATTTTACCACAACGATTGCTCTTCTGAAATAAGTAACCTCATGCCTCCACGGCAACTTTTCTCCCGCAACACCAGACTTGCCCGCTCGGCTCACCCTTATAGTCTACAGCCCTTATCTTCGCGCACACTCCGATTTAGAAATTCGTTTATAACAAGAACAACACGACTGTGGAACAACTTACCTCAGTCAATATTCCCGAACTCATACAACACCCAAGAGTTCAAGTGCAAGGTTCACCACCATCTCCTCCAACACCCACCCGACTCCCCCTAATCTATCCTATCTCTCTCTCTATCCTTCGAGCTAAGCTTACTACTAGACATTGCACCATGACGTGTACGACATGACGGACTAGTAGTACAAAGGATGACACCTAAGCTTAGACTATCACATAAAAAAAAAAAAAAAAAAAAATACTCAGACAAGCTCTTGCTGATGCTACACAAACATCATTTCCATCTCCGAACTCAAAACTAGTTCTAACATCTGATGCCTCAACTACCTGCATTGGAGCAGCCCTCGAGCAAACAGAAAATGACATCGTTAAGCCAATTGGATTCTTTTCAAGAAAGTTAAGTGAAATGGAAAAACGGTACAGCACCTACGATCGTGAGCTTCTTGCTATTTTTGCCTCCATAAAGTATTTTCGTCATCATTTGGAATGTCGGCATTTCATTGTGAAAACAGATCACAAACCAATAACAGATGCTTTTACGCAAAAGCTAACCAATGCTTCTGAGAGACAGCTCAGACAACTCGACTACATTTCTCAATTTACGACCGACATAGTCCACGTAAAAGGAAACAACAACGTAGTCGCCGACGCACTCTCGCGCATCAACGCACTCTCCATGCCAACAATACTTGATCCTGAAATAATTCTACAAGCTCAACAGGATGACGAAGAACTCACGGACTTGATTCAAAACGGTTCCTCGCTACAACTTGAAGAACAAGAAGTTTCCCCGAACATCAAACTTTTCTGTGACATTTCACTCGGAATCATCCGACCATACCTACCTACGGAGAACTGCTTTTGATGTCATCCACAATCTCTCACATCCTAGTCAAAAAGTTGCCTCACTAGAACTAAGAAAACAGTTCATTTGGCCTGGAATAAACAACGATGCAACTGCTTGGGTTCGTGAATGCATTCCATGCCAAAAATCGAAAATACAACGGCTTAACAGGTTAATGCCTAACCATTGAAGTACCTGATTCCAGATTCAGCCACATCCACTTAGATTTAATAGTTTTGCCCAGGATAAACAACTATCAATATTGCTTAACCATCATCGATCGCTTTACCAGGTGGCCGGTAGTAGTACCTCTGAAGGACATGACAGCGGAAACAGTTGTCACAGCCGTATTTGACCATTGGATAAGTCACTATGGCACTCCAGTTAAAATAACAACTGATCAAGGCTCCCAGTTTGAGTCACAGTTGTTCAAGGCGTTTACCAACTTCATAGGTGCACGTAAGTTCAGGACGGCTACCTACCATCCTCAGTCAAACGGTTTGGTGGAACGTTATCATCACACCCTTAAAGCAGCTCTCATGTGTTCGCCCAAACCCTGGACTGAGATCCTATCAACTGTCATGCTGGGGCTAAGAACGAGCATCAAGGAAGACCTACAAGCTTCTCCAGCCGATGCTATATGGCGTCAACTTACGCATACCTGGGGAATTTTTCGTCCCAGAAGACTTACAGCCTGATCCGCAAAATTTTTTAGAAAAACACCATGAATTCATACAAGGTCTACGTCCGACCCCAACTGCACACCACATTAAATCCAGAGTATTCATCCTCAAAGATTTGTATACTTGCTCACATGTTTTCATCCGCTGTGACCACGTCAAAGCACCTTTGGAAGCTCCTTACATGGGTCCATTCAGGGTCACCGAAAGGATTTCTGACAGGCTCTTCATGATTGACGAGAACGGAACGCACAAAAACATTTCCGTGGGCAGGATGAAACCTGCATATAGCAACAATAAAATATAGTTTAAAAAACCAAAAAATACGCTTTTAATTTAAAATGAACTAAAAAGTAAAAAATTATTTTTAATGTAAAATTTTTGTTGCTCCAGCCAGTATATGGGAACAACCTACGTTTCGAAATGTAAAAAAGCGTGGGGCTCCTTACCTATTTCCTTATTTTATTAATATTGGAACTTTTCGTTAGCGCCCCACGCTTTTTTACATTTCGAAACGTAGGTTGTTCCCATATACTGGCTGGAGCAACAAAAATTTTACATTAAAAATTATTTTTTACTTTTTAGTTCATTTTAAATTAAAAGCGTATTTTTTGGTTTTTTAAACTATATTTTATTTTCTACTTTTTAGTCTATTATATGGCTTCTACCATAACAATTCTTATATTTCCAAATAGCGGCTAGCAGCCGTACGTCCGCTGTTATTTCTAAACCCGAAAAGGTGGCTGACAGGAGAAAAGGGGGTTACTTTCTGGGCAGGCGAACAGGGGGTTACTTGATAAAAGCGTATTAAAAAAATTAAAATACACTTTGAAATCCAATTAGTCAGCACTTTTCCCACCTTGGCTTCGGTGGGACCTCATAGTCTACATCATTAAATGAACTCTAGCTCTTTATGCTACTTGGCTCAATCATCAGACTCCTTCATACACTTTCATTTGATACCCAAACCGAGTGGGTTTTAAAGAAAAAGGTAATCGCCATTCCGCTATTTTGTGTTGGCCGCTATTTTGAATTTAGAATTACGCTACGCAGCTAATTGTATTGTAGTTGGCATACCCATCCATTTGATACCCATGTCGGGGGGTCGGCGAACACAATGGCAAAATTCAGCCGCCATCCTGGACCCGTCATCTTGATTTTTTTAAAAATAGTCAGATTACATTGTCATCCAAACTAAACGTGTATGCAAAATTTCAGCTCAATCGGAAACCGGCAAGTGGGTTAAATTTAACTTACAAGATTTTATTGCATAGTTACAAGTGCAGCTAATTAACACATATCCATTTTGAATTTAGAACTACGCTACACAGCTTATAGTATTGTATTTGGCATACCCATCCATTTGATACCCATGTCGGGGGGTCGGCGAACACAATTGCAAAATCCAGCCGCCATTCTGGACCCGTCATCTTGATTTTTTTACAAAATAGTCAGATTGCATTGTCATCCAAACTAAACCTGTGTGCAAAATTTCAGCTCAATCGGAAACCGGGAAGTGGGTCAAATTTAACTTACAAGATTTTATTACATAGTTACAAGTGAAGCTAATAAAAGCGTATTAAAAATGATTCGCTAGAAGACAAAGCAGACACAAACACACGACAAAGCAGACACAAGCACACCAAGCATCTCAAAATCAGTCATCCTCTCCAAACTCATCACTTTCGCGAAAGCAATTTTCACAGATCCGCTCGCAGGAGCATTCTTCACCTTATTAACGGCGGCGGTATTTCGGCCAACCATACAGTCAAGCTGGTGACATATCCAAGCGTACATGCGTTGCATTCGTTGACAGATAATATAGAAGTGTGTGAATTCAAATGCGAGCTGACGGAATACTCCGTGAATGGAAGGCATGCCACGTAAAGGTCGGGCTACTTTCAACTTTTTCTGCATTGCCGCATTCGAGATAGCACACACAAGCATAAGCACACAAACACATGAACACGTTACTTAGATTTTCGGGCTATGTGTGAAAGCCGGCATGGAACGCAACCATGTAATTATGTGTCAGAGGAAATTCGACGGATATCATGGAGCCTCTGAATGCAATGCATGTACGCTTGTTTATGTCACCAGCTTCAACCAACCACCAGAATCTGCTGGTAGTTCAGGACTTCTGGAATCACCACAACAACCATATCAATGGGGCTCATCCATGGATAAACCTCTACGAACCTTTGAATAGAGAAGATAAGGAACCGAAAATAGCGTACATGTACACGGATTTGAGGGAAGCACTTGGGATCAAAGATTATCTATTTTCAATAAGATGTGACACTCTTGATTTACTAACCCATTTACAATTCCTTATAACCACATCAACAAAAATCTCCTATTAGTTGAAAAAGAATAGCTACAGTGCTTTTTTTCTAATTAATTCCCTTATGAAAATTCCCATAAAAAAGAAAAGGTACGAAACAACATCACATAAACATAAGTTACGCCCCACCCATAAAATGTGTACAATAAATAAAGTCACATTTTTTCATAATGCATTTTTAAAGGCGACCTGGAGCAATCGTCATGGTATTAGTTGTTCATTCTCAAGCAGTTCGCGCAATGTAAATCATAGGGAAATGTGGAATTGAAATAAAGGAAACACATGTGAAACCCCTACACGCATTACAACTTGAGAATTTTTTCACCCCATAGTTTTAAAGGCGACCTGGAGCGAGCGCACTCGTGTTAGTTCAGATAACCAGCAAGGTTACAGCCTGATCCAAAAAAATTTTAATATATAATAAGATTACGCCGTAAATTATTTCATTTTAATACAAAATTGTAACCGAATTATTTGAAGTATTTCTATTTGAAGTATTTTTAAAAATAGTAAACTAAAAGAGAGTGTTAGACGTTGCTTTGTGGTGCGGGTATAGTTTTCAAAGTGCTTTTTATGAATTTTTATAAGCGACCCAGAACCAACTGGTTGCTTTGCGCTATAAGGGCTGCGAAATTTCGGGGTAAGAAATATTGACTGCACTTAATTAGTTTTTAAAAATTATTTTATTGAGTGTTTTTATTAAAATAATTTTAAAAATAAATTAAAAGACAGTGTTACACGTTGCTTTGTGGTGCGCGTATAGTTTTGTAAGTGCTTTTTATGAATTTTTATAAGCGACCCAGAACCAACTAGTTCCTTTGCGCTATAAGGGCAGCGAAATTTCGGGGTAAGAAATATTGACTGCACTTAATTAGTTTTTAAAAATTATTTTATTGAGTGTTTTTATTAAAATAGTTTTAATAAAAAAAATTTTAAAAACCGACTTCAGAAAAAAACCCGCGATGCACAAAAAAGGATGAAATAATTGTTTGTAATTCTTAACAACATCAATCCAATAAGAATGGATCTAGAAAGAAGAATCACTTTTGAAGACGGTGCTAACACATGTGGGTGATATATTAAGCCTAACAAAGAAATGTAAACAATTGCCGAAGCAAGAGTTAGTGCAATCAAAGTCAACTACTACCTGGCACCGTCTTCAAAAGTGATTCTTCTTTCTAGATCCATTCTTACTGGATTGATGTTGTTAAGAATTACAAACAATTATTTCATCCTTTTTTGTGCATCGCGGGTTTTTTTCTGAAGTCGGTTTTTAAAATTTTTTTTTATTTCGTGCTTTTTAGTCCATTCATTTTTTAATATTGCCTGTCATTGCAAGGGGCCTACGTTTTTACGACGCCACATAGCGAAGTGTATTCTACTTGTCACACCTTTTCATTTGATACCCATGTCTGGGGTCGGGGAGCGCAATTGCAAAATTTGATTGCAGATTGTATTGTCATGCGAACTATACGTATGTGAAAAATTTGCAGTTGATCGGTTATATGGAACTGGGTCAAAATCAAGTTGCAAGATTTGTTTACACTATACACACATACAGATCAAGATAATATAAGGCATATAAAAAGTTAAGTTGCCATTGATATCGGGGAAATTAAATGTAAACAATAAACTTCTTTGATTCTTCATCCACGTCATGGTATATTTATTTATTCGATATAAACAATAGTTTTTTGAGCTGCAAATTTCGCCATAATTTCGTTCTTATCGGCTTTTGTTCTGGAAGCAAATTTACAGACGCATCCACGTCGAAAACTTGTTTAATATGGAGCAAAATTCCCCGAAGGAAATTAAAAAATAATTATTTTGTCGATATATAGAAAAAAAAAGCACCGCGAGCCCTTGGGATCGAACTCGCACCGCACAGATCCCACAGACAAGAATACTTGGCTCTAGCCCTTTGCGCTATGTCAAGTACTATCGGTCGCCGACCAATATGTTAATAAATCATTTCAAAAAAAAGAAAAAGAAAAAAAGAAAAAAACCGGCTGCCCCGACCGGAATCGAACCTGTAGCGCTGAATCGAGGATCCGACGCTCTACCCACTCCGCCACCGGGCTGCTGCCAGATTGACAACAATAAAGTAATTTGTTCGGTGCCCATGAAATGTTTAGGTTGAACTTTAACATGTTGAATTTTAACAGTTTTTTCTGCCTAACTTCGAACTCCGTTATCAGAATTTAGAAAAAAAATTAACGGGACCACCGTGGGAAGCTCCCCCTTCAAATGAACCAAAAAAAAGCAAAAAAGTTATTGGGTTACAAAGTTATGCGTGAACAGGACCACAAAATACCTACACGTCGAATTGAGTAACCTCCTCTTTTTTTGAAGTCGGTTAAAAATAAATTAAAAGACAGTGTTACACGTTGCTTTGTGGTGCGCGTATAGTTTTCAAAGTGCTTTTTATGAATTTTTATAAGCGACCCAGAACCAACTAGTTCCTTTGCGTTCTAAGGACTGCGAAATTTCGGGGTAAGATTGACTGCATTTAATTAGTTTTTAGAAATTATTTTATTCATTTTTTTACTATCGAAATATTTTTAAAAATGGGTAAGCACGATATTAAGTGTTTGGTATGTGGTGCCAAAAAAAATGACAGTTTAGAAGTGAAATTTGTTGGGGAATTTAAATGCTAAATGTAAAATTGTCGGAAGATTACCGGGTTTGTGAAAAGCACTTCGATGAAAATATGCTTTCAAAAAAAAAAAACAATTCATTATATAAATAATAGGTAGGTACATAAATATTTTTCATTAGAAAAAACGTTTTGACTTGATTAATATAATCCTTACTAATATTATAAATGCGAAAGTTACTCTGTCTGTCTGTCTGTCTGTCTGTTACGCTTTCACGCCTAAACCACTAAACCGATTTTGATGAAATTTGCTACAGACATAGTTTAGACCTTGGAGACGGACATAGGCTACTTTTTATGGAGAAAAAAAGGGTTGAAGGGGGTGAAATGGGGTTCAATAAGTTGTAAGGGGATTTTTTATCTTTACTTTTTTTTATATTGTATAAAAAGTAACTGACTGACAGACAACGCACAACCTAAACCGCTAGAGCTAAAGGGCTGGAATTTTGACAGTGCATCCCTATAATGGCGTGGACATCCACTATAAAGCGATTTTTCGAAATTTAATTAAAGGGGTGAAATGGGGTTTATCCAAACCGTTGGAGCTATAGGGTTGAAATTTTAACAGTGCATCCCTATAATGACGTGGACATCCACTAAAGAGCGATTTTTCGAAATTCATCCCCTAAGGGTGTGAAATGGGGTTTTTACAAACCGCTAAAGCTATAGGGCTGAAATTTTGACAGTGCATCCCTATAATGACGTTTACATCCACTAAAGAACGATTTTTCGAAATTCAAACCGTTGGAGCTATAGGGCTGATATTTTGACAGTGCATCCCTATAATGGCGTGGACATCCACTAAGAAGCGATTTTTCGAAATTCATCTCCTAAGGGGGTGAAATGGGGTTTACCCAAACCGCTGGAGCTATAGGGCTGAAATTTCGACAGTGCATCTTTGGCTGCCTCTGCTATGTTGGCTGCCTCTGCTATGTTGGCTGCAGTCTTCTTGTAAGGGCTTATTCTATATTAAACACAACTCCTTTTTTTAATACTGAACTGAATAATTTATTTGTATATTCTTACATCCTTTATACCATGCATATAGAATGTACAATGTGAATCATATACCAACTAAGGAAAAACATCAATCAAAAAATATCAGATATATCAAGTACATTACATGTTACATGTGAATCATATAACGAATAAATTTTTTTTCCTATACCGTGAAGTTGCCACAGTACTCCCCCTGCAGTGTTAATGATATCGTTTTGGTATCCTCACATGTCTTCCTGATCTGGTTGTTGCTGTGTCCGTTGGTGGTACTACTTCTTCCATTGTTTTGGTTTTATCCTCTTCTAGTTCTTCCTGGTTGTTCAACAGGATAGCTGGTTTGAGTCTGTCAAGAGAGATTACTTTCTGCTGTCCGTTCACAAGTAGAGTGAAATGCTTTGATGACTTCGAAACTACTTGATAAGGTCCTTCAAAGGGCTGTTGTAGTGGACGTTTGACTGCATCCGTTCGTACAAAAACATGAGTGCATGTTGGAAAACCTTTATGTACAAAGATTTTCTGCATATCGTGCCGCATTGGGTGTGTTGCTTGGATGTCCCTCATGTAGTTCTGGAGGTGTTGAACGAATGTGTCTGATTGCTCTGTAGTATTTTCGGCTGTGAAGAATTCCCCTGGAAGTCTGAGCTTCGTTCCGTAGACCAATTCTGCGGGTGATGCCTTCATGTCCTCGTGCAGCGCTGCTCTTAAACCCAGCAGCACTATGGGAAGTTGCTCGGTCCACAGATGGGATGTATGACACTTGATTGCGGTTTTTAATGTTCTGTGAAAACGTTCGATCATTCCGTTCGCCTGAGGGTGGTACGGCGATGATCTGTTTGTTTTGATTCCTAAAATTTTGGCTAATTCTTTAAATAGCGTCGATTCAAATTGGCGTCTTTGGTCCGTTATGATTTCTTTAGGGGTTCCAAATTTAGCAATCCAACCGGATAAGAATGCTTTCGCTGCGGTTTCCGCTGTGATGTCCGGCATGGGGATTACTTCGGGCCATCGCGTGAATCGGTCGATGCATGTAAGTGCGTAGTTGTTACCATCGCAAAAGGGTAAAGGTCCTATGATGTCTATATGTATTTGCTGGAATCGTCCCTCAAGTGGTGGAAAATCTGGTGTTGGAGTTTTTGTGTGTTTATGCACCTTGCTTTTTTGGCAATCAATGCAAGACTGTGACCAAACGCGGGAATCTTTCTTCACGTTGGGCCAGATGAACCTCTCTGTAACCAACTGCGTTGTTTTCTTGACGCCTGGATGAGATAAGTTGTGTATTGCGTCAAACACTTGTCGACGATGTTTCTCCGGTATGTAGGGTCGCACTTTTCCAGTTGATGCGTCGCAGTATAGCAACCGGTTAGAGTTCGTTAGTTGATATTTCCTCAGCTGTAGCGATGTTGTTGATGTAAGAAGATTTTGCAGTTCCTCATCCCCGTCTTGTTGCTCTGCTACATCTTCGTAGTCGATAGGTGATGGCGGAAATATCGCTTCGATTCTTGACAGCGAATCTGCAATTATATTATCCTTCCCAGAAATGTGGCGGATATTGGTAGTGAACTATCCAATGTAGTTCAAATACCTGAGTTGTCTAGGTGATGACTTTTCTGGTTTTTGCTGGAACGCAAACACTAGTGGCTTGTGGTCTGTATACAATGTAAATTGTCTGCCCTCCAACAGGTAACGGAAGTGCTTTACTGCGGTGTAGGCGCTCAAAAGTTCCCTATCATAAGCGCTGTACTTCGTTTGAGCTGTTGATAACTTCTGGGAGAAGAATGCTAGTGGTTGCCATCCTTCTGAAGTATTCTGTTGAACCACTGCACCTACAGCTATCTCCGATGCGTCTACCATTAGAGCCACTGGCGCGTCTACTTTTGGATGAGCGAGAAGAGCTGAGTTTGCTAGTGCTTGTTTGCATTTGTCAAAGGCTTCCACACATTCTGACGTCCACTGGATAGGGGTCCTGTCGTTCTTTTTGTTTTCCGTATAGCAACCATTTAGTGGAGCTTGGAGCTCCGCGGCTTTAGGTATAAATCGCCTATAGTAATTTACCATGCCTAGAAACCTTCGCAGCTCTCGAACCGTTTCTGGCTTTTTATACTCGTTGATAACTTTTACCTTGGTGGGAAGTGGTTTCGTTCCCATTTCGGAGATGTGGTAACCCAGGAAATTTACTGTTGTTGCCTCGAATACACATTTCGCTGGGTTGATGGAAATGCCATACTGCCGAAAGCGCTCGAAAAGCTGCCTGAGATGATCTCGGTGTTCTTCTACTGTCGTTGAGGCGACCAGAAAGTCGTCAATGTAAGTCCAGCAGAAGTCAAGTCCCCTGGTTACTTCATGGACGAACCGTTGGAACGTTTGTGCGGCGTTGCACAAACCGAAAGTCATAGCTGGGAACTCGTAAAGTCCAAACGGTGTTGTGATGGCTGTTTTGGGGATGTCATCAGGATTTACCGGGATTTGGTGATAGGCGCGCGTCAGATCCACGGTGCTGAAAACTTTCTTTCCACTAAGTTGGTGTGTAAAATCCTGTATATGTGGGATTGGGTAGCGGTCTGGTAACGTTACTGCGTTCAATCTCCTGTAGTCGCCGCACGGGCGCCAGTCACCCGTACTTTTTCTCACCATGTGTAGTGGGCTGGACCAGTTGCTTTTTGACGGGCGACATATGCCCTGATCCAACATGTGTTGAAACTCTTGCCTCGCAATCCTTAGCTGTTCAGGTGGGAGCCGTCTGGGTTTTGAATGTACTGGTGGACCTCTTGTTTGGATGTAGTGTAATACCTGATGTTTGACCTTCGTGATTGGGTTAGGTATTGTAATGTCCTTGAATTCCTTCAATAGGTAATGGGATGTTCCGTTGATGGTGCTTAGTTGCATGCTGTGATGGGCCACGGTTGAACCGCTGATGTACAATTTCGTGGTTCCATCAATTAGTCTTTTGTTCTTCATGTCGATTAGTAAGTTAAAATGGGACAAAAAATCTGAACCTAATATGGGTTCTGTTACTTGGGCCACAATAAAAGGCCAGCTGAAAGTCCTGCGTAAACCCAAATTGAGTTTGATAAGGCGTTGACCGTATGTCGCAATCTCTGTTCCGTTTGCTGCATATAGTAGTCTTGTCGTGGGTTGTTTTCTCTCTTCTGGTGTAGGGGGAACCACTGAAACCTCAGCTCCGGTGTCGACTAGAAACCGCTTTCTTGTGGATTTTTCGTTGATATATAGGCGACTGATGGATTTGGTGGTCTGACTAGTCGCCTTTAGCTGCCCATGACTTAGTTTTTTTCTTGATAGTTGCACGGTTGTTGGCAACGTTTAGCTTTTATGCCAAACTTACGGTGATACCAACACGCTGGCGGTGTCCCGGCTGAAGTGTAGCTCCTTCGTCTCCCTCTGCTGTTACTACGATGCCGACTGTTACTACGTGATGATCTTTGTGTCTGGTTGAACCTCAGTTCCGCTATTTGGTCTCTCAGGCAAGCTATTTGTTCCCGTAACTCCGTGAGTGGACATGTCGCTGCTGCTGTTGAAGTGGCTGCAATTTCGGGCATCGTCGTTATTTCCTCAATTTTATCGGCCATCTCAGCCAACTTGCTGACATCTTTACTTATGTTGGTGGCCAGGATTGCTTGTGTCTGCGGGGGAAGTCGTTGTAACCAGAGCGTACGTAACACCTCCTCTGAAACTCCATCAGAAGCTAACTCCCTCATTTGGTTGAGGAGCTGCGTAGGTTTCCGTCCATCCAAGGTGATGTCTCTCAAAAGTTTCTGCAGCCTTTTTTGCTCGGAGTCTTGAAACGCCAAGAGAATGTGTTTCTTCAGCTCTTCGTACTTGTTTACTTTGGGCGGGTTGCGGATAATTTGTCGAACTTCTGTGAGGATGTCTGCATCTAAATTCCCTACCAGCGTATAGTATTGTGTACTATCCTGCGTGATGCCGTTGGTATGGAATTGAGCCTCTAACTGCCAAAACCATAAGTCGGGGCTCCTTTTCCAGAATGGTGGCACTCGTACCGCCACCTTTCCGATGATGCCTGTTCCTTGGGTAGCTGGTGTCTGGTCTGATTCCAGAGTCGGGTTTGCTTCCATCGTCGGAGTGATTCCGTCTGCTTCCATCGCCGGGGTATTCCTTAGTTGCGTTGGTATTCCTTAGTCGGGGTCACCACTTTGGCTGCCTCTGCTATGTTGGCTGCCTCTGCTATGTTGGCTGCAGTCTTCTTGTAAGGGCTTATTCTATATTAAACACAACTCCTTTTTTTAATACTGAACTGAATAATTTATTTGTATATTCTTACATCCTTTATACCATGCATATAGAATGTACAATGTGAATCATATACCAACTAAGGAAAAACATCAATCAAAAAATATCAGATATATCAAGTACATTACATGTTACATGTGAATCATATAACGAATAAATTTTGTTTCCTATACCGTGAAGTTGCCACACATCCCTTGGCGTGGACATCCACTAACAAGCGATTTTTCGAAATTCATCCCCTAAGGGGTTGAAATGGCTTTTATCCAAACGGCTAAAGTTATAGGGCTGAAATTTTAACAGTGCATCCCTATAATCACGTAGAAATGAATGACTCGAAATTCACTTTATTTAATATTCATTTGTGATTGCTTCATAATTTCTTACATCCACGTAAATAGGCGAACAAACTTAACGAACGTTCGTCAAACCCTAAAATGTCCCTTTTTTCGATGTCATATACATGCCAATCTCTGCTTCAAAACTTGCAGATTTGTTGAGCAGAGGTGATATTCGCAGCAATTTGTTTACCATATTTATTAAAAAATAAAATAAATGGTTAAAAAAAAATTTTAAAAAAAATTCTTTTCATTAACTAAAAAATGTACTGAAAAGTAAAAAATAAAAAATATTTTAAAGAAAGCGTGAAATTTCAATTTTAATGAAAAAGTTAATTAAAAGAATGGCGCATTTTTCATCAAAAAATTTTGTTAGAATTTGAAACTAACAAAGCAAAAAATTGAGGGTTATTGTAAATCTCACGCGATTTACAGTTATATTTTCAATTTTTGATGAAGTGCGCCATTCTTTTAATTAACTTTTTCATTAAAATTGAAATTTCACGCTTTCTTTAAAATATTTTTTATTTTTTACTTTTCAGTACATTTTTTAGTTAATGAAAAGAATTTTTTTTAAAATTTTTTTTTAACCATTTATTTTATTTTCTACTTTTTAGTTATTATATGTATTCCGCCATTTTATGATGGCAATTCTATTAGATTGAAAATTTCGTCACACAGTTTACTGTATTCATTTGATACCCATGTCGTGGGCTCGGTGGAACATAATTGCAAAAACGGCCGCCATCTCGGAACCGTCTTCTTGACTTTTTACAAAAAGGTCAGATTGCATTTAGTACTTGTACATGATGAGTTGAACTCAAGTTGAACCCAAGTCTAACTACATGTAAACGGGAGTCGAGTTGGGTTAAGGTTTACTGAACCCGACACAGCTCTGCTACCTGGGTTTAGTTGAAATTATGCTTTCGGACATGAGTTCAGTATTTGAGTAGTTGAATTTAGTTGACAGCAGCATCTCTGTGTTTGTTTGTGATTTTTTGTAACGTGTATTGCTTCTTTATTATCAACTCACCCTTAACTATTCATCTCATCATTCATACACATTAACCACCCGAACTACGAGTGTGTGCAAAATTGGAAGTTGATCGGTTATATTTTCTACTTTTTAGTCTATTATAAGATTTCCGCAATTTAGTGTTGGCTGCCATTTTGAATTTGGAATGACGCCACATAGCTTATTGTGTTCTACCTGTCATATCCTTTCATTTGATACCCATGTCAGAGGGCCGCGGAGCACAATTTCAAAATTCGGGCGCCATTTTGGGATCGCCATCTTGATATTTCTACAAAATGGCCAGATTGCATTGTCATCCAAACTAAACGTGTATGCAAAATTTCAGCTCTATCCGAAACCGGGAAGTGGGTCAAATTTAACTTCCAAGATTTGACGACAAACAGTGTAAGTGTTGGCCGCCATTTTGAATTTGGAATGACGCCACATAGCTTATTGTGTTCTACCTGTCATATCCTTGCATTTGATACCCATATCAGAGGGCCGCGGAGCACAATTTCAAAAATCGGGCGCCATTTTGGAACCGCCATCTTGATATTTTTACAAAATGGCCAGATTGCATTTTCACCCAAACTAAACGTGTATGCAAAATTTCGGCTCTATCCGAAACCGGGAAGTGGGTCAAATTTAACTTCCAAGATTTGACGACAAACAGTGCAAGTGTTGGCCGCCATTTTGAATTTAGAATGACGCCACATAGCTTATTGTGTTCTACCTGTCATATCCTTTCATTTGATACCCATGTCAGAGGGCCGCGGGCGCCATTTTGGAACCGCTATCATGATATTTTTACAAAATGGCCAGATTGCATTGTCATCCAAACTAAACGTGTATGCAAAATTTCAGCTCTATCCGAAACCGGGAAGTGGGTCAAATTTAACTTCCAAGATTTGACGACAAACAGTGTAAGTGTTGTCCGCCATTTTGAATTTGGAATGACGCCACATAGCTTATTGTGTTCTACCTGTCATATCCTTTCATTTGATACCCATTTCAAAGGGCCGCCGAGCACAATTTCAAAAATCGGGCGCCATTTTGGAACCGCCATCTTGATATTTTTACAAAATGGCCAGATTGCATTGTTATCCAAACTAAACGTGTATGCAAAATTTCAGCTCTATCCGAAACCGGGAAGTGGGTCAAATTTAACTTCCAAGATTTGACGACAAACAGTGTAAGTAAAATAAAAGCGGGCACCATTTTGGAACCGCTATCTTGATATTTTTACAAAATGGCCAGATTGCATTGTCATCCAAACTAAACGTGTATGCAAAATTTCAGCTCTATCCGAAACCGGGAAGTGGGTCAAATTTAACTTCCAAGATTTGACGACAAACAGTGTAAGTGTTGTCCGCCATTTTGAATTTGGAATGACGCCACATAGCTTATTGTGTTCTACCTGTCATATCCTTTCATTTGATACCCATTTCAAAGGGCCGCCGAGCACAATTTCAAAAATCGGGCGCCATTTTGGAACCGCCATCTTGATATTTTTACAAAATGGCCAGATTGCATTGTTATCCAAACTAAACGTGTATGCAAAATTTCAGCTCTATCCGAAACCGGGAAGTGGGTCAAATTTAACTTCCAAGATTTGACGACAAACAGTGTAAGTAAAATAAAAGCGGCCACCATTTTGGAACCGCTATCTTGATATTTTTACAAAATGGCCAGATTGCATTGTCATCCAAACTAAACGTGTATGCAAAATTTCAGCTCTATCCGAAACCGGGAAGTGGGTCAAATTTAACTTCCAAGATTTGACGACAAACAGTGTAAGTAAAATAAAAGCGGGCGCCATTTTGGAACCGCTATCTTGATATTTTTACAAAATGGCCAGATTGCATTGTCATCCAAACTACACGTGTATGCAAAATTTCAGCTCTATCCGAAACCGGGAAGTGGGTCAAATTTAACTTCCAAGATTTGACGACAAACAGTGTAAGTAAAATAAAAGCGGGCGCCATTTTGGAACCGCTATCTTGATATTTTTACAAAATGGCCAGATTGCATTGTCATCCAAACTACACGTGTATGCAAAATTTCAGCTCTATCCGAAACCGGGAAGTGGGTCAAATTTAACTTCCAAGATTTGACGACAAACAGTGCAAGTTAAATAAAAGAATTTAAAAAGCACTATAATAAACCCTTTTTAAGGATAATAACAGCTGACTTTTTTGTTGGTTTTTTTAAGGAAAACATTGCACATAATACAGTTTTTAAAGGCGTTGCAAGGCACGCGGGTTTTATGCTAGTTATATCATATTTTCACTAAACCGCGTATTTATGACTTAACGGGTTATTCCTGGATTTGGAGAAAAACCACAACAGAAACTTGAAGGACTCACTCCATTCATAAGATATGTAGGCTGAATATTTTGCTTTGTAACTTTATAAAATTCTTGGTATTTTAGAATTTGTCAAAGAAAAATGGATAATTAACAGTTTTTTTTCTTGAATTTCTGATGCACCAAACCATCACCTAAAAGGGTTTCAAACACCAGAATGGTGTAGGTCGTAAACTTTTCCAGGTAGTCAGTTTTAACTGAAGAATTAAAAATGAAATAAAAAACCTAAAAATCGCCCATTATTTCAACAATCCCTCTAATTACTTCTTTCCAGGTAAATTTTATAATAACAAAACAAAAACATCAATATTAACTATTCAATAATCCTTTTTTTGTTTTACGGCCTATTAATAAAATAATTAATTTTTTACCTCTTCCGTTAAAACTGACTACCTGGAAAAGTTTACGACCTAGAACATTCTTATGTTTGGTGAAAGTATTTCAAGTAATGGTTTGGTGCATCCGACACAAATTCTAGAATACCAAGAGTTTTGAAAAGTTCAGATGCAAAATATCAAGCCTATAGGTATATCTTATAAATAGAGTTACTAAATTGTTCGTCCTTTGTAAAAGAATACACATTTACTAACAAAAAAGCCTAATTATGTTGCTCTACAATGGTCTGAAATTAATAACGTTTAAGTAAAATAAAAAAGTGAATGTGTTGTCGCCAAAGTCAGGGAAATTTGTAGGGAAAACGAAGAATTAAACTCATTCAGTATAATGATATATTCATTTATCCGTACGAAATATATATTTATTTCTGGCTTGGCGAAAATTACACTAAAATCACCGCTCAATATCATTGGCATTTCACCTCAATTTTTGTTAATTAAAGTTGTTACTTCTGTTGTGTATGACAGTAGTATTTCGTGTGTGAAATCTATTAATTCATTAATTCTTTTATTTGGTGGTATACATATATCCCCACAGGCAATTTTTCCTGCAGAACCAGCTTTTGCCATCTCTAAAACCGCAAAAATGGATTTGGCAACTAAACCATATTTTTCCTAAACTAAAACCCCAAAGGCAAATTTTTCCTACAGAACCACATTTTGCCCTAACTAAACCTACAAAAACGGATTCAGCAACAAAACCAACTTTGGCCCTTACTAAAACCTCAAAAGTTGATTTGGCGTACTTTCCCTCAGCCAGCTTACTTTTTCAATTCCCTTCGATTCCTTACATTTTTCGTGATGGTTTCATACCTCTACACAGAATGCTTCTCTACCGCGACAAAAAAAATTTCACTTCAATACTATTCCAAACGTCTGTGTCGATAGCAAAAGAACAATTTGTCTAGGAATCATCCATTAAAAAACTTACCACTTAGTGAAAACATGCGGCATAATTTCATACAATGAAGTAAAAACTAAGCTTCTGGCTAAGATAAGCTAAACTAAGCTTATTCCCAGGTTGAGTTTTTAATTGGCCATGTTTGACTTGCCTATGTGATTAAATTTAATTACCAAAAAATGTCATTAAATTATATGCACACCCTGTAAAAATTGTGCTCATTTCCACTTCGTTCCTCATCATATTGCATCCTTTTCTTACAAATGGCTTTTCTATCGCTATCTATTTCTTACAATTCCGGCAAGGTCGTTTAAATAACGGTACCAAGGTCAAAAATAGATAAGCGAAAACGTCGAGAGTGTCACATCTTATTGTAATAGATAATCTTTGCTTGGGATCAAGAAATTTTCTCTCTAATTCTCCCCCTCCACTTTAAACACAACAACAAAATACATTGACTTTAACCACAACAACAAAATACATTGTCTAACCTGAACAGAGGCGTAGTAAAATTTGTTCAGGTTTTGCCAAGGGTCTGCTTTAAACATTTAGCCAAGTGAAGCGTTCTCACCTTGATGGTTACTGAGAAACAATATCCCTCCCGGTTTTTGAATAAATATAACACAGCCACTGTACGGGTTAGATACAAATACGTAACGAATGCTATGAATTAGTGTTGCCAAAATGCTTCCCTGTGTTTAATAAATTGCACTTCCTCGTCTTCTCTATTCGAAGCTACGAACATACAGCAGACGAAAAGTGATATTTAAACTTCCTAACGAAAGTCATTCAGGGGGGAGTAGCTGTGGCGACTTCCAACCGACTGCTGCGCCACAGCTGTTTTTCGCCAAAAGCAAAAAGGGCTGAATTAAAAAAGAAGAAGCTGCAGAATTTCACAACACACGAGTTCTTAATGCCGGACCATGCAAACGCGATTCATTTTTTCCTTTTCGAATATTGTTTAGTTTTAAAGAGCGTATTTTTGTAAACGTTTTTTATGTTTTCAATTTATTTAATAAACGATGTGTTCAGTGTCAGTACGTGGTTTTTGTTAGTTCTTTTGGGGCAAAATTTTAAGAAATTTGTGTGTGCGTCTAGACATTAAACGGGCCACATACTTTCAAATTCAAAGCTCCCAATAGCATTTTAAACACAGGCAAACTAAAAAAATATAGACTTCATTAAGGTTCCGCTCGAAGCATTGTAGAAAATTGTAGTTAGCTAGTAGTCCTTGATTTTAATTATTGTAATTGTCACTTTTTCTTTTGTTAAGTTTTCTTATAACTTTCATAGAGCGAACACGTTTTTCTGTTACACAGGATTTTATTATAAAATTATTATCGTTATTAATGTAATCGAGTTTTATTCTTTCTTGTACCTATTTTCCACATTGGTGCCGAAACCCGGGAATAGACCAATTATCGAGGGATAAAAATCGATCGAAACCGTTTAATGTAACACGCGTTTTTATTTTATCATGGACTTATCGAAGCGCTCCGTATCGGTTTTGCGA
Source organism: Thereva unica (assembly GCA_949987705.1). Taxonomy (NCBI): domain Eukaryota; kingdom Metazoa; phylum Arthropoda; class Insecta; order Diptera; family Therevidae; genus Thereva; species Thereva unica. The sequence goes on along the minus strand of OX465281.1, from coordinate 122,326,252 downwards.
GGACAAATAACGAAGCTATCAAAGTCCATTAACGCATTTTTAGGGTCTGACGAATCGCAACCGAAAGACAATGATGTTGGAAGTCTGAATTTCATCGAAGAGGAGTTAGTAGTTCTGCTAGAACGCATAAAAGCGGTGCATGCTTCTCTCACATTGCCAACTCAGAGGTTCTGGCGGTTATAAAACCAGATGAAACGGAAAAGGAAATTGAAAAGTGTGCAGAATATGATGATACCGTAGTCAGCGCAATAGCACGACTAAATCAAAGATTGACCAGAATAAAGCTGTTTCAAGATTCGAATATTCATCGAGATGGCACTAATTTTATATCTCAAGAAAAGCGAAGCGGTGTAAAGCTTCCTAAATTAAATCTTAGGACGTTTGCTGGTAATTTCAGTGAGTGGATTCAGTTTTGGGAGCAGTTTAAAACTGCCGTCCATGAGAATCCTGGGCTGAGTTCAATTGATAAATTCAATTACCTGCAATCAGTGCTTAAAGGGAAGGCTGCTGAAGTGTTAGCAGGATTTACTCCAACCGAAAATTGCTACGAGAGTGCTATATCTTTGTTATTAGATGAGTTTGGAAATCCTGAAAAGTTGATAGATCAACACATACAAAGATTACTGTCTATGAAGCCTGTTTTATCGAAAATCGATACAGCGGGATTAAGACGTTTGTACAATTCTGTAGTCACTTGCGTTCGTTCCTTAGCTGCTTTGGGAGTACCATCAAATCACTATGCTGTTATATTGAAAACGTTGATTTTGAAGTGCCTTCCTGGAGAACTGCGCGTGGATTTTCACAGAGTCTATGATGATTCTGCACGTGACGAAGGAAACGAGAAATCGAAAAGCACTGTACTTTCGAAGGATGACGTTTCGGAAAGCAGTACCACTTTATCGCTTGGTGATGGACAGATGAAGGCTCTTCTACGCTATTTGAAACGTGAAGTTGACTCGCTAGAAAAGGCAAGTGAAGGGTCAAGAACTTCAATAAATTCGAGTAGCCCAAAATTAATGAAGACAGCTGCTGGATTATTTGCTACGACCTTTTCGAAGATGAATTGTTTTTTCTGTGAGTCCGATAAACACGATTCCAGTGAATGTAATGATGGACGTACAGTAGAGCAACGAAAAGACCTTTTGAAGAAGGATAGCCGATGTTTTCGCTGCACGAAAAAAGGGCACACTTCAAAGTTTTGTAAAAGGATTAATGTTAGCTGTGTTAAGTGTAAGAAGAAACATGCTTCGTCTATGTGTGAACCCGTTTATAGAGAGCGCTACAAATCAACGCCTCAAGAGAAATTTCCACCAAGAGACCAAGTATGTTCTTCTATAACGAAACCGACATTGAATCTGTGTGCGACAAACGATAAGCCTGACCCTTTGGCTGACGTTTTCCTGCAGACCGCCGGTGTACATGTTTTTGAACCTCATCAATCGGAACTTAATCTCTCAGTGAGAGTAGTCTTCGATGGCGGTAGTCAACTTTCCTTTATACGTCGAGATATTTCAATGAAATTGGGATTGCCTATTGTGGGAACTCATATCTTAAGTGTAGCACCGTTTGGAAGTCAGTCTCAAGCCCCAGCTCAAACCTGCAACCGTGTCCGCATGGTATTAAGAAGTCAATATGATAATGAGGTTCATTTATTGGAAGCTATAGAAGTTCCTCATATTTGTGTCGATGTTTTACCGGCTCCTGATAGTAAAAGCCCAATCTTCTCTGAGTTGTGTTTAGCTGATAGCGGTGCGGCTAAGATGCAACTTGAACCAGGAATAAGCATTTTAATAGGAGCTGACCAATATTGGAATTTTGTCACTGGTAATATCAGGCGGATATCTGACAATCTAACTGCCGTACAGAGTTTGTTTGGTTGGACATTGCAGGGACCAGTTTCTTCTGGAATAACCTTGGCCAGTTTAAATTTACTTTCACGAGCTTCTTTATGTACTTCTTTAATAAATGAGTTTGATTTTAGAAAGTTGTGGGATCTAGAGGCAATCGGGATTAAGAAGGACGAAATGGAAGCAGAGACTTTCACGAAAAACTTTTGCCAAGACTACATAATTAAGTCGAACGATAGATACAAAGCAACTCTACCATGGAAAAATCTGAAAGAGCCTTTGCTGAGTAATCGTACTGGTGCCCTTGGTCGATTGAAGTCGCTTACTAGAAAATTGTTGATGGAGGTTGGAAGAGCAGCTGATTACGATAAAGCCATACGAGCTTTCTTATCGGCAGGGTACGCTGAGCGTGTTCAACCTACTGATATGTCAGAACGGGTTTATTATTTACCCCATCGGCCAGTTTATAGAGAGGATAAGGTAACTACTAAGCTGCGCGTTGTGTTTGATGCCTCAGCGCATGAACCGTCTCAACTCTCGTTTAACGATCATGTCCATACTGGATCAAATTTATTGGCTGATATACTGAAGGTTTTATTAAACTTCCGAATGGGTGTCATCGGAGTTACAGCTGACATTGAAAAAGCTTTTCTTCAAATCCTTCTGGACGAAAGTGACCGAGACTCTCACCGTTCCTTTTGGTACAGCGAAGAACCGAAATCCCTTACAAACTTACCAAAGATACAAGAATACCGTATGACGAGAGTTACCTTTGGCGTGACCTGTAGCCCGTTCTTATTAGGAGCCACCATTCAGAAACATTTGGAGAATGAAAGCACATTATTTCCACACACCTGTGCTGTATTAAAGGAATGTTTTTATATGGATGACTTAGTCACCAGCGTTGACAGTGAGGTGGCTGCTCTTAAGTTATGTAAAGAAGCGAAGGTCATAATGCAAAGAGCGTCCATGAATCTTAGACAATGGAATTCTAATAACGACAATGTTCGATCCATCTTCAGTGATCCACCAATTCCACAGCAGAAGATTCTTGGTATTCCTTGGTCAGTAATGAGTGATGAATTGACCGTTGATTTGACATCTGTTCTAAGTTTCATCAATACCTCGAGCGAGGGAACAAAGCGCAACATTCTACAGACAATCGCTCGAATGTATGACCCTCTTGGATTCTTTGGACCTTGCACCTTGGGGTTAAAGATATTGTTTCAAACTGCCTGGAGATTGAAACTTAGTTGGGATTCCGTTCTGCCAACCGATTTACTTCAAGCGTGGCACGATTTTCGTAAGGATTTATTAGACCTGAAAAAATTAACCTTCCCAAGATGTGTTCTAAACGATGATGAACTTCGAGAGAATGAGATTCACATATTCTGTGATGCCAGTCTAAAAGGGTATGGATGTGCTGCTTATGTCCGATCTATTGACCGTACTGGAGGAATAACCGTGAGATTCTTGATTGGTAAAAATCGCGTTGCACCGTTGTCGGAAACTGGAACGAAAGAGCTTACTTTGCCACGTTTGGAATTAACCGCCGCTGTACTCGCTTCTCGATTATGCAACTTCCTTCGAAGAAACCTAAAAATTACCTTTAAGACTGTGCTCTGGACCGATTCCCAAATAACTTTGCACTGGATTCTTGGTACGTTAAAGAAGTGAAAACCGTACGTAGCGAATCGTATAAATGAGATAAGAGAGCTCACTAGCATAGAGGTATGGAGACACTGTCCGGGGGTGGACAACCCGGCGGATTTGCTGACACGAGGATTAAGAGTAAAACAGCTGCTAAAATCTGAATTATGGATGGAAGGACCAACTTGGTTAAAGGATCACCCTGATCATTGGCCACCGAACGAGTTTGACAACCATGACCTTTCTACAGTTGCTATTTTAAAGGTTAAATTAGCGAGCCCCCAATCAAGCACTATAATAGAACCTCTACTACCTTTCAAGGAGTATAATGGAGGAAACTTCTGCGCGTAACAGCTTTCTGCTTACGATTTATAAATCGTGTAAGAAGAACCCGTGACCGTAAAGAACACGACGACTGCAAGTTTTTAACCGCTTCTGAATTACAAGCCGCGGAAGTATATTGGATAAGCTATGTTCAAAGAATCTTTTACGAAAATGAACTTAATGCCATTCGAGCCAATCGAAAGATCCCTCATACTTCAAAGATAGAGACGTTGCGTCCGATTATAGATGAAGAGGGACTTTTAATAGTGGATTCTCGACTGCGATTTTTTTCAGATTTCCAAACGTCTCATCCAATAATTTTGCCGAAGGAATCTTATATTTCTGAGCTTGTAGCCCAAGACCGACACGAAGAAACGCTTCATGGTGGAGTTAACCTCGTACTTTCGCGTATAAGGGAGAAATTCTGGATCCCAAAAGCTCGACAATTAATAAAGGCTGTAGTAAAGCAATGCATATTTTGCAGGAGGATGTACGCTAAACCTACATATGTCTCAGCCATTTGCTCCGTTACCGCGTGAACGAATGATATCTTCACATCCTTTTGAAACAACGGGAATTGATTTTGCTGGACCGTTATATACTAAACCCTCTAGCGGACCTGAGTCGGTCAGTCAAAAGGTGTATATTATGCTTTTCACCTGTGCAACTGTGAGAGCTATACATTTAGAACTTGTCATGGATCTGACAACGGAAAGTTGTTTATTGGGGCTAAGGCGATTTATTTCAAGAAGAGGTACACCGCAATACATCTATTCAGATAATGCACGAACTTTCAAACGTGCGTCCAAAGAAATTGCTGTGTTACAGAAAGTTTTAAATGATGAAGAATTTCATGACTTCTTAAGCCGTCACCGCATCAGTTGGAGATTTATCGTTGAAAGAGCGCCATGGTGGGGTGGCTTTTGGGAAAGAATGGTTCGGAGTGTGAAAAATATTTTGAAGGCTGCCATTAAAAAATCTACATTGGAAAAAGATGAGCTAAATACTTTGTTGGTCGAGACAGAGAGCATTATAAATTCAAGACCTTTGACTTATATGTCTGATGATCCGCTGGATATGGAACCTTTGACTCCCATGCATTTTTTGGAAGGCAGATATGCAACCATGAAGCATAAGACAATTGTGGGCTAGTCGCTGTAAACTTATCGATTTTATCTGGAAGCGCTGGAGGATAGATTATTTACAACAGCTTCGGTCTTTACATTACCGCCCTAAAGGAGGATTTTCATCAACCCTAAAATTAGGTGATGTTGTTCAGGTACACGACTCTTCAGCTCCTAGGCTATTTTGGAAGTTGGCCGTTGTGACGAATGTATTTCCTGGAAGAGATGGAAAGATCCGGGCCTGCGAGTTGCGATTTTCCAATGGCACGAAAATGAGGCGATCAGTACAGTTGCTATATCCCATCGAGATAGTTGGATAGGTCTCTTCCAATTTGCCCGCCGGAGGATATAGAAAATTGTAGTTAGCTAGTAGTCCTTGATTTTAATTATTGTAATTGTCACTTTTTCTTTTGTTAAGTTTTCTTATAACTTTCATAGAGCGAACACGTTTTTCTGTTACACGGGATTTTATTATAAAATTATTATCGTTATTAATGTAATCGAGTTTTATTCTTTCTTGTACCTATTTTCCATAAGCATATTAACGAAAGTATGACACCAACTTCGTTGAGGTACCCATGGAGACTATACAAGGAGTATAAACTCTTATAGGGGAAATAACCGGAAACGATGGATGGCAGAAACTAAATTTCTAGTTCATTTTGGACCACATTTGTCGCCTAAAACGGACGTCCCCACATGAAGTTAGATGAATTTTACCTATTTCGACAATTTGTTCAAAATTAAGATAGTCGAAATGGAGCAATGCAAAAAAAATTCATTGGAAATTAGTAAAGATACATTAGAAAAATCACAAATTGATTAAATACGAATAATCGCAATGATATAAATCCAATGTAGAAGCTGTTTTTTTTTTTCAGTTAGGCGTAAACATAAAATATCTTGCTAGTTAACGAACCGGATGAATAAAATTGGCCATGTTTTTGAGGTACATAATGTAGGTACCGTTAGAAGCTAAGTAATGAAAATATTTCAACCCGTGTTATATTGCGCCAATCAATAATGATATTATGATCGAAAAGTATTGATGAAAATATTTTCTAAAAAATTTCGTAACATGTTCTACAACTCCGTAGAATTTTAAAAACAGCGCGAGCTGGTCTTGCCTCGTGGACTTCACATGAGTAAAGAATTGATAAAATTTAGGAGGCTAAACCGTTTGACGTTCGAGTAGTCAGCGACGGATGCCATTTCTAGATTTAGTTAAACATTATATTGAGTACATTCACGTACATTGATCAATTAAAAATCGTAAAGAATAGTGGAGCTTTTCTCGTTATCAACACTTTTCTTCACGATTTTAGAAAAATCATAAAAATCGTGAGTCTTTTGTTTTCCACAATTCCAGTCCACAATTACATATCCTGCGAAATGGTTGGCCAGTATAACTATTTGCATTTGGTAGTTCTAGATATTGCGCAATTTTGTCTCACTTTTCTTTACGATTTTTGATTATCAATGTACGTATTTCTTTCCCTTTCCGAAAAAATAGCATGTTTAACGCATTAAGAAAAGTGAGTTTTCCAGCTCGTGTTTTACATTTACTCTTACTGGAAAACTATCACTTTTCTTAACTTGTAAAGCAATCTACTATTTTTGACTAATTAACTTCCCAGTTATTGTTATTGTAATCGGTCCGAAAATCGAAATCGAAATTTTCAAAGTATTTTCATTTTTCAAGGTCGAATAGCATTTTTAGCAAAAATTTGAGAAGAAGTATCTGTTATTTTTCTTACACGGTATCGCGCGAAACAAAACAGATAATGATTTCGTTGAGGTGTCGTTCGAAGGGTATTAACGGAAATATGATCTGAAAAGATTTTTATAAATTTTGGTCGAGCCTTTTTTTGGTTTAAACGACCGACATAAGTGATTTTTATACCTGCACGATATCGAGTGGCTTTTATTATTCACGCGCCGAGGTAGTTGATGTGCCGTTCGAAGAATATTAACGAAAATACGATCTGAAAGAATTTTTATAAAATTCGGTTGAAACGTTTTTTTATTTAATCGTCGTTCCTGTATTTTGTAACTGTACATGTCGCGCGAACCAAAAACTATATCAACTTCTTTGAGGTGCCGAAACAGGAATATTAATGAAAAAATGCTCTGAAAAAAATTTCATAACATTCGGTCAGGCCTTTTTGTATAAATGGAAAAACTTCGAGTATTTGTCAGAAAGACCTTAAATTGATAAGTTTTGCTAATATCTAATAAACTTGAAGGAATGAGATCCGCTCTAAAAGAATTGATCGTTTTTGTATTCTGCACCGCGATAACTTTCCAACAAAACAACCCTAGTCAAAATCCGGCAACCTTTAAAAATCGTGTAAAAACAACGTTACTCTTTACAATCATCACGAATTTTTCAAACCCCGGGTCACTCTTTTTTGACGGAGAATTGTTTTCTATTTCCTACAGTTCCAGGAAATTGCGGTTCATCTCAGGATTTCCGGTAGTTACCGCAAAATTTGTTCTTTTTGATCAAGTCTGACAAGTACTTTACGTGAATTAGTTTTGCTAATATGTAGATATATCCGCAACCTTTAGGATTTCCTATCTTTATCAGCCGCGCTTAACCAATCTCAACACGAATTCGAGCATCCGCTTTAGTGTAGCGAACTTTGTACGGAAGAAATGTTTATTTGCTAACATTCAGAAAAAAAAAAATTCTAGAAAAATCTTGTGGATTTACCACTATTATTGTAAGCGACACTTAGAAAATAAATAGAATTAAAATTTGCAATACTTTAACGGAGACATCCAAGTATGCACAAAACTTGACTTGAAAACAAACAAAGTACACTTGACAAGGACTTTGGAAAACGACGTGGAACAGGACGAACTAAAAAGTAAGAATTTAATTTTGTATTGTTAGTTGTTTGGAATTATTTTAATTTAAAGGAATATTTATTAGAATTTATAGCATATCAAGAAACGAAATAAATATCCTGAACCAATAGCTGGAGTTTTGAATACGTCTTCCACAAAACTATAAATTTTTTTATTGAGGACTACAAATCCTGTTTTAAAAGAAAAACAAAAGAAATTGCTCTTTCCGTATTATTTTAGCTATAATAAGATATTCAAATCATGCCGCAAAAAAACGGATGTAACCATGAAAGATGCAAAAAGCCGAAAAAGGACGATATGGTACAATGTGACTCATGTAAAGAGTGGTACCATTTTGTATGTGTAGGAGTAACCAAAGAGATAGAAAATATAGCATGGAATTGTGAGAATTGTTCGCAAAAGGAAGACAACAGATCTCAAACCGAACAAAGCAAGTCAAATATATCTACAAAATATACTATCGCACAATTAGAAATCCAAAAGCTCGAAGAAGAAAAAAAAGCTATGGAAAAAATAGCCAAAGAGTATATAGAAAAAAAATACGAACTCTTATCTCAGGCTACTGACAGATCAAAAGCAAGAACTTTAGACGAACAGATAAGGGACATAAACGTCCAAGACTGGGTAAATAATATAAATGCGAATGTCACCAAAGAAAATGATATTGAAGTAATAGGTGCTGGTGCTTTAGCCGCTAGACAAATTATTTCAAAAGAACTACCTATTTGCCACGGTAGCGCAGAAGAATGGCCTCTGTTCATAGCGCAATTTGAGGAAACGACGAAATTATGCAAATACAGCAATGTCGAAAATCTTATAAGATTGCAAAAATGTCTCAAAGGTAAGGCATTAGAAGCAGTACGCTATCAGTTGCTGCAACCGGTGAACGTGCCAAATATTTTGGTCGTTTTAAAAACATTATTGGGGAAACCTGAAATGATAATAAATAATTTGATCAAAAAAGTAAGAAGTGATCCGCCCCCAAAATTAGAAAAAATAGATACCCTAATGACCTTCGCGTTGAGTGTAAAGAATCTTTGTGCCACTATGGAAGCAACAGCATTGGAGTTTCATCTGAATAATCCCATTTTACTTCAAGAATTAACAGATAAATTGCCTTCGCATCTCAAACTTAATTGGGCATTACATAAAGCAAAACTAGGTATCGCGAACATATCCACTTTTGCCTCATGGATATATAATATAGCCATGGCAGCATATGATGTTAGTAGTCCATCTGCCGAGGATAAAGAACATCATAAGCCAAAAGAAAAGGCACATATACACACACATATGGGTAGCGAAGACAGGTCCAAAATGTTACAATATAGTTGTCGCTTGTGTAAGCAAGATTGTAGTAACATATCGAAATGTCCAAAGTTTATAAACACGGAGAGAAACTCAAGGTGGAATGTAATTAAAGAATTCAACTTATGCCGCTTATGTTTGGGAGGCCATAGAGGTAAGTGCAGATCTAATATTAAATGCACAAAGAATGGATGCGTATATTACCACCATCCAATGTTACACAAAGATGAAGGTGTAAAAAGTATTGACGAAGCATTGGTAAGTACACATGGAGAAATTAATAAAAAGATCCTATTCAGGATATTACCAGTGACCATATATAATGGATCAATAATAGTGAATACATTTGCATTTGTAGACGAAGGTTCATCCGTTACATGGACATCCGACACTCAGAGAATAGAAGAAAATTCAAGAAGAGTATCCTTTAAAATATCTGGGGGAGAATTATCACGCCATTTTAATGTTACTAATGTAAGGACAGTATCGCAATTGGATTTACCAAATCAGACATTATCAGAGGACTTAAAGAATAAATACCTTCATTTGAAAAATCTTCCTTTACCAACGTATCTAAATATAAAGCCAACTTTGTTGATAGGACTTGATAACTGGAAAATAGGTGTACCTTTAAAGGTAAAAGAGGGTGGGATGGATGAACCGGTAGCTGTCAAATCAAGACTCGGGTGGTCAGTGTATGGACCATATGATCCCGATGTACCTGAAAGTCAGTCTCAGAACTTCCAAGGGTTACATCTCTGCCAATGTGAACAACTAGACATGACTATGCACCAAGAGATGAAGAACTATTTTAAACTGGACAGCATTGGGATTGTGCGATCAGAGAAAGCACTAGAATCTAAAGAAATCCAAAGAGCCAATGAAATACTTCAGTGTACTCTGCAGAAAAGACAATAGATATGAGGTTGGACTACTGTAGAAGGTACCAAACCTGTCACTACGTTTGGAATGCCTAGAGAGGAGATTAAAAAGGGAACCAAAATTAAAGGAAAACATGGATAATCAAATGAAGCAATACACTGAAAAGGGTTATATACGTAAATTATCGGCGAGCGAAATAGCAGCAAATCATAGTAGAAAGTGGTACCTTCCGATATTTCCAGTAATAAATATTAAAAAGCCAGGAAAAGTAAGAATAGTATGGGATGCGGCCGCCACCTTCCAAGGTATATCCTTAAACTCATGCTTGTTGAAAGGTCCAGATGAATTGTCCTCTCTTTGGGAAATACTTCTAAGGTTTAGAGAAAAGGAAATCGCAGTAAGTGGTGACATCAGGGAGATGTTCCATCAAATTCTCGTAAAAGAAGAAGACAGACAATCACAAAGATTTTTATGGCGTGAAGATGATAAAAAAGATCCAGATGTTTATATCATGAACGTTCTTACGTTTGGAGCTAGCTGTTCACCTAGTATTGCCCAGCACATAAAAAATGTAAACGCGGACCAATTTGCCAATACGTATCCCCGGGCTACACAAGCTATGAAAGAAAATAACTATGTGGATGACTGGTTACAGTCAGTCGATACAGAAGAAGAAGCGATGCAACTAGTAAGTGAAGTAAAATATGTTCATACCTAAGCAGGATTCGAAATGAGAAATTGGATCTCCAATTCTAAAAAGGTTAAAGAGCTGAATATTGAAAAGAAACCCGGAAATAAATCATTCGACAAAGATTCCGTTATGGAAAAAGTGGTGGGAATGTGGTGGTGTACCTCCGCGGATACATTAACATTTTCACTTAAGTACCAGGAAAATAACGAAGAGATTTTGCGAGGTAAAAATATTCCAACAAAACCAGAAATGCTTAAGATACTCATGTCCATATTTGACCCCCTGGGATTGCTAGCTAACTATATGATTAATTTGAAAATACTTGTGCAAGAAGTTTGGAGGACAGGAATAGATTGGGATGATGAGCTTCCAAACGAATTAGTTAAAAAGTGGCAGTCATGGAGAAGTGAAGTTCCGTTAGTAGAAAATATTAGTATAGCCCGGCAATATTTCAATCACGAAAGAAAAGATAAAATATATGATGAAGCAGAATTACATACATTCGTTGGTGCCAGTGAACAAGCATTTTCCGCTGTAGCATATGTAAGAATAAGACTACAAGAAAAATTCAAATGCGCATTAATTGCTACAAAAACACGAGTAGCACCACTGAAATGCGTTTCAATTCCTCGATTAGAGTTAGAAGCTGCTGTGTTGGGATCCAGGTTGAGTAGAAGCATCATGAAGGCCCATACAATTAGATTTAATAAGCGTTATTTTTGGACTGATTCAAAAACGGTTCTGAGTTGGTTGAAGTCAGATCACCGGAAATATAAACAGTTTGTTGGTTTCAGAGTAGGAGAAATTTTAGAAGACACCAATTTGAGTGAATGGAACTGGATACCAACAGCATTGAACGTTGCAGATGAAGCTTCCAAGTGGCAAAAAACATCAGCATTCAATAGTAGTAGATGGTTTGATGGACCTCCGTTTTTGCTACAATCAGAAGAATATTGGCCTACAATCAAAATTTCTGAAACAGTTGAAGAAATTAAAACGCACTCTATTAATCATGTGCGAATAAATGAAAACTTAATCGATATCAGACGATTCTCGAGTTGGACAAAATTAAGAAAAGCGGTCGCATTTGTTTTCAGATTTATACACAACATGCTGGTAAAGACGAAAGGAACGAGATTCAAATCAGGGCCACTTCAAACTGGCGAACTCTCAACAGCTGAAAACAGACTTTATTATTTGGCTCAACAAGAACTCTACCCCGAAGAATCGAATATCTTAAAATATAATAAAGGGAAAGCAATAAAGGAATTGAAAAAATTACCTAAACGAAGCCTTATCTATAAATTGACTCCATACATGGACGAAAACAACATAATTCGAGCAGTCGAAACGAAGGAGACTACAAGAAGACCCATTATATTGGGGAGAAATCATTATATCACCTACCTAATCATGTGTCACTATCATCAAAGATACCATCACCGTCATCACGAAACTGTACTTAATGAACTTAAGCAAATTTACTGTATATCTCGACTTCGAGTGGCGCTGAAATCAATTCGAAGAAAATGTCAGGTGTGTAAAATAAAAGATGCGTCGCCATTGATGCCGAGATGCCCAGCACGTTTGGCAACCTTTACTAGGCCATTTTCATATGTTGGAATAGACTATTTTGGGCCACTATATGTTTCCTTCGGACGACGCCAAGTGAAAAGATGGGGAGTAGTCATCACATGTTTAACGACAAGAGCTGTGCATATTGAAATTCTTTCTCTTCTTTCAACTGATTCGTGTATCATATGTATCAGAAAGTTCATGGCTAGAAGAGGTGTTCCTATTGAAATCTACTCGGATAACGGTACGAATTTTCGCGGCGCAGAAACTGAATTAGCTAAGGCGAGAAAATACATTGACGAAAATCAAATGGCTGCAGAGCCCAATTCACCACATACCGAATGGAAGTTTAATCCTCCATGCGCACCTCACATGGGTGGCATTTGGGAACGGTTAGTGCGGTCCATTAAAAATGTATTAGCAGGTATCAAAATGCACACCAATCCAAATGACGAAACACTACAAGGTATTATGGTAGAAGTAGAGAATATCCTCAACTCCAGACCGTTGACATACCTGAGCTTAGATCATCATGCGGAAGAAGCACTTACACCCAATCATTTTTTGCTTGGTTCTTCAAACGGATTAAAGCCACTAGGACCTCTAAATGATGAGAGAAAAGTTATAAGAAAGTGTTGGGAAAAATCCGAGCAGTTCGCTAATAAATTTTGGAGAAGATGGATAAATGAATACCTCCCAGAAATTACCAGAAGGTCGAAATGGTATAACTTCAGTCGACCTATAAAAGAAGGCGACATAGTTATTATTGCTAATGAAGATCAGCCACGAAACCACTGGCCAAAGGGAAGGGTACTTCAAGTAACAACGAGCAAAGACGGGCAGGTTAGAAGAGCGGTAGTAAAAACCATATCAGGAATATATGAAAGGCCTGCAGTAAAGCTAGCTGTTTTAGATGTCGCTGCCGATATAAACGAGTAAGCTGAATTAGTATAATTCAACATACTGAGGGGGAGTGTAACCGACACTTAGAAAATAAATAGAATTAAAATTTGTAATACTTTAACGGAGACATCCAAGTATGCACAAAACTTGACTAAAACAAACAAAGTACACTTGACAAGGACTTTGGAAAACGACGTGGAACAGGACGGACTAAAAAGTAAGGATTTAATTTTGTATTGTTAGTTGTTTGGAATTATTTTAATTTAAAGGAATATTTATTAGAATTTATAGCATATCAAGAAAGGAAATAAATATCCTGAACCAATAGCTGGAGTTTTGAATACGTCTTCCACAATTATAATTATTTGAACTAGCTTTTCTCAGGATTAGTTTGTCACCAGTTCTGATACTAGTCAATTTCCCACTATTGCTAAAGATATTTCTATTTTGTAAGAAGTCTACGTTCTGTCTACGTTCATCATACTGGGAAGTTGGTGTAATGTGAACCGAGGGTTGGTTGCCCGAAGAGGCCAACCTCAGATCCACACCAAAAAAAAAACAAAAAAAAAAACAATTTGGACACAAAACGTTAACAAAAGACCCCCTGAAAATTAAACCGACAGTACTCCGGGCCTCAAGTGTAGGGCTGGCTCGCCGGGGGGGGGGTCGTGGGTTGGTGAGAACCCGGAAGTACCATCCAACTTGCTGCATCACCACCAGACAGGAGCGCCTCCCTTCAAGACGATCGTCGAAAGCCTCTATTAATCGAGTCGGGTACCTGAAAAAAAAGTTCCGGAGAGATAACCATCGTCCACCGCTAAGCCATCAGGACTCTAGCCCTCCATCATCTCCAATGGTAAATTTTTTTCCTTAAGAAACATTACTTTAATTCGTTTAAAAGATTATTTTTTTATTTATACTTCATCAATGTTTTTTTTCCTTTTCTGTTTAACAGCACATGTATAATAAACGCCACAAAAAGATGAATAACTAACTCTATGACAAAAGTCGACAGCTATGAACTAACTGACAGAAAAAAAGAAAAAAACCCGTCCTGGCCAGTACGCGTCTCCTTTCACAAACAAAGTCAATTCCTGTTAACACATACTTTAACAAACATTGAAAAGAAAAAAAGAAAATTGCAGACAATTGAGGTGCCCGCATAACCTCATAGATACAGTCGGATTCACACTGCAGTAATAATACTAGGTTAAGGTATTTTATATAGAAAACTAGATTGCAATCATTGTATATAGATATAAGTGAGTAGGCCTAGTCAGGATAGTATATAATAGTATATAAGAATAGTACATAAGAATCTCTACTATTAATACGAGGGAATTTTGTATAGAAGTCAGTCATTGTTCATCAAGCAGCAAATACAGGGCGCGCAAAGGGCTTTAGCTCTGCGCTCTATTGCTGACAACAATATTAAAACTAGTTGGGATGTGGGTTCGACCCTTTCGGTCCACACGATCAACTTCCCAGTATGATGGATGTTGAATATTATGATTGGATATTTTAATAATAAATGAACAATAGGCAATATAGAATATATGCATAATACCGAGAATTTGTCACAATTGTTTATCAATATTTTCGTTAAAATGTCAAACTAAATTTGCGCACTTACAAGATTAGGATGACGAAAATGTATATAAAATTGATGTATTAATGTTTTTCGGCACCTCAATGAAGTCGATATAGTTTTTAGTTCGCGCGGTATCGTGCAGGTACAAAAATCACTTAAGTCAATTAAACCAAAAACCCGCTGGACCGAATATTATAAAAATATTTTCAGATTATATTGTCGCTAATACGCTTCGAACGGCATCTCAAGTAAGTCAATATCTTTGGTGGTTCGGGCCATATCGTGCAGGTACAAAAATCACTTACGCCGCTTAAACAAAAAAACGGCTCCACCGAATTTTATGAAAATCTTTTCAGATCATATTTTGGTTAATACTCTTCGAACGGCACGTCAACTAAGTCGCTATCTTTTATAGTTCGCGCGATATCGTGCAGGTACAAAAATCACTTAAGTCATTTAAACCAAAAAACCGCTGGACCGAATATTATAAAAATCTTTTCAGATAATATTGTCGCTAATACGCTTCGAACGGCACCTCAAGTAAGTCAATATCTTTTGTAGTTCGGGCGATATCGTGCAGGTACAAAAATCACTTACGTCGCTCAAACAAAAAAACGGCTGGACCGAATTTCATGAAATTCTTTTCAGATCATATTTCGGTTAATACGCTTCGAACAACACCTCAACGAAGTCGATATCAGTTTTGATTCGCGCGATATCGTGCAGGAAAAAATGACCACATCCGTACGCACATACACACACACACACACACATACTTCCTCCCAATTTTTTGCTTAAAATGCTCCTGGGACCTTGAAAGATGAAAATACGTTGAAATTTTCGATTTCGATTTTCGGACCGATTACAATAACTTCCTATACTGGGAAGTTAATAAAATACGTTATTCAAATATAAAGTTTCATTTAAAGGATAGCTTCCAATCATTACATGGCGACCCTGCATAATAAGGACCTAAAAGAAAAATTAAAAGACCCGAGAACAGGACCAAGGCCGATTACCATAGAGGAATATAGGAAAAGAAATCGGAAGTTTCCAGAAGTTGCTGAGGCTGAACCGATAGAGCTGGTGAAGCCGAAAAAACCCAAGGGGGGCTACGAGAGGAGATTAAGAAAGAAGAAGAAAGAAGCACTAAGAATTGCAGCAATTGCGGTTAGTGTAGAAGAGAGGAACAAATTCATTCAAGAAGCGAATGACATTACTAAAGAATTGGACCAAAGAAGAAAAAATAGAAAAAAAAAATAAATAAATAAATAATAAAAAAAAAGAATTTTAAAATTTCGTTATACTTAAAATGTTATTATGTTACTAGCTCGTTCTGATGTTCACTTGTTAAAATATTAATATTAATAATAAAAAAAAAAAAAAAAAAAAAAAAAACGAAGTTAAGATGAGATATGTTGCTTAATAAAAGAGCACAAAAGTAATAAAGTTGAGGGATATGCCAGAGGATGAGGCATCAGAGATTTTGAAAGAATTACATAGAATAAAGGCGAATATAAAAAAAGGCGCCATATAAAATAAGAACGACAGAGAGACTGTTGAGAAGAAGAGTTGAATTGAATGAGCTAGAAATACGAATTAACGCTCTAGAAAGTAATGAAGGTACACTGACAGAATTTAGAACAGTGTACAAAGAAACAGATGAAATAATAAAGTACCAGTTGAGTGTAATATTAACTGAGGAGAAGGAAACAAACTCAGAAGAAGGGCAAGATACCTTGAGTGATAGAGCTTCAGAAGTTTCGATTATAAATTTGAATCAGCAGGAAGGCAACAGTATGGGGACTCTAGACCCATTCAAGATATTAAAATTGGTACCCACTTTTGACGGTGAAGAAAAGGAACTGACCACCTTCATCAATACCGTTGAAATTATAGGAGAAACATTAAAAGATGACCCGGAGAGGGTAAAACTAGTGCAATTGGTGCTAAAAGCACGGATCACAGAGAAGGTCAGAATAAAGATTGGAGCAAGTACTCCGCAAGGCATAGTTGGATTTAAGATATTGTTCGAGAAACATTTTAGGGTGAAACGCAATCCCTTAAGTATACAAAATGAGTTATCAAGGATTCAACAGGGAGGTCACACGGTTCAAAGCTTTGCGACCAAGATACAAAATTTAATAGCACAACTGAATGACGTGCAAATAACAGAGCATGGTGAAGATAGTCGAAAACTGATTAATGCTCTAAATGACAAATCGGGATTGAATGCTTTTCGGGCAGGTCTAAGAGAACCTTATAAGACAGCAGTATTTGCAGCGATGCCAGAAAATTTAGGCAAGGCTGTAAGAATAGCCACTGAAATAGAAGCGGTGAATGACATTAACGAAATGTTCCACCATGGTAGAGCTGACAGAGGAAGAAATGGGAATGAAGAATTTTATAGGAATAACTGGCAGAGCAATCGGAATAATAAGTTCAAGAATGAATATTTAGGAAATCAGAAATTCAGTAGGAACTGGGTTAATGATAGTAACAAATATAGTTATAAAGGGACTGGATACTTCGATAAGAGGAATTCTGCAGAAATAAAAAGGAATACGCTCAATGGTAAGCGAGAGAGACAGCCCGATATGCAAGGACACTATGCGGAGCAAAGGTATAACAGAGGTTATAACTCAAAAAATTACACAAGAAGAATCAATATAGTCGATTCGGGAAACGAACAAATCCCCAATGAAGATGATGGTTCAGTATTAGATGAAAATACGAGTTTCAGAAATGCAAAGATGTTTTCATATAACTGTCAACGTATGAATAATTATATAACTGCTAAAATAATAGGTATAAATAAACCAGTAAAATTTTTGATAGATTCAGGAGCAGATATATCAATAATCAAAAGAAACTTGATAAAGAATGTTCAAATTGATAAGTACGATATATGCAGATTAATAGGCCTTACAGCAAGCGATACGTACACAATAGGAGTGGTTGAAACGAAAATTTTGATTGAAGGGGAAGAGATTAAGCAGAGACTACACGTGGTATCTGATGATTTACCTATTGGTACAGATGCGATATTAGGAAGAGACTTTCTGTGCAAAAATAAGTGCAAGCTAGATTTTGAAACATTCACGATGACGATTGTAGTAAAAGATCGGGACATCATAGTACCACTTAACAATTATTTACCTCAACATGACACCATAACGATTCCAGCAAGATCACAAATTCTACGAGCTGTGAATAAAGAAATTAAGGAAGATAGCATTGTCCTAAGTCAAGAGATTCAGGATGGAGTCTTCGTTGCTAATACATTGATTCCTTCAAAAGGAATAGCTCATATAAAACTGCTTAATGTAAACGAGAAAGAAGTTAATATTAGATTACCAGAGCTGAGAATGTTACCATTAAGAAATTACAATATTATAGATCCGAGGGAGAGATCAAGGATAAATAGACAACGACAAAACAAACTTTTACGAGAGTTAAATGTAAATGATACAGATACAGTAGCAAAGGATACAATCATAAAACTCTGCATGGAATACGCAGATATATTTCACCTGGATGGTGATAAACTGACTGTGAACAACTTCTACCGGCAAAAAATAAAAATGAAGGATGAAACACCAGTGTATATTAAATATTACAGACTACCGCAATCACAAATTGAAGAAATTAACTCTCAGGTTGATAAACTGATAGATGAAAAAATCATAGAACCATCCGTTAGTCCATATAACTCACCATTACTAGTAGTACCTAAGAAAAGCGATAATGGAGATAAAAAATGGAGAATGGTCGTAGACTTTAGACAGTTAAACAAAAAAATAATGGACGACAAATTTCCACTAACTAGACTAGAGGATATTCTCGATAATCTTGGAAGAGCGAAATATTTCTCGACACTAGACTTAACAAGCTCATTTCACCAGATTGAACTGCATCCAGAGTCAAGACCAGTGACAGCTTTTTCAACGGGCAAAGGTCATTTTCATTTCAAGAGGTTACCGTTTGGATTAAAAATATCTACAAATAGTTTTCAGAGAATGCTTTCAGTAGCACTAGCTGGACTAGATGCGGAGACATTTCTGTATGTGGATGATATTATAACCTTCGGTTGCAGTCTTGAACACCATAACCGAAACCTAAGGAAGACGTTCCAGAGGTTGCGTGATTACAACTTAAAGTTAAATCCAGAAAAGTGTAATTTTCTAAGAACGGAAGTTGTATATCTTGGGCACTTGATAACCAAAGAAGGAATAAAAACAGACCCCAAGAAGTATGATACGATTAAAAATTATCCCATGCCCAAAAACGCAGAAGAAATTAAACGTTTTACAGCATTTTGTAATTATTATAGACGTTTTATTCCAAATTTTGCAACAATTGCAAGGCCCCTAAATTTACTAACAAAGAAAAATGTTACATTTAATTGGACGGAAGAATGTGATAATGCATTCAAGGAGCTAAAAAGTAAATTAATGAATCCACCAATTTTACAATATCCTAACTTTAATAGACCATTCGGGCTTACAACAGACGCCTCTAACTTTGCACTAGGCGCAGTATTGTCTCAAGGAGAGATTGGAAAGGACTTACCAGTTTCTTACGCTAGTAGAACATTAGACAAACATGAAATAAGGAAACCAATTATTGAAAAGGAGTTATTAGGAATACATTGGGCAATAAAACACTTCAGACCTTATCTATATGGAAGAAAGTTTATAGTGGTAACGGATCACAGACCGTTAGTAAGTTTATTTACACACAAAGATCCATCTTCAAAAATGACAAGAATAAGAATAGATTTAAGCGAATACGACTTTGAGATCGTGTACAAGCAAGGAGCGTTGAACACCAATGCAGATGCATTATCACGAATCAAATTAGACTCTAACAAACTGAGAGCAATGATTCCGACAAATACTGACATGAAAATAATCACGAGGGCAACGACAAAAAGGAATAGTAGTAAAGACGTTAAAGAAAAAGAATCGCAACAGTTGGCGAAAAGTACACAGCTGCATATGTGGGAATGTGCTTCAATTTCCGAGACAAAGAATGTAGTTAAGCTGAGATTTGAAATAACAAGAGAAAATAATAAAGATAAAATAATACAAAATGAGAAAAAGATTGCAAAAGAAGCACGCATAGTCATAAAGTTAAATAAAGAAAAGAATGAAATCATAATAGAGGTTAGTGAAAATCCGAAAGCAAACTTGGAGTTACTTCTGGAGAAGCTAATGCTATTTACGAAAAATCACAAAATTGAAAAGCTAGCCTTAGCAAATAATGAGATAATTTTAAAAAAAATAAATAAAGAAGAATTAATGAGAATTTATAACAAGATGGAACAGAATGATAATAAAAGGTTATATATAGGGTTGCCAACCATACTTTATAATAAAGTATTATACTTTATTTTAAGTCGATATACTTTATACTTTTACATAATTATAAAGTATGCGAAAATACTTTTTTATGAGTCTTTATTACGCATGGAACTTAACACGTTATATTCGTTAATTTCTAACGATTTACTAGCGCCAATTATGAAAAAACAGAATAGAAGTCACTCGCTTCAACTAATTATTACTTAACAAAAAGGAAGATGGCAGGACCGTCAAATACAGATGACAGATTTTTTGCTATCGGTTCCTTCACGTTTTTGATGTCTGGTTTGATTTTAAATATGTATGTATTAATTTTCTTGTATATTGTCTTAAATGGCGAGTCATTCTGATTCTGATAGTGATAGATTCCCGCCACTTCAGCATTCACTGAAATAGTTTTCTCTGTGATGAATTTAAAGTGGCGGGAAGAGAGAAACAGATCGTCTTTGAATTTAATAAAAAATGCGCTATTCATTTATTTAAATCTAGATTTAGATTGTTGTATGAGCTATCAAACTTTCCAAAAAACGAAAAATTGATAACTTGCACCAAAAACGCAAAAAATATGTTTTTAAAAGAAATTGAGTATGAAAATACTTACACTAATATATAACTGAATATGAATGTTAATAGAAAATGAGTTAAACAAAAAAAAATTTTGAAAATACTTTATTATTTTTCAAATACTTTTTATTTTCCTCTTTCCAAGACAAGTTACGTTATTTTTCTCAAAAAAAGTTGGCAACCCTAGTTATATATACTAGTCTATACGCCAGTGACTAGGGTAACAAGTGAAGAAGAACAGAGAAAAATAATCGAAGACTATCATAATTCTCCGATGATAGGAGGACATTCAGGAATTAAAAGGACGATAAACAAAATGAGGCAAAGATATTGTTGGAAAGATTTGGCCAAAATGGTAAAAGAATATGTAAACAGTTGCGAAGTGTGTAAAAGAAACAAACAGGTAGCAAATACAAAAGAAAGAATGCAGATAACAGAAACCCCGAGCACCAGCTTTGAATTACTAACGATGGACACAGTAGGGCCATTGAGACAAGCGAAATACTATAGGTATATTCTGACAATACAATGTGAACTCACTAAGTACATAATAGCAATACCAATTGAAAATAAAGAGGCAAAAACCGTAGCCCGTGCGCTGGTAGAGAATCTCATACTAAGATTTGGAACGTTTAAAACCATTAGAACAGATATGGGAACTGAATTCATGAACTCAACTTTTAAGAAGATCTGTGAGACGTTGAGCATAAGTCACGTCAATTCAACGCCGTACCATCACGAGACGTTAGGATCAATAGAACGTAATCATAGAACTCTAAATGAATACTTGTTATCATTCAGTCAGAGTCAAGATTGGGATGAGTGGTTACAATATTATACCTTCTGCTACAATATCACACCGCATAGTGATACAAGTATATCACCGCATGAATTAGTATTTGGCAAGATGGCAATTCTACCGGATAGCATAGTACAAGAAAAACTGGCACCATTATATAATTTAGAAGATTATGCTGCTGAACTGAAATGGCGTCTCAAACAGGCGCATGCAACGGCAAAGAAGCTACTTGAGAAAGGAAAACAAAAAAGAAAAATATTATATGATGCAGATGTACGTCCACTGCAGGTAGCAGTAGGGGATAAAGTGTGGTTAAAAGCAGGCAATAGAAGAAAGTATGAATCACCGTTCGAAGGACCATATGAAGTAAAAGATGTTAAAAATACAAACATAAAAATTAAGATAGGAGATGAAATCAAAGAAGTCCATAAGAATAGAATAAAGAAAGCATAAAAAATTAAAACAAAGAAAACAAAATTTGAAAGATGACCAAAACTGAAAATGAATAAATAATATGAAAAATTTTACCTTGAGAGGAAAAATTTTTCTCCTGAACCGTTGGGGGTGAGGTGCCCGCGAAACCTCATAGATACAGTCGGATTCACACTGCAGTAATAATACTAGGTTAAGGTATTTTATATAGAAAACTAGATTGCAATAATTGTATATAGATATAAGTGAGTAGGCCTAGTCAGGATAGTATATAATAGTATATAAGAATAGTACATAAGAATCCCTACTATAAATACGAGGGAATTTTGTATAGAAGTCAGTCATTGTTCATCAAGCAGCAAATACAGGGCGCGCAAAGGGCTTTAGCTCTGCGCTCTATTGCTGACAACAATATTAAAATAAAATACGTTATTCAAATATAAAGTTTCATTTAAAGGATAGCTTCCAATCATTACACAATAACTATCGAAGAAAATCTTTGTGTACAACATTCAACAAACAAAAACCAACAATCAATGATTTAAAGTCACACACAAAAGCAATGATCACAAAATCATAAAAAAATTTGCCACGGCGCAGAAAGTTGCTAGGGTATACAACACTAGATTACAATCCTATTAAACAAAAACCAAATTATCCTATCAATAATAATTAACCAATATTTTTAAGTAATTCAATGAAATTCAATGAAAATATTATTAACCTGTCCCCTCCTGTCCTGTCCCCTCTAAATTTTGAATTGTAACCACAAAAATAAAGAACATTAATCATATAAACTACAAAAAAAACAATCGTTTAGTTTTCCAAAATAAACTTTACAACATAACAATCCATCCAGTCCGCCTCCGTATAAATGGATGTCCTTGGTACTAGAACCCGCTTCTTAATGTAAAGCCCTTCTCTTGCTCTAGCCGGCTTCAATCTGACGTGCCTTATCAACTAGTTTACCTTAAGAGTATTCGCATCATCAAGACCACATTATCTCCTTTGCGGTCGTCCTCCTTCACATACCACATCCACTTCCTGGTTTACCCTCAATTCTTATAGGAGCTCCTCAGCACAGCTTCGTCCTTGTGGGGTGCAGTTCTGTCCGGTGTTGGCCCAGCTCGCATATATACAACTACCAGCTCCTTATTCCCCAAAAGTATGATTATCCCGGCTTTCTATCAGAAATCTTCTCCAGCCAAAATTTTCAATGACTTTATTCTCCAAAAAAAAAAATATCTCGTCCATTAAACCGAATATTAACAAGTTTCGGACGGTATCTCCCCAAAACTTTACTTTTCTAGTTCTGGGGCTTTTTTTTCTCTTTTTTTTTTATAAGAAATCCTTTACAGCTCCAAAAAATTTAATTAATTAATTTTAAAAAATACAAAAAACTTATCCCGTCTTATCTCTATAATCGTTCAAATCACACTCCTCAGAAAATCATAATTTTTTTAATTTGTTTTTTTTTTTCGATTTCTCGACGTACTTATTTTTTTTATTTTCTCAGTGACAAAAAAAATTTAGTCAGTGGATAACGGGTGATTATTTTATTAGGACTGCCGTTACAATCCCTCGGCTCCACAAACCCGACTTGCGAGGGAGTGAGGAGCCGAAAAAAAACAAAACGGCCTGATTTGGTGTTTTGGGATAATCTCAATGACTACGACTGAAGGTGTGGCTCGACCCATAACCCCGAGATTAAGAGTTTTATGCTCCAGCTATTGAGCTAGCCGGGCACTATAGAAGTACCGGAACAAAAAAAATTTTGAGAAGTATGAAATCCAACAACTTGCTTCGACGAGGATGATGGTTATTTCCGGAGGTCCTTTCCATGGTATATTCCTATCGGTCTACCTTTCATGTCCTCCAGCTCGAATCGACAGCTCCCCAGTTTTCGCCTAACGCGAGCTTTGGTAAATTTGTCGGCGAGTTTGGCGCTAAATCGATCAGCTTTTCTACTAACGGGAAACGTTCGTCGGTATACCACTTGCCCGGGTGAGAACTCTACTACTCTACTACGCAGATTGTATGTTTTCTCGTGTCTCGTGTGGGCCTCAGCCAGATGCTGTTCCACGCGTTCCTGCAGCGCTTGCCTACGGTCTGCAGCGGGCAACACCGCCACGTCTTCTTGTAGGGCTCCTAATACTCTTAGAAGCGGATAAGCTGACCCGTGGAGGATCATGTGGGATCCGAACAAGGCATGATAAGGTGAGGTTCCAATTGATTCGTGATGGGCACTTCGGAAGGCACACTCTATTGACGACAGGTTGAGGTCCCAATCTCTGTGATCTTTGCCTAAATACGCCCGAATAGCGGCCAAAAGAGATCGGTTGAGCCGCTCGGAGGCGTTGGCTTGGGGAGAATGTACAGCGGCAAATTGGTGTTGGATGCCGTAATCGTTCATCAACTTTGTAAACTCGTGAGAAGTAAAATGCCGGCCATTATCGGAGAATATGACCTCGGGAACCCCGAAGGTATGGAAAATTCTCTTCTCAAGGAAATTCACCGGGGCCTTAGTTGTCTCGCCAAGCACCCGATGAAGAAAACTGAATTTGGTGAACGTATCCAACACCACAAACACTGCTGTGGGTCCTTTTTTCGTAGGTGGATACGGACCCATATAGTCGATATATAGCAATTGAAATGGTCGCTGCACCTCCATGGCCTTGCCCATGGGAGGCCGTAAGATAGTGGTTGGAGTCTTAGATGTCTTACACACTTCGCATTGCCCCACATATTTTCGAACTTGGCTTGACATGCCAGGCCAATAGTACCTTTCGCGAAGACGAAACAAGGTTTTGTGGGCACCGCCATGTGAAGCTTGCGGAGGTGCGTGAGCCGACTCGATTAAAGACGCAGTCAGTTCCGAGGGTATCCATAATTTCCACGTCATGTCGTCCGCAACCGTGTCTCCCGTACGTGGTGACGTACGGTGAAAAACATACCCCTCAGAAACACGCAAATCTGGTAGTTGTGGGGTGGCGCTCAAGATTTGTTCAGCCAGTTGTGTATATTCGGGAGACCTAAAAGCCGAGGATTCCATGTCTACATCGTGACAAAAAGAGATGTCGTCCACGCAGTCCCGGCGCGACAAAGCGTCCGGCACCACGTTTTGACTTCCCTTTCGGTGTTCGATCGTGAACACGAACCCCTGGAGCTTTAGGCTCCATCTTGCCAGTCGACGGTTCAGCTCTTTCTGACTCATGAGCCACTTCAGACTCGCATGGTCAGTAATCACCGTGAATGCTTGTCCCTCTACGTATGCTCTAAACTTTTTTATACTCAGTACAGCGGCATAACATTCAAGTTCCGTGATGGTGTAGTTTCGCTGTGCTGCGTTCAGTTTCTTAGACATGTGAAGAGATGGGATGTTCTCCTCCCACACTATCTCGCTGAAACAGCACCCTTCTCACACCACTTCGGCTAGCATCGCACTGACTATAAAAACGTTTAGAAAAATCCGGAGTGACTAGCAACGGAGCTTCGGTCATAAGCCGTTTTAACTTCTCGAAGTATTGCTGGGCCTCGTCAGACCATCGGAATGGCTTGGTTTTTAAACAATCCGTGACTGGAGAAGCCACGCTAGCATAATTGTGGATGAAGCGTTGATACCACCCCGTCATTCCCAAAAATCTCCTAACCTGCTTGAGATTTAGGAGTTGGAAATTCCGTGATGACCGTCACCTTTGCAGGATCCGTTTTCAACGTTCCGTCCCCAATTATGAAGCCAAGATACTTTACTTCAGTCACGCTTGTTCAGGTTGATGGTCAACCCTGCCCTACGCAAGCAGCCAGCAACCTCATCGAGAAGACGTACATGTGAGTCAAAGTCTGGTGATACCACGAGTAGATCGTCTAGATAGACAAATACGTTTTCACGGAGATGTCCTGGAATAGCCTTGTCCATTAAACGGCACATACGCTGTGGCGCGTTACATAGACCAAATGGCATCACTGTAAATTGATACAGTGGACGACCGGGGACAGTGAAGGCTGTCCTCTCTCGGGACTTCTTTTCCAGCGGGATTTGCCAGAAAGCGTCCTTCAGGTCCAAACTGGTGATGTACTTGGTGTCTTGGAGACGACCCAGTAGACCATCGATGTGTGGAAGAGGGTAAGCGTCCTTAACAGTGACGGAGTTCACTTTCCGCGAGTCAAGGCACAGGCGTACCTTCCCTGGCTTGCGCACCAACACCACCGGTGAATTCCAAGGACTATTGGACGGCTCAATTACCCCCAGAGATAACATCCTGTCTAACTCACCATTATGGCCGGTGAGACAGGATAATGTCTCTGCTTTATGGGAACGGAGTCACCGGTGTCGATGATGTGCTCCTCAAGGTTAGTTTACCCCAGTCCTAAGACGTCAAATGAGGGAAACCTGGGGCCTTATTCTCTATTACAATATTGTGAGAATTTTTCTCGAAACTGCCGAAATGGTATTCTGTGTTACAAAACTGACTCGAAACTGTAACAATATTGTTAGATTTCTACTCGAAAGCTCAAGGTTAATCGAGCAATTTATAAAATTTTAGGTGGGGGCGATACAATTGAAAGCTCTTGCGCTCATTTTCTTTTCTTTGCGGGACATTTCTACCCGAGGAAGCAATATTGTAATAGGGAATACGGAAGCATTTTAGTTTCGGATATCAGTTTCGAGTGAAAAGCATTTGAGTATTGTAATAGAGAATAAGGCCCCTGGCCTTTACTTGCTCCAACTGTTGGCTTTGCTTCGACGTTAAGTCATGCACTTTGCAAGGTGCCTTTGGAGTCGACAACTCGCTAACTATGTGGGGCGCGATTTCGAATAATTTCCAGAAATCGATCCCGAGATAAAGTCTTTGGCTGAGACTGGGTACCACAAAGATGGTCATTTGCCGGGTCCGTCCTCCAAAGGAGACGGGAATCTGGACATAACCTTTTACTCTCTGTGGAGTTCCGTCCGCCACTTGCAAACATGTTTGCAAGGAATAAAACTTGATCTCGGGGTGACCCTTCAGAAAAGATTCGGCCTCCCTTCCCAGACAGGTGATACTCGCCCCACTGTCCAGTAAACCAGTCACCTCTTCACTCGCTAAGTAGACCTTAACGAACGGACGATCATCTGCCAAATCCGAAATAATAGCGGAAATTACTTTCCGTGCCAGAAATTTCTTGTCGCTCGGTTCCGAAACTCCGTAAGGGATTTAGTGGATGCCACCTGAGGAGGCTCCGAAAAAATACGGTTCCGAGCTATGGTATAATTCTTCCAACGCAACAGGAATGACTGTCGCACCTCTGGCGAGGGAAAAGTTGGAAGGAGGTCTAGGTCTGTCCAGTCCGGTAATAAAAGCGAGGATGTTTCGCTAGTGTACTTGTCATGGCTGACGACGGGTGAGTTTAAGTCGGGCGCGAGCACCCGTTGCTCCTCGCACCCCGAGGGTTGTTTCCCGCACATACGGGACAACGTGTCGAAATGGTACCTGGCTTGCCACACCTATAGCAAAACAGGTTTCGGGTTTCTGAGGAGCAGTCCGTGTACAAGTGGCCCTGTTGGTGACAGTTCCAACACGTCACGACTCGACGTCTGCCTGGGGAACTGGGTCGTGTGACCTCCTCAACCGCAGAGTCAAATTCGTCACCTATTTGCTGTCCATCTGGACATCGGTTGACAGACTCGATTTCATGAATTTTAGGAACTTGCCGACGGTCCTGGCGTCTTTGCTCTTGCCACCGTTCGGCCCTTAAGCAAGCTTCACGCAGCTGACGCATGTTATCAAATCGCTGACCGACGACTACTGTGCCCAGAGTCCCGTTCAGGTTGTCTGACACAATCTCGACCAGCTCTGGTTCCGGCATAGGAGTGGACATCCTGTTGTACAAAGCCAACACCTTTGACACATACACGTCATATGTGTCCCTATCTTGCCGACATTCCAACATCCGCTTCACTATCTGATAATCGGACTCTCTCCTCCTGAACTGACTGGTCAGGTGGCTCCTCACGTCCTTCCACTCGGGATCCCTAACCTGACGACGAAATTGGGGCAGTACCAATCCTCGGCCCTGCCTCTCAACAAAGACGAGATGTTCCGACATACCTCGGACTGGCTGATCCATTCATCCCTGGCCCGAGTTTCCACTCGAAACAGGAACTCTTCCGCTGATAACTCATTGTCATCACCGGAAAACTTAATGTTCCAAGCGGACACTGGGGACCTTCGCTTGGTGTCGAAATGCGGAGCCTCCCGCCGCAGTGCCGATTGTGAACGCTCCCTGGTTGCCTCGTATTCACCTTGTTCGATGGCGACTGGTTCCGCCTGCCGACGTGTGTCCATCCTCATCTGATCCAGCTCCTGCTGCAGCAACGTCACTTGCGCAGCTAAAGTTCGAACCATCGCGGGCTGTTCTTCTATCTCACTATCTATACCACCTGGTGCTTCCCCTGCCCCCTCAGTATCGGAATGTTCCGGGGCGAGATCTTTTTTCCTTCTGGTAGTGGGCATCTTCGTGCCTTACCACCTATATCTCGTAACTTGTTGGTCTCGATGCGGTTTGTACCAATGGTTCCGTGTAACTATACTGGGATTATTACCGGTTCGTTATGCGCTGTGTAACTGGTGAGACGTCTTGCAATTGGATATATAAAAATTACTATCTTTTATCGGTATTTCTCTGGATTGCGGAGTTTCTTTTCCAAAGTCCCTTATATTATACTAACCCTAAACACGTACTACACGAACAAAAACTAATCCGTAATAAATCTATCTTATTAACGAAGTCCTCCTACAGCCATAAAAAACCAACGGACTAAATCTTCAAACTCAGGCTGCAAAGCTAATTCCACTTAATGCAACCACAAATCTAGGCTTCTATCGTATACTATTCCTATAACAGCGAAAAGACAATCTCAAAAATTATAAATATGGCCGCAGCGGAACGATCTCTCTCTCCGAAAATTCTTGGGTGGTCGAAGTCAACGGTGGCAGTCAGTGGTGAGTTTGTTATGTAGAAATTTTGAGCCGCCCTCAAAATTATTCCAGCTCCCATATAAATCTCCAAAACTATTTATTTCTTAATATCAAAAAACCTTGAACCTTTAATGTCATATACACTAAGAGTGCACGGGGCCGGTAAACGACCCGTGCACAAGTTCTAAGTGTAACCTGAAACGCCAAGGGAAATTGGCAACAAATATTTAGCGCAATTTGCCTTGCGAAATTAATAAACGAAAGAAAAAAGCTCGTAAGCAGATTGCGCCAGTTTCAGGGCACTTAGAGAAAAGCCGACGGGTGCGTTTTTCCGGCCGGCGACCTCGGCCTTGGGTCAAGCACCAGCAGGTGACTTTTGCACCCAGGTTGAAGGCCCGGAAGAAAAATGCAACCGACGGATTTTTCGAAAAGAAAGCTTTAGGTAACTAAAGCACGATTGATTTTAAGATCGAAGAGTACTGTTTCAACTTTGATCCGTGGCGCGCGGACAAAGGGAGTCTTGATTTTAACTCCGATCGCGACGCATCGGGGAGTAATTAATAAAAAATAATTAAAAGAAGAAAACGCGGTCGGTCGGTGGTGGTCGCGCTGGCACCGTGGCGGTTGCTCCGGCACCGTGGCGGCTGCCAGTGCTAATAAAAAAAAGTAAAAATTTAAATTAGAAGACAATCTAAAACTAGCCAAGTAAAAGCTTTTTGGTGAATGTGTGAAGTTTTTCATTATATGTAATTTGCACAGTTTTATACGACTTAATTTTAAGTGGGTTACCTTTGGATTAAACCCTTTTTGTGAATAAATAAATTTTATTAAAAATAAAAAAAATATAAAATAAAAAGTAATCAAAGTGTTTTGTGAAATCAAAAAGAATTCAACGGAGATAATCAAAGGTACGAAGACATATATAACAAAATATATAACAAGTTTAAAATAATATCGCAACTTGACTTTCAAAAACCTCTATGTACGATCCATGAAACAAAACGCTAACAGATACTCATCACTACAAGAAAAAATCTAAAGCCAACACCAAGAGTGCCATCGATGACCACGGTTGCACCCCACGATACCACTACTTCATTCGTAGGGGCAAGCTCATCGAAGGGGAAGGCGGTGAAGCAAACAACTTCCCTCCAACAAACAAGTCCTATTTCCAGCACTTCACATCCCCCTTCAGGGGACGCCCTCGAAACAAGAAGGAAACTTCTTCCACAAATTAAAAAATTTAGCCATCCATCCGCTGTCCACCCACGACTGAGCTGCAACTCTGCAAGCCTTGAGGAAGGATGGACCAGCAGAGCAGAAAGGAAAAAGGAACAAAAGAATCTAAAGAAACATATGAAGTAACCCTGCTCTCAGTCCGACGCAGTGGCAGGCGATATCACGCCTGGTACCAAAGACGCCGAACCAATGGATAGGGGGTTTATTGACCACTGGCCTCACATCCCTGCATAGCACACTTGTTAGCAAGTCAAGGAATTGGCGACAGGGCTTGAAGTAGAAAAAAAACCAAAAGTGGAAGAAGCTACTGCGGTATGAAATAGACGAAAGGTGAAAACAACTGAAAATAAACTCAGAATTTAGACAAAATTTAAAGAAACTGGTAGGGACTAAGTCATCGCAGTACTAGCTTACCCCTGACGAACCGACTAATTATTTAGTGGTGATGCATCTCAAAATCGAACAAAATTTCAAAAAAAATTTCAGCCGTGAAAGCCTTCCTGGTATGCCAAACATACCGAAAAAAATTAAATAACTTTAAAACAACATTTGGTCCGTGCAGGACTGTAGAGGGCCTAAAGCCCTCGTTGGGCGCCATTTGTAATGTGAACCGAGGGTTGGTTGCCCGAAGAGGCCAACCTCAGATCCACACCCAAAAAAAAAAAAAACAAAAAAAACAATTTGGACACAAAACGTTAACAAAAAACCCCCTGAAAATTAAACCGACAGTACTCCGGGCCTCAAGTGTAGGGCTGGCTCGCCGGGGGGGTCGTGGGTTGGTGAGAACCCGGAAGTACCATCCAACTTGCTGCATCACCACCAGACAGGAGCGCCTCCCTTCAAGGCGATCGTCGAGAGCCTATATTAATCGAGTCGGGTACCTGAAAAAAAAGTTCCGGAGAGATAACCATCGTCCACCGCTAAGCCATCAGGACTCTAGCCCTCCATCATCTCCAATGGTAAATTTTTTTCCTTAAGAAACATTACTTTAATTCGTTTAAAAGATTATTTTTTTATTTATACTTCATCAATGTTTTTTTTTCCTTTTCTGTTTAACAGCACATGTATAATAAACGCCACAAAAAGATGAATAACTAACTCTATGACAAAAGTCGACAGCTATGAACTAACTGACAGAAAAAAAGAAAAAACCCGTCCTGGCCAGTACGCGTCTCCTTTCACAAACAAAGTCAATTCCTGTTAACACATACTTTAACAAACATTGAAAAGAAAAAAAGAAAATTGCAGACAATAACTATCGAAGAAAATCTATGTGTACAACATTCAACAAACAAAAACCAACAATCAATGATTTAAAGTCACACACAAAAGCAATGATCACAAAATCATAAAAAATTTGCCACGGCGCAGAAAGTTGCTAGGGTATACAACACTAGATTACAATCCTATTAAACAAAAACAAAATTATCCTATCAATAATAATTAACCAATATTTTTAAGTAATTCAATGAAATTCAATGAAAATATTATTAACCTGTCCCCTCCTGTCCTGTCCCCTCTAAATTTTGAATTGTAACCACAAAAATAAAGAACATTAATCATATTAACTACAAAAAAAAACAATTGTTTAGTTTTCCAAAATAAACTTTACAACATAACAATCCATCCAGTCCGCCTCCGTATAAATGGATGTCCTTGGTACTAGAACCCGCTTCTTAATGTACAGCCCTTCTCTTGCTCTAGCCGACTTCAAACTGACGTGCCTTATCAACTAGTTTACCTTAAGAGTATTCGCATCATCAAGACCACATTATCTCCTTTGCGGTCGTCCTCCTTCACATACCACATCCACTTCCTGGTTTACCCTCAATTCTTATAGGAGCTCCTCAGCACAGCTTCGTCCTTGTGGGGTGCAGTTCTGTCCGGTGTTGGCCCAGCTCGCATATATACAACTACCAGCTCCTTATTCCCCAAAAGTATGATTATCCCGGCTTTCTATCAGAAATCTTCTCCAGCCAAAATTTTCAATGACTTTATTCTCCAAAAAAAAATATCTCGTCCATTAAACCGAATATTAACAAGTTTCGGACGGTATCTCCCCAAAACTTTACTTTTCTAGTTCTGGGGCTTTTTTTCTCTTTTTTTTATAAGAAATCCTTTACAGCTCCAAAAAATTTAATTAATTAATTTTAAAAAATACAAAAAACTTATCCCGTTTTATCTCTATAATCGTTCAAATCACACTCCCCAGAAAATCATAATTTTTTTAATTTGTTTTTTTTTCGATTTCTCGACGTACTTATTTTTTTTATTTTCTCAGTGACAAAAAAATTTTAGTCAGTGGATAACGGGTGATTATTTTATTAGGACTGCCGTTACATTGGTCGTGTGGACCGAAGTGGTCAAACCCACATCACAACTAGTTTTAATTATTTTACGAGATAAAGTATACTAATTAAAAACTAACTTTCGCTTTAATGAAAAAAAGTTTTCTTATATGATTTCATTTTCATCAGGATTCTTCATATAGATGCCCTGTCGACTTCGATTCTGTTCTATGCTGGCCCTCTACTTTACCTGACACTCTTGCTACTTTACCGTGCTTCGCAGAGTTCAAAGGTGTCCAGTATGATAGTACACGTAAGTAAAGCTCCTTTTATGTTTTTTATTGTATTTTAAAATCAATTCCATAGTAGAAAAAAATATTTTAATTAACTTGACTGTTTCTGACTTTAGACTTTTACATAAAAGTTTCAGTTAATTTTTAATATGCGATGTGTGTGCTTCTCCTGGATGCATGTATTTATGTATGGATTTATTCATGTAGATATCTCCAGGATGTGTGTATGTGCTATTTAAACAAATCTTGAAACTTGATTTTATTCCACTACCATATAACCGATCTACTACAAATTCAGACGATTTTGTAAAGAAAAATCACGATGGCGGTTCCAATATGGCGTCCGAATTTTGCAGTTGTACTCCCCGACCCCCGACAATCAAATGAAAGGATATGACAAG
Source organism: Thereva unica (assembly GCA_949987705.1). Classification (NCBI taxonomy): domain Eukaryota; kingdom Metazoa; phylum Arthropoda; class Insecta; order Diptera; family Therevidae; genus Thereva; species Thereva unica. Next base: position 122,293,142 of record OX465281.1, on the reverse strand, counting down.
TAGAATATAATTAGCTATGTGGCGTCATACAAGATTAAAACGACCAAAATAAAATGACGGACTAAGTTTTGCTTTACAACCCACCCGGTACAGATATCAAATGAAAAGATATGACAAGTAGAAAACTATTAGTAGTGTGGGGTCATACAAATATATAGGTATATATTATACTAGCATAAAACCCGCGTGCCTTGCAACGCCTTTAAATAAAAACTGTTTATTATGTGCAATGTTTTCCTTCAAAAAAAAAAAAAAATAGTCAGCCTGTTATTATCCTTAAAAAGGGTTTATTATATTGCATTTTTTTAATAAATATGTTAAACAAATTGCTGCGTATATCACCTTTGCTCAACAAATCTGCAAGTTTTGAAGCAGAGATTGGCATGTTTATGTTATCAATAGAAGTGACATTTTAGGGTTTGACGAACCTTCGTTAAGTTTGTTCGCCTATTTACGTGGGTGCAAGAAATTATGAAGCAATCACAAATGAATATTAAATAAAGTGAATTTCGAGTCATTAATTTCTTCGTGATTATAGGGATGCACTGTCAAAATTTCAGCCCTTCAGCTTCAGATGTTTGGGTTAATCCCATTTTATCACCTTAGGGGATGTATTTCGAGTAATCGCCTCTTAGTGGATGTCCACGTCATTATAGATATGCACTGTCAAAATTTCAGCCCTATAGCCTTAGCGGTTTGGAAAAACCCCATTTCACCCCCTTAGGGGATGAACTTCGAAGAATCGCTTTATAGTGGATGTCCACGCCATTATTGGGATGCACTGTCAAAATTTCAGCGTTATAACTTTAGCGGTTCGGATAAACCGCATTTCAACCCCTTAGGGGATGAATTTCGAAAAATCGCTTTTTAATGGATGTCCACGTCATTATAGCTATAGCTCCAGCGGTTTGGGTAAACCCCATTTCACCCCCTTAGGGGATGAATTTCGAAAAATCGCTTTTTAATGGATGTAAACGTCATTATAGGGATGCACACCCCATTTTAGGGGACGAATTTCGAAAAATCGCTTTTTAGTGGATGTCCACGTCATTATAGGGATGCACTGTCAAAATTTCAGCCCTACAGCTCCAGCGGTTTGGGTAAACCCCATTTCACCCCCTTAGGGGATGAATTTCGAAAAATCGCTTTTTAATGGATGTAAACGTCATTATAGGGATGCACACCCCATTTCAGGGGATGAATTTCGAAAAATCGCTTTTTAGTGGATGTCCACGTCATTATAGGGATGCACTGTCAAAATTTCAGCCCTACACCTCCAGCGGTTTGGGTAAACCCCATTTCACCCCCTTAGGGGATGAATTTCGAAAAATCGGTTTTTAGTAGATATCCACATCATTGGAGGGATGCACTGTCAAAATTTCAGCCTTATAGCTCCAGCGGTTTTGAGTTGACCCCATTTCACCCCCTTAGGGGATGAATTTCGAAAAATTGCTTTATAGTGGATGTCTACGCCATTATAGGGATGCACTGTCAAAATTTCAGCCCTATAACTTTAGCGGATTGGATAAACCCCATGTTTTGATAGCTGAAAAATCTTCAATATGAAAACACTAGAAACTTGAACTCTTACAATATTTTATTTTATCTCACAGTTACATTAATTATTCGTTAAGTTAATAGTTTAGTTAATTCGCGGCGGTGGTGTACTCTTGTCGGTGACGGTTTTCCAACTCTTCGGTCTGGTCGCATCGATGAGCCCAGGTCGTGTCCCCTGCAGGTGGTGGCGATGACCCCTGTTGCACCGTCACCAGATTTGGGCCAGAGGCGCCGTTGAACCACTTTGACTAATTTTATCGAACTTCGCTGTGGATTTGTCACAAAAAATATGTATGATTTAATCGAAACATTTGGTAGGTTTAAAACGAAAAGTAGATATCTATTTTTTACCAGGGCATATAAACGCTTACTGAAATGAATGAAAATTTTTAAATTTAACTGCACGAACTATGTATTTAAGACCGTCCTTATAGTCCATGAATATAAGGAAGTGATTTTTCTCAGAATTTTTAATATCTTACAAAAATTTTACAAACGATTTGCCCCATATCAAAAAAATTGTCCAGCCCTTTGTTTAAAAGCATATTTTTACGTTTTTATTAACTAAATTTGTATGGATCTCTTCAGAATAACAAAACAAAAGTGGGATGTTGTGCCTAGAGACTAGCCACTAATTACGCTTTTTCTTGGTATTCTTTCTGTTGAATAACACTTCAGACTGGATGACAATATATTAAGTGGAGATTGTGAAGAATCGCGAAAACATTCAAACAAATAACTTGAAAAACTAACGCATCTTTCATGGAGATGCTGCTGAAAGAATTATACAATAATTACCCGCCAAGAATTTGAAAGAATTGATATATGTATTTTAATTGCACTCCATCTATGACAAAGAATAGTGAACACCATCTATGGCAATATTACATTACTCTTCGTTTTACCTGTGATTATCAATTTCCATAAAATATACAAAATACATACATTTCATAAATAATAGAAAATCTGTTGTCATAATTCAGTTGTTTAGTTTTTTCGTAACTTTATACATATGTATCTCGCATTGGAATGTACCTTTTTACGTAAGCATGAATAAATATATTTATTGCCACATTCCTACAAGTTAGTGTTTGGAGTAATGGGAAGGCGATAGATCGGGGTGCGAAAGGACCAGGGTTTGATTCTTGGTGGTGTTTTGTTTTTCTCTTTTTCTTCTTGCTGAAATGATTTATTAACATATTAGTCAACCACCGATAGTATCAGCCATGGCGCGAACGGCTAGCGACAAGTACCGTCGTCTGGGGACTCTGACGCCAGTCCCAACGTTATAACTGTTACGTTTCGTTTACAGCGTTTACAATTCGACACCACTACGGCTGCTGCCATCTTTTTTTAGAACGATTGAAATTTTTTTTTTTTTCATATGATAAAACAAACCGATTTCACATACAAATCACGCAATTAAATGCGAAAAAAAATTTCTAATAAAGATATCGACAATTCTTCTTCAAGCGCCATTACAAAAATACGAGCAGACATAATCATGAAAACTATATACATACATAAACCTTGCTATTCCAGTTGGAAATGTAAGCATTACCGAATCGATTGAGTAGTGTCGATTTGTAATGTCAATAGGTTACATTACCAATTACAGAATCGATTACTTTTACACGTAGATGTCCTAGGGTGGTAAGTACTTACCAGACATTACATTTGTAAAAGGTGCCTTCAGCACGTTCTGACATGTTTCATTCTCGCCCGACTAAAGTGTAGTAATTACCTATTCGCTTCTTAGTTATTACAAATAGAAGAACTTACTTTCTTTGATTTTTCATGCATGAATTCTCTGATTACCCCATAAGCGCTTGCACTATTCCCTACTGGGCTTCTAACACAAACAACACTCAATCAGTCATTTCATACAGCCAATTTTTCAAACATCGATTACATACAAAACAATATATATATAGATATGGGACAAAATTTTGCCACTGTAGATAGTAAACAGATGCCTCTCCAGTTGTCGCATATTGTTAGGTCCCCCTTTTTTGGTATTTTGACTATGATACCTTCCGTCCAATCCTCCGGAAAGGTACAGCTGGAAGCTACAAAGTTATCAGCTTATATTCATTATATACCGCCTGCCACCCCATAATAGATTAAGAGAAACTTCACCTATCTTCGTTCTCATTTTTCTTGACTCAATATAAAATAAACGAAAATTCATGTTTTAAGAAGAGTCAAAAACAAAATTTCGAAGCAAATTTTAAGAGTAGATTTAACATTTCTCGAAGCCAGATTAGATTACCAGAAAACGAAACCAAGGAAAAAAAAGAGAATATGGTGGATACAGAAAATTTCTCTATCTTCGTCTTGTCAATTCCCGCTGTTCGATTCCGAAGAAGCTGCGTTTACTTCAGCTTCTGAGGGTACCGTATCTACGCAAACTTTTGCGTGAATGTGAATTTAATTCAATTGAATGTGTTGGAGTTTTCACATTAATTTTCTGTGGCAAAAAAGCTGCCGATATTACAGCTTCCCCATATGTAAAGCCTCGGCCACGATAAGAGCCGCTCACCGCTCGTATTGTGGCTAAGGTTTTACTCTTTCTTTACATTAGGATGATAAATTTTAATTGTATTGCAGTTTATATAAAAAAAATCTGTACATTGCATCCTTAGTGTTTCCAGAGGAGGAAAAATATTGAGATTTCAATCTTGATATATTTAAATTTATTTTTTTGAAGTTGCCTATTTGGTTAAGGAAGCAGTGCTTCCTTTGCTTCCAAAGAGGAACCGCCACTGTGATATGGTGATTAATACCAAATGGCGGTAGATATATAATAGACTAAAAAGAAGTTTCATTTAAATGAACTAAAAAGTAAAAATAATTTTGAATGCAAAGTGTGTATTGCTCCAGACAGTATATACAAGCAATCATTTAATAATATTGTAAAAAAATCAGAATCCCGGTTCCAAGATGGCGCCGCATTTTGCATTTGTTCTCCACAACCCCCGACATGTGCATCAAATGAAAGGGTATGTCAAAAGCGGGTCAAATTGTTCGCGAAGAATGTATCATTTCAGTGAAAATCTTGTGTTATTTGAAGAGGCTGCAAAAAATATAGTTTTTGAAGAAAAAATCATAGAAAATAGTCCTCTCGCTCATCCATAAGCTCCTTTTGTCGCCGAACTCAAATTTTGTTCAATTTCGTGTTATGAGTTCAGTGCATTCACTGGCACAAATAAAATCAGACAGTGCCAAAATTAAAAAATGCACACTTTTCTATTTTCTTAAATAGTTTTGAGTCAAACTTTCTGAAGTGGGCCACTAAAAATTGAGTAGTCGAATTCCATATCTTTTTTTACATTTTTTAAAAGATTTATACATGTACATTTATCTTCTAGAATATTTTTGAAAAATTTAAATTTTTCAAAAAGTTATAAACAAATGAAGTTTGTAACGAATTTTTCTTTAAATTGCTATAATTTCGTCAATTTTTAATGAAAATAAACAAAATTTTTACTGCAGCTTCGGAAATGGATGCTAAATTGAAAACAATACTTTTCATTCAAAAAAAATTTTATTTGTTTATAAATAATTCATATTGTTAGAAACAATTAACGATTCAACCAAGTTCTCCTCGTCTTAAAAAAAAAAATCACATTCGTATTCTATAAGGTTTCTCCTTAATATTTCTGCAAAAAAATTTGAGTGCACTCTATCTGAAAAAAAGTTATGAAGGTTTGAACACAGCCGTCTATACGCGAGACTGCAGGCGAGGCCGGAGCGCAGCTCCGATCAACCGGGCGACCGCCTCTACGTGCAAGCTTGTGTTTTTTTATTACTTATATTATGAATACTTTTTGTGTAACTATATCTAGTAAAACTAAGTGATATTTATTTACAAATATAATTTATTTTTTTATTACTGTTACAACAGTCGATTCCGAGTAACTTGAAAAAATCTTACATTCTAAATAATCTTCATTAATGGGTTTGTAGCAATGAAACTTGCGTGTTCCATTGATGGTTTTGGCGGTGGCAAAACGTTTCTCTAATGTCTTCATATGGCTTTTATAATCATTTAGGGTACAACAATTAAAAAAAATTTTCTTAAAATAATCGCGTGCCCATTGAAACAGTTTTTGTGTCGAAGTAATGGTTCTGCCCTGTAGACTAGCGCGATATGCATTTTTTTTAACACAACCACCAATACCATCGCAAGCTCCTTTTCCGTGGGCAGTGGCAAAGAAGTGCCATTCTGCTGGGATTTGAAAATCTTTCTCATGATTCAGTAAATTTAAAAAATTAAATTTATTTTTATATTGTGATCCCGCACCATCGGAAAAATAAAAAATTTTATTAACCTTTTGCACGCCGAATTTTTGTGTTAAAAAGTGAATCATTTTGGAGTTATACAGATGCACTCCAGTGGCATCGTGATTCTCGTATTCCAAAGAAACAACGAAATTTAGACATTTCACGACGTTACTTTCTTTGTAATAAATTACATATACATGCAGCGTTGCTTGGTCTTTACTCCAATGTTGGGATTGAATAGCATCCTGCACATGAAAAGAATAATTTTCAGAGAAGTCGAGAGTAACTAAAAATTCTCCATCTTTAAGTGATTTTTTTAATTCGTTCATGTAGTTGAACTGTGCTTCAGCGATAAAGTTATGTTTCAAAATGTCTGGTAACTCTGCGGCAATGTTTTTTACGAAAACACTAACACTTTCTGTTTGATGAAGCAATTGGCATCAATACCAAAAATTAAATATAAATAAAAATTATGAAAGGCGTGAAAAAATTTTGTTAATGAATTTAAATACAAATTTAAATATACAATAGGTACCTGCCTGTCGTGAGCCACTGATTAAAAGATATTTTTTTAATTTTGTATTCTTTTAGAGCTTGTTTTAATTCTTGACAAATTTTGAATGTGCCAGGACAATTTTGACACTTTGATATATAACAACATGCAGTAGAATTAGAACAAATCATAGCTTTTAAATAATCTCGATAGGTAGTTTCAAAATTTAACTTCTTACGCGCAAATTCTTCTTTAAGACCTTTCAATTTGAGCCTGATGTTCCCATGTATTTTGCACACACAAACATTATGTGTACCTTTGGCGCCAACAGGGATACACTGCTGAGGCCTTAAAGCTGTAAACGATGACAGAGAAATTTTAATATCGGGGAATTTATTCAAAAAATCAGCGTGTAAACAACCAAGATCTCCTAACAACAGACGTTTCTGAAAGAAAATTATTTAACTACAATATAGAAATATAATTTACCTCGTTACTTTACTCAATGATATTATTATTGGAACTAGCTTACAAACTACGGCAATATTGATTTTAAAAAATAAATTGGCTGTTGCTTACCGTTTCGTGTGACCGCTTTCCATCGACTTTAACAGACTTAAAATCTTTAATTCCCGGCATAACTCTACTAACATCATCTGAAAGATAAAATTCTACGACTTTTTCTATCATATTCGAACTCATAGCACGTCCTTTTTTTTATCGGGCTGTGCACAGTATCCCTTTTCATTGCGTAGTTTTTTAGATAAGCTTACCATCCGTCTACTCACACCGAATTCTTTCGCTATTTTTCGAGTAGACCACTCCACAGGAAGCGTCGTCAGTAAAATAATTTTATCCTTTCTTGTTGGTGCACAGGACATTGCTGATTTGAAATTGTAAATCCAACTAGTATCAATATTCATACAATCACTCACATTAATTACATTGAGAGATTTGCGCAGGATCTCATTATCGGTATCAGATAATTCTAAACAAATTTTTTTGGCAGCAGGAGCCGTAATCACTTTTTGTAAATCTGCTGCAAGTTTCTGCCTTTTGTTTTCACTATCGACGGATTCACAAACGTAATCTGCATCTTTTGTTGAAATGTTTGATTCCAGTTCCTCTTCTTCACCACTATCTTCTTCATTTTGATTACTCACTTCTCCTTTTTCTGCTTGTTTTTCCAAAACTCCGTTAGCTTTTCCGAATTGAACACAATTTTCATTTTCATACAGTCTCCTTTTACACGAAACGCATACGAGCAATCCAAATGAACTCCTGAACTTTGAGTCAAACTTACCTGACTTAATTAAAAATAACTTATTTTTTACACTATTATGTCCACTTTTGTTGAAAGGATTACAACACTTCCGCGGTGGGGTCATGATGAAAGTAAACAGTCTAATGCGCATAAAGAAACAAACGCAAGTTGCGTGTATCGTGATTTTCAAGCCAAGAAAGAAATTGAAGTTGATGCGTGTTTTCTGCGATTCTCATTTGTGCGCTCCGGCCTGGCCTGCAGGCTGAGACGGCTGTGTTCAAACCTTCATAACTTTTTTTCAGATAGAGTGCACTCAAATTTTTTTGCAGAAATATTTAGGAGAAACCTTATAGAATAAGAATGTGAAATTTTTTTTTTAAGACGAGGAGAACTTGGTTGAATCGTTAATTGTTTATAATAATATGAATTATTTATAAACAAATAAAATTTTTTTTGAATGAAAAGTATTGTTTTCAATTTAGCATCCATTTCCGAAGCTGCAGTAAAAATTTTGTTTATTTTCATTAAAAATTGACGAAATTATAGCAATTTAAAGAAAAATTCGTTACAAACTTCATTTGTTTATAACTTTTTGAAAAATTTAAATTTTTCAAAAATATTCTAGAAGATAAATGTACATGTATAAATCTTTTAAAAAATGTAAAAAAAGATATGGAATTCGACTACTCAATTTTTAGTGGCCCACTTCAGAAAGTTTGACTCTTTACTCTTCTGCATAATACGACAACTTTTTAACTTTTAGACGCTTAAATAAAATCTCGAAATGATTTTCAGCGAAGTTTAAAATAAAAAACTTCCACAGCGGTTGTACAGTTACCTAGTTTATAGCAGAAAAATTAAAACGATTTAACTTAAAGTTACGTCAAAATTTCGAATTAGCGAATAAACGGGTATTAAATACATTCTTATAACTGTGGCTTAAGCCGAAACATTTCGGTTTAAGCCATAATCCCAATTACCTCGTTTATAGGGTAAAAAGTTTTGGATGATCCATAATTCGAATTATTTTTGGAGTAGCTATAAACTAGGTAAGTGTCAAAGTTGCCATACTTGCTTTAATTTTTTTCTTTGAAAAAATTTCTGAATTTTTCTAAAAAATAGATGGGTATAGTGATTTTTTATTTTTTTTTTTTCTCTCGCCCCATTTGCCCCGGAATTTGCGTAAACAGGGGTAAAACCTTGAATTTTTTTACGTTTGTAATTGATGAAAAAAAGCATTATTAAAGAGAAAAATCATCGAAATTTTATTTCTTTCTTTTTTAACTAAAATTTATTTAGTTTCAACCTACCAAATACGAATTTGAAAAATTTGTGTTACCAAAATTTTTCATCACTTATTGAACTGGCCCCATGAAACTCATTCCATTCTTACATGTCACTGGGTGTAAACGCCTCGCGAAAATTCGGTTCAGTGCTGAGCTTTCTTATTCGTTAGCGTGTGTAGGTAGGTAGGTTGTTACATACATACATAATATGGATATCAGAAAATTTTTGGGTGAGTTACTGCTTTAGTTATCACACCTTTTGTGATAATTGTGTTCCTATATATGTACATTGTTTTTATGAAGTTTAAATTGCTGTAGGTAAAGTAGTAATTGATTTTATCAAATTTTATACATTAATCGCGTTAACCAAAGGAAATTATTTCCAAATTTTCAATTAATCAACTATTTTTAATGAAGTTTGTTTACAACATTTGTTTTATGTTTTAAAAAACGGTGTATGTTTATTCTATTAAAACCGCATTTCGGGCATCTTGGCATTTTGTGACTTACTAAGTAGCGACCGCTGGCTGTTTTAGAAATAATTACTTTCTTTTTTAAATGTTTCAATTAACATTTTGGAGCAACATCCAAAGCTTACTATATGTTTTGTTTTGCAGTAAATTTGAAAAGAAAAAAACCTGAAGAAAGAAGTAGTGATAGCGATGAGCAGGATGAAAAAGTAGAAAAGGAGAAATTGGAGACAGCATCGCAGGCTTATTTCTCGGTTACCGGGGATGTCCAGCCTAAGAAACTAGTTCAAGGCTCTGATGCCGGGGCATGTCCATGTGATGGTTCTGCGGTTGATCTATCGAAACCAAGTTTATCCAAAGGTTTGGCCCAGGGTTCGGATTCGGCGATGATTCTGTTGGATGACTATAACGAAAATGACATAGGCCGAGCGGTTGGTCGAGCGTCGATGTTATCAACCGAACAGAAGAAGGAACTGCTTGAAAACTGTTGGACTCCTCCTACAACGTATGATTTTGCGACAGATTCCAAGCATTTAAAAAGAAAATTCAATTACTCATGGTTGGAAACGTACTCTCCCTGGTTGGCATATTCCCGGCGCCAAAAAGGAGCCTTTTGTAAATATTGCACGTTGTTTCCGCCCAATCCGACTTGCTTTAGAGGCGTATTGGGGTCATTTATCGTAAGGCCATTTTGTAAGTTTAAAGATATTCACCAGGAATGCAAAAAACATATGGAAACCCACTTTCATAAGGCAGCACTGGGAGCTGCTAAATCATTTCTTGAAAATGTGCTTGTGGATGTGCAGCTCAACACGTACTCCCAAAAAATCATTGAAGAAAACAGAAAAAAAATAACATCGATTACTTCCTGCATTACATTTTGCGGGTCCCACGATTTAGCTCTGAGAGGTAAACATTATGGTGAAGGCATTCTCGAGGATTTATTTAAGCTTCGGATTGACGCAGGAGAAGTGGCTTTGAGGGAACATTTAGAACATGGGAAGAAGAATGCAAGCTATCGATCAGTTGATATCCAAAATGAGATTATCAACATTATGTGGTTATGTGCTTAAGGCGGATATTATTAAAAGAGTAAAACGTCGACTACGGTGGTTTGGACATGTTTGCCGAATGGATGATAACCGCTTGCCACGTAAACTTCTCTGGCGAGACCGTCCCGCAGACTGGAAAATCCAGCGATTGGCACCGAAGAAAACTTGGCTAAAGAATATCGAGGGCGACCTAAAGAATCAAAGATTATCAGTTACCGAGGCTCGAGACACCGCCAAAACCCGAGAAGAATGGAAGCGAATCGTGAATAGAGTTCGGGACCCAGCGGCACCGACAGCAGCGTATCCGTTGCGGGGACGTCCCGCTCGGACCGCCAGCTAACGGATCAAAGAAGAAGATTATTAAAAGAGTAAAAAAAGCAGAGGCCTATAGTATTTTAGCAGATGAGACAGCTGACATTTCTGGAACTGAACAATTGTCAATTGGTCTGCGATATTTCCATGAGGAAACCAACGAAGTGCAGGAATTGTTCGTTGGATTTCTTGAGCTGAAAGCTCTGGATGCAAAATGTATTGCACAGACTATAGATGAGTTTCTGACAAAAGAAGATCTTAATCCAGAGAAGTGCGTTGGCTTAGGATTTGACGGCTGTTCGACCATGTCCGGAAAAGAGGGTGGTGTGCAAGCAATTTTGCGCAAAAAATACACCAAAGCTTTGTTCTTTCATTGCTCTTCGCACAAACTGAATCTTGTAATTAATGATCTCAATTCTCTACCTGAAATTCGGAACACCGTGGGAACCACCAAAGATATTATTAAATTTTTTCGTGAATCAGTTTTGAGAAGAAAGTTAATACCTAATATTTCCAAACTCTGCGAAACAAGGCGGAGCGAAAAACACAAAACTATAAGAGTTTTTAAAGAAAATTTTCCTGTTATAATGGAAGCCTTAGAAACCTTATCGCGTGAAGGAAATAGTGCGACTCAAAAAAATGCCTTTCAGCTCCATGCGGCTGCCTCCAGAATTTCATATATTCTTAGCCTTACTTTGATAGCCAAATACTCGGCTTTGATGGAGCCCGTTGTAAACATGCTGCAGTCCATAGCTTTGGATGCGGTCAAGGCTTCGCAGCACATAAAAAACATTTTGCAACTGCTTAAAAGCCACCGTGGCGATCCCGAAAAAATCACAAACGAAATTATAAGAGATGCTACTGTCATTGCGGAGAAAGTCGGACTGGGCGAGGACATGACATCAGTGCCACGTATCGTTCGGAAACAACGTTATCGAAGCAACCACCCAGCAGAAAGCCCTTCAGAATTCTAGAAGAGGTCTTTAATAATACCGTACCTGGACTCTATTATTGCCTCTCTTGAGATACGCTTTGCTGAAGAAAACACACCATCATTTGCATTATCTAAATTACACCCGGCGCAAATGCAAACGATGTCAGTGGATAATCTTAAGGAAGCTTGTGAAACCTTCGCCAAATTTTACGATCTGCGAAATATTAAAAATGAAATCGAACTTTGGCAACAATTGTGGCAGGACAAGGATAACCATAAGGCTAGTTCTGAACTAAACTTAGTAGATGTCCTTAAAGAGACGAACCCCTTCTTCCCCGAAACGGGAATAGCTTTAAAAATTTTGATTGCTCTACCGTGCACAACGTGTACTGTGGAGCGATCCTTTAGTAGCCTAAGAAGGATAAAAACCTGGCTAAGAAACACTATGGCAGAAAGTCGCCTCAATGGTCTGGCAATGATGAGTGTTCATAGGAAACACATCTTCGACAACCTAGACCATTTTAATAATGAAGTGGTCGAGAACTTCGCAAAAAACCCGCGAAGGTTATGTTTTAATTAAGTTTTTTTTTTTATTTAATTTATTTTTTTAGTAATAATAAAATAAATGGTTAAAAAAAAATTTTAAAAAAAATTCTTTTCATTAACTAAAAAATGTACTGAAAAGTAAAAAATAAAAAATATTTTAAAGAAAGCGTGAAATTTCAATTTTAATGAAAAAGTTAATTAAAAGAATGGCGCATTTTTCATCAAAAATTGAAAATATAACTGTAAATCGCGTGAGATTTACAATAACCCTCAATTTTTTGCTTTGTTAATTTCAAATTCTAACAAAATTTTCTGTCAGACATAGCATCCTTATATGATCCATTAGGATGGTTATCACCTGTGCTCATCATAGCAAAGATTTTAATGCAATCCCTATGGATTACAGGATCCTCATGGGATCAGCAAGTCTCCAATCAGATAGAACGTCAATGGAGTACGTTCAAACAAGACCTAAAGACCATAGAAGCTCTTCAAATTCCTAGATGGATTGGATATTCTAATAACGCAAACATACAATTACATGGGTTTTGCGACGCTTCAGTCAAAGCTTACGCTGCCGTTTTGTACCTACGAGTCGAGTTCAGCGACGGGGAAATCTCTTCGAGAATCCTCACGTCAAAAACACGAGTAGCACCTACCAAACCGACCACAATCCCTCGATTGGAACTAAACGCAGCCGTAATTTTGGCCAGATTAATAAAAACTACTCTTGAAGACATGCTGTTGTGAAGTCATTGCACATGCTCATTTTCTTTGCCCTTTCAATTATCCCACACGCGCATTTCAATATAATTTCCTTGCGCATGTTGTTTTTTTTTTACTTTTTAATACTTACCATGCGCATTCCAATACTAATCTCCATGCGCATGCCTTTTACTTTGTTTCCTGTATCAAATTACCTCCATTTAATACTTCATAAGTCTATTCTTTGTTCATTGTTCTATTCGCTTACTCTGCATTTCTTATCTTACTTATTGCAAGTAAGCGATTATAACAATCAAGTGAGGCAAAAGCTCAATTTAGATTGGCAGTCGTTCTATATCCTCCAAGTCGGTTGGTTCGTTATTCAAACGCAAGTTTTGTAATAAAATAATTAAAGTTTCAATAAATAAGTTTTGTAAAGTAACTTAGGTTTTCGTTTTTCACTTAAAGATCGAATTTAGTAATACCCCTTTTGTTTTACAACAAAAATTTGGTGTCAGGTGTGGGGTTCGGTATGTGAATTCGAAAAAAAAGTGAAAATTGCTGAAATAATTACTTCGAAGACGACGCCGATCTGGGAAAACGCAGGACGACTCACTATAAATCGCTTGGAGCTGAGAGGATCCAGGCAGCGGATTTTAGTTAAAAAAAAATAAATGGTTAAAAAATTTTTTTAAAAAAAATTCTTTTCATTAACTAAAAAATGTACTGAAAATAAAAAAATAAAAAATATTTTAAAGAAAGCGTGAAATTTCAATTTTAATGAAAAAGTTAATTAAAAGAATGGCGCATTTTTCATCAAAAATTGAAAATAGAACTGTAAATCGCGTGAGATTTACAATAACCCTCAATTTTTTGCTTTGTTAATTTCAAATTCTAACAAAATTTTTTGATGAAAAATGCGCCATTCTTTTAATTAACTTTTTCATTAAAATTGAAATTTCACGCTTTCTTTAAAATATTTTTTATTTTTTTATTTTCAGTACATTTTTTAGTTAATGAAAAGAATTTTTTTTAAAAAAATTTTTTAACCATTTATTTTATTTTCTACTTTTTAGTTTATTATATGTATTCCGCCATTTTATGATGGCAATTCTATTAGATTTAAAATTACGTCACACAGTTTACTGTATTCATTTGATACCCATGTCGTGGGCTCGGTGGAACATAATTGCAAAAACGGCCGCCATCTCGGAACCGTCTTCTTGATTTTTTTACAAAAAGGTCAGATTGCATTTAGTACTTATACATGATGAGTTGAACTCAAGTTGAACCCAAGTCTAACTACATGTAAACGGGAGTCGAGTTGGGTTAAGGTTGACTGAACTCGACTCAGCTCTGCTACCTGGTTTTAGTTGAAATTATGCGTACGCACATGAGTTCAGTATTTGAGTAGTTGAATTTAGTTGACAGCAGCATCTCTGTGTTTGTTTGTGATTTTTTGTAACGTGTATTGCTTCTTTATTATCAACTCACCCTTATCTCAACTATTCATCTCATCATTCATACACATTAACCACCCGAACTACGAGTGTGTGCAAAATTGGAAGTTGATCGGTTATATTTTCTACTTTTTAGTCTATTAAAAGCTTTCCGCAATTTAGTGTTGGCCGCCATTTTGAATTTGGAATGACGCCACATAGCTTATTGTGTTCTACCTGTCATATCCTTTCATTTGATACCCATGTCAGAGGGACGCGGAGCACAATTTTAAAAATCGGGCGCCATTTTGGATCCGCCATCTTGATATTTTTACAAAATGGCCAGATTGCATTGTCATCCAAACTAAACGTGTATGCAAAATTTCAGCTCTATCCGAAATCGGGAAGTGGGTCAAATTTAACTTCCAAGATTTGACGACAAACAGTGTAAGTGTTGGCCGCCATTTTGAATTTGGAATGACGCCACATAGCTTATTGTGTTCTACCTGTCATATCCTTTCATTTAATACCCATGTCAGAGGGCCGCGGAGCACAATTTCAAAAATCGGGCGCCATTTTGGAACCGCCATCTTGATATTTTTACAAAATGGCCAGATTGCATTGTCATCCAAACTAAACGTGTATGCAAAATTTCAGCTCTATCCGAAACCGGGAAGTGGGTCAAATTTAACTTCCAAGATTTGACGACAAACAGTGTAAGTGTTGGCCGCCATTTTGAATTTGGAATGACGCCACATAGCTTATTGTGTTCTACCTGTCATATCCTTTCATTTGATACCCATGTCATAGGGCCGCGGAGCACAATTTCAAAAATCGGGCGCCATTTTGGAACCGCCATCTTGATATTTTTACAAAATGGCCAGATTGCATTGTCACCTAAACTAAACGTGTATGCAAAATTTCAGCTCTATCCGAAACCGGGAAGTGGGTCAAATTTAACTTCCAAGATTTGACGACAAACAGTGCAAGTGTTGGCCGCCATTTTGAATTTAGAATGACGCCACATAGCTTATTGTGTTCTACCTGTCATATCCTTTCATTTGATACCCATGTCAGAGGGCCGCGGAGCACAATTTCAAAAATCGGGCGCCATTTTGGAACCGCCATCATGATATTTTTACAAAATGGCTAGATTGCATTGTCATCCAAACTAAACGTGTATGCAAAATTTCAGCTCTATCCGAAACCGGGAAGTGGGTCAAATTTAACTTCCAAGATTTGACGACAAACAGTGTAAGTGTTGTCCGCCATTTTGAATTTGGAATGACGCCACATAGCTTATTGTGTTCTACCTGTCATATCCTTTCATTTGATACCCATTTCAAAGGGCTCGGAGCACAATTTCAAAAATCGGGCGCCATTTTGGAACCGCCATCTTGATATTTTTACAAAATGGCCAGATTGCATTGTTATCCAAACTAAACGTGTATGCAAAATTTCAGCTCTATCCGAAACCGGGAAGTGGGTCAAATTTAACTTCCAAGATTTGACACAAACAGTGTGAGTAAAATAAAAGCGGGCGCCATTTTGGAACCGCTATCTTGATATTTTTACAAAATGGCCAGATTGCATTGTCATCCAAACTAAACGTGTATGCAAAATTTCAGCTCTATCCGAAACCGGGAAGTGGGTCAAATTTAACTTCCAAGATTTGACGACAAACAGTGCAAGTTAAATAAAAGAATTTAAAAAAACCCAAATTGACCTCGAGTTAAAGGTAAAAAATTTTCACTCTAAATATAAGTAGCAGAACCAGATGAATGGAAACTGCGCGCATCTGAAGATTACTTGAACCACAAGTACAAGGTGACCATCTCCCGCCGTGCATAATTCTTGCGGAAACCACTGACGGCTGCGGCAGCATCAATTACATTTTTTAAGGAACTTTAAATTTTTCCTAATTAAGTTAAATGAAATAATTTCCTTTTTTTCATTATTTATTTAAATAACAAATTTTTTCTTAATCGTGTGTACATAAAGTACATTACTTTAGCATTTTTTTCTAATAAAGGAATTTTGAGAGAAAAGAACCATAACACTAATTAAGTTAAAAGAACTCTCTTTTACTTAAAAAATTATAATTTTTTGAAATTTTTATTCAATTAATATATTTCTTTTATCAATGCATGCTAAAAATATATTCTTTTGACAATAATATAAAGTGTGTACACGAATTTAATTATTGTGAGAATTTGTTAAGCGGTAGTGCGGTTTTGTTTTGTTGAAATATCTATACTTTATTGAATGAAATTTATAAACGGTGTTCACTCGTCGATACATTTTTGATTTAATCGATGATCATGTTTGGATTGTTTTGTGATTAATTAAATTTTATTTCTTATGGTGAAATAATATCGTACAATTTTTCTCCGCTCATTATTAACTCGTTTTATCAGTCGTTTTCTCGAAGCTGAAGGAAAGTGAAATTGCATTCGCAAGTTGACCCACTTACCGTTCCGTCCTCTTGAAGGAATCTCAATCGAACTGTAGCAATTAAATGACGGATAGCCATTCCTCTGGGGACGACAACACCACCATGCCACCCAAACTAGACAAAGATTTCGCCCTTAAACTAATTCCTGAATTTAATGGGAATCGCGAAACCCTCCACAAATTCGTTAGTTGTTGTGACATTGTGGTGTCTGCCGACCTTAGTGCAAACGATTCTAACACGCTTGCGAGCAAAATAAAAAGCAAATTAACTGGTATCGCTTACAACGTTATAAAGTACAAGGAAATAGGGAGTTGGGCAGGGCCGTAACGTGGATTTTGTGGGCCCTGGGCAAAACCTTCAAATTGGGCCCCCCTCAATAAAAAAAAATTGAGAAAAAACTTACCATGGCTATAGTTCCTGTTCTTTCACATTTTTAAAGTTTAGTAGGTATATCACTTAATAAATAAACACAAAATAAGGAATCTTTAAATTGGTCCTGTCCATATTTTTTGTAAATTTTTTTTATTTTATATTTATGAAGAAAAACGAATTAAAAATTTATTTAAATTGCATTCTTCTTGCTTTTTTCTCCGCAAACTCATCAATTATATTATTAAAATCTATTTCTTGCACTATGTTAGATTCAATTGATATAATAGACAGGTTCGACAAACGCTGTTGTGAGAGCGACGATCTTAAATAGTTTTTAATTAACTTCAGTTTACTAAAACTTCTCTCGCAAGAAGCGGTGCTGACTGGTAGGGTTAGAAATATTCTTAAAGCAGCCACCATGTTTTGGTACGATTCGACTAATTCGAAATCATGTATAGTCTTGTACTTACACATACTTGAAATTTAAAACTTTCATTCTCACAGCTTAATTCGTGACTATTCAAATCTTTATCATATTTTCTGGATAAATCTGCCGCCGCCTTTTGTAATTCAACAACGCTCATTGATTCTAATGACGAGCCAAAAAGAAAAGAAAAATCTTCACAATTTCTCTGTGAACCTTCACGAATGCACGATTTTTGAATGAAGAAGATTTATGAATGAAGTCACAAGAGACTTAGACTTCATTTGTGTCTACCAAGATAGAGGGTGAAAATGTTTGTTACTAGCCTTTTTCCCGGTATTTGCAAAATATAGTGATAGAACATATTAAAAATCACTTCATTTGGTGAAAATTCAGAGTTTGAACTAAAATAGCCTGAAAATAAACTTGGTTGGCCAAAAGTACAAAAGATCATGATATATTCGTAAAGTTCAATTAAAACCCTTGCGATTTCATGTAAAACAAAATTTTTTGAGGTATACACATTTTGAGATATTTTAAGTTGAAAAAAAGCTGTTTTTTTTTTTAAACGCCATTTGAACCATTAGATCTAAAAATTTCGCTTCGACAATGTCATAATTCGATTACATAAAATTTCCTATCAGAATAGTGTATTTTTACATTTTTTACTGTTCACTATTTGCAAATTTAGAAGAAAATTCAACTATTGTGAATTCTGACTTCGATAAAAACATAAAATAAAAAATCGATTATAAAAATCAATAGAATCAACGAAAAAATCTTATATTTGGCAAAATTTGTTGTTTTTAAGTGCAGAAAACGCCAGTGAAGTTGAATTTAAAATCCGTGATGGGCGGGTGGACACTCATGCTGAGTTGGCATGGAATTACCCATATGTGATTTGGAATATTCATTAAAATACGAATGAAAATAATTGAGATAATTTTTTATCGGGGTTTCCTGGGCCCCTCTGGGGCCCCCCTGGGCCCAGGGCCCTGGGCAAGTGCCCCTATTGCCCCTGCCTAGTTACGGCCCTGGAGTTGGGAAGAATTAAAGACAATTCTCCAAGGTCAGTTCCTAGAAAGAACAGATACGAAACGATCTAGTCACATGCAGACAATCATTGAATGAGAATGTTCGCTCTTTCGGAAATCGCGTCGAAAGACTTTTAATGGATTTAAATGACGCTTGCGTTGCTTCTGAAGGGTTGGAAGCCGCTGGTGTAATAGAGAGCCTTAACAATAAAACCGCTTTAAAGTCCTTTGTTGATGGGTTACAGATGCCCATAAGATTAATTGTAAAAGCGAGCCGATTTACAAAACTTTCTGAGGCAATTGAAGCCGCCGTCGAGGAAGAAAGATCTGTACGACCTAAAAACGTGCAAAGGTCATCCGTGAGATGCAACTACTGTCATAAAAATAGCCATTCTACGTCCAACTGTTTCTTGAAAAATAGAACACCAAGTGACGGCAAACTCCCGACAATACCTAAACAAGAAATCAAACGAGAGTCCTTCGAGCGCGTACAAGTTGTTATATGCAGTTACTGCAAAAATAAAGGACACCATATAAGAGAGTGTCGCAAAAGAAAATTTAACCAGGATAGGGCATCTCAATCACAACCCAATGCTCAGGGTAAAAACTATTCGGGAAACGGCAGTGGCCCTGGAACAAGCGGTGGACTGACCAGAGCCGAAAAGTTTCAATAATCCGCCCAAATCCCAAAATTACTAAATCTTTTAATACTAAATCTTTTAATACTAAATCTTTTAATGCTAAATCTTGTAATACAAATTCTTCGCTTACCAATTCATCACCTAGCGAAATTACTAAATCTTTTAATGAAAATTCTTTTAATACCAAATCTTGTAATACAAATTCTTCGCTTACCAATTCATCACCTAGCGAAATTACTAAATCTTTTAATGAAAATTCTTTTAATACCAAATCTTGTAATACAAATTCTTCGCTTACCAATTCATCACCTAGCGAAATTACTAAATCTTGTAATACTAAATCTCTTAATACTAAATCTCTTAATACTAAATCATTGAATGCTAACTCTTCGCTTACTAATTCAAGTACACCAAGCGAAACTACTAAATCTTTGAACACTAACTCTTTGCTTACCAATTCTCGTGTACCAAGCGAAAATACCAGATATTGTAATACTAAATCATGTGATGGTAATCCATACCTAACGTGACCATACGTCCCGTTTTGAGCGGGACCGTCCCCTTTTTCGGTTCTTCGTCCCGGTGTCCCCGAAAAAAACCTGGGAACGCAAATTGTCCCGTTTTCAGAAACCGCACGATAATTAGTGGGCCGGAAAGGGTAGAGGAGAGGGGCGTAGGCGTAATTGGGGGGCAAGGCCGGTTAAAAAGTCATAAAAACAGGCCGAGTCGTAAAACAGCCATAAAGAACAAAATGCTTGCGCAAATATGTTTGTGTTGTATTGGCAGCCCATTAAGCAAAAAGCGTTGAAAAGGATGAATAATTAAAGTGTGTTTAAAGAAGTACCCAGTGCGGTGGCAACACAGAAGTCGTTTCAACTAATTTGTTACGAGTTTTAAATGGAAAAATTCAATGGAAAACTCGAAACAGATGATCTTTTAGTTTGGCAAAATGGGATTTCCTACACACCTACTTTGCATTTCGACTCCACCGGATGTCAGATGTGATGTTGCACAGAATTTAGCCTTTCCCATACCGGGCAATATTGAACAACATTTAAAGTCTGGTGAACATAAAAATGCCGATTGTGCCACTGTTTAATGTTGAGTTTAATGTTTTCAAGAAATCTGACGCGCTAACTTCAAAACATTTGGATATCGCCGCAGCAGAAGGCGTCTGGGCCTATCACACAATACAAGAAAACCACAGTTTTCGCTCCAATAATTGTCCGCCAAATTAATCCAATAATGTTTCGATCAGAAGTTTAGATACACGCGTACGAGAACAGAAGCTATTGTAGTACATTTTTAGGGCCGCAGAGCGATAAAAGAATTAAAAAAGGAATTTGGCTAGTCCAAATGTATAACAATTTCAGTCGACGCATCAAACCACGGTAACAAGAAAAGATATCCTATTCTGCAAAAGAAATTAACCAACTGAAACATAATTTGGTTCAGAAAGGGACGAATCAAAACGTGCCAAGAATTTTATTTTTACCGCTGTTGACAAATATAAAAATGACTTCCTTAACTTAACGTAATAATTAATTTTGATAAAATATTATTTTTTTTTTTTTTTTTGAGAACCAACTAGTATTCTCTAAATCTAGTTTCCTTTATGATTTAATAAATCGGCCCTACTAATTGAGATAAATAAACCGATGTCCCGTTTTGAGTAGAAAAATAAATGGTCACGTTATCCATACCATACCAACTCGATCACCACGGAGATCACCACGGATGGAACTTCGAAATCTTGCCATCCACATACATCTACTAGAAACACTAACACTAATAACCACTACCGCGACACGAATAAACATTCTAAATCACGCCTTCGCGTATACAAAGTCATTCTTTCAAATACTAACAAAAGCGATAGCATCGCACTAAAAACGTTCTTCACTACAAATTCTTTAACTAATTTCCTTGTAGATAGCGGTAGCGATATAAGTTTAATCAAAGTGAATAAAATGAAAGCCGAGTCCTTAATCCACACAAATCTAACAGCTGAGTTACTAGGCATAACTAACGAACCTCAAAAAACCATAGGCCTCTACTCTACGGTAAACTTGGCCTAGGTAATAGTAGTAGACATCATCCTTTTCACGTTGTCAAAAGCGATTTTCCTTTAATAAGCGATGGAATCCTAGGAAAGGATTTCCTTGACAAATATCGTGTAAAAGTCGATTTCGGCAAATTGTTACTCCTCGATTGTGCAACGAATCCTTAAAATTCAAATTAAGACCCTCATTGAAAATGTTAACTCTACCACCCAGAAGTGAAGTAATGGTACAGGTCAAAACTGATCTTAAGGAAGACTGCCTATGTCTTTCCCAGCAGTTTAAAAACGGAATTGTTGCCGGCAACTGCATTTCTAAACCAATAAATAATAGTTGTCTGGTGACACTTATTAATACTAATGAAGAAAATGCTGTGTTAGACGTCGATGACATTAAAATATACAAGTTATCCGACTATGAAGTTTTCGATACACAACCCAGAGATAATATCTCCTCTAATTACTCTAGGATTAAAAGGGTACAAGAATCTATTAAACTGGGCCACGTCACGAGCGAAGAACGCGATTCCGTAATGAGAATATGTACCTTGTTTAGCGATCTATTCCATCTCAGCGATGAAAAACTCACTTGTTCTAATTCTGTCTACCACAACATTCCTACTCCTAACGTGGAGCCGATCTACGTAAAACCATATCGGTTACCTGAGGCTCATAAGACCGAAGTTAATAAACAGGTAAGCCAAATGCTGGAAGATGATATTATACAACCATCGAAAAGCCCTTGGAATTTTCCTCTGGTCGTAGTACCTAAAAAACCAGACGCCAGTGGTAACAAACGGTGGCGAATCGTCGTAGATTTTAGAAAACTCAACGACAACCATAGGCGATGCCTACCCGTTACCAAACATTACTGAAATTTTAGAGCAACTGGGGAACTCTAAATATTTTTCAACTTTGGATCTCGCTAACGGGTTCCACCAAATTAAACTAAATTCTGATGATAGGCTCAAGACCGCCTTTTCCACCCCTTTGGGTCATTTTGAATATAAACGCACGCCTTTTGGATTGAAGGGAGCCCCTGCAACCTTCCAAAGGCTCAAGAACAATGTCCTTGCAGGTCTGCAAGGCTATAAAGTTTTTGTCTATATGGACGACATAGTTGTCTACGGTCAGAACCTGGAAGAGCACAATTCAAAGTTAATAGAAGTATTCGATCGTTTACGTAAGAACAACTTAAAGTTACAGCCGGACAAGTGCGAATTCCTAAAATCAGAGCTCACTCACTTAGGTCACGTCATAACCCAAGATGGTATTACTCCAGATCCCAAGAAGGTAGAAAGCCAGCGAGAGTTTCCTACCCCTCGAAGCCCTAAGGAAATCAAGATGTTTTTGGGACTAGCTGGATACTACAGACGTTTCGTAAAAAACTTCGCGAAAATCTCCAAACCCTTAACGGATCTCTTAAAGAAGGACAGAAGTTTCAATTGGACAAACCTCTGCACAGAGTCTTTTAATCTGCTCAAGGAACAACTCACCAATCCACCATTGCTACAATACCCGGATTTCTCAAAGCCATTCATACTTGCTACTGATGCAAGCGGAGTAGCAATAGGTTCCGTACTTTCTCAAGGCGAAATAGGCCGAGACCTGCCTATCGCCTATACCTCTCGAACGCTTGGAAAAAGCGAGCTAAACTATTCAACGGCAGACAAGGAACTCCTTGCAATAGTTTGGTCTATCAAACATTTTAGACCCTATCTGTTTGGGAAAAAGTTCAAGATGATCACGGATCACAAACCCCTCGTATACCTATTTAATTGTAAGGACGCTAGTTCGCGAATGATGCGTTGGCGCCTCCTGCTCGAAGAATTTGACTTCGATATCGTTTACAAAAGCGGAAAACTAAATTCTAACGCCGATTTTCTGAGCAGAATATGCAAAATGACACTAAGATCCAATAAACAGCGCCCCGTTTCCAACAATACTATTACCACACCAAGTAATTCCTCCGAAGAGAACCAAGTGACTACGGTCGCAGAAAATGAAGAGTCAGCCTACCATAAATATTTAAAGGAAGTTAACGAGAAGATAATTCTCAACCCTCTAGTTTTCGATCACGACGACGACATTCCGTCTGATACGAATATTCTACTTTTTATTAATAAAAATGCCATTGTCGAAGGAAATAGAACAAAAGCAGTACCCAAGGAGGAACATAAACAAATTCTACAGCATAAAGTTAATGCCGCCCACCAATTGATTGATATTACTGAAGGTATACACCACATAATTTATTTAGTTACAAATGAGCCCGAAAGACAAGCAACGTATGAAGACCTCTACTTAGGTCTCTCCAATCTGCGTTCCCATCTGCAAAATAACTCTATAACTACCATATCTTTACCAAATCCTGTTAAGCAACCGTCTTACCGTCACTTGAGATTCGAAAATATAAGAATTATGTTACGCTACATATTCAGGGACTCAGATATATCCATTAATGTACACCACAATAATCAACAGAATCTTAAGCCCTGGACAGACATGTGATTTCGATATCATAATATTGAGATCACGATATCAAAATAAACTAAGTAGTGACCGACATAATAAATATTATGATATCTGTGGCAGTTGTATTTTTGACAGTTGGAATTTAAATTTAACTAGTTGGGATGTGGGTTCGACCCTTTCGGTCCACACGATCAACTTCCCAGTATGATGGATGTTGAATATTATGATTGGATATTTTAATAATAAATGAACAATAGGCAACATAGAATATATGCATAATACCGAGAATTTGTCACAATTGTTTATCAATATTTTCGCTAAAAAGTCAAACTAAATTTGCGCACTTACAAGATTAGGATGACGAAAATGTATATAAAATTGATGTATTAATGTTTGTCGGCACCTCAGTGAAGTCGATATAGTTTTTAGTTCGCGCGGTATCGTGCAGGCACAAAAATCACTTAAATCATTTGAACCAAAAACCCGCTGGATCGAATATTATAAAAATATTTTTAGATTATATTGTCGCTAATACGTTTCGAACGGCACCTCAAGTAAGTCAATATCTTTTGTGGTTCGGGCCATATCGTGCAGGTACAAAAATCACTTACGCCGCTTAAACAAAAAAAACGGCTCGACCGAATTTTATGAAAATCTTTTCAGATCATATTTTGGTTAATACTCTTCGAACGGCATGTCAACTAAGTCGATATCTTTTATAGTTCGCGCGATATCGTGCAGGTACAAAAATCACTTAAGTCATTTAAACCAAAAAACCGCTGGACCGAATATTATAAAAATCTTTTCAGATAATATAGTCGCTAATACGCTTCGAACGGCACCTCAAGTAAGTCAATATCTTTCGTGGTTCGGGCGATATCGTACAGGTACAAAAATCACTTACGTCGCTCAAACAAAAAAACGGCTGGACCGAATTTCATGAAATTCTTTTCAGATCATATTTCGGCTAATACGCTTCGAACAACACCTCAACGAAGTCGATATCAGTTTTGGCTCGCGCGATATCGTGCAGGAAAAAATGACCACATCCGTACGCACATACACACACACACACACATACTTCCTCCCAATTTTTTGCTTAAAATGCTCCTGGGACCTTGAAAGATGAAAATACGTTGAAATTTTCGATTTCGATTTTCGGACCGATTACAATAACTTCCTATACTGGGAAGTTAATAAATAGTTACTATAGTAACTATACAAAACTAAACAAATATAAAAATTTTAAAGGTAACTTGATATTTCAAAAGAGCAAAAGTTTGAGTTTTTATAATTTCCGCTTGCGAAAAATAGCGCTGCTCTCACTAGAAATTGCTCATATCATGTTAATATTATGAAAATCAGCTGTGTTTCGATATTACGATCAGTTCATGTCGAGATCCCGAGAATGAAGGTCGTCAGTTAAATCTAGAAAGTTGTCACCCACAAGTTTATCGTTTTTCTTTCTATTTATCTATTTTCTGTTGTGCCTTGTGCGATAATCTGTCTCATTCTTGTAGCTCGACGCGCGTGCATATTTGTTATATTTGTTTTTTTTACTGATTTATATTGCTTCGAAATTATCACTATGATAAATAGCGGTGTCGAAACCAGGAACAAAAAGCAGACGAAGCCGCTCACATCGTCTCCAGCAGTCCAGACCTGCTCCAAAGGAAGCCTGGACTTCAAAGCTCTGCTAGGTGACCTACGTAATCAAATGGACTTTCTTAAGGAAGACTTTCAGCGACAGTTAAAGGAATTACATTCTGCCATCGTCAAGGATGTTCATCAAGACATGATCAATGCCCTTGAATCAAAAGTTCATGGTCAAATTGCAGAGTTACGCTCTACTGTTAGCGATATGGAATACCGTATCGACTCGTTGGAACGTCGTCATCTCGCAACTGACATCGTACTAAATGGTGTTCCCAAGTCGCCGGGGGAAAATCTTGAGAATATTCTCGCAAACCTCTGTGCTTCTCTTAATGTAGCAGTTCCTACTGTTAAAAATATCTACAGAGTAAAACCCAAACGGTCATCTAGCGGAGCCGACACCTCCATCATAATAAAATGTGATTCTGGGCGGCAAAAAAATCTTATATTGAAAGCTGCAGTGGAGAAGCAAAAAAAGCTGTCTGCTCATCTGACCTTGAGTGACGTAGGAATTGACTCCTGCAGTAGAATATTTCTTCATGAGAGCCTGACAAAGGTCAATTATTCTATATACAGGAAAGCCCTGCGACTTCGACGTCAAAAAA
This sequence comes from Thereva unica, assembly GCA_949987705.1. Classification (NCBI taxonomy): domain Eukaryota; kingdom Metazoa; phylum Arthropoda; class Insecta; order Diptera; family Therevidae; genus Thereva; species Thereva unica. Next base: position 122,267,079 of record OX465281.1, on the reverse strand, counting down.
AACTGTCATCTGTATTCTCTATTGATGGCTGCGTTCATGTGCGAATTGAGCCGAAAGGGAGACCGATAATTGTTCGCAACTTGGAGGAGTTACACAACATGTTTGGTACTTCGGATTAGCTTGAGGTGACTGCAGAATCGAAACATCTTGCAAATTAGGTTAAATGTAATGTTGTTTTTTTACTATTTCTCTTTTTAATTTTTCATATTATCTTGGCTATTTTTAATTTTGGACTCAATTATTGTCATGTTTTGACTAACTTCTGTTTTAATTTCTGTTTTTTCCGTAAATTTTATTTATATCAAGTACTAAATTTTATGCGTACGATAACTTATGTTGCTGTTTTTAAGTGGTCTTATTTAAAGTTTTTTTTTTCTTTTTTCTCTTTTATATAAATTAAATAATGATAAGTACAATTTCTATGTTCCTTCGTCTGATTACTCCGGGTGTATTTCTCGTGTATTGCTAAACTCTATGGCTAAAATGGGTAGTGGTCTGAAAGTCTGTCATTTTAATGCTCAGAGTATTCTCCCCAAGATTGATGAGTTCAGGCATATTTTCAATAATATTTCTGTTGATGTGATCTGTGTTTCCGAGACTTGGCTAAGGAATTATATTCCTGATTCCTTAATTAGTCTAAAAGGGTTCAAAGTTTTTAGAAACGATCGTGTTGGTAGGATTGGTGGTGGGGTTGCTATATTTGTAAATAATTTTACCCATGGTAAATTAGTGGCTCAATCTGAGGCTAACTCTGTAATTGAATATATATTTGTTGAGATTTGCTTCAATAAGCAAAAATGTCTGCTTGGTACAGTATATAAACCGCCCTCTATATCTAATTTTGGTCCCTTAGAAGCAGTTCTTGCTGAAATAGGACACCTATATACCCACATAATAATTGGTGGCGATTTTAATGTGGATTATCTTGCGGATTGTTCGAAAACTAACCAGTTCAAAGACTTCTTACGGTCCTTTGATTTAGCCGTCGTGAATTCCATTCCGACCCATTTCACAAAAACCTCATCCACACTTTTGGATCTTTTTACTGTGAGTGATCGCAATTTAGTACAATTTAATAACCAAATCTCTCTTCCTTGCTTCTCCAGACATGATCTGATTTTTATAATTTATAATCTTGGTAACCAGGAAGGCAGATCAACTACATTTACGTATCGTGACTTCTTTCATATAAATCATGATTCCATGTTCGCCGAAGCCGCTGAACTGAATTGGCATTATATCTATTCAATTTTAAATGTAGACGACAAAGTCAATTTTCTAGAACGCCTGGTGAAATACCTCTTCGATAAATTTGTACCCTTAAAGAATAGAAGCATAATTAACTCAAGCTGCCCCTGGTTTACAAAACATATTGAAAACCTAATATCTCACCGCAACTCTGCATATAAAAGATGGAGACGTTTTCGAACCCCTGATTGCTGGGAGTTTTATCGTACTTTGCGTAATCGCGTTAATTATGAAATTCGTCTTTCCAAAATCAACTACTATCGAAATAAGCTTGATGTTAAATTACCAGCTAAAAAGCTTTGGAAAAACTTGAGAGATATTGGTTTAGGCAAATCGGAAACAAATGATATAGCCAGGGACTTAAACGAACTCAACCATGAGTTCTCTCATTCCTCTGGAAACCTGTGTGCCAATGGACATGATGAGAATGCTAATTACACCTGTGTCACTAACAGCAATCCTTTTCAAGGGTTTTCGTTTATTAATATTTCCCAGCAAGAAGTATATGCGACAGTGCTAAATCTTAAATCTGACTCCATGGGGCTTGACGGCATTAATCCTAAGTTCATAAAGATAATATTACCAATGATACTGCCTTATCTAACTCATTTATTTAATGCTATAATATGGTCTTCGATTTTCCCCGCTAAGTGGAAGCTGGCCAAAATTATCCCTATACCTAAAAAGTCAAGTAAGCAGGAGTTTCGTCCTATTTCAATTCTTCCGTTCTTTGCCAAAGTGTTCGAAAAACTCATACACGAACAGATTTCGAAATACATCGAAGAAAATAATTTTTTATCAGCTCATCAATCTGGTTTTCGAGCTAAACATAGTTGCAGCTCTGCCCTGCTAAAAATCTCTGAAGATATCCGGCAAGCGATGGTAGAAGGCAAACTTACTTTGCTGGTGTTGTTGGATTTCTCCAAGGCGTTTGACAGAGTTAACCATATTATGTTAATAAATAAAATGAAATCTCTTTTTAACTTCTCTAACCATGCCTGTCAACTTATAAAATCTTATCTAAAAGACCGTCGGCAACGAGTATGCTCGGGTGAGAAAATGTCCGACTTTATCAATATTGTCAGTGGCGTTCCCCAAGGATCCATTCTTGGGCCTTTATTCTTTTCAATGTTTATTAATGATTTGACCAGCTCCCTGACCTTTTGCCAATATCATTTATATGCTGATGACGTGCAGTTATATATTAGTAAACCCATAGACCAACTTGAAGATGGTGCCCGATCTATGAACCTAGACCTAAAGAATACCTTTAAATGGGCCGTTGAAAATGACCTCGATCTCAATCCAGCTAAGACCAACGCGATCGTTTTTTATAAAAATCCACTGGATTTGTCCACATTCCCTAAAGTATATTTAAACAGCGTTCCTATTCCTTACAATAACTCTGTTAAAAATCTTGGAATCATTTTTAATCAAACTTTAACATGGACTAATCATATAAACAGTTTAATCTCTAAGATATATGTGACACTTAGGAAATTATCCATATCCGCGCCATACACTCCTGTTGCAACACGAATTCTATTGGTAAAAATACTTATAATTCCTGTCTTGACCTATGGATGTGAAATTTTCTGCTCGCTAGATTGCAATACACAGAGGAAATTAAAAGTAGCTTTTAATTCAGCAATTCGTTACTGCTTCATGCTTAGACGTTTTGATCACACGTCTGCATATGTAAATTCCGTCTTGGGTTGTACTCTTCAAAAGTACATTGACTTCCGTACAATTATCTTTTTAAAGAAACTTATTTTGTACCATAAGCCTGACTACTTGTTTGCATTATTGAATTTTTCGAATTCTCAAAGGACACTGAACTTGCAAATCCCTAACTTTAACCATAGAATCACTGAAAAGCAATTCTTTATTCACGCCATCAGACTTTGGAACACGTTACCAATTGATATTAAGAGAAACAGCAGCATTCCCAGTTTTCGTAAAAAGCTTTTTTTACATATCTGTAGATAATTTTTTGATTTGAGTCAACCTATTTAATTTAGTTTTCTATTTGTAGCTTAGTTTTGAATTTTATTTTATTATTTTATTTCATTTTATTTTGTTTTATTTTATTTTGTTTTATTTTATTTTATTACTTATGCCCTTCATTTTTCTTTGTTTTTTTGTTCTTTTTCTCCTACACAAATCTATAAGTTTCTGTACTTAATTGTGTAGCTGTTATAAATAAATAAATAAATAAATAAATAAAAATAAATAAATAATATCATGTTGTTGCGTTTTGATATTATGATATGGGGGTGACAGACATATCCGAATATTATAATATTAGGAATATTATGATATCGAAATCACATGTCTGCCCAGGGCTTTAGTAGAGACGAGATTTCAAAAATCCTGCATGAATACCATACTACTCCTTCTGGAGGTCACACTGGAGTCAGTCGAACTTATAAACGTATAAAAATGTACTATAAATGGAAGGATATGTACCGGGATGTTAAAAACTTCATCCAGAAGTGCGACGGGTGTCAACGCAATAAGATAACCCGCTACACTCGCGAACCTATGACAATAACCACAACTGCTAAAATCCCATTCGAAAAGATCTCCCTCGATATAGTTGGTCCCTACCCAACTACCGAAGATAATAATCGATACCTGTTGACCTTCATAGACGATTTGACAAAATACAGTAATGCTATACCTTTGGAAAATCAAGAAGCATCAACTATTGCAGAAAAATTCGTAACGGAAATAATTCTGAAGTTCGGCACTCCAAAATACGTTCTTACTGACCAAGGACAGAATTTTCTCAGTAACGTATTTAAGGACGTATGTAAATTATTGAAAATAAAGAAATTGCAAACCACTGCTTATAGGCCTCAATCTAATGGGTCTTGCGAAAGAAGTCATCGCAATTTCGTAGAATATCTACGATGTTTCATTAATAAATCACAGAGCGACTGGGATCGCTGGATAAAATATGCGGTATTCGTTCATAATACTACACCTAATTCGTCCACAGGATATACTCCCTTCGAACTTCTTTACGGCCGTAAAGCCGAATTACCTTCCTCCGTCTCTCAAACTCCGGAATTGAATTATAATTATGACATATATTCTAATGAGCTTAAGGCTCGACTCCAACACTCTCACCAAATTGCGAGAGAAACTCTTATTAAAGGTAAACATTTATCTAAAACCCAATTCGACAAAAGGATAAACAAAGCTAATTTTAAAGAAAATGACCTTGTGTTGCTTAAGGCAGAAGCCGCCCCAAAAAGCAAGTGCAAGAAACTACTACCTGCTTGGTCAGGCCCTTATAAAATCATCTCGACGGAAAACGTGAATTCTACGATACTCATAAGAAACAAACACGTCAAGGTTCATAACGACAGGCTTAAGCCGTATTACAATTGAACCATACCTCTCTCGCACTAGTATTATGTAATTTAGCTTTAATCTCAAGCCGCAAAACACCTCACTAACTCGAAACCCATCTAAATCATAGATTACACTGTCACTGCCTTCAAGGTCAGCGGTCACCTTATGATGCGCATGTGACTCTTTCGATATTAAATTCTCACGAATCTTCAAAACTTAAACACAGTCTTACTTTTCATGAAATATTTTTCCAGGAATGATGTGAAAATGTAAGTCACCCCACCCCGGGTGGTTGTCGAGACTACTAATCCAAGAGGTTAAAGTTAGAGCAACACTTTCAATAAGATGTGTTGGCAGATTTTACTCCTAGGCCTTGCGGTATTTACTCTAAGCGGCCTAGCAAAGGAAACTACAGTTAAGCCGTTCCAGTTAACAGACCTCTCTAACCACTCAGGTCCCTATTTCGAGCATATCGGGCAGCTTAAACTCAGTAATGACAAATGGAAACTACTGATCTCAACGGACCTCGGCGACTTTAGAATGCAGTTTAAACAAATAACGGCATACATGGATAAGCTAAAAACCACTTGCCAAATGTTCAACCAAACGAGCATAAAAACAATCCCAACTAGCAGTTGATAATTTAAGGATACAGAATAAAGCGATAAGTAACTTATTAGGCATAATCACAAATATTATTAAGAAGCGCGGTTTAGTAAACCTTGTGGGAACAATATCAAAACAACTTTTCGGTACACTCGATGAAGCTGACGCGGAGTATTATAATGATCAAATCAATACCTTAAGCGAGAACCAAAATCATATTCACTCTTTTATAAAGCAGCAAACTACAATTTACGAATCTTCGTTAGACCAAATAAACTATACCTTGAGCTATGTGAACGACATAGACAATAAATTAGATAAAGCTATGTATAAAATTAAACAAAGCCTCAACGCAACCAATTCGCAACTTACGATAACAGAATCGATTTTAAACCTCTCTGAAATCTTTATAATCTTCTTAATGCTCCTTGATCAATATGCTCTTACACAAACCCGCCTTGTGGACGTTATAGAACATGCTTTCCATGGGAAGTTACACCCTTACGTCATAGACTCCACGAAGATGATAGACGAGTTAACTACCATACAAACCCACTTAGAAAATGGATTACATCTGCCGTTACCTGCACAAATGCAATCACTTGAAGATTTTTATAATATAATCAAAGCTCATACATTTTACGCGCAAGGAAGACTAAACTTCCTACTCACTATTCCCCTAACTTCCTCAAGCCTCTACAACGTATACAAAATTACGAGCATACCCAGTCAGGCACAAAATAACTACTATTCTCTAATCATCCCTCAGAAACCCTTTATTGTTGCGGAGAACCTGAAACAGAACTACATTTATGTATAATGAAAATGATTTGCAACAATGTCAACTAACTAGTAATAAACAACTATACCTTTGCGAACAAAGGACTCCACTGTCCATAACGAACTTGGACCACAGTTGTGAATTAAACCTTTTGGAACATAGCGAGATTGCAGCCAGAAGCTGCGAGAAAAGAGTAATGGTAGCAAATAGTACTATCTTCCTCTCCTTAGCTCAGACAAATTCATGGATCTTTATAGCGCCGGTCGGAGAGAACATCATTGTAAATTGTAACAAAGATACCTTTCTTGCCAGCCTTTTTAGTGTTGGAATACTCTCAATAGAACCGCATTGTAAGGCGTATTCAAAATTCTTCATGCTAAACTCATAATCCTCTTATAAAAGTAATTTCACTCTGAGCTATTTCAGCAATTTCAAAATTTTCGAGGAACCAACTGAGATTAATTTTAAAATATTACAACTTCCAAATCTAAATCTAACGTACGAAAATACAAAACATTTCAATATAAATGAACAGATAGAAAACCTGAAACAAATTAGTAAGAATATAGATACGATCAAGAAAGAAAATCATTTAGTTAACAAAACAAAATCGCAAAACGCCCACATTATATCAATATATGTAATTTTTATAATTTGTATCATTATCATGGTAATCTATAAGATTTTTAGTTGTAAATGTATTAAACATGTCAAAACCAACGAGCCAAGCGACTTGCAGACGGTGGAAATTCAAGACTCAACTTCAGATCATGTCAAAACACCTATACCTTGTCCTAGAACAAACAATCGCACCAATCCTAGGTACAATTTTTGTCCTTAAGGAGGGGCATGTTGTGAAGTCATTGCACATGCTCATTTTCTTTGCCCTTTCAATTATCCCACACGCGCATTTCAATATAATTTCCATGCGCATGTTGTTTTTTTTTTACTTTTTAATACTTACCATGCGCATTCCAATACTAATCTCCATGCGCATGCCTTTTACTTTGTTTCCTGTATCAAATTACCTCCATTTAACCCTTTCCACTCCAAGGCTGTTTTTGTTTTTATTCCACCAGCTCCACGCTAAAATTACGTTTTTTCACTTTTAGTGTTTTTTGTGTATTTTGTAAAAAAAACGAATTTTTCTTATTTAATAAACTTTATTTTAAAATTTTTACATTTGACAGGTATTACACCATGTCGAGTATCACTCGACAGTGGAGCTAGTGGAACAAAATCAATGTCGAGTGACACTCGACATTGGAGTGGAAAGGGTTAATACTTCATAAGTCTATTCTTTGTTCATTGTTCTATTCGCTTACTCTGCATTTCTTATCTTACTTATTGCAAGTAAGCGTTTATAACAATCAAGTGAGGCAAAAGCTCAATTTAGATTGGCAGTCGTTCTATATCCTCCAAGTCGGTTGGTTCGTTATTCAAACGCAAGTTTTGTAATAAAATAAATAAAGTTTCAATAAATAAGTTTTGTAAAGTAACTTAGGTTTTCGTTTTTCACTTAAAGATCGAATTTAGTAATACCCCTTTTGTTTTACAACAATGCAGCTACAGCACATTCCAACTTTCGCATGGACGGACTCCACTATAGCACTACAATGGGTCAAAGAACATCCATCCAAGTGGAAAACGTACCTATGTCGCAAATCGCGTAGTTGAAATACAAGAAGTCATACGCTATGATCAATGGCGACATGTTACAACAAATGATAATCCAGCAGATCTGGCATCTAGAGGAGTGCCAGCCTCCAAAGTGGTCAACAGACAGCTTTGGTGGCACGGCCCAAGTTGGTTGACTAAAAGACAAGATGAATGGCCTAAAATTCGAGAAATCAACGGGCAGACCAAGTTGGAAGCAAAAAACCCAACCATAACTTCCTTTTTTGTGCAATCAAAAGACAACTTGTGGCTGCGATATTCAACAATAACACGACTCGTTCGCATCGTCGCTCTTATCCTGAGGTTCAAGTATAACTGCAAGCATTCCAACTGTAAAAGGCTTAATCATCTCTCCGCAATTGAATGGCAAGAAGCAGAAAATACAATTTTGCGCTTAATTCAACAATCAGAATTTCCAGTTGAATACACCAATCTGCTAAGTAAAAAACCACTACCACACAGTAGCCGGTTACTTAAGTTAACTCCTTTCATGGGCGAGGATAGGCTGATTCGAGTAGGCGGGAGACTGAATAACACAACGATGTCATACAATGCGAAACACCCAGTTATTTTACCTCAACGGCACACTGTCACACACATGATAATTGACCAAACGCATCTAGGAACACTTCACGGTGGAACATCTCTCGTACTAACCACGTTACGCCAAAAATATTGGATTTTAGATGCTCGACGGTGTATAACTAATCGTATTCATAAATGCATTACCTGTGCAAGACATCGCGGCGAAACGATGACACAACTGATGGGACACTTACCTGCACCCAGGGTCAACATAGCCAAACCGTTCACAAATATTGGCATTGACTACGCTGGACCCATCACAATGAAAACGTCCACGATTAGAAACGCAAAACTACAAAAGGCATACATTTGTGTTATAATTTGCCTCACAACCAAGGCGGTACATATTGAACTAGTGTCAGACTTATCAACAGCCGCATTCATCGCCGCTCTGAAGAGGTTCATTTTTAGAAGAGGTCTATGTGCTAATATCTATTCCGACTGTGGTACGAATTTTGTAGGAGCAAAGCTCGTGCTCGACAAAGACCTCAAACAAGCCATAAAAGAAGCTACTCCAGAAGCTGCGCATTTCTTTACATCGAAGCAAGTTACATGGCACTTCAATCCACCCGCCGCCCCACACTTCGGCGGTCTTTGGGAAGCCGGTGTAAAGTCCGTCAAACATCATTTACGCAGAGCAATAGGAAATTCAATTTACACATTCGAAGAATATACCACAATACTTACTCAAATTAAAGCTTGCCTAAATTCACGTCCACTGTGCTACGTTAGAAATGACCCAGATGATCCATTCGTACTTACGCCTGGGCATTTTTTAATTGGACATGCACTCAACGCCATACCAGAGCCAAGTCCTGACGAGAATGTATCTCTCTCACGCCGTTGGAAACACATCCAACAAACAGTTAAAGGATTCTGGGATAAGTGGACCAAGGATTACTTAAACCAACTCCAGCAAAGGCAGGCGTGGCACAAGGAACAACGTAATATCCAAGTTGGTGACATTGTTCTCATCAAGCAAGAAAACCTGCCACCACTTTGATGGCCTCTAGGCACTGTCGAAAAAGCATTCCCCGGACAAGATGGTCTGATACGAGTAGTGCAAGTCTGAACGGCTCACAATACTTTTCTAAGGCCAGTTACCAAAATCTGTCGCTTGCCTATAGACCAACTGACGCCTCCAGATGACACCATGACTCCATGATGGAACAACAATCATCTTCATGTTAAATGTGTTGTTTGTTATCCTTTGTCCAACAACCTGTCTAATAACTATCCTCAAACTAATCAATTCTTTGTAGATAGATTAATACCAGTACACTGAGGAGTTCTAGCCGCGGCAGAAGACGGTTTATTGCTACCACCTGGCAGCCATTTCTGAGTTCCAGAGTTTTCCAGCGTGTTTTTTCCAACTACGCCGCTACCAGAGATATCACAGGCGGGTCATAGTATCAGCAACCCACAACAAAAGAGGTCGTTTGCAGTTCCGGCCGGACCTTCATCAGCCATAATCAACAGGCGTCACACAGACAACTTGGAGCTTCTTATTACCGACAAACACATCATCAAAACTAAGGTCTATGTTGAACGTGACCGTTCAAGGGGGAGGAGAATGTTTGACCCCAAACCTAAAAAACAAAAACCAAAACACAAATACCTAAAAAGAAATTGAATTATTATAAAATTAAGAACAAAAAAAATATAGGTACCTATCGGGTTGTATCCAGAAACTCCAAATTATTCGGCCAAATCTAAAAAGCACAAGGAAAATTAATTATTTAATTACATAATATTGAATTTATTTACATATAAGTAGAAATTCCACAAGAAGTCAAGGAATTTCTACTCCAATAACAAATATCAAAATGACATAAAAACAACAACAACAAGTACATAAAAATGTAAACAAAGCAAAAATCAACGCAATTAACATAAATTAAACACATAGCGCAGTAAAATAATGATAAGTATAATATTAAATAATATTTCACCTGTGTAATAACATGAAAATAAACTAAAGTTCCAGGTGAAATATGTATTAAATGAAAAACATAGAATAACACATAACCTACCTTTTATGGACAAACATTGAAACAAGCAAAAAACACATAGTTCACATGCACATATAACACCAACACACAGCATAAACACTAAAGAACTTGCGCAAAGGCCTTTACTTACCTGAAGACAACTGGAACACACACACTTTTTACGCGAAATTATGCGCGCGCGACTTCGCGAATAGCACCAGCGAACAATCGTCAAAATGAAACTTCACGTATTGTCATGGTGTGATACATGAAATCGAAGTAAAATTTAAAGAGGATTTCAATGGTGTGGCCAGAAAGGCAAAATATTTTATGTGTAAAAAGATATTTAGATAAAATAAATTTTTTTTATAAAAGGTAGTGAGTGTGAAAGAGAAAGAAAACAAAATGGATAAAAAGAACGAGATACATATATTTTCAAAAATACATTGACAAAAATATATGTGGCCATTTTGAATAAAAATAGTAAGAATGTTGGTGTTTGAATATGGACTCCTGGCTATAAAATCCGAGCACCAACAGCACTCATCACCAGTCGCTTTGTAGCAGCAAACAAATTGAGTGATCAAACTTCTATATGCTAAATAGTAATTGAAGTTATATATGCTCAAAGATTTGCAAGAACTTCAAACGTTAATAAGGACTTAGACAAATATTAAGTGATTCTGTCACACATATGCCAATTAGGTTATAGTGGCGCTGTATGCTTATATTTCAAAGTCCAGTAGCATAAGTATATAAAATTATATTAAATTTGTTTTATATATTTAACATTTTTTTCATAAATAAAGAAAACTTGGTTGTTAACTGACGCGTTTAATTTCTATTCCTAAACTCTTTAGTTTTGCATTTAACAACTACAATTATTTTAGAAGTTATAGCGATTTGTTAACTTCCCAGTATAGGAAGTTGTTGTAATCGGTCTGAAAATCGAAATCGAAATTTTCGACATATTTTCGTCTTTCAAGGTCCCAGGAGCATTTTAAGCAAAAAATTAAAGGAAGTATGGGTGTGTGTGTGTGCGTACGTATGTGGTCATTTTTTCCTGCACGATATCACGCGAACCAAAAAAGATATCGACTTCGTTGGGGTGTCGTTCGAAGCGTATTAACCGAAATATGATATGAAAAGATTTTTATAAAATTCGGTCGAGCCGTTTTTTTGTTTAAGCGGCGTAAGTGATTTTTGTACCTGCACGATATCGCCCGAACCACGAAGGATATTGACTTACTTGAGGTGCCGTTCAAAGCGTATTAGCGACAATTGTATCTGAAAAGATTTTTATAATATTCGGTCGAGCGGTTTTTTGGTTTAAATGACATGGGGGCCTCGGTGGTCTAGAGGTAAGGCGCCTGACTACTATCCGAGAGGTCCCAGGTTCGAATCTTGGCCAGCCCCACGGTCCTTCGCCTTTTCCACTTTCCCACCCACATAACTTCCCTTCTTTCTTCTCCCTTCTTTACATTCCTGATTCCTCCTGTCATAGTCTTCGCTAGTCCTTCCCCGCTCCACCAAGCGCATGTCATCGGTTGGCTGATGAGATTCAATTCGTTTCAGGAGGCATAACACTCCAGCGAGTTGTTTCTCAAAATGCCCCGATGCCAGAGTCGTGAAATGGTTGGAAGTAGGTGGAATAAAAATATCGCGGCTAGGTTGTGGCAGCTCCTTCTTACTTCTCTGTCTCTCTCTCTTTCTACTTTCTATCTTCCGCCTAGAGCTGCTGTTCGACATTCTATACGAAAAAAATATAGATTGTCGAACAGTACAAAGGGGCTTTCCCTAAGACTCTAGTCTACCAGATAAAAAAAGTGATTTTTGGACCTGCACGATATCGCGCGAACTATAAAAGATATCCACTTACGTGCCATTCGAAGAGTATTAACTAAAATATGATCTGAAAAGATTTTCATAAAATTCAGTTGAACCGTTTTTTGTTTAAAGACGTTCGTTATTTTTATGCCTGCACGGTACCGCGGAAATTAAAAACTATATCGACTTCATTGAGATGCCGAAAAAAGAATATTAACGAAGAAATGCTCTGAAAAACATTTCAAAATATTCGGTCGGGCCTTTTTTGTTTAAATAGAAAAACTTCAGCTAATTGTCAGAAAGACATTAAATTGACAAGTTTTGCTAATATCTAATAAACTCGATGGAATGAGTCCCGTTCTAAACCATGTGATGTTTTTTTGGGTTCTGCACAGCGATAGCCTTCCAACGAAACATCCCTTGTCAAAATCCGACAACCTTTCAAAATCGTGCAAAAATTTCGCCACCCTTTACAAACAGCACGAATTTTTCAAACCTTGGATTAGCACTTTTTGACGGGGAATTGTTTTCTACGCGTAATGCAGTTTTAGAAAATTGCGGTTCATCCCGGGATTTCAAGTAGTTACCGCAAAATTTGTTCTTTTTGGTCCAGTCTGACAAGTACTTAACAATGCTAATATTTCTGGAAAGCTTTGGAATTTCCAAATGAAGTCATTCGTTTCTCAGTTTGTCAATGGCGCTTCAGCCTGCTAAATATAAATTTGAACACCCGCTTTAGTGCAGCGAACGAAATACGGAGGTCATGTTTGTTTGCTAACGTTCAGGAAAAACAAATTCTCTAGAAAAATCTTGTGGATTTACTACTATTATAGTTATTTGAACTAGCTTCTCTCGGGATTGCTTTGTCATCAGTTCTGATACTAGCCAATTTTCCATTAGTGCTAAACGTAAAACTATTTTGTAAGAAGTCAGTTTATTCCATCTTCGTTCATCATACTGGGAAACCCACATCCCAACTAGTTTGAAAGTATTATTAAAAAAATAATCGTTTAGTACAAAATACCCTTTTTTAAAATAGTGGGAATAGAGTTCAACCAAAATATATAAGTAGGTGAGAAAATTTCTGATCCAACAAGCCCAAGATCACTATCCTACTACAATTATTTCAGAAGTAATAACGGTTTGTTTGAAAGTGTTTTTAAAAAAATTCTTATTTCGTAAAAAAAGTAATTATTAACAGGTTGTTTTGGTGTACCCTCTTCCCCAAAATATATACATAGTTTCGTCATGAAAAATTCTTAGAATATTCTGAGTTATAAGATTCTCGCTAAAATGTACCGCAAAAATATTTGACCCGTCCTAACAATTTGCTATGTAGCACCTTTCAAAATTCAAAATTATGCCCAACACAAGATGGCGGAAGACTATAATATAGTAAAAAGTAGAATATATGTCCTATCAACTTAAAATTTTGCACAAATGCATAGCCACCATATCAATTTGTGACATTTTTTGTAAAAAAAAGTGAAAGTTCCGGTGTTAATAAAATACATACGAGCATGAGGTAAGTTGTTTCTTTATACTGATTGGAACAATAAAAACTGTACATTCAAAATTATTTTGTATTTTTTAGTATATTTTAAAATAAAAGTGTATATTTCAGTTTTTTTAGACTGTATTAGTTTCATAATAAACAAGTGCCTTTTTAAATCATGCTAAAATAATGAATTTTTAAAGTCTCAGTTTATAGGGAAATTATTGTAATCGGTCCGACAATAGAAGTCGTAATTTCATTTTTCAAGATCCTAATTCAGTCAATAGTCCTTGTCCGGAGGTGGTAACCCATACGTTTAACTTTAAAAAGGCTAACTTTAGTAAGCTGTCATCTAAACTTGCCATGGTTGATTTCAGCAACTTACTTTCAGCAAATGAGTTGGATGACGATGTGGCACGGTTTTATGGCGTACTATATGTAGCCCTCGTTTCTTGCATACCTTATGAGCCCCAAAAATTGCCCAGTTCTTCTCCACCTTGGTTCCATAATGAAATCAAGCATCTGAAAAATCAGAAGAATAGACTCCGGAAAACCTATTTAAAGAAGAAGTACTCTACGAGTCTCAACTCGTTTATGAATTGCTATAATCGATTTCATTCACTCTCTTTTACTCTGTATCGTGAATATCTTAGCAGTATGAGTGATAAAGCGTTTACCTATCCTAGAAACTCCTTCAAATTTGTCAACTCTAAGAAAAAACTTGATAGTTACCCTAATACTACGCAGCACAGGAACTGGTCTTGCTGTGAGTCAATAGCGATTTGCAACATGTTTTCTTCATTCTTTCATCAATCTTTCTCACATTTTGACTTTCAGCCTAATGACAATAATTTTCGTCACATTATTCCTAACCGAGAGGCTCATTTTTTACCTCTCTCAATTACTAGTGCTGATATCGTGGAACATATTGATGAACTCCCATTCGACTTTGCTTGTGGCCCCGACGGTATTCCTCTTGCTGTCCTTAAGTCCTGTGGGAGGTCTCCACTAAAAACTCTTCTCCAAAAATCCCTGGATAAAGGATACTTCCCTACTCGTTGGAAGAATTCGTTCATAGTTCGTAGTCACAAAAATGGTAGCAAGAACGAAATATTGAATAATGAATTTTTGAATCAATTATCTATTCTAAATTCGTTCTTATCTGCAAGAGGCTAGTCTTCACGAAGTCTCAACTACCACCAATCTCCTTGAGTTCACTTCTCATGCTATCGAGGGCTTCGTTTCCGGTTGTCAAACTGACTGTGTTTACACTGATTTTAGTAAGGCATTTGACAAGCTCTCCCATGCCATTATAATTCTCAAATAAAGAATGCTGGGCTTTCCGCATGCCCTTCTAGTATGGTTCCAGTCCTACCTTGCTGACCAGACCTACCAAGTTCTTTTTCATGGATCCAAATCAGGAACCATTGAAGCGACATCAGGTGTCCCTCAAGGAAGTCATCTTGGCCCTCTTCTCTTTATTCTATCAATTGATGACATTGCTAAGAAACTGTAGAATATTGATTTACGCTTATGACATCAAATTGTACCGTCACATAAAGAGTATCGAGGACTGCAAACTTTTGCAAGTTGACCTTGATATCTTTTACTCTTGCTGTGCTAACAACAACCTCTTAATATTAGTAAATGTGATGTCATGACTTTTATTTGGAGACGTCATCCTATTATTTTTAACTACACCTTTTCTGATGAGGGTATCCCTCGTGTAAATTTTGTTAAAGATCTCGGGATTAGATTTGATAGAGAGCTGAATTTTTCCACTCACATCAAATATATCTCTTCCAGAGGTAGTTTAGTCCTGGGTTTTATAAAAAGGTGGTCCAAAGAATTTAACAACCCCTTGATTACTAAACACCTATACATTTCTCTTGTCAGACCATTACTCGATTATGCATCACAGGTTTGGTGTCCTAACTACAATTCGCATGTTAGAACTATTGAATCGGTTTAACGAAGGTTCGTTCGATTCGTACTGAATCATCTTCCTTGGGGAAAACCCAATAGTTCTTCCATCCATCTTAAACTCTCTTAACAAGCGTCGTGAGGTAGCAGATGTTGTATTTGTTCATCAGCTCCTCAGTGGAAAGGTCGACTCAGGTTTTCTAGGACGCCGTGCTTCGTTTAGAGAGAATTGTTATAATCTGAGAGGTCCACCTCTTTTACAAATCAACTCCTCTAACACGAATTACGGCAGATTTGAACCTGTCAATCGCATGTTCGTTAATAGCCGTGTTTTTTTAGTGAACTATATAGTTCTTCCGCATAGAAATCTCAAGACCCAGGTTTTATCGGGGTCTCTATCGAGGTTTTGGGAAATTTCTCAATTTCCCTTTCTTTACGGAATATTGCATACTTTCGGGGTCGGAAAGACGTAATTTAAAAATAAAAACAACGGGAAAGTGATGAGAGCAAATTTATAACAAATAATTGTTTTGTAGAAATACATATGTACATATATTTATTATTGTCTAGAGGGGATTTCGTGTTACAGTGTAAACTAACACTTAACTTCCGTTTAATTTTAAAATTTTTAAGCATCGAAGTAGGCGCTTCATGAAAGTGCCCTTGTCATTTTTTAATGAACTCGATAAAACAACTACAGTGGAAATCGGATAAGAAAGACGAAATGTTGGGGCCGGGATGAGGATTTCGCGGTATCCGAATTTCGTATTAACCGTTGTCTTTGATATACCACAATAAAAACGAGTTAAATACAAATTGAACTCCGGCTTTATCTAAAAAGTAAGTAAAAAAGAGAAACAAAGAAAAAATTGAACTGTACTTATTCGCACAAATTACAAAAAGAAGAGGTGCACTGAAAATCAAAAACAGGCTGAAGTTTTTCTTGAAAATTAAAAAGATTAAATTTAGTAAACTTAACTACGACGCACTTGTTTCGGCGAATCCTCCATTTTCAAAAACATTAGACCTATTCTGAACTTCTCGTATGCTACGGATGTAAGAAAATTCCAGGAAATTTTAGAGTAGGACTGCATATTTAGGAGAAGGCAGAGAACAAAATTAAATTTGTCCTTCAAAAATTTAGCGGAAAGAAATCATCAGAGAAATTGGAGAAAATATGAACAAAAAAAGTGCCGCAGAGACTCTTTTTTCGTGTTAAGCAAAGAGTGTGGAATGCCTGACCTTGACCTGACCAGGAATGCCTTATCAGAACCTGATCAGGAATGTCCGATCAGGATCTGATCAGGAGTGCCTGACCTGGACCTGATCAGGAATGCCTGATCAGGAACTGATGTGGCTCGCCTGATCAGGAGCTGATGTGGTTTTCCTGACCAGGACCTGACCAGGAAGTAATGGGGTTTGCCTGATCAGGAACTGTTGTGGTTTGTTTGACCAGGATTGCTTGATTTGGAATTAATTAGACTATTCTAATCTGAAATTGTGGGGTGAAAAAGAGATAATGGGTGAATTCGAAAATTCAACACTGCCAAAACACTGCAAAATTCAGCAATTAGAAGTCTGTAGCTGAATTCTGCAGTGTTGCGGCACTTTGCACCAATTCTTTCCACAAACCGTATTAAAAACTTCAAAACAAAATTGTTTCAACAACGCAAAATCCATTATTTTCACCAAGCTGTATTAAAAAACTAAGAACCAAATATTTCACATATGTAATTGTTTCACAGAACTTATGAAAAACACACAAAATGCAATGTTTTCAACCAACTTCAAAAAGCAACTTGTGAAAAACACACAAAATCCAACGTTTTTAACGAACTTAAATAAAATATAGTTTAAAAAACCAAAAAATACGCTTTTAATTTAAAATGAACTAAAAAGTAAAAAATTATTTTTAATGTAAAATTTTTATTGCTCCAGCCAGTATATGGGAACAGCCTATGTTTCGAAATGTAAAAAAGCGTGGGGCTCCTTACCTATTTCCTTATTTTATTAACATTGGAACTTTTCGTTAGCTTTTTTGTAATACTGAAAAGAAAAACTTCTTGGCGCGAAATCGACGATTTTTATTAACACATGATATCATCGTTGCACCGAAGTTTTTCTTTTCAGTATTACAAAAAAGTTTTTTCAAATTTAACGCTTTCGACATGGTTTTCTGTAGATTTTGGCATGCTGAAAACGATCCCGTTGTCCGATTTGCCCTATCATTCCATAGTTTTGAGATATTTAACGCGCAAAAGTGCAAAAAACACGCTTTTTGGCACTTTTAGGTTAGGATTGCTCAAAATCCTGACGTGATAGGGCAATTTGGCCAACGGATTCGGATTCAGCGCGAAAAAATACTTATGATACGACTATTAAATTGGAAAGGAGAAAAAATGACCCGTTTTTTGCAGACCAGTGTTTTCGAAGTTCTAGTCCTCCAGCTCGAAGAAGCTGAATTAGTTGTTTTTGTTTCTCTCTTGCTTCTTTCTATGTTGTCGGCGCCAGTCATCAAACCGTCAACGTAAAAATCGTTGAGTACTGCGTTGGAGCCGATTTGGAAAGTTTTTGATTCATCTTTCGCTAATTGGTGCATAGTTCGGATGGCAAGGAAAAGAGCACTCTTTGTTCCGAACGTTACGGTTAACAGTTTTGTAATCTTGTATGGGTTGATCTGGTGATTCCCTCCAAACTATTCGTTGATAATCGGCATCGTCTGGATGAACTCGTATCTGCCGGTACATCTTCTCTATGTCGGCCATGTAAGCAATTCGATATTTTCTCCATCGTATGAGAGTGGACATTAACGAGTCTTGTATTACTGGTCCATTCAATAATTCAAGTCAGGATCTTGTTGGAATCGTTTCTCCATCTGCCTCAATGTTCGAATGGCGATGTGTCTTGATGCGCCAAGTTGTACTTTATCAGCTACAAATGGAAGCCGGATTTGATAACGTCCGTTGCTGCCTCTAGTGACGTTGTTGTTGAAATGGTTTTCACAGCGAGTTTCTTCGTTTGTCCACTTGGGTTACCTTGGGTTAGTTTAGGTTGGTTGAGCAGAATGCCGAGCCGGGTTTTCAACAATGCTCTCTTGTTGTCGTAATTTTCGACGAGAAGCCGCCATGCTGGTTCGTAATTGGCGTCACTAATGAGCGTGTTGCTGAGTAGTCGTGCAGCTTCTCCAGAAAGATGAGCCTTTAGATATTGGAGTTTTTGTGCTCCTGTTAAAGATATTTTGGTATGCACAAGGCGGGAAAATAAATCTAGGAATGATGGCCATGACTCGTAATCCCCTGCAAATGTAGTAGTTTCACATTGTTGATGTATTGCGTAATGCAACTGTTGTTTAATTCGGCTGATGACTGCTCCGCTATTGCGACTGGTTCTGCGACTGACAGCGTTTAGTGATAGTCATCATCGATTTTGCAGTACATGTCGATATAGGCGTTTTCTGTATCGGCATACCACTCCTCTTTGAAGTACAGCTGCTCTTTCTCATCCATCTTCGTCTTGATTGATGTGATCTGTCGATGATTGTTCTTGAATTCCGTCCAGTCATCGTCGAGCATCTTGAGCCTTTTTTGAAAATACTGCGCTGTCTTCCTAGATCCTTGAGATAGTTTCTGAAAGACCTTTCGAGTCTCTCTCGTACTTCGCTCTGTTGAATTATTAATGCATCCATATTTGTATTGCGGCTTGAGTTATCTTATTGAACCCCGATCCGGCTCGAAGGACCAATGTTCAGAATTAGCAATGTAATTTCTGACTCAATAAAAAGGTGCCGGAAGGGTGTGATTCAATTGAAAGATAACTTTTTCCAATAATCAAATTACTATTTATTTGCAATCATTAGATTTTCTCAAATACAAATTCAATAAAATTCAACCATAGATTTACAAATTGCCAAAAATATTTCAATTCAATCTAAAATTCATTATTAATTCGTGACTTATTACTTTAATTTCGTAAATTACTCTTTATTTGTTTTGTAAATAAGAATTACCAAAATATTGCTTGCTCTGGTAGCTTAAATGGATAACGCCACCTCTCTGTCAGATGACGATTGATGTTTCGCCTGATGTGTTCTGCAATTAGAACAGCCAGGAATAACCTTTGTGGTGCTGCACTCCGGTTTCGTTCTTGGAAAGCGCTTGGGATTTGCATGCTGCTTGCTGCCCTGGTTGCTGCTTACTGGACTGCTTTGCCTGGTTTCTTTGCAAATTCGTCCCTCTGTGATTGGTTAGAGTAACTGCTGAAATCAATTTTGATGATTAAGTTACTGCTGTATTAAAGACTTCAAAGCTGTCTTTAATTCGGGCTTTACTGGGAAAAGACCTCAATTCTGTCTTTTAAGAATGCTAAGTTCGATACTTAGGCTTTGAAATTGCTTTATTGCTAAAAACTCAATGCAGATTTTATCTTCTAGTTCAAGACTCTAGAAAGATTAAAAGCAATCTGATTTCACGCCGTCTGTGCGTCGGTATTTATTTTCTATTCGAATAATAGGTAGCTGCGGCTAGCCTTTGGTAGGGGGCTTCGTTTTTGAAGTATATAATTTCGGGTTTATGTACTAGATCTGCGTGCGATGTCCGATCAGCTGTTCTCTTCTGACTGGTAGACGTCAAATGGAGTTGTTTGTTTTGGTGAGTATTTTCTTCTAATTTTAGTTTATTTACTAATTTTATGTTATGTTTTCAGGTTTTAGTGGGGGATGAAATGAGGAGGAGCCCGCGATTACTCCATTGGGGTTGACAGGTGAGCATTTTTGTGGAACCTGTTTTGTATTTTTGAAGTGAAAACTTCTTTAGCCACGTTGGAACTTTTTGATAGGGGAAAATGTTATGGGCTCGCGTCACCGACATGCTCATGACTGGCGCACGCGCTCAATAGATTATAATCAAAAACTTTTTGATTTTGAATAAAAAAATAAATCTGACCGCCTACTATTATTCAATTAAGTATCGAAAATGAAAATATAAAACCAGTCATTTTGACTGATGTGTTAAATATCTGTTTTCCAAATTTGTTTGGATCCTTGATCCTGAAGATGTCTTCAGACGATAACAAAAGAAAAAAAGGTCAAATGTTCTACTTTTGTCAGAAACTCGTATGAAAAACGAAGATACACTTGATGTTCCGAATTTCAACTTTGTTGTAAGTTATAAAAGACCCGAAGTTCCAGCAGCAGAAGTAGCTATTTATCACAATACTCAAGATACGTCACACCTCATTACTTCATATATATGGACAGGACATACATACTAAATTCACTAGAAGCATTGGTGTTAATGTTTCTGATATATGCGAAATATGCGTTGCTCGTTGCAGTTCCGAGAATGGGCAATACATATTAATGATTGCCGTTTATATTTCGCTTGGAAAATCTATGAGACAGATACAACAATTTTTATTCGGAAATTTGATGATTTATACAAAAGAAGGTTCTGAAATTCTCGAAAAAAGATTCGGCGAAAAATATGATAATGTACCGATGATTTTAAGTGGAGACTTCAATATTAACTTTGCAGATGATAAAAATCTACCATTAATTGAATTTTTAAATGCAACACTTGATTTAAATATTCCAATGATCGGAAACTTAGTACTACCAAATATAAAACGACGATCGATGCGGTTTTTACGCGATACTTAGATAAATTTGAATCAAACATTTTCATTTCTTACTTTAGTTACCATAACGATTGTATCTTTTTTACAATAAGTGCTAATGAAATAGGATGGTCAAAATTGCTACAATTATTACATAATTTAAAAAATAATTCTGAGATATCGGTTGAAGATGCAGGAGCATTAAATTTTATAGAAAAAAGTACACTTATTAATGAAGACGCAGTTACTTGTGCTACATATTTTAATAAGTTGGTTAATGTCCTAACTGCAATCAAAAAGATTTAGTCCTTTCAAGAAATATAGAATTTTGTATTACTTCAAAAGAATCGAATTTCAACATCTAAGTTCTAAGTTTTCGCTTCTATCGGCAGTCCCTATAACTGCCAATTTTTTTTTTTATCTTTTTTGTTTACAGAATTTGACGATTTGCCGACGGCTTTTTGGATGTATTCTGGGATGGATTTTCTTGGGGCGTTTTTCATCGCCTTGGACTTTGGTTTTTCATCCTCGTTGGTTTGAAAAAAGGTAAGAGCTTGTATATTTAATATTTATATTTAACTAGTTCTTTTCTATTTGAAGGTATAAATTTCTTGTAGTTTTTTTTGTGTTGTGCTGTCCTCTAACTTGTGTGTTTTGTTTGTACTTTTATGTGATCATGTAATTTTGTTTTGTTGATTTTTTAATAAAGTGACAGAAATAGAGAAATTGGTGTTTTATTTATTTATCCCTCTTTACTTGGTTTTTGTTTTACAGTGTTGCAGGAACACCTTCAATGCATCGCAATGCAATGGAACAGTTGTTTAACTTTCAACTTTTACGCATACAACGCATTCAATAATAATCGGTCAAATTGGTGATATTAAAAATGGATTTTAATGAGGGATTCAATACGAATTCAACATGAATTCAAATTTCAAAACGTATTTAAGTGCCCACACGCAACGCATTAATGTGTTGTAGGGACATCGTCCTACTACTTCCGGTCTTACTTAGCTAAGGGGATATGTTTCGGAAAACATAATCGACGAAGGCTAAGTAATAAAAAAAGAATAAAAATTAGTTTAGTTGTCAGTTGTCAGTGAAAACTAAAAATAAATATCAGAGAAAAATATAAGTATTTTATCGCGTCATTTTAAATAAAAAAAGTTAAAAGGATCAATAAAGAAAACTAATAGTACCTGTAAATAACATAAATAAAATTGTTAATTAATAAGAATAGAATAAAACTTGGTGTACAAAATAATAAAAGTGTGTACAAAATAAAGTTCAATAACTTCAAGCGTTTTGTGAATTACTTTGGATACAAAATAGAAACTAATATTGGGAAGAGGCCCCAATAAGTGGTGACCCCGAAGAACAGAAGAACCCGAAGAGCTACAAGATAGCGAAAGAAAGAAGAAAGAAGAAAGAAGAAAGAAGAAAGAAGAAAGAAGAAATAAGATAAGTCCTTAATTTAAATTTTAATTTTGGAGAATAAAAACTAAATACAATATACATATAATTGATTTTAAAAATTATTATCTAAATATATATATATACATATAATTGATTTACAAATTATTATATTTAAATTGGTGATTAATTATAGACATTTATTGATTCTTTGCTCCTTTGAATTGTGGATTATATTGAAGAAGTGAGGTTGACCTTGTTTTGGTTTTCCTGTTTAGTTTTGTTTTCTGCTGGCTATTTTGTTTTCGTCTGGTGATATCGATTCATTTTTTTTTTCTGGAGTACGTTTTCCGTTAAGAGCTAAACATGCAACGGGAAAATTATTTGGATAACTCTTTCGTAGTAGAAATGGAGGAATCCTTGAACAGCCTGGAGGAGGGGCTGCCGGATCGGCGAAGGGTTCGGGCGGAGATAGACGTAGCCTCCACGGCGAGAGTCAGCCTGCCCGAATTCCAACCAGCAGATCCGGCAGTCTGGTTCTACCAGGCTGAAGCCCAATTCAGCTTAAACGGGATAACTTCTGATAAACAGAAGTTATCCCACATTATCGCAGCATTGCCCACAGATGCTGCGAAAATACTTTTACACAACTTCCCCGACCTCAGCTCAGCCAGCTATGAGAATGCAAAGAAACGGTTGCTTGAGAGATACGGTTTATCTACAAGGAACCGCCTCGAGCAACTGCTAGCGGCACACGAGCCAGGGGACAGAAAGCCCTCTGATTTTTTAAGAGGCCTGCAAAGTCTGGCCGGAGACAGCCTTGGTGAGAGCGAGGGCCTCATCAGGGGTCTTTGGGAACGGCGTCTTCCCAGGGACATTCAGGTGGTCCTCGCTGCGTCTACGGACCAGTCTTTGGACCAACTGTCCAGGCTTGCAGATAAGGTGTGGGAGGTGACATCTCACCAGCCCGCACCTGCTCAGGTGTCTGAGGTTAGGACCTCATCATCCCTGGAGAGGACGGTGCAGTCCCTCCAACGTGAGGTACGCCAGTTAAGGGCACTCATGTTGGGGGGGAAGCATGGTCCTCAACAGGGGTCGGCGAGAGGGGCTGCTGGTCAACGACAGCCATCGCCATCTTCGGGGAAGATCAACAACCCCACCAATCCGGGAGCCATCTCCAAGCCCTCCGGCGCGCAGGCACTGCCTGGGACGCTCTGTTACTACCACTACCGCTTCGGTAGTGGAGCAGAGCGGTGCACCCCACCATGCGCTTTTAAGGGTCCTGGCTCAGCAGCCAAGAGGGACCGGAGGACAAAGGGCCCCCGTTCAAAAAATTAAATTGGCGGGGAGTCGCCACATCCGCGGGCGTCTCTCAGCAGAGACGCTCGTGCAGATTATTTGTCCGCAACCAGCACAACCAACTCGATTTTTTAATCGATTCTGGCGCGGACATATCATTAGTTCCGAAGCACACGTTTAGGGTACAAACAACATGCCCTAATTTGCTTCTGCGGGCCGCAAATGGATCCACGATCCAAACATTTGGCACGAAGTTGCTGGAACTGAACCTAGGTCTTCGCCGACGGTTCATCCACAACTTCATAATAGCCAACACAAACAAAGCTATACTCGGTGCGGACTTTCTCACAAAGTTCGAACTCATTCTCGATTTTAAACATCGAGAATTAGTAGACTCGCAGACCAGTCTGCGAACTGATGTCTGTACTACTAGTGAGTATATACTCGAGAGCTTTGAATGCCAACATCTTGGCAAATATAAAGTATTGTTAATGAAGTACGCTTCATTAACACAACCACCAAATTTTAACCTACCGGTTAAACACAATGTGCAACACCACATTGTTACTAATGGGCAATTACCTTTCGTTACCGCTCGTAGACTTCATCCTGAGAAGCTCAAGGTGGCGAAATTGGAGTTTGAACATATGGTTCAACTAGGGATTTGTCGACCATCGTCGTCTCCCGCAGCATCTCCACTTCATCTGGTCCCTAAACGGGATACAAATGATTGGAGGCCATGCGGCGACTACCGTCGCCTTAATGCAGTCACAGTGCCGGATAGATATCCAATCCCGCACATTCACAATTTTTCTGTGAACCTTCACGGATGCACGATTTTTTCGAAGGTGGATTTGGTACGTGCGTATCATAACATCCCCATTGCACAAGAAGACGTGCATAAGACTGCCATAATAACACCTTTTGGTCTGTTTGAGTTTACTCGCATGCCATTTGGGTTAAGAAATGCAGCCCAGTCATTTCAAAGATTTATGAACGAAGTCACAAGAGACTTAGACTTCGTTTATGTCTATCTAGACGATATACTTATCGCTAGTAAATCCGAGGATGAGCATCTCACTCACCTCGAATTACTGTTTAAACGCCTTGATAATTTTGGTTTAACAATAAAATTATCAAAATGCGTTTTTGGGGTCAGTGAGATCAACTTTTTGGGACATAGTATCGGCAAGGACGGAATCCTTCCATCACCCGAACGAGTCCAAGCAATTAGTGACCTCACAACTCCAACAACAGTCAAACAAATACAAAAATTTGTAGGAATGGTGAACTTTTATCACCGATTTATTCCTAAACTAGCACAACTGCTAGTACCGATCAATGAACACTTGAGGGAACTCCTCAATTTTTCATCAACAACAAAAAATAAGGAACAACTTCCTTGGCCCGCAGAATGCCAACAAGCATTCCTCGACGTGAAAGCCGCAATGGCTGCAGCAGTGATGCTGATACACCCACTAGAGGATGCTAAGTATAGCGTCACAACTGACGCTTCCGATTTTGCTATCGGAGCTGTGCTGGAACAATTTAACGGTCACAGATGGCAACCATTAGCTTTCTTTTCTAAGAAACTATCATCTGCTGAACGAAATTATTCTGCATTTGATCGCGAACTACTCGCAATCTTCGCAGCAATAAAACATTTTCGGTACTTTGTTGAAGGAAGAAATTTCGTGGTCTACACTGACCACAAACCTTTAATACATGCCCTTCACACAAAAACCGAAAGATCTCCCCGCCAAACAAGACACCTGAGCCTAATTTCCCAGTTCACAACCGACATCAGACATGTCTCTGGGAAACAAAACGTTGTCGCAGATTATTTATCTCGCTCATTAGCGGCCGACAACGTTGACACAATTACCTTCGATTTGCCACATCTGGCGAAAGCACAAGAAGGTGACAAAGAGTTACAACGACTCCAAGAGCATCCCAGTAGTAGCTCGAAGGTAAAACTAATACTCACACCAATTCCTTTCACAACTCATGAAGTTTGGTGTGAGATTAGCACGGGTACATTACGCCCATATATACCTTCATCATTAAGAAAATTAGCATTCAATGCTGAACATAGCTTGTCGCATCCAGGCATACGTGCCACAAGGCAAGCTATTACTAAAAAATATTTTTGGCCAGCGATCAATAAAGACTGTAACAACTGGTCTAGATCCTGCATAGGTTGCCAAAAATCTAAAGTTTCGAGACACACCAAATCTCCACATGAAGCTTTTAACCCACCAAATAATAGATTTGAACATATCCATATGGATATTGTTGGACCATTGCCCCCATCTCGAGGATATTCATACATCCTAACAATCGTAGACCGATTTACGAGATGGCCGGAGGCATATCCAATGCGAGACATCTCTGCTACTACGGTGGCCAAACATTTTGTCACCGAGTACGTCCCAAGATTTGGCGCACCACTTGAAATTACAACAGATCAAGGGTCGCAATTTGAATCGAAACTATTCAATGAAGTCACAAGACTTCTAGGTACGCATAGGATACGTACCACC
Source organism: Thereva unica (assembly GCA_949987705.1). Lineage (NCBI taxonomy): Eukaryota > Metazoa > Arthropoda > Insecta > Diptera > Therevidae > Thereva > Thereva unica. The sequence goes on along the minus strand of OX465281.1, from coordinate 122,240,715 downwards.
GCATACCATCCACAAGCAAATGGGATGGTAGAGCGATTCCATAGACAACTAAAAGCGGCCTTAATGGCAAGGGACAACACTACTCATTGGAGTGAGGATTTGCCCTTTGTTTTATTAGGTATTCGCTCAGCAATTAAAACCGATTTACAATGCTCACCAGCAGAGCTTGTCTATGGACAGAATCTGAGGCTTCCCAATTCAATTTCCATCCCAACGGATGAGAGCCCAATAGAGCACTCAGAATTTCTAACACGTCTTCGCACACACATGAAAGGTCTGTCGGCGACACAACCCCGACAGTCAGTTCAAAATGATGTGTACGTGCCGAACACCTTAGAGAACGCGGAGTATGTTTTCATACGTACCGATCGCGTCCGACGGCCTTTTGAAACACCATACGAAGGGCCATTCAAAGTAATCAAAAGATTACGTAAACATTTCGTTGTCAACATAAATGACACAAATAAGTCAATAAGTATCGATCGACTGAAACCTGCTTTTGAGTGTGACCGAGACGTTGAAGCAGCATCAATTCGCTCGGTACACTTCATGTAACGCTACGCTGGGAGGGGAGTATGTAGGGACATCGTCCTACTACTTCCGGTCTTACTTAGCTAAGGGGATATGTTTCGGAAAACATAATCGACGAAGGCTAAGTAATAAAAAAAGAATAAAAATTAGTTTAGTTGTCAGTTGTCAGTGAAAACTAAAATAAATATCAGAGAAAAATATAAGTATTTTATCGCGTCATTTTAAATAAAAAAAGTTAAAAGGATCAATAAAGAAAACTAATAGTACCTGTAAATAACATAAATAAAATTGTTAATTAATAAGAATAGAATAAAACTTGGTGTACAAAATAATAAAAGTGTGTACAAAATAAAGTTCAATAACTTCAAGCGTTTTGTGAATTACTTTGGATACAAAATAGAAACTAATATTGGGAAGAGGCCCCAATAGTGTCACATCCTTATAATGTAACGCATTGCAGTAAAATCCACTCAAGTATAGCAATGCAATGCAACGCAATTATGTACTTCCAGCTTTATTCAAAACAATTGTGTATTTTAAAAATATTACCCAGCAGGCATTATAGCTCATATTGAGCTAAATATGATCTATTTGCGATTGGCAATTTTTTCGTTTAAAGTCTCAAATAGTAATTTATGAGATACATATGAGGTAATAGTGAGTTAATTGGCGCATGTTTCTGAACTAAATATGAGGTCAATATGAGGTAAATCAAGAGCTAAATGCTATCTCAAAATGAACTCATATTGAGCTCACTGAGCAGAAAAAAAGTACTGAGAAATGTTAAAAAACAAAATTACTATTTTTCACATTATTTTTTTTTTCTGTCTTCCTTCTACTATTTTTTATATTCATATATGTAGTTTTATATTATTATATATTTTACTTATGATTTGAGAATATTTTTTTTTTCGATTGCCGCGTACGAGATTCGAACCTGGGTCGCTGGAACATGAAGCCAACATTCTACCAACTGTGCTATTGAGACTAATGTGGATGCGCCGCCGTAAGAGTGTATATAAATGACAAATATCATATGAGCTAAATATGAGCTAAATATGAGCTCATTGTGAGATTTGTCTAAATAAATATCTAACGATGGAGGTTTTCTTATAACCGCACAGTGGGACGAATTGCCTAAAACGTGGACAAAAGTCCGAAAATAAAAGTTTCGATTAAGGGATTTCCATCTTTTGGTTTAACTACAGTATTGTTGACACTATTAAATCCCGGCAGTAGAAACGGTTAATTGTTTTTCCAGATTCGAAATATTGAAAATGGAGAATGTTTCTCCAGGTGTATATACTAAATTTTAAATGCTTTATGACTTGTTAAGCGACGTGTTAACATTTGTTATTGAAATAAACAATAATTATGTATAATAACGAGAAAAATTTATAAAACTCAATCGAAATTAAGAGATAAGTTATGAGTTCCACGGAATACCACTAAGTGAAATATTTTTTTATAAAATAAGTTATATTTACTTCAGGATTAAAAAAGAAAATCCAGCTACTAGCTGCAACTCTCTTAGTAAACCACATATGCAGTTACAGCTGCTACATTTTATTTTTGATGAAATGTCTATAAAAGTGCGGGAAAATTCTCCATATTGTTAAATTTGCACGAAATTTTGTGGTATTATGTTATCGACGTCGCTGATGACGAATTTCATGTCAAAATTTTAAAATTCAAAACGGCGGATCTAATATGGCGGACATAATTTTGAAAATTTGTAGAAATAAGTTCAAAGCTTGTATCTACATATATGTTTTTGAGCATGCCGATTACGAATCTGATGTCAAAATTAGGAAATTCAAAATCACGGATGTATATACCTATAAATATTAGTTCAGTCGTCAAAGCACAATGCGAATGCAAACCTCTAACTAAATGTTAACTCACGAAACTTTTTCTAAAAAAACAAGTTTTTTGTGAGTGAATATGTTAAAAAAGTTTCGGAATATTGGTTGTCCGCTGCTCCTAAAAACAGAAAATTCCGTTTTTGGCCAATATCTTTTAAACGGCAAGTCCCATTCTAAAATATTGTTTACAAAGTTTGTAGATAATGCGATTATCTACAAAGAATCACCGTTCATGAATTTGTTTACATGACCTAATACGCAAATTGTATCGGTCATCAGACATTCAATAAATCCTCTGTTGGACTACGTGGCTAATATTTTCAGGCGTGATTTTTGGATGGTTTTGGAGAAAAAAAAATTGTTCTAGAGAGGGGGCTATCCCCACTATCCACTAAGGTACAGGGTGTTTACGAAAGAAAAAATGTATTTTTTTAATATTTACTTAAACTTGAATAATTCCTAGACTAATTTTCGTAGAACAACGTAATTCGGTTCGTGTTTTAGGTAAATGTGTATTCTTTTATATGATATTAAGTGAATGACATCGTTTACAAGATATGTAATTAAAAATGTGATCTAAATCCCAATGTTTTTCGTTTTTTCAGAAAAATTCCAATATTTTAGAATTTTGGTCTTATTTTGAACCTACATATCTTGTAAAGGGAGTCACTCAAGTTCCTGTTCTTAAAATTTTCGAATTCAAGTATCAAATTCGTATTCAGCATGCTCAAAATCATATAAATACAAGTTTTGAACAATTTTGAAAAATTATGTCGGCCATATTGGATCCGCCATTTTTAATTTCCAAATTTTGACATCAAATTCGTAATCGGCATGCCCAAAAACTTCTAGATACAAGTTTTGAGTTTATTTCTACAATGTTTTAAAAATAATGTCCGCCATATTGGATTCGCCATTTTGAATTTTCAGTTTTTGATATTAAATTCGTGATCAGTGAGCTCGATTACCCTATAATACCGAATTTCGTCCAAATTCATCAATATTTAGACTTTTGCCCACGTTTTCGGCAATTCGTTCCACTGTGAACCGTTGTAAATTCCAATTACGAAAGGTTCCTATATAATCCCTCCGACATTCGCAAGTATTGGCCAAAATTGCTCAGTTGAGCTATTAAAAATTGGCAAACCATCGACATTAATGTTTAACAAAATGCCATTATCTTTTTGTAAATTTTAAAATGCCTTCTTAAGCAAACTGTAACATCTTGCTGCCAATATTTGCATTCTTCATCGATGTTCGTCACTTCTACTGATTTTGGTGTCATCAGAACGGTTCTTCCTTCAGTTGGAAATTTACTAGGAAGTAGTTTGTTCAGAACACTAAGTAAATCAGTTATTCCATTTCTACCGATACCATATTTGTTAGCCCAACTTCCTGTTCCCGCGATTGCATCTCCTACTCTAATATTGATATCATCATTATCGTCAAATTATTCAGATAAGTCGCCCAAATTATCAACTTCATTTCTCATTCGATTTGATTCTTCCTCATCCGAAAATTCGATGATTCCGTCTTAAAAATTATCAAACCAATTATTGCTCATAATTAGCTCATAACAACCTTCCAATCAATGAACATTAAGTGGGACATTCAATTTCGGTTTCTTTCTCACTTTCCTCTCATTATGATCTCATTATTATCTCACAACTGGTTTAATTTTTTTTTTGCATTTGGGATGTCATATTTTCCTCATATTGAGCTCATTGTGAGTTGTAAGACAAATTTCTGGTTTAGTGAGCTCATTTTGCCTGCTGGGTATGGGACCTATATGTAAACTATAATAAGATTAGACATTTGATGTCTCCTGGTGTCCATTTAAAATTACTATTTATCCATATCTCCAATTATTATTATTATTAGAAATACTTTTAAAAATGATAACAAATAAATAATTGTCAAGGGCCATGGCTGCCGCTTTCTTGCCAAATTACACAATTATGACAGTAGTATATTTATATTATGTTATATTAGTAAGGATAATTCCTTTTATTCTAAAAATGTTCCACCTCAAGTGGTAGTTTAAAAAGAATACATTCCGAATATTCCGAATGAATAAAGAAACGGTTCATCTGTCAATTCGAGAAACTTGGGAATGAATAAAGAAACGCATTTTGTGTCTATTTATTCTACGAAATGAATAAAGAAACACACCCTTAAATTACAAAAATATAACTTCGAATTCGCGATATAGCCCAGTCATTTTAAACATGAACCTCTGAAAAAATGCAACTGGAGATTTATCAGCGGGATTCTCTTTATTTTAGGCTCACAAATAATTTCCCAAAAGTCCATAAAGCAAACTGACCGGCTACTCGAGTTACGGAAGGTCAAAGGTCATGAAAATCAGTTTTTCTCAAAAATCTCGTAAATTATCGGTTTTATGCAATTTTTGGCTAAGCAAAGATTGTTCGTGAGATAAATCTGCATAAAAATGTCCTATACGAAATTTACGTAGAACCAATAGTTTTTGAGATATGGGTTTGGGAAAACTCGGGCACACTTTTTCCCCATACGAGGAGGGTCCTGAACTGTTGAGCCATCTCGTTAAGAGATCTGCGACATTCAGAGGTAGTTCTTGAGCTGTTTGTGCAAGAGCGCAGGGCTTTCAGAACCGCCTGACTATCTAAAAAGATGTAAACAGCCCGATTTCTGTCGCCTTGTTGGTTGATCAGTAGAACAGCCTCATGTATTGCTAAAACCTCTGCTTGATATACACTACAGTGATCGGGTAGTCGAAAGGAGACTTCAATCCCAAGCTCTGTGGAAAATACTTCTCCTCCTACTCGACCTTCGAGTTTAGAGCCATCAGTAAAAAAGTTTGTGGCACCTTGAGAACTGTGTGGTCTGTTTTTCCATTCACAACGTGAAGGGATGTGGACTCCGTAGTTTCTTGTGAAGTTGATTTCGGGTATGCAGAAGTCCGTTTTTATGGGGATGGTAACCGAGTCCAGCACTTTCATGTGTCTTCCTACGATTCCGGTCCAAAAGCCAGATTCTTTTATTCTAAGGGCTGCGATGGTTCCGCTTTCCTTAGCCACAAGATTTAAAGGAGGTAGGAATAGCATAATATTTAGGGCGTCTGTAGGAGTGGAGCAAAGGGCTCCTGTTATGCATAACTCCACACATCTTTGTACTTTCTGTAGTTTGTTGAGCATAGTGGACTTATTTAGGGTTGGCCACCATACTAAGACCCCGTATAGGAGTATTGGACGGACAATCGCTGTATAGATCCATCGTACTATGTTCGGGGAGAAACCCCATTTCTTCCCTATGGATTTTTTGCAAGCGAAAAGCGCTATGTTCGCTTTCTTAATGCGCTCTTCTGTGTTTTCATTCCAAAGGAGCTTCTTGTCCAGGGTTATTCCCAGATATTTGGTACTGTTGCTGAATTTGAGCTTGACATTGTTTAGCCGGGGTGGAGTTAGTGGTGGAGTTTTATATCTCCTCGTGAAGAGAACTAATTCTGTTTTATCAGGGTTAACGCTGAGTCCGCGGGTGGCAGCCCAGTTTGAAAGAGTTGGTAACGCCGCCTCCATGAGAGCACAGAGGACTTGTGGGAATTTTCCTTTTATGATGATGACAATGTCATCCGCGTACGCCAGTACATGATGTCCCACTGCCTCCAAGCGTCGCAGCAGCTGGTTCACAGTCGCGACCCATAAAAGTTCAGAAAGTACTCCTCCTTGCGGGGTACCTCTGTTGACGGCCCTTCGAACCGAGCAGTTGCCAAGGGTTGAGCTCACGATCCTGCCGTTAAGCATTTGATGTATAAGAGACGCCAGCGGCGCCTCTATTCTCAGCCGCGCCAAGGCCAGGGTAATGGCGTCCGGGAGCACGTTGTTAAAAGCTCCCTCTATGTCAAGGAAAGCAACTAGGATGTATTCCTTAATTTGGACTGACTTTTCTATGGTTGAAACCAATGAGTGAAGGGCAGTATCCGTGGATCTGCCCTTTGTATAGGCGTGCTGCGCGCCAGAAAGCTCCGAGGTTGGTATGGTCTGCCTCAGATATATTTCAATTAGCCGTTCTAGAGTCTTCAATAAAAAGGATGATAGGCTGATTGGCCTGAAGTCTTTGGGTGTTGTATGGGAGGCTTTTCCTGCCTTGGGTATAAAAACCACTTTTACCTCTTTCCAGCTAGAAGGAATACAGTTGATCTGCAGGCACCCGGAAAACATGGCCTGCAACCAGGGCATTATATGATTAAGCGAGCATTGCAGTTGTGCCGGTACTATGCCGTCAGGGCCTGGTGATTTATAGGGCTGGAAGGTGCTTACAGCCCATTCAATTCTCGCTTTGCTTATGATGGATTTGACCAGCTGTGGTGAGGTCGGAGGGTCTAAGGCGATGGTTGTCTCAGTTACGGTACTACTCGGGAGGTGGGTGTCCATGAGTAGTGTCAAAGATTGTGTGCTTGAGTCTGTCCAATCGCCGTTTTCTTTGCGTAAGTAACTAAGCATTATTGGCGCTTTAGTAAGTATTTTACGTAGCCTTGAGGCTTCCGATGTGGACTCTATATTACTGCAAAAGGTGGCCCAGGAGGTACGTTTGGCCTTCCTTATTGCCATTTTGTATTTATTCGGCTTCGACTTGTAGCTGCCCCAGGAGGTTACGTTGTTGCTGCGTCTAGCTGAATTAAATTCCTTTCCACACTCTCTGCGGAGTGTTTCAAGTTCTGGTGACCACCATGGGGGTTTGGAAGCCTCTTTATGAGGTCTGTTCGGACAAGCTTTATTTATGGCATAAGAGCATTGTTCTGTGAAAGTGTTCACAATGCTGTCGAGTTGTTCCCGGGTTTTGGGAATACCTGGTGGATTAGGGACTAGGTTCTTTGTGATTAGCCTAGTATAGTAACCCCAATTTGTATTTTTAAGGTTTTTTATTTTGGACGGGGTGGTTGAGCTAGATTCTTCCAAAAGGAACTCTATAAACCTGTGGTCTGAGAAAGAGTGCTCCTTCAAGACCTTCCAAGACAGTATTTGGTCAGAGTGAAATTCCGAGACAAGGGTAATGTCCAGCACTTCCTCCCTGTTTTTGGTAACAAAGGTGGGGTCATTTCCCCTTTTACAGATTGCAAGCCTCGTGCCTAATAGGTAGTTAAACATGACTTCACCACGGTCATTTGTGTCCGTGCTGCCCCATTGTGTGTGGTGCGCATTTGCATCGCCTCCCATAACCAGGACTGTGGTAGCATCGGTGTAACTTACCAGGTTCTGAAATGTTTTTGGAGGTAAAGGGCCCTCATCTTCGTGGGCAAGATAAAAGGAGGCCAGCCTGAGTTTTTTCTGTTTTAACTCCAGGTCGACTACGGTAAAATCTCCGTCACTGAATTGAGGGAGAAAGAAGGCATTAATGGCATTTTTGACCATAATACCTGTTCTAGGTTTTCCCTTGCCTTTGGTATAGAAGAGATTAAATTTGGGCGTCCTTAAGCCACAGATCCTGTCACCAGCGATCCATGGCTCTTGGACTAGGGCAACATCGACTTCGCCTGATGCCAGGCAAAGCAAAAGAGCAGCAGACGCCGCTTTACAATGATGAAGGTTTATTTGTAACACCTTCATCATTTTGTTGATTTATGACCTCGACGATGGTCACCTCTGCTTCTTCGTCGCTGGAGATGTCCTCGTCGATGTCCGAGCTAAGGAGTGGGTGCAGATTTTCCATGGCTCTGTCCAACTCGGAGTCTGACGATGCACCAACTTCGCTCCGAGCTTCGGCTTCGCCGTTATTTATTAGTTTTTCAGCCTTCTCGGCTGTGGCCTTGGTGCAGGCCGCCCGATTTACCATGGCCTCCATGTCTGTTTTATAGACCTTCAGCTCTATCTTCTCGAAGCCATAGTTCACGGCGTAATTGTCTTTTGCTAGTTGCTCTAGACACTCTTTATTCAGGAGCAGAACAACTTGCATAGTGGCCCTGTTTGTTTGCTCTGTTTTAAAAACCTTCCAGTTATGGGTTGAAACCTCGGGGTTGAAGGTTTTTAGCATCTCTAAAATTTCTTCTGGCTCCGATGGAGCCACTGGAAGCCATGCTCTGGCCCTTGGACGTGACGGAATGTCACAAGCGTCTACTGCTTTGAGTCGGGCACCTTGCCCAACGTCATGCAAGTACACTAGGTCCTAAATTATTTAATAATCTTCCAATTTATATAAAAAATATTGTTAATGAATTTAATTTTAAAGTAGTTTTCAAGAATTAAGTAATACATACGAAACACTTATTCAATGAATTAATTAATGTATTATGAACTTAGGAATTTGTGTCTCAGGCTCTGAATTATTTTTTTTTCTTTTGTTTTTGGTTCTGTAATATTAGTTTCTAAAGTATCGATATAATTTTTATATATATATATAGATTTTCGAGGGATACCGAATCAGACCACTATTTGCGGGTCCCTTTTCGTCCCTCTGCCTAGAGTCATCTTATTGGGGTTGCAGTGGGTTGTCCCATTGCTCCCTTACTTCGACTCCCCTAGTTATCGCAAGCAGCTGATTGAAGGGAGTCTGCCTCATGTCCTCCATCCACTGGAGTCCAGTTATGGCATCCCTTTTCCTCGCCACCGCCGGACAGTGACACACTATGTGTGTGGCCGTCTCAGGTTCCTCCAGGCACATCCGACAGGTGTCATCCTCCAGAATTCCCATTCTTTTTAGGTGATACCTGAAACATCCGTGTCCTGTAATCAGTGCCACCAACCATCTGAGGGTTCTCCTTTGCATATGCAGGATCCTTCTTCTGGCTGCGGTAATCGGCAGCGTAAGCACCATCTTAGCCTGCCTACACGTGGTCATAGCGTCCCACCGTCTCCGGTGTTCCTCAGCGACCCATTTCTCGATGTAGTTCCTTACCAACCCTCTGCCAATGGCAGAGTATGGCTCCGGTCCCCAGAATTCCGAGGTTGACCCCTGTTTTGCCAGGTTGTCAGCCTTTTCGTTCCCATCGATGCCTGTATGTCCTCTAACCCAAGCTAGCGTCACGTTGTTTTGTTGCGCACACCTGTTCAGTTTTTGGACACATTCCAACGCCAGAGACGCATTAATCTCTGTCTGGTTCATGCGCTTAATCACAGCCTGATTGTCCAGTGCTATAAGGATACTTCTTCCCTGCACCTGACCCTCATTTATGTGATCCAGCGCGTGCAGCAGAGCAAGCATTTCCGCCTGGTAGACTGAGGTGTAATTCCCCAAAGCCAGAGAGCAGGTCAGATTTAAGTCCTCCGAGAAGACTCCCGCACCTGCTCTGCCGTCAATCTTGGATCCGTCCGTGAAGATATATATGTCTTCCGGTCTCCCTTCGGGGAGCGTTCCGTTCCCTATGAGGGTTTTATGATACCTTTCGGTCACCCTCATTTTTGTGATCCCTTCCATGGGCATCATGAGCTCCCTAATCCCTTTAATGCGATCCAGGATCTTCATGTGCCCATATAAGGTTCCTGACGCCTGCCATGCGGCATCCCGTCTCATCCGAATCGCTGAGGCTGCCGCAGTCTTCATCACCTGGAGGTCTAACGGCAGCAGCCCTAACAGCGCCTCCAATGCCGCGGCGGGTGTGGTGCGGAAAGCACCGCTCACACCTACGCAGGCCATTCTTTGCACCTTGTCCAAATGCCTCTTGACGGTTTTCTGTGTGGCTTTAGTCCACCAGACCACCGAGGCATAAGTTATGATGGGTCTCACCATCATGGTATATGTCCAGTATGCTAACCTTGGTGAGATACCCCACCTTAGTCCACATACTCTTCTGCACTGGTGAAGCACCCTTGTCGCCTTCTTAATCTTCTCTTCAACGTGGTATTTCCAGGTTAGTCGCGAGTCCAAGTATACACCCAGATACTTGACCATCCCAGACACCTTGATCCTCGATCCAAAAAGCATGAGGGGCTGAAAATCCAGATCTTTAATCTTCCTAGTGAAGATTATCGCGTCTGTCTTATTAGCATTTATGGTGAGGCCCTGTTCCGTACACCACTGCTCAACCACTTGGAGTGCATTCCTCATGATATCTGCCGTAGTGCTCATAAACTTGCCACGTGCCACAATCGCTACATCATCTGCATACCCAACGGTATGCACGCCCATTTCCTCTAGCCGCCTGAGCAGAGTGTCCACAGTGATGTTCCACAGGAGGGGCGATAGCACCCCGCCCTGTGGGCATCCCTTGCTGACCCTCCCTCGAAGCCGCGAGTCTCCTGTCTGAATCCTTACCGCTCTGTTTTTCAGCATGCTGTCCACCCACCTTACAATCATAGGGCTGACCTCTCGCCTCACCAGAGCGTCTTTGAGTTTGTTGAACTGTATCTTGTCGAAGGCGCCTTCGATGTCCATAATAACGGCCATCGCTATGCCTCCGGTATACAGTTCCCCCTCGGCTACTCGCACCAGTTGGTGAAGTGCCGTTTCTGTAGATCTGCCAGCCTGGTAAGCGTGCTGGCTTCTACTTAAAGGGTGCCTCCTTAGCATAGTACTCTCCAGGTGGTCTGCCACCACTCTTTCCATTGTTTTCAACAGAAAGGATGTTAGGCTGACTGGCCTGGAGGACTTCGCCTCGGTGTAGTCCTTCTTGCCTGGCTTAGGGAGAAATACCACTTTGGTTTCCCTCCACACCGCCGGAATGTATCCTGTTGCTAGACAGGTAACGAATATTCCCCTAAGCCTGGGTGCAATGACATCTTTGCCCCATTGAAGCAGCGCAGGGAATATTCCGTCACGCCCCGATGTCTTGAAGGGAGAGAATGTGTCTATTGCACGTCTCACCCCTTCCTCCGTCACCACCCCGTTAGCCTCCTCTCGGTTCATCCTTGTAGCCATTCTGTTACGAATAGTCCAAGATTTACCCGAGACATAGCTGCCAGGAAAGTGAACTTCCATCAGGATCTTGTTGGTTTCCTCCAGCGTCTCCGTCATCCTCCCCGACGGGTCACGAACGAGTCCGACTTTGGAGACCGGGTCCCTGGAGATCATTTTCTGAAGTCTGCTGGCCTCAGATATGCTCTCCATGCTCGAGCAGAAGATCCTCCACGACTCCCTTTTCCGTCGTCGCAGAGTTTGTTTCATTTCTCTTTTCTTGGCTTTGTAATTCTCCCAGGCAACCGGGTCATTGCACCTCATCGCTTGGTTGAAAGCCTTTCTGACCTCTTTCTTCAGTTTCTCCAGCTCCCTACACCACCAGGGTGTGGGATCATGGTCATCCACTGACGTAAGAGGACACGCCACTCGAAAAGCGTTCTCTATCGCTGTCTGCAGGACATGCAACTGAGACTCTGCTTCTCTTGTGGTTTTCGGTGCCCTTGGCACGCGCTCCCCGAGATTCCTGCGCAACATTTCAGTATATCTAGACGTGTCCGTGTTGCGGGGAATTCTCGTTGTTCTAATTCCGTCTCCCCTGCCCGGGGTTCCGTACTCTATCTCAAATGAAATGGCTCTGTGATCTGACATAGTCGTCCGATCCATCACCTCCCAGTTGGTCAATCTTGTCAACATCCGGTTGCTGCATAGAGTTATATCTATGACTTCCCTTCGTCTAGCATCGACGAAGGTTGGTTCTACCCCTCTATTTGCAATAACTAGATTGTTGCATTCCACAAATTCGAGCAAAGCCTATTAACCCTGTGCCTTTTTCGCCACAGGTAATAACCAGAATTTCCAACTCCCTGGTGGGCGGAGGATCTGGCGAATCGTACGGAAGGTAGGCTGAGGCTAGAATGAAAGCCCCACTTCCAGTACCTACGCGTACTGCTGTGAGATCTGGTGTGCACAAGTGCGGCAGTAAAACCGCCTGCACTCCGTGTTTCACCAGCACACACGTCCTCACTCTTTCATTCGCATTGGGAACGTACAGAGTGTCAAAGCCCCCAGATAGTCCCCTAATCCTACTCTTGTAGATCCAGGGTTCCTGTATGAGAGCAATATCCAGCTTCATCTCACCGAAGCCTCGCGTCATCATTGCTGATGCTGCTCTGCTATGGTGTAGATTCAACTGGCAAACCTTTAATTGCCGGAACTGGCCCACCTCCCGCCCAGCTGACGAGGATTCCATTTCACTGGTCCCCTTGTTCAGCTGCCTTTCCGGCCGGCTCTACCATTTCCTCCGGCTTGTCCTTCTGGAATCGCACGTAGGCAAGGTCCAGCCCGCAGTTGAGTTTCCCCCCTGCACGCCTGACCGCCTCCGCCTCCTCCTTCGGACACCATACGGTGAGAATGGTACCGCCGTTTTTCGCGTCACCATATCTGCCTATGCGACTGACCCTCCACTTAGAAGTGTCCGTCACACAGGCATTTTGACGGCGTAATCTGGCTAGGATGGTTTCCTTGCTCTCCGGCGAACCGGGAACTCGGATGATCATCCTCCTCACATCCTTAAGGATGTGAAGGCGCTCCACTCTCAGATTGACTCCTTCCCATAGGTCAGTCATCTTTCCGACAGCTTCGTACAGCCAGGCCTTGGATTTTTGGTTCACGCACCTGAGTGCAATGACCCCGTCCTCCAAGTCTACCTCGGTAATACCGATGTCGCCAGCGTTGTCAGGCAGAGAGTCTAGTGCCTTGAGCAGGGCCGCTTTAAAAACGGTTACCTGCTTCGTGCCCAGACCCTCCTCCCTTCCATCGTCGGTCACACCCAAACGGAGGTCACAGCCTGCTGTGCCTTTTTTTTTTTTTTTTTTTTTTTTTTTTTATATGATAGACTAGAGGCTTAGGGAAATCCCCTTTGTACTGTTCGACAATCTATTTTTTTTTTTCGTATAGAATGTCGAACAGCAGCTCTAGCCGGAAGATAGAGAGTAGAAACAGACAGAGAAGTAGGAAGGAGCTGCCACAACCTAGCCGCGATATTTTTTTTATTCCGCCTACTTCCAACCATTTCGCGACTCTGGCATCGGGGCATTTGAGAAACAACTCGCTGGAGTGTTATGCCTCCTGAAACGAGAGGAATCTCATCAGCCAACCGATGACATGCGCTTGGTGGAGCGGGGAAAGACTAGCGAAGGCTATGACAGGAGGATTCAGGAATGTAAAGAGGGGAGAAGAAAGAAAGGAAGTTATGTGGGTGGGAATGTGGAAAAGGCGAAGGACCGTGGGGCTGGCCGGGATTCGAACCCAGGACCTCTGGGATAGTAGTCAGGCGCCTTACCTCTAGACCACCGAGGCCCCCAGGCCTGCGTAGGTATTCTCCGCCACAGGCTCCGCACGCACGACCCCCGAGACAGAAGGGTTGACTCCTCCCTGTTTTACAGGTTGAGGTTGTCCACCCTTCCTTTCCCTGGCCTTATCCTCCCCTTCGACAGTAGTACCCACGGCTGAGGTGCAGAGACTTTCACCTCTAAACCTCTTCGTGGGTCCCACCTCCTCCGGAGTGGACTCGGCGGATCCCCCAACAGAGGAAGTTGCCTTCTTCTGTTTTCTGCGCTCCCTCTTCCTCTTCTGCTTCAGCTGCTTTCGCAGCCTCACTTCCGAGTCGGATTCCTGCGCTAACGTAGGCCCAGAGCCGGCTGACCTCTTGACACATTGCTGCATCGCATTGTCCACCTTCTCTGAGCATACCTCCAGGTTCAGCTTCACTAGCTCGCTCGCCGCCGCTTCTACGCTTTCCTGCGTGACTGCGTTGACATGCGAGTCGTCCACTTCCCTGTTCCTCTTAAGCAATAGATGGCCTCCCCCAGAATCCATGAGGCCGACCTCCGTAGAGGGTGGATTTCCCTGGCTTGCAGGTTTACCACCTGGGGTACAAATTCCCATTGTTGTGTCCATTGCTTTTAAGTATCTATCTTAGTCAGGGCGTCCTAACGGGACCACACAAGCCTCACCACCACGTCAAGGTGTAGATACATCGGTGAGGAGGGAGTGATCATAATAAAAACAATATGGTACTTGTTAAACATTTTTATTTTACTCTCTAAAACCGGATTTATTATTACACTCAGTTGTGAAATTCTGTTTTTAAACCTAAATGTATCCACTGCATACTGCTCCCATGGTCCTTTCCTACTTTGTCTGTATGCGAAACTCCATACTACCATTATATTTAATTTGTGGGTCTTCATTGAAACTTATTTTCTTCCTCATATCTGCTCGTGGAAATAATAATGAATTGCTAAAACGAATAAAATACCAGATAAAAATTTCAAAGTGTTGAATGTACAAAGTATGATTTTTGATTTAGGTTGTTCTGTAAGTGGTGCTAGCTGATCTTTGAATCTTCCGCATTCGTCTATCCTATTAACATAGATACAGTGTGGTGAACGATGTCTATGATCGAAATCTACATCCGATGCGCAACTCATAGCATTTATCTGCAAAGAACAAAAGTAACATTGAACACGGTCTTTGATGTTTGTGTAAAAAAATCCACTTTTCGCTAGCTGGTCTGCTGTATCTAAGTCGATTGCAAGATTATCGAATGTTTTCAAACGATCGTATTCTTGTTTCAAGTTTAACATTTTGAGTGAGTGTAACAGGTTTTATATCACGTCTTTTATATTAATCCAAGTATTGTGTTTTGATGGAAAACCAAGCCACTTCACTAGAACCTGATTACCGCGTCTTTTTATAACCTTTTCTACTAAATAGACATCAGGGTTTTTCACAGGAGCTATTTCTGGTTCATAAAATCTGCCTTGAATTATATTTCCCTGGTAATATAATTCAAGGCAGATTTTATGAACCAGAAATAGCTCCTGTGAATTTAACTTCTTTTATTTTAAAGATCTCTGTGGACCAATTAGGTGTATAACCTTTTTCGAATACATGTTTATGTCTACTTATACGAACAAAATCACCTGCTTTGTATTTAGACTTTGATTTTATTTTGGGGTAATTATACACAGATAATAAACGTTTTTCGTTACGCGGTCGAACATCTAATGGTCTCATCTTAATCGTACGATGTTTTGTTGTATTGTAGTCATCTGTCAGCTTGGTCAACATGCTAATCCAGTGATAATTGCCATTCATGCTGAATTCTTTCCACATTATATTTTTCAATGTTCTGTTAAATCTTTCTACAATTGAGGCTTTCAGAGTACTGTAGCTGGAATAATGGTTTATTTCGTAATCTTTCATCAGTTGACGAAACGGTTTATTAAAAAACTCTTTTCCATCATCGGTTTGTAAATTTCTTGGAATGCGTCCTGTATTAAAAATCGACTGCAATGCTTTTACAACTTCTGATGCCTTTTTAGATTTTAAAGGCAGTGTCCATGCATACTTTGAAAAGGTATCAATTACAGTGAGAAGAAAACGAAACCCCTGATTTTCTGATGAGTAAGAACCCATCTCGACCAGTTCTGCCTGCCACAAATCATCTATACCTTTGGTAGTGACATGTCGACGTTTAAAATTTTTTCGCACTGGTTTATGCAGTTCGTTGATTATCTGTCTTCTGCTCATTGTGCAGAATGTATAAATACCTGCAGTTGAATTACCAGTTTATATACAAAGCAAAAATGATCAAGTTTAATCACCCATTTACAATGATGGTTGCGGGGCCTTCGGGATACGGCAAAACAACATTTACAAAAAATCTTCTTAATACTAATCAGGTATTTATAGAACCGCAAATTAGAAAAATTATATGGTGTAATGCAGAACACGGTGCACTACCTACGAATATCAAACTGCAAAACATCGAATATTTAAATGCTATACCAGAAGAGTTTGTAAATCATGAAAACGAGCCAACATTGATTGTTATAGATGACATGATGTTAAATGCATATAGTAAAGAAGTTTGTGAACTATTCACTAAGGGGTCTCATCATCGTAATTTCTCAGTAATTCTTGTGACACAAAACGTATTCCATCAAGGAAAATTCAGTCGTGATATATCGCTCAATTGTAAATATCTTGTTGTATTTAAAAACCCCCGGGATAAAAGTCAATTTACACATCTGGCCCGACAAATTTACCCAGAAAATAGTTTAGAACTTGTGAGAATATATAAAGAGATAACTCAAATGCCTTACGGGTATTTGCTAATTGATTTAACTCAGGACATTAACGAACGACGTCTTAAGATTTCGAACTGATATATTTAATAAACACTTTGTAACCTGTTTTTGCCCGCAAAACTCTTTAAATGGTAAGAATGGCGTCACGAATGAAACGATTAAGGGAGAACAAGCATATGCTATATGTGCTTAAAAAGGCTAAACCAAATCTAAGAAAGTCCATCATACAAAATGCTGACCCTGAGGTTATAAAAACTCTTTGTGAAATTACGCTCAACACCTTAAAAGGTAACCACATGCCGCATGGAAATATCTACAACTCACTGTGTAGGTATAAAAAGGACATGCGTAAATTGATTTGCGCAAAGAGATCTGTTGCTAAACAGCGTAAAATACTAGTGCAACGAGGAGGTTTTTTACCAGTTTTATTAGGAAGTGTACTATCAGGAGTTATTGGCTCATTAATTGAAAAATATGCATAGAAATAATGCACTTAACAAGATGCTACTTCTGTCGCCAGAAGTTTACAACAGGCTTAAAGATGAAATTGAAATGACCGCAAATTAGTCCATTTTTGATAGAGCAATGAATAAAATACTGCAGAATAAAGACATGAATGATTCAGAAAAATGGTATAGCTATCGAAACCAACTAATTTCCTTTTTAAATCACAATAGGAAATCCAAACGAACGCTTAATAAAGAAACAAATTTATACTTACCACGTGAACATAATGTCAAACAAAAAAGTTTAAGAGATAGTACCACACAAACGAAAATTATTTTTAAAGATGATGTGTTAACACAGACTTCACCACCACCAGCAAAGGATTTCCTAGCTGAAGAAGAAGTCTTTGAAGAAGCACATAACATAACCCCACCAAGAAGATCTTTATCACCAGCCGCTAAAAGACGATTATCAGCTAGCGGAATAGCAAAAACTCTAAGACCACCACCAAAATTACTAAGAACAACAGCTCCACCTAATGCACGTGAAAAGGATTATAAAATAATCACAGCTGAGGATGGTGAAACTCAGTATACTGTACCTGCGGCTATGAGTCCCGATGAAGCTAGCGAACATATAGACGAATTAAAACAAAGTGAAAAACAAAAAGCAGCCCAGAAACAGTCTATATTAATACCCTCTCAGCTAGAATCTGGTCAATATATGCTTTCATTTCCTTTACGCAAGCTCGGTACTAGACAGAGTGAGTTTGAAGACTAAAAAGGATAGACCTGCAAGTACTTCTGACATTCCTTGGGAAATACTGTAAACAATGCCGGTGGAAATAAAAGAAAATGATTTTTATGTATGCCTTTTGAGTAATAACTCTATGCAATTTTACCCAGAAAATACGCTATCGGCTTTTACAAATGCGCTTACGAAACCATGCAAGTTTCATGGAAACTGGCGTGTTGGAATAACTGAAATTGCATTACCAAATTTTGAAATAACAAAACGTGCAATCTCCAACAACGGGGGAAATGTGCGTAAACGAGTGAGGCGTGAATATGACCAGTTAAAGGAAACTAGAAAGCAGCATCAAAAGGATTTTAAAATACTTAGCAAAAGTGCGGTGATAGCGCCATTTGCTCTTCAATAGATTCATTAAGTCACCGTAAGAATGTAGCAGCTCCTGCACACTCCGATCCAGAAATTCGTTTATAACTCGTCTGTGGAACAATCTTCCAAAAACAATGTTCCCGAACTCAAACAACACCCAAGAGTTCAAACGCAAGGCTCATCGCCATTTTCTCCAACACCACCTTGACTCCCCCTAACCTATTATAACCATCTCTTTATCTTTCGAGCTAAGCTTACTACTGGACATTGAACCATGATTTATACGACATGACGTACTTGTAGTACAAAGGGTAATATCTAAACTTAAACTATCACATAAAAAATACCCCTTTTTAAGGGGTTTTCGCGATAGTTTTAATAATCAAATGAAATTCACCTTTTTCTATATTTGTTTGCTGCTATATTTGTTTGGGAATAAAACTAACCCTTAATTGAAGGCTTCTTCCTTAACGGCTCTACAACCGGGATCCATATCTTTTTGTCGGTTTTATTAAACGGCCACATCATGTGTGGCATTTGAAGTGTAGTTTCCACAACCATATCGGAACCGGTTTCGGAGTCATCACTCCTAGCGGTATTGTACTCATCAGATGAGCTGCTGTCATTCGCATCCGGTAGTTCTAGTCTAGTCCTTCCACTTCACCATTTTTATTTTCATGGGTGTTTTCTATATACACAGACGGAGGCAGACTAATTTCAATGCCCTGCCTGTTGTCATTTTTATCAAATATTCCTCTTCTGATATGATCTTCGTATACCCAATCACTGGGGTTAAATCCATTCTGTTGTGCTTTAGCAATGAATCGTCTATTTCGTCTGAAGTGGTAATCAAAGCAGTCTCTAATTATGAACGACCTATTATTAACATTACCGATAATGGTGCCGTAATACCACTCTTTTTTATCTTTTTAACCGACTTCAAAAAAAGAGGAAGTTACTCAATTCGACGTGTTGTAGTCCTGTTCACGCATAACTTTGTAACCCAATAACTTTTTTGCTCTTTTTTGTTTCATTTGAAGGGTTATTTCCCACGGTGCCCCGTTAAATTTCTTCGAAATTCTGATAAAGGAGTTCGAAATTAGGCATAAAAACTGTTAAAATTAGTTCAACCTAAACATTTCATAGGCACCGAACAAATTACTTACTTGTTGCACAACTGGTAGAAGGTCGGTGGGAGAGTGCGTAAGGCGTTGGATCCTCGATCGAGCGGCGCTTATAGTTGCAGGTTCAAGCCCTAGTCGGTCGGGGCAGATTGTTTTCTTTTTTCTCTTTTTCTCCTTTCTGAAATGATTTATTAACATATTAGTCAACCACTGATAGTATCAGCCATGGCGCGAAGGGGTAGGGAGAAGTACCCTCGTCTGGGGGCTCTGTGGGGCTGCGAGTTCGATTCTTCGGCTCGTGGTGCTTTTTTTCGTCATAATAATTTTTTTTTAATTTCCTTCGGGGATTGTGTTTCATATGAAACAAGTTTTTGACATGAAAACGTCTCCAAATTTGCTTCCAGAACAAAAACCGATGATAACGAAATTATGGCATATCGTTTTTATTTGCAGTTCAAAAACTATTGTTTATATTGAATAAAGAAATATACCATGACGTGGGTGAAGAATCAAAGAATTTTATTGTTTTCATTTGATTTCCCCGCTATCAATGGCAATGATGCTTATATTTCCCTTGATTTGTATGTGTGTGTACTGTAAACAAAAATGTTGAACTTGATTTTGATCCACTTCCATATATAACCGATCAACTGCAAATTTTACACATACGTATAGTTCGCATGACAATACAATCTGATCATTTTGTAAAAAAATCAAGATGGCGGTTCCAAGATGGCAGTCGAATTTTGCAAATGGGCTCCCTGACCCCCGAAATGGGTAACAAATGAAAGGGTGTGACAAGTAGAACATGCTTCGCTATGTGGCGTCATTAAAAACCCAAAATGGCGGCCAACACAAAATGGCGGCTTACTTTTTCTTTACAACGTCCTTGTTATGGGTATCAAATGAAAGTGTGTGACGAGTATAGTACAGTAAGCTTTCGACTTCACTATAAATATTTCTTTTAATTTCCCCCGGAGAATTTTGATTCATATTAAATAAGTTTTTTTTTAAATTCGTCGGAAAATATGCAAATACATTACTGCAAAAACTATTTAGCTACTGCTTAGATTTTTTTTCGATGGCGCGGCGGCGTGTTATACTTCTCAGAATGGATTTAAAAAGAAGAATCATTCTCGCAATACGGACGCTGCATCGTTGGTTAAACGATACTACGGCAGCGTGTCATACTTATCGTAAAGGTAGGTTCATATGCAACGATTTAGTTTGGAGCTAGAAAGAAGAATCACTTTTGAATGTGGCGATTTTTTTCTTTTCTGCATCTGCATCTTTTCTAGACTCGATCACCGTGATATCTAATTTTTTTATATACCGGGCAGGGGATACCTTTACTCCAGTCTTCTGGCATCACTTCCGGCTCCCATACTTGAACAATTAATTTATTTATCGCTTGGTGTAATGTAGGCCCTCAATATTTAACCAGCTACGCTGCGATGCCGTCTGCACCCGAGGCCTTGTTGTTTCTTAGCCGGCTGATGGCTCTGCTAACTTCTTATATGCTTGGTGGCGGCCGCATTGCATTATCATCAGTTATTGGTGAAGCCTCCGAATCCTCAGTTAGCTCGCCATTTAGCAATTCAAGAAAGTGCTCTTCCCATCGCTCCAAGATGCCTTTAGGATCGGTGATCAGATTCCCTTCTTTGTTCTTGCAGTAGGTGCAACGAGGTGTGAATTGCGCCATACTGCGGACTCTTTGGTAGAACTCCCGCGCCCGGTGCGGCCGTCGCCCAGTGGGGTAAAAGGCCGAAAATCTGGCCAAAAGTCTTTAACATTAACCAATTAATTTGAAATTTGGTGTACGGGGTTTTTAGGGTCGGTGATCACGAATTTGGTGTCCATTTTTCCATAAACAAGATAACGGCTTCAAAATGGCGACCAAAAGTAGTTAAATATCCTTCAAATGCTACAAAACTTGGTATACGGGGGTTTTTGGGATCGCTGATTACGAATTTAGTGTCCATTTTTTCACAAACAAAATGGCGGCTTCAAAATGGCGACAAAAATATTGAAATGTCCTTCAATTGCTATAAAACTTGGTATACGGGGGTTTTTGAGGTCCCTGATTACGAGTTTAGTGTCCATTTTTTCGTAAACAAGATGGCGGCTTCAAAATGGCGACTAAAAGTAGTAAAGGATGCCATGTTGCTGCGAAGACGATTGAAGGATACGCTACAAAACTTGGTATACGGGGGTTTTTCGGGTCGCTGATTTCGAATTTATCGGCCCTTTATTAATAAAAAATAAAATTTTAAATAAAAACTTGTAAGGAAATCACTCCTGAAAATATTAACCATGTAGTCCAACAAAGAATTTATTGAACGTCTGATGATCTTTACAAGTCGCAAATAAGTGGATACGAGTATTTTAAATCTTTAAAACAGAAAATTCAGAAATTTTTTTGCAAATAATAGTATAATATACAAATTTTTTAAACACTATTTTATGATAACACCATTTAACATGTATTTGCAAAAAAAACTGATATTTTGCCCCTAAAACTCCTAGATGAAGGGTAGAAAATCGGTAGACTTTATAACCCCTTATAAGAACTCTAAAAGGAAGCTCTCTGCCACATTCATTTTAGACTATACCCAATCATTTCCGCTATTTCGCTTTTTTCAACTTAATTTACCTGTATTGTTTCCGAACTCAACAAATATAAAGAACATTCCGAAAAATTTTATGCAGCAGTTTACAAAAACAATATTTATACAAATATATTATATAATACATACACAACATATGTAATATGAATACATAAAAAGGTTATTTATACACAAATAAGGATAGGGAATATACCATAAAATGCTGCACTTTTTAAATAAAAACGTCCACCGACTAAAAGATCGCAAAAAGTCTCAATTTTTGTTGTTTGTATTTTGTGTAGAAATGTTTAAGGAACATATTAACAAAAAATTTAAAGCGGGACCTAGCGAGACTTTTAATATCGGGCTTCTTAAACAAAAGATTTTCTAGCAAAAATTATAAAAATTTCACTGTCTTTCATTAATTAATTAATTACACAGGTATAAAAACAGACAATATTGATTACAGAAATGTTTTCTACATACCTTCAGGAAAAAAATCTATTTTTTTTTTTAACTAAATAGCTTTTACCACTGGAAAATGAGAAGCAAAACAAATAGCAGCTTCGACAAGATCTTAAAAATTCTAACAATCACTTGGCTTCAACGGTCACTTTTGCACTGATTCTGCGAAGAGAAAAGGACACCTGACCGCCATAAACCGGTTTATTGTGTGGCAGGGGTCTCCTACTAAATATTTATCAGGCAAAAAGTTCGAAAATCGAACTTCGATTTTTCGACTTTTGGCCAGCTTTTTGGCATTTTGCCCCATTGTGCGTCGTTCTCTGTACTGTTCTAATTCACAGACGAGATTTTTTTTCCAGATTTCCTTTTTTCGTCTGTGAATTCTCTTTTCTTCTTTTCTGAGCTCTTTACAGTTCTCCTCGCGTGCCCGTGTTCTTTAAGACTGCTGCATGACTCGGTACGCAGCATTCTCACGTTCAGGTTCCATCTTCCATTCAATATTGAACCAGTCGTTCCGATCTCTACGACTTCTGCCTAGAATGAAATCAGCAGTACTAATGACAGTATTTTTAAGGCGGGTCCAGCTCTCGTCGACGCCCGGCATCTCATCCCCAGGCTAAGGGCGAGTTCTAATGCATGACCGTAGCCTTTTCCGGCCATTTCATTACGTATCTGTGTTGATTCGAGCCTGATCAGCGGATACAGAGCTCTTCAGCGTTGTAATGTGCTCTCGGAGCACCAAACCAACAAGATATTGATCCGAGTCAGAGTTGGCACCTCGGTCTATTTGGTTGCGAGTGGCTCCATCAGGAGACACCCACGTGGCTTTATGGATATCTTTACGCGAAAATCTAGTACTTGCAACGACCAAGTTCTTACTTGCTGCGGGATTATTGTTTTCATGAAAGCCGTGGTTGCCGACATATTGCCTGCATATGGGCTCCCAGCCTACTTTGGCGTTCAGATCTCCCAGTATGATTTTTACCTCATACCTGGGGCAGGCATTAAGTTCCCGCTCAACTAATTCGATGAATTCTTCCTTATCGTCATCCGGGGACTCTTCTGTAGGTGCGTGAACGTTTATGAGGCTGATGTTCTTAAAGGACCCCGCACAAATTATATGGAAACGTGCTTACGGTCAAATTGGCTGGAATTTTACTATGTTGTAGCTGATCAAAAGTGTTCATGGGCACGAAACCCAAAAATTAGATCTTTTGGGGTTTTCAGGTACTTTTAGGATTTACCTCTCTTTTGCCTCCCACGGCCCCAAAAGAAGTCGTAGGAGGCTAAAAGACCCCTCAATATTTTCGCAGCGGTGCCTACTATTAGTAAAAAATACCAGAAAAATCCCCCTTGCCTCTAAGGGGGCCAGGGGCTGTCCGTATGGCTGCAACAAGTAAAATGCACTTATGCACTTTATACTTTTACCTCCCACGGCCTCCAAAAAAATCGTAGGAAGCTCGGAGACCCCGGAAAATCTTCGTAATTAATCGTACAATTACGCAAAAATAATATAAAAATCCGCATTTCCCTCTAAGGGGGTCAAAAAAGGTCCTGAAAGTTTGCCCCCTCCCATATGCACCCTATGCATGCCACCCATGTCTAAATTATAAAACTAGTTAATTACATTGTAATAATTCATAATTAATCAAAAACAAGTCATTGCACCTCACCTGGGGCTCTAATTACATCGATTTGTAGGTGCATCAAAAAATAATAAAACACAAGCATAACTGCATTTTACCTGTTGCAGCCATATGGACCGCCCCCTGGCCCCCTTAGAGGCAAAGGGGATCTTTCTGGTATTTTTTACTAATAGTAGGTACCGTTACAAAAATATTGAGGGGTCTTGGAGCCTCCTACGACTTGTTTTGGGGCCGTGGGAGGCAAAAGAGAGGTAAATCCTAAAAGTACCTGAAAACCCCAAAAGATCTAATTTTTGGGTTTCGTGCCCATGAACACTTTTGATCAGGACGATGTCAGCTACAACATAGTAAAATTCCAGCCAATTTGACCGAAAGCACGTTTCCATATAATTTGTGCCGGGTCCTTTGTGGTCAAAATTTTAAAATTCAAAATGGCGGACTAATTTTTGCAATTGTGTTCCGATTGTAATGAAAATTTGTGTCAGGGGGTTTTGAGGAATCCAAATGACAAATTTGTGATCAAAATTTTAAAATTCAAAATGGCGGACTAATTTTGGCAATTGTGTTCCGATTGTAATGAAAATTAGTGTCGAGGGGTTTTGAGGGATCCAAATGACAAATTTGTGGCCAAAATTTTAAAATTCAAAATGGCGGACTAATTTTGGCAATTGTGCTCTGATTGTAATGAAAATTAGTGTCGAGGGGTTTTGAGGGATCCAAATGACAAATTTGTGGTTAACACTCCCTCAGTGAGTGACTTCGAGCGTATAATGTCAAATTAGAATAAGAGAGAACTAAAAGGTTCCCTTTCTTGAAATTTCAATTAGTTTTTTTAATTAATTAATTAGTACTTATAATACAACTTGCACTTTCATGCAACCGATCAACTCCAAATTTTGCCGTGCGCATAGTTCGCAAAACTAATGTAATGAAATACAATTTTTTTAATATTTATTTGCGAAGGTGGTTCATTTGTACTAAATCAAGGCGAACTTTATAATAAGGGGTAATCCTGAAGGGTCGAAACCACCCCTATCTCGGCTAAAAATAGAAAAAAAATAAACATTTTTTTTAAGTTTATGTCTCATAACATTATGCATATTCGATTGTGGGCGTACTGTCAGGCAAAAATAAGTTATTTTCAACCCTTAAGGGGTTAAAACTACCCTTACCATTATAAAAATCAACTTTATATAAAAAAATTGCAAAACATTTTTTTTTTCATATTGCTTGAAATTTGGTTCAATTGGTATTATCAGCCAAAAATTTATTATTTTCAACCCTTAAGAGGGTAAAACTACCCCTACATTAAAATTGTAATTGAAAAAAAAAAATGCGAATGCACCTATATTTTTAGGGTCTGTGCCAAAATAGCAATTCAAATGTCAATTTGTATGGAAAACCCATTTCAATTGGTAAATTTGATTTTCGACGGTTTGCGTCTATGGAAATGCTTAAATTATTATAAACATTTCAGTTTTTACTTTAATCAAGTCAGCCGTTAAATAAATTTAAAAAAGTAAACAAGTAATAACTATAAATTATGGAAAAAAGGAAATGCAAAGAAGATTTTACTTAAATTAATAAATTTGTTGCTTAGCTAAACGGAGATGAAAAATGTTTAGAGAAAAATATTATGCAAACAAAATCTTGCTCTGATTTTTTTCCACCCAAATATGCTTGTCTGATATCTTAATATCAACTGGAAAACACGAAATAAAAGTAAAAATATAAAAACAAAACATAACTGAAAACCAGTTATTAATTATTTATGGTTTTAAACACTCGCAAGAAGACATTATTTTAGTACAATACTTTTAGTTTTGCAGGAAGAAACTAAAAAAATATTGCAATTAGGGATAACGCTCAATCATTCATTTACAAGAAGAAGAATAAACAATCTAACAATCTAATCTAAAATAATAAAATATTAAAAATTTTCAAACAAATGTTTGTTTTGTCGTCCATTTTTACTGAATTTTTTAACTGTCATTGAAATGTGTGAATTGCGATTTTGGCACACTTTAGAATATCGAAGGGCCTTGGGAAATGAGAAAAATTCGAAATGGTATTTTGGCAAACGGCCTTAATAATAATTTCGTAATATATGTATTAATCACTTTAAAATCTCTTTTAATTCCATAACTACACAAAATATTAAATATTCAACATTTTTTTCGTAAATAAACATGACAAAACACCGTGCATGTGAAAAAAAAGTTGTTCGCCTTAACAATTAGAACACTTAAACAGACTTAATCACCAAATTCGTTTTTTTTTAATGAAATCGCTAAAAAACTATTCACTGATAAATCCAAGTGCAGTTAAAAGTGTTAAAAAACAATATTTTATCACTTGTTACTACAAAAATATAATATATAGAGGCCCCATACGGCCTCTCCGCCATGTTATTCCGATGACTTTTTGGACCGAGTCCAACTCCACGAAAACACTTGCTTCATGGCTTATAGTTGAGAGGGTCTTGGCTTTTGTAATTCTTTGTCTTTGTCTTCTTGAAGCCTCTCTTCTTGAGTTTATTCCGTCCTCATCAATTTTATAAGATTAATTTATATCACTAACAAAGCTGGCTAGACCATAGCAGCTTTTGGTCACGGTCGTATATACAGGTCTGACAACTCGTTGCCCAAACCCGTGACTGATACGCGTATCCCAATTGGAGCTTCTTGATTTAGACTGCAGATGGCGTGTTTGCCGGCAAGGAATTGAGATGATATGCGAGCGAGCGGTCAAGAAGTACTTCGGTACTCTTGCGCCACCAGTGGCCCATTCAAGAACTATTTCGACGTTGAACGATAACGATCGCACTTCACTCTATGGAATAGTGTATGAAGTTAACAGAACTGTGTATACGACCGTGCTTTTGGTCGAGGTCCAGCAACAGACAGCAGCGATGGTGTGCGAGAATATGACATGAATTTTGAGAGCGGCGTCTGCAGAATTATACGCTGCTGTTCGTAGGTGGAGCTCAGCGAGCAATAATAATAAGAGTGATGAGCTAGAACAAATTTTTAAAAATGTTTCATTGCCTTGAAATCAGCTTATAAAAAGTTCAATGCGAGTGCAAAAGCGAAAATATCAAAGAAGTAATATCTATATGATAAAAGGAGACGGAATTACTTTCACACAATACGCACAGTTTGTGTAAATAATTTGACTGGAAATAATTTTACAGTTCTCAATTTAATGGCATCAAAATCGGGTTTTAAGTAATTATTTACATTTTTATTTGTAAAATATACGGTTTTGTGCTTGGTAAATTATTAATTTGTGTTTAATTTTAAATTATAAAGAGTTTTGGCTTTAGGAGCCGACCGTGACGTGCCCGACAGAGGCCGGCTCTGAGCAGGCAATTGTGATTTATAAAAGTGGTATAAGTGTGATTTAAAAGTGTAATTTATAAAAGCGATACCAGCGAGCCAAAATAATTATTATTGCTCGCTGGTGATATAAAGTCAATATATTGTGATAATAAAAGCGATATGTTATGTTAAAAGTGATAATGTACCCTCACTTAGTGTTAACTGAATTTACTTTTATAAATCGTCTTAATAAAAACGTTTTTCAAAATTTTATAAATACAGTAAAGAGATTTAAATTAATTAAACTTGCCGATATAATGCCGGGTTTCCACCAAAGAGACAGTTTTTTTAGAATTTTTAGTTAATGTTATTGTTTATCTCTTCTTTCATATCTGTAACTCTTTTACTACCTAATCACTCTTGTTATTAGTGTTCGCTGGTGGAGCTTGAGCCTTTTTTTGTTTAAATGAAAAAAAAAAAAAAAAAAAAAAAAAAACGAAGTGACATCACTTGTCAAAATTCGACACTTTTTAAAAATCGTGCAAAAATTTCTTTACCCATTACAAACATCACGATTTTTTCAAACCTTGGATCAGCACGTTTTGACGGGGAATTGTTTTCTACATGTGATGCAGTTGCGGTTCAACCCGGGGTTTCCAGTAGTTACCCAAAAATTTGTTCTTTTTGGTCAAGTCAGACAAGTACTATCTCCGGAAAGCTTTGCAGTTTCCAAATGAAGTCATTCGCTTCCCAGTTTATCAGCGGCGCTTCAATACGAATTCGAACTTCCGCTTTAGGCTGATCGTCCACTGGAAGCGTATTCGAGCGGCTACGCGCTTCGGCTATATGAGCGGCTACAGGCGGCTACAAGCGGCTTTGAGATATGCGGCTACACGCAACAGGGGTCGTCCACTGCAAGCTTTTCATGCTGCTCAGTTCGAAGTGAATTTGACATAATAATTTTTATTCCAGGAGAGATATTTGATAATTAAAGGGAGCGTAATTTATTATCGTAGAGCCTTGTGTCAAGGATTAAATTGTAGCTTCTAATGGTGCCTACCTACAGTAAAAATTTTATGAAAAAATAATGGTAGCTCAGTGCAATTAGTCGAAAAAATTGCATTTCATGATGGTCAAAAAATTTTTTTTGGAATTTGTTGGGGTACATCTGACAATGTTAAAACCAAGTTTGTGGGGTCGCAGTGTGATGGGAAAAGCCGCCATCTTGAAAAAGAGGTAGAGGTCGTTTATACCAAATAACTCGGTTGTGTGCAATGATAGCTGAAAATGATCAATACAACATAGAGCTTAGGCCAATAGCCCATCTGAAAGATATTTTAATGCCCGTATTTCTGCTATTTACTACATTGTCATATGAACAACCGTTAACGAGATATTCAAAAAAAATTGCGTTATCAGTTATTTCAGGCACGTGAAGTGCGAACTTTGGCGTTGGATTACTCGCAAACTATACAAGCGAGAACGATGACTAAGGGCTTATTCTAAAGGTAATCACTAGCACTATAAGTTTGGTAATCGGCATTAACCCACCCAAATTAATATCTTACGGGATACTCGCAAAAAACTGCATTCAACCTCAACCGCCCGAACAAGTTCGAGCTTTGAGCGGCCATAACTTTGAGCCAAATTAACTTACAGACCTCGTTAAGGGCTCATTTTGTAGTTAATTTTATTCTCTAATGACTTTGTATTGATCATTTTCAGCTATCATTGCACACAACCGAGTTATTTGGTATAAACGACCCCTACCTCTTTTTCAAGATGGCGGCTTTTCCCATCACACTGCGACCCCACAAACTTGGTTTTAACATTGTCAGATGTACCCCAAGAAATTCAAAAAAAAATTTTGACCATCATGAAATGCAATTTGATTTACTAATTGCACTGGACTATGGTAACTTTTCGAGTAAATCTCAAAAATGAAAAACACCTGTTTCACGAAAAAAGGTTGAACAAGGTCCACAGTGGTCCTAGAATTTTTTTATAGGCCTAATTTATTCGCAAGGAGTTGCTCCACAACTCCATTTTCATGAAATGTATGATAGGTTTGATTTAACAACTTAAAAACTCGTTTGAAAACCGAAACTCGAAAAGTTACCATTATATTTCATGAAATTTTTACTGTAGGCAGATAAAATTTAATCCTTGACACTAGGTTCTACGAAAATTACACTCCCTATAATTAAATGTCCAAAAATGGTCATTTTTAACTGTTTTTTTAATTTTTCTGTAAAAAGTTGTTGACCGATTTCAATGGTGCAAAACTCATATTTTTCGTCTTTTTAAGCACTATTATGTAGTATTTTTTGTTTTCCAAAACAACAATTTTTTCGTACCTAAAAAATGAAAAAACTTGTTTTCGCTACTATAACTAACTTTTTTCCACCTTTTCCCCTCGACCAATTTATCCAAAACACATTCATTGAATTCCTACGATTTTTCTCTTAATTATAGCGTCAATAAATCGCAGGGTAGATTTATTTTATTTTAAATATAGAAAGCTTTGGAGAAAATTATTTCCTGATTCGAGCGGCTACGCGCGACCGATCCAAAATAATTTGGATTCGCGCGGCACGCTCGAATACGCCTATAGCCGCCCGCCCAAAGCCGCTTGCAGTGGACGATGTTTGTATGAAATTCTTTATGTTGGATCTGTCGCGCATAGCCGCGTGTAGCCGAAGCGCGTAGCCACTTGAATACGCTTCCAGTGGACGACCAGCCTTAGTGTAGCGAACAAAGTACGAAGGAAATGATTGTTTTGTAACTTTCAGGAAAAATAAATTCTCTGGATAGGGATTTACCACTAATATAGTTATTTGAACAAGATTCTCTCAGGATTACTTTGTCACCAGTTCTGCTTCTAGTCAATTTCGCACTAGTGCTAAACGTATTAACGTATTACTATTTTGTAAGAAAACACTTTATTCCGTCTAGGTTAATCATACTGGGGTCAAACCCACATCCCAACTAGTTGAACTTTTTACTTGTTTAAAAGGAATTATAAATATACATTCATAATCTATATATATAAAAATTAATTATTGTTTTGTATGTAATCGATGTTTGAAAAATTGGCTGAATGAAATGACTGATTGAGTTTGGTTTATGTTAGAAGACCTCAATAGCAAGGTTTATGTATATAGTTTTCATGATTATGTCTGTTGGTATTTTTGTAATGGCGCTTGAAAAAGAATTGTCGATATCCTTATTGGAAATTTTTTCTTCGCATTTAATTGATATGATTTGTACGTGAAATCGGTTTGTTTTATTAAATGAAATAAACAAAAGTTAAATCGTTCTAAGAAAGGATTATAGCAGCGATAGTGGTGTCAAATTATAAATGAATTAACCGAAACGTAACAGTAGTAACGTTAGAGTGCGCTTACATGTTACTCTCATTAGGCTGGCGTACACGGGTCAATATTTAACACTTGGTTAACCGGTTTGTTATCATACTCTCGGGGTACATGGGTCTTGCTTCACCAAGATTAGCTTATTAACTTTAGATGGGATATCAACGGCTATGGCCGAGTAATGTTTCTTTATCTGTAAGGCATTTGTGCATGTGTTAGTTTTTAACCAAAAATTTTTGTTGAACAAGGTACAATACTTCCCTCTCTTGCTATTGACCCAATTTTTATGTTAAAATGGACTTTATTTAGTAGTTTTCGACAAAGGCATATGTGAAAAAGAACAAAAAATATCAAAGTTGGCGCAGCCGAGCGGTTACTTTAACAATTTTAGTTAGGTTCAGCAAAGGTTCAGTCTCCACTGAAAACCCTTTTTCAAAAGTCCCTGGATAAAGGGTACTTCCCTACTCTTTGGAAGAATTCGTTCATAATTCCTATTCACAAAAGTGGTAGCAAGAACGAAATATCGAACTACAGACCAGTTGCCAAGCTGTCTGTCATACCAAAGCTTTTTGAATCAATCATTTATTCTGCAATCGTGCCCATCTGCAAAAAACTTATTTCTACAAACCAACATGGTTTCCTTCCAGCTCGTTCCACTACCACCAATCTCCTTGAATTCACTTCCCATGCTGTTGAAGGCTTCGTTTCCGGTTGCCAAACTGATTGTGTTTACACTGATTTCAGTAAGGCATTTGACAAGCTTTCCCACTCCATTATACTTTTTAAACTAAAAAAGTTAGGTTTCCCTGAAGCCCTTGTATTATGGTTCCAGTCCTACTTAGCTGACAGGACCTACCAAGTCCTTTTCCGTGGATCCACATCCGCGACCATTGAGGCGTCATCCGGTGTCCCTCAAGGCAGTCATCTTGGCCCTATCCTCTTTATTCTTTCTATTGATGATATTGTTACCTTGCTAAGACACTGCAGAATCCTGATTTATGCTGATGACATCAAATTGTACCGTCGCGTAAAGAGTATGGAGGACTGCAAACTTTTGCAAGTCGACCTCGACACCTTTTACTCTTGGTGCGCTAACAACAACCTGGTTCTTAATATTAGTAAATGCGAAGTCATGACTTTTTGTAGGCGACGTGATCCTATAATTTATAACTACTCATTTTCTAGTGAGGGTGTCCCCCGTGTTAATTTTGTCAAAGATCTCGGGATTAGATTTGACACCAAGCTGGACTTTGCTTCTCATATCAACTATATTTCTACCAGGAGCAGCTTAGTCTTGGGTTTTATTAAAAGGTGGTCCAAAGAATTTAATAGCACCCTGATCACTAAACACCTCTACATCTCCCTTGTCAGACCTTTACTTGAATATGCGTCCCAGGTTTGGTCTCCTTACTATTCTTCGCATGTTGGAAAAATTGAGTCGGTTCAACGTAGGTTCGTTCGATTCGCATTGAATCACCTTCCTTGGGAAGACCCTTTAATTCTTCATATGAATACCGACTTAAGTTACTCAACTTAAACACTCTCCACAAGCGTCGTGAGGTGGCCGATGTTGTTTTCGTCCACCAGCTTCTTAATGGACGTGTCGACTCAGGTTTTCTAAGGCGCCGTGCGTCGTTTAGAGAGAGCCGATACAATCTGAGAGGACCACCGCTCTTACACATCAACTCCTCTAACACCAATTATGGCCGATTTGAGCCTGTTCCTAATGAACATGTTCATTAACGTAAATAAAAATATTAATGTTTTTAGCGTGAGCACTAACAAAGACCTGCTTAAAAGGAGGCTATTTGTTGTTTCATGACTGTTTATGTGTTCTGCATGCAATTTTTATTGGTACTTAATCTTTTATGTTTGCATGTCTCAGCTGAGCCACGGCAGTGGTAAATATTTCTCAGCCCTGCTGGGAAGTGCGCCTTCTGCGTTAGAAGGGAAACTCTATATATCTATATATATACATATTTATATATATATATATATATATATATATATATATATATATATATATATATGTGTGTGTGCGTGTGTGTGTATATATAGATTTTCATGCTTAGTTGAAAAGTGCGCCTTCTGTGCTAGAAGGGTTAACTCTTGAATAGAAGAAAATCGATACAGTTCGAAACGAACCTTGCAAAATCGTTGATGCATTGTGTGTCGGAAAGCATATGTCCAATATCAATATGGTCGTCAGATTTGTTCATAACTTTTACTTGCAATCTACAATGGGATGGGAATGGGACTGAATCATGATGCATGTTAGAAATATTCAAAGCGGTATTAAGGTCAATGGCAAAGAGATAACTTGGAAGGCTACGATTGTGAAGCTGACAATCGTTGGGTCGTACTCTATTCGCCATTATTGTCCAAGACGTTCAATGCTCTCATAAATGTTGAATTTTGCAATTCTGTCGAATCAATCAAATTCATATTCAAATATGTTACTCGTTACTTAACTCAACCTAATTCATGACAAATACGACATGCCGCCATGGCGTAGTACAATTTGCGGCCACGGCATACGACGAGTCGACTTTACTCCAAAGGTGCGCCAATAGATTTTGCAATTCAAAAGGTTGAAAACAGAATTCTCACATATTAGTTGCATCTTAAAATAACTAGAATTCTTCTGCCTATAATTTATAATTTAATCTTTCAATAAATATTATTTTTAGAAAATGCAACTCGTTTCTGCCATTCAAATGGAACATGGGACAACTACTCAAACTATGACAGATGCAGTAGTCTTCCAGAACCAACAGATGTCCCAGGATTTAATCAAGGAATTGAGCTACCAACATATGTTTACTGCTCTGGTTACTTTTTAAGTTTAATAGCCTTAACTGTAGCTTTAATAATATTTTTATATTTTAAGTAAGTTCCATAATTTGAATTTGTAATTAATTTATTAATTAAACGTTCCTGAACTTATAGAGACTTGAAATGCCTACGAAACACAATCCATGCCAATTTATTTTTAACATATATTCTTTCGGCTCTGTTATGGATCCTTACACTCTTCCTTCAAGTGGTAAAGTTATTTCATTTCTAAAATTCATTGGATACTGGTAAAAAGTATTTCAATTTTAGATGACGGATCACGCAAGCCCAGCAGGATGCATCTTATTGGTGATACTCTTTCATTATTTCAATTTGACTAATTTCTTTTGGATGTTGGTTGAAGGTAATAAAATAAATGTGGCTAATTTTTGACTATTTTTTAAAAATTTTAAGGACTTTACTTGTACATGCTCGTTGTACAAACATTTTCTAGTGATAATATTAAGTTTGGAATGTATGCATTAATTGGCTGGGGTAAGTATTTTATATTTATTTCAGCAGATTCGGTAAATAAATACCAATATTTATTCAGGTGGCCCGGCTTTTGTTGTTTTGATGTGGTCTATTGCTAATATATATGCATCTTCCGTAGAAACGGAAAATTTTAATGGTGTAAGTATATTGTCTACTATTATAATATTTAGAATTTAGTTTGGAATCACTTCACAGAAATTTAAAGGGGGGTTCAGGAAGAACATCTTCAGAATTACATAGTTTGGAGATTTTATGTTGGAAATATTTATGATTTTAAGGTACAACAAAGTTGAAAAGACCCACTTAAGTTTTATGTGATAAGAAACACTTTCGTTTTTAATAAATTTTAGTTTTTTGAAACGATTCAAGATAGTTCTCGCCAAATTTTTGCAGCGTTTTACTAGCAAAGTCATATACTGTTAAAAATGTTCTAAAAACAGATTTCCCTGAAGTATGCGGCAATACTAAATGCGGCGAATGAAACGACGTCGTAGTTCGGTTAATTACGTCGCAAAGTTGATTTGATTACGTCCATCCAACCACACACGAGTGCAAATATGCGTACGTGTAGGATGTTTTGAGGATTCAAACCCCCCCCGAAATAAAGTCAAGAATATTGTGAATACTCATGAATCTCATTGGGCTTGCATACACGGATCATAACGTCAAGACTAAAAAACCAGTAAAGGAAGAGAGAAAGTTGTATCTTTTTGAACAGAAATTTTTGGCGTGAAAACTAACACACGCATAAATGTATCTTCTTATCTTATTCTTCTTTGGGTCTGAAGTTGACATATCTCTTTGTTATTTGCGTTCGAGGTGTGCACACACACATTGATATTCCGTGTAGGGATAATAAAGTTACTCTCGGTAAAATTGATACCCATGTACGCCGAGAGTATCATAAAAAACCGGGTTTTTAGTGTTGATATTATGATACGTGTTTTTATTGTTGATATTAGGATACGTGTACGCCAGCCCATTGTCTAAAGTGAAAGTATGTAGTCACATAAATACTTTTGGAGTTTATTGCGGCCACTGCCATGACAGCGCAAGGTTTGGCTAATGTTACTATACCGTGGTGGCCAGAGTAATAGGTAGCACATTGTAATGAAGGACCTCGGTTGGTTGCCCTCATAAGCCAACCTCTGAACTTCGTACAACATACTAAAATTTAAAAAAAACATGCAGGTGATACCCCGGCTCTCACTATTATGACCGGCTAGCCGAGGGAGATGAGTCGTCGAGGTTCCAGACTCCGGAAGTACCACCTAAACTGCATAAGTCCACCACGTCAACTAGCTGGCCGTGAACGCCCCACAAGATCCAGCTCATGATGGTGTCAATGAGGGGGAATACCTGAAATAAATTATCCGGGAGCGAAAAAGATCGCCCGCTGCTGTGACCGGTTACAACCTTAGGTCGCCATTTTAAAGATTCCTAAAAAATCAATATCACTAAAAAAACGCAATTCTTTAAACAATACAATTATTTAATGACAAAAATTTTCAAAAAAATAACAATTATAAATGGAATTCAAAGAAGGACACAAGATAAACAAAAACCAACCATTAATAATTCCACAAGGTGACGAAGGTAGTGGGTGCCCAGTACGCTCTAATAAATAAAGTTAATACTTGCCATTGCGGCAAAACAACGAAGAGAACCGCCCTGGTACCAGTACGCTTAACTCTTTATTAAATACTCATCCACACGATAACTAAGTTCATCAGATACCCATTACCCACTAATCACTCACAATCAAATTTTTGTTAAGATTTAAATTAAGTTACAACCGTGACTTAAAGTATAATAACAATTCGCCTGCAATCCAATTGCACCCCAACAACCCCAAAAAAAGAAAATTATTCTACAAAAAAATCGGACTTCAAATCGCAGCAAACAACCCAAAAGAAATTAACTTTAAATTATGTCAATAATTAATTTTTTTTATAAATTAAAGCAAATGTCAAGTAAAAATCTACAATAAAACTACGTCTAATATATATTTTATATAATAATCAAAATAATAATCATTCGATGATATGGTTCTTCAATTGATAGGACCGCGCCGTCGGCCAAATGGGGCTCTCCGCACCTCCACACGGTCAATCGTATTTCTCATATTATACGCTTCTTTCCAGCTCTTTTTTTCACACCTTTTAATAAATTTTTTTTATCTATACCTGGTTTGGCCCTCGACTTATATAAGGAACCACTTCAGCTTAACTTGACGCTGCAACTTCGCTACCTTCCTTTTTAGCCTTCGAAATCGTTGAACTTCGTATTTACAGAGTCATCCAGCACGGGTTCAACCATTGGATTAATTCTTCCTGCATCCTCGTGCAACACTAGCAGTTTTCTCGGCTACAAACTTCTCTTTTCCACCAACTATTTTAATCACAATAAGTTTTCTCTCCCACAACTGTTCATATCACAGCTCTTGATTAAAAATTTCCGCAATGCTCATTATGGACAATCTTTAATACGGAACAGCTTCAACTTTTTATTTATCTAGTCGCTATTAGACCGACCGACTTTTTCCGTTCTTTTAACAGGACCTTTTTTCCTCAAAATTTATTCCATACTGACTTTTTCTTCCAATTATTTTTTCCTTCACTTTTTTTCATGTTTTTCTTAGCCTTCCTAATTTTCCAAAAAAATTGTATATTTTCCCAAGTGCTCAATTTTTTTTTTGTGTAAAGTAGCTATTCCAAGGTATAAAAATAGACCTGCCGTTACAACATGCCAGAAAAACTATGCAAAAACCTAATATTGTCATTTTTTAAATCTACCTTGTGCAGATGAGGAAGTGTATGTTCGACCTCCACCATATAATATAACGCCCCAAGTAAAAATAAAGAATGGGCTTATATCAGGCGAATACCGGTTAGGGTTTTTAAGGAGGATATGAAGACCTTAGAGTTTTTAACTATTTTTAATGGAAGCACAATAAATAGGCGGTGAGTTTTTTGTTTTGTTTAGGGGCGAAAGTGACATTTACCCCGCAAAATGATTTCTTTGTGGAGTAGTTAAATTGAGCCAATTTAACTTATAGTTTTGCTGGGTGTCAACCAGTGGCGGCTCCTGCCCCTAAAATTTGGAGGGGGGGGGGGGGTACATTAAAAAAAACCGAAAAAACTATATACTTACATATGTATATTAGTCCAGTGCAATTAGTAAATCAAATTGCATTTCATGATGTACAAAGGAGGTGGGTCACAGCCCATACAAAATTACCCCAGGCCCGGCGCAAAAGAAAAGTATCTCAGATTAGGTCTGCGACCAAAAAACTGCATAGGATTTTTTTACATTTGCTTACAAATTTTGACCTCCCAAAAACAGAAAAAATATTCAAATTATTATATCACATAAGTTTTTATGTATATCTATGTTCATTGGTAATAAACCTATATATGATTTTTATTTGATAATAGAGAAAACCAACCTGAGCTGTTGGTGAGACTGGGAATGTTTTAACATGTTGAAGCAAGTCAAATGACGCATATCGTTTGAAACAAAGAAAAGCTCTCAGTAGACATACTGATATTCAAGGGAACAGTGCTGTTGTCTGTTAATCATGGCTACAAGGGGTTGTGATATTTCTCCAAACAGTTTTTGTTATATCTGTGGTGAATTGACTATTAAAAGTCAACAGAGAAATATAAATGATTTTGTAAGGAAAGTTTATTTTGCCTACTTTAAATTAAAACTTGGTGATCAGGATAAACCATGGGCCCCGCATAAAGTGTGTAGAAGATGCGAAGAAAATCTTCGTTTGTGGTTTAAGGGAAAGAAAAATGCATTTCGATTTGGAATTCCTATGATATGGTGTGAGCAGAAAAATCACACCACTGACTGCTACTTCTGCTCAGTTGACGTAAAGGGATTCAATTCAAAAAACAAAAGAAACATAAGTTATCCTAATTTTGACTCAGCTATACGTCCAGTGGCCCATAGCTCCGAGCTATCTATCCCGCAGCCACCTTGCAGTTTGGATGAATACCCTAGTGAGTTAGAGGACGAAGCTACATTACCTTCTCCGGGTGAAAGCTCAGATTTATCTTTTGACGAAGATGGAAGGCCTCAACTACTTTCTCAAGGTGAGCTCAATGATTTAGTAAGAGATTTAGGTCTTTCAAAAGATGCAGCCGAACTGTTAGGTTCTAGATTAAAAAATAAAAACCTTTTATCACCTGGCACTTCTTTCTACTGGTACAGACACCGAGAAAGAGAATTTACCCAGTTTTTCTCAAAAGAAGGAAATTTAGTTTTCTGCAATAATGTGGAAGAACTCATACATCGCTTTGATATAAAGTATGTCTCATCTGAATGGCGCCTATTCATTGACTCATCTAAGACTAGCCTTAAAGCAGTATTATTACACAATTGAAATAAATTTGCCTCGATTCCGATTGGACATTCCGTGCATATAAAAAAGATTATAACGATTTGGCCATTATCCTAAAAAAAATCAAGTATCAAGACCATCAATGGATGATTTGTGGGGACTTCAAAATAATGACAATGCTTTTGGGTCAGCAGGCAGGCTATAACAAATACCCATGCCTCTTATGCTTGTGTGATAGTAGAGCCAGAGAACAGCACTGGAAAAAAGTGATTGGCCATCCCGAGAAACTTTAAAACCTGGAGAGAAAAATGTTATAAACACTACCTTGGTACCCCTTCATATCAAATTGGGGTTGATGAAACAATTTGTAAAATCGCTGCAAAACGATGGGGACTGTTTATAAAATTTATGTACAAAATTCCCGAAGCTGTCAGAAGCAAAGTTGAAAGAGGGAGTTTTCACCGGCCCCGACATAAGAAAACTTTTAACGGACCCTTCATTTGTGGAAACTATGAATGAGAAGGAAAAAGAAGCTTGGGTATCGTTCAAGGACGTAGTGCGAAAGTTTTTCGGGAATAGTAAGGATCCTAACTATAAAACCATTGTGCAACGGATGCTAGCAGCATACGAAGCTCAAGGCTGCAAGATGAGCTTGAAGGTCCATTTTTTATACTCTCACATAGACTATTTTCCTGAAAACCTGGGAGCTTACAGTGAAGAGCAAGGGGAGCGATTTCACCAGGATGTCCATGATATCGAGAGAAGGTACCAAGGGCGATGGGATGTCACTATGTTTGCTGACTACAGTTGGCTGCTTAAGCGAGAAACTGAAGATGGAAATTGGAAAAGGACTCGCCAAAGTATCAAGGAAAAGACGAAGAGGTTTCACAAAGAACATGAATAAGTATATGTATCAAAATAATGTTTCGTTTGCTTTAAAAAAAAACTTATTGTTTGAAAATTTTGAATAAAGGAGTGCTTTAACCAATTTTTTGTGTTTGAATTTGCAAAAAATCCTTATGTGATAGAAAAAAATGGCCATCACTTTTGAAATCAGCGCACTTTAAAACATATAATTCAGTAAAAATATCTCATGCAGCTGACAAAAAATTTTTTTTCGCAGACCTGTGTTATCGGCCATAATAAGTATTGAATTTCTGTATAGTTGTTATATCCCGTATCTGTGGCTAAGGTGTTAATAATACTATTTCTTTTTATTCGGGCGAAATGACTAATTAACCCTGTATTTTTGTAACGCCACCACATATATATTCATGAATAAGGTATCAGTGCACGCAGAATACTCCCACCTATCTGAAATTGTAAAAACGACGGTACCACAGTACCAACTTCCAGAGTTATGAGTCGTCAAAGTCAAAGTTTTGTTTTTTTTTAACAAAAATGTCACTTTCAACCACCTTTTTCTCCAAAATATTCATAGTCAACTAATGTTTTTTTCCCAGAATGAGAAAGCTTGGAGTTTTTCCTATGAATAATGTCCCGACAATTTTTATGCTACGGCCTTTACTTTCGAAGTTATAAGCAATTTTAATACTAAAATTGGAGTGTGAAATGCGAGTAATCCAACGCCAAAGTTCGCACTTCACGTGCCAGAAGTAACTGATAACGCAATTTTGTTAATATCTCGTTAACGGTTGCTCATATGATAATGTAGTAAATGGCAGAAATACGGGTATTAAAATATCTTTCAAATGGGCTATTGACCGAAACTCTATGTCGTTTCATGGCCACGACATAACAGGTGAAAAGTCAACAAGGAAGGTTACGACACTTGTTGACGAATAACTCGCCTTCAGCCAGTTTCGCGTGTCGGATGAATTAGAAGTTTATGTAACGCCCTGAATTATCTATATTTTGGGTTATTTAACTACTTTGGAAAATTATAATAATGGGAAATAGTAGCTAAGAATCATCATTTTCGATGTTCTAAAAGTAAAGTTTTTGATGAGACTGCCTCATATGCGGAAAATAACAAAATGTGAAATGTAAGGTAAAACTTTCTGACGAGACTGTCTTTGGATTCCGGGGCACATAACGTGTGCAAAGAAACTTCAGTGAAGGTCAAGTGAAAGCTGTTTAAGAAAAGGTGGTGCGATCATTTTTAAGAGGAGCATTGCAAGAAAAGAAAAAGAAAGTGGGAAATTACTGAAAAATTTCTCGACCGCCAACATTCATGTGAGGTGCTACATTCAATACTGGGCTGAAAATGAAGGTATTCTCCCACAAAAGAAGTACTCACGTATTGTTTATATTAAAGATTTATCGAAAAAAAATATATATGATATATTGAAAAGGAGTGCTTTAGCTTTCGCGATTCTTAGCTACTATTTCCCATTTTCCAAAGTTGTTAAATAACCCAAAATATAGATAATTCAGGGCGTTACATAAAATTCTAATTCATCCGACACGCGAAACTGGCTGGAAGCGAGTTATTCGTCGAGAAGTGACACAACCTTCGCGCTTGACTTTTCACCCGCTATGTCGCGGACATGAAACGACAGAGAGAGTAGGCCATGGCCAATAGCCCATCTGAAAGATATTTTAATGCCCGTATTTCTGCTATTTACTACATTATCATATGAACAACCGTTAACGAGATATTAAAAAAAATTGCGTTATCAGTTATTTCAGGCACGTGAAGTGCGAACTTTGGCGTTGGATTACTCGCAAACTATACAAGCGCGAACGATGACTAAGGGCTTATTCTAAAGGTAATCACTAGCACTATAAGTTTGGTAATCGACATTAACCCACCCAAATTAATATCTTACGAGTTAATCGCAAAAAACTGCATTCAACCTCAACCACCCGAACAAATTCGAACTTTGAGCGGCCATAGCTTTGAGCCAAATTAACTTACAGACCTCATTAAGGACTCATTTTGTAGATAATTTTATTCTCTAATGACTTTGTATTGAACATTTTCAGCTATCACATTAAGAAGTAACGAAGAACACCTCCTAGGGTGCTTCGAAAGAAAAATCCTGCGCACTATATATGGAGGAATCAACGAAAACGGTGTTTGGAGGAGAAGATACAATCACGAATTGTATCAGTTGTATAAAGATCCAAACATCATAAAAACTATAAAAATTAACAGAATCCGATGGGCAGGACATGTTGAACGTAGCAGTGACGACAGCAATACAAAAATTATTATGAACAAGTGACCAGACGGACACAGAGGTAAGGGACGTCCAAAAAAGAGGTATTTAGACAGCGTAGAAGAAGATCTACGAACCCTAGGTATAAAAAATTGGAGACTTCAAGCCAGGGACCGACAGTTCTGGAGGAGGATGTTGCAGGAAGCCAAGGCCAATAACAGGCTGTGGAGCTATTTATGATGATGATTTTCAGCTATCATTGCACAAAACCGAGTTATTTTGTATAAACGACCTCTACCTCTTTTTCAAGATGGCGGCTTTTCCCATCACACTGCGACCCCACAAACTTGGTTTTAACATTGTCAGATGTATCCGAACAAATTCCAAAAAAAAAATTTGTACATCATGAAATGCAATTTCATGCCCTTTTTTCGACTAATTGCACTGGGCTACATTACTACAAGAAACATCGCTTTTCGCTGCTATGAAATTTTCGCCAAGTCCACCCATATTATGCAACAAAAATATAATTCTTTAAAAAACATAATAAGTAATAAAAATAACAAAAACAAAACGGTTTTACACGAACAGAATTTTTTGATTAAAATTTTCAACTCCGGAAATATATTTGTGACATATTGATAATGAGCTCAAACGAAACTGGCCAATGGCAAATATTAAAAAAAGTGCATTTCACTGCATAAGTTTTCATTATTATTGAAATAATCGTGAAAAACCCCTAAAAAGGGGTGTTTTTTGCATTTTTAAGGGTGACGCACATGTTTTAGGACCGCGGATCAGCGACCTCAAAAACCTTTAAGGTTCGATTTTCTTAACGGTGTTATTTTGGAACACCCCCCCTTCCGCGTTTTGAATGGACATGGACTATTGGGAGTATTCCCGTTCAAGTTAGTAACGTCTTTTGGGGTCTCTTGTAGAGTTTACGTTATATTTTAGGGCTCTCCTGCGTTCTATTTTTTGCCAGGTTGTGTCCGAGATCCAGTGTTGCTTGTTTTTTTGGACATAACCGATGCTCGTTTCCGCAGCCGTCAATATTGCGCTCTTTGTCGTACTCCACAGCTCTTCAATATTTGTGCCGTCAGAAACGGTTTGCTGGTTTAATATTTGTTGCAGGTTTCCAGAAAACTCTCGCTTTTTAATGCTCTCCCACAGAAGATCTACGTTGAACCGTCTACGGTTTATAGCATCGCGTTGTACGTTTCTAATTGCGGCGATTTTAAGGCGAATAGTTGCTACTACCAAATGGTGGTCGCTTCCAGTGTCTGCTCCCCTGAAACTCCTGGCATCCTTCAGAATAGTATCTGTTTCTCGTTCTACCATCGGGCGATACCCAGGTCTCTTTGTGTATCTTCTTGTGACAAAAGTAAGTTCCATCTACCATGAGTTGGTGGGAACTAGAAAAGCCAACGATTAATCAGATCACGGATTTCACGAGAATACCAAGGACAGGGGGCAGCAGGCCGCTGCCTTTTCGTGACCATAGGTACGCATTGATCGTAAATGTGTTGAAAAATGTAGTCAATAGATCAACTCTACTGTCAACATAAGTGCTGTAATAGATACCCAAATGCATGAAGGGAGTGACGACAGAGAGCAGATTTAAATTAATATATTTGTTCTACATTTAAAGAAAAGTGAAGTGCGTGCGTGATTTTTTCTTTAAAAGTAAAAAAAAAGTTAAATTGAAGTGAAAATTAATACAAAAGGTGCGGTAAGCCGAATTTTTAACAATAATATATGTATGTTTAAGTAAAATAATACACCTAATTCTGATGTGCAAAGTGCATCACATTAGATTTGCCTCCAATCCAAAGAAAAATGTTTAGATTCGTTTTATATAGTGTTTACATGTGTGATGTGTTTGGTTTTTTTTTTTGCAATTTGACACATTCGAATTATTGGCCTCGATTCCCAGATCCGGCGGGTCGGAAGTGAATGCGGATTTGAGACTTTGCGATTCTCAAATTCGCAGTCGCGGATTCAATTTAATCAAAAAGTCGGAGTGATGACTCACACGCTAATGAAATACCCGATTCGATCCGAGTCGGATTATCTTAGGCGTATTTGTGGTTTCAAATCCGCAGAAAATTTGTTGCGGATCACACTTTTACAGCGCGGAAAATGTCAAAAAGGTATTTGCGGTTGCGGATTTGAGAATCGCAAAGTGTCAAATCCGCACTCACTTCCGACCCGCCGAATCTGGGAATCGAGGCCATTATTTTGTTTTTCCATAATTTTTGAGTAATTGTTTTGGGCAGAAAATAGCCGAAACTGCAAGCGTTTGTGCTCGATGCGTAAAAACTGAACTGACTGGTTGGCCATCTAACTAACAACCGGAAAAACTTTATGCTAAGGCATCGGACGTACACTTACAGTAGAGGTATATGTAGCTACACTAACATTTTTCTTAGTACCACGGCCCTACATTAGAACGACCTTGGGTTCGTTCATTGGTCAAATATGTTATATAATTCTTTCAGCAGCATCTACTTGAAAGATGCGTTAGTTTTTCAAGTTATTTGTTGACTTGTTTTCGTGAATCTTCACAATCTCATCCAGTCTGAAGTGTTATCCAGTCTGAAGTGTTATTCAACAGAAAGAATACCATGAAAAAGCGTAATTAGTGGCTAGTAGTGGTGGGCAAAATGGCTCTTTTCAGTGAACTGGTTCATTTGGTTCCGCTCACTAAACAGAACCATTCAAAAGATCCCTTCATTCGGTTCGTTTGGTTCATTGGCCTTAAATATGGTGAAAATGTCAAAACATGGAGTGCCCTAAAACACAACTACGAACAAACACATACATTTCAATAAAACACTAAACACAACACGAATATATCATCAACACAATACAACCAAAAAAGTCCTCTGAGAAAGATATCTCAGCCCTTCTGCATGCATTATGATTCATTCATTCGCTCTTTTTTCAGATCATTCCAGTTCAGGTCTTTTTATTAAAGACCCGTACGTTTGGTTCTTTTCATTCATGGTTCTTAACACAGTTCAGTACCACTGAATCAGTGCAGTACCATTAAACGAAAGAACAGAACATGTACTACTTAGTGAACCAGTTCATTTGGCTCAGTACGCCGTTCCGTTCAGAACGAACAAATCATTCGCGAACGACACAGCACTAGTGGCTA
This sequence comes from Thereva unica, assembly GCA_949987705.1. NCBI lineage: Eukaryota > Metazoa > Arthropoda > Insecta > Diptera > Therevidae > Thereva > Thereva unica. The sequence goes on along the minus strand of OX465281.1, from coordinate 122,196,285 downwards.
GTCTCTAGGCACAATATCCCACTAGTTTAATTATCCAGACACACATGAGGATATTGCCTCGTATTATTTGGGTATTGCTGCTTGATGATAAAAAAATCAAAATATGGAATTGCAAACGTGGCCTTAAAGTGCATGAAATTGAAGTTCCCGCCCCGGGAATGAGATTTTCAATTTGGAAATTTTTTGAAAATGTTTGCCATAAAGTCTTTGAATACCTTTAAAGAAAAAAAAAGGCAGATAGAAGAGAAAAACGCAGTGACAGTTTATTTGTTATTATTTAAATCAATGATGAATACAAATGTGGGGAAAATATGTATTTTAATTTTTATTGGCTAGAGGATTGTCTGACTTATTTAGATGATGATTCTCTGACTTTATTAGATGATTCTCTGTGTTTAATAGCAAGTTAAGTGGGAACAAAAATGTTTAATAGCAAGTTAATTGGGAATTAAATATCACTGATTAATGTTTGGGTACTAATGTATTAAAATACTAGCATAAAACCCGCGTGCCTTGCAACGCCTTTAAATAAAAACTGTTTATTATGTGCAATGTTTTCCTTCAAAAAAAAAAAAAAAAAAAAAAAAAAAAAAAACAAAAAAAAACAAAAAAGTCAGCTGTTATTATCCCTAAAAAGGGTTTATTATAGTGCATTTTTTAATAAATATGGTAAACAAATTGCTGCGTGTATCACCTCTGCTCAAAACATCTGCTAGATAGCTAACCTTCTGGCGTACACCATTTAAGCTAACCATCCGTCGAAACGACGTGTATTTCAAAAAGTATTTTTTTATATAAAATATAAACTGCACGCACCTGGTACCTTACATTACTGGTTATTAAAAGATTTTTCAATAAAGGTGGGTATTTTTAGCTGTACTTTATTTAATTATTCAAAAATTACAGTAACATTTTTAAGACCTCTGAAAAACAAACAATTTTTTTTCATACACTTAAAGAACAAAATTCGACGACGAACGACGGACGACGACGGACAAGGCTTAAGTATCTCAAAAACTATAACACTTACTTGCTCAATGTGTTTGCCACTGCAGCGACCTCAACGACGACTGAGTTGGCTAGCTGAGCTGAAACAATTAAATCCACCGTTTAAAAGAGACAACGATTTTACTTAGCGATGCCCGTCGATTCGACGGTGGTTAGCTATCTAGGGTTAATGACTTGGACATCCACTAAGAAGCGATTTTGCGAAATTCATTCCCTAAGGGGATGAAATGGGGTTAACCCACATCTCTGAAGCTGAAGGGCTTTAATTTTGACCGTGCATCCCTTTAATGACGTGGACATCCACTAAGAAGATTTTACGAAATTCATCCCCTAAGGGGGTGAAATTGGGTTTACCCAAACCCCTGATGCTGAAGGGCTGAAATTTTGGCTGTGCATCCCTATAATGACGTGGACAGTCACTAAGAAGCGATTTTTCGAAATTCATCCCCTAACGGAGTGAAATGGAGTTACCAAATTACTGGAGCTATAGGACTTAAATTTCGACAGTGCATCGCTATAATGTCGTAGACATCCACTAAGAGGCGATTACTCGAAATTCATCCCCTAAGTGGGTGAAATGGGGTTAACCCAAACCCCTGAAGCTGAAGGGCTGAAATTTTGACAGTGCATCCCTATAATCACGTAGAAATGAATGATTCGAAATTTACTTTATTTAATATTCATTTGTGATTGCTTCATAATTTCTTGCACCCACGTAAATAGGCGAACAAACTTAACGAACGTTCGTCAAACCCTAAAATGTCACTTCCCTTGATGACATATACATGCCAATCTCTGCTTCAAAACTTGCAGATTTGTTGAGCAGAGGTGATACACGCAGCAATTTGTTTACCATATTTATTATAAAAATGCACTATAATAAACCCTTTTTAGGGATAATAACAGCTGATTTTTTTGTTTGTTTTTTTTTGCACATAATAAACAGTTTTTATTTAAAGGCGTTGCAAGGCACGCGGGTTTTATGCTAGTATTATAATATTCTTGGAAAAGCGTCTGCTTTGCCGGAAAGTGGATTAATGTTTCTTGTGAAAATTTCCCATGCATTTTTGCATGGTTTTGTTTCTAAGAAATGTGAAAATTGCTAGAGTGTGAAGATTGCACTTAGGCAATTTTCACATGAAAATTTCAAGTTTTTATATGTAATATCTATATGATATTTGAGGGGCTTGCAACTATAACTTTTAAACTCATCCCTATCTTGACGCTCATCCCGATCCTTTAGCAAACAATTGGTGGTGTCATATTGGGGTTTGTTCTCTTCTGGTGGCAATAATTGCAACGTATCGTCCTATATTTATGCTTTGGGTGCAATATAGAGCTCCTGTACAACGTCATAGTTCTCTTCATCTAAATATGATTGGGCTCCTTGAACTCGATCCAATAATCATTTAAGATTTCCAAGATTTTGTCTTGTGTAATTAGAATTCTTTTTATAATTGCGCAAGCATTTATTCAAAGCTTCGTAAGTGGATAGTTGTTCCGCAATCAGATTCTGTAATTTTACATTATATCTTGGGTTATTTCAAGTAAGGTTCCAGCGGAAAATATTAGACGTGCTCCCAACCGATGCATAAAAGAATCGTTTTTATGCCACTGCCAAAGGAATCTTTTCACAAGCACATGTTGTCCTAGAGAAAAAATCAATACTTTTTAGAGTAATTTTTTTAATGAACTGGGATGGAAAACTTTTTAATGCTTTCTCACGTAAAAATAATTCAATTAAAAACTGAAAAATCGGGTTTCCGCTATTTTCTTATAGAATTTGAGGTTAGGTCAAAACACGTTGTAAGCAAAAGTTATAGATATTTTTATTACTACAACTTTTATATCAAGCATTTTTCACTAGGAGGTCATGTTTCACCATTTCCCCATTTTTCGTGTTTAATAGTTTTATTTTTTTTTTTTTTTTTTTTTTTCTTTCAGTTATAACCTTGACCACATTTAATTGCTGGTTCCTGCCTTCTATTAATTTTTTTCCTAAAAGCTATCGGCACTAGCCTAGCAGGGATATGGAGATTTTGGGTTTTTGTGCTGCTAGTTACCCTAGACGATTAGTATGCAGTAATGTCCAGTTTTCATTTTATTCTCTGGGACCCCTCTAGCCTGGGGCACTGGGGCAAATCGTGCCAGTTGCCCCCTTTGTGGTGGGCCGGTGCATATCACTCCGCTATATCAAGCCAACCCCGACGGTGATGCCTCAGCCGGCTAGCCACGGCTGTAAAAAAATAAACTCATACAACTTCCAAGAGTTCAACCGTTAGGCTCACTGCCTTCTCCAAGCTACTCTTAACCTATCATATCCTTTTTATGTCTTCAAGCTTAGGTTGCTATTAGACATTGCACCATGACATGAACGACTATGTGATTCCTGGATATTTACGGAAAAAAGAAACTTGGGTGACTCCATTTAGAAGATATGTAGCTTCTAAGAACGAAAAAAATCCCAATATTCTTCATTTATTTAGCGTTTTGTGATTTATAATTTTTTTGTTATTTTATTCTTAGGTAGTATACCGAATACTATTTCAGATAACATCATCTCCCGATTTTGAGTAATATTTGATCCCCCCAAAGAACTACTTCTGGATCCGCCCCTGGCATAGTTCGCCTGGCAATGTAATGCGACCGTCACAAAATCAACATGGCGGCCGATTACTTTTTCTCCACAACCCCCTCAGTATGGGTCCGACAGACTTCAAATTTTGCACATATGCGTAATTCACTGGACAAAGCAATGTTACCGTTTTGTAAAATAATGATAGCGGTTTCAAAATGGCGGGCGATTTTTCATTTGTGGCTCCCTGCCCCCGACATGGGTATCAAATGAAAGGGCATGACAGGTAGAATACAATTAGCGGTGTAGCGTCATAAGAAATTAAAAATGGCGGCCAACAAAAAACTAGTTGTTATGGACTAAAGAGTAGAAATTATAACCAAACAACTTCAAATTTTGCATAGTTCAACCGTAAAAGTGTCCAAATGGCGGCTCGAAATCTTCACAGCTCCTTCAGTATGTGTCCCACCAACTTCAAATATTGCACATATGCGTAGTTTACTTGCCGGTGCAAACAGGCCATTCTGTAAAAAAAAGAACATAGCGGTTCCAACATTCCGGCCCATTTTTGCATTTGCGTTCCCCGACTCCCGACATGGTATCAAATGAATGGGCATAACAAGTATAATATAATTAATAGTGTGACGTCAAGTGGCGGAAGACATATAATAGACCAAAATGTAAAAAATAAAATTGATGAACAACTCAATATACAGGGTGTATCAGCTAAAATGTCGAAACGCGTGGCTGTGGATAGGTGGAATCGTATGGGTGTGGGGGGGATCATAACGGTTTAGCCACTAGGGCGCTTTGAAACTTTTTTGGTAGAGGTTTACATATTACCCTGTATTTTTATAGCTCTATCAGATATTTTCATGAATAAAAATATTGGTTCGTTTACATCCTTTGTCTGTTTTTATTTTAAGACAATGGTTTTTCAGGAGTAAAGTAGTAGTAGTAGTAGTATTTTAACACTTTTAACTGCACATGGATTATCAGTAAATAGTTCTTTATTGATTTCATTAAAAAAATTAGTGGTTAAGTGTGTTTTAATTGTTAAGGTGATCCACTTTTTTTAAATTCACGGTGTTTTTTCGTGTTTATTTAGGAACAAATGCTGAATATTTAACTAAAAATGATTTTTAAGTGATTAATAAATTATAAATTCCTTTTAAATTTTCTCATGGAAACTGTTTTAAATTCTCACGACAGAATCATAGAGCTTATCTCAGCAATTTTGCCAACGACCAGAACTTTGTAAAAGTAAGACTTTTTACGTCAGTTTCGGCATTCGTGCATTTCAGTTGAATAAATTATTGTCTCGTTAAAATCCAGTTTGTTTTATTTCCAAGTATTTTTTTGGTAATCGGACTTGTGAAATTTATAATTCTCGCATCGAGTTGACGCGTTCTATGGGCCGTCACCTTATGAGATATTTGCCAAAGACTGATTTTTTCATCTTTTGAATAAACTTTTTTGCTCCTCCCGATTTTTGGATTTCATCATCATTTATAATGATGTTTTTAAAGGGTGTTTTAATTTTCAGCTATTCCCGATTTTTGCGGCAGTTGAATGTCTATTTTGACTGGATTACGCCTGTCTGTCAAGGGTATAAAAAAGGCTGTGTACACCTGCACATCAATGCAACAAATCGACTGAAAGGGTTAAAATGAATGTCTTCCTATGTCCCTTGATATTCGTGGATTGGGTTTGGGTGAAGGGATACAGATAAAATAGTAGAAGATCTATGAACCCTAGCTATAAGAAATTGGACACTTCAAGACAAGGACCGACTTTAGTGGAGCACGATGTTGCACGAAGCCAAGGTCAATAACAGGCAGTGGAGCTATTTAAGATCTTTGGGAGTTATTTATGATATTTTGGTCAATTTTTAACCCAAAATTTTTTCGACCCAGCATTTTAAAGGAAATTTTGTAAATTTATAAAGCAATACCTATACCTATCTCTGATCCTAAAAAAGATATAGGTAAAAAAGTGAAAAACAAAAAAAAAACGGAAATTTGGGTTTTTTTTCATTTTTTTGGTTCCACATTTTTGACATAAAAAATTTTTTAAAATTTAAAGGAAATTTAATTCTCTACAAAAAATTTCATATAAAGTGAATCGATATTTTCCTTCGTTTGCAAGATATATTGTAAAAATTAAAAAAGGTCCATTTTGACCCCTATCTCCAATTTCCACCCTCTAATTTAATAGCACTCCGGGGATTTTCATTTTTAAATGACCCATTGTACGATTCCTACAATAAATTCCTGTGAACGTCTTAGTTCCTTAATGCCCTGTACTTTAAGACATAATCAATAGACTAAATACAGACCCATTTTGATTAAATAACATTTCAAACTAAGCACACAGCAACAGTTTAAAAATTTTGTCAAGATTTTTTTTCGTTAAAAATAAAGACAGCAATATTTATGAAATAATCCTAACTCATAGAGCTCTTGGGGAGAGGACGCTCATTTCCCCCCTTGAATCCGACACTGATGCAAGTGCACTTTTCTAATTCACTTTTCTTTTAATACTTTTCTGCACTTATATGTTTAATAATAATTCTATAATATTGTATATTAATCACTTAAAAATAATTTTTAGCTAAATATTCAGCATTTTTTCCTAAATAAACACGAAAAAACACTATATTAAAAAAATCCTATCAACGCACGCACTGCTACTGTATCACATTCGCGAAAATTTGCATAATAATATAAATAATATATATTGCACAATAATATTGAATTTTATAACCATAGTTTGTTTGTCTTCTAATTTTAGATTCTGTAATCGGTGTCTCCGGTAACGCATCAGTTAAAACAAGAAATTCTGTTTTGTTATTGAATTTATTTATATATTTGTATTATATTTATTTATTTTCATTATTTTTATTTTATTCTACTTTATTTTCAATGTTATTTATATGTAATTTGAATATTATAATTAATTTCGTTATATAAAATAAAATAATTTAAACAAAAAACTTTTAAATTCCTATTCGAGCACTAAATCATTCCCATTTCCAGCACTCCCATTTAAATATTTTCATTTACAGCCAAAGAGCCGGACCACCGAATTGCTTGCATGGATGTCTAAGCAACGCATGAGCAAGGCTTTTTAAATAGAAGGTTATTCCTATGTATAATTTTCATCTCCCCACATGCGTGAGAAACCTCAATTGATTTGGTTCGAACTCTGCATAGATTGCTTGGTCGAGGCGAATATGATTGATAACAGTGCACCCCTTCATTTTTTGCCTTCCCCACTTCCCAATAGATATCATCAGTTTGTGAATTTTGCAAAATACATGGCCCAGTGATTTTACACATGAACCTCTGAAATATGCAACTAGATTTATCAGCGGGATTCTCTTTATTTTGGGCTCACAAATAATTTCCCAAAAGTCCCTGTCACTTTATACAAAAAAGTGGATCTGGGAGGCCAAAGGTCAAGAAAAACAATTTTAGTGCACTTTGCAAAAGTCAATTAGGAATATTTCTGAAAAATTGATTTTCGTGATCTTTGACCCTCCATAACTTAAGTAGCCGGCCAAGTTGACTTTATGGACTTTTATGAAATTATTTGAGACACCGAAATAAAAGGAACTCCGCTGGAAAATTTCCAGTTGTTTTTTAGAGATTTATGTACGTGTATGTATAAATCCCACCAAAAAAACATTAAAAATGTGAATTAGAAGTTCGTGGGCGCGGAAATTATTTATTGGGACAGTTTAAAACACACTTATAACAAAAAGAAGTGATATGGATTAGTCAAGATGTATCGTTAATAGCATGAAATAATTAAACACGTGCATTTACGAACGAATTCAAAGGAATTATACAACTGCCAATTTTTATTTAAAACTCAATAAAGTATTATAATACTTACTTTTTTGAGTTTTAAATAAAAATTGGCAGTTGTATAATTCCTTTGAATTCGTTCGTAAATGCACGTGTTTAATTATTTCATGCTATTAACGATACATCTTGACTAATCCATATCACTTCTTTTTGTTATAAGTGTGTTTTAAACTGTCCCAATAAATAATTTCCGCGCCCACGAACTTCTAATTCACATTTTTAATGTTTTTTTGGTGGGATATCACTCTTTTTTGTTTTAATACATTCTAAAATAAAAGTAAATAATCTTCTGTATAAAGAAATATTATGTATTTAATTGTTCATTATATTTTTTTATTTATTTTATAAGTAGGTAATAACAAAATAGCAAAATGCAGGAATTCAAACTAATATTATTGTCTTTGTAAAAAAAAAAAACATAAGCTCCTTTTGAGTTTCTCGGCCAAGATTTTTTCTGCACGATGGAATCATTGATCCATAACCAGCTCGATTTTTGTTTCAACATGCTGATGTAATGACCTTGTTCGAGTGTTCCTGTATAGAATATAGCACTAATCACTTTATAATTTGAACCTCCTATATGCAATTTTGCAGAAGTGACAGCTTTGATATCGCATTGCTCAATTTTAATAAACTTTTGACGTGACAACGTCTAATAAAACGGTTAGCCGGGATGCCCAAGCGACAAAGTGTCGCATAACCGTGTGAGTGGGCGTGGCTTACGCTGCATTTGTAGTAGTGGCAATGAGTGCCGCTTATCTATATTGTGTTTATATCCCAGCGGGAAAACTAGCAAGTGGTTACCCTGGTAACCCACGAATTCTTCAATGATTTGTGTAAGCGCCTACCTGATAATCGAAAAATTCTACTAGAAATTTAGGAAAATGGAGGTCTTTACGTTGTAATGAATAGGTAAGCGACTAGGTAATGCCTTGAGAAATACTTTCGTTGGAAATGTGATGTGCTTTTGTCATTCTTTGTCTTTGGCTGGTCAAAGCCTCTCTTCTTGAGTTTATTCCGTCCTCATCAATTTTATAAGATTAATTTATACCACAAACAATGAGCAACAAAATCAAAAAGATGTCTTGTTAGAAAAATCCATACCAAATGTAGCAAAAATGGAATGGTACTTTCGGAAAGCATTGTTTTTATTGCTAAAAAGGGGACCCAGTAATTTATTCTGCATGCCTTACATGGTAATCTGTGTATTCACCTAATACATTTCGCCTCTGAAATAAGTCCTCGTCTGTAATGCCTACTGTAAGTACTTACCGCTCTAGGGCATCCCTATGTAAAAGTAACCTATGATTTCTTCACAAAGGTAATGTGTCCATCTCATTACCACCTCGCTTACCTACCCATTACATTTCCCGCTGGGATATTACTGTCATTGTTACATTTGAGAACGAATAAAAAAATAAAAATACTGCAAAATTATATGTATTTTGTGTTTATTATATATTGCATGTAATGAATAACAGATAACGAGCAACATGGTAGTTGTCACGTAATAATCGCCACAGCGCGAAGCGCCGTGGCCCGGGGCACCAGTTTTTTTTTCAGTTCGAATAATTTCAGTTGTATTATGAGAACAGGTGCTGCCGAAATCATTTCCGATTTACGAATCTTTTGAGTGTACGAACAATTTTTACATTGACCACTCAGGGTTACTCGTTTTACAAATTCATGATCAATAAGTTGCCATGTCGAGGGGGTTGTGAAGATAATGGTAATGCGTCCTCTTGAGGTGGCCTCGGTGGATCTAACTATTTATTGAGTATACTATATTGCTTATTGTATTCTACTTATCATACCCTTTCATTTGATACCCATGTCGAGGGGGTTGTGAAGAAAATGGTAATCCGCCCTCTTGAGATGACCGCCATGGATCTAACCAGATATTGAGTATATTATATCGCTTATGGTATTCTACTTATGATACCCTTTCAATTGATACCTATGTCGAGGTGGTGGTGAAGAAATGGTAGTCCGCCCTCTTGAGACGGCCGCCATGGATATAAAGACATAGCTTATTGTATTCTACTTATCATACCCTTTCGTTTGATACCCATGTCGAGGGGGTTGTGAAGAAAATGGTACTGCGTCCTCTTGAGGTGGCCTCGGTGGATCTAACTTTTTATTGAGTATAATATATTGCTTATTGTATTCTACTTATCATACCCTTTCATTTGATACCCATGTCGTGGGGGTTGTGAAGAAAATGGTAATGCGTCCCCTTCAGGTTGCCTCGGTGGATCTAACTATTTATTGAGTATACTATATTGCTTATTGTCTTCTACTTATCATACCCTTTCATTTGATACCCATGTCGAGGGGGTTGTGAAGAAAATGGTAATCCGCCCTCTTGAGATGACCGCCATGGATCTAATCAGATATTGAGTATATTATATCGCTTATGGTATTCTACTTATGATACCCTTTCAATTGATACCTATGTCGAGGTGGTGGTGAAGAAATGGTAGTCCGCCCTCTTGAGACAGCCGCCATGGATATAAAGACATAGCTTATTGTATTCTACTTATCATACCCTTTCATTTGATACCCATGTCGAGGGGGTTGTGAAGAAAATGGTATGCGTCCTCTTGAGGTGGCCTCGGTGGATCTAACTATTTGTTGAGTATACTATATTGCTTATTGTCTTCTACTTATCATACCCTTTCATTTGATACCCATGTCGAGGGGGTTGTGAAGAAAATGGTAATCCGCCCTCTTGAGATGACCGCCATGGATCTAACCAGATATTGAGTATATTATATCGCTTATGGTATTCTACTTATGATACCCTTTCAATTGATACCTATGTCGAGGTGGTGGTGAAGAAATGGTAATCCGCCCTCTTGAGACGGCTGCCATGGATATAAAGACATAGCTTAGTGTATTCTACTTATCATACCCTTTCGTTTGATACCCATGTCGAGGGGGTTGTGAATAAAATTTTAATGCGTCCTCTTGAGGTGGCCTCGGTGGATCTAACTTTTTATTGAGTATACTATATCGCTTATTATATTCTACTTATCATACCCTTTCATTTGATACCCATGTCGAGGGGGTTGAGAAGAAAATGGTAACCCGCCCTCTTGAGATGACCGCCATGGATCTAACCAGATATTGAGTATATTATATCGCTTATGGTATTCTACTTATGATACCCTTTCAATTGATACCTATGTCGAGGTGGTGGTGAATAAATGGTAGTCCGCCCTCTTGAGACGGCCGCCATGGATATAAAGACATAGCTTATTGTATTCTACTTATCATACCCTTTCGTTTGATACCCATGTCGAGGGGGTTGTGAAGAAAATGGTACTGCATCCTCTTGAGGTGGCCTCGGTGGATCTTACTTTTTATTGAGTATACTATATTGCTTATTGTATTCTACTTATCATACCGTTTCATTTGATACCCATGTCGAGGGGGTTGTGAAGAAAATGGTAATCCGCCCTCTTGAGACGCGTACCATGCGTACACTTTTTGTTTATCATCGAAATGATAGGAAATGCTATTTGACATCAACAGTGCTGGATTTGACTAACTTGTAACGAATATGTCATATTTTTAGAAATAAATTGCGATTACGATCTCGGCATTCAGTATTTCAAAATTTTACTGTACATTTGTACTGTGAACTATATGTTTTTTATAGTACCTAACGCAATCTGATACCATAGTTGCGACTAACCACTTTAAATGAATACATTTTGTTAATCATCTAATGCCATCTAGCATCAACAGTTCGAGTAAACACTTTTCGACTAACTAGTAGCACCATCTCATTTATTGAGCAATTGAAATAACTTAGAGCGCCATCTGACAGAATAATTTTGAGTACCCACTTTTTTAGACTGAAGGAGAAGAAAAAAGTTCGATTCGAAATGTAAAAAATGTAAAAATAAAGAAAACGAAGAATGATAGGAAAAAAACTCATGGAATAATAAATTATTTATATTTTGGTTATCGGTTACAAATGAAAAATTACTTATATTGCTTATAAAAAGGTGATAAATCGCATAATTTTATAAAAAAAACACCTTGTTTTCTATGTTTAGGCGTATATAAGGCATTAGCTGTTTGCCCTTACGAACTCGGCAAACTACCGCTTGCCTTGATTGCAGATTGCAGAATAGTAGGATTACAATGTTCCATTGCGTATGGTTCTCGTTTGGCCCGCCCGATGTCAATTCGATGTCCGAGGATACCTGAGTTGGACGATGATGACACCAACCCAATTTCGGTATTTTCCAATGGGATGAGTGTTGATGAAGATGACAGCATGAAAGAAGTTGGTATAGAAGAGATGGAGAGTTAATCAAAATAATTACTTCCATGGGGATATCATGTAAAGACGGTGCTTGCATTATACTTCAAAGGTCGTGTGGAAAAGAATGCAACGCTATACCCGAGTTTTCCCAGTCGCATATCTCAAAAACCATTGGTTCTACGTAAATTTCGTATGGGACATTTTTAAGCAGATTCATCTAACGAACAATCTTTACTTAGCTAAAAATTGCATAAAACCGATAATTTACGAGATATTTGAGAAAATTAGATTTTCGTGATCTGTGACCCTCCATAACTCCAGTTTCGGGTTAGTTGGCTTTATGGAATTTTGAGAAATTATTTGTAAGTCCAAAATAAAGAGAATCCTGCTGATAAATCTGCAGTTGCATTTTTCAGAAGTTTGGCCCTCTTTTGTATAAAGTGATTGGGCTAACAAGGTCATCGGTGCTTTGTAAATGTTGTTATTTAAGCGCTAAGCGAGCAACCTAAGAATGGAATTATTATATCTTATTAATGTTATTCTATATTTACAAGCCATGAACCCCATGTGAGCAATTCGGTAGCTCGGGTGGCACATTCGTTTACTGTCAAATTCTATGGAATAGTGGATACATATTAGAATTTTTTTGTTTTTGTTTGTTTAGTAAAATAATTATGCTAAAAAAAGGTATTCACTCAATATGCCTGAAAACAATTAAATTAAAACGCTGACATAGAAGTGATACCTAGAAATTATGAATTCTAGTGCGATTTTAATGCTTTTTTAGTGCCTTACAGTGGGCCTTAGTACAAAAAAAAACATGTTCATGTAAACCTCATGTGATTTAATTAAAGAAATTAAAAAACTTTGAGTGATTAAATGTGTTAATTGTAAAGGTGGCCACTTTGATAATATTCGCGGTGGTTATGTCGTGTTTCATTAACAAAAATTAAAAAGTGCGTATCAGCTCCAACGAGTGACAGGAGTTTACTCCTGGAAAACGATTGCCTTAAAGTAACAATAGCCATTGGAAGTAAATGAACCAATATATTTATTTATATTGAGTTGTTATTTTGTTATTTTTTCTTTGTTTTATTTTTGTTAATACTTGATTTTTTACTACTTTAAGGAGTAATTTAGTCCATTATATGTCTACCACTATTTTGTGTGGCCGCCATTTTGAATTTTGAATAAAGTTACACCAGTACTTGTATTCCACTTATCATATCTTTTCATTTAATCCTAATGTCGTGAACAACCATCTTGATTTTTTTACAAAATGATCAGTTTACAGTTTACACTATCAAGCAAACTATGCATATGTGTAAAATTTGAAGTTGGTCGGATCCATACTGAGCGGGTTGTGAAAAAAGGTAATCAGTCGCTTTTTTGGAACCGCCATGTAGATTTTGTGACCGCCACATTACATTGCCAGGCGAACTATGCATATGTGCGAAATTTGAAGTTGATCAGTTGTTATTTCTAATTTTTACTCTATTACATGTCTTCCACCATTTGTGTTGGATCCACCATATATAGTATTTTACAAAATGGTGACATTTTTTTTTTTTTTTTTTTTTATGTGATAGTCTAAGCTCAGGTGTCACCCTTTGTACTACTAGTACGTCATGTCGGTTAAGTCATGGTGCAATGTCCAGTAGTAAGCTTAGCTCGAAAGATAGAGTGAAGGACATAATAGGTTAGGGGGAGTCAAGGGGGTGTTGCAGAAAGTGGCGATGAACCTTGCGTTTGAACTCTTGGATGTTGTATGAGTTCGGGAATACTGTCATTGGAAGGTTGTTCCACAGACGAGTGGTTCTTGTTATAAACGAATTTCTAGATCGGAGTGTGCGCGAAGATAAGGGCTGTAAACTGAGGGGGTGAGCCGAGCGGGCAAGTCTTGTGTTGCGGGAAAAATGTTGCCGTGGAGGCATAAGGTTACTTATTTCAGTGGAGCAATCATTATAAAAAAAACGATAAAATTTTGCTAGAGCTGCAACATTCCTACGGTGGCTTAATGAGTCAATTGAAGAGCAAATGGCGCTGTCACCAATAAGTTTGAGGGCGCGGTTTTGCACCTTGTCCAGCCAAGCTAAGATGGTTCTTGGGGCCCCAGCCCAGATATACGAGTTGTATTCAAGACGGGGACGAATGTAGGACTTGTAGATTATAGCCCTGGCAGACGGCTGAAGGAGAAATTTGCACCTTTTGAGGAATCCTAGACACTGGGATGCTTGTTTAGCACTTTGGAATATGTGGTTATTCCAGCGCAGATCTTCAGCTAATGTTACGCCTAGGATGTTTAGAGAGGGTTCTGCCGTTACGGTCTTGTTGTCCACTGAAATAGAAAGCGGTTCGGTGCAAGTTTTATTGGAGATGAGACAGTACTTCGTTTTAGATGCATTGAATTCGACACGGTTCTTGCGGCCCCATTCAAGAATTCGTTCGATGTCCCTGTTGATTGAATTGGTCAACAGTTGGCGATGATGTAGACAAGGTCTGGCACGCGCTTGTGTTACATTATCAAAGCCATAGGAGTAACGTAGTGTACCGTCATCAGCAAAGCTGTGGAGTGAGTTGGAGGGGACTGAGAGCAGGTCATTTATAAAAATTAGGAAGAGAGCTGGTGATAGAATTGAGCCCTGGGGAACACCTGCGGAGATGTGGTGGGGGTCGGATTCGACGCCATCCAATACTACCTTGATTGAACGGCCTGAAAGGAAGCTCTCAATCCAGTTCTTCAGAACAGAGTCAATACCAATAGCTTGGAGTTTAGCCAACAGAGCGGGATGCCATACTCTGTCAAAAGCCTTGGAGATATCTAGAGCAACCAGGCCAGATTCACCAAATCGGTGTATACTTCGGCTGAGGTGCTCCGTTAGGCAAACAAGGAGGTCGCCAGTAGATCTTTTCGATCTAAAGCCGTATTGTTTGTCGTTCAATATTTGGTTGTATTCAAGATATTCCATAAGCTTTCTTTTTATTATTGTCTCCATAACTTTGGAGAGAATAGAAGTAATTGCTATTGGGCGGTAGTTAGTAGGGTCACTAGCTTCACCTTTTTTCGGTATAGGCTGAACATGAGCCAGTTTCCAGGAGTCAGGATAAACTCCGGAGAAGTATGAAAGTGCAAAAAGTTTGCGCAGAGGTTTAGCCAAAGGTGAGGCACATTTTTTAAGGACTATAGGGGGAATTTTATCGGGGCCAGTGGCTTTGTTGGAGTCCAGCTCTTTGAGACATTTATACACTTCACGCGTCCTGAAGAAAACTCTATCCATTGAGTGAGCGGAACACTCGATGGTGGGGGGTTGCATGTCAGTATCGGGTAAGGAAGAATTCTCGGCGAACAGAAGTGCAAGTAGATCGGCCTTGGGTTTGCTTTCTGTTATCACCTGTTTGTTATAAATGAATGGGGGCGTTGTATGTGAAGTGAAATTCTTCCTGATGGAGGTTACCAAGGACCAGAAGTTTTTACTGCCAGCAGTGGAGTTTATGAGTTTACCTCTCAGTTTGTCATCGAATAATTCTTTGACTCTCTTGATGGTGGATTTACAAGAGTTTCTCAACCTGATGTATTCACGTCGAGAAGTTTCGCTCGGAGAATTTTTGTATTGTCTGTAGGCGGCTTCTTTGGCTTTGATTGCGTTCATACACTCTCGATTGAACCATCCATAATGCCTAGGCTTAATGGATTTGGAAGAATGGGGAATAAATAAACGCATTCCGGCCAGTATAATTTTGGTAATACAGATGGCCGCAAAGTTAACATCGCGGTTCTGAAAACAGGAGGTGTGCTCCTTGTCCCGCAGTGTCAGGAACACGCGTACGCTGTTTCACTAATTGGTGCAGGTTATTGGTCTCAGCAAAGAGCTCGGCATCCCTGCCAGAAACACTGGTGCCATTCGAGTAATTCAGCCAATTTACATTGTGAACGTTGAAATCACCCGCAACAATGATTTCGCACTCCGGATGGGAGGATAAAAATTCGGAGATACGCTCGGAGATAGCGTCGAATGCTAATAAGGAGGCTTCATTACTAATATTAGGACTCCTGTATAGAAAACAGAAGAAAATGACGTGATTACGAAGTGGAATTTTAATACCGAGATGGTTAAAATCAGTTGATGTACTGCTGTACACCTTCTGGAAGGCAACGTCTTTCCTAATATAGATGGCAATTCCCCTATGTGGGGAGAGATTATGCACTAAAGTGTACCCGGAAACCTGATAACAATCTAAACAATCGTTAGGTAAAATCTGGGTTTCACTTAGTGCGAAGATTGGGGGAGCATTGACATTGTTTTGTCAAGAAAACTACGCATATGTGCAAAATATGAAGTTGATCGGTTATATTTTCTACTTTTTAGTCTTCCGCCATTTTGTGTTGGCCACTATTTTGAATTTGGAAAGACGCTACACCACTAATTGTATTCTACCTGTCATGTCCTCTCATTTGATACCCATGTCGGGGGTCTGGGAACACAAATACAAAAATCGACCGCCAGCTTTGAACCGCCATTTTTCTTCAAATGGTCAGATTACATTTCCATACGAGATATACCTACATAATACGTGCAAAATATACTTACATAATACGTGCAAAAGTTTATTGATTGTATTTAAGGGGGTCAACCTGTGTAAAAGCGGTATTTCGAACGCTTTTTTGGGAATTTTTATTAGGAAAAATAATTTGAATATTAGAATAAGTTTAATGTTATTTTAAAGGTTTATGTTTTTATTATAACTGTAAATTTTTCCAAAAGTGTAAACCGAAGGCTTATATTTATTGAGGCCATTGAAAGTGACGTCCTCAAAATAGAATACCGAAATTGCGTGCAAGATTCCGCTCGAACCACTCATCTGAAACACAAAAAGTAAAAAGGATTTTATTTGTATTTCTGTTATCGAGGTACTGACGTAGGATTTTAATGAAATTCAAAAAATTAAATAAATGGCAGTATATTTTATAAAAATTTAGCATTTTTTTGCTTTTTTTCCATAAAAAAAGGCTGTAAAATAAACAAATAAAAAGATCAGGGATCGTAAATAACTGTTATATTTGTATTTTTGACATAAAAAATCACATAGTAAATGTTGTCTGATCTGCATAAAATTTATACTGAATACTCAGAATGATGAGTTCTACGAGGTGGTGGGCTTACTTTTAAAATGTATACTTTTATTATAAAAGTCAAGTTTAATAATTATTATAAATTTTAATTTATTTAAGTCGAAAATAACAGTTATATTTAACTAAAAAAGTTTTAGGTCATTAAAGACAATTATTTTTGAGTTATATTTGCCTTAGTCTTTCAAAACTGTTATGAGAAGACTTTTATTTTTAAAATCAAAAATAACTGTTAAAAAAGACTTTTATTTTTTTCGGTCTTGCATAAAAGTCTTTTGAGGATTTTTATTTTTTCAGTTTTTCGATAAAAGTCTTTGAAGACTTTTATTTTGAAAATAGAAAAATAAAAGTCTTTGAAGACTTTTATTTTGAAAATATAAAAATAAAAGTCTTTTGCAGCAACCAAATAAGGTACTTGAAGAGCTGAACGTTCCATTGAATGAGATCTAAGGAAAAAATTAACTGCGGGAGAGTTAAGTAAAGTAAGGGAAGAATTCAATAAAAATAAATTTAACCCTCTAGCTTGATTAGAAACTACCCCCAGGGCAACCCTTATTTTTAAAATTGAGTGTTCGCAACTGCTTATGAAATCACCATACCCCTAAGGGGGTGAAACGGGGTTTTACAAACCGCTAAAGCTATAGGGCTGAAATTTTGACAGTGCATCCCTATAATGACGTTTACATCCACTAAAAAGCGATTTTTCGAAATTCATCCCCTAAGGGGATGAAATGGGGTTTATCCAAACCGCTGGAGCTATAGGGCTGAAATATTGACAGTGCATCCCTATAATGACGTTTACATCCACTAAAATGCGATTTTTCGGAATTCATCCCCTAAGAGGGTGAAACGGGGTTTATCCAAACCGCTGGAGGTATAGGGCTGAAATTTTGACAGTGCATCCCTATAATGACGTTTACATCCACTATAAAGCGATTTTTCGAAATTCATCCCCTAAGGGGGTGAAACGGGGTTTATCCAAACCGCTGGAGCTACAGGACTGAAATCTCGACAGTGAATCCCTATAATGACGTTTACATCCACTAAAAAGCCATTTTTCGGAATTCATCCCCCAAGGGGGGTGAAATGGATTTTTACAAACCGCTAAAGCTATAGGGCTGAAATTTTGACAGTGCATCCCTATAATGACGTTTACATCCACTAAAAAGCGATTTTTCGAAATTCATCCCCTAAGGGGATGAAATGGGGTTTATCCAAACCGCTGGAGCTATAGGGCTGAAATTTTGACAGTGCATCCCTATAATGACGTTTACATCCACTAAAATGCGATTTTTCGGAATTCATCCCCTAAGAGGGTGAAACGGGGTTTATCCAAACCGCTGGAGGTATAGGGCTGAAATTTTGACAGTGCATCCCTATAATGACGTTTACATCCTCTAAAAAGCCATTTTTCGGAATTCATCCCCCAAGGGGGGTGAAATGGGGTTTTTACAAACCGCTAAAGCTATAGGGCTGAAATTTTGACAGTGCATCCCTATAATGACGTTTACATCCACTAAAAAGCGATTTTTCGAAATTCATCCCCTAAGGGGATGAAATTGGGTTTATCCAAACCGCTGGAGCTATAGGGCTGAAATTTTGACAGTGCATCCCTATAATGACGTTTACATCCACTAAAATGCGATTTTTCGGAATTCATCCCCTAAGAGGGTGAAACGGGGTTTATCCAAACCGCTGGAGGTATAGGGCTGAAATTTTGACAGTGCAACCCTATAATGACGTTTACATCCACTATAAAGCGATTTTTCGAAATTCATCCCCTAAGAGGGTGAAACGGGGTTTATCCAAACCGCTGGAGGTATAGGGCTGAAATTTTGACAGTGCATCCCTATAATGACGTTTACATCCACTATAAAGCGATTTTTCGAAATTCATCCCCTAAGGGGGTGAAACGGGGTTTATCCAAACCGCTGGAGCTACAGGGCTGAAATTTTGACAGTGCATCCCTATAATGACGTTTACATCCACTAAAAAGCGAAGCACCAGCAGCTCAGCCATATCTAACCTAACCTAACCCTTTAGCGTTTGTTGAATATGTATTTTGCTTCTGTGTGTATGTAGAGGGTTTGAAAAAGTTTATTTGTTTAACATTAACTATAAATATTAAATTTTAACAAATTTGTCTTTATCACTCTACATAACAATATTTCAAATTTTAATTCTCCTTTTCCGCTTTCATACGATCCTTAGTTCTCGTAATGAAATTATAATGTCAATTCTAATAGATGCCACAATTAATATTTCTTACTTCCTTAATGTAATATTTATATTTATAAGAGCAATAAATCACTCAAATTTCTTCATTAACTTTAACCTATTCTCGGATGCATTTTCATTCTTAAGAAAAAAACAAGTTTATTAGTAACTTTATTCCTCAAAACGGAAGAGATGTCAAGTAGCCTTTATCTGTAGTTCCTAAGCACGTTAAATTTAGGGGTGGCTTCCAATTCACCGATCGCGTAGGTTTTGGTGTCCAAGAATAGCTTACAGTAAGGGCTATTTATGCACAAAAATTTGGCGGGGTGATTTCATAAGCAGTTGCGAACACTCAATTTTAAAAATAAGGGTTGCCCTGGGGGTAGTTTCTAATCAAGCTAGAGGGTTAAATTTATTTTTATTGAATTCTTTACTTACTTTACTTAACTCTCCCGCAGTTAATTTTTTCCTTAGATATCATTCCATGGAACGTTCAGCTCTTCAAGTACCTTATTTGGTTGCTGCAAAAGACTTTTATTTTTATACTAGCATAAAACCCGCGTGCCTTGCAACGCCTTTAAATAAAAACTGTTTATTATGTGCAATGTTTTCCTTCAAAAAAAAAACCAACAAAAAAGTCAGCTGTTATTATCCCTAAAAAGGGTTTATTATAGTGCATTTTTCTAATAAATATGGTAAACAAATTGCTGCGGATATCACCTCTGCTCAACAAATCTGCAAGTTTTGAAGCAGAGATTGGCATGTGTATGTCATCAAGAGAAGTGACATTTTAGGGTTTGACGAACGTTCGTTAAGTTTTTTCGTCTATTTACGTGGGTGTAAGAAATTATGAAGCAATCACAAACGAATATTAAATAAAGTGAATTTCGAGTCATTCATTTCTGCGTGATTATAGGGATGCACTGTCAAAATTTCAGCCCTTCAGCTTCAGAGGTTTGGGTTAACCCCATTTCATCCCCTTAGGGGATGAATTTAGAGTAATCGCATCTTAGTGGATGTCCACGTCATTATAGGGATGCAATGTCCAAATTTCAGCCGTATAGCTCCAGTAGTTTGGTAACCCCATTTCACCCGTTTAGGGGATGAATTTCGAAAAATCGCTTCTTAGTAAATGTCCACGTCATTATAGAGATGCACTGTTAAAATTTCATCCCTATAGCTCCAGCGGTTTGGATAAACCCCGTTTCATCCCCTTAGGGGATGAATTTCGAAAAATCGCTTTATAGTGGATGTCCACGCCATTATAGGGATGCACTGTCAAAATTTTATCCCTATAGCTCCAGGGGTTTGGATAAACCCCGTTTCACCCCCTTAGGGGATGAATTTCGAAAAATCGCTTTATAGTGAATGTCCACGCCATTATAGGGATGCACTGTCAAAATTTCAGCCCTATAGCTTTAGCGGTTTGTAAAAACCCCATTTCACCCCCCTTGCTTTATTTTGGATGTAAACGTCATTATAGGGATGCACTGTCAAAATTTCAGCCCTATAGCTCCAGCGGTTTGGATAAACCCCATTTCATCCCCTTAGGGGATGAATTTCGAAAAATCGCTTTATAGTGGATGTCCACGCCATTATAGGGATGCACTGTCAAAATTTTATCCCTATAGCTCCAGCGGTTTGGATAAACCCCGTTTCACCCTCTTAGGGGATGAATTCCGAAAAATCGCATTTTAGTGGATGTAAACGTCATTATAGGGATGCACTGTCAAAATTTCAGCCCTATAGCTCCAGCGGTTTGGATAAACCCCATTTCATCCCCTTAGGGGATGAATTTCGAAAAATCGCTTTTTAGTGGATGTAAACGTCATTATAGGGAAGCACTGTCAAAATTTCAGCCCTATAGCTTTAGCGGTTTGGATAAACCCCATTTCATCCCCTTAGGGGATGAATTTCGAAAAATCGCTTTATAGTGGATGTCCACGCCATTATAGGGATGCACTGTCAAAATTTTATCCCTATAGCTCCAGCGGTTTGGATAAACCCCGTTTCACCCTCTTAGGGGATGAATTCCGAAAAATCGCATTTTAGTGGATGTAAACGTCATTATAGGGATGCACTGTCAAAATTTCAGCCCTATAGCTCCAGCGGTTTGGATAAACCCCATTTCATCCCCTTAGGGGATGAATTTCGAAAAATCGCTTTTTAGTGGATGTAAACGTCATTATAGGGAAGCACTGTCAAAATTTCAGCCCTATAGCTTTAGCGGTTTGTAAAAACCCCATTTCACCCCCCTTGGGGGATGAATTCCGAAAAATGGCTTTTTAGTGGATGTAAACGTCATTATAGGGATGCACTGTCAAAATTTCAGCCCTATAGCTCCAGCGGTTTGGATAAACCCCGTTTCACCCTCTTAGGGGATGAATTTCGAAAAATCGCTTTTTAGTGGATGTAAACGTCATTATAGGGATGCACTGTCAAAATTTCAGCCCTATAGCTCCAGCGGTTTGGATAAACCCCATTTCATCCCCTTAGGGGATGAATTTCGAAAAATCGCTTTTTAGTGGATGTAAACGTCATTATAGGGAAGCACTGTCAAAATTTCAGCCCTATAGCTTTAGCGGTTTGTAAAAACCCCATTTCACCCCCCTTGGGGGATGAATTCCGAAAAATGGCTTTTTAGTGGATGTAAACGTCATTATAGGGATGCACTGTCAAAATTTCAGCCCTATACCTCCAGCGGTTTGGATAAACCCCGTTTCACCCTCTTAGGGGATGAATTTCGAAAAATCGCTTTTTAGTGGATGTAAACGTCATTATAGGGATGCACTGTCAAAATTTCAGCCCTATAGCTTTAGCGGTTTGTAAAACCCCGTTTCACCCCCTTAGGGGTAGGGTGATTTCATAAGCAGTTGCGAACACTCAATTTTAAAAATAAGGGTTGCCCTGGGGGTAGTTTCTAATCAAGCTAGAGGGTTAAATTTATTTTTATTGAATTCTTCCCTTACTTTACTTAACTCTCCCGCAGTTAATTTTTTCCTTAGATCTCATTCAATGGAACGTTCAGCTCTTCAAGTACCTTATTTGGTTGCTGCAAAAGACTTTTATTTTTATATTTTCAAAATAAAAGTCTTCAAAGACTTTTATTTTTCTATTTTCAAAATAAAAGTCTTCAAAGACTTTTATTTTTCTATTTTCAAAATAAAAGTCTTCAAAGACTTTTATCGAAAAACTGAAAAAATAAAAATCCTCAAAAGACTTTTATGCAAGACCGAAAAAAATAAAAGTCTTTTTTAACAGTTATTTTTGATTTTAAAAATAAAAGTCAATTTTAATTATTATTTCGAACAAAAAAAGAAAAAAATCTTTAATAACAATTTTAAAAGATTTAAAACAATACTAGTCAAAGACAATAGTTAAAAATAACTTTAAATATTTTTGGTAAAATTTAACTGTTACTGTTGTTTTATATCATATAAGTTTCAAAATAATGATTATTTTCTGATTTTTTCGATATAAGTTATAACAGTTACGATCCCTGAAAAAGATATCGAAAACCCCCTACGTGGGTACCTTCATTTATCCCTATTTATGATTCTGTCAAAATTTCAAGTTGATCTGTTGAGTAGATAATCTTTAATCCTGCACGCAAATTTCAAAAACATGGTTTCGAGAAAAACGCGTTCAAAGTTTGGAGACAACAGAACTTAGTATTCTAGACTCAGCGCCCTGTCACGTTTGAAATAAGTCGAATTCGGGAAAAAATTTTTGGGACATCATTCTTCACATCTTCAAGATGCAAAAAAAAATAAAAAAAAAAGATTTTTCGAAAATTGTTCACAGGTTGACCCCCTTGTGGGTAAAAATAAAGTTAATTGTGTTTTATTGTTAACGCTTGATTTTTACTCCCCATCTATTTTTCATACTGTGCTCTATATAAGGAGTAAACTCCAAAAAATGTTGAGTTTCTCAGGTTGGGCGGTGGTAATTATTAAAAATGTAAGCGCAGAAAAATCTGAAAGAAAGTGCTAAAGTTATTGATTGCTATTTAAAATGGGGCATTTGTAAAGGTTTAAATCTTGGATATAAAGCTATTGCAGATTTTGCCGATTACTGCTATATGCACAGTCTAGAATATTTTTATATCCAAGATTAAATACTTATACATATATGGGTGATTCTCTGCGAGGACGCAGTTTTGGAGGCCCAACATTTTGTAAACAAAAATTCTCTTTTTTGTACGACTTTTGTCATTTTCCTTTGTGTTTTTACTACTGAAATACACCCTGAATGTGACCAAGCTACAAGTGTCATGGTCTGTTCTTGGCGATAAAATCTTTAATTTTCGGTGCCACGGTGCACAGTGGCGACATTTTTGATATTTCACCCAAATTACTCTAGAGGTCGTAATTTTTAAGTTATTGACAAAATTTTTTTTTTTTTAAATGTTCATATTGAATTTACCTATCGATCCCTCGAGCCGGATTTTGAAATTTCATTTTCGTTTTTTTTAAATTTTTAACAAAAAGTCTAATTTTTTCAAAAAAATACTATTTTTGCTATTCAATTTATTCTAACGGGCCGAAAATTGGAGTTTCCGTTTCCATTTTTTTTTAAATGTTCGTCTTTTAGTTAGCTATTAATCTGTCTAAATGAATTTTTGATATAGTTTTTGAAAACTGTTAAAATTACTGTCAAATATCAAAGCATTCAGTTTGAAACTTTTTGGTAGAGGTTTACATATCACCCTGTATTTTTGTAACCCTATGAGGGATTTCCTTGAATAAGGCCTCAATCTACGCAGAATACTCCCGCCTATGTGAAACGGTAAAACTTAAGACTTCAACCCACCAACTTCCAGAGCTATGTGTCGTCAAATTCAAAATTTTGTTTTTTTCTTCACTAAAATTTCAACTTCAACCACCTTTTTCTCAAAAAAAAAGTAGCTAATTGATATTTTTTTATTACATAATTGGAAAGCTTGGACAATTTCCTATGAATAATGTTCAACAACTTTTATGCTGCGGCCTATAGTTTTGAAGCTATAAGCAATTTTAATGGTTTTTCGTTTTTTTTACTACAAACTCTTTATATTTTCTCAACAAACCAGAATTATCGTTTGCGGTTGTAACATACTTTTTCTTCATCTTCCAAACATTGTTTGCAGAAATTTTTTGCGGGCTAAATATTTACTCTATCTTATAATACTATCTTACTTCTATGACTCTAAAACAGATAAATCCTGTAATTGCAAGTCCTAGATTAAATTCCTGCTTTCATACGTTTGCCTCGGGGTGCTACAATACCTAAAACCGGTCCTGCGTAGGTGTTCAGTCCATTTTGTTCAGCCACCATTTGCTAATCGAGAATAGCAGAATGAATAACTCTGTAAATTTCATGTGCATAAAATTTTAGTTTGCTAGATAAATATGTTCTCAAGTTATTAGGTACCCCACGCCAAGCACAGCGTGCCCCAATTGCTAATTTTTTGAACAAACGATAATTCCCAAGCGTGGAGTTAATGAAACTTGAATATTTTCTTTAAACTATTCGTTTAGTTATAAAATTGCCTTAAATTCTGTCGAGACCAAATTTTTAAATTTAAAAATTAAATATGTTTCAATATGACGGATATATATTTTGTAAGTAAATTAAAATTATATCTTAAGATTGTTTAAAATTCTAAAAATTTAAGTCTGCCATTCGACATATTTAATTTTGTTAAATCAAGACGAATTCTCTGCTGTCAGCAGACCATTCCAATATACTTATGTTCCCGGAAGGTTTCATATATTCATTTATACTAGGCGGAATGCATTTAGTAGGCAACCATCTTTGTATTGGCCGAATAGAGGGGACATTAAATTTCTCTCATATATTTCTAAAAAGAATAGGATATAGGTATAATGTATGCATTGTGCTAGCAATTTCTCTTTTTCATTTTAAAATCATTTTCGAAAAGCTTTGCTTTCAGCGGAAACAAAGGGTGTTTTATCGATATGATAATTGAGTGTTTTCTTACATATTTTCTTTAAGTGCTCCATTTTGTTCTTTTTTTTTATTCCTGAAGTTTTTCGTTTTTTTTACTACAAACTCTTTATATTTCCTCAACAAACCAGAATTATCGTTTGCGGTTGTAACATACTTTTTCTTCATCTTCCAAACATTGTTTGCAGAAAATTTTTGCGGGCTAAATATTTACTCTATCTTATAATACTATCTTACTTCTATGACTCTAAAACAGATAAATCCTGTAATTGCAAGTCCTAGATTAAATTCCTGCTTTCATACGTTTGCCCTGAAAAATTGACTGTAGCCTTTCCTCATATTCATTAATTGAAGAGTTTACAAATATCAAGGAAGGTATTGAGCCTATTTTTAATTTCTTTTTACCAAAACAACTACTACCGCAATGTTTTGAGCAGACGTACGCATTTTTTATTGTGGACGGGGATGTTAATTTACAAGCATTTATGAAAAGGACTTGTCTCAGATTTTGGAAATCGAAAGAATTTCAGATATGGCTCAGCATATTCATGCGCTTTGCAACTTTGGATGATGCAAACAACTCCCCAGGGTATGCGAATTTTTTGCATTTTTTACAAAAAACTGTGGCCAAAAATCTACGCCCACAACATACCTACAACAAAAGACCTACTTAAAGCCAAAATCCAACATTTAAAGGCAAAAGCGAAAATTCTATAGATAAAATAAAATATAGAATAATTTCCTAAATTCGTTTGTAATATCCTTCTAGTTATACCGAAATACCAGAAAATAAAAAAAAAATCGAAAATCCGTAACCAAAAAAAACCTCAACCAAGTATGTACCTATTTTAAAAATATCGCAAACAAATTTAAAATACACTAAATGTTCTAGGAAATAGTTAAAATACAAAGCATCCGGGAAATCCTTCAATGTAGCGCTAGACGTAAATGTTTGAAAGATGACAATGCTGCGAGAAACATTCTGTTGTCAGTTCCTTTCCTTGCCCCCTGAAATTCTAGCTTCCTTTATCCACAAACTCACCGCATGTCTTGTGCTGCGGACCATGACCACGTTCGCCTCCTTGTGTAGCTAGAAACTCGAATATGTTGCATGTTGCTAAGGGGGAGGCAATCTCAGAGGCCTGCCGAGGCAAAAAGCGTTCGGGTTTTTTGTTCTAGCTGTCGCATCTTTATACGGAGTATTATGTTATCTCTGCTACTACCTACTGTCATAGAATATGAATTGGTAAATAGAAGTAATGCCTAATAAAATATGAATTGATAAGCAGAATTAAGTTAATGTAATAAAATAGGAATACATGAAGTACTAGACAAGAACGGAAGTCTAGCTCTAGCTAATTAGCATTGAGTGACAGGGCCCGACACAGTTTAATATATATCTTTGAATAAAGTCCATTTATTATACAGTCATCGCGTGTTTGATTTAATTATAATTCTCTAGTTTATAAATAAATATCACATGGCGCTGCGGACATTGGAAACTTCAGAGATTACGGATGACGAGGGCCAAGAAGGAAAAATTAGGTAATAAAAGTTTGATAAAACGTGGCCCGGGACGTCCCCCGAAACAAAGAATTATAGTTAAAATAGAACGGACAATGGAATACGTAAGAAGGCCAGATATATTGAATTTAGATGGCAATATGGCCGAGAACTGGCGAATATTTAAGCAAAATTTCGATATTTTCGGAGCAGCGATTGAAATTGATAAAAAAACAGAACCGGTAAAAATTGCCACGTTTTTTGAATGCCCTTGGCCCAGAAGCAATAGAGACTAATTCTTTTAATTTGTCGGCCGAAGATAAAACAAAGTACATAAACGTAGTAGCGGCATTTGAAACATTTTGTGCACCCAAGAAAAATGACGTTTACGAAACTTTTATATTTCATGGAAGAAACCAAGCCAGTGGAGAGCCCTTTGATAATTTTTTATTAGACATAAAAAAGTTAATAAGAACGTGTGGATTTGATGCAAATTTAGAAAATAGAATGATACGTGACAGAATAGTATTTGGAATTGCAGATAAAACTAGTGGGATGTTGTGCCCAGAGACTAGCCACTAATTGCGCTTTTTCATGGTATTCTTTCTGTTGAATAACACTTCAGACTGGATGACAATATATTAAGTGGAGATTGTGAAGGTTCACGAAAACAATCCAACAAATAACTTGAAAAACTAACGCATCTTTCATGGAGATGCTACTGAAAGAATTATGTAACATATTTGACCAATGAACGAATCCAAGGTCGTTCTAATGTAGGGCCGTGGTCCTAAGAAAAATTTTAGTGTAGCTATGCCTCTACTGTAAGTGTACGTCCGATGCCTTAGCATAAAGTTTTTCCGGTTGTTAGTTAGATGGCTAACCAGTCAGTTCAGTTTTTACCCATCGAGCATAAACGCTTGCAGTTTCGGCTCTTAGAATTATGATTAATAATAATAGAGTAAACCCTTCTAGAACAGAAGGCGCACTTCTCAGCTGGGCCAAGAAAAATGTTCCTACTTAGCACAACCAAGCGCTGAGATGAGGCTCTGATGAGGACAACTAAGCATGCAATAATAAAGTTAAAAAATTCCAAATTACATGTAACCCATGCAAGCAAAAGGAAACATATCTAACGGCTAATAAGATTAAAAAGACTCCTTTTAAGGACATCTACTAATACTCACTCTAAGCATATTAATATTGTTGTTCACGTTAATGAACATGCGATTGACAGGTTCAAATCTGCCGTAATTCATGTTAGAAGAGTTGATTTGTAAAAGAGGTGATCCTCTCAGATTATAACGACTCTCTCTAAAAGACGCACGGCGGCTTAGAAAACCAGAGTCAACCTTTCCATTAAGGGGCTGATGAACAAATACAACATCGGCCACCACTGGCGTGCACACGGGTATGGCAGGTATGGCAGCTGCCATACCAAACAAATGGCGCCCCAACGCCTCCAAAAAATAAAAATTTAAAAAAAAACAATTTCTTCTTTATTTTAATTTTTTCAACAATTTGTTTTTTAATTTGATATTTTCAAGCAGAATTTTCTGAAAAATGCACTGCGGCTGTATAGAGTGCGGCTGTATAGAATACTAATAAAATGAGGCCAAGTTGATGTTCATATATGTACATATAAACGAATAAGGCTGGTCGTCCACTGGAAGCGTATTCGAGCGGCTACGCGCTTCGGCTTCATGGGCGGCTATAGGCGGCTACAAGCGGCTCTGAGATGCGCGGCTACACGCTACAGGGGTTGTCCACTGCAAGCTTTTCATGCTGCTCAGTTTGAAGTGAATTTGATATAATAATTTTGTGATTTGAAAATGTAATATAGTCCAGTGCAATTAGTCGAAAAAAGGGGATGAAATTGCATTTCATGATGTACGAAATTTTTTTTTTGGAATTTGTTTGGGTACATCTGACAATGTTAAAACCAAGTTTGTGGGGTCGCAATGGGTAGGGAAAAGCCGCCATCTTGAAGAAGAGGTAGAGGTCGTTTATACCAAATAACCAGTTTCCATGCAATGATAGCTGAAAATGAAATTGAAAACGACGTATTTTCATCTTTCAAGGTCCCAGGAGCATTTTAAGCAAAAAATTGGGAGGAAGTATGTGTGTGTGTGTGCGTACGTATGTGGTCATTTTTTCCTGCACGATATCGCTCGAACCAAAAAAGATATCGACTTCGTCGAGGTGTCGTTCTAAGCGTATTAACCGAAATATGATCTGAAAAGATTTTCATAAAATTCGGTCGAGCCGTTTTTTTGTTTAAGCGGCGTGATTTTTGTACCTGTACGATATAGCCCGAACCACGAAGGATATTGACTTACTTGAGGTGCCGTTCGAAGCGTATTAGCGACAATATAATCTGAAAAGATTTTTATAATATTCGGTCGAGCGGTTTTTTGGTTTAAATGACATAAGTGATAATAAATGAAATATGATCTGAAAAGATTTTCATAAATTCGGTCGAACCGTTCTTTTTGTGTTTAAACGACGTTTATGATTTTTGTACCTGCACGATACCGCGCGAATAAAAACTATATCGACTTCATTGAGCTGCCGAAAAAAGAATATTAACGAAGAAATGATCTGAAAAAATTTCATAATATTCGGTCGGGCCTTTTTTGTTTAAATAGAAAAACTTCGGCTAATTGTCACAAACACCTTAAATTGACAAGTTTTGCTAATATCTAATAAACTCGATAGAATGAGACCCGTTCTAAACGAAGTGATCCTTTTTGGGTTCTGCACAGCCATAGCCTTCGAACAAAACATCACTTGCCAAAATCCGACAATCTTTCAAAATTGTGCAAAAATTTCGTTACTCTTTACCCTGGATTAGCACTTTTTGACGGGGAATTGTTTTCTACGCGTGATACAGTTTCAGCAAATTGCGGTTTATCCCGGGATTTCCGTAGTTACCGCAAAATTTGTTCTTTTTGGTCAAGTCTGACAAGTACTTAACAGTTACTGTTTTGCTAATATCTCCGAAAAGCTTTGGAATTTCCAAATGAAGTCATTCGCTTCTCAGTTTGTCAACGGCGCTTCAGCCCGCTCAATACGAATTTGAACAATCGCTTTAGTGTAGCGAACGAAATACGGAGGACATGTTTGTTTGCTAACGTTCATGAAAAAGAAATTCTCTAGAAAAATCTTGTGGATTTACTACTATTATAGTTATTTGAACTAGCTTCTCTCGGGATTGCTTTGTCATCAGTTCTGATACTAGCCATTTTCCACTAGTGCTAAAAGTATAACTATTTTGTAAGAAGTCAGTTTATTGCATTTTCGTTCATCATACTGGGAAGTTAATCGTGTGGACCGAAGGGGTCAAACCCACATCCCAACTAGTTATTGTTATCGTTATTATTTAATGTGGCGCCCCAAAAAATTCTGCCATACCAAAGGGGAGCCACTGCACGCCACTGTCGGCCACCTCACGACGCTTATGAAGAGAGCTTAAGTTGAGTAACTTAAGCCGTAAACAAAGGGCTGCAAAATTTTTTAGATATGGGGCAAATTGTTTGTAAAATTTTTGTAAAATATTAAAAATTCTGAGAAAAATCACTTCCTTATATTCATGGAATAGATATAAGGACCGTCTTAAATACATCGTTCGTGCAATTAAATTTATAAATTTTCATTCATTTCAGTAAGCGTTTATATCCCCTGGTAAAAATTAGATATCTGCTTTTCGTTTTATATCTACTGACACTCACTAATAATTTTAATAACTGCGATTAACCATTTTTCATAAACCTACCAAATGTTTCGTTTAAATGATTACATATTTTTTGTGACAAATCCACAGCGAAGTTCGATAACATTGAGTTTTTGTTTTGGTCTACAGCACTACCTACATGACTATAAACTAATAAAATGAGCAGCATATAAAATATGCATAAAAACAAATAAATACTTTATATTGTGATGATTATGCGCCATCTGTTTGTCGAGAGGATGAATCAACGATTTTCGGTTGTTGTCTGAACTAAGAATTTATGTACTAAACTAACGAGCGATAAGCGAAGACAACTTCAAGCTGGTCGAAACTGGTCGAAATAAAAAGAACATACCACAAGGAACCAGAAAACGAAGATTCCAGAAAGTAGACAAAGGTGGAGCTGCCTATATAAAAGCGCCTGGCAGCCGCTATCGAGTTAGTTTTGATTTGAAAGGCGATAAAGTGTTCTAAAGTGAAAACAGTAAAAAGTGGTGATTTAAAAGTGAACTATAAAGCGATAGATAGAGTTTAATAGTGTGAATAATTAAATTTAAAGTGATTATAGTGAACTGTAAGCATTGTGTTTGTAATTAAATTGTGTTTCGGTTTGTAATAAATAAATTATTGTGTGGATAGTTAAAAAGTGTATTCCTTAATTAATCCTACGAATCCGTTAAGCCGTAAAAACGTAACAATATTATTTCCGCGAAATATTTTAATGATTTTTATAAAGCCGCCGAAGAGCCATAAAAAATCAAAAAAATGATATTTTTGCACTTTTAATTAAGTAAATGTTTATGTTCTCCTGAGTATCATTATTAAATAATATAATTTAGGGAGAAATATAATCAAAACATGTTACACCAAAGTAAAAAAAACTGCATTTCACCATTTTGTGGCCGGGAATTGAACTTGGTTCCCCTGGGATAGGACTCCAGCGCCTTACCTCTAGGCTACCGATATATAGACTTTATTAGAAATCTCTTTTTTGTTGTTTAAATATACTTCTGGTTGAAATTTCCAGACCATTTTCTCAGTTTTTGGTCTTTTGACCAAGAGCTACATTTTGAGATATGGCCCAAGTCTGTAGCGGCAGTACTTTCAGAGATGAAAGAAGGCTTCAGACGGACAGAGCCTCTGTATAAGCATTTTTTTTTTTTTGAAAAAGCTAAAACTGCAACGAAAGTTTCTGGAAACTGCGGACTTGACATTGGAGAAAGCCATTCAGATGGGAAGAGCAGCTGAAGCGACGGAGTCACAGAATAAAGACATGCAGAAGGCTGGATCATCATCAACAGTAAATGCAATAATCCACCAGCAAACAGGAAACTCGAGGTTCCCGAGAGATGATCAACGCGGTGAATTAAATAGGAAGATGAGTAACATACATTTAAGTCAAAATACCAAATTTTCTTCTTTTAATAATAATAAAAACAAAAATTTTAAATTTCAAAATCATGACAGCAATGCTAAAAATTTCAATACTTTTAGGTCAAACAATAATGTAACAGACCACCGTCGGAACAAAATGTGCGAATATTGTAAACAAATTCATTTCAATCGTAGTTGCCCCGCTTTTGTGGTAATTGTGGGAGGTTTAATCATTTTGCTTTAGCCTGTTCGATAAAAAAGGTTAGAGAAATAAATTGTTTTTCATCAAGAAAAAGAAATGACAGGTATGATACTTTATATATTACTGCGATTAGTCAACGTCGTGATAAACGTGTATGGGTTGAGCCTATTAGAATTGATAACATGATAATCGGTTCAAATTAGATACAGGGTCAGACGTAAATGTGTTACCATTTAGTTATTATAAAAAATTAAAAAATAAACCAGAATTAAGAAATATTGAAGAACATGTGGAAGGATATGGGGGTGCATTTATTGAGACGAAGGGCACAGTGAATTTAATTTGTTGTATAAAAAATAAGGTGGTGAATTTAGAATTTACGGTTGTGGAGAAAGATAGTGGTCCGATATTGGGGTTAGAAGCCTGTGAAGATTTTAAGTTAGTCAAATGAGTTGAGTTAATTAACCATGGAAGTGGGAAACTAGTAGAGAAATATAGTGAAATCTTCGAAGGTTTAGGATGTTTCGCTAACAATGTGAATATTGAAGTGAAAAGTAATAGTAAGCCAGTAGTAAGAGCGGCAAGGAGAGTGCCATTGAGTCTAATCACACCTCTGAAGGAAGAGTTGAGAAAATTGTGCGAGCGTAAAATAATTCAGAAAATTGAAGATGAAAAAGTAGACTGGGTCTCAAACTTACTAATAGTAGAAAAAAAAACAAGCAGTTGCGTCTGTGCTCGACCCACAAGATTTAAATGATGCTATAATTACAGACAACTATTTAATTCCAACATTTCAAGAAGTAATTGGAAAATTGGCGAATAAAAAGATATTCAGTGTGTTAGATCTAAAGGAAGGATATTGGCAAGTTAAGTTGAGTGAAGAATCGAGTAAAAAATGCGCATTCAATACGCCTTTTGGCAAATATAGGTTTAAACGATTGCCTTTTGGCATCAAATTTGCTCCGGAATTATTTTAGAGATTAAATGAAAAAAAAATTTCAGATATTCCCGGGTATATATTGATGACATACTGATTGCGGCTTCGAATGAAAAGGAACACGACGAAATTTTTGAGAAAGTTATGATGAGAGCGAAACAAACAAATACGAAATTTAATAGACAAAAACTGCAATTTAGGAAACATGAAGTTAGGTATCTAGGTCAAGTAATAAGTTCGGACGGAATAAAGGTAGACGATAATAGAGTTAGTGCTATTGAAAAGATAGAGGCCCCAAAAGACAGAAAAGATTTACAGAAGTTATTAGGGATGATTAATTATATGCGCGATTTTATTCCAAATTTAGCGGAAATATCAAATCCTATCAGGGAATTATTAAAAAAAGACAGGATTTTTGCTTGGGATCTAGAACATGAGAATTGTCTCCGTAAAATTAAAAATATGATCAAAAATTTGCCAACCTTAGCTACTTTTGATGAGTCAAAAGAAATTGTTATCCAAACAGATGCATCGAAAGATGGGTTAGGGAGTGTGTTAATTCATAACAAACTTCCAATTTGTTTTGCCTCAAGAAGTTTATCCGAAACTGAAGTTAGATACGCGCAGATCGAAAAAGAAATGCTTGCCATAGTACATATTTGCCTGTACTAAATTTCATTATTATATTTATGGTAAAACTGTTAAAATATTGACGGATCATCAGCCGCTTTTAGGAATATTTAGGAAATCTATGAATGAAGTTAGCTCCCCAAGATTACAGAGAATGAAGTTACGGTTGTTAAAGTATAGAATTCAATTAGAGTATCTTCCAGGAAAGCATGCACATTCTAATAGCGGATCTACTATCACGTTATTTTATTAAAGACCTAGTTCAAGAGGAAATTTCTTATTTGAAAGAAGTGGTGAGAAATGTGAGCAATAGAAGAAAACCGGAACTGATACAGGCTACTGAAAATGATATATTGTTAAAAAGTTTAAAAGAGGGAATTTTGAATGGATGGCCTAAGAATAAGAATGAATTGGTTGAGATAATAAGAGGGTTTTGGCCTATGCAAAATGATTTATTTCTGGCGGATGGGAAAATACTTATTCCAAAAAAAACTTCAGGTTTCAATTTTGCGAACACTTCACGAAAGCCACTCTGGTATAGAACGCACCAAATCGGAACGCATGAATCGGAAAACAAGAACGTTATTACCAGGGAAAGAAAAAATATTCAAAAGTCAAAACTCACAGTTGATGAGTCAATATAATCAAGAAAAAAACCGAAAATATAGTTTATATTACAACAGAAGTGCAAGGAAATGCCCTAATTTTCAGGAAGGAGAGAAGGTTTGGTTAAGAAGTAACCAGAATCAGTGGGAGAAAGCTGAAGTGGTTGAAAAATTAGACTCTCCCCGTTCGTATGTAGTTGAAACCGATTATCATGGTACTTATCGACGAAATGCGAAATGGTTAAGGAAAAGAAAGGATTAAATAAGCAGAAATTAATTAATTTATAGTAAAATTTACTAAAGACAAAACAAAAAAAAAATAAAATAAATATATTAATAAATACAAACTTTATCGATTAGGTTGTGGGAGACTGATTGGGCCACCACACCTCATTGGATGCTTTCCATATTTACATACATATCTATGTAAGAGACACATTGGTTTCCGGGGATGGTCTGATTTGCTTGTTTTTGAATACTTAAGGGGTTGCTCTGATTTTTGGTTTAAAAAAATTTTGGTTTTGCCTTTTTATATTTATTAATATGTGTAGAATACGTTCCTAAAATATTAGGACGAAATTATTTTTCGTTAAAAAGTTATATGCAGTATTGTAGGTGCAAAAAAACTGATTCTCTGCCGGACGTTCAGCGCGTGGTAGTGCTACTGGTATAGTTTATATACATACTACCTGATGTTATTGTTATCTACACGAATGTAAAATATACATACGCATTCGTGCAAATAACAACATCAGCCACTATATGTATATAGTAACGCAAACATACGTTTGAATCTACTTACATTATTTCGGTTAGTTCGGCTACAGTGAAACGTAAAAAAACTTTAAACGCGTTTTTCTCAAAATTCCATTTTTCAAAACGGTTCCAGCGATTCAAAAGAAACTATTTAATATATTGACTTACCACTTACGTCAATTTGTCGAAAATGATGTTGTCGAGTTCGCTTGTGTAAAATTTTTTTTTCAAAATCTTACTATTAGTATTTTATCCTCCCATTTTGGGCCAGAAAAGTTGCATTTTTACGTTTTTTCACTAAAATGTCCTTAAATTTTTTTTTTTTTTGATGCAATTTTTACTAATGTTGCCATAAGCGAACTAAAGGACATAATTTTTAACAAAACCGTTTTTCACTTTTCTGATTCTGACCAATGGGGACGGAGCTATCGATGGAACCGTTTTCCATGTTATTTTTGAGGTGTCAACTTCAGCGCGTGCTACATATTTATTTATGACGGCAAAAAATAAAAATAAATTTTTTTTGTGATCTCTTAAAGTTATCTAATACTATGAAAAAAC
Organism: Thereva unica; assembly: GCA_949987705.1. NCBI lineage: Eukaryota > Metazoa > Arthropoda > Insecta > Diptera > Therevidae > Thereva > Thereva unica. The sequence goes on along the minus strand of OX465281.1, from coordinate 122,160,956 downwards.
TTTTGTACATAAAAATAATAAGGGTTTTCTGTAAAAAAAAATCCAAAAATAGTCAATTTTTTGCCTCAAAAATCAGAGCAACCCCTTAACGTAAAATTTAGGCCTAGCTGTTAAATATTAATTCTTTTAGAAAAAAGGAAGATGTCATAGAATATGAATTGGTAAATAGAAGTAATGCCTAATAAAATATGAATTGATAAGCAGAATTAAATTGATGTAATAAAATAGGAATATATGAAGTACTAGAAAAGAACGGAAGTCTAGCTCTAGCTAATTAGCAGTGAGTGACAGGGCCCGACACAGTTTAATATATATCATTGAATAAAGTCCATTCATCATGCAGTCATCGCGTGTTTGATTTAATTATAATTCTCTAGTTTATAAATAAATATGTATCACACCTACTGGCTGATGGAAATGGTTTTTTGAAATTTGAAAAAATAACAAAATGGCGGCCTTTGAAAAAATTTTCCGTGACAAATTTAAAGAACAACAATTGTGCCAAATTTTAAAACGATATCTTGAACCGTTTTCTTTTTATCTCTCCCGAAGTGTACAAAACAAGTGGTTTCGGGAAAATGGCTTTGAAGTTCAGAGTTCAGGTGAGCACAGTGGGAGGTACGCCTCTTTAATGACCTGTAACTTTCGATCTACTTGAGGTATCGATCTGAAATTTTGGGATCATATTTTTAAAACATATCGAGGGTTTCCTGCCAAAACGGCGTATCAACCAAAACATGGACTTAGAGGATTCAATAAAAACATTTAAAAAATCGGTGTATTTTTTTTCATATTGCTTATCATCGAAAATAAATGTTTTTAGGCGTATGTTTTGGATACTTTTATCCACTTGATGGATACGACCAGTCTGATGGATACGCGATTTTGTGGATACGCCCTTCTGGCAGGAAACCCTCGATATATCTAACGATTAAGCGTAATGAATTTTTTTGACCCAACAAAGGGAAATGCTCCCTTAAAGACGTTGCAAGGCACGCGGGTTTTAGGCTAGTACTTTATAATATTAACAATAACTGGTTTAAAATGCAGGTCAAATTATCTTATACAAGTCCCAAAAATTGACCTCAACTTTGAAAATTAACTGCCCTGTAATCTTTGAGCATGTCATCGTATGAGGTATTTTATTTTTTTAAATGTAGTATTATTTTAATGATGGTGAACAAAAAATTTTGTTTAAACTTCAAAAAAGGGAGAAAAAATCTAATCGCATTATTTCGTTAATTTTTTCCAAATATTTTCGATGCTAGTGGGCGTTTTGCGCCTTTTTCAGTTTCTGTTGATAATTAAAGCGTCCAAAGAAAAAGCAGTTAAAAAACTACAACTAATACTTTCCTATCATTTAATTTATCATACAAATGCATAATTTTGGCTTAAAATAAAAAAAAAAAAAAATATATATATATATATATATATATATATATATATATTTTTTTTCCTGGGGGTAAAAAAGCATTCGCTACCGGCATGACTCAAGTGCCCCTTACTGGCCGATCCCGCATGACGGTTATGTTTCACGTAAATCCACACATACACACATATGGACACATAAGTGCACATACGCATATATGGGTCTATGAACATGAGAACTAAAAAAGCCCCTCCGACGTGATCCACCCCCGCGGGACTGGCTAATAAGCATTACATCGCGGGGGTCGTTCAGCTTCATTCAGCTGCTTCTGCTCGCGGCATTTCTGTGCCTTTCTCTATTTCTTACGGCTTCTTCTTGCCTTAGCTTTCTGTGAATGGTCTTGAGGGTTGCTTCCACGTCCCTCCACATTTCCTCAGACCTCATCATATGGTCTAGGATGTTTTCGGGCGTTAGTGGCTCCTCGACCCTTTCTTCTAGTTTCGCCCTTTCCTCGGCGAATCTCGAGCAGGTAAAGAAGACGTGTTCTGCGTCTTCCTCCGTCGCTGGGCACACCGGACACAACGGTGAATCATCGTGCCCAAAGCGGTGGAGGTATTTCCTATACCCCCCATGTCCGCTCAGGAACTGCGTGAGGTCGTAACTTACTTCCCCACGCTCCCTCGTAGCCCATATTTCCACATTAGGGATAAGTCTGTGGGTCCAGCGACCCTTAACAAACTCGTCCCACTTCGCCTGCCATTCCCTTAAAGACTCGCAGCGCGCCATCTGCCGCCGCACCCTTCTTGGCTCCCCTCCACCATATTCTGGGTCATAGAGACGCATGCCCTCCCTCGCCAGAATATCTATGGGGATCATCCCAGCTATCACGCACGCCGCATCGTCGGACGTGGTCCTGTACGCGCAGCAAGCGCGTAGTGCACTTAGCCTATAAGCACCCCTCCATTTTCTGCTATTTGCAGTCCTGTTTAACGCTGCTGCCCACACTGGCGCTGCGTATAACAGGACTGAGCTGACCACCCTCCCCAAAAGGAGGCGGCGACTCGGTCTAGGGCCCCCAACATTGGGCAGCATTCTTGCGAGTGCTGCACAAATCGCAGACGCTTTGTCTGCCGTGCCCTCCAAGTGCGCTTTGAAGTTTAGCCTCCGATCGATCATCACTCCCAGGTACCTTAGTGCGGGCTGTGAGTGGATGATCTGTTCCCCTACCTTGATCCTCACGGATACTGGCTTTCGTCACTTGCTGATCAGCACTACTTCCGTTTTGTGCTCAGCAAGCTTCAACCCCGCGCGTTCTAACCACGCTTTAATTTCCCAGATCGCTTCGTTTGCGTACAATTCGATGTCATCTGGGTGTTTTCCTTCGACAACTACCCCGATATCATCTGCAAACCCGATCGCCACTGCTTCCTTTGGAAGACGAAGCCCCAACACATCATTGTACATTGCGATCCATAGGAGAGGGCCCAGGACGGAACCTTGCGGGACCCCGCATGTTGTCCCGAACACTTTAGGACCATCATCCGAATCACAATGAAGCGACCTACCCTGGAGGTAGTCGGCCACTACACGCACTAGGTACTTTGGTGTGCCTAGCTTGATCAACGCCTCAACTATTTTGCTCCACCTCGCTGAGTTGAAAGCATTTTTTACGTCGAGGGTTATCAATGCGCAGCAGTGATTTTTCTCTATGGCGGCTCTTGCTATGCCCACCACCATATTGACTGCATCAGTCGTCGACCTTGCCTTTCTAAAGCCGAATTGCTTGTCCGACAGGCCACCTACCCTTTCGACGCTAGGGAGAATCCTGTTACAGATCACCCGCTCGAAAAGTTTGCCTATACAACTAAGGAGGCATATCGGTCTGTAGGACGATGGGTCCCCTAGAGGTTTGTTCGGCTTCGGTAGGAGCACGAGTTTCTGCTGTTTCCATCGCTCCGGGAAGATCCCCTCTCAGGCACGCTGTGAAGACTTCAGCGAACCTGTCTGGCGCTATTGAAGCTGCTAGCTTCGCCGCTTTATTTGGTATGCCATCCATGCCAGGGGCCTTGTTGATGGCTACCTTTTTTGCAGCCTCCAGAATCTCATCTGCGGTCACCGCAGGTATCTCTTCTGGGTCCACCTGGAGGGTGGGTAGATCGACCGTGCGTACGTTCTGTGGAAACAGGTCATACACAATACTCTGGAGCAGCGCGGGGCAGGTGATCGGCGGAGAGCGTTTGCCCTTGACCGCTGACATAACCATTTTATAGGCTCCACCCAGGGGTCCGAGTCTGCTTCTCTGCACAACCTTTTGAAGTGCTCGGATTTACTTCTAGCGATGGCCTTGTTCGGCATTTTTCTCGCTTCCTTATACCTCTGAAGAAGTTCATCGAAATCTGGACGGTTCCGGCTTCTCTGAGTTCTCCTTCTCGCTTTCAGGCAGGCCTTTCGGCATTCATCGATCTCTGCGTTCCACCAGAAGTTTGGTGAGAGTCTACGATTGCCGGCGCGCCGTGGCATGGATGCGTCACATGCCCATTTCACTGCTTCTTCTATTTCCTCTGCCCCTTCCCTGGCACCTCCTGCCGACCTCGCATCATGCAGGAATACTTCCTCGAACACCTCTGCGTCGAGTTTCTTAACGGCCCATCCTCTAGCCGTTCCGTACCTAGGATTCCTCTTTTCTATACGCTGACCAACCTCGAAGATGATGGCTTGGTGGTCACTGTGCGTGTACAGATCGCTCACCCGCCACTGTAGGTCTTTGACCACTGAATCGCTCACATAAGTGATGTCGATTACCGATGTTCTCCCACCCCTTTGGAAGGTGTTTTCGCCTCCAGAGTTGACTAACACTACGTTAAGTCGCGAGAATACTTCTAGAAGTATGCGCCCTCTTGCATTCGTTTGTCGACTGCCCCATTCGACAGCCCAAGCATTGAAATCAGCCGCTAGTATTACCGGGTGATGGCGGCTCGCGTCGGCGGCTAACCTTTCCAACATCGACTCGTAATAGTCTAGTGTCAGGCTTGGCGCCGCATAGCAGCTGTAGACGTGTATTCCGCCTACTTTTGCCCGCGTGAAGCCATTCTCTGGGCTTCTCATGGTATCTTCCATGGGTCGGCTCCCACACGTCCATATCGCTGACGTGCCGCTGCTATCATTTATCCAGACGCCGCTGTGCAGATTTCTATACTGCTCGCAGACGATTGCCACGTCGATTTTTTCCTCGAAAACTGTCTGTGCCAGCAGATCTTGTGCCGCTTGACAGTGGTTCAAGTTAATCTGTATGAACCTTATCTTCGACTTCGACTTCTTTGGACTGCTGCCCTGTACAGTGGGCACCTATTACTCCCCGTAGCGTGAGCGTCTTGCTCGCCCTTCCCTTATCTCCTTTACATAGGAGGCATTTAGGGCTCTTATTGCAGTCCTTAGCAATATGTCCCCCCTCCCCGCATCTCCAGCATAGCTCCTTCATGTCCTGAGCGCTATATATATATATATATATATATATATATATATATATATATATATATATATATATATATATATATATATATATATATATATATAAAGTTAACACAAAAGGCTCAACAACAAAAACACTAAAAAATCCACGTTTTTACCTCCTTAAAAAAATCGGAGGAGGCTACACGACCCCTTAAAATCTTCGTAACAGTCTCTACTACAATTAAAAAATAATTTAAAAATTCGCATTTGCCTCTAAGGGGGTCCTGGAGGCTCCCTAAAAGGCTCAAAATAAAAAAGGGGAATTTGTGTTAACTTTATATTGATGCTCACTATATATATATATATATATATATATATATATATATATATATATATGTATATATATATATATATATATATATATATATATATATATATATACACTCACTCAAAAATGTGTTGCAATGTTTTGGAAATTCAATTATTTGTCCTATCCTATTCACACAAGGATCGGAAGATGTATGAATGGGATAATGTAGTTTTTACTAAAAACTACATTATCCCAGTCATCCTGCGCCCAATATTTGGGTAATAAGTCAAGGACAAACAATTGAATTTCCAAAACATTGCAACACATTTTTGAGTGAGTGTATATATATATATATATATATATATATAGGAATAATAACACCCTGCACACCTCGCATACACCCCTACACCCACGCCTACAATCATCTCCTTGAAAAAAAAACACTTCATGCAACCCGTACTCATACAATTCATAAAAATATTCGCAATCCCTATAAATTAGAGTTGCGAATACGAATATTCGTCCGAATATTCGGTCAAAATGAACCGAACATTCGGCCGAATTATTCTGTTCATTTTTGTGCAGTTCATATACAAAGGTCGGCGAAGCACTCTGCGAGTAGCATCGACCCTTGAGCACTTCGCGCTAGCTCGACTTGCTCACTTAATGCGCCGCTCCTTCTTTTATTGCAATTTCTCGCGTAATAGGAATTATCGCCAAAAAATATGGGACTAAAGCAAGAATTCCATAAACATTGAGGACCTACGAAACTACGCTGGGTCCAGTGCCGTCTTTAGGCATAAGCCGACGAAGCCCAGGCTTGTTGCCTCCGCCTTGAAGGGGGCCTCTTCATATTCGATTTTTTTTTTTTTTTTTTTTTCAAAAAATTTAAACGCAAAATTCAAATTTTCTTATTACTTATCCAATGATAAAATTAAAAAATCTATGTATTATCATAAATAATAAGTTTTAATTTATTATGGGTTTTACGTTTTATAAAATATACAAAAATATTTTCATCCAATCATACTTAAAATAAAATATTTTATTAAAGTAAAAAATTTACAATTATTTACAATTTGTTTCTTGCTTTTTTTAATGCTTTTTCAAAGTCGATGTTGTTACAAAGATCTGATTCAATAAACATTAGTGCCAAACTATTCAGTCTTGTATCTAGCATTGTATTTCTGTGCTCATCTTTTAAGAAATTTTAGAGCTGAAAAAGATCTCTCTCCACTCCAGTGCAGTTTGTTACCATCATACATAAAAATATTGGGAAACATATTTCCATATTTGGGAAAGTAGAAACTAAGAATTCTTTTTTTATTCTGGCGTACAAATGAATTATCGATGAATTACTCATTTTTCCTGATGTTTCCAAATAAAATTTGAAATGAACACATTCAGAAATCAAAGGATTCTGTATCTATATCAATATCATATTTTTCAGCTAGTGTTTCACACTTTTCTTTTATTGTTTGTTATCAGTCATTTCTTGCAAATGGGAAAAAAACTGAAATTCTGATTGATTTTACTATACGCTAATTTTCGTTTTTCAGGTTAATAGAGAGAGAATCTATAATGGGATAAATAGTTTCGATTTTTAATGAATCTTCTTTGTTGAAAAGTGTTTCATCACTTTGTCCCTCGAATCTTGTTAATTTAACACTTCTGCTCTTTAATCTAGTTTTTTTTTTTTTTTTTCATTAATTGTTATTTTATTACTCTCAATGAATTCTTTGGTTTTTCTTATATAATCATCAAATGTATCTCTTAAATTATAAAGGTATTTCTCGAGCGAATCAAGTAAGTTAACAACCACAGCTAAGTCCAATGTCTCTTTTTGCAAAGTTTTGTTAGTTGAATTGATTTTAAATAAAACAGCATCCCAAAAAATGGTGAGAAAAATATTATCAAATTGAGTTAGTTTTTCGAATAAACTTGAAGACCCGAGTCTAGTCTCACTTGATTGTGTTGTATCACTGGAAAGTAGCAAAAGAGATTTTAAAATATTGCCATAACTTCCACGGAGAGCAGTGAGAGCATCACTTCTGGCTGACCATCTGGTATCGGATCACGGTTTTAGCAGCTTTTCTTTGTCACGTAGGACTGATACTAACTTTTGCCACCTGCATGTGGATGCCGAAAAAAAGTGTACAATTTCTGCACTAAATAGAAAACTTGCGTGACCACAGTACTACAGTCTACGCTTTTAACGCTAATCAAATTCAAAGGTTGGCCAGCGCAAGGTACATACTCAGCGTAGTCTAGCTTGGAGGCCTGAATATTGTCCTGACATATTTGACGCATTGTCATATGACTGGCCACGACAATTATTGATACTGATACCATTATCATTTAAAAATGTTAAGACGACTTTAGACAAATACTCAGCTCCATGACATAGCGAATAGTAAATAGTATTGGTGACATAGCGAATAGTAAAAGTCAATTGGTCCTGATGTGAAATGTCAGGAGTTGAATCTACACTTATAGAATAATACTTTGCTGCCTTGACTTCATTTATTATTATAATCAAAAATTTGTTTTGCCATCAGTTCTAAAAGTTATTCACAAATATTGGGGAATACCTAATATGAACGCTTGCTTACATTCACAGAATTTATAAAACACATTCTTTCAATTTTTTAATTACATGGTTTACAATAAAGTTTCAGCAAATTAGCATTTAACTAGTTTGGGTAACCTACTTTTTCTTTGATTTAAGTGGGTTTTAGTATTTGTCAATTGACTTTTAAGCCTAATGCTTTATGAATATTTTAGGGGGGGCCTCCATCTGTAGTGGCTTAGGGCCTCGCAATCTATAAAGACGGCACTGGCTGGGTCAACGAATTTGCAATGCCAGTTTCAATCTGGTTTCTACACTCATAACCAGTTTGCAACCAAAATGAAACCTTTGTCCACACACAAGCGCAACTGAGTTTTCATCATACGGTGTTCTGCGCTCACGAAGATTTTGTTAAATAAACTTTGACACGAATAAATGCAACCACACAACTGAAATTGGTGATATTTCCAAGCGTACATGAGTTACATCCATTGAGCGGATATCAAATGATATCCACCAAAATATAACTATCAGGCCAGATATCACGGAATTCCTAAAAAATTTGGAAATCATGAAAAACCAAATCGTGGAAACGGCCGATAATCAAAAAACATTAAATAATATTTTCCCTGAAATATGGAAGAGTCAAATTTCAATAAATTCAGACAAAACAGAAAACGCTTATAAAAAAGCTTTTCCCGTCAAAATTACGATTTTCCATATTTCTGAAAAACAGGAAATTCTTAGGTTAGCATTTAAGAAAATCCAATTTACCCAAATATGGAAATTGTTTAATAAGTCTTAAGATTCAACCAAAACTGTAAAGACCCTCCGAAGAGTGGTCATATTATTAAATTAAAATAAAGAAATACTGTAGAGTATATTCAAATAAAGTTTTTGTGTTTTTATTTTTTTTTATATCCAAAGATAATTGAAAAGAGAAATAACCCCGAAAACATATCTGGCGCAGTCGTGACGAGCCAAAACTTATCTTAAGATAAGTTCGCGAGTTTTATTTAATATAAATAATTTTATACCGTCCGCTTAACCCCAACCTCCACCCAATTGTAGTGTGTTTTATATTTTATGAAAACAAAACTAATTTTTTTTTCAACTTAGTCGGTGGGTGAATAATAACAATCAAGTGAAAAAATAATCTACCAAGAGGCGGAATAACAACCCCAAATCCTGGAATCCTGAGGCTGGAGTGGAATCTTGGTAGTTATTTTTATAAAAAGACAAAGTGAACAAAAACTCAATGTGATTCTGTGCAGACACAAAAAAAATAAGTTTAATAAAAGAAACTAAATAAATTTAAAAAAAGCAAAAGTAAAAAGAAAAAAGTGCGCAAAAGCAAACTTCAAGTTTATGAGCAGGCCAAATAGGCAAAAGGGATTTGATCTAAACAGATTTAAATTAACTACAGGAGAATTAATGGCAAACCAACAGGAGTTAAACATCTTGATGCAATCTCTCCAACAACAACAAGCTGAATTACAACAATTGAGAGATATAATAAATCATCAACAACAACGGCAACCACAGCAAGATAATGCATTCAGACTTACACCAGACCAGATTTTGACCCACTTCCGGCGCTTGAAATCATTTGATGGAAAGGAAGACTATGGATTAATCGAATTCATCAAGTCCGTAGAAGACGCCATAAGCCTGTGTCGTGATCCTGATCTCAAACAATATGCCATTCGAATTGTTATGAACGAGAAAATAATAGGCGAACCTAAAAGATGTATCCAGCGGCTAGGAGAAGATACGACGTGGGAAGAAGTAACAGCAGAGCAGAAGCTGCATTTTCGCCCCAGGAAGGATAATGCTGAGCTGATAAATGATTGTGGGAATATTAAGGTAGGAACTTTAAGAGAGCTTTTTACGGTTGTTAAGAAAATTAATTACGAATTAAACGAGTTATATAATTATGAAAACGTAGATGATAGGCCAACGCTTTATACGCGTAGTAATAGGTAGGGATTGTTTAAGAAAAATTAGACGGTTTGGTTAGAAGTAATGCTACAAAGAATCTCTCTTTAATCGAAATATATAATAAATTTTCCGAGCTAAGATTACTTGATGATGAACGAGTAATAAATTTCAATCATAGAAAGTCCAAACATAATTTAAGAAATAATGGTCAAGATCAAAACTCGGAACCAAGAATTCACACAGATAGGAACTATCACAACAACCATAATACTAAAAATGGGTTCATATATAATTCCGAATTACCTAATAGCAGTAGGAGTTACACTCACAGAAATGACAATAGCAATATGCGAAATAATCATAATTCTAATTTTCAAAAAAATAATTACCAAACTCGTAGGAATATTGAATATTAATCTAGTAGAACAAATTTTAATAATAGATCTGCTAATTATAGAAATAGGAATAATAATAATTATAATACTGTCTCCTACAACGAAAACAAACAAAACAAAAATTTTCAATGAAGCCTCAAAATCCAAGTTACCCATAGTAAGACTTACAATAGGAAGTCACAATTTTCGGTGTTTAATTGATACCGGATCAGAAGCTTGTATAGTTAAACCAAAACTCTTTGAAAGTTTTCCCGAAATAAAATTACTGAACCCACTTTTCTACACAACTCTCAACGGTACGAACAAAATCCAAAATCAAATACTCACACCACTTTCAAAAGAATACCTTAATAATAAAGGCCTAATGTCCTGGAAAGTAGTTCCAATGCATAAACAAAAATATGATGCTATTTTAGGCATAGATTTGCTTACCAAAATGAAAGTCATTATAAATCTCGAAGAATTCTGTTTACAAGTTAATAAAAATAAAATATTTTTTTGAAAATTATTTCCCTTACGATATAAACAATATAACGATCTTAGAAACCAACGAAGGAAATATTATAGATAAATCACACGAAAATAATTTGAACAAAGAAGAGTTTAATCGCATTTCAAATTTATTAGAAGAATATAAAGATCTCTTTTACAAAGATGGTGATAAGTTATTATGTACCCACGAAATACAACATGAAATCACTACAACTATAAACAACCCGATATATTCCAAAATTAATCGATATCCTCAAATCCATGAAAAAGAAATCGAAAAGCAAATTGCAGATATGCTTTCTCAGAATAATATTAGGGAAAGTAATTCACATTTTAATTCCCCTCTTTGGATTGTTCCAAAGAAAATTGACAAATCGGGGAAACAAAAATGGAGGATAGTAATCGACTATCGAAAACTGAATGAAGTGACTGTTAGTGACAAATTTCCTATTCCCAATATTAAAACGATATTGGACAAATTAGGAAAAGCACAATATTTTTCTACATTGGATCAACCACCCAATCCTTAAGTATCCTAATTTCAGTAAAACCTTTAAATTAATTACCGATGCTAGTAATTATGCCACTGGAGCCGTCCTTACATAGGATGGCCACCCCATATCGTATGCTTCACGAACGCTAAATAGTCACGAAATTAGTTATTCAACTATAAAGAAAGAACTATTAGCAGTAGTTTGGGGCGTTAAGTATTTTCGACCTTAAGTTTTCGGCAGGCAATTTGAATTACAAACAGATCACAAACCAATAAAGTGGTTGTATACAAAATATTCGGGCAAATATACCAATTCTCGATTACAGAGATGGTTGATTCAACTAGGTGAATACGACATTAAGATAGACTATATAAAAGGCAGAGAAAACAAAATTGCAGATTTCTTAAGTAGAATCAACAATGATAGAAATGAGATAAACCTAATAAACATAAAGGATACAAATAAGAGCCGAAGTTCACATAGTTTTATAGAAAACTAGCAAAAACCCGTGTGCGTCGCAACGCCTTTTAATAAAACAAAATTATGTGTGCCTAGTCCGGAATAAGAAAAGTGTATAATGAAACACAGAACAAATCTGCATGACATGATTTTGGATATATAAAAAACTTTAGAGTTGACTATAAAAATATGTTACCTACACCTTTTTTTAAAATCCGAGGTTAATCATCGGAACACTTTTATACTATGTGCACAACAGATACCTAGCCAATTTTATTCAGAATATGTCTTGTGCTCGTAGATTTTGACGTTCTCATATAATTGGCACCCTGAACTTTCCCCATGGCGAACATGGCTTGAGACGAAGATTGCTAACATTTGTAACGGTCGGTTATTTCCCCCCTCGCGGAAATTTAGCAAATTTTTAGGAAATCACCTTGCATTCGACTCGAGAATAAAAACGAAGTAGGCGGGAGGAAAAGAAAATTTTTGACAGGGAGAAAAATTATTTTTTTTTTTCGTGTGGAAGAAAAAATGAGTCAGTTGGGTGCAGAAAAATTTTAAGGGAGGTTTTGAGAAAAATATCCAAGTATTGAGTTCAAAAAAAAAATTAAGAAATTTTATTCGGGAAGGAGGAAATAGTTAAAGAAAGTATAGCTAACTCTTACAAAGTTTAGGAGCGTCTGTTTTTTTTTTAAGGACGAAAGGGAAGATATTTGTAATATTGAAGGAAGAGGTTTTGTAAATTCAAGGACGATCTATATGCTATGGGAAGAGCCTTTATATTTCTGAAATCATGGAAGTAGATGCTTGGAAATTGCAATAGGAGCAATTTTATGTGAAGTCCGTAAGAAGATATTAGAAATTTGTACTACGATCAATTTTATGGGAAGGCAATATTGAGCAAGAGGCTGCACATAACGTCTGCTTGTAGGAGGCCCGAGAGGAGGTAGTCCAAGGAACGTGAAATCGAAAATAAAACTGGAATTTTAGATAAGTAAAACCATTTTTATTAAAATATGCACATATGTGGAAAGGCCAGAAATTGGTACTAGTTAAGCAACTTTGGGTAGGCTGCAACCTGTTACGGAGAATTCTCCATAGGCAAATGGTGATCCAATAAAGGGAAGTTAGTCAATTCATATTCCGTGTACAACCGGGTTCTTTCCCAGCGCAATCCTTGACGAGTTGCCCGGTGTCACCAAGCACGAGAAATTTATATAGAAGATCAGAAATAATGTTTTATTGACCATAACCCCATATTATCTTTTTATTTTCATTTTTATTGAAATTTTAATATTGGAATATTTTATTATATTAAATTATATTGTAGTTTCATCCTAACCATATTTACACGACATTATACCATTCATTACTACACCTCAATTCTTTGCTATTGTGAGAACTTTAACTTGTGGGTGTTTTGACAGAAATAATTATAAATTTTCCTAAAATTTTCTTAATTACCATTGTGCAAAGGCATCGAACTGGCCAGGTCGACGCGTTTACTAGTCGTTAAGTTACTCTATTCTCGTTGTACGAGATAGTGTTTTCAGAGTTTATAAGGTTTCACCCGCCGTTAACTATTATACATCATTAATTTTCCGTTATACCTAATTTTGTATCCACACACGATCCAAACACCTTTTTGTTATTTTTGTTGAACACTTCATATTGTATGTTGAATATAATTTAATAATAATAATATTGTCACCAGTTCTTTTAATATGGCCTAAACAGTTAAAAAATTACTTCCAGGATGGTTGGGCGGATTTCCTTCTTAGGTGCTCTCGGGGTTGCATCGCTTTCGTTTTCAGGTCCAATTACTGCGTTAGACATCCACGATTTCGCTCGTTAAGAAGCGACCATAGGTGAACCGGGGCATGAAGGGGAACGCGAATCGACATCCAGGTAAGTGGTGAACCACACTGCACGGCCCCGGCCACACACCCCACGACCCCTTCCGGCGAGCTAGCGTATACCGTGTGGCCGGCATAACACCCCCCTAACGGTTATTTCGGCGGATTAGGGAGGGTGAGTTTTCAGAATTTTTTATGTCTGGGATTGCTTCCATAGTCAGCTTCTTCAGGGCTTCTGACTCATGGGGCATGACCTAGCATAATGGCGTCCACAGATGCTATTGCAGCATAACGCCATTGTGCCAGTTACATAAATGGCGCCCAACGCGGCTGTGTCAGCCCGTTACAAGTCCTATACGGACATGGCAGTTAAATTGTTTCGGTATACTTTACCACTGGTGCCTGCACGGTCAACTTTCGATTTTTTTTTTTGTTTATGGTTCACCACCTGTACCAAGTGCTCGCTGGGGCTAAGGTATTACCGCAAGGCCTTAGTCCTTGTCTTTTTTTCGATTGTTTTCAATAGTCCATCCCCCCCTTCCTCCAAATTTTGTGTGACTTTTCCTTTGTTTTCACCTTTAGGCTGTCCCTTACAGCGGTAACTTCTTCGTTTAGGTGTGTCTTCGAACCATGCTTACCTTCACGGCTTGCTAATAAACGTGTGAGCGCTTAGCCATGCGTGAAGGGTGAGTATGGGTTCTTTTGTCCTGTTTCTTGGTCGGCGACTCTGGTTTCAGGCGTGATACCGTCTGCCACTGCGTCGGTCCGAGAGCAGGATCCTCAATTAATTTTTCCTGGTGGGCCGTGAAGGTGTGACACGGGCTTAACCGTCTTTGGTAACAGACGTTTTACCGTCTGCCACTGCGCCCCGTGAACATCCTGAACGTCCATTCAGCTTATCAAATTTTGTTTTTTTTTTTCCTTTTCTTTCTGGTAGTCCATTTTTTCTCCGTCTGTCCCTCCCTTCTGATTGAAGTGCCGAGAGGTAGCTCAGCTGTGGTTGGACAGCGGAATCAGTCCAAATTTTTATTTTTTTGTGAAGAAGTTTCCCTTTCGATGTGGTGAGAGTTCCTGTTCATGTCTTTGTGAGTGTGGACCAGAGATGCTTCCGACGTTGTTGATGACACTTGGTGATGGCTGTGACTCATAGTCATCACCAACTGACATCGAGCTCGTTCGCCCACGAGATTCCTGAGGGGGATAATTTTGTTTCAACCATCCTGGAAGATTTTGAAAAACAACAACCACAACTATTTCGCGCGTTAATTTTTTTTTCCTTTTGTGGTTGTAATTGCGTAGAGTACTAATTTTTTTTTTGAAGCTGTTTTACAAAGTTTTTCCTAAGTTATTTACTCCTGATTTTGTTTTACGGGTTGACATTGCTATTACTAAGGCGGAAGTTGTAAACACGCACGGGCGTATAATTAAGTCGTTGATCAACAGTCGAGGTTACGAAGTTATTAAAACCGACAATCCCAATAATTTTGGTTATTTTGGTGTCTTCACTTTGGAAAGATGGAGCTTCGAAATGGGAAAGTTACCACTTCTGATCGTAGCGGGAGTGACATACCAGGCGGATCCCAAGCCGCCCCTGACGATTCCCCGAATGCTGAGGAAAACGCTCCCTCTCTCGAGGAGCAACTCCAAGAGGTGAGACGGGAACGAGATGCGCTTCTTGCTCAGCACCGTGCGCTGACGACGCCGCCGACTCCTAGGCCAGAGCTCTTCTTTTCCCCGGCTGAGCCAGCATATCCTGACGGCCGAAGGGACTCGTCGTTCGGAACTTATCGCCGCAAGTCCCCAGTTGCATCCTGGAACATCAAATTCTCCGGTGAGAGCCCTGCGCTGTCGGCGGAGGAGTTTTTGTTCCGGTTGGAACTGAGGGCAAGCGACGAGGGGGTTAGCCAGTTTGAGGTATGCCGAAATATCTCGGCCTTATTGACAGGCAGAGCCGAAGACTGGTACTGGTCCCAGTTCCGCGTCAGGTACGTGACCCCGATTGGGAAGGGCTAAAACTTCACCTCGTCAGACAATTTAGGAGTCGCGAGTCTGACTTTGAGCTCATAAAGCGAATGTTGGAACTAAAACAATATTATAGTTCCTATGATGAAAACGTCGCAAAAATGTTGTCGCTGTATAACCAGATGTCCAATCCAATGCCAGAGGCGGACCTAGTTGACATAATTTTGCAGAATTTAGATGCACCCTTGGGTTCAGTTGTGATAGGGCAACGTTTTACAACTATGCATGAGCTAAGAGAAGTCTGCATCCGCGCCGAACGCTGGCAAAAGCAGAAGCGACTGGAACGTAGGCACGATCGGCACGTTCACGAAGTTGAATATTCAGCGACATACCAGACTAACCATGTGATACCGGACATATCTTCGCAGGGAGTAGACGAGATGACCGCTACGCGTCAGTTTCCGACGAATCCACGACCCCTCCGGTGTTGGAATTGCCAGCAACCGGGCCATCCATTTATGGACTGCCCATCTGCGACTCGTGGCATGTTTTGCTACAAGTGTGGCAAGCCAGGAGTCGTGACGCCAGTATGCCCTACCTGCCAGGGAAACCGGAGCCGGGGTGCGAGACCGTGCGGGAGTCCGCGCCCGAGCTAAGCTCGCCCGTTATCCCTCCTTCTCAAACCAATATTACGACTACCATCAGCGACTTTACGTCAACTGAGACTCTTCCTGTTTTTCCCTCCGAGGAGGTTAGATTTTCATGGATTTCCCGTTGGAAGAGATATATCTCCACTCGTGCCCGCATCTTTTCGGAGCCACATTTTGTGGACTCCCTACGTTCCCTACCCCTCCGCAAATTAGGGTACGAGCAAAGGAGAAGCGACACCTTTCGCAGAAAATTGTTTCTGCAATCATCTCTGACTTGTCAGACAACCGTCCATTTGCTAAGGTCACTGTCTCTAATGAAGAGGTGAAGGGTTTATTGGACAGTGGTGCTAATATCAGCCGTTTCTTGGGTCCTTATCCTCGGTCGAAAAAAGGCCATACGGCAGTGTTTGTCGTCTTGGACGCCTTCACCAAGTTTGCCTTCCTGCACCCCGTGTCCGCTGAGACCACGGCGGGGGCCGTCAAGTTTCTCGAGCAAACTATTTTTCACACCTTTGGAGTCCCTGAAACCATTTTCTCCGACAATGGTCGGCAATTCACCTCCAAAGAGTTTGCTAAACTGCTAAATGAGTATGGCGTGCGACATGTGCGTACGGCCGTATATTCGCCTCACCCTAACGCTTCCGAGCGGGTGAATCGATCCGTCCTAGCCGCCATCAGGGCGTACTTAAAGGAGGATCATCGTGAGTGGGATAAACATCTGTCGTCCATTGAATGTGCTCTTCGTAGTGCCCACCACGAGGCGATAGGCATGTCACCGTATCAGGCCCTTTTTGGTAGCCATATGATCCTGCACGGATCCGCTTATCCAGTCCTGAAGAAACTGAACGTTTTCCAGGAGGGTGACATCGCTTTTTTGCCCTTGACGGACAAATTGCAGAGACTTCGTGAGCGGGTTGCGCTACATATAGCCGCCGCGCACACCAGGCACACCACTCGGTACAACTTGCGTTGCCGCGTGGGCGGGTTTCGCCCTGGGGATGAGGTTTTCCGTAGAACATTCTGGGTGAGTAACCGAGCTGGTCGCTTCAGTGCCAAGTTGGCACCGAGGTTTGTGAAAGCCCGGATACGTGAAAAAATTGGAACTAGCTTGTACGAACTGGAGGATTTGGCTGGAAAAAAAATAGGCGTATATCACGCAAAAGACTTACGTCCCTGAATGTCGTCGAAGCAAGCGCTCCTCTGAGTTGCCCTAAGAATCTCGCCGGCTTCACCGGTTAATAATAGGGTACCCGTCGTGGTCCGCTTAGGTAGCTTCCCTAGCGGATGGTACACCTCCTTGTCTCTCTTGGCAGTCTGGGGCCAAGTTTTAATGAATTATTCATCAGGATCTGCCAGACCAGACCCCCACTGAGGCATGGTCTCCTCGTGTATGTTTTCTATTTTTTCGGTCAGTCTGGAGAATTATTCTCGGCGAACTGTTGCCTGTTGTTTCACTGGGGTAGGTCGACTGCAATGTGGTATTGCGGCAGACTGACCCCAAGGAAACGAAAGGAAACCCGGTTTATGCGTGGATCTCTGGATGTTTGTAGGGACCCGGAGGGGGACAATGTGGTATTGCCTTCAACCGGATCCTTGTAACTCCAGATATTCCTCCGGGAGATTCTACAGACTGTCCACCACCAAAATGTCACTTAAGACCATGCATTTAGATTATTCTCTAGCTTCCCACCCATTCTTTATAGAGCCCAACCTCAGCTAGACCGTTGAGGCCCGGCTAGCTCAGTCAGTAAATCATGAGACTCCTATTCTCAGGGCATGAGTCGAGACCCACGTTGGTTCAAAATTAACGTCTTACTGTATAAATACACCGTCCGTTTTTTTCGGCTCCTCACTGCCTAGCGAGTCGGCTTTGTGGACCCGAGGGTATGTAACGGTCGGTTATTTACCCCCTCGCGGAAATTTAGCAAATTTTTAGGAAATCACCTTGCATTCGATAGCACACTCTTACAAAGTTTAGGAGCGTCTGTTTTTTTTTGAGGACGAAGGGGAAGATATTTGTAATATTGAAGGAAGAGGTTTTGTAAATTCAAGGACGATCTATATGCTATGGGAAGAGCCTTTATATTTCTGAAATCATGGAAGTAGATGCTTGAAAATTGCAATAGGAGCAATTTTATGTGAAGTCCGTAAGAAGATATTAGAAATTTGTACTACGATCAATTTTATGGGAAGGCAATATTGAGCAAGAGGCTGCACATAACGTCTGCTTGTAGGAGGCCCGAGAGGAGGTAGTCCAAGGAACGTGAAATCGAAAATAAAACTGGAATTTTAGATAAGTAAAACCATTTTTATTAAAATATGCACATATGTGGAAAGGCCAGAAATTGGTACTAGTTAAGCAACTTTGGGTAGGCTGCAACCTGTTACGGAGAATTCTCCATAGGCAAATGGTGATCCAATAAAGGGAAGTTAGTCAATTCATATTCCGTGTACAACCGGGTTCTTTCCCAGCGCAATCCTTGACGAGTTGCCCGGTGTCACCAAGCACGAGAAATTTATATAGAAGATCAGAAATAATGTTTTATGACCATAACCCCATATTATCTTTTTATTTTCATTTTTATTGAAATTTTAATATTGGAATATTTTATTATATTAAATTATATTGTAGTTTCATCCTAACCATATTTACACGACATTATACCATTCATTACTACACCTCAATTCTTTGCTATTGTGAGAACTTTAACTTGTGGGTGTTTTGACAGAAATAATTATAAATTTTCCTAAAATTTTCTTAATTACCATTGTGCAAAGGCATCGAACTGGCCAGGTCGACGCGTTTACTAGTCGTTAAGTTACTCTATTCTCGTTGTACGAGATAGTGTTTTCAGAGTTTATAAGGTTTCACCCGCCGTTAACTATTATACATCATTAATTTTCCGTTATACCTAATTTTGTATCCACACACGATCCAAACACCTTTTTGTTATTTTTGTTGAACACTTCATATTGTGTGTTGAATATAATTTAATAATAATAATATTGTCACCAGCTCTTTTAATAGGCCTTATGGCCTAAACAGTTAAAAAATTACTTCCAGGATGGTTGGGCGGATTTCCTTCTTAGGTGCTCTCGGGGTTGCATCGCTTTCGTTTTCAGGTCCAATTACTGCGTTAGACATCCACGATTTCGCTCGTTAAGAAGCGACCATAGGTGAACCGGGGCATGAAGAGGAACGCGAATCGACATCCAGGTAAGTGGTGAACCACACTGCACGGCCCCGGCCACACACCCCACGACCCCTTCCGGCGAGCTAGCGTATACCGTGTGGCCGGCATAACACCCCCCTAACGGTTATTTCGGCGGATTAGGGAGGGTGAGTTTTCAGAATTTTTTTATGTCTGGGATTGCTTCCATAGTCAGCTTCTTCAGGGCTTCTGACTCATGGGGCATGACCTAGCATAATGGCGTCCACAGATGCTATTGCAGCATAACGCCATTGTGCCAGTTACACATTTTAAGACGATACTACTGATTTGATCCTAAAAAGGACAGTTGCTGCTTCCCACTTTCGTGTTTCGTCGTTTCCGGTCATACCGCCCGCACTGGCACTGGTTAACAATCCACTTTAACGCTTGTTTATAAACGATGTTAGATGTTTCACTTGTAAGTATTACAACGTTTGTGGCATTACTGAGTTGAGCCGACTTAGTTGAGTTGATATTTTCGAAATCGTCATAAATGTCGATTATCAAAATTTCCGCGTTTATTACGAACCTTCAAACAACAGCCGGCCGCCATTTTGAATTTGGAATGACACCAAATAGAAAATTATATTATACTTATCATTTGTTACCCATGTCGGCGGTCGACGAACACAATTGGGAAATTCGGCCGCCATCTTGATTTTTTTACAAAATGGTCAGATTGCATTGTCTCGTGAACTGTACATGTGCGCAAAATTTGAAGGTGAACGGTTATATGGAAGTGGGTCAAAATCAATTTTCAATATTTCTCTACATAAATATGTACATCCATACATACAGGTAGAGCTAATATATAGTGTATATAAATAGCCTTAAACATGCTCGCCAAAATACTGAATCTTCCAGTGAAAGTCCCATCCCAATCGGATTAGCCGTTTCCGAGATTAGCCCGAACAAACAGACAGACAGACATACAGACAGACAAAAATTTTAAAAATGCGTGATTTCATTTTAAAATCATGTAAATAACCATATGAAATTAAAAAAACACAATTATTTTGAAATCACAGACTGACACTGCAATTATGTTTAGAAGAAGATTGAAGATGTCTCCTGGCGATTCAATAAAATTCCTTCATATGTATATACACCCAGCAACGACTCGCTCGTCTCTATAAGCAAAATATTTTTCTTTATCGAGTGAAAATGAAGCCCTACAAACGATCAGAAAGACTACGTCCCTATCTATTATTACAACCAATAAATATACTTCATAGTCTGAACGACGAAAGCCAAAAAGTGGAGGTAATTTTTAAAAGAATCAAAGTTTCAGAAAAGGTAGTATTTGCATGGCCAATAATAAAGATCCTCGTCTGCCATTCGGAACCTTATTCTACTATCGGATCACAATGAAAAACTGATACGATAGCCGGAAAAAATTATCCCTGATAGAGTACTAACTTTCTTTATCATCGCAATTGTAGACCCGAAATAACTCTATTTAAATATCCATTGTTGTATTTAGATAAAGCTCTATGAGGTCTGCAATTGGAATGAAAGATCAATAACCATATGAAGTTAGAAAAACAAAATTATATTTTGAAATCACAGACAGAAACGCTTTATATTTATATAGATAGAAGATAGATTGGAATGATGCCACTCAGGTAATAGTACTTCGTTTGATACCTATATCGGGTGGGTTGTAAAGAAAAAGTAATCCGACATTTTGTATTGGTCGCCATTTTGAATTTGGAATGACACCAAATAGGTAATTGTACTGTACTTATCATCCCCTTTCATTTGATACCAATGTCGGTGGTCGGGGGGCGCAATTGCGAAATTCGGTCGCCATCTTGGAACCGCCATCTTGATTTATTTACAAAGTGGTCGGATTGCATTGTCACGCGAACTATACATATGGGTAAAATTTCAAGCTGATCGGTAATATAAAAGTGCGTCAAAATCAGTTTTCAACTAATAAATAGTGCATATAAATAGCCTAAAACATGCTCGCAAAAAAACTGAATCTTCCAGTGAAAGTCCCATCCCAATCGGATTAGCCGTTTCCGAGATTAGCCCGAACAAACAGACAGAAAAAAAATTTAAAAATTCGTGATTTCGTTTTCAAATCATATAAATAACCATATAAAATTAAAAAAACACAATTATTTTGAAATCACAGACAGACACTACAATTATATTTATAAGATGACGATGCAGATAATGCATTAGTAAACATGTTTTCAGAAAGTGTTGACAATTTGAACACTACCGCAAACTCTGAAATTAATAACGATTGTTTCTATAGAAACACTAAAAAAATATATATATATATATATATATATATATATATATATATATATATATATATATATATATACCTATATATATATATATATATATATATATATATATATATATATAACATTGAAGAAGAGAATGATAACGAGGAGTCGGTCAATGTTCAAACCGCTCATTCGCAAGAAGAAAATTTGGAGGATCATATCCCTATCCTCGATACTGTAGTTAACAGGTTTAAACTACAAATTATATTCGTCGAAAATAAAAAAACCGGTGCGCCGGGCCACGGCGCTTCGCGCTGTGGCGATTATCACGTGACAACTACCATGTTGCTCGTTATCTGTTATGCATTACATGCAATATATAATAAACACAATATACATATAATTTTGCAGTATTTTTATTTTTTATTCGTTCTCAAATGTAACAATAGCCGTGTTTTTTTAATGAAATATATAGTTCTTCCCCATACAAATCTGAAAACCCAGGTTTTATCGGAGTTCTTATCGAGGTTTTGGGAAATTTCTTAATTTTCATATTTCATACTTTCGGGGTTGGCATGTTGTTTCGGGGGTTGGCATGTTGCATACTTTCGGTGGTCGGAGAAACGTAATTTAAAAATAAAAACAACAGGAAAGTGATGAGAGCAAATTTATAACAAATAATTGATTTTTTAGAAACATATTTATTATTTTCTAGCGAGGATTTCGTGTAACAGTGTAAAAAATAACTCTTAACTTCCGTTTAATTTTGAAATTTTTAAGCATCGAAGTATGCGCTTTTATGAAATTTCCCTTGTCGTTTTTTTAATGAACTCGATGGAAGAACTATATATGTAGTTCATTAAAAAAAACGGCTAATAACAGCCACTACTACATACAGCGTCAGTCACGCCACTCGTTGCCACTAATACATGCAGCGTAAGCCACGCCCACACACACGGTTATGCGACACTTTGTCGCTTGGGCATCCCGGCTAACCGTTTTATTAGACGTTGTCACATCAAAAAAGAATTCGAAAATATATTCAATAATAAAAGAATCTTTATTGACAAAAATGACATAAACAACAACCATTACAATCATTACCGAGACTCCTTCAACGATTAACGAAATCGTTCACGTTGACGTTTACGTGAACAGTAAACATTCTTTCATTAATTTTATTGACAAATTAAATTTTCTAAATTCGGCATGAGTTTTCATTTAGAGGACCGAAATAGCATCACTATCTTTGAAAAATCACAACAGTTTATTTCAATAAGAGGCAAAGTTCAAAAAATGTCGAA
The DNA here is from genome assembly GCA_949987705.1 of Thereva unica. Taxonomy (NCBI): domain Eukaryota; kingdom Metazoa; phylum Arthropoda; class Insecta; order Diptera; family Therevidae; genus Thereva; species Thereva unica. The sequence continues at coordinate 122,138,244 of OX465281.1, read as the reverse complement.
GACTTTTGTAGAAGCGAACATATAGATTTTCATGTCACCAAGCCCCACAAGCCACAATAATCACACAGGAAACGCCGACATAGAGAGGCTTAATAATACATTAACAGAAAAAATTTGGATTTTGAATTTAGAAGACAAACAACCCATAAAATTACAAATACTTAAGGCTATAACAATATACATATAATAATTGGCACCATTCAACAATTAAATGTACTCCAGCAGAAGTACATGAACATAAAGTTGACCATAGCATTATAAAAAGGAGAATAGAAGGCTCAAAATCACCAAGGTGGAAAATTCTGAATTCTGTTTTATGATGCTATAGAGTAGAATCTAAATATATTGATAATTTCTCTAAAGCATAACTAAACTTGTGCTTAAACTATATTTACCTTGGCAGAGCATAGAATTAAATACTTTTCTTGAAATTTCAATTTTTAAGTGTGCTATCACTAAAATTAATCATTCGGGGAACGTTATTCGGAGGTTTATAATTAAATAAAAAAATTAATTATTATTTCATTTTTACCCTTTACGATAGCGGAGATATGTCGCCAATAGTACGAAATTAAAAAACTTTGACAAAATTTGGAATTAAAGCGTTTTTAAGGACAATGTCGCTGTAAATTAAGATATATGACTATTTCATGTTCTTAAATTAACTAAATAAGTGAATATCGCTCACTTGCATATAAATAAATCTGCGGTAGCTATAGGGATCCCGCCTGTTTCCAATATTATCAGGCTTTATTCCTAAATACCTTATGTTGTAATGGCATTTCTTCGATTTTAGTGGTGTTCCCCGAAATGATGAGGGCGTTCATCAAATGATGCGTGTGTTCTCCAAATGACGATATATGAAAATTAGGGTTAAATTCACAGTTAAATTGAATTTTAAGCCAAATTATAGGAAGTTATTGTTATTTATTTATTTGCTTGACTTTTAAACAAAAACAATCTTCCTTAATCATATCTTAATTAAACTTTTAAACAAAAACAATCTTTCTTAATCATTATTAATTTAGGTAGAAATACCTTCTTATAAAAAAAGAAACAATATTACTTAAAAAACGAAATAATTAGAATTTTTCGAAAACGTCGATATCAGTGTCAAAATAATAATACTCTCGATTGTTTTCTTTCTTCAGTAATGGCACTAAAAGAATAGAAATTATTTGCTCAAATTCAACATGAGATACATCTTGTGGCTCTAATTTAAATTTTTTGGCATTATTACGTACCGAACTCAAGAAAGTTACTAAAATTTCTCCGTCATCGTCATCGGCACCTGTCTGACAGGTGGCAACATATCTGTAATTGACATTTTTTTTTTGTGTAGGTACTTTAATTAATAAAAACGTTCCAGGGGATATTAAATTAGGATGTATGTTTTCCTTGTCTTGACTGTAAGATGTACTGGCTTTGACTTCAACAGTAAGTTTTCGCGCAGTCCGTTGACGATCAGAAATCGTCATTAAATCGTCCTCATCAGATGATGAAGAGTTATAAATGGTTTTATAAATGCTTTGTTTCTTTAATTTCCGTAAGATATCCTCTATGTCCATAAACTTGTTCGGTTCAGGAGATTCCCTTAAATGTATATCCGTATTTGTGGGTTTAACTATTGGGTATAAACTACCAGATAACGCTGACATTTTCAGCTCCTTTTCAAGACGTTCATATCGGTATAATTTAATTGTAATTTCTGGGCCTTTTTGCCATCTAATATTTGTAATATTCATGATACCCGGTATGGCATCTACAGTTTTCGAAACCAAGTTTTTTGCGTTAGAGATGTCATCATCAGGAATTTCTTTTACAAAGATAGCAGACTTAGTGAATAAATTAACAAAGTCTGAGGCTGTTTTAAAATCTTGACCCATTAACACATGTCTGTCAGCAATCCTTTTAAGAGTCCCACCTACGCCATCCATAGGTCCTTTGCCATGCCCAGGTTCACTGTACGTCCATGTAGCTTTTGTTATCTGTTTGAATTCATTTACTAATGTTTGTATCCAAAGATGTATATTTGTGCGGTTACGGTATTGGGATGTTGGACCATCAGAATATATATGGAGAGTGTGAATATTTTCTTTTGCCAGTATTATTTGCAGAATAGGTTTCATATGAATCCATATTGCATGGGCTTGATGATCCAAATTTTCACTCACGGTAGCAAATGATTTGGACTGCAAACTATTGTCAACGTTACGCATATAATATACACCTGTATGTATAGATAACTGATTTTTTGCAAAATGAGTTGACTGGATTTCGTTTGCGTATTTAGTTGTGTAATTTTCTGAAAAATCTATTTGTATCATTACCTCTTCTTCAGTTAAATTTTCTTTCCGCTCCTTTTTCAGTTTGTTGTAAATATACATAAATACCATACAGATGTTTTTTCATAACTGGAATATCTTCAATAAAAGCCAATTTTAATTCTTTTACTGTACTTGAAAGAGCAACTTTTTTAGTTATCTTGAAAGTCTTCTTCTCGCATTTTACAGTTTTTTCTTCAATAACAGACTTCCATTGAAAATATGTCACAGAAGCTGTATCATCACCTGGCTCAAGTGTTGGATTTTTGCATTTCTCACACACACCATTCATACAGTCGTAAGAAATTACGTTGCAACTATAATCCTCGATAGTTTTCTCTATACTCCCGTGATTAACCTGTTGTAATGTTTTTAATTTGTTTAATTTGAACTCGAAATTTTCATGTTTTACGGATAAACAAGTTTCTCTGTCTCTTAATTTTGGAGCTACCACCCAAAAGGGCTTTGCTCTTAACAATGTCGCATAAGACAAATTAATTCCAGTTTCCTTAGCGAATATTGACGTCAGTGCTTTAACTGAACATGAAAGGAGGCGTTTTTGTTTCTTAATCCCGTTTTTCTTTACGAAATCTCTCTTGGCTGAACACATCCTACTGATATCATCTCTTTGGAAGAACTCTTTGACTTTTTCGCGAACTTCTTTATTCAAAACAACCTCACGAATTTTGGCGTCAGATTTGAGAATAGTACTGGTTTTCTCTTTTGGCAAAAAACTCTTAGCCTTATGAAGCAATTTGTATTGCCTTATCATAGTCCCGCTAACACATTTTTGAAAAACTTCCCTCTCCTTGGAATTTTTTCTCAAGTTATTGGCTTTATCTTGTAATTGGGCAGTCAATACTTCGTTAAATAAAAGTTTCTTGCGCACTCAGAAGGTACGTCAACGTTTTCTAACAATGCGTTAACTTTGCTGTTGGGAGTTGTAGGGTTCTGAGACTTCACTTCTTTTCTTTCTTGTCTTCTTAATCTTTTCTTTAAAGTGTCATATTTACGTTTAATTTTAGCAATGGTTTTCTCTTGTTGTTTTATTTTACGATATGCTTTGGCTCTATCCTTCCGCACAATTTGTCTTCCTACTGTTTTTCTCACTGAAGCTGATGCAGCTAAATCATCATCGGCATGTGGCGGTGTATTGTGTAAAATGCCAGATAATGCCTTCTTGTTTTCTCTGTATTTTTTTGAAGCTTCTTTCCACATTTTTCTTTGCTTTCGCTTTTCTCGTTCAGTCATCTCAGCTATGTTCTTCACTTTCTTTTCTTGTTTTTTTTTATGATAGTATTCTCTGCCCTTAGCCCTTTTAATCTCCTTCTCTTCCTCTGTCATCCTAAAAATTTTCTTTTTCTGGCATTAGCTTTTTCTCTTTGGCGCAAGTAAGCCGTACTGTTTTTCTTTACTTTGTGAGACTCCATATTGCTGTAAAAATAAAATAAGTATACCTAATGATAACTTTGTAAGCACGACATACACAAAATTGACAGTAAATAGAAAGTACCACTTAGTAAGTACATAGTCATTTGGGGAACAACAACATCATTTAGAGAACGGTCCATCAAATCCGAGAACGTTCCCCAAATGACCGTTCACCAAATGATATTTTCAAATAACCGCGCATTTTTTAAACGGCAGCCATATTTGACAGCAATTCTCGCTTCCTTATTGTAAAATATTTGAGGTTAACATTTGATAAACCACACTATAAAACCTATTATTGCAATATTTTGATTGAAAAACGCGTTCCCCATTTGACGACCTATTGATGTACGCTCTGCAAATAATGAATTGAAAGACACTTACCACTTATTTTAATTTCTTTTGGCGAACTACTTTCTTCACAGCCACTTTGTTTACAACTCTCTCTACAGCTGTCCCATAGCCTAAAGAGGGATGCGTTCGAAATTTTTTTTTTCGCGCAATCAAAGCTGCGCTCACTAAAATGATGCTTACATTGTCGGACATTATATTTTGACTTACATTTTTTAAATTCGTTTTTCTTCCTTATTAATGCTTGCAATAATTTAATATTAGATACAATTGAAGGTGAATAGGTATTAATAACCGTTAAAAATGTTTTATTTTATGACTATTTCTGGTGTTAGCTTTTAAGAATTGCTACTTAGGACGCGTTCTCCAAATGATTTCTTGTACTTATTTGTCCATATAAAATGTAATAGATAAGACTTTTTAATTATTTGGTGTGATGTGTGGTTAAAGCAAACACAGTTAAGTGTTTACTAATGCTAAAATGTTTAAAAAAAAAAAAACAGAATTTAGGCATTTATTTGCTGCCGAAGTGGATTTACCACCTTGGTGATTTTGAGCCAGAAGAGAAGAAAAACAAAATAATAACACATAAAATATCCTTACTAGAACAAATAAAATCTCTCAAAAGTAAAACCGTGACATTATTTCCAAAAAGATCAAAAAGAGGATTAATGAATATAATCATTACCGGCCTTAGGGGGGGGCGAACCCGGGCGACCGCCCTAGGGCGCCGGGTCCAAGAGGGCGCCGGCACTGCTGTCGAGATTCACCAATGTACTCATTTATTAACTTCCCAGTATAGGAAAGTTATTGTAATCGGTCCGAAAATCGAAATCGAAAATTTCAACGTATTTTCATCTTTCAAGGTCCCAGGAGCATTTTAAGCAAAAAATTGGGGAGGAAGTATGTGTGTGTGTGTATGTGCGTACGGATGTGGTCATTTTTTCCTGCACGATATCGCGCGAACCAAAACCGATATCGACATCGTTGAGGTGTCCTTCGAAGCGTATTAACCGAAATATGATCTGAAAAGATTTTCATGAAATTCGGTCCAGCCGTTTTTTTGTTTAAGCGACGTAAGTGATTTTTGTACCTGCACGATATCGCCCGCACCACGAAAGATATTGACTTACTTGAGGTGCCGTTCGAACCGTATTAGCAGCAATATAATCTGCAAAGATTTTTATTATATTCGGTCCAGCGGTTTTTTTGGTTTAAATGACATAAGTGATTTTTGTACCTGCACGGTATCGCGCGAACTAGAAAAGATATCGACTTAGTTGACGTGCCGTTCGAAGAGAATTAACCAAAATATGATCTGAAAAGATTTTGATAAAATTCGGTCGAGCCGTTTTTTTGTTTAAGCGGCGTAAGTGATTTTTGTACCTGCATGATATCGACCGAACCACGACAGATATTGACTTACTTGAGGTGCCATTCGAAGCGTATTAGCGACAATATAATCTGAAAAGATTTTTATAATATTCTATCCAGCGGTTTTTGGTTTAAATGACTTAAGTGATTTTTGTACGTGCACGATACCGCGCAAACTAAAAACTATATCGACTTCATTGAGGTTCCAAAAAACATTAATACATCAATTTTATATACATTTTCGTCATCCTAATCTTGTAAGTGCGCACAATTAGTTTGACATTTTAGCGAAAATATTGATAAACAATTGTGACAAATTCTCGGTATTATACGTATATTCTATATTGCCTATTGTGCATTTATTATTAAAATATCCAATCATAATATTCAACATCCATCATACTGGGAAGTTGATCGTGTGGACCGAAAGGGTCGAACCCACATCCCAACTAGTTTACTTATAAAATAATAACGCCTCTAAAATACAAAACACATGCCATGTACTCGGAAGGTAAATAAAACTTGTATTGAAAAATTTTAAAAGGTAGCAGGCAAGGGCGCTTTATTATACTTTTCCACCTATTGTCTCCACTTTCTAGCAATTAACTAGCGCTGGGCAACAGTAGTTCAATCATATTTCCTGTGTTAAGAGAATTGTGCGCAATTTAGCTGACGATTTTAAGCTACTCAATTTGGATTGTTTTGATTTTTTATTGGTTTTCCTAGGAAATTCTTCCGGCGATCACGAGCATTCTTTCATGATTTTCTGTTTTTATTGCTGCTTTTCCGATCCAATTTGGTCTCCTTTCGTAGTTTTATTGCTTTTTTTTGCTAAGTGACCCAATTTTTTAGGCGAAATATAATAATTAAAATTCGTTTAACAATTTGAATTTGTTTCACTAACACATTCAACCGATTAATTAGATTTAAATCGCGTGATTTATTTCATAGAACGCTTTTTGGTATTCTACTTTTCACATAATTTATCAAAATAAAGAAAGCATTGGCTGTCCAGTTGCTATTAAACCTTCGGGCGGTTATAACAATTTTCAAGAACGTTATTTTAGCGAAACCATAACATTGGTAATCTAAGGAAGCCTTTAAAAAGTTAGGGGCGCATAAAAATATCTCGCCCGGGGCGCCCAAATACCTAAAGCCGGCCCTGAATATAATAGGTACAGGTTTAAAATGGATGTTTGGAACTCTCGATGAAAATGATAGAATAGAAATAGAAGAAAACCTAGAAGTAGTTAATGAGAATAATAAAAAGTTTATAGACGTAACTAATCAGCAAATTAAAATTAATGATAGCTTTAATAAATCATTCACATTATTAAAAAAACATTATAGAAAGCGATAGACAAAATATATTAAACGCATTAGAAGATATAAAAACAGTAGAGAGAAATATTAGATAGGGAAACAGTCCTAGAATACCAACTTAGAATATATGTATACGTTAAAAGATTATTTCCAAAAAGATCAAAAAGAGGATTAATGAATATAGTAGGTACAGGTTTAAAATGGAAGTTTGGAACTCTCGATGAAAATGATAGAATAGAAATAGAAGAATAACCTAGAAGTAGTTAATGAGAATAATGAAAAGTTTATAGACGTAAGTAATCAGCACATTAAAATTAATGATAGCTTTAATAAATCATTCACATTATTAAAAAAACATTATAGAAAGCGATAGACAAAATATATTAAACGTATTAGAAGATATAAAAACAGTAGAGAGAGAAATATTAGATAGGGAAACAGTCCTAGAGTACCAACTTAGAATATAATACGTTAAAAGATTAATTAGAAAAAATCCAAGACAACATAATCTCTGCTAAAATAGGTTTAATTCATCCAAGTATTCTTAACGACGAACAAATAAAGCTGTACGGAATAGATTTAAGTAAGCTGAGTAATATGAAAGTCGGTGTAGCAAAATTTTTGGAAAATTCTATAATTTCTGCAATTAAAATCCCTACAAGAACGACAAAAGTAGATAAGAAGCTAATTGTACCAATCGCAAATTCTGAATATAAGCAAATTGAAGAAAATTTAGAATATACCTATCTTAATATATATGGCTGCAAAACATATCAGCAAAAAAACGAAACAATATGTTCTTCACCGAGAAACCGAAACAATATCTTTTTCAGCGAAAAACCGAAACAATATCTTTTTCAGCAATAAATTGAAACAATATCTTTTTCAGCAACATTTTGAAACAATATCTTTTTCGTAAGACCCATCGATATAGTAATAATAAATAATACAACTTTCACTTTCGAAAATAACTTAAGTCTTCAGGAATTAAAGCCAAGTAAGAATTGCGTTATTAGGAAGAAATGTAATATAATTAATAATAAAATAGAAGAAATTATTGAATTAAGAAATGATCTTATAATAATAAACAATATCAACCAACAATATTTAAAAAGCACTTGTGACTAGAGGAAATTATCTTTAACTGGAAATTATGTCATAAATTTCACAAATTGTACAATTAAGTTAGGAAACAGAGAATTGAGAAATAAAGTAGTCAAGTTCCCAGAAAGATTTACCATACCACAATATGAAAATATTAAATGACAAATTCATTGATTTTCAAGAAATTTCACTGCATCAAGAGAAAAATTTAAAATAAATAATTAAAACTGCATAAAATTGTAAATTATAGTTTAGGCTCTACTAATATTATATTTCTGGTAATAATACTAGCTGTTGTATTTTATAAAAAATTAAAAGTAAAGATAATCCAGGAGAATTATCAAACAAGGGATGGAGGAGTTAATCCATTGAGCGGATATCAAATGACATCCACCAAAATCACGGAATTCCTAAAAAATATGGAAAACATGAAAAACCAGATCGTGGAAGCGGCCTGATATCAAAAAACATTAAATAATATAATATTTTCCCAGAAATATGGAAGAGTCAAATTTCAATAAATTCAGACAAAACAGGAAACGCTTATAAAAAAGCTTTTCACGTCAAAATTACGATTTTCCATATTTCTAAAAAACAGGAAATGCTTAGGTTAGCATTTAAGAAAATCCAATTTACCCGAATATGGAAATTGTTTAGTAAGTCTTAAGATTCAACCAAAACTGTAAAGACCCTCCGAAGAGTGGTCATATTATTAAATTAAATTAAAATAAAGAAATACTCTAAAGGGTATATTCAAATAAAGTTTTTGTGTTTTTATTTTTTTTATATCCAAAGATAATTAAAAAGAATAAATAAACGCGAAAACATATCTCATGCGTTGCATTCGGTGACAGACAATATAGAAGTGTATTTATTCAAATGCGACTTGACGAAATATTCCGTGCATGCAACACAAATGTAGGTCTACTTTCAACTTTTTCTATATTGCCGCATTCGACATAGCACACACGACGACTCGTGTGTGGATTCTCATTTTTTAAATTTTTGATTTTGTGAATAAATATGGTTACACAAAGAAGTGTTTGTTTCATTTACAAAGACTACCTATGTACGGTTCCATAATAAAGCTTCTTTAACATAAATGTAACTCTTAAAATAATACTATTCGGTAATTATTCGGCAAATTAACAGAATATTTGGCTGAATGCGAACATTAAAAAGCACACCGAACATACCAAATACGAATATTCGGCCGAACATTCGGCGCATCTCTACTTTAAGTCATCTTTAAACAGAATCATAAAAGATGTAATGGAAGCTACAAAGTTATCAGCTTATATTCTCATTACCTTCTTATATTCCCTCTGTTTTCCAATTAGAATCAACATAAATAAAGAAAAACTTCACCTACCCTCGATCTTTTTTTTTTTTTGACTCACTATATATAAACAAAAATTTATATTTTAAGAAGAGTCAAAAACAAAATTTCGAAGCACAATTTTAAGAGAAAATTTAATATTGGGCGAAGCCAGAACAGATTACCAGAAAACGAAACCAAGAAAACGAAGAGAAGTATAGGGGAAACAGAAAATTTCTCTTGTCACATCCCGCTGTTTGGTTCCGAAGAAGCTGCGTTTAGCTCAGCTTCTGAGGGTACTGTATTAACGCAAAGCTTTGCGTGAGTGTGAGTTCAAATCTGTCGGTCGATAAAATTTGCCCCGTCTCAAAAGGCATAACACTTTGACGCGGACAAATTTTATTGACTCTGATGGTTGCGGCAAATGTAATGCCGGGAAATATCCCCGAAAACGTGGCGATTGAGCCCGCGCAACCGAAGTCCCGTTACAAGTCAAATTTTGCTATTGATTTTTGTAACATTCGTGGACTTCATGCGAATTTTTCTTTTGTTGAGTGCCACTTATTGACTTATAAACCCCCAATCCTCGCACTTAGTGAAACCCAAATATCACCCGATACTGACTTAGGTCATTACCAGGTGTCGGGGTACTCTTTAGTGCACAATCTCTCCCCCCATAGGGGTATTGCCATATTTGTTAGGGATGACGTGGCTTATTGTAAAATATTTTCAAACACGACTTCAGATTTCAACTATCTTTGGGTTACAATCATATTCCAAAGCCACGTCATATTCTTCTGCTTCCTATACAGAAGTCCTAACATAAGTAACGAAGCCTCCACTTCATCTTTTGATACCATTTCCGAACAAATCTCGGGATTTTTGTCGTCCAATCCTGAGTGTGAAATCATCGTTGCGGGTGATTTCAATGTTCACAACGTTAAATGGCTGACTTACTCAAATGGCACCAGTGTTTCTGGCAAGGACGTCGAGCTCTTTGCAGACGCCAATAATTTGCATCAAATTGTGGATCGTCCCACAAGAGTCCCTGATGTTGCTGATCAAGGACAGTGATGAGCAAACGCAAGAACAAGACAAGACTAATCTAGTCTTGTTCTTGTCTTGTTCTTGTTCAGTCTGTCTTGTTCTTGTTCTTGCAAGCATAGCTAAGTCTTGTTCTTGTTCTTGCAAACATACCTAAGTCTTGTTCTTGTTCTTGCAAATATACCTAAGGCTTGTTCTTGTTCTTACTAAATGTGCAAGACCCAGACAAGGCAAGACAAAACTGCAATTCACTTGCGCAAGCCAATAATTATATTAATAAATTTTTTTTAACTTGCCCCGAAAAAAATGAATAGACTAAAAAGTACGAAATAAAATAAAGTTTTAAAAACTGACTTTAGAAAAAACGTGAAATAAGTGATTCTTCTTTCTAAATCCATTCTGATTCGATTAATGCTTTTAAGAATTACCAACAATTATTTCTTCCTTTTTTGTGTATCACGGGATTGGTTTTTTCCTGAAGTCGGTTTTTTAAACTTTATTTTTATCTTAATATAATATGAGGAATCTTCATTTTTGTAGGGATTTAACAGAAGAAGGACTAGTTTCCTAAACACCAGAAATTAAATTAAAGTAACAGACCACCCAATTGGATAAAAAAAGAGTAGGCAGTGTGGAACATCTACCTAAATCTTTTCGGAAAATTTTGCTTCGAAATGCAAAAATATTGATTCTGAATCTCGTTGACATGCAAAGTCATTATGTACTTACATATGTACAAATGCTTTTACAATTATCATACTAAATATATACACATATACATGTATCTATAATAATTACTTGAGCATAATAATCAATTTTATGTTTTTTGTTTTTAATAGAATGAATTTAGGTGGAATTTTTGCAAGAATCTTGCAAGAAATCTTGCTCTGGGTCTTGTTCTTGCACAGTTAGTCTTGTTCTTGTTCTTGCAAGCATAACTAAGTCTTGTTCTTGTTCTTGTTCTTGCAAAATGTGCAAGAACAAGACAAGACTGCAAGAACAAGACCACTTTTGCTCATCACTAATCAAGGAACCTATCTCCTTGATCTTTTTTTAACTTCTCATCCAGCGCGTTACTCTGTTGAAGTTGATTCACCTCTCGGCAATTCGGACCACTCCTTAGTTAGCGTTAGTTTCCCATTCGAATTTCCCACCCCTCCCAAACCAGTTAAAAGAACTGTATGGCATAATGGGAAGGCCAATTGGCTGGGGCTTATTAATTTTTTCCAATCTACTGACTGGAACCAGTGTTTCCGAAACAAAAACGTCAACTCTGCCGCTATCCGTATCTCTAAGATCATACAGGCAGGAATGCATTTGTTCATTCCTCATTCTACCAAATCTGTGAAGGTTAGGCCCAACAGATGGTTTAATCAGGAGTGTATGAATGCAATCAGAAATAAAGAAGCCGCCTTTCGAGCTTACAAGAGCTCCCCTAGTGAATCGCTCCGTGTAGAGTATATACCCAGCGGGAAATGAAGCGATTCAAAAAGGTTACTGAATCGATTCTTTTGAAGCAGAGAAGTGCTTCTCTTAGCCTTGCCGTACATTTCTTTTTTAACATTGCATGTCCTAGCGGGGAAGCGATTCAATTAAGCGTGTTTGTAACGATTCGAGAGCGATTATTAGGAATGCAGAAGGAAGCACAATTGACTCGGTTCCCTTTTGCCAGTTAGGGAAAAGCTTTTTTAGATTCGATTTTCTACTACTAAAAAGCTTTTATATTCTTCATAGGGAATTATTGTGAATTCGCCTTTAGAGGAAATAAATTCAATGTTAATTTTTATCTATTAATATATATTTTTTATCTATTAATATATATTTTTTACAATAACACGACAAAAACCAGAATGACCCAAATTATTCTAATGCGCAGTGAAATACTAAGAGTGCTTAGCTCTTATAATTTTCTCTCTGGGACGACATGTGCTTACGAAAAGATTCCTTTGGCAGGGGCATAGAAGCGATTCTTTGCCGCCTCGATTGGAAGCACGTCAAACATTTCCCGCTGGGTAAAACTAAGAAATTCCTGTAAAGTCACCATCAGGAATGTCAAAAATTCATTTGACAACAAGTTGAGAAGTAAACTCTTTAATGCAACCTCTGGTAGCAAGAACTTCTGGTCCTTGGTAAGCTCCATTAAGAAGAATTTCACTTCATCCACAACTCCTTCATTCATCCACGATAAGAAGGTGATAACAGACAGAAAATCCAAGGCCGATTTATTAGCATCTCTGGTTGCTTCCAATTCTTCTTTACCCCAAATTGATACGCTACCCCCGGTTCTCGAGCACAGCGCTCATTTAATGGACAGGGTTTTCTTCAGGACTCGCGAGGTGTACAGGTGCCTCAAGGAGCTCGATATCAATAAATCCACTGGACCCGATAATATACCCCCTATCGTCTTAAAACAATGTGCCTCACCTTTGGCTAAACCTCTGCGCAAACTTTTTGCCCTATCATACTCTTCCGGAGTCTATCCAGACTCTTGGAAACTTGCCCATGTACAGCCAATACCGAAAAAAGGTGACTCCAGCGACCCCTCTAACTACCGCCCAATAGCAATTACTTCTATTCTCTCCAAAACAATGGAAACGATAATCAACAAAAAACTTATGGGATATCTAGAATCCAACCTACTCATAAACGACAGACAGTATGGCTTCCGACACAGAAGATCCACTGGCGATCTTTTAGTTTGTCTTACAGAACACCTCAGCCGAAGTTTGCATGGATCAGGTGAATCCAGTCTGGTTGCTTTGGATATCTCCAAGGCTTTTGATAGAGTTTGGCACTTAGGCTTGTTAGCTAAACTCAAAGCTATTGGAATCGACTCTCTTTTACAGAAATGGATTGAGAATTTCCTTTCCGGCCGTTCAATTAAGGTAGTATTGGATGGCATCAAATCTGAACCCCGCCCTAGGCTAGGACGAAGTATCAGCCTTGGCGACCATATTGTGGAAATTGTAGAAAACTTTATATACTTAGGGACGATGCTTACTGCACAAAACCATATAAAGGACGACATCCATAGACGCATCGTAGCCGCAAATAAAACCTATTTCGCACTAGTCCCGGTCTTTAAAAACAAAGAAATTTCAAGACAATGCAAAATCAGACTATACAAAACGTTAATCCGCCCAGTTCTATGCTATGGGTCTGAGGCTTGGATATTGACCCAACAAACAGAAAACCAGCTTAAAATCTTTGAAAGGAAGATCTTAAGAAGAATATTTGGTGCTGTAAGGGTTAACCAAAATGAATGGCGCATTAGGACAAATGAGGAACTTCAACAAATGTATGACGAAATAAACATATCTACATACATTCGATTGAACAGACTGCGATGGCTTGGACACGTTCTACGGGCTCCAGAAGAAAGAATGCTAGCCAGGATTTTTAATGGAAGACCATCTGGAAGAAGAAGAGTAGGACGACCAAGAAATAGGTGGATGGATGACGTGCTAGAAGATATACGAAAACTTCGTATATCAAACTGGAGAGAGCTAGCAAGACGTAGAGAAGACTGGAAGAGGAGACTTCAAGAGGCCCGAGTCCTGCAAGGACTGTAGCGCCATTTAAGAAGAAGAAGAAGATAAATGATCTACTTTCAATCCCCTCCAACCCACTTCTCAGCTTCGCTGACGACGGTACCCTGCGTTACTCTTACAGCTACGATACTAGACAGACTCATGCCAGATCCTGTCTTGATGATCGTGAACTAATGTTCAACTCTATTAATAACGACATTGAACTTATTCTAGAGTGGGAAACAAAGAATCGTGTCGAATTCAACCCCTCCAAAACCAAGTACTGTCTTATATCCAAGAAGAAGATCAACACCTCACCATCCTTGTCAGTGGATGGCGTGGAACTAAAGGCCGACCCATCCCTACACATCTTAGGCGTGACATTAGCCAAAGACTTGCGATGGAATGACCACATATTCCAAATCGCCAAACAAGCATCCCTGTGCTTGGGATTTCTTAAGAGGTGCAAGTTCCTCCTCCAGCCATCGTCCCGCGCTGCTATTTATAAATCCTACATTCGGCCTCTTCTCGAATATAACTCCCTCGTCTGGGGCGGCGCGTCGATAACCACCTTGGCATGGTTAGATAAGGTCCAAAAAAGGCCCTCAAATTAATTGATGACGACACCGCCTGCTCCACCATCGACCCTTTGAGCCACCGTAGGAATGTAGCAGCACTAACAAAATTTTATCGCTACTATTATAGCGACTGTTCCTCCGAAATAAACGCTCTCCTGCCTCCACGGCAATCTTATAACCGCAACACCAGATTAGCCCACTCGTCTCATTCCCTTTACCTACAACTCCCCCTTTCACGCACTCAACAAGATATGAATTCGTTTGTTAATAGAACAACTCGACTGTGGAATAATCTCTCTCAGTCAGTATTTTCGAGCTCCTACAACATCCAAGAGTTCAAACGCGGGGTTCATCGCCAGCTTCTTCAACACCCCTTCACACCCCCATAACCCTTAACCTATTCCCCCCACTCCCCCATAACCCTTAACCTATTCCCCCCCCCCCGTACTAAGCTTGCTGCTAGACATTGCACCATGACGTGACAAACGACATGACGGACTGGTAGTACAAAGGGTGATTCCTGAGTTTAGCACTGCCACATAAAAAAAAATAATAAAAAAATTAAATTAAATGTGTTGGAGTTTTCACATTGATTTTTTTAGCCAAATAAGATTGAGATATTACAGCTTCCCCATGTTTCATTCAGTTGCAAGATTTGATCCTAACCAACTAACAAATATTAAAATCTTAAAAACTGCCATTTTGATTTTCATAAGAATTCAACAGGTTGCATTGTCACGGCAACTATACATATGTGCATAATTTGAAGGTCATCGGTTATATGGGTGTTCCTCTGTAAACTGGTAAATTCTTGCAAGAGATTTGCCCCAGCAACTTTTGTCTTGAATATGAAAAAAAAACTATACAATTAAATAGATATCTATCTGGTGGATAATAAACAGTAAGGGACCCGAATACATTTGTTTTATTTTAGGAATTATTGAGCAAATTTAAAAAATTGACGCAGTGGAATGTTGCATATGTCAGAGGACTATATATAAGTGAAATAAGCATTTATTAGTAGTACATATACTTTAAAAACATTCTTTATAAAGCATATAAATAAAAATAAAACAGTCTTCTTTGGTAGTTCTAAGTTCTAAGTTCTCTGTGTAGTTCCAAGTAAACTTGAGGACTTTTGTTTCTTCCTTAGACACTTGCTTCTTGCTCGCGCCATGATTTAAAGATGGTTATAGACCTAAAACAAAAACAAACGTACAATAAGGATAGTCCCTTAATAAATGAAACAGCCCCCGGTTTATGTATGTAGAGGGGGACTGTTAATTTGTGTAATTGTTACGGTATCATAATATCCCTTTATTATTATTTTATTTTGTTATATAGAAACCAGGGATCGTAAATAACTGTTATATTTGTATTTTTAACTTAAAAAATCAAATAGTAAATGTTGTCTGATCTGCATAAAATTTATACTGGATACTCAGAATAGCGAGTTCTACGCGGTGGTGGGGTTACTTTTAAATTGTAGATTTTTATTATAAAAGTCAAGTTTAATAGTTAAAATTAATTTTAATTTTTTAAATAAAAAATAACAGTTATATTTAACTAAAAAAGTTTTAGGTCATTAAAAACACTTATTTTTGTTTTTTATTTGAAAAGTCTTTCAAAACTGTTATGAGATGACTTTTATTTTTAAAATCAAAAATAACTGTTAAAAAAGACTTTTATTTTTTTCTGTCTTGCATAAAAGTCTTTTTAAGATTTTTATTTTTCCAGTTTTTCTATAAAAGTCTTTAAAGACTTTTATTTTTAAAATATAAAAATATATAGTTTAAAAAAACCAAAAAATACGCTTTTAATTTAAAATTAGCTAAAAAGTAAAAAATAATTTTTAATGTAAAATTTGTATTGCTCCAGCCAGTATATGGGAACAACCTACGTTTCGAAATGTAAAAAAGCGTGGGGCTCCTTAGCTATTTCCTTATTTTATTAACATTGGAACTTTTCGTTAGCGCCCCACGCTTTTTTACATTTCGAAACGTAGGTTGTTCCCATATACTGGCTGGAGCAATACAAATTTTACATTAAAAATTATTTTTTACTTTTTAGCTAATTTTAAATTAAAAGCGTATTTTTTGGTTTTTTTAAACTATATATTTTATTTTCTACTTTTTAGTCTATTATATGGCTTCTACCAGTTTCTTGTCACCATTATTTTGAATTTAGAATTACGCTACGCAGCTATTTGTATTGTAGTTGGCATACCCATCCATTTGATACCCATTTCGGGGGGTCGGCGAACACAATTGCAAAATTCAGCCGCCTTCCTGGACCCGTCATCTTGATTTTTTTGCAAAATAGTCAGATTACATTGTCATCCAAACTAAACGTGTGTGCAAAATTTCAGCTCAATCGGAAACCGGGAAGTGGGTCAAATTTATTTAACTTACAAGATTTTATTACATAGTTACAAGTGAAGCTAATAAAAGCGTATTAATAAAAATAAAAGTCTTTTGCTGAAAACAGATAAATAGTCCATTCAAAACGTTAAGAAAATCGAACCCTAATGGTGTTTGGGGTCGCTGATCACGAAAATCGGGGTCCTGCGGTCCTAAAACATGGGCGTCACCCTTAAAAATGCAAAAAAAACACCCCTTTTTGGGGGGTTTTTCGCGATTATTTCGATAATAATGAAAACGGATGCAATGAAATACTCTTTTTTAATATTTATTTGCGAAGGTGGTTGATTTGTACCAGTGTTGGGCAAAATTTAATCTGATTGATGATTAATGATTGCGACTAAAAGCTGTAGTCTGTAATCATGATTAGAGATTGATATATTTAATCAGAGAAGTAATCATTTTAGGTGATTGATGATTGATCAATTTCAACCGCAATCATGATTAAATGATTAAAATTTTAGATTAAAAATGAATTTTTTTGGAGATGTTAAGTTTTAACGTTGGATTTCTATTCTTTAATGTTTTATTTGAATATTTTATTTTGTGAATCCGTCAGTTAAGAGTTTTGTGGTCAAAATTTGTGAATTAAAAAGTGGGAATAATTTTGGCAATTGTGCTCCGATTGCACTGAAAATCGGCCCAGAATTTTTACATTTAAGTACTGTAATTTTAAAATTATCTTTTATATTTTATTAGTTCATTTTAAAAAGCATGTTTGTAGTTTTTGATGAGAAAACTTTTTAGGCACGTTGGGCAATTTTCCGTCACGGTCATTTTTTATGCGTATCGTGGGAAAAATTTTCCCTTGGGGATTTCAGTTTTTATTGTATGAGTTAGTACTATGTACTACGTAATATATACTATGTTTTATGTTCTAAGTGTGTACTATGTATTAGGTACTATGTACTCGGACTATGAACTGTGCGCTATGATTATGAACTATGTATTATGCAGTATGTACTACGTACTGTATACTATAAACTATGTATTATCTACTATGTACTATGTACAAGGTATTGTGTACTATGTATTATGTACTAGGTATTATGAATATATAGTACATAGCTCTGTTGTATTTTGTACTATGTAGTAGATGGTATGATTAGGTACCATATACTCTGAGCTATGTTCTATGTACTATTTATTATGTACTATGTACTAGGCATTATTTACTATGTATTATCTATACACGGTATATTATGTATTACGTATTACGTACTAAATATTATGTACTATGCACCATAAATTATATACCATGTTATATCTATTATATACCATGTACTACGCACTATGTATATTGCGATGAACTATGTATTATGTACTATGTATCAGTGTTGGGCACAATCAACTAATTTTTTAATCAGGCCAATAATCATGATTAACCCATTGACACACGAAGCCGGCGAATCGCCGGTCAGCTACATTATGCTATTAAAGCACAAAGCCGGCGAAACGCCGGTCTGTCTTTGCGTGGTCATTTTATGCATACAAAATCATTGACAACAACTTTATTCATGTAAATATCGTAGATAAAAGAAATTACGAATTATATTTTGATGAAAAAATATAATTACTAAAGTTTTTTAGGTATTATTTTTAAATTGTATGTTAACAACCAACAGTGTTTCCAAAATGGCCGCCAACAGTAATAAACGGTCTCGTCGCGCTAGTAATATTTTGTCAAATGAAGTTGAAATGGAACAATTGCTTCTGGAAAGTTGTAGTGAAAGTGAATTGAAGAATGTGGTAGTGATTCAAGTGATTTTACATCTACGAAAAACGATTTGGAGTGTTCAAATAGTGATTGAGTGGAGTGTTCAAATGTGAGAAATGCTTGGTGGCTCTCCACATGCCACAATGTTTCAAAAAATACCATACCCTTCCAAAACTGCCTGGAGATGAAGATTAAACAAATATTCAAATAACAAAAAAAAAATTATAGATTTATGTTGTACCGTTTTAATTTTATATGAAGTTTAGTGATAAGGTTTCTTTGAAATAAAAGTTATAATAATTAAATAGTGTTTTCAATTTACAAATTATGTCATATAATTGGTGGCGGAATGGGTTAAAACCAATAATGATTGAGGATTAATGATTATTAAATCTATTCTAAACCTGGATTGTGTTCCCATTGTATTGAATATCAGTATCGGGAGGTTTTAAGGGCTCCCAAAAACGAATTTGTTGTCAAAATGACGGACGAATTTTGGAAATGTGTTCCGATTGTACTGAAATTCAGTATCGGGGGGTTTGAAGGGTTCCAAATGACGAATTTGTGGTCAAAATTTTAAAATTCAAAATGGCGGACGAGTTTTGGCAAATGTGTTCCGATTGTACTGAAATTCAGTATGTGGAGGTTTGAAGGGTTCCAAATAACGAATTTGTGGTCAAAATATTAAAATTCAATGCTCCGATTGTATTGAAATTCAATCCAACATAATGGTAAATAACGTGCCAAGGCATGAAATTATAATTAGTAAAATTTGGAAGTCTCATTTTAATCGAGGTATTTCATCTCCAAGATTCAGAGACCCACTTGTGTTTAAATTCTTCTTCTTTGTCGGCTCTACAACCGGGATCCGGTCCTGGCCTCTCGCAACTGTCCTCTCCATCGATCCCGATTCTGATCCGGTGTCATCCAATTTGGCATCCCTAAGCTCTGAGCGTCCTGGTCTACACCACCCTTCCAACGAAGGCTGGGTCTCCTTCGCTATCGCACCCCATAGGTCCTACCGCAGAGAACTTACGAGCAGGCTCATTTTCACTCATACGAGCTAGATGACCTGCTCACCGCAGCCTACCGAGCTTTATTTTCTTTACAACATTCATATCACGAAAGCGCTCGTAAATCTCGTCATTGTAGAGTCTCTGGAATCGTCCTTCCTCCCATACGAGGCTAACAATCCTCCGAACACGGCTAAGAGGTTTGAGTGCTTTTTGCTAAGCACCCTCGTTTTAGATGCATATGTGAGTACAGCTAAGACCATCGTCTTATATACAGGGTGGGCCAAGAATTCGTTAACATTTAAATCTAACACCCCACGCAAACCCACGCCGCGCGGGGCTCGGGGAGGGGTCTTGCCGCTAGTTTGTTTCTGGGAAATTTACTCGCAATGGATCACTTCACGGGGCCACAGCGCGCTTTTTGTGTGAAACAATTTTATTTAAACTGCAATTCACTCATTACTGTGAGATGCTTATTTCGCGTTGATTACGATTTGCACGACTTAAGTCAGTGTCCGAGTGCACCTTTAAGAAATGGGTGAAAAAGTTCAAAGAGACAGGATCTACACTAAATGTGATGTGAAACAAACCGGCGGCCAGCGGACTTCTCGGACCAAAGAGAACGTGCAGCAAGTTGCCGCTTCTGTTCGACGTGATCCAGAATCCAGAATTTCGGTACACGCTTATAAGAGTGCAAAAGTCGTAACGGTGGTCATTTAGATGATAAGTATTATTTTTAAAAAATAAATTCCCATGAATTACTTTTCTTGTAAATAAACAATTTTTAACATATGTCAAATGGTTTTTTTATACGATTTTTTGAAATACTAACTAATACTTGGCCCACCCTGTAGTAAAAGTTTAGACGTTATAGTTAGATGCTTGGATTTAAAGAGCCTTGACAGACTATAGTAGGCTTTGTTGGCTTTTAGCAGTCATGCGCCATTTTGAATTTTAATATTTTGGCCACACATCCGTCATTTGGAACCCCTAAAACCCCGATACTGAATTTCAGTACAATCGGAACACATTTGCCAAAACTCGTCCGCCATTTTCAATTTTAAAATTTTGACCACAAATCCGTTATTTAGAACCCTTCAAGCCCCTCGATATTGAATTTCATTACAATCGGAACACATTTGCCAAAACTCGTCCGCCATTTTGAATTTTAAAATTTTGACCACAAATTCGTCATTTGGAACCCTTCAAACCCCCCGATACTGAATTTCAGTACAATCGGTACACATTTCCAAAATTCGTCCGTCATTTTGACAACAAATTCGTTATTGGGAGCCCTTAAAACCCCCCGATACTGATATTCAATACAATGGGAACACAATCCAGGTTTAGAATAGATTTCATAATCATTAATCCTCAATCATTATTGGTTTTAATCATGATTATTGGCCTGATTAAAAAATTAGTTGATTGTGCCCAACACTGAGATTATCAGCTCCCAGCTGGCTGATAACGCAATTCAAATGGATGATTTGCAACGGAATCAGAGGCTAAGTGATGTCATCATTCGGGGAATTCCTATGAAGCCTGATGAGTCCCTCATAAAAATAGTTGCTGACTTGTCATCGAAAATCAACCACCAGCTCTCCACCTATGCTGATGCCTTTCGACTGCGATCCAAATCTCGCCAGCAGAGTGGACCTATAATTGTCAAATTCTCTGGCCAGCGCGAAGCAAAGGCGTTCATGCTCGCCTTGAAGGAGAGGAATAAACTGAAATATCCGCTTTGTGAGCTTGATGGTTTCACGGCCGATTCTCCAGTCTACGTGCATGAAAGCCTCTCATCTATAAACAACATTTTATTACGAGAGGCTTTAAAATAGCGCAGACTCGGACAGCTGCAGTCTGTTTCTACCAGGGACGGTCTTGTCCGAATAAAACGGAAAAAGGAGGACAACTTTGTTGTGGTGCGGGATATTTCTCAACTGCAATGCCCATCGATGGAGACACTGGATCCACTCAGCGCCAGCGTTTGAGAGAGGGAGTAATTTTCTTTTTCTGTTTGTTTTAATCTTATTTTTCTTTTGTTTTTGTTTCAGGTTAATTCTGTTTCTTGAATTTAATTTTAATTTAATTTTTAATTTAACTTCTTTTTTTTTCATTCATTTTTTATATTTTTTTTTAAATTTTTGTTTAATTTCATATTTTATTTTATACTCCTTTTTTCGTTATGTATTCATGCTATTCGGCGAAATTTTCATCTCCTTTTTTCTGCTCCGCATATCCGCTTCTTGACGATGTTCTTTGTTTCGTGTTGTTAAGTCTCAAAGTCGTTTGATTTTAGTAGCGAGGACCGAGTGAGAACTTTCGTCAAAATTTTTAGTGCAAAATATGATGGTTTCAATGCTTGTTTAATGAACTCGCGAAGTATTAGACCGAAAATTGAAGAACTTAACGAGATATTTATTAATTCAGGTGTGCATGCGCTTTTAATCTGTGAAAGTTGGCTCAACAATTCTATTCTCTCCTCTTCGGTTTCTATTGATGGTTTCAAATTATTTCGTAATGATCGTCAAGGTCGCGTCGGCGGCGGTGTGGCGATTTACTTGCGTGATAATTTGAAGTCAAAAATTGTTGGTTTCTCTAAACAACCTGGAATTGACTTTTTATGTGTCGAAGTTTCTAGCTCTGTCGATAAGCTCCTACTAGTCTGTGTGTACTCTCCTCCTGGCATGTTTAATTCTAACAATGCTAAAGAATTTTATGATACTCTTGAGCACCTGTCCAGTGGGTATAAAAGCATACTGGTAGGTGGTGATTTTAATGTGAACTTATTAGTAAATTCTTCCCTACAACAATCTTTCCGGTACTTTGTGCAATCCCTTGGTTTGGACTCTGTGAATGAGCTCCCTACTTACTTTAATTGTAGATCACCTTCCCTGCTTGACCTATTTCTCACAAACGATATCGATTCTGTCCTTTTTATTAACCAAATCTCTCCGCCCAGCTATCTGGATCATGATATTCTATTTGCATGTCATAGATTTAATGTTGATTCCCCACTGGCGAAAAAGTTTACCTATCGTGATTTCTCTAATATTGACCAAGAATGTCTTGACCTTAGATGTCGTAGTTTACCATGGACTGACATTTTCGCAATGACTGATGTTGATGAGAAAATTGCTAAGTTCAATAGAATGTTCCTTGACTTGTATGATGAGTTTGTGCCTATCAGAAGTAAAATTTGCTTAGCTAAATCCAAACCTTGGTTCACTGATGAAATTAAATCACTTATTATTGAAAGGGAGTTTTTATATAAATTATTTTTAAGAGTGATGTTGCAAGGAGATCTTTTAAACGCCTTAGGAATCTTGTTGTTGCTAAAATTAAGGAAGCTAAACGAAATTATTATAGCCGTAAGCTTGACCCCTCTCTTTCAATGAAAAGCGTGTGGAATAATTTGCGCAATTTAGGTGTACACACTAAGAATGAAGCCACTATTCATAACCTCAGTCTTGAAACTCTTAACCAGCACTTTATATCTAACCAAACGGCAGAGCATGCTAATATCCCTGCTACTGCTTCTTCTGGAGGCTTCTATTTTCGTTGTGTTGATTCCCTTGAAGTCATCACTGCCCTTAAATCGATCAAATCTAAAGCTGTTGGCAGCGATAATATTTCACCTAGGTTTCTAAAAATGTTGCTACCTTGCTTACTGCCTATTCTGACTCACTTATTCAACTCCTGTATTACGGTATCAAAGTTCCCTAAGTGTTGGAAACACGCTTTAATTACACCCATTCCCAAGTGTCCCTCTCCTGTTAGCCTCTCTGACTATCGACCCATTAGTATACTCCCATTCTTAGCAAAAGTGCTGGAAAAGATGTTATCCATCCAAATACTTGAATATGGCGAACGACTTCGTTTTATAAATGCGTGGCAATCTGGGTTCCGCAAATACCACAGCTGCGAAACTGCTCTCCTTAAAGTCACGAATGATATTCGTGCCTCGCTTGATGAGCGTCACGTGTGCTGTCTATTGTTGCTTGATTTCTCAAAAGCCTTCGATAGCGTTAATCATACTTTGCTTCTGCAAAAACTCTCTTCACCAGCCCACTTTTCTCAAACAGCCCTTAAACTTCTGCATAGCTTCTTAACGTACCGATCTCAACAAGTTAAACTAGGTGCCTGCAGTTCTTCAATTGCCCAACTTAGCTCGGGAGTCCCTCAAGGTTCCATTCTCGGACCACTACTGTTCAGCATTTTTATTAATGACCTTCCTTTAGTGGTAATAGACTCCAAGATCCACATGTACGCTGATGATGTTCAACTTTATATATCTGCACCAGAAAGCCAAATCGTTTCTTCTACTGAGAAGATTTCGGCAGATTTACGCCGCATTTCGTGCTGGTCGACGTTGAACCTACTTCAATTAAATCCATCGAAGTCCCGTTGTATATATTTCTCTCACACTCCCATCTCTCGTCCTACTCTGCCAGATATCGTCTTGAATGGTGTTCCCCTCACTTCCGTCGAAAAAGTAAAAAATCTAGGAGTTGTTCTGAATAGCCGTATGACCTGCTGCGACCACATCACTCTCATTATAGGCAAAATTTATGGCCTTCTGTGGTTTGCTCAAAAGGTCTGTCCGTTTGAATTTAGTTAAAGCCTTACTGCTACCTCACCTAATGCATGGTCTATGCATTTTTCCGTCTTTAGACTCGTCTTGTGCGAGAAAACTCGAAGTAGCCTTTAATGACTGCGTGCGCTTTGTATATAACTTACGCCGATTTGATCATATATCACCTTATCGAAATTCCGTTTTAGGTTGCCCCATTAGCGTTTACCGTGAATTTAGGCTTTTGCTTGTGCTTCACGACATCCTGAACCATCGCAAACCCACATACCTCAACCAGTTCGTGCAACTTTCACAGTCACTTAGAAATAAAAATTTGATTATTCCGCGTTTTCGCACTTTAATTGGACAACGTTCTTTCTTTGTCTTCGTTGCTATACTTTGGAACTCTCTCCCGGTTGAATTGCAACGTATCGATTCAGCGGGCATTTTCAAGAAGCGTCTCTTCGAACTTTTAGTTAATAGAGCTGTAAGAGCATGAATATAGGAAAATAAAGTTAATCTTGTTTGTGGATTCTTTATTCTTTGTTTTTAATTTTCTTTTTTTTATTTCCTTTTTCTTTTGTCAATTATTTTAACTTTTCTTTTTTTTAAATTTAAATTTATATATGTACATATTTTTTTTTCTTTTGTTTTATTTTTCTCTTATTACTCATGTATGTATTTATATCTCAACTTTTCCCTGTATTGTATTACTGTATAACCTGTTTATAATGAATGTACAATAATTTAAGACTGTTAGTCTTTGTACATAAGCTGTAAATTAATAAAATAAATAAATAAATAAATAAATAAACTGATACATAGTACATAATACATAGTTCATCGCAATATACATAGTGCGTAGTACATGGTATATAATAGATATAACATGGTATATAATTTATGGTGCATAGTACATAATATTTAGTACGTAATACGTAATACATAATATACCGTGTATAGATAATACATAGTACATAATGCCTAGTACATAGTACATAATAAATAGTACATAGAACATAGCTCAGAGTATATGGTACCTAATCATACCATCTACTACATAGTACAAAATACAACAGAGCTATGTACTATATATTCATAATACCTAGTTCATAATACATAGTACACAATCTTCTTCTTCTTCTTCTTCTTTGATCCGTTAGCTGGCGGTCCGAGCGGGACGTCCCCGCAACGGATACGCTGCTGTCGGTGCCGCTGGGTCCCGAACTCTATTCACGATTCGCTTCCATTCTTCTCGGGTTTTGGCGGTGTCTCGAGCCTCGGTAACTGATAATCTTTGATTCTTTAGGTCGCCCTCGATATTCTTTAGCCAAGTTTTCTTCGGTGCCAATCGCTGGATTTTCCAGTCTGCGGGACGGTCTCGCCAGAGAAGTTTACGTGGCAAGCGGTTATCATCCATTCGGCAAACATGTCCAAACCACCGTAGTCGACGTTTTTGCATTTCTTCTTCGATCAGTGTTTGCTGATCGCATCTTTGTCTGACAACCTCATTTCGAAGGCGATCACGGAGTGAGACACGGAGGATCTGCCTCAAACATCGCATTTGGAAGACCTCGAGCTTCTTAACGTCCGATTTGAGCAGTGTCCATGTTTCAGATCCATAAAGAAGAATCGGAAGAATCAACGTTCGGTAAAGACGTAGTTTTGTTTTGATGGAAATATTTGCTCGTTTCCATATGCACCACTTGAGCGAGGCGAATGTTGCTGTTGCCTGGCCGATACGGCTATGAATGTCGGCCGTCGATGCTACTTTCGTTTCCTCAACCAATGATCCCAAATATTTGAACCTTGGAACCTGTTCGATTTGGGTTCCATCGAGGTGAACACTGGCTCTTGATCCATCCGTTGTGAGCACTTTGGTCTTTTCCGCATTGATTTTTAACCCGTATGATTGGGCGATGCGGGAAATATCGTATAAGATGTCCGTTGCTTCGGCATCCGTGTCGGTGAAAACAGCGCTATCGTCGGCGAACATTAAGTCTGTTACGAAGTTGTTGTCGTCGTATTGAACTCCGAGTCGTCCATCGAATGCTTCACGCATAATCGCGTCGATCACAACGTTGAAGAGAAGTGGCGAAGCGACGTCTCCCTGTCGGACACCCGTCTGAATCGGGAACTCCTCGGATAAGTCGTTTCGAATACGAACGCTGCTGGTTGAGCCATCGTACGACGCTTGGAGAAGTTGGATGATTCTCAATGGCACGTGTTCGGTTACCAAGACTCTCCACAAGCTGTTCCAATCGATGCAATCGAAAGCGGATTTGAAATCGATGAAAACGACGACAATGCGTTTGCCGCAACGAATTCTTTCTTCCATTAACTGACGGAGGGCGAATATTTGATCAATGCATCCTCGATGTGGTCTAAATCCCGCTTGTTCCTCCCGGCTCGTTTGCTCTCGATGTTTCTGTAGCCTCGATTGTATTATTTTCGTAAATACTTTACCGACGATCGAAAGAAGGCTAATACCGCGATAATTCTTGCATTCCCGACTGTCGCCTTTCTTCAAAATTGGGACAACGATCGCTTTCTTCCATACCGAAGGGACACGATCCGAATGCCATATGTGTGTTATGAGGACATGAAGTCGTTGTGATAAGACTTCACCTCCAGCTTTGATCATCTCGGCGGTTACTTGGTCTATTCCCGGCGCTTTTCCATTTTTCAGCGATTTGATTGCTGTCTTCACCTCGATAATTGTTGGTTCGGTATCGAGAAACTGATTCATCGGCTGTTCGATAATCGGTGGTTCGGGTGCTGGACCTTGCGGCGGATCGTGGTTATACAGCTGGTGGAAGAATGCTCTCCACCGCTCCAGGCGTTCATGGGCAGAAGTCACAAAAGTTCCATCCGATTTTTTGATGTTGTCGTTTGTTGATGTTGTTTTGCCGCCTAACCGGCGGATTGTCTGGTACAGCATCCGGTACTCGTGCCTCGACGCCGCTTTTTCCATGTCGGCCGCAACGTTATTCCAGTACGCTTCTCGTTCCAATTTCATTTTCTGCCGAACTTCTTTGTTCAATCTTCGGTATTCCTCAAAGTCGACGTGTTTCATGCGCTTCCGCTGATCGACGAGGTCCAGACAGCTGTCCGAGATCCATGGCTGCGTCCGTTTACGGATAGTTGGACACAACTCCATTGCACACTCCACAATAGACTCCGACAATTGCCTTTCTTCTACATCGATATCGTCCGGTATTGCGAGCGCCGCGAATTTGTTGGACAATGCCATCTGAAACTCTCGCCCGATGGCCGGGTCCCGTAGGCACGCCCAATTTTTCTTGGCTGGTGGTGGCTCCGTTTTCTTCGCTCTTTGCAATCGCATCTGCAATTTCGCTCGAACAAGATAATGGTCCGATCCGCAATCGGGTCCACGCATTGCACGTACGTCTTTAAGCGTCGATCGGAATCTTGTGTTGATCAAAACGTAGTCTAACATCGCCGAGTCTTTGCCGGATGGATTTCGCCAGGTGAGTTGGTGTTTGAGTGGATGGCGGAAAATGCTGTTGCCAACGATCAAGTTGTTTGACGATGCGAATGAAAGCAGGCGTAAGCCGTTGTCATTAATTACTCCGTGTCCGAATTTGCCCATGGTTTCTTCCCAGCCGGTTCGATCTACTCCTGAATGTGCGTTGAAATCCCCCGCGAGAATTATTAATTCGGTTTGAGGTATCATATCCAGCGTCTGTTGAAGATGATCGTAAAATTCGTCCTTGTTCGTGTCCGTGCTGGCCTCGGTTGGCGCATAAACGGATATGATATGGGTCTTGATCGTTCCACTGATGGTTATAACCGCCAAACGCTCGGATATCGGTTGGAATGCGATAACGCTGCTGGCAGCCCGTCGGTCGACCATAAAGCCGACGCCGGCCTCTCTTTTCTCACCACCGGAATAGTAAAGCATCATCGTTTCGTCGATTGTTGGCGGGACGATTGTCAATATCCCGGATCCGGTAAGCCGTAGTTCCGATAGCGCAGCAATTGATATTTTGCATTTCAACAATTCCATTGCTATGATTTCCTTTTGACCAACGTGATGTCCTGTTCGTACATTCCACGCAGCGAATTTTAATTCCCTTTTCGGTGTGACTAATTTGGGTGTTCGGCCAGTAACCCACTTCTCACCAGCATCCCTGGTCCCCAGTGCTGGCGCATCGGCTGCCCCGGATGCAGTAGCATTGTTTCGGCCAGTAACCCACTTCTCACCATCATCCCTGGTCCCCAGCGCTGGCGCATCGGCTGCCCCGGATGCAGTAGCATTATTTCGTGAATGGTTAGTTCGTGTATCCATGCGGTTTCTTGCCTAGTTTTTACGATCGACTCGGCAGGTCGACAACCCTCCTCCTTTCACACCCTGGACTTGGGACCAGACGAAGGCGGAGTTATAGTACACAATACCTTGTACATAGTACATAGTAGATAATACATAGTTTATAGTATACAGTACGTGGTACATACTGCATAATACATAGTTCATAATCATAGCGCACAGTTCATAGTCCGAGTACATAGTACCTAATACATAGTACACACTTAGAACATAAAACATAGTATATATTACGTAGTACATAGTACTAACTCATACAATAAAAACTGAAATCCCCAAAGGAAAATTTTTCCCACGGTACGCATAAAAAATGACCGTGACGGAAAATTGCCCAACGTGCCTAAAAAGTTTTCTCATCAAAAACTACAAAAACATGCTTTTTAAAAATGAACTAATAAAATATAAAAGATAATTTTAAAATTACAGTACTTAAATGTAAAAATTCTGGGCCGATTTTCAGTGCAATCGGAGCACAATTGCCAAAATTATTCCCACTTTTTAATTCACAAATTTTGACCACAAAACTCTTAACTGACGGATTCACAAAATAAAATATTCAAATAAAACATTAAAGAATAGAAATCCAACGTTAAAACTTAACATCTCCAAAAAAATTCATTTTTAATCTAAAATTTTAATCATTTAATCATGATTGCGGTTGAAATTGATCAATCATCAATCACCTAAAATGATTACTTCTCTGATTAAATATATCAATCTCTAATCATGATTACAGACTACAGCTTTTAGTCGCAATCATTAATCATCAATCAGATTAAATTTTGCCCAAAACTGGTACAAATCAACCACCTTCGCAAATAAATATATTAAAAAACAAAATTTTAAAAACCGACTTCAGAAAAAAACCCGCGATGCACAAAAAAGGATGAAATAATTGTTTGTAATTCTTAACAACATCAATCCAATAAGAATGGATCTAGAAAGAAGAATCACTTTTGAAGACGGTGCTAACACATGTGGGTGATATATTAAGGGCATAAGCCTAACAAAGAAATGTAAACAATTGCCGAAGCAAGAGTTAGTGCAATCAAAGTCAACTACTTCCTGGCACCGTCTTCAAAAGTGATTCTTCTTTCTAGATCCATTCTTATTGGATTGATGTTGTTAAGAATTACAAACAATTATTTCATCCTTTTTTGTGCATCGCGGGTTTTTTTCTGAAGTCGGTTTTTAAAATTTTGTTTTATTTCGTGCTTTTTAGTCCATTCATTTTTTAATATTGCCTGTCATTGCAAGGAGCCTACGTTTTTACGACGCCACATAGCGAAGTGTATTCTACTTGTCACACCTTTTCATTTGATACCCATGTCGGTTGGGGAGCGCAATTGCAAAATTTGATTGCAGATTGTATTGTCATGCGAACTATACTATGTGCAAAATTTGCAGTTGATCGGTTATATGGAACTGGGTCAAAATCAAGTTGCAAGATTTGTTTACACTATACACACATACAGATTAAGATAATATAAGGCATATAAAAAGT
This sequence comes from Thereva unica, assembly GCA_949987705.1. Lineage (NCBI taxonomy): Eukaryota > Metazoa > Arthropoda > Insecta > Diptera > Therevidae > Thereva > Thereva unica. The sequence goes on along the minus strand of OX465281.1, from coordinate 122,108,289 downwards.
TAAGTTGCCATTGATATCGGGGAAATTAAATGTAAACAATAAAATTCTTTGATTCTTCATCCACGTCATGGTATATTTATTTATTCGATATAAACAATAGTTTTTTGAGCTACAAATTTCGCCATAATTTCGTTCTTATCGGCTTTTGTTCTGGAAGCAAATTTACAGACGCATTCACGTCGAAAACTTGTTTAATATGGAACAAAGTTCCCCGAAGGAAATTAAAAAATAATTATTTTGTCGACATATAGAAAAAAAGCACCGCGATCCCTTGGGATCGAACTCGCACCCCACAGATCCCACAGACAAGAATACTTGTCTCTAGACCTTTGCGCTATGTCAAGTACTATCGGCCGCTGACCAATATGTTAATAAATCATTTCAGAAAGAATAAAAAGAAAATAACCGGCTGCCCCGACCGGAATCGAACCTGCGAACACTGAATCGAGGACCAGACGCTCTACCCACTCCGCCATCGGCCTGCTGCCAGATTTTCAACAATAAAGTAATTTGTTCGGTGCCCATGAAATGTTTAGGTTGAGCTTTAACAGGTTGAATTTTATCAGTTTTTTCTGCCTAACTTCGAACTCCGTTATCAGAATTTAGAAAAAATTTAACGGGACCACCGTGGGAAGCTCCCCCTTCAAATGAACCAAAAAAAAAGCAAAAAAGTTATTGGGTTACAAAGTTATGCGTGAACAGGACCACAAAATACCTACACGTCGAATTGAGTAACCTCCTCTTTTTTGAAGTCGGTTAAAAAAGAGTATTTCATTGCATCCGTTTCCATTATTATCGAAATAATCGCGAAAAACCCCCCAAAAAGGGGTGTTTTTTTGCATTTTTAAGGGTGACGCCCATGTTTTAGGACCGCAGGACCCCGATTTTCGTGATCAGCGACCCCAAAGACCATTAGGGTTCGATTTTCTTAATGTTTTGAATGGACTATTTATCTGTTTTCAGCAAAAGACTTTTATTTTTATATTTTAAAAATAAAAGTCTTTAAAGACTTTTATAGAAAAACTGGAAAAATAAAAATCTTAAAAAGACAGAAAAAAATAAAAGTCTTTTTTAACAGTTATTTTTGATTTTAAAAATAAAAGTCCATTTTAATTATTATTTCGGACAGAAAAAAACAAAAATCTTTAATAACAGTTTTAAAAGATTTAAAACAATACTAGGCAAAAATTAGAGTTAAAAATAACTTTTATTATTTTTGGTAAAATTTAACTGTTACTGTTGTCTTAAATCATATATATCTCAAAATAATTATTATTTTCTGATTTTTTCGATATAAGTTATAACAGTTACGATCCCTGATAGAAACAATATTTATTTTGTTATATAGAAACTATATATTATTATATCTTATCTAAAACGATGCACAATATAGATAACTGAAACACATTAAAATAAGAAAAATATCACTTACCAGGGGACTGTCGAATGTTGCGTGCCCCGCTAACTCGTGTAACGCTAAACAAAATGAGGTATAGCTACTTTTGGTGGTAACATAGCTAACTTCATGTCGTTCACGTTTTATTACGCCCATTAACAAGTCTGTCTTTATACTATATTGATACCAGAATTTTGAAAATAATTATTGACCTTATGTGAAAAGACGTTGATGATTGAAGAATGTGAGTGAAGCGTCAAAAACTGTCATCCAGGGTCCCTTTTCCCATAGTCACGTCACCCAGTGTGACAAACCAGATTTCGTATTCTTGTACTCATCTGAGTGGCAATTATCACAAAAGTTTTTAGGTGATGCGACAATTTTTTTTAAATTAAAAAGCAACGAATGGTGGAATAATGATTTTTTTAAATATTTTTGGTGATTTGAAATTATTCTTAAAACCTTGAGTTAAAATAACAATCAGGGCTCCTATTCCCATCATCCATTGAAAAATATGACAAACCAATTTTCGTATTCTCGTAGTCACCTTATGTAGAAAAAGTGACGGTATTTCTATATAAGTTTTATGAATTATATATTTGCTTATACCTTTTACCTAACTGTTCATAATTAACCAACATTGCTTCCTATTATTTTTATGTTCCGCCTTGCTTAGGCTGTTTTTACCCCCTTTGCTATTTTCTTGTTGTATATAATAAAGCCAAGAAGGCAATTAATTGTCTCCTGTTCATTATTTTAATTCCAGGATATAAGAATAACATTATATCATCAAAAATAATTAAATAAAACATATTTATTATCCATTTAAAATAATCGTAGCGTCACCTACAAATTCCAAGTGATAAAAATGACATCTTTCAATGACATTTGCTACAAAAAATAACTTTGAGGATGCCACCCTTAATTTTGTCACATTTTAATATACAAACTTTTTCCTTGTCACTCGACCATGAGAATACCACTTTAAAAGTGACGTGACAAAAAATGTGAGGTGAGAAAAAAAATGAGGTGACAATGGGAATAGGGGCCAGTACTTATCGCGCTCGCAGTCTTGTCCAATATTTTTTCCAAATTTTTCCTTTGGTTGGTTCCCAGTGGCAAATGGAGTGCTCCAACAGCCATCTTTAAGCACTCCAAAAGGAGCTTACAGTGCTCCCGTTGCCATACCAGTTCCATATACTTTTTAACATTGCATGTCATTGCAGGGGAGCATACGTTTTTATGCTCCCCAAAAGCGTTCTGGCAGCATTATAAAAAAGCTTTTTAAAAAAGATAAATATTCATGGGTGCCTGTGGGTATATGATCCGGTGTCGAAAACCTTTATTTCGTTTATCTTTTGCAATTGCCTTTTTCATTCCAAGCCCGAGGAGTGGCTTTACCAAAGCAGTCCCCCAATTAAATTCTATCCGCTTTCAAAGCTGCTTGTCCTCCGTATAGAACGAGAGCCGGGCTATTGAGTATGCTAATGTGACATTTTATGGTCACGACTATAATTGTCCGTTTTCTTTTTTTTTAAATTTTATGAAAACTCCAGGAAAGCTCCCTTGAGAGTGCTCCAAGTGCACTCCCCTGTGCAGCGCTCCAAATTTTTCCCACTGGGTTGTGTTTGCAGTGGCACGGCTTCTGGTTCATAAAAAAACACAATATTCAAAAACAAAAGTTTAAAAATCTTTAATTAATGTCATCAAAACAACTTTCAAAACTAAACATAACCTCACTTTTTCAATCAGCTAATTTTCCGTCACTTTTAACAGCAAATAGCGATAGTGAAAGTAATTTACCTGCGAGTTTTCCTAAGGGTTTACAATTTCCACCTTATACACTTTTATTTGACTTTTCAAGCCGACGTAACACAACGACGCAACCTTGACACCGGTAGGGCAAGTTAAAGAACTTGCCTAGTAACCTGAAGTTAGTCTAGTAAGGCCTCTCAAAATGCCGGAACAGCCGGAACGGACGGAACCGGAACATAAATTCAATTCAATATCAATTATTTACGGCGTTTCGTACGAAATCCGACTCGTTTTTAAATTACCTATTATTATTTAATCAGAATCCAGAAAGCAGAGAAACAAGGAATAACAACTTTTATAGCTATAAAATAATTATTTTCAAAATTCTGATATCGATATAACATTTTTCTGGTGTCATTATAGTTCTTTTCCCGGTAAATGAATTTTTTCTGGTTTCACGTTTCTGATTTCTGGTTTCACGTTTTAAGGTGAAAATAGTCACCGCCATTAATGAACTCAATAGAAAATATTTTGGTTTGGTGACCGGCCCGGGGACTGTTTTTAGACCAAAAAAATGCGTTATTGAAACCATATAGGTCTTTAAATGAGATATTTTCTATATTGTATACTATAGGTGTAAGGGAGAACCATAGTGATCCAAGCGACATTTTTGTCAATATTTACTTTTTGAATGGAATGCACAGAAAAAAATAAAATCTTTCATGCCATACTAATCCAAGCACATTAATAACGTCTCATCCATACAATCTCAATCTCCCACTTTAGCTTTAAGCTTATATACAAAAAGATAGTTTGCCATACTGATCCAAGTGACAAAGCAGCACTTGGATCATAACGGTTTTTATTTTTAAGAAAACCAAAGTGATCCAAATACCTAAGTTACTTTGATTTTCAAGAAAATGGAATGTGAAAGAAAATAATAAAGTTGGCAGTACTATGCTAGCACCATAGGTTAGTAAGCGACGTTTGCTACGCACTGCAAGTATACAATATTAATCTATTTATTTTAATTCTTCTGTTGTTACTGTATGTTTTGTTATTACTCTAAGGTGTCGTAGTTTTAGTGTATCTGTCCACTAGTTAAACATTGTGTTTATTTGTTATTGTAAATTCGCAATCGAAAAGTGTACAAAAATGGACAACAGAAACCGACGCATGAGAGCAGCAAGTATTGTTAAGTTACTGACACGCACTTCTTCAAGCGATTCCGAAAGTAATCAGGATTTTTCTAGCGATCATTCATCATACCACCCGGACCAGCCAACTGAATCCCTCAGTGATGAATCAGAATGTGTGTAATTTTATTATATTGTGGAAATTGTTTTGAAATTAATTCGTATAGTGTTGTTTTTACTTCATAATTTAACAGACAAACTGACAGATTTCCGCTTATGATTTAGAGACTTAATAATTACCTACTTACAGATACTCTTCAAGAAAAAGGACAGTCTACTTCGTCTGGTACTATTAGTAATTTAGGAGATGTAAATGATTCAGAAGCTGATGAGGTTATTACAGGAAGAAAACGCGTTCAAAATGTCGATACATGGAAAAAACATATAAGAAAACACAGAAGAAATGCAGGGCTTCAATACACCAATGTAAAAGGTAACACCGTGGCAGCAAAAGTATTCGCGCCGGTCTTTTGTAATTGCCGATTTAAATGCAGTGAAGAAGTTCCTGCAGAAAATCAAAAGATGATACATGAGAATTATTATAAATTTCATTCATGGGATGCTCAAACGGCTTGGTTATGTGGTGCTGTACAAATTACAGCTCCTAAACGACGTAGAACCGGGCGTTCTAATCAATAACCTGGTCATAAAAATGTGACCAGACAGTTCATACTTTGTAACAAACGAGTGTGTAAAAATTTCTTTTTAAAAGTGGTCCAAATAACTAACAAAAGAATTGACTATGCGCTTCGCAATAAAGTTCTCGTTTCAGGAATACCGGAACCTGACAAATGAGGACGAAAAACACCTTCAAACAAGATCTCTGAAGAAAAATTAACATGGGTCCGAGACCACATTAACACATTTCCAAAGTATAGAAGCCATTACGGCGAAAGAAGATCTACACGTCAGTACTTGTCACCGGAACTATCCATGAATAAAATGTATGAACTTTTCAAAGAAAAATGCCAATTAGAGGAAAAGCCAATTTTAAAAAAGAATATTTATAAAAAAGTATTTACGACAGAATTCAATCTGCACTTTTACGTGCCGAAGTTAGACACATGTAAAACTTGTGACATGTTAGAAGTAGCCATAAAGGCGGAAGAAGACTTAGAAAAGTGCCTGACAATGAGAGCCCAAAAAGACGAACATATTACATTAGCTAAAAAGGTGCGAGATATACTTAATGCTTATAAAGCTGGAGTTAAGGATGATGAATCCTTAACAGTAATAACCTTCGACTTGGAGCGCACACTTCCCCTTCCATATTTAAATACGGGTGAGGTATATTACCTTAGGCAACTTCGAATGCTTAATTTCGGCATCCATTGCTATTTAAAAGATGGAGAAAAAATTGTTATGAATATTTGGCCCGAACACTGTGGGGCAAGGGGTTCTCAAGAAATTATGTCCTCCCTCTATTACTACACAGAACACTCTCTGCCGGAGACCGTTGCAACCATTTGCTTTTTTAGTGACTGCTGCTCTGGTCAAAATAGAAATTGGAACGTGTTGCATTTTCTCATGTTTCTGGTCAACCAGTCCTCCCATCTCAAAACTATTGTTATGTACTTCTTAGTGAGCGGTCATACCTACTTGCCTAATGATACTGATTTCTCATTCATAAGTCGAGAACAAAAGAAAAGGATCGCCATATACACCACAGGCTTGGATGGATCTCGTGCGCGGCTGTCGAAAACACAAACCTTTCACGGTTTGCGACATGACTGGCAAGTTTCTCGACTTTCAAAGTTTATCAGTCCACTTTAAAGACTATCACAATGTTTTAAAAGAAGGCGCTAAAATATCAACAATGCGCAAAATAAAATTCAGTACAGAGTCAAGCCTGATGCATTACAATGACGACTATGCCGAAAATAATTATGAGGTGATTGACTTGAAACCAAATGGCGTGGACTTGGAGACATTTTTGAGAAATTTAAGAAATTTCGTTCCTGAACAAGTTGGAGCATCAAAGCCCATATCATTTCAGAAAATGCAAGACATTAAAAAAATTTTAAAATTTGTGCCACCTATAGATCATCCTTTTTATCTATCACTTCCATATGTTCCCAGAAGAGGAAGGGGCGAAGAGGTTAACACGAATGAGGAAATGCTACCTGCCGAATACGGCGAGGATTGAATTTTATTTGTGTTTGTTTGTTGTGCTAAACTGATCCAAGTGATTTTTTTTTTCCAAAACCCTGTTTTCTTTTTTTTCCAATAAATATATTTTAACTAGCTGGAACCCGTTGCGCCTCGCTGCACCCATCAATGTGGGGGATGGTTACCATTCAGCTCTTTCCGCAGCATTATTCGTTGTACAATATATACGCTGGCCATTTTCTAGATGTCCAACCAAATGAACAACAGTTGCATATATTTTATGAATGGCGAATGAAAGAAATTGCCATACCGCTAGATTATTGCTATCATTACGTCTCATTTAATATTATGTTATTTTGCCGTTCGCAAGTTGCATTAGCAGCACCAAAAACAGCTATGTCGCTCCCCTTCATTATATATTTGAATATGAATTTGATTGATTCGACGGAATTGCAAAACTCAACATTTATGGACAATAATGGCGAATAGAGTACGACCCAACGATTGTCAGCTTCACAATTTTTGCTTAAAAACTAACACATGCACAAATGCCTTATAGATAAAGAAACATTACTCGGCCATAGCCGTTGATATCCCATCTAAAGATAATAAGTTAATCTTGGTGAAGCAAGACCCATGTACCCCGAGAGTATGATAACAAACCGGTTAACCAAGTGTTAAATATTGACCCGTGTACGCCAGCCTAATGAGAGTAACATGTAAACGCACTCTAACGTTACTACTGTTACGTTTCGGTTAATGCATTTATAATTTGACACCACTATCGCTGCTACAATCCTTTTTTAGAACGATTTTACTTTTTTTTTATTTCATTTAATAAAACAAACCAATTTCGCATACAAATCATATCAATTAAATGCGAAGAAAAAATTTCCAACAAGGATATCGACAATTCTTTTTCAAGCGCCATTACCAAAATACCAACAAACATAATCATGAAAACTATATACATAAACCTTGCTATTGAGGTCTTCTAACACAAACAACACCCATTCAGTCATTTCATACAGCCAATTTTTCAAACATCGATTACATACAAAACAATGGTTCATTTTTATATAAGATAAAACAATTTTTCTTATTTAATCTAGTTCACTAGGCATCACTTCATTGCAAATGTAACCATAACAAATCATCTATTTTTTAACAATAAGTAAAAACGCGTTTGCATCATTATCTCAAAAAGATGCAAATGTCGCTTGGATCACTACGGTTCTCCCTTACACATGTTTAGATAGTTATAAATTCAAATTTATAGAAATATAAATAGTTATCCCCATAGTATACGTAATATTTGCCAAAGACAGCGATTTTACCACTTTGGTGAGAAACACACATATGAAAGTGGATGAAAATTCAATTGCAAGATTTGATCCACACAAACTAGCAAACATTAAAATCTTATGAAAACCACCGTCTTGATGTCCATAATAATTGGCCAGATTGCATTGTCACCCGAACTATAGATATGTGCAAAATTTGAAGTTCATCTCATCGGCTATATGAAAGTAGGTCAAAATTCAGTTACAAGATTTGAACTAACAAACATTGCAAGTTAATAAAAAGCCCGTAATAAAACACCAATCGATTTGTTATTCTAGAGGCTTCATTTTTTCTACAATATTTTTTTTAAACGTTACATTTTTAAGTTATTCGTGAATAAACACTCTATAACATGTATTTTTTAGGTGAAAAATCATCAATTTTAATCGCGAATAACTCGGTAAATATTGATTTAAAGAAAAACATGGATATAACATTTTTTGCTTTCAATCCATCGCTCTATCGATTTCTGCAATTATTTTAGGGGTAACATTCCCCTAGGAAAAAAGCACACATCAATACAATATAATTGTTGTTTCATAAACTTCTTGTTATAGCAAGAGTTAACCCTTCTAGCACAGAAGGCGCACTTTTCAGCAAAGCATGGAAATCTATATATACATACACATACATACATACATATATATACATATATATATATATATATATATATATATATATATATATATATATATATATATATATATATATATATATAGAGTTTCCCTTCTAACACAGAAGGCACACTTCCCAGCAGGGCTGAGAAATTTTTACCACTGCCGTGGCTCAGCTGAGACATGCAAACATAAAATATTAGTAACATAGATTAAAATAAAAAGTAAGGGCATCCAACATGTAACCCACCAAACAACATAAAATGTAAGCAATCACGTCAGATTAAAAAGACTCCTTTTAAGGGCATCTTTACCAATACTCACGTTAAACACATCAATATTGTTGTTCACGTTAATGAACATGCGATTGACAGGTTCGAATCTGCCGTAATTCGTATTAGAAGAGTTGGTTTGTAAGAGAGGTGGTCTTCTTAGATTGTAACGACTCACTCTAAACGATGCACGGTGATCTAGAAAACCTGAGTCAACCTTTCCATTAAGGAGCTGATGAACAAAAACAACATCGGCCACCTCACGGCGCCTGTGAAGAGAGCTTATGTTAAGTAACTTAAGCCGAGATTCATAAGATGGAAGAACTAATGGGTTTTCCCAAGGAAGATGATTCAGTGCGAATCGAACGAACCTTCGTTGGACCGATTCGATAGTTCTAACATGCACAGAGTAGTGAGGAGACCAAACCTGGGACGCATATTCGAGTAATGGTCTGACAAGAGAAATATAAAGGTGTTTAGTAATCAAGGGGTTGTTAAATTCTTTGGACCACCTTTTTATAAAACCCAGAACTAAACTACCTCTAGACGAGATATAGTTGATGTGAGTGGAAAAATCCAGCTTACTATCAAATCTAATCCCGAGATCTTTAACAAAGTTTACACGAGGGACTCCTTCATTAAGAAAGGTGTAGTTAAAAATTATAGGATCACGTCTCCTACTAAAAGTCATGACTTCACATTTACTAATATTAAGAACCAGGTTGTTATAAGTACACCAAGAGTAAAAGGTGTCAAGATCAGCTTGCAAAAGTTTGCAATCCTCAGTACTCTTAATGTGACGGTATAACTTGATGTCATCAGCGTAAATCAATATTCTACAGTGTCTTAGCAAGGAAACAATGTCATCAATTGATAAAATGAAGAGAAGAGGGCCAAGATGACTTCCTTGAGGGACACCGGATGAAGCTTCAATGGGTACTGATTTGGATCCTCGAAAAAGAACTTGGTAGGTCCGGTCAGCTAAGTAAGACTGGAACCACACCAGAAGTGCTTGCGGAAAGCCAAGCCTTCTTAATTTGAGAATTATAATAGAATGGGAGAGCTTGTCAAATGCCTTGCTAAAGTCAGTGTAAACGCAATCAGTTTGACAACCAGAAACGAAGCCCTCGACAGCATGAGAAGTGAACTCAAGAAGATTGGTGGTAGTGGAACGACCTGCAAGAAAACCATGTTGATTCGTTGAGACAAGCCTCTTGCAGATCGGAGCGATCGCAGAATAGATAATTGATTCGAAAAGCTTCGGTATAACAGACAACTTCGCAATTGGTCTATAATTCGATATTTCGTTTTTGCTACCACTTTTGTGAATAGGAATTATAAACGAATTCTTCCAAAGCGTAGGGAAGCACCCTTTATCAAGGGATTTCTGAAACAGGGTTTTCAGTGGAGACTGGAGAACCTCCACACAGGACTTCAGGACAGCAGGTGGAATACCGTCAGGGCCCGAAGTGAAGTCGAAAGGGAGTTCATCAATATGTTTCACGATATCAGCAAGGGTAATTGAGAGAGGTAAAAAATGAGGCTCTCGGTTAGGGGTAATGTGACGAAAATTATTGTCATTAGGCTGAAAGTCAGAAGGTGAAAAAGATTGATGAAAGAATGATGCAAACATGTTGCAAATCGCAGGTGACTCAGAACTAGACCAGTTCGTGTGCTGCATAGTATTAGGGTAGTTATCAACTTTTTTCTTAGAGTTGACAAATTTAAAGAAGTTCCTAGGATCAGTAAACACTTTATCACTCATGCTGCTAAGGTGTTCACGATACAGAGTAAAAGAGAGTGAACGAAATCTGTTATAGCAATTGATAAATGAATTGCGACTAGGAGAGTCCTTTCTCTTTAAATAGGTTTTCCAAAGTCTATTCTTCTGATTTTTTAAATGCCTGAGTTCATTATTAAACCAAGGTGGAGAAGAACTGGGCAGTTTTTGGGGCTCATAAGGTACGCAAGAAACGAGGGCCTCGTATAATACGTTATAAAACAGTGCCACATCGTCATCCAACTCGTTTGCGGAAAGCAAACTGTTAAAATCGATCGAGGCAAGCTTAGATGACAGCTCCCCAAAGTTAGCCTTTCTAAAATTAAAGGAATGGGTTACCTCCTCCGCACAAGGCTTATTCTCTGAATTGAAGCAATAATTAAGCAGAAGCGGAGGATGGTAACTGTCAACAGACGTCATGACTGTTGGACTGAGTTCGACAGTCATATTGACTGCGTCAGTAAAGAATACAAGATCTAACTGCCTCCCCAAAACGTTAGATACACCGCTCATTTGATTCAAGCCAAGTGAGAATAAGGAATTCAGAAAACAGGATTCCTTAGAATTCAGGTTGCCTTCAGGAAGGTAGTTATCGTCATCTACATCCGTTACCCACTGAATATTGGGTAAATTAAAGTCTCCAAGGAGAAGTAATTCATCGCCAGTGTCCATCATACTCGAGATATGATCAACACCAGAGATGAGAATATCATAGAGATTTTTACCTCTATCGTCAAGAGTGCTTATCATATCTGGTGTGATATAGCAGCACAGCAGAAAGAGATTAATTTTTGATAAGGTAATTTTAAGAGCGGCAAGCTCAATGTCTAGGTGGATAGAAAAACTAGGAAGAGAAATTGGATTACAAGACAGATGGCTACTACAAGCAAGAAGTACGCCACCTCCACGAGCATCCGAGTCAGTGTAACGATCCCTCCGAAACACTTGGTAAGAGGAATCAAAGAGTTCCGCATTAAGAATACCTTCATGAAGCCAGGTTTCAGTAAATGCTATGACATCGAACCCGCTAGCCATCGATGCCTGAAGGATGTCGTTAGTTTTTGACCTAGTCCCTCTTACATTCTGGTAGTAGAGGGAAAGCGTCTCGAGTTTTTTGGCATCTGTATAGTGCTCGGAGTAGAAGCGTTTGCACGATGCGCTTGAGTACGGGTACGCGGAACAAAAAGCTTGCTAAGGGCACCAGCAGGCCAGAAACCGGGATCTAAAAGAGTCTCGGCAATAACGGGCGGTGCAGATAAAACAAAAGAAGCAAAAGGCTTGGAAGCCTTGCTGACTTTTCTGCAGGAGACAGTTCCAGGATCTATAGATTTCTTCCTTAAATATTCACAGACAGACTCCGTCATAGTTTCAGGAGAGAATCGTGATATAAAGATATCTAAAGGTCTCGGTATCGTAACCAGAGGGGTGCACGGCTGTAGGGGAACTGTAGCTGCCGTGACCGGGGGGTTGGCCACCATTAAAGGCGAAGAGGTTGATACTGAGACCGGCCTAGAAGTCGACTCCATCTCCGGAACACGGGGCAAGGAACTCAAAGTAACACGGTCCCCAATGATGGCTTGGCGATTTCGATTTTTCCTGCGACTTTTGCGACGCACCTTAGTAACAGGTGCAATCGAGTTGACGGCCTCCTGTGGCAAAAGGACATTCTCCGAACGGGAAGTAGCCGCGGGGCAGGGTGAAGGCAGAGGCTGCTCCTCAACCTGCAGAGCGTCATCAGATGCTGCCGTCGCTGAGGAGGTCTTATTTGTAACAGCGACGCTCTCCAAACTTAAGGACAGGGAGCTCAGGGCGTTGTGATTTTGAATCACTGCTGATGATAGCGATTCAATATCAGCCCTAACACGCTTGGTATTCCTTTTAATATCGTCCAATATAGGATGGACAGAAGCCAAGGAGCTATAAGTGCAGGAGGGAGAAGTGGCGACCGGATTAAGTATCGCCGAATGTATGTCGTCTAACGACTCTAATGCTGTTGCAACTCGGGAAGAAATTTTTTCAAATTTCTCAATCAAGGAACCCGTATTGGCCACAGCAGAGTTCAGGGTGTCAGACAACGTGTCAAGCCGGACATTAATAGACTGGACGTCATCAGATAGAATTTGAAAATGGCAGATGTTACTTGAGAAGGAGTTAAGACGATCAAACTTCTACCTAACCAAACGAAAGAATTCGGAGCCAAAAACCGCTATGCACTGGACTATTAGTATCATACTGGGAAGTTGATCGAACATGTAGACCGAAAGGGTCAAACCCACAACCCAACTAGTTTTATACTACTACTGCTTAATAATAGCAAAACATAAGTTTTAGCGGAAAGCATAAGTTAATGTAAGGTATAGATTAATTTAGTATTGGTTTTGAATGCTATGTTCAGCTACAAATCGAATGTTCTCTTTTATCCTCTTCCTGGATCTCGGTTTTCAGCATATTCCCTTGTCCTTATCCCAACTTCAAAAAATTTTATTAGACTTTTTCAATATTGTATATGTAGGTATATGTAATTATATACAACATTATATTACATTGTGTTTGTTTTAAATTTAATATTTAAAACTAAATAATAAACTTGTTTGAATTGAACAAGTCTTGGTTCAACAAAAATCCAAAAATCTCCAATAATTTCCTTCACAAATTCAACTAACTATAATTTTTTTATTTTCAAATTGTCTTTTCAGCTACAAATCGAATGTTCTTGGATGAGAGAATCGAGCATTGACTGGATATTTCAGGGTCCAGCTTGTCTAGTTTTACTATTGAACTTAATATTCCTATGCCGCATTATGTGGGTAAGTGCTATCGGTTTTCTGCTAATGCTCGAACACTACCTGCCTGTATTTTTTGCACAGCTTAGATATTAATTTATCATTGAAGGTACTTATAACAAAACTACGTTCAGCAAATACTCTCGAAACAAAACAATATCGTAAAGCAACAAAGGCGCTCCTTGTTTTAATACCATTATTAGGAATTACATATCTTTTGGTTCTTACCGGCCCAGAATATGGCCTAGAGCGACAAATGTTTGACATTGTACGTGCATTCCTTATCAGCACACAGGTAAATCGGTTTTGATGTACATTAAAGCGTTTCATTTTATTTTTGCTTTTTAGGGGTTTTCAGTATCATTGTTTTACTTCATTTTAAATTCGGATGTAAAACAAGCCTTGAGGCATCGATTAGTAAGATGGCAAGATGAAAGGAGTGTTAATTCTTCAACTACTACTAGATGTAGAAGGTAATTTTTATATAACACTCGAACTGGATCGAACCTTTAAAGATTTTAGAGGAAATGTCCGTCTCACAATAACTGCCTAGACGATCAAAACAAACAATAATGATCAGTCCGAGCACGCCATCATCGACCACTGTACACACAGTTCAGTGATATAGCCATTTTCGACATCCCCGAAAAGCTCACTCATACAACTACGGCTCCGCATGATTAGACTGTCCCTCAGCCCACCCACTAATCCAAATTCTTCATAGTAAACTTAAGTTATTTCAATATACATAAATACCATTTTAGTTATCCAGACAAACATAATGTATTTAGAATATTCACAATTAGAAAATATAATCTATCAACATCAAAGTTTGCACATATGTAAGTATGTATGCATAGTTCTACATGGGTTCCAAATGCATTAGGGTAGAGAACAGCTGTATGGTGTGATTCCAAATTTAAAATGGCGCCCAAAACCAAATGGTAGATTACCATTTTCCTTACAACTCTTTCTGTATAATTATCAAATAAAAGGGTATGACATGTAGAATACTATCAGCTGTGTGGCACGATTCTCCCAGCGGGAAATGTAATGGCTAAGTAAGCGAGGTGGTAATGAGCTGGGCCCCTTACCTATGTGATGAAATAATAGCCGTGTTCCTTTTCTGCTTTTTTTTCCTTGTATTTACTCCCAACTACACCTGCCCTTACAGAGGTGTAGATAACTAGAGTAAATACGCATCTAACATCCACTAGGGGAATATCGCTATTTGCAGTCTATTGTGAATTATTTTTCACTTACTGTGTTATAAAAAGAATCAAGAATTTTTATGTCCGGTTTTTTAATTTTTATTTTTGTAATGGTAAGTATTAAGTACCCATATTATATTTACAATAATTGAACGCGCTTTTATTTAAAGGAAAGCTGAAAACGTTACCCAAAACAAAACAAAAATTGTGTTCCTTTTAAGTTTTACTCCGGAGTACTTATGAGTAGAAAAGGAACACGGCTATTAAGTTACTTTTACACAGAGATCTACAGTAAAAAGCCAGAAGTGTCTAAGTGCAAATTTGACGATTTTGACTTTATTGCATTTTTGTATTCAGTATTTTGGTCTTAATCATTGCTATAATTATTATCTTAAACTGAGCTGTGGTTGCTGAGTTATTCGACCGGCAAAAGTGGTTTTGTGCACAATTCTGTATCTAAAAAAATCTTTGAGGGCGATTTTCTCGAAATGCATATTTTGCACTTAAGCACTTCTGGCTGTGTACTGTAGAGATGTCCTAGGGCGGTAAGTACTTACAGTAGTCATTACAGAAGAGGACTTTTCAGAGGGGAAATGACATGTATTAGGTGAATACATAGATTACCATGTAAGGCATGCTAAATTAATTACTGGCTACCTTTTTCAGCATTAGAAACATTGCTTTCCGTAATTACCATTCCATTTTTCTTACATTTGATGTTATTAGCAAGATATCTTTTTGATTTTGTTGCTCATTGCTAGTGGTAGAAACTAATCTTATAAAATTTTGAGGTCGGAATAAAGTCAAGAAGAGAGGCTTCGCCAAGACAAAGAATTATAAAAGCACATCACATTTTCAACAAAAGTATTTTACAAGTCATTACCTAGTCGCTTACCTAGAGATTACATTGTAAGACCTCTATTCTACTAAATATACAGTAGAATTTTTCGATTACCATGTAGGCAAATCAAATCATTAAAGAATTCTTGGGTCACCAGGGTAACCCCTCGCTATTTGTCCCGCTGAGTAAATTTTGTAAAATGCACCATATCAACTCACACAAAGGAAAAAATTGTTCTAATACTTCTGTATTGCGTGTTGTTGTTTATTGAAATTGAATATAAACTGAAAAGCGCTGTTGGTACACTTTTAACTTAGTTCTTCGATTTCTTAAAAGCTAAGTAAACGAAATGAGAACAAAATTTCTTGTGGCGAGAATCCTTCTTTTAATGCTTTCTGTAGCCTTCTTGTCTAACATATTAATTACATAATCTAGATATTGTATGTTATACGATTTATGTTTTCATAAATACGGCAGGAATGTACAAAGAATACTACCACCTATCTAAAACTGTAAAGGTCGAGTTTGCCAAATTCCAGAGTTATGAGTCGTCAAAGACAAAATTTTGTTTTTTTCACTAAAATTTCAACCACAACCACCTTTTTCTCCAAAAAATACGTAGTTAATCAATATTTGGACAATTTCCTATAAATAATGTCCTACAACTTCTATGCTACGGCCTTTACTTATAAAGTTATAAAAAATTTTAATGTTAAAATTGGCGTTATTTGGTTTTGGTACTTTTCGACAAAGCTCAGATGCAAAAGTACTAAAAAAGGACGAAATAGAGCCAATTTCAAAATTAAAATTGCTTATAACACCAAAACCGTAGCGCCAAAGTTGTCGGACATTAGTCATAGGAAATTGTCCAAGCTAAATTCTAATTTTGTAAAAAATAATCAAGGCAAGCGGTAGTTTGCTGAGTTCGTAAGGGCAAACAGCTAATGCCTTATTTACGCCTAAACATAGAAAACAAGGTGTTTTTTTTATAAAATTATGCGATTTATCACCTTTTTATAAGCAATATAAGTAATTTTTCATTTGTAACCGATAACCAAAATATAAATAATTTATTATTCCATGAGTTTTTTTTTCCTATCATTCTTCGTTTTCTTTATTTTTACATTTTTTACATTTCGAATCGAACTTTTTTCTTCTCCTTCAGTCTAAAAAAGTGGGTACTCAAAATTATTCTGTCAGATGGCGCTCTAAGTTATTTCAATTGCTCAATAAATGAGATGGTGCTACTAGTTAGTCGAAAAGTGTTTACTCGAACTGTTGATGCTAGATGGCATTAGATGATTAACAAAATGTATTCATTTAAAGTGGTTAGTCGCAACTATGGTATCAGATTGCGTTAGGTACTATAAAAAACATATAGTTCACAGTACAAATGAACAGTAAAATTTTGAAATACTGAATGCCGAGATCGTAATCGCAATTTATTTCTAAAAATATGACATATTCGTTACAAGTTAGTCAAATCCAGCACTGTTGATGTCAAATAGCATTTCCTATCATTTCGATGATAAACAAAAAGTGTACGCATGGTACGCGTCTCAAGAGGGCGGATTACCATTTTCTTCACAACCCCCTCGACATGGGTATCAAATGAAACGGTATGATAAGTAGAATACAATAAGCAATATAGTATACTCAATAAAAAGTTAGATCCACCGAGGCCACCTCAAGAGGACGCAGTACCATTTTCTTCACAACCCCCTCGACATGGGTATCAAACGAAAGGGTATGATAAGTAGAATACAATAAGCTATGTCTTTATATCCATGGCGGCCGTCTCAAGAGGGCGGACTACCATTTCTTCACCACCACCTCGACATAGGTATCAATTGAAAGGGTATCATAAGTAGAATACCATAAGCGATATAATATACTCAATATCTGGTTAGATCCATGGCGGTCATCTCAAGAGGGCGGGTTACCATTTTCTTCTCAACCCCCTCGACATGGGTATCAAATGAAAGGATATGATAAGTAGAATATAATAAGCGATATAGTATACTCAATAAAAAGTTAGATCCACCGAGGCCACCTCAAGAGGACGCATTAAAATTTTATTCACAACCCCCTCGACATGGGTATCAAACGAAAGGGTATGATAAGTAGAATACAATAAGCTATGTCTTTATATCCATGGCGGCCGTCTCAAGAGGGCGGACTACCATTTCTTCACCACTACCTCGACATAGGTATCAATTGAAAGGGTATCATAAGTAGAATACCATAAGCGTAATAATATACTCAATATCTGGTTAGATCCATGGCGGTCATCTCAAGAGGGCGGATTACCATTTTCTTCACAACCCCCTCGACATGGGTATCAAATGAAAGGGTATGATAAGTAGAAGACAATCTATATAAATAAAGCAGAGCCCGCTGTCATTCCGTCTGTTTGTCCGGGATAAACTCATAAAATCCTGCACTGATTGTGGTAATTTTCTCCAAATATGTCCAAAATTACCTAACTTAGATTATAGGCTATTTAAATTTCTAAAATTTAGCCCCTAAAAGAAATTATTAATAACTTTTACTTCGTGGGCGAGGGGTTTGGTGGAGGAATATTTTTGTTTACATATGAAAAATCGGTTGTGAGATTAGGTTTTCATATTTTACCCAAGTCTCTGTAGTACCCAAAAAATTGCTCATTATTTTAACCAATAACCAAAAATTGCTCAATTTTCTCTAAAGAAGAACAAGAATATGTTATTATTCACGAAAACTTAACAAATAAATAAAAATAGAATAGTGAAAAAGGCATAAATTAAAATATTCTAATATTAAGTCCCTAAAAGAAACTATTAATAACTTTTATTTCGTCGGTGAGGGGGTTGGTGGAGGAATATTTTTGTTTACATATGAAAAATCGGTTGTGAGATTAGGTTTCATATTTTACCCAAGTCTTTATAGTAACCAAAAAATTGCTCATTATTTTAACCAATAACCAAAAATTGCTCAATTTTCTCCAAATAAGAACAAGAATATGTTATTATTCATGAAAACTTTTAACAAATAAATAAAAATAGAATTGTGAAAAAGGCATAAATTAAAATAAATTATTATTCACTTTAGAATTTGGAAGATGCGACAAATTCGAAGTAGAAGTTTGATCGCTAATTTTACCTCAAATAGTGGGCCATCTTTCGATCGGTAGATTATTAAAAAGCTTCAATAACATTTCCAATGGGATTTTCTCTAGACTATGTGAAATGAAGAAGAAGATAAAGCGGAAAAACGAAAACTTAAATGTTTAAAATAATAGTGAAGATTTACAAAAATTGATAGTTTTGTTGTTTTAAAGAAAAAAAAAGTGAAAAGATTTAAATTGATCAAAAGGAAGTTTTGATGGTTAAGAGTGAAAAGTGGAAAAAAGATAAGTGAAGTGGATTTAAAAAAACTTACGAAAAGGGCGAAAACGCAAGTTTTGTTCCTTTTTTGCATAATTTTCAGTACGTAATTAGTACATATACGGTTAAAAGTGAAAAGTGGAAAAAAGGAGCAGAAACAAGTGAAGCGGATTTATAAAAACCTATGAAAAGGGCGAAATCGCAAGTTTTGTTTTTTTTTTGCATAATTTTCAGTACATAATTAGTACACATATACATATATATTTTCTTTTCGGTGCATATTCATATTTCTTAGTATTAGTTTCTGTTTTTCCCCTCCCTATCTATGAAATTGTAGAACACATTAATTCAAAAGAAGATTCGTGGTTTTGCGTAAGGGCCATTCTGGCTCCTAAAAATGAAGAAGTCGCCCTGCTGAACAAAATAATTTTAGACAAAATTCCTGGTGCTCTAACTACATATAGCTCAATAGACTCGGTCTGTATACTGGACGATGCAGTACATTATCCTGTGGAGTTTTTAAATAGTATAACAGTCCCTGGTCTTCCTGCACATGAAATACATCTTAAAGTGAATGTACCCGTTCTTTTACTCCGTAATTTAAATCCACCAAAATTGTGCAATGGTACTGGATTGAGAATTGTCGCATTACACAAGAATTTAATTGAAGCTGCAATTTTAAGGGGTTGTGGGAAAGGCGAAAATGTGCTTATACCTAGGATATCTATAATTCCGAGTAATTATCCCTTTAAATTCAAACGCTTACAATTCCCTGTTACTTTATGTTTCGCGATGACGATTAATAAGTCTCAGGGCCAAACATTTGGAAAAGCGGGAATTGATTTAAGTAAAAATTGCTTTACTCATGGACAACTATACGTTGCATGCTCTCGAGTCAGCAACTCAACAAACTTAATAATTTATGCCCCAAGCAATAAAACGCAAAACATTGTCTATAGAGAATAAAAGTGTTGTTATAAGAGCAATTTTGAAACATTATTAAAAAATAATTTCGGTTAAGTCCGGTCCACGCCGGCTAATTTCAGTTTGATATGTTTGCCCAGTTGCCTATTGTACGTCTTTCGATAGGATTCGCTTAACATCAAATTTTAAAAAAAGTATTTTAATAGGTACCTAATCAAAATAAATTTTTGAAGATTTGTTCTTTTACCTCTTTATACTTTTTTCCTACCGTGGACTGTGCACACATAGTCTTTTTTTATTTAAAGGCGTTGCAACGCACGCGGGTTTTTTGCTAGTAAGCAATATAGTATACTCAATAAATAGTTAGATCCACCGAGGCCACCTCAAGAGGACGCATTACCATTTTCTTCACAACCCCCTCGACATGGGTATCAAATGAAAGGGTATGATAAGTAGAATACAATAAGCTATGTCTTTATATCCATGGCGGCCGTCTCAAGAGGGCGGACTACCATTTCTTCACCACCACCTCGACATAGGTGTCAATTGAAAGGGTATCATAAGTAGAATACCATAAACGATATAATATACTCAATATCTGGTTAGATCCATGGCGGTCATCTCAAGAGGGCGGATTACCATTTTCTTCACAACCCCCTCGACATGGGTATCAAATGAAAGGGTATGATAAGTAGAAGACAATAAGCAATATTGTATACTCAATAAATAGTTAGATCCACCGAGGCCACCTCAAGAGGACGCGTTACCATTTTCTTCACAACCCCCTCGACATGGTTATCAAATGAAAGGGTATGATAAGTAGAATACAATAAGCTATGTCTTTATATCCATGGCGGCTGTCTCAAGAGGGCGGACTACCATTTCTTCACCACCACCTCGACATAGGTATCAATTGAAAGGGTATCATAAGTAGAATACCATAAGCGATATAATATACTCAATATCTGGTTAGATCCATGGCGGTCATCTCAAGAGGGCGGATTACCATTTTCTTCACAACCCCCTCGACATGGGTATCAAATGAAAGGGTATGATAAGTAGAAGACAATAAGCAATATAGTATACTCAATAAATAGTTAGATCCACCGAGGCCACCTCAAGAGGACGCATTACCATCTTCTTCACAACCCCCTCGACATGGGTATCAAATGAAAGGGTATGATAAGTAGAATACAATAAGCTATGTCTTTATATCCATGGCGGCCGTCTCAAGAGGGCGGACTACCATTTCTTCACCACCACCTCGGCATAGGTATCAATTGAAAGGGTATCATAAGTAGAATACCATAAGCGATATAATATACTCAATATATGGTTAGATCCATGGCTGTCATCTCAAGAGGGCGGATTAACATTTTCTTCTCAACCTCCTCGACATGGGTATCAAATGAAAGGGTATGATAAGTAGAATACAATAAGCCATATAGTATAATCAATAAATAGTTAGATCCACCGAGGCCACCTCAAGAGGACGCAGTTACATTTTCTACACAACCCCCACGACATGGGTATCAAATGAAAGGGTATCTTAAGTAGAAGACAATAAGCAATATAGTATACTCAATATCTGGTTAGATCCACGGCGGTCATCTCAAGAGGGCGGATTACCATTTTCTTTACAACCCCTTCGACATGGGTATCAAATGAATGGGTATGATAAGTAGAATACAATAAGCTATGTCTTTATATCCATGGCGGCCGTCTCAAGAGGGTGGACTACCATTTCTTCGCCACCACCTCGACATAGGTATCAATTGAAAGGGTATCATAAGTAGAATACCATAAGCGATATAATATACTCAATATCTGGTTAGATCCATGGCGGTCATCTCAAGAGGGCGGATTACCATTTTCTTCACAACCCCCTCGACATGGGTATCAAATGAAAGGGTATGATAAGTAGAATACAATAAGCAATATAGTATACTCAATAAATAGTTAGATCCACCGAGGCCACCTCAAGAGGACGCATTACCATTATCTTCACAACCCTCTCGACATGGCAACTTATTGATCATGAATTTGTAAAACGAGTAACCCTGAGTGGTCAATGTAAAAATTGTTCGTACACTCAAAAGATTCGTAAATCGGAAATGATTTCGGCAGCACCTGTTCTCATAATACAACTGAAATTATTCGAACTGAAAAAAAATCGGTGCCCCGGGCGTGCAACTACCATGTTGCTCGTTATCTGTTATTCATTACATGCAATATATAATAAACACAAAATACATATAATTTTGCAGTATTTTTATTTTTTATTCGTTCTCAAATGTAACAATGACAGTAATATCCCAGCGGGAAATGTAATGGGTAGGTAAGCGAGGTGGTAATGAGATGGACACATTACCTTTGTGATGAAATCATAGGTTACTTTTACATAGGGATGCCCTAGAGCGGTAAGTACTTACAGTAGGCATTACAGTCGAGGACTTATTTCAGAGGCGAAATGTATTAGGTGAATACACAGATTACCATGTAAGGCATGCAGAATAAATTACTGGGTCCCCTTTTTAGCAATAAAAACAATGCTTTCCGAAAGTACCATTCCATTTTTGCTACATTTGGTATGGATTTTTCTAACAAGACATCTTTTTGATTTTGTTGCTCATTGTTAGTGGTATAAATTAATCTTATAAAATTGATGAGGACGGAATAAACTCAAGAAGAGAGGCTTTGACCAGCCAAAGACAAAGAATGACAAAAGCATATCACATTTCCAACGAAAGTATTTCTCAAGGCATTACCTAGTCGCTTACCTATTCATTACAACGTAAAGACCTCCATTTTCCTAAATTTCCAGTAGAATTTTTCGATTACCAGGTAGGCGCTTACACAAATCATTGAAGAATTCGTGGGTTACCAGGGTAACCACTTGCTAGTTTTCCCGCTGGGATATAAACACAATATAGATAAGCGGCACTCATTGCCACTACTACAAATGCAGCGTAAGCCACGCCCACTAACACGGTTATGCGACACTTTGTCGCTTGGGCATCCCGGCTAACCGTTTTATTAGACGTTGTCACGTCAAAAGTTTATTAAAATTGAGCAATGCGGTATCAAAGCTGTCACTTCTGCAAAATTGCATATAGGAGGTTCAAATTATAAAGTGACTAGCATAAAACCCGCGTGCCTTGCAACGCCTTTAAAAACTGTTTATTATGTGCAATGTTTTCCTTAAAAAAACCAACAAAAAAGTCAGCTGTTATTATCCCTAAAAAGGGTTTATTATAGTGCATTTTTTTAATAAATATGGTAAACAAATTACTGCGAATATCACCTCTCCTCAACAAATCTGCAAGTTTTAAAGTAGATTGGCATGTATATGTCATCAAAAAAAGTGACATTTTAGGGTTTGACGAACGTTCGTTAAGTTTGTTCGCCTATTTACGTGGATGTAAGAAATTATGAAGCAATCACAAATGAATATTAAATAAAGTGAATTTCGAGTCATTCATTTCTACGTGATTATAGGGATGCACTGTCAAAATTTCAGCCCTTCAGCTTCAGAGGTTTGGGTTAACCCAATTTCATCCCCTTAGGGGATGAATTTCGAATACTCGCCTCTTAGTGGATGTCCATGTCATTATAGGGATGCACTGTCCAAATTTCAACCCTGTAGTTCCAGTAGTTTGGTAAACCAAATTTTACCCCTTTAGGGGATGAATTTCGAAAAATCGCTTCTTAGTAAATGTCCACGATGCACTGTCAAAATTTCAGCCGTTTAGCTCCAGCGGTTTGGCTTAACCCCATTTAACCCCCTTAGGGGATAAATTTCAATCGTCCCTAAGTGGATGCCCACGTCATTGTAGTGATGCACGGTCAAAATTAGAGCCCTCCAGCTTCAGCGGTGTGGGTTAATCCCATTTCACCCCATTAGGGGATAAATTTCGAAAAATCGCTTCTTAGTGGATGTCCACGTCATTAAGGGGATGCACTGTCAAAATTTCAACCCTATAGCTCCAGCGGTTTGGATAAACCCCATTTCACCCCCTTAGGGGATGAATTTCGAAAAATCGCTTTATAGTGGATGTCCACTCCATTATACAGATGCACTGTCCAAATTTCAGCCCTATAGCTTTAGCGGTTTGTAAAAACCCCATTTCACACCCTTAGGGGATGAATTTCGAAAAATCGGTCTTTAGTGGATGTAAACGTCATTATAGGGATGCACTGTCAAAATTTCAATTCTATAGCTCCAGCGGTTTGGATAAACCCTATTTCACCCCCTTAAGGGATGAATTTCGAAAAATTGCTTTATGGTGGATGTCCACGCCATTATAGAGATGCACTGTCAAAATTTCAGCCCTATAGCTCCAACGGTTTGGATAAACCCCATTTCACCCCCTTAGGGAATGAATTTCGAAAAATCGCTTTTTAGTGGAGGTAAACGTCATTATAGGGATGCAATGTCAAACTTTCAGCTCTATAGCTCCAGCGGTTTGGGTAAACCCGCTTAGGGGATGAATTTCGAAAAATCGCTTCTTAGTGGATGTCCACGCCATTATAGGGATGCACTGTCAAAATTTCAGCCCTATAGCTCCAACGGTTTGGATAAACCCCATTTCACCTCCTTAGGGGATGAATTTCGAAAAATCGTTTCTTAGTGGATGTCCACGCCATTATAGGGATGCACTGTCAAAATTTCAGCCCTATAGCTCCAACGGTTTGGATAAACCCCATTTCACCCCATTAGGGGATGAATTTCGAAAAATCGCTTCTTAGTGGATGTCCACGCCATTATAGGGATGCACTGTCAAAATTTCAGCCCTATAGCTCCAACGGTTTGGATAAACCCCATTTCACCCCCTTAGGGGATGAATTTCGAAAAATCGCTTTTTAGTGGATGTAAACGTCATTATAGGGATGCACTGTCAAAATTTCAGCCCTATAGCTCCAGCGGTTTGGGTAAACCCCATTTCGCCCCCTTAGGGGATGAATTTCGAAAAATCGCTTCTTAGTGGATATCCACGCCATTATAGGGATGCACTGTCAAAATCTCAGCCCTAAAGCTCCAACGGTTTGGATAAACCCCATTCCACCCCCTTAGGGGATGAATTTCGAAAAATCGCTTCTTAGTGGATGTCCACGCCATTATAGGGATGCACTGTCAAAATTTCAGCCCTAAAGCTCCAACGGTTTGGATAAACCCCATTCCACCCCCTTAGGGGATGAATTTCGAAAAATCGCTTCTTAGTGGATGTCCACGCCGTTATAGGGATGCACTGTCAAAATTTCAGCCCTATAGCCCCAACGGTTTGAATAAACCCCATTTCACCCCCTTAGGGGATGAATTTCAAAAAATCGTTTTTTAGTGGATGTAAACGTCATTATAGGGATGCACTGTCCAAATTTCAGCCCTATAGCTCCAGCGGTTTGGATAAACCCCATTTCACCCCCTTAGGGGATGAATTTCGAAAAATCGCTTCTTAGTGGATGTCCACGCCATTATAGGGATGCACTGTCAAAATTTCAGCCCTATAGCTCCAACGGTTTGGATAAACCCCATTTCACCCCCTTAGGGGATGAATTTCGAAAAATCGCTTCTTAGTGGATGTCCACGCCATTATAGGGATGCACTGTCAACATTTCAGCCCTATAGCTCCAACGGTTTGGATAAACCCCATTTCACCCCCTTAGGGGATGAATTTCGAAAAATCGCTTCTTAGTGGATGTCCACGCCATTATAGGGATGCACAGTCAAAATTTCAGCCCTTTAGCTCTAGCGGTTTAAGTTGTGCGTTGTCTGTCAGTCAGTTACTTTTTATACAATAGAAAAAAATCCCCTTGCAACTTATTGAACCCCATTTCACCCCCTTCAACCCTTTTGTTCTCCATAAAAAGTAGCCTATGTCCGTCTCCAAGGTCTAAACTATGTCTGTTGCAAATTTCATCAAAATCGGTTTAGTGGTTTAGGCGTGAAAGCGTAACAGACAGACAGACAGACAGACAGACAGACAGACAGACAGACAGAGTTACTTTCGCATTTATAATATTAGTAAGGATTAGTGCTATATTCTATACAGGAACACTCGAACAAGGTCATTACATCAGCATGTTGAAACAAAAATCGAGCTGGTTATGGATCAATGATTCCATCGTGCAGAAAAAATCTTGGCCGAGAAACTCAAAAGGAGCTTATGTTTTTTTTTTTACAAAGACAATAATATTAGTTTGAATTCCTGCATTTTGCTATTTTGTTATTACCTACTTATAAAATAAATAAAAAAATATAATGAACAATTAAATACATAATATTTCTTTATACAGAAGATTATTTACTTTTATTTTAGAATGTATTAAAACAAAAAAAAGTGATATCCCACCAAAAAAACATTAAAAATGTGAATTAGAAGTTCGTGGGCGCGGAAATTATTTATTGGGACAGTTTAAAACACACTTATAACAAAAAGAAGTGATATGGATTAGTCAAGATGTATCGTTAATAGCATGAAATAATTAAACACGTGCATTTACGAACGAATTCAAAGGAATTATACAACTGCCAATTTTTATTTAAAACTCAAAAAAGTAAGTATTATAATACTTTATTGAGTTTTAAATAAAAATTGGCAGTTGTATAATTCCTTTGAATTCGTTCGTAAATGCACGTGTTTAATTATTTCATGCTATTAACGATACATCTTGACTAATCCATATCACTTCTTTTTGTTATAAGTGTGTTTTAAACTGTCCCAATAAATAATTTCCGCGCCCACGAACTTCTAATTCACATTTTTAATGTTTTTTTGGTGGGATATTGATTAACTACGTATTTTCTGGAGAAAAAGTAGATTAAAGTTGAAATTTTAGTGAAAAAAACAACAATATTTTGATTTTTACGACTCATAACTCTGGAATTAGGTGAGTTGAAACCTTGACTTTTACAGGTTTAATTTGGTAGGAGTATTCTGCGCAGATTGCTGATATACGTGACCATTTTGTAAAATATATAGATGGCGGTTTAAAAATGACGGCCGCTTTTTGGTTTTGTTGTCCCCGTCCCCGACATGGGTATAAAATGAAAGGGCATGACAGGAAGAATACAATTAGCGGTCTGTCATTCGAAATTAAAAATTTTTTTTTGTCTGAAAAGAGAGCTTATAGCCATATGACACTGGCTTCATCGTAGGCTGAAAATACTGCCTTGGCTAGGCTGAAAACTGAAAGAAAAAATTCAAATGAGATTTACCCATATGTAAGAGTGAGAGGAATATACTCAAACTTTTCTTGGCTGAATTTTAAGTGTTATAAAAAGTCTAGAAAACTGTTATAAAAAGCATAGGAAAAGAATGAAATTCATGTTCTTTTTTCTATGCTTTTTATAACACTTTGCTGCATCTCTAGACTTTTTATAACAGTGAGTGAGAATCATAATAAATTGAAGTAATAAATTGAAATAATTATAATTGAAGTGGCAGCAAATATAATTGAAGTGAGAATAAATAATATCTTATTGAAGGGTAAATTTTTATTATTGGGTCTCCGGAGTAAAATCGCTCGTTTTTGTATTGAAAGTAATTAACAAAAAATCTCGCTTGAAGAAATAAACAGAGCCCTAAAAAATCTCCATGTATAGAAGGATTTAATAGTCGGGAAACTCAACGGTGTGAAACAAGGACTTAGGTCAAACAGGATTTTTTAATGAGGAAGTTGCAAATTGAAAGGAAGAGAACAAAGAATTTTAATTTAACTAATGTTGACCATGTTTAATATTAAATACAATAAATTTCAATTAATTTAATTTTAATCATAATAAATTTTAATATTTCAAATATTTCCAACGGAATTCTTCTCCCCTCACAACTATCTGTTATAATAATCAGGTAATCGCTCTTACTCTCACATGCTATCTCTGTCCCACTGTATAACAGATTTCGTCATTTTCAGCCTAGCCAAGGCAGCATTTTCAGCCTACGATAAAGCCAGTGTCATAAGGCTATTACAGACGATAGTTTAACGTGACAACGTCATGAGAAAACATTGATGAAATGATTGCATACTTTTATGAATAAAATTGAATCATTTATATTAAATTATCATTATTTTGTATGGATACAAAAAGGAGTGAAATGAAATATTCATTTTGATTGATAAATTAGCTTCTACATCAACATCCACTGCCAAAGTTCTCCACGTTGAATTGTCGGACACAATCGTCTCATCAGAAACACAGGCAACGTCTGCTTGGCTGAAATTACATGCTTCACTGCTGATACAACGTTTAAAATTGTACTTGGTGCAGTGTATATTCATCCTGGAGCAAGTGTCTCAAACATTAGTGTATTGATGCACCAAGCACTCTTTCCGTACGCGCATAATAGGCAGTGTGTGCATCCGATCATGCAAGTTGATACCAATGTACCAATTCTTCTTTGTGGCGACTTCAACACAAACGTGAAAAATGATGATACATTCCTCAAATTCATGAAAGATATGTACAATCTCGAATGCACATCAGATGTTACTAAGTCAACAACGCTGAAAGGAACAACCCTCGATTTGACTTTTTCAAGGCACATTACACTTGAAACACTCCTATTCATTTCCTACTTTTCCTATAATCGTCCTATCCTTAACAGAATAACACAGATTGGAAGAAGTTAAATATCAGACATGTATAAAAGTTATAAATGAATTTGTTACTACACATTGTTACTTGTAAATAATCTGTTTATTAAAGTAATAAACATTTGAATTCATTAGTGCAAATAAAAGCTAATTTATCAATCAAAATGAATATTTAATTTCACTCCTTTTTGTATCCATACAAAATAATGTTAATTCAATATAAATGATTCAATTTTATTCATAAAAGTATGCAATGATTTCATTAATGTTTTCTCATAAAAGTATGCAATCATTTCATCAATGTCTCGAGCGTAACGGGACAATATCCCGAGCGTAACGGGAGAATGAGTCATCATTTTTCGTGCATGCAGCCGGCGTTCATCGTTTTAATAGACGTTGTCACGTCAAAATGGCGAAATTAAACATTTTATGAACTAAAAAGTAGAAAGTATGTTGGTCTTCTTCCCAAGAGGAGTTTTACTTTAGTTAGCCGTAATCAACAAATAATATCCGCAAATAATTAAAACAGTGAAACTTTATTTATTCACACTTTTTTAATAAATTTTATTACACCTTAATTTTTATAATTTTATTTTATTATATACACTATATATTAATGATTCTTTGCAATCATTAACTTCCCAGTATAGGAAGTTATTGTAATCGGTCCGAAAATCGAAATCGAAATTTTCGACGTATTTTCATCTTTCAAGGTCCCAGGAGCATTTTAAGCAAAAAATTGGGTGGAAGTATGTGTGTTTGTGTGTGCGTACGGATGTGGTCATTTTTTCCTACACGATATCGCGCGAACCAAAAAAGATATCGACTCGATGGAATGAGACATGTTCTAAACGAAGTGATCTTTTTTAGGTTCTACACAGCGATAGCCTGCCATCAAAACATCACTTGTCAAAATCCGACAACCTTTAAAAATCGTGTAAAAATTTCGTTACCCTTTACAAATATCACGAATTTTACAAACCTTGTATCAGTACTTTTTGACGGGGAATTGTTTTCTACGCATGATACATTTTCAGGAAATTGCGGTTTATCCCGGGATTTCCAGTAGTTACCGCAATATTTGTTTTTTTGGTAAAGTCTGACTTTGATTAGTTTTGCTA
This sequence comes from Thereva unica, assembly GCA_949987705.1. NCBI lineage: Eukaryota > Metazoa > Arthropoda > Insecta > Diptera > Therevidae > Thereva > Thereva unica. The sequence continues at coordinate 122,078,983 of OX465281.1, read as the reverse complement.
ATATCTTCGGAAAGTTTTGGAATTTCCAAATGAAGTCATTCGCTTCCCAGTTTATCAACGGCGACAGCGCTTCAGCACTCTCAATACGAATTCGAACACCCGCTTTAGGGTAGCGAACGCAATACGGAGGAAATTTTTGTTTGCTAACGTTCAGAAAAAACAAATTATCTAAAAAAATCTTGTGGATTTACAACTATTATAGTTATTTGAACTAGCTTCTCTACCAGTGCTAAACGTATAAATATTTTGTAAGAAGTCAGTTTATACCGTCTTCGTTCATCATACTGGGAAGTTGGACCAAAGGGGTCAAACCCACATCCCAACTAGTTTTCTTTTTTAAATTAAAATGTGATGACTGATTTTCTCTGGTTTGTTTTTATTTTCTAACTGGCACTGACAATCAATTAATTAATTAATTAATTTTTTCATTACTTGATGCAAGTCGGCTATGCTTTTGTGCAAAGTCTTTTGCAGTCAAGTAATAGTCGAGTAGTAGGACAATGTCCCTACATACCTAGTCCCCTCCCATCGTAGCGTTACCTGAAGTGTACCGAGCGAGTTGATGCTGCTTCAACGTTTCGGTTACACTCAAAAGCAGGTTTCAGTCTGTCAAGAGCTTTCGACTTGTTCGTGCCGTTTATCTTGACGACAAAATGTTTCCGTAATCTTTTGATAACCTTGAATGGGCCTTCGTATGGTGGTTCGAAAGGCCTCCGAGCGCTATCGGTACGTATGAAAACGTACTCCGCGTTCTCTAAGGCGTTCGGTACGTACACGTCATTCTGAACTGACTGTCGGGGCTGTATTGCTGACAGCCCTGTCATGTGCGTACGAAGCTGAGTTAGAAATTCTGAGTGCTCTATTGGGTTCTCATCCGTTGGGAAGGAAATTGAATTGGGGAGCCTCAGGTTTTGTCCATAGACAAGCTCTGCTGATGAGCATTGCATATCGGTTTTAATTGCCGAGCGGATACCTAATAAGACAAAGGGAAAATCTTCACTCCAATGAGTAGTGTTGTCCCGTGCCATTAAGGCCGCTTTTAATTGCCTGTGGAATCGTTCTACCATCCCATTTGCTTGTGGATGGTAGGCGGTTGTACGTATCCTATGCGTACCTAGAAGTCTTGTGACTTCGAATAATTTCGATTCAAATTGCGACCCTTGATCTGTTGTAATTTCAAGTGGTGCGCCAAATATTGGGACATACTCGGTGACCAAATGCTTGGCTACCGTAGTAGCGGAGATGTCCCGAATTGGATATGCTTCCGGCCATCTCGTAAATCGGTCTATGATTGTTAGGATATATGAATATCCTCGAGATGGGGGTAATGGTCCAACAATATCCATATGGATATGTTCGAATCTATTATTCGGTAAATTAAAAGCTTCATGTGGAGATTTGGTGTGTCACGAAACTTTAGATTTTTGACAACCTATACAGGATCTAGACCAGTTGTTACAGTCTTTGTTAATCGCTGGCAAAAATATTTTTTAGTGATAGCTTGCCTTGTGGCGCGTATGCCTGGATGCGACAAGCTATGTTCAGCATTGAATGCTAATTTTCTTAATGATGAAGGTATATATGGGCGTAATGTACCCGTGCTAATCTCACACCAAACTTCATGAGCTGTGAAAGGGATTGGTGTGAGTATTAGTTTTACCTTTGAGCTACTACTGGGATGCTCTTGGAGTCGTTGTAACTCTTTGTCACCTTCTTGTGCTTTCGCCAGATGTGGCAAATCGAAGGTGATTGTGTCAACGTTGTCGGCCGCTAATGTGCGAGATAAATAATCTGCGACAACGTTTTGTTTCCCAGAGACATGTCTAGTCTTACTAGAGTGTTTTAATATAATATCATACATGGCGCAGTCGGTCAGAGAAAATAGTTATACATTTAGCACTAGTGGAAAATTGGCTAGTATCAGAACTGATGACAAAGCAATCCCGAGAAAAGCTAGTTCAAATAATTATAATAGTAGTAAATCCACCAGATTTTTCTAGAGAATTTGTTTTTCCTGAACGTTAGCAAACAAACATGTCCTCCGTATTTCGTTCTGCACTAAAGTGGGGAACACTAACGAAATTTTGAAAGGTTGTCGGATTTTGACAAGTGATGTTCTTTTCGAAGGCTATCGCTGCGCAGAACCCAAAAAAAGATCACTTCGTTAAGAACGGGTCTCATTGCATCGAGTTTATTAGATATTAGCAAAACTTGTGAATTTAAGGTCTTTCTGACAATTAGCCGACCGAATATTATGAAATTTTTTTCAGATCATTTCTTCGTTAATATTTTTTTTTTTTTCGGAACCTCAATGAAGTCGATATAGTTTTTAGTTCGCGCGGTATCGTGCAGGTACAAAAATCATAAACGTCGTTTAAACAAAAAAAACGCTTCGACCGAATTTTATGAAAATCTTTTCAGATCATATTTTGGTTAATACTCTTCGAACGGCACCTCAACTAAGTCGATATCATTTATAGTTCGCGCGATATCGTGCAGGTACAAAAATCACTAATGTCATTCAAACGAAAAACCGAAATTTTATGAAAATCTTTTCATATCATATTTTGGTTAATACTCCTCGAACGGCGCGTCAACTAAGTCGATATCTTTTATAGTTCGCAATATAGTGCAGGTACAAAAATCACTTATGTCATTTAAACGAAAAACTCGACAGAATACAGTAGAGGAAATAATTATAAAATCGTTTCCAATATCTTCTTATCCATATCCACAAAAGTTCCTGGGCTTCAGTTTTATTTTGGGAAATTCTTGAAATTATTTCCCCATTTAGACCCTTCATGATAAGTACCGTTACATGTCTTCAAATTCCCTTATGGAAGTAGGAGCATCTCATTTGTGTTATAGATTTTATATTTATTTCCCTTACAACCTGACTCAATTTATATTTTTAAACCCATATTTCAATAAAATTCAATTAATACATACATATATCACCCTTTTCTGATTTCTTTAAAATGAAAGGTGATACTAACTCATACGTTTTCAAAGTTTTTAATAATAAGTTGAAACATGCCTTTTAAAAGAAAAAGCGTTAACGATTTTATAATTATTTCCCCGACTGTATTATAAAATAAAAATCTTTTGAGATTATATTGTAGCTAATACGTTTCGAACGGCACCTCAAGTAAGTCAATATCCTTCGTTGTTCGGGCGATATCGTGAAGGTACAAAAATCACTTGCGCCGCTTAAACAAAAAAACGGCTGGACCGAATTTTATGAAAATCTTTTCAGATCATATTTTGGTTAATACCCTTCGAACGGCACGTCAACTAAGTCGATATCTTTTATAGTTCGCGCGATATCGTGCAGGTACAAAAGTCACTTATGGCTTCGAACGGCATCTCAAGTAAGTCAATATCCTTCGTGGTTCGGGCGATATCGTGCAGGTACAAAAATCACTTACCTCGCTTAAACAAAAAAACGGCTCGAATTTTATGAAAATCTTTTCAGATTATATTTCGGTTAATACGCTTCGAACCTTCAACGAAGTCGATATCTTTTTTGGTTCGCGCGATATCGTGCAGGAAACGTAGGCACACACACATATACTTCCTCCCAATTTTTTGCTTAAAATGCTCTTGGGATCTTGAAAGATGAAAATACGTCGAAATTTTCGATTTCGATTTTCGGACCGATTACAATAACTTCTTATATTGAGAAGTTAATAATTTAAATATTGACTTTAAATTAGCTTCCGGGTCAGATGTAAATACAATCCTTATAACATTTCTAGATCAAATTCCCAAGTTTAAAATTAATAAAAAATTAATCAAATTGCGAGCGTATGGGGGTTCACTAATTGAAACATTAGGAACAGTAAAACTTAAATTTATAACAAATAACAATACAGAAATCTTAGATATTATGGTGATAACATGTGACAGAACACCAATATTAGGTCTTCCGGGTTGTTTAAAGCTAAATCTTATTAAAAGAGTTGAAACTATTGAACTTAAAAGTAAAAAGGATTTAATTAGAATTTATTCAGATGTATTTGAGGGCATAGGAACATTCACACATAATTTTAAAATACAATTAAAAAGTGACTGCACACCGGTTGTATCGCCACCTCGAGGTATACCGTTAATTTTTAAAGAAACAGTTAAAAGAGAATTAGACAAATTGTGCGAAAGAGGAATAGTGGAAACAGTAGAGGAACAAATAGAATGGGTTTCAAATATAGTAATAACTAGCTGGAACCCGGTGCGCCTCGCTGCCCAAATAAGCCAATAGTATGGCGTGCGCCAAAACAATTGGGAATCTCAAAATCGATGGGCACTGATAGTCTCAAATCCCGGGATACAAGTACATTCGTAAAGAAAAGTGTAACTCCGTTCGTTTAAAAACCCAAATCACTTGCTCATTTATATCCCTAATCACAATTCAGCGGTCTCACTGCCACTCTTGTCATGGTCAGATGCTATGAGGGAGTGTTTTTGCCCGTAAATGAATTTCGAAGAAGAAATTACAATGCACGTCCGCTTGAACTTTATCCATACACGAAATTTTAATGGGTGTGAAATTGTCAGTTCGCCGCCTGTGTTTATATTTCCAATTCTTTTGGTACGCGCTATAGCTTCCGTTTATTTTGCAGTTGAGGTGATAAGAATTTTAATATACAGTAGGAGCCATTTTCGTATTTTTGATTCCGAATAATATCGATGCTATCGATTGAAATTTCGCTATTTGAAACGACCAAAAGTTGGTTTTTTCAATACTGTTCCATAGATGTGATGCTTTCAAGCATGCATCCGTTCAGCTCATTTGCAGGCTTTGATCGAAGTATACCAGGCAAAGTTGAGCAAGTAGTGTCAGAGCGCCTACCATGGATTAGGTTTTCCTCGGAAATCTTGAAAAGCCCTGTCATGCGCTTCGACCTATTTTTTATAGGCCATGGTGCATTCGCTCCAAAATAATAATTTTGCACGGATGTGGCAATACGGGAGTTTTTACTGATGTTACATGTAGGTGTTTCTCTCTGGTTCAAATTCAATAGGAACTTGGGTGCTCAATACACTAAACATCCACCATCAAGTAGCGTTGATGCAATTCCCGATGATGTCACACTTCACACTATGAATGGAGACAGTTAATACGTTCAATAAGCAACGTTTGGCAACATTGGGCGAACTTTTCAAACATTTAACGGCATGATAAAGAGTAATTTTTCCGTAAGAAATATGAAAAAAAATATGTCCCATGCAAAATTATTGTATGTTGAAAAATCAAGCACCTTGAAATCTATGCAAATTTCCAGGTACCATAGCTCAAAAAGAAAAAGCGACGAACATCTGATTTTTGAATTTGTCGTCTTTTTAGTTTCGAGACCTTTCATTTAAGCCATACATTGCTAAAATCAGGCACATGCAGCCGAAGTTACTTCAATCCAAGTTCAGAGAACCGCGTCCTTCGCGATAAATCTGATTTTTTCAACAAAATTGTACGGCAACTATCCGTAAATAAACTCCGATCGATCTGAAACTTTGGAAATCGTATTTTTTTCGGAAAAAAACCAAAATAAAATGGATCTGACTTCTTTAGCAGAAATTTGAAGAGTACCTCCCATACAAAAGTTTCGGATTTTTCTATATCAGTACTCTACAGCTACCCGAAGGTTTCGAGATAGCCTGTATGTTATTCTGAAGTATGAGCTATATTATTGTAAAGTTTCATTAAAATCTATTCAGTAGTTTTTGCGTGAAAGAGTAACAAACATCCATACAAACATTCGCGTTTATAATATTAGTAAGATAGCCTATAGCAAAAAACCTGTGTGCGTTGCAAGGCTTTTAAATAAAAAAAAAATTATGTGTGCGTTGTACGCGGTAGGAAAAAAAACAATAAATCTGGAAAAAAATTCCCTCTTCCCAATCTTATCGGTGATTCAATTAGAACAGCGTTATGTATTCAAGTAGATGCATTTAACATGTAACTTCTCGGTGAATTGGAATTTTAACTTTCTCTTTTCGGTTAGCCGTTACACTGCTCCTTTCTTACTCAGTATTCGTCCCGAACACAGCTTCCTCCAGGTCCCATTTTTTCCGATCGAACTTTTTGGAAGCGATAGATGACATCGTTTAACCTCGTGATGACAATGTAGGGGCGCACAAATTTGCAAACTTCGACTCTTTCTACCGTTTTTACTGTTTCTATACTGGTTAGAGGGAATTTTAGAAATTTACTACATTTCAGAATGTGGCTTGGGAAAATTCGTGCGTCATATTGGACCCGCAATTTTGAATTTATAAGCTTTGATCATAAATTCTTTGTTTGCCCTAAAAGCCCCCAGATACCGATTTTCATTGGAATCGGAACACAATTGGCAAATTCGTCGGCCATATTGGCACGGCCATTTTGAATTTATAAGTTTTGACCACAAATTCGTTATTAGCGACCTTAAAAACCTCTATATACCAACTTTCATTGAAATCGGAACACAATTTGCGTGGCCATTTTGAGTTTTCGGCGGCCATGTTGAATTTTTTTATAAATTATAGCCTATATGTTATTCTGATATATGAGCTATATTATTGTAAAGTTTCATTAAAATCCATTCAGTAGTTTTTGCGTGAAAGAGTAACAAACATACATACAAACATTCACGTTTATAATATTAGTAAGATAGAAAACCCTAGTAAGTCAATACGCATCTTCTTACACCCAAGACACACCAGCACTCTTAGTCTTGATTATAACGTCAAAATGACGCAAACCCATACAAAAGATATGGAAATAAAATGCAGTCTACGTCATTCTGACGTCATAATCAAGATTAAGAGTGCTGATGTGTCCCGGGTATTAGCCCCACGTAATCTAAACATGGCTCTTAAAGAACATTAACTGTAGGTATATACAGCACCAGAAATAATCGCAAAACTAACAAATAAAAAATATTTCACAATGCTTGATGAAAAGGACGGATTTCATCAAGTGCAACTGGATACTCAATCAATTAAAGTGTGTACTTTTACAACACCTTTTGCTTTTGGTTGTTATCGGTATAAAAGATTACCGTTTGGGCTTAAAATAGCCCCAGAGGTTTTCCAACTATTAAATGAAAAACAACTTCGATGGTATACCGAACGTCATCATATACATTATATCATCGCTACTGAAACATTAGAGAATCGCTAAGACACTGTAAGAAAAGTGCTGCAAAGATCACGTGAATCAAATATAAAATACAATATGGATAAAACACAATTCTGTGTTACTAAAGTAAAATACTTAAGACATATCATTAGTAGTAATGGAGTAGAAATAGATAAAAGCCGAGTGGAAGCAATTAAAGCGTTGCAACCACCTGAAAATAAAAAACAGTTACAAAAGTTATTTGGAGTTATAAATTATATAAGAGTCTTTGTCCCCAATCTAGCAGATATATCAAAATCACTTCGTGATTTACTAAAGAAAAATATTATATATCAATGGCTTCCTCAGCATACAGAATGCTTAAACAAAATAAAAGAATTGATTGCTAAAGCCCCTACACTAAAAATATTTGATCCAAAACAAGCAATTGCGCTTCAAACAGATGCTTCACAGAATAGTGTAGGAGCATGTCTAATGCAAAATAAAAAACAGAGACAGAACAAAATTATTCACAAATTGAAAAAGAATTGTTAGCCATAGTTTTCGGGTGCCAAAAATTCCACAATTATATTTATCGTCGCCATATAACAGTGATAACGGATCCTAAACCACTTTTAGGAGTACTAATTAACGATATAGGTAAAATGCCTGCAGGTAAATTACAACGAATGAAACTTAAATTATTAAAATATAATGTCAATGTGCAATATTTACCGGGCAAATACATGCATATAGCTGACTATCTGTCTCGAAATTACATACATACATAACACAAACAATGAACCAGAGATATCTGATCTAAATCATGTCGTACATTCAATTAATGTAAGCCCTAGTCAATAACAACAAATTAAATTATTAGTCCATGGAAATGGCACTTTAACATTGCAAAAATGCAGGACAAGGTTTTATTTTTGGGATGTGCTGCACATGTTTTCCAAGATGGCGGCCAAATGGGGGGATTAGAATCCCGAAAACTCAAACTTAAGCTCACACTGACCCAACCCCCCCCCCCCCCCACCATCCCAACACATCCCAAAAATAAAACCTTGCCCTGCATTTTTGCAATGTTCAAGTACCATTTCCATGGACTATATACGCTATACAGGCTCCTCAACTTAATGAACTGAGGAATACCTTCATGAATGAGTGGGCTAACGCAAAAAAGACACTCCCGGAAAATATAAACGAGTTCTGGAAATTCCGTGATCGATTATACACTGAGGAAGGTATTATATTTTTTGACAGCAGATTATTGGTGAAAATCTGCTATAAAAAACAAAACGGCATTGGAAGTAATTAGTAAGCTAGACACTTTTTTCCTATTTAGGTTGTAGGGACATCGTCCTACTACTCGACTATTACTTGACTGCAAAAGTCTTGGCACAAAAGCATAGCCGACTTGCATCAAGTAATGAAAAAATTAATTAATTAATTAATTGACAATCAATTAGAAAATAAAAACAAAACCAGAGAAAATCAGTCATCAATTTAAAAAAGATCATTTGATTTTTTTTCTCTGCTTGGATATTGGTTTATTTTCTTCTTTGCTACGGTGATCCGCTGATATCTGAATATGCAAGATAATATGGATGAATCTTTCATCATCGATTTGGAAGAGTCATTGCCCAGTCTGGAACAGAGACGGCCGGCTCGAACGTGGAGCTCGGGCAGAAGTTGAAGTAGCCTCCACGGCAAGGTTCAACCTGCCCGAGTTCCACCAGAGCGACCCGGCCGTCTGGTTTTATCAGGCTGAGGCCCAATTTGGGCTGAACGGGATAACTTCGAACAAAACGAAGTTGTCCCACATTGTGTCCGCTCTCCCGACAGAGGCAGCCAAGATCCTCTTGCATGCTTTTCCGGACCTCAGCTCTGCCAGCTATACTGAGGCTAAGAGGCGGTTGTTGGAGCGATATGGTTTATCGACCAGGAACCGCCTCGAGCAGCTGTTGGCGGCGCATGAGCCCGGTGACCGCAAGCCCTCAGATTTCCTGAGGGGATTGCAGAGTCTGCCAGGGACTGTCTCGGGGATGGGGAGGAGCTCATCCGGAGTCTTTGGGAGCGCAGGCTTCCCAGAGATATCCAGATGGTGCTTGCCGCATCCGCGGATCAGTCCTTAACACAACTATCGAGGCTAGCGGATGCCGTGTGGGAGATCACTGCCCGGTCAGCCCCCGCTCAGGTGTCTGAAGTTGGGCACTCGTCGTCCCTGGAGCGGGTCGTGCAGTCTCTCCAACGCGAAGTGCAGCAATTGCGTGCACTCGTGCTGGGGAGGGGGCAGGGTCAGAGCCAGGGGTCGGTGGGAGGGTCTACTGGTCCACGGTAATGGAGCCGATCCCCGGTTCAACAACCGAAGACTCCATCGGCGGAGACCAAGGTTCCCACCAATAGAGGAGCGACCCCCAAAACCTCATCCACGACGCAAGCCCTACCGGGGACGCACTGCTACTATCACTCGCTACGGTAGTGGGGCAGAGCGGTGCACCCCGCCGTGTGCCTTTAAGGGTCCTGGCTCTACAGCCAAGAAGGACCGGAGGATGAAAGGGGCCCAACTCCCAAAAAATTAAATTAGCGGGGAGTCGCCACATCCGCGGGCGTCTCTAAGCAGAGACGCACGTGCAGATTATATGTCCGAGACCAACATAACCAGATCTAATTTTTAATCGACTCTGGCGCGGACATATCTTTAGTTCCAAATCACACTTTTAGGGTACAAACAACATGCCCTAATTTACTTCTGCGGGCCGCAAATGGATCCAAGATCCAAAGTTTTGGCACGAAGTTGCTGGAACTGAACCTAGGTCTTCGCCGACGGTTCATCCACAACGTCATAATAGCCAACACTAACAAAGCTATACTTGGTGCGGACTTCCTCACGAAGTTCGAACTCATCCTCGACTTCAAAAGGCGAGTATTAGTTGACTCACAAACCAGTCTTCGGACTGACGTCTGTGCAACTGGTGAGTATATGATCGAGAGCTTGGAATGCCAACATCTTGGCAAATATAAAGAATTGTTAATGAAGTGCTCTTCTTTAACACAACCACCTAATTTTAACCTACCGGTTAAACACAATGTACAACACCACATTGTTACTAATGGGCAATTACCTTTCGTTACCGCTCGTAGACTTCATCCTGAGAAGCTCAAGGTGACGAAATTGGAGTTTGAACACACGGTTCAATTAGGGATTTGTCAACCTTCGTCGTCTCCCGCAGCATCTCCACTTCATTTGGTCCCTAAACGGGATACAAATGATTGGACGCCATGCGGAGAACCATCACGGATGCACGATTTTTGCGAAGCTGGATTTGGTGCGTTCGTATCATAATATCCCCATTGCACAAGAAGACGTGCATAAGACTGCCTTAATAACACCCTTTGGTCTGTTTGAGTTTACTCGCAAGCCATTTGGTTGAAGAAATGCAGCCCCCAGTCATTTCAAAGATTTGTGAATGAAGTCACAAGAGACTTAGACTTCATTTATGTCTATCTAGACGATATACTTATCGCTAGTAGATCCGAGGATGAGCATCTCACTCTTCTCGAAGTACTGTTTAAACGCCTTGAACTTTGGGTTAACCATAAAGTTATCAAAATGCGTTTTTGGGGTCAGTGAGATCATGTTTTTGGGACTTAGTATCGGCAAGGATGGAATCCTTCCATCACCCGAACTTGTCCAAGCAATTAATGACCTCAAAACTCCAACAACAGTTAAACAAATTCAAAAATTTATAGGAATGGTGAACTTTTATCACCGGTTTATTCCTAAATTAGCACAAATGTTAGTGCCAATTAATGAACATTTGAGGGAACTCCTTAATTGTTCATCAACAAAAAAAAATAAGGAACAACTTCCTTGGCCTACAGAATGTCAACAAACCTTCCTCGACGTGAAAGCCGCAATGGCTGCAGCAGTTATGCTGATACACCCACTAGAGGATGCTAAATATAGCGTCACAACTGATGCTTCCGACTTTGCTATTGGAGCTGTGCTGGAACAATTTAACGGTCACAGATGGCAACCATTAGCTTTCTTTTCTAAGAAGTTGTTATCTGCTGAACGAAATTATTCTGCGTTGATCTCGAACTTCTCGCAATCTTTGCAGTAATAAAACATTTTCGGTACTTTGTTGAAGGAAGAAATTTTGTGGTCTACACTGACCATAAACCATTAATACATGCCCTCCACACAAAAACCGAAAGATCTCCCCGCCAAACAAGACACCTGAGCCTAATTTCCCATTTCACAACAGACATCAGACATGTCTCTGGGAAACAAAACGTTGTCGCAGATTATTTATCTCGCTCTTTAGCGGCCGACAACGTTGACACAATCACCTTCTATTTGCCACATCTGGCGAAAGCACAAGAAGGTGACTTCTTCTTCTTCTTCTTCTTTGATCCGTTAGCTGGCGGTCCGAGCGGGACGTCCCCGCAACGGATACGCTGCTGTCGGTGCCGCTGGGTCCCGAACTCTATTCACGATTCGCTTCCATTCTTCTCGGTTTTTGGCGGTGTCTCGAGCCTCGGTAACTGATAATCGTTGATTCTTTAAGTCACCCTCGATATTCTTCAACCAGGTTTTCTTCGGTGCCGATCGCTGTATTCTCCAGTCTGCAGGATGGTCTCGCCAGAGAAGTTTACGTGGCAAGCGGTTATCATCCATTCGGCAAACATGTCCAAACCACCGTAGTCGACGTTTTTGCATTTCTTCGACAAAGAGTTACAACGACTCCAAGAGCATCCCAGTAGTAGCTCAAAGGTAAAACTAATACTCACACCAATCCCTTTCACAACTCATGAAGTTTGGTGTGAGATTAGCACGGGTACATTACGCCCATATATACCTTCATCATTAAGAAATTTAGCATTCAATGCTGAACATAGCTTGTCGCATCCAGGCATACGCGCCACAAGGCAAGCTATCACTAAATAATATTTTTGGCCAGCGATCAACAAAGACTGTAACAACTGGTCTAGATCCTGTATAGGTTGTCAAAAATCTAAAGTTTCTAGACATACCAAATCTCCACATGAAACTTTTAATTTACCGAATAATAGATTTGAATATATCCATATGGATATTGTTGGACCATTACCCCCATCTCGAGGATATTCATATATCCTAACAATCATAGACCGATTTACGAGATGGCCGGAAGCATATCCAATTCGGGACATCTCCGCTACTACGGTAGCTAAGCATTTTGTCACCGAGTATGTCCCAAGATTTGGCGCACCACTTGAAATTACAACAGATCAAGGGTCGCAATTTGAATCGAAATTATTCAATGAAGTCACAAGGCTTCTAGGTACGCATAGGATACGTACAACCGTCTACCATCCACAAGCAAATGGGATGGTAGAACGATTCCACAGGCAATTAAAAGCGGCCTTAATGGCATGGGACAACACTACTCATTGGAGTGAAGATTTTCCCTTTGTCTTATTAGGTATCCGCTCGGCAATTAAAACCGATATGCAATGCTCATCAGCAGAGCTTGTCTATGGACAAAACCTGAGGCTCCCCAATTCAATTTCCTTCCCAACGGATGAGAACCCAATAGAGCACTCAGAATTTCTAACTCAGCTTCGTACGCACATGACAGGGCTGTCAGCAATACAGCCCCGACAGTCAGTTCAGAATGACGTGTACGTACCGAACGCCTTAGAGAACGCGGAGTACGTTTTCATACGTACCGATAGCGCTCGGAGGCCTTTCGAACCACCATACGAAGGCCCATTCAAGGTTATCAAAAGATTACGGAAACATTTTGTCGTCAAGATAAACGGCACGAACAAGTCGAAAGCTCTTGACAGACTGAAACCTGCTTTTGAGTGTAACCGAAACGTTGAAGCAGCATCAACTCGCTCGGTACACTTCAGGTAACGCTACGATGGGAGGGGACTAGGTATGTAGGGACATTGTCCTACTACTCGACTATTACTTGACTGCAAAAGACTTTGCACAAAAGCATAGCCGACTTGCATCAAGTAATGAAAAAATTAATTAATTAATTAATTGATTGTCAGTGCCAGTTAGAAAATAAAAACAAAACCAGAGAAAATCAGTCATCACATTTTAATTTAAAAAAGAAAATAATTTAAAAGAATCATTAATATGTAGTGTATATAATTAAATAAAATTATAAAAATAAAGGTGTAATAAAACTTATTAAAAAAGTGTGAATAAATAAAGTTTCACTGTTTTAATTATTTGCGGATATTATTTGTTGATTACGGCTAACTAAAATAAAACTCCTGTTGGGAAGAAGACCAGCAAGGTATACCGCGTATTATTGTTGTAGACAATGTACCATTTGGATCCTTTTAGTTTAAAACCTTTTGTCAAGAATTAGATATAGATCTCAATACCACCAGTCCACGCTATCCACAATCAAATGCATTTGCGGAAAGAATGGTTATAATAGCACAACAATTACTTAGGAAAGCGTTAGATACCCACAATGAATTGTGGTTAAGTCTTTTAGAATATCGTAATACGCCAACACACAAACTAGGATTAGGTCCTACGCACTTATTAATGGGAAGGGAAACAAGGTCGATTATACCAGGAAAAGATGAAAATTTTAATAATGATTATGATTCAATAGTAAAAAGTAGATTTAAAGAAAAGATAAATAAATTATTGCAAATATTATAATAGAAAAACTCAAGAAAGAAACACTAATTTTCAAATAGGTGAAAGAGTTTGGTTTAGAAATGGTAAAGTATGGGTTATTGCCAAAATAAATGGTAAAGATAAATCACCACACTCATACTTGATAGAACTGCCAGACGGTACCACTCTTCGCCGAAACACAATTACATTGCGCAAAGTAACCGGAAAATAAACAGATTTTAAATGGTTTTGATAACATGCTGCCTAGTTTATACAAATAGAATAAGAAGAAATCTTATTGTCTTTAATTTTTATTATATATTATCAATAACTTTCTTATATTATCTTAATATGCAGGTTAGCTTATAATAATAAAATAAGTAAATCTCTAGTCTATTTACAAAAGCTGGAACTATCAATTTTTGGAATATTAATTCAAAAAAAAAAAAAAAAAATAAACTAACCAAAATTTAAAAAAAGGGAGTAGAGAAAAATAAGGAATAAGAATTTTTTTTTACGAGGGATGGTGAGAATCTTCCATAGACACCGCTGAGGATCCGCACTCAGACGGTAGTGTCAGATTCCTACTGACTAAACTCATTACCCCTTTCGGTGACGCTTGACCCGCCCGGCACCACCGTGAGGTATTACTTCAGGCGGGCGTCACCAACAAGACCCTTGGTCCCATCAACCGGCGCGGCATCAACAAGACTTGCGTCCCTCCCATTTGGCAGAAGCATGCTAGGGCTCGGCGGAGACTGATCGGATATCAGTCTCCGATTTCTTATTAATCAGGATGGTCTGGACAAAACACCCCACCCTCCTCCATTCCGCGGGGCCTCGGAGCATAACCCCGACAACTGTGTCTGGGGTCACGCTTCCGAGCTCCTATTCCATCGCGTTTCTGTCGTCCGCCCACTACGTGCATTCAAAGAATGTATGGTGGGCGTCGTCCGAAGCGGAGTCCCCGTAGGGGCATGCGGCATCCGCCACCTTACCCATCTTCTTCAGGTACGCACGGAACAGACCGTGCCCCGTCAGAAACTGGGTAAGGTAGTAATCCACCTCCCCGAACTCCCTGTTCACCCAGGTGATCAGGTGGCCGATCAGGCGGGCTGTCCACCTGCCCCTAGTGTCACCTTCCCAGCGCGTTTGCCAGACCTCCATCGTGTGGGCCCTAGCAGCCCTCGCCGCCTCCTTTTTGCCCACCCTGCTCCTTTCTCGGCGAACGGACAATCTCTCCTGGGCCAGTAGGTCGATTGGAATGACTCCGGCGACCACCAGCACTGCACGGAGACCGTGCGGTAGAAACACGCGACCCGGGGAGCTCCCCGTCTTTGTACTGCGGCCATGCGCTTGCGGTACTTCTCGTACCGCAGCGCGTCCGCCCAAACCTCTGCTCCGTAGAGCATTATGGACTCAGCCGTGCTCAGGAGTAGGCGTCGCATGCAGGGTCTGGGGCCATGAACGTTGGCCATGATCCTGCTAAGCGACGCCACTACCGCAGCTGCCTTGTCCGCCGCCCGCAGTAAGTACATGCACCCCGAAGGATAACTTGTTATCCAGCATCACTCCGAGGTACTTTACAGCCCTCGACGATTCGATTATCGCGGTTCCCACCCCGAAATTGCGCACCATGTTGATGCGCTTCTTCGTAAGCAACACGATCTCTGTTTTGTTCCAGAAGGATATTCTCCGCATTGCCTGGTTGAGGCGCATCTGCGCTGCATCGACGTCCCTCGCAGTGATAATCACTGCGACGTCGTCTGCATACCCAACCAGGCAAACACCCTCAGGCATCTCCAAACGCAGGAGCCCGTCATCGGAGATATTCCAGATGTCGGGCCCCAGAATAGAGCCCTGGGCGGCCCCAGATGTAATCTCCCTTCTAAGCAAGCCATCGGTGGTCTCGTACTCGATGAAGCGCTCATTCAGATAGTCCCCCAGCATCCTTTGCAGGTACTGAGGAAGTCTGAAGTCGCGCTCCATCACCCTCAACGCCCTGTCCCCCCTGACCGAATTGAACGCGTTTTTCACGTCCAAAGTGGCCAGGAGGCACACGTGCCGGGAGAAGTGATTCCCCCGTTCCGTTGACCTGGCAGCCTCGACCACCTGTTGGACCGCATCAATAGTAGAGCGGCCCGGTCGGAAGCCGAACTGTCTGGCTGCCAAGTCTCCCGCCGCGCGTATGGCCTCGTGAAGTTTCTCCAGTAGCTTCCCGGTCGTGTCCAGCATACACAGAGGTCTGTAGGACGCCGCCGTTTCTGTCGCCCCCCCACCCTTACTCATCAGTACAAGACGTGCGACTTTCCAGCGAGCAGGAAATCTGCCCGCCTTCAGGCACGCGTTGTACATGTCCAGCAAGAGAGAGGGGTGACTGGAAGCCACTGCCTTCAGTATTTCTGCTGGAAGGCCGTCTGAACCAGGAGCCTTCCGGTTACGCATCGAACGAGCGGCCACTATAAGCTCCTCTTCACTGAAGGGGGGGTTTCCAGATCGGAGAGCAGTGGTCGCTCGAGCGGTCGCCGCGGATGGGTGGGGAAGAGAGTATCCACAATATCGCCCAAGGTGGCTGGATCCATAGGGGATCCTTGGGTGAAAGCCCCGAGCCGCCTTGTGACGATCCTGTACCCTAGTCCCCACGGATCTCGGTCCACATCCCGCATGAGGGCTAGGGTGGAGCACAAATGTATGGCGAAATTTTTTTTTTATATTTAGGTTTCTAAGTGCAAGGGATTTATGCCTTATGTAAAAACATAAAAGTATTCCAATTTTCATAAGAATTGAATATTGTTTTCTACCTCCGAAACCGCATTTAAAATTTTGAAATTCTTGAAAATACTACTCCTTTTCTCATATCTATATTTAGTAGACATTAAAGGTTAATAGGCGCAAAAAAATACACAATGTAATGTTCACACAAGTAGTAATGTAATAAATGCAAAAATATGAAAGTTACATAAAAAACATACATGTTGAAACACCTTTAATTTGGCTGAAAATGACATTTTGTATCGAATTTAGGCATTTTGTCTCTTGATTCCAATTTTGCCCTGATGGCACCTAATCGCGATTTTTTAGTACATTGAGAAATAGCTGCTTCTGTTGTAATCTTCACGGCTCGTTCTACTGCCTACGTATGACATGGAAGACGCAAAAATGTTATCTGTTCGGGTAAAACATAAGAAAACAATTTAAAAAGACTTTATAATAAAACAATTTATTGACCGACCAATTTGAATGTTAAATAAGTACTAAATATTTAATTTAATTTTAACTTACATCTAGGTACAAATATTTTTACACATAATTTGCTGGATTAGCACAATTGATTTGCGCGTGCATGGTGTCCATTTGCACCCGCAAGTTTCCATCAATTTATAAATTCCGCCTGGCGGATATCCGCCGCATGCAGGTATCAAATTATAATTATGCATCAATATTTGCAGTAAAAAATATAAATTTAATATTATTGTTCTTGAACATGCTCCCCGCGAGAGGTTGTTTGCAGAAAGGGTTAACGTCTTGGGGTAGGTTGTGGATGCATTGTTCTGGAAATTGTAGGAAGTTGGAATTCAGGAGTGCCTACTCGATGGATTCTCTGCTGCCGTTTCCTATAGAGGTAAATAAGCCCTATGGTCAAGCATGTTCCTATAAAAATATAAGAAATGGAATAGTGATGAATGTCATGCGCATTTATTTGATGCAGTTGACCTTGTGCTTCCCTTTGTTTCTGATATTTGATTGCTTGCTCCAATTCTGACATGTCACTGAATATAAGTGGAATGTTCGCTGAGGATGTTTTCAAGCTTGGACCGCTGTTACTCATGGGCATGTTAATTGGTGCTGTGGGCGTGTAGGAAGATCTTATGCTACCTCCGAATATATGGTATGAGGTGATCACCATGGAATCTTGTTTGAGTGTGCAGCCCGGCTGCAATTCTAATATTCCCGAGCCATTGAGTGTGTATGGATGTACTACACTGCCGCAGATCACATCGAAATTGTAATCATCCTTGAGGCAGTAGATCCACCGATTTGGGGACTGCATCGAGATCCACAGATTTACTGGGTCCATCGTGTCAATTTTGCAGTATTCGGATAAAGTCTGTTGCCGTGTTAGAATACTCATTTCACATCGGCCAACTACGGATTTGTGGTTGTATAAGGGAAAGGACTGTTGGCAAAGTCTTCGGTTATTCTCTGTTGGAACACAGGATTCAACCTGTGCTTTACTCAATGGGACATAGTAATCCCTGTGCAAGCTAGTCACTAGATACTCTGCTACTGAGTGTACGTATATGTATTTACCGTCGTCTAGGATTGGAGTAGGAATCAATTTAAATAGCTGGAGACGTTCAATGTTAGGAAGAGGTAGAGATATGTCAAATAATATATAGCGCTCCATGACCTTAGATCTTATTTTCATTAAATTGTAGGTCTGTAGGATACCCTTCTGGTCTGTGCTGCCAGGAATCGTTACTGTTTCTGGTATGTTTTCTCGAATAAGTGCTAATTGGGATCTTAGTTGTTCGGGTGTAAGTAAGAGCGGGCTAACTTTCTCGTGCTGAGTATCTGTTATAAGTTGAAACAGAGCTTCTTGAGTATTTTGGTAGGCTAGCAACATCAAGGTTGTATGAAACATCGCCGTAGTAAACGCTTCATACCTGTCACGTTTGGCCACTTCTTGATTTGTGTTATTGATAGTACGCTGAATCGCTGCCAACTGATGCTTTAATGCCAGAAATTGGTCCGAGATTGCCTTATTATTTTTCTTGATAATGTTGCTTGTTGAGTCCGCAATAGACGTTTGATTACGAATAAGTTGAAGGAGATGGTTCTCGTTATCCTTTACTAGGTTGATTTGCTCTTCGTATTTTCGGGCAAATTCGTCATCAAGAATCCCAAATAATCCATGGGCAACATTTCCGACAATATTGAGTGGTGATCGTCGATTCCTTAATTTATTGTTTAAATCCTTGCCTGTAATAAGTTCGTTTTTATGTTCTATCTCTTGTAAGGAGTGTTGCAATTGCTCAAGTAGTACTGGACAGAAGTTCACCTCAGTCAAGTGTGAGCTACAGAGACCTTCTATTTGTTGGATGCTACCCTTTATCCCCGCGTATTCTTTCCAATAGCTCTCCAAGTCATAGTAAACGATTATTTTCCATGCATTATTTACTAAGTTAACGTATCCTAAATCTTCAAAATATACCCCTGCTCGTGCTGTCAAGGGATGTGTTACTAAGGATTTATTTAAGGCGTATGATGGACTTATTACTAGTAATAATACTAGCAGAGATTGTAACAAAAGTGGGGCTGAGTATCGACCTCGTGACCTCTTCGTTTCCGGTACTTGCTGATCATTTCTGTTGATCATTTGCGACTCTTCTGCCGGTAATTCTGTCGATGCTGCTGAGTCATCCTCGTCCTGCGAAACTGGTAGACGCGCCAATTTAGTGATTGGTCTTTTAAATTTGCCTTTACCGGTAGCTACTGTTGCGACTCGGACTTGGCTGTCTGGTCCAGGATGAGTTTCTACCACCCTTGCTAGCGGCCAATGTGTTGGAGGAGTTTGTTCATCGGTTAGTAGGACGATGTCTCCTATCTTGATATTCTCCTGGTTTGTCATCCATTTGGGACGTTGCTGCAACCTCGATAAATATTCATGCCTCCACTTGTTCCAGAAGGTTTGATGCATTTTTTCAATCACCTGCCATCGTTTCAAACGATTCATAGGTGCCTCAGACAAGGTCTGCATTGGGACAGACAGCAATGGCATCCCAACTAGAAAATGTCCTGGTGTTAGAACATCTAGATCTTCCGAATCTGCTGAAAGAGGACATAAGGGCCTTGAATTCAAACAAGCCTCGATTTGTGTAAGGAGGGTATTCATTTCTTCAAAATTGAGGATTGAGTTCCCAATCACTCGTTTTAAATGGTATTTGATTGAGCGTACTCCAGCCTCCCACAATCCCCCAAAGTGTGGTGCGGCTGGCGGTATAAAATGCCATTCAGTTTCTTGCTTCAAAAGTTCCCTTTGAATTACTTCGAAGAACTCAGTTTTTTCTTCCTTGCTATGGAACTTCAATATTTTGTTTGCCAGCACAAAGTTTGTACCGTTGTCGCTGTAAATGTGAGAGGCTCTGCCTCTTCTGGCGGCAAACCGTTTGTAGCCTGCGACGAATGCCTCGGCGGTGAGATCACTTACTAGTTCTATATGAATTGCTTTGGTTGCCAAACAGATGAATACGGCGATATATCCCTTAAATGTCGTTTTGCCTCTACCTTTCATTAATTTTAATGTGATAGGGCCCGCGTAGTCGATTCCGCAATGTGTAAACGGTTTGCTAACTGCGACCCGTGGTTTGGGCAAGTCTCCCATCAGTTGAGTTAATGGTTTGGCTACTAGCTTACGGCATGTTATGCATTTGTGTAAGTGTTTCTTAACAGCATTAGTTCCATTGAGTATCCAATATCGTTGACGAATGTGTGATAAGGTTAGTGTTGGTCCACCGTGTAAAGAGTGTAAATGTGCCTCTGAGATGATTAACGCAGAGAGTGGGCTCTGGGGCGATATAATGATGGGGAATTTCGCTTCATCACCGAGCGATGAATTCCTTAATCTTCCCCCTACCCTAAGGATGCCTTTTTTGTCTAAAAATGGATTTAATGAGAGGATCTTGCTTTTCTGTGATACTCTTCCAGTCGACTTGATGTCAGTTATTTCGCATGAAAACTCTTGTTCTTGAGCCAGTTTGATTATGAGGTTCCTAGCCTCTCTTAGCTCTTGTATGTTTATGTAGTTTGTGCTTAAAAGTACCTTCCGCTCTTTGAGCTTACGGAAGCGTAGACAATACGCGATTATTCTCAATAACTTTTGGAAATCGTTTGTTTTTGAAAACAATTGTTCTAAAGTGCCATTGTTTTTCAAAGTAAATGTTACTTGGATGTAACTTTTTAATTCTTGATCGGTCGGTTCACTGTTGGTGATATATTCAATTTCCCTTTGTCTGAGCCACTCTGGTCCATTCCACCATAGCGTAAAGTTTATTAATTTTGATGGATCTAAACCACGAGAAGCGCAATCCGCAGGATTCTGTTTTGATTTGACATAATGCCATTGCGCCATTGGTATTAAATTGTTAATTTCCCGTGTCCTATTGGTCACGAAAGTACTGTATTTTTTATTGTTATTTTGTATCCAGGCTAGTGTAACTTTCGAATCAGACCACGCGTGTACCTGCAATCCTTCAATATTAACGGCCTTCACGGTATGAGACAATAGTTTTGCCAACAGAACCGCTGCGCAAAGTTCTAAACGTGGTAGACTCACTTCTTTGTTTAGAGGAGCTACCTTTGTTTTTGCTGTAAGCAATTGAACATGTACTGACCCTTGATGGTCTATTGTTCTCGTATAGACAACCGCTGCATATGCCTTTGCGGAGGCATCGCAGAATCCTTGGAGTTCCAAAATCGAATTTGTTCGTGATACGTGAACCCACCTAGGAATTTCAATTTTTTCCAGATCAGCGAATTGGTTTCTTAATGTTCTCCATTCTCCATGTATTGGATTTGGTAATTCTTCATCCCATGATAAGTTAGCTTTCCATAATGATTGAAACATTAATTTGGCCTTAATGATGCAGGGAGCTAACCAACCTAGTGGATCAAACAATTGTGACCATTCTGACAATACTATTCTTTTGGTTGGAGTTATAGTCTGTTGACTTGTATTTACTTTAAATGTGAAGGTATCTCTGTGTGGACACCAATATATTCCTAAGGTTTTTACCTTAGTGTCACCTGATAGACTTAAAAGATTTTGCTCCTTGTCTGACTCATGAACGCCTTCCAAGATGTTCATGCTGTTACTAGCCCATTTTCTTAACTTAAACCCTCCCCTACTTAACAACTCATCCAATTGTATTCTCAATTCCTTGACCGATGCGATGGTGTCTGCACCTGTTAACAAGTCGTCAACATAGAAATCTTGTTTAAGTGCTGTTGCCGCTCTGACGAAGTTGTGTCCTTCATCGTTGGCCAATTGATACAAGGTACGTATCGCTAGGAATGGTGCAGGTTTTGTGCCATAAGTTACCGTGGTAAGGTTGAATTGTTGCAAAGGGGCTTGAGGAGTTTCCCGCCAAAGGATTCTCTGGTAATCCTGGTGAGCGTCTACAATTTTAATTTGTCTATACATCTTTTCTATGTCAGATGATATGACAAACTTATGTTTCCTCCACCTGATAAGTATCGACATTAAGTCTTGTTGTAGTTGTGGTCCTTTTAGTAAGGCGTCATTGAGTCGTACTCCTGAACTTGTAGGACACGACGCATCAAAGACCACTCTTAATTTTGTTGTGGTGCTGTCTGCTTTTAAAACAGCGTGATGGGGTAGATAGCATGCATCTTGTGTGCTTAATGCTGGTCTCATATGACCAAGGTTTTGATATTCCTTAATGAACGCTTGATATTGGTCTTTAAATTTGTCATCTCGATGGAACTTTCGTTCCATCTGCACTAATCTGCTCATAGCCCTCCCCTTGGAGTATCCTAAATTGTTTATTTTTTCATTGAAGGGTAGATGAACTATGTATCTGCCTTCATGATCTCTAGCAACAGTTGCTGTGTAGATTTGTTCAGCAAGGATTTCTTCTTTCGAAGTTTCACTCTTGGGTGCTAGCTCCTCGAGATCCCAGAATCTCTTTAGAGACTCGTCTATCTCTATTTGGGATACGTGGCATTTGATTACTGTAGTTGGGACGGGAACCTTACCTGACAATATCCATCCCAATTCTGTTTTTTGGGCAAGTGGATAACCTTTGATTCCCTTTCTTATACCTTCCAGCATAATTTCGTCATATACCTCCGCGCCTAATATAATGTCAATAGGTCCGGGACTAAATGCGTTAGGATCTGCCAGAGGCAGATTTTTCAGGGTGTCTATTTCTCTACTAATTATTTCAGTGTCGGGAATGGGTTTTGATACCGATTTGAGAACGAATGCGGACACCCATAATTGAAATGATGAGGGATATATGGAACTTATTTGAAATGATACCTTGCTTTTCGCACTACCAACTTTGATGTCTGAAACAACTGTTATTTCAGCACAGACCTTAGACTTCTTCAATCTTAGTCTTTGTACCGCATCTTCCCTTATGAAACTACCTTGAGAACCTTGGTCGACTAGGGCTCTCAAAATTTCTTCTCTTCCTTCTGAGCTTCTGACTTTAACCATTGCTGTTACCAACATTACGCCAACTTCAGTAGAACTCGAGTTGTAGGTTTGAACGTTTATGGTATGGTTTGGGTCAGTACCTTCTTGGCCATGGCTGCTTGAAGTGCTAGGTTTCGGATAATTTATGACGCTCTTTTGTTTGTTTACTTCACCTCGATTTGGCCTATAGGTTGGTTTGTTTTTATTCGAGTCTTCACCTTTCCTTAATTGGAAATTAAGTTGCTTGTTTTGACTTTCAATATGTAATAGGGTGTTGTGCTTTGCACTATTACATATTTTGCACGTTTTCTTGCTATTGCATTCAGACATGTGGTGAGGTCTTAAACATAATTTGCAAAGATTGCAGTTATTTAAGAGCTCTTGTTTTTGAGTATAACTCGAATTTACGAACTTGGAACATTCGTAAAGTTTATGATTTCCCCCACAAGCTTCACATCGACTATATCCCTTTATATGATAGTTCTTAAGGTTCGACTTACTGTATAGTTTGGCTTTTATACCTCCTTGTCTATTATTGGACTGCGTTGATGGATCTCTATGTGATTTAATATTTTCCAGTGCTTGAAATCTTACCTCTAAGAAGGACAAAAATTCTGATAGTTTTGGTAAATCTCTGGGAGATTTTAAGGAGAGTTCATATAACTTTTGGGTATCTTTGTCTAATTTCTTAGACAAAATATGTATTAAAATTGCATCCCAACTTTCCACTTCTAGGCCTAAATTTTTTAATGCGAATAAGCACTCATTAGTTGTATCATGCAAATTCTTAATTGAATTTGCTGAGTCATTCGCATCTGCCTGCGTTAGTAATGTATTTAATTGAGCTCGCACTAATAAACGTTTATTCTCGTACCTGTTAATTAGTAGCCCCCACGCTGTAATGTAATTGTCATTTGTTATTGGTAGGTGGCCTACCAACTGCGCTGCTTCATCAATTAAATTTGCCTTTAGATACTGCATTTTTTGAACCGTACTAAGATTTTCGTTTGTATGGACTAGCTGTTCAAAAAGATCATGGAACTGTCTCCATGTGTTATAGTCTCCATTGAATCTTGGGATTATTATTGGAGGAAGTTTAATCTTGGCCCCATTTGGCTTGTCCCTATTAGCTGTTTGATTTTCCATATTCTGGTTCTCCTGTCGTGTCCTGGCAGACAACTCTTGTAACTGTATTATTATTGTTTGGTATATGTCCTCTGTTTGTTCATATTTTTGCTGCTCGAAATATTCATGATTTATTTCATGTGGGCCGGCCAACTTGATTAACTCGTCGTGATTCCGTTCAATCTGATTCCAGTAATTTTGTAATGTCTGGATTTTTTGTTGATAATAAACTGTTGATTTTGTATTGTCCACCTCGTTCTCTATCACTTCTACTATTCTTAATAGAGCTGCCATTTTACTTATTTGTACCTTTAGCGTGTTTTCGAGTTCTCTGTTGAAAGTATCTCCTTCCTTGCCTTTAAAGTTAAATGTCACCGTTTTAACTCGAGGCTGCTGTGAATCTTCCTGATTCTGATTGGTTTGACTGCCACCTGGTTGGGCTTGATTATCCTGTGCCTCTATTTCTTCCTTATCTGAATTGTCGATTTCTTTGCATAACATCTCATGATAATCCTTGGATATCAAATCTCTAGCTGATATGTATGCTGCGTGTACCTGTTCTGCAAATTTGTTCACAAAGTACTTGTTGTTTGGATCTTTATTCCTGTATGTTTGGAGATCAACGTCTTTTAAATGAAACTCTGTCCATAATTCTTCTAATTTGCGCAATTTTTTTTCAAAATACTCTTTATTTTTCCTTTTCGCGGAATCCTTTCCATAATTAATTTCCACCCTTTGAATTGACTCACCTAGCTCTTGTTGTTGCGCTAAATCTTGGGCAATATTACTCATTTTGTTTTTGTTTTTTGAGAACCAGGCTTGATTAGTGATTAAAGTAAGTCTCTGGGAGAGCGGATGTTTGTTTAAATACTTGCATGCGAATTTAACTTGTACCGAATTTTGTAACCCTTTAACTCGATAAACGGTTTTAAACTTGATAAATGAAAAACTATTTGGAACTTGCGCGGTGTAAATGAACACTTTACAGAGAAATTTTTGATTACGTTAGGGTTTTTTATTTGGAATAGTAATGGAATAATGATAATAATCGACACTTTATTGGGTTTTAATCATAAATGTTAAAAAGAGTAAAAATTAAAAAATATATAATATAATAACAACGTTTGCAATATGTGTATTGAAAATTTGTTATGAAAAAACAATATATTTGTAGATTTTTATTTTATTTTAATGATTATTTTTTTGTAGAGATTGATTTTTTATATGTCTTTCGAAAATTATGTAATTTTTAATTTTTATATTTTGAGTACTTATCTTATATTCGGTATCTTGTTTTGTGGAACTGATGTCCTTTTGATGTCCTGTGTAGACTTCTGTTGCTGTATTCTGTAGACTTTTCCTGCTGTCCTGTGTGGACCTCTGTTGCTGGATTCTGTAGCCTTTACTGTTGTCCTGTGTGGACCTCTGTTGCTGGATTCTGTAGCCTTTACTGTTGTCCTGTGTGGACCTCTGTTGCTGGATTCTGTAGCCTTTACTGTTGTCCTGTGTGGACCTCTGTTGCTGGATTCTGTAGCTTTTACTGTTGTCCTGTGTGGACCTCTGTAACTGTTGTAACTTGTTGATTTGGTGGCACCTTAATAAAATGATTGCCCACTGATCAGCTGCTGGTTTGTATTGCAGTAATTGAGATAATTATTAAACATTTATCACTCGCACTTTATTTTGCTTTTAAATTTTTAATTAGTTCACATTAATGGTAACTCTGTAGACCAAATGTAAACAAACACACTTATAAATCTGTTAACTTTTTGAAGTGCACAAATTTCTAACTTTGTCGCTTAATTTTACACTTTAACGACCACAATTTGAGCAAACAGAAATTATTTCAGGTTTTTTTTTTTTTTTTTTTAGCAACTGTAATGCACTTTTTTGCTGGTTTCAACTTCACTTATAAAGAAAAAAGCTCGAAGGACCACTTTATGTTCGGGTAAAACATAAGAAAACAATTTAAAAAGACTTTATAATAAAACAATTTATTGACCGACCAATTTGAATGTTAAATAAGTACTAAATATTTAATTTAATTTTAACTTACATCTAGGTACAAATATTTTTACACATAATTTGCTGGATTAGCACAATTGATTTGCGCGTGCATGGTGTCCATTTGCACCCGCAAGTTTCCATCAATTTATAAATTCCGCCTGGCGGATATCCGCCGCATGCAGGTATCAAATTATAATTATGCATCAATATTTGCAGTAAAAAATATAAATTTAATATTATTGTTCTTGAACATTATCTGATTCACACTACCAGACTGAACAATATTAGATATTTCCTGTGTTGACAACGCTTTAAAAATTGGTGGTTCAGTTATCTCTTTTTGCCAGTCCATCATGTCGAAATAATTTGACGCATTAAAATTAATTTCTGGTACATCAAAAAGCCTTAGACTTTGTACGGTACTGCTACGAGCCTTCAAAATACGCCTGGCTGCCAGCTCACGAATGTGTTTTCGTTCATCAGTTATCATAGCTAATAATAAATTTTCAGCATGCGCGAAATAACCATTCCTTTGAATTACAGTATCTACTATGGATTTCAAATTTTCAGGCAAGTACCGTGACGAAGATATAATCTTGAATAAATGACGGGAACCATCTTTACACGATGGATTATTCTTGATTGCAAACCAGGATGGCGCGTATACTTTTATAATAAACGTAGCTAAAGTAATCAAGGCAGATGTCGGCTTTTCAGTTGCGACATAAAGACGCAAAAGTCTATTAGCACGCGTGAGCCAGCGAGCATGAGACAATTTTCCTGGTGACTTGTGTCCTAAATCATCAGAAAAAGTGCCTGTAATAACTGCTGTAACAATTCTATGTAAATACTTTTGGTCTGTACTCAGATCGTTGGTCATGTTCGGTAGCAAATCCCCTTCAATTTTTTGAAACTTTTCTATAGGAAGTGCTTCGCAATTCTCTAATGCTTTGCCTAATGGACCATTGAAAGACTTTGGTCCTGAAGTTGAACCGTCAAGATGAAAAAATAAATGTCGTAGAGGCAACTCGTTCATATGCAGTAAACAAATTATCCTCTGAAGTGGTTTACTCAGCTGTTTTTCGAGAAGCCTTATAACTCCGCCATTCTTCCCAGTATTGACATTAGTGCCATCACAACCAATTGCCATAAGTTTGTTTTGAGAAACACGATGCTGTTCAAAAAATGATGTGATAGAAGATACAATTCCTTTCGCCGATCCCACTTGCGGTACGACGTAACCTAGGTAAGTGGATTCTGGCTCCTGAATGAGTGAAATATGTTCCTCAACTATTACCTTTCTGTAATTTCTTTTTCCTTTTTTAATAATTTTCAAAGTTCTATCCTTTCTTCCATCGAAGTATAGTGCAGAAATATCCCTGAGGCTTACCTGTTCCAATAACTCCTGTCTCGTCTTGTTTCTTTCTCTTCGTAACTTACTTCTGTCTATAACTTCTACATCGGACCCAATGTCATGTAATACTGATGACACAATCGCAGCAGCAGCCCTGTCAGATACTCCGTATCTATCGCATGTTTTCGATACAGTAGGTAAATTAATGCGCGCCTTTTTTTTCCCTTTCTTTACAGGAATGACAGCTTTAGTTTTGCTGGCAGATGATTCGTTTCTTGTAGGCTCATCGTTATCGGAAGAAAATGAAGAGGTGCTGATGTCTAAATTAACAGGCAACTTACTTACACTAGTAGAGTTATTGGAGCAAAGTTTTCGTTTTAACTTCCGTTCCTGATTTATTTGATTTTTTTTTGGTAGTGACAACATCAACTCCGCCAATTATCATTTTACGAGCCGTCCTTTGGTCAATTAAAAAGGCTTGTTCCCGTTTTGGAACCTTCTTTTCTCTAGGACAGGTGCAATAGTTGAAATCCTTGCATTTGCAAGCCGATATATCAAAAAGTAACTTTTTATTTTGTGTAAAACTTTCCATCGTTTGCTGAGAATTTTTTTTTATCGACTTCAATAGATTTTTTCGCTTCTCGTGATACGCTTTTAACATCTGAACAATCCTGGTACTGGTAACTATTGGCAAAGATGCCACTTGCCATATTATACTTACGATTTCTGGCACGATTTTATCAGCAATTTCTGAAAATCTGGGCTCTTTTTTGCTTGTCTTCATAATGTGCCGCGTCCATTCGTAATGTTTGACAATATCTTCGTAAGTTGGTAAAACGTTTCTCTTTAACTCACAACATTCACCAAATATTGGGCATTTAGAAGCACTGCGTGTTTTTTCCATTTTTATCAACAAATAATATTTTTAGGTTATGTTGTTAAGATAATTGCGCGCAACAGTTCACCTCGAAAGACAATAATGTACTGCCCCGCTCGACCCGCGTAGTAATTGCCTGATTGGCACCCCCCCCCTTTCCCCGTTGGTACTATTGTACGTTGTTTTTAACTTCCCAGTATAGGAAGTTATTGTAATCGGTCCGAAAATCGAAATCGAAAATTTCAACGTGTTTTCATCTTTCAAGGTCCCAGGAGCATTTTAAGCAAAAAATTGGGAGGAAGTATGTGTGTGTGTGTGTGTGTATGTGCGTACGGATGTGGTCATTTTTTCCTGCACGATATCGCGCGAACCAAAACTGATATCGAGTTCGTTGAGGTGTCGTTCGAAGCGTATTAACCGAAATATGATCTGAAAAGATTTTCATGAAAATCGGTCCAGCCGTTTTTTTGTTTAAGCGACGTAAGTGATTTTTGTACCTGCATGATATCGCCCGAACCACGAAAGATATTGACTTACTTGAGGTGCCGTTCGAAGCGTATTAGCGACAATATAATCTGAAAAGATTTTTATAATATTCGGTCCAGCGGTTTTTTGGTTTAAATGACTTAAGTGATTTTTGTACCTGCACGATATCGCGCGAACTATAAAAGATATCGACTTAGTTGAGGTGTCGTTCGAAGCGTATTAACCGAAATATGATCTGAAAAGATTTTCATAAAATTCGGTAGAGCCGTTTTTTTGTTTAAGCGGCGTAAGTGATTTTTGTTCCTGCACGATATCGCCCGAACCACGAAAGATATTGACTTACTTGAGGTGCCGTTCGAAGCGTATTAGCGACAATATAATCTGAAAAGATTTTTATAATATTCGGTCCAGCGGTTTTTGGTTTAAATGACTTAAGTGATTTTTGTACCTGCACGATACCGCGCTTACTAAAAACTATATCGACTTCATTGAGGTGCCGAAAAACATTAATACATCAATTTTATATACATTTTCGTCATCCTAATCTTGTAAGTGCGCACATTTAGTTTGACATTTTAGCGAAAATATTGATAAACAATTGTGACAAATTCTCAGTATTATAGATATATTCTATATTGCCTATTGTTCATTTATTATTAAAATATCCAATCATATATTCTACATCCATCATACTGGGAAGTTGATCGTGTGGACCGAAAGGGTCGAACCCACATCCCAACTAGTTTTTATTTTATATAAGCTAGAATGTTTAAAAAATTCGAATATCTACATAAACTTAGAGCAGTTTTTATATTTTTTTATATTTTTTTTTATTACTTAACAACAACAACAACAGCACAAATTTTTACATGAAATACGCCTGCTGAGTTTAATTGAATTATATTGAGAAATTATGATTTGAATATCTACATAAACTTTGAGCAGTTCTTATATTTTTTTTTTTATTACTTAACAACAACAACAACAACACAAATTTTTACATGAAATATGCCTGCTGAGTTTAATTGAATTATGTTGAGAAATTATGATTTGAATGGACAAAAAAAAATATGCTAATAAAATGCAAATTATATAAATTTAACGTTAAAAGTATAATTATGTGTAGTTCACTTAATAACTCGCAATACCTTACAATTTTCAGCCCAATACATTGACTAAAACAATTAATTTAAAGCGTTTTCCTTAAAAATCGGTTTTTGTTACTCAACAACAAAAACAACAACAACAAAAATTTTTTTATGTCATAATCGTGTATTGTCACCGGAAATACAGGTGCCTGCAAAGTTTCATCCATTTTTATTGAGTAGAAGACTGTCAAATTTGAGTTGCAATATTCCGTTGAAATGTGCAAACTAAAGAAAAGCGTATAATAATACACCTAATTCTTTGTGCAAAGTGCATCACATTACATTTGCCTCCAATCCAAAGAAAAATGTTTAGATTTGTTTTATATAGTGGTTTCATGTGTGATGTGCTTTTTTTCAATTTGACACATTCGAATTATTGGCCTCGATTCCCAGATCCGTCGGGTTGGAAGTGAGTGCGGACAATCTCCACTTAATATATTTTCATCCAGTCTGAAGTGTTATTCAACAGAAAGAATACCATGAAAAAGCGTAATTAGTGGCTAGTCTCTAGGCACAACATCCCACTAGTTTTTTTTTTTTTTCAAAACTCTTCGAAATAATGGGGTGGTGTGGTCTGAGACACCCTGTATACTCGCTCAAACTATTATCACTTTCAGAAGTTGGTAAAGCTGAATTCTTTTTGTTGTCATCTCTATTTGGTGATTACAGTTCTTATTGTAGAAGCTTGGATGCTTTAATGATATTTGCACCATTATCCGTTGTAGAAAAATATATTTGTGAAATATTTATATTCGAAACTCGAACAAGAATTTTAATATTTTATTTTTGAAAAACGATTCCTTAATGTTGTCAAGAATTCGTAAACAAGGTCCTTTTTCCGCCATCATGCTACATAACTTTCCGAGGGTTTGTGTACAGTTTGTGATGTACGCATATTCTTTCCAATAGGATCCCATGTCGTAGTAGAGCACAAGATTCCATTTGCTTGTCATTGTATTGGCGATTCCTAGATTTTCGAAGAAAATTCCAGGCCGAGATGTGAATGGGCTGATATCAATTGGTGAACTTGTTGCAGATGGAAGAAACACGCTCGTTAGGAGTAATGTCACCACTGCTGCTCCTAATAATAGTCGTTGTCTTTTCCTTGGAGTGTTTCTCAGGCTATTCGACCCGGTGGTTGCGTCGTTGCTCACAGGCTTGTGGACAATGGTAGTTGGGTTGGAACTTGCTCCAGATGGTTAGTCCAAGTTTTCGGCGATTTGATTAACCTCCTCGGATGCATCGTTTGTATGGAGCTCTTCAATTGGAAGAGGTGCTATCTTGTGGACAGCTCTTCTCAGTATGCCGGAAGCTGTGCGTACGTCTACGACCCTTGCAAGGCCGTCAGCTCCCTTGATACTGTTAATTATCCTCCCAAGGGGCCATTTTAACGGTGGAGTGTTGTCCTCCTTAAGGATGAGCATCGTTCCTGGTTGGATATTTTGAACCTTATTTTTCTATTTATACCGTTGCTGCATGTGATTCAAATATTCTAGTGACCAGCGTCGCCAGAACTCGCCTTTTATGTTGGCAATGA
This sequence comes from Thereva unica, assembly GCA_949987705.1. Classification (NCBI taxonomy): domain Eukaryota; kingdom Metazoa; phylum Arthropoda; class Insecta; order Diptera; family Therevidae; genus Thereva; species Thereva unica. Next base: position 122,047,484 of record OX465281.1, on the reverse strand, counting down.
GTTTCCATCGGGACAGAAGATTACCTCTCAATGGTTCCACATCAGCATCAATTGGAGTGGTCAAGGGTTCTCCTGTCAGGAAGTGGGCAGGAGTGATTGCCGTCAAGTCATTCGGAATGCTGGACATCGGCGTTAGTGGTCTAGAATTTAGTATTGCTTCTGCTTCTACAACGGCTGTTTCTAATTCTTCGTGAGTTAAGGAGGCAGATAATAACGTCTTTTGTAGCAAATGTTTGGCAGATTTCACTGTGGCGTCCCATAAGCCGCCAAAGTGTGGAGCTCTAGGAGGTATGAACTTGAATTCTATGCCTCTTGAGGTGCAAGAGGATGCAATGTTTTCTTGGGTTGACTTTGATTCCAACATTTTCTTTATCTCCTCTAATTGATTCCTTGCTCCCATAAAGTTTGAGCCATTGTCGCAGTAGATGGTCTTACAGTGGCCACGACGTCCAATGAATCGTTTAAGTGCCCAGATAAATCCTTGTGTGGAAAGATCGGTAACCACTTCCAAATGGGAGGCCTTGGTCGCAAAGCAGCAGAACACTGCTATGTATGCCTTCATTGGTCTCTTTCCCCTTATCTTGAAGTGTACCCATACAGGGCCACAAAAGTCAATGTCAGTGTTTGCAAATGGCCTTGCAGGTTCAACTCGATCGCGGGGAAGATTTCCCATAAGCTGATTTGACAGTTTAGGTTTGGCTCGTGCACACTGCACGCAGTGTTGGACTACTGACCTGGTCAGGATCTTTCCTTTGATTGGCCAATAAGTTTGTCGTACTATCGACAACAATGTTTGTGCCCCCACGTGCAGATTTCCCTTGTGCATGTCGTTGATTAGCAACTTTGTCAATGGATGAGAATACGGTAAAAGCATTGGGTGGTTAGGGTTGTAAGGCAACGATGATTGTTCTAATCTGCCCCCCACTCTTATTAACTTCCCAGTATAGGAAGTTATTGTAATCGGTCCGAAAATCGAAATCGAAAATTTCAACGTATTTTCATCTTTCAAGGTCCCAGGAGCATTTTAAGCAAAAAATTGGGAGGAAGTATGTGTGTGTGTGTATGTGCGTACGGATGTGGTCATTTTTTCCTGCACGATATCGCGCGAACCAAAACTGATATCGAGTTCGTTGAGGTGTCGTTCGAAGCGTATTAACCGAAATATGATCTGAAAAGATTTTCATGAAATTCGGTCCAGCCGTTTTTTTGTTTAAGCGACGTAAGTGATTTTTGTACCTGCACGATATCGCCTGAACCACGAAAGATATTGACTTACTTGAGGTGCCGTTCGAAGCGTATTAGCGACAATATAATCTGAAAAGATTTTTATAATATTCGGTCCAGCGGTTTTTTGGTTTAAATGACTTAAGTGATTTTTGTACCTGCACGATATCGCGCGAACTATAAAAGATATCGACTTAGTTGAGGTGTCGTTCGAAGCGTATTAACCGAAATATGATCTGGAAAGATTTTCATAAAATTCGGTCCAGCCGTTTTTTTGATTAAGTGGCGTAAGTGATTTTTGTTCCTGCACGATATCGCCCGAACCACGAAAGATATTGACTTACTTGAGGTGCCGTTCGAAGCGTATTAGCGACAATATAATCTGAAAAGATTTTTATAATATTCGGTCCAGCGGTTTTTGGTTTAAATGACTTAAGTGATTTTTGTACCTGCACGATACCGCGCGAACTAAAAACTATATCGACTTCATTGAGGTGCCGAAAAACATTAATACATCAATTTTATATACATTTTCGTCATCCTAATCTTGTAAGTGCGCACATTTAGTTTGACATTTTAGCGAAAATATTGATAAACAATTGTGACAAATTCTCGGTATTATGCATTATATTCTATATTGCCTATTGTTCATTTATTATTAAAATATCCAATCATATATTCAACATCCATCATACTGGGAAGTTGATCGTGTGGACCGAAAGGGTCGAACCCACATCCCACCTAGTTATATTTTATTATTAAAATAGAGTATATTAGCAATATATTAAGATAATAAAAAGATAAAATATATCAAGATTTGATAGAAATATAATTTCATCAACTCCTGTCTGAAATCCACTTTTAATAAAAGTTCAGTGACCTTTCGGAGGTACTTATACTTATGTTTTTTAAATAATATTTTACAGGTCCATGTTTGAGCTTAGAAAGCATAAACTTTTAATACTTAGAATTACGAAATGCGAAAAAAAAATTTTCACTCCACCCTAATGAGGGCCCTCCAGCATCTCCGTTGGCTGTTTCTGATGGCTTGCTTCAGGGATTTTTTGGCCGCATGGAACGCTGCAGCCAAGGGGGCTTCGTGTATGTCGCGGGCTCTTGCTCTTCGGGCCTGCCGGCGAAGTCGAAGACACGTCCTGCGGAGCTCCGCGATCTCGTCCGTCCACCAGTAGGCAAGGCGGCCTCGACGACCCGATCCGCGTCGCGGCACTGCTTCTTCGCAAGCGATCTGGATGACTCGCATAGCCCGTGCGGTCATCCGATCTGCTCTCTCGGATGGCGATAGACCCTCGGGAGCAGCGGGTAGGGATGTCTGGGCACGCTCTAGAGCTGCGGAGAACGTCGTGGGATTAATTTCCCTGACGTTCCATCTGGGGGGGGGGGGGCGCGTAAGACGGGTAGTGGCAGCCAGCCGCACATCATGTACTCCGAACATGATGTACCGGTGATCGCTTCCCGTGTAATCTTCGATCACCTTACAGTCTACCACTCGCGCTGCCAGTTGTTCGTTGGCTAGGGAGACATCCGGAATTGTCCCCCTATGGCCCGGCCTTCTGAAGGTTGGTGTGGAACCGGTGTTCAGCACCACGAGTCCCAGCCGGGACACCATGTCCATCACCCTCCTTCCACGGGAGTTAGGCCGGGCCTCCCCCCATTCGACAGCTCTGGCGTTAAAGTCCCCGGCGACCACCAGACGTCCCTGTACCTCCCGAAGAAAGTCTTCCAGGTCATCCAATTTCTCCTGGAAGGCGTCTATCCGATCGCTTGGGGTGAGGGTACACGCTCACGTAAGTGGTGGCGTTGTGCCTCACCCAGACGAAACTGCACCTGGATCCCACTCCCTCAATAAAGAAGTTTCGTGGGTTTGGGATCCAAATGGCCGCAGTGCCGAGGTCGTCAGCATGCCAACCCAGCCCAGCTCTTGCTCGATACTGTTCGCTGATAAGAACAATGGGTCATGGGCCGTCCTACTCCTGTGGAGATTTCCCTGGAGCACTTGGGTCATCGCGAAGTCTTGTTAAGAATCTCCTTGAAGACTTTACAGCCTTTCGACCCCGCCACGTGGTTCGTGTCTTCCATATTCCCCGCGGAACATAGGAAGCACGAGGGGTCGGCTGTACATCCCGCGCCCTTATGATCCGCCGCGCCGCATCGATAGCACAGCCTGCTCCTATCCGTTCCCCTGCAGGCCGAGCTCAGGTGCCCGTACCCGAGGCAGCGGAAGCAGCGCTTCACCTCCACCTCCTTCCTCCCTCCCTCCTCTGCGCCTCTTCCTCCTCTTCCCTTTGCTTTCACCGGGCTTCGGTTGGTCTTTCTCCGCGCCCGACTTCGCCGCTTTTTCCTTCCTTCTTTTCTTCCTTCCCACAACCTCTGACCACTGGGCCTCGGTCGCGGGCTGAGAAACGGTCGCGGGCTGAGCGACGGCAGTGTGCTGAGCAACGGATCGCAGCTTCTTGGAGCTCCTCACGGCCTCAACTTTGGGGGAGCTTGTAGCCTTCCTCTTGCTGCCACCCGCGGCTGTTGGGGGGGCCCGTTCAAGGACTTCAGCCAAGCTTTCCTTTATTTTTCGCACCTCGTGGATATCTAAGGCCGATATTGGAGATTCGGCAGCCCCTGCTTAATATCGTTGTCGACATTTTTTTGCTTCTGCGTTGATGCGACCATTCCCTTCAGCAGAACCTTCATGGCCCCGAGCCGGTCGCCGGCCTCCTTTGCGGCTGTTTCCAACCGCCTCGCGTGCTCCATCCAGGGGGAGGGTCCCCGCTCCTCCTCCGTGGCCGGAGGCACCGTAGGGCCCGTTGGCATCGCCGATATCGCGAACACGTCAGCTCCAAGCGGTTCCTCCGTGTCCGAGAGCTGCAGCAAGCTCCGGTTTTTCGAGCTCGGTGTCTTCTGTGGTTGGGCCTGACTGGGCAGTGTCTTTCCGCTGTACCGGTGGTGACCTTGGCACCTTCGCCCGTCTCCCAAACAGAGCTTGCTCTTCGGCAGCTCTTATTTTCGCCTTTGCCTCCCGAGCTCTTCTGTCTGCTTCTTCTTTAGTTATGTCTTCTTGACTTTTCGGCCCCAATTTATTATTAATTTTTATTTTATCATCCATCTGTAATCCCACAAGTATTGCCGGAATATATAGTCCGCCCTGGCAGAGCCGCATTACCAGGGTAAGGCACTTTTACACACCGACCTTGCCCGGGCATCGGTGGGGACCGTTTGCGACCAGTCTTTTTACCACTGACTGGCCATTCAGCCATCGGCACGGTACCTTGACACCTTAGCTTGAGTGGGTTGATTTTGGTTCGCCCCAGGGTTTTTAATTTCCCTGGTACCTCCGTTGGAGGCGTTCCCCTGGGGAGGCGTCCGATCCGGGATCAACATAACCCGGCCCAATAAGGCGGAATAAGAATAGTAATAATAATGATAATAATAATAAAAAAAGGGGGAGATGTAATATGTGTAAACATAGTTTAAGAATCTGTCAAAAGTAGCAAGTGTAAATCTACTTTAAGAATATCAATGAAATGTAAAAATGTAAAATTAATTAAATAAACGAGTTACAATTACAACAATAAGCAATATAGTATACTCAATATATTGTTAGATCCATGGCGGCCACCTCAAGAGGGCGGACTACCATTTTCTTGTCAACCCCTCGACGTTAGTATCAAATCAAAGTGCAATATAAGAAGAACATATTAGGACATGTCGTTAGATCCATGGCCGCCACCTCTAGAGGGCTGATTACAATTTTCTTCACAACCCCTCGACATGCATATCAAATAAAAGAGTATGATAAGTTGTTCGGCACAAGTCCTAAAAGAGAAAAAATAAGACTCAAAATGTGAAATGAAAAGTAAGGTATTTCCACTTACCTGAGCTGGGATCCTCAAGGAGGCAAAGAGATCCCCATAATATAAGGCCAAATCTAAAAAAAATGAAGAAAAAATGAAATATAAAATGAATTAAATGTAAACAATAACAACATAACCTAAATCTAAGTAATAACAAAATGAATTTTTTATTGAATTATAGAAATAACAATTATAAGTACAAAAAACTAGTAGCAAACAAAAGGAATTAAACGATTAGACATACCAGAAAAAGGGAATTTTAACGAATATTTACAATGAAGTCCCATTTTGACAGTTGTCACCGCCAAAACAGAATTTCATTAATATAAAACTAAATAAGGGAACTCAAGCCCTTAGGTGTACATAAAACATGGAAAATACTTACTTACATGTTTCCAGATAGATATTATCGACCTAAAACACTTAACGCGCGGAAAAAACACAAAAAACTAGCGCCCGCCGCGAACCATGAAAACAGTCAAACCGAAACTGACATTCATGGTTTATACCGCGATTCAGCTAAAGAAGCATACGCTGAAAGGGCAGCAATGCCAGGTAATCGCGAAGGATTATCCCTTAAAGGGAATTTTAATAATTTTACTATTTAAATTTATCCAATGAGTGGGAGTGAGATAGCCAATATTAAAAAGGGATATAAAATCCTTTTTGCATGTCGATAAGGAAACCCAGAATTGACATGAACCATAATTATGGCAACTACAATAAAAAGAGAATTTTAAGAAAATAAAGGAATTTAAAAAAAGGATAAAAACAATTCATGTAAGAAAAGAATTTTAGCAATTTATTGATGCAAAATTTATAAGTTTTTATGATAAAAAAAATACGTCTAATTTTATGGGTACGCTGAATGTCCCCATACATTTTATGGTAAAACTGCCGATCGACACAGGTCCTGAAACCCTATTTAATGAGGAACATCAACCAGCCAGATTCATTCGTTCGTGCGCTTTTGGACATTAAAAAATTGTAGGGAGGATTAGTCATGACCTTAGGGTCATTAATTCTTGGAATGCAATTTGTCCCTCTGTTGGAATGCAATTTGTCCCTGCTATTTTTTACCATTTCTTAGCGGTATTCAAATGAAATCCAACTGGCGTTACTACTTTGTGGAATTTCATGAAATAGGGTTTGCAATAAACATTTTGGTGGTTCCATCCAGGAACTGTATTTGGCCCGTTCATCTTTCTCCGGTTTGGATTGCACCGTACATCAATTGTCGTAATTTATATTGGGTTAATTTAAAATAATTGCGATTTTTGGTGGATTTTACGGTAACATGGCAACATTAAAGCAATTAATTGTTCACGAACGCACTTTGAGGAAGCGCATAGAAAAGTGTATTGAGAATGGCAAAAAAACAGCTATAGCCAAACCCACACAGGGATTCTTCGAGTTACGACAGGAAGAATTAGGGGAACTCTGGAATGAATATGCCGACATAGACCTTCAATTAATGCAAGCAATATGTGAGGAGACTCCTGACGAGGAATCCGAACATGCACATGTAAAGGAAGATCATTTTGGTAATACTGAGTTGAAGTACTCAGAATATTTGAGTGAATTAATTGATGGCCTACGTAAGTTCAAGGTAGAAGCAAATCCAGTCGAGACCAGGGCCAATGACTCCTCCACATCAATCGTGGTACATCATGATTCTTCACTTCCAAGAATTTCATTTCCGAAATTCAATGGAGATTATGATATGTGGAGACCCTTCTCGGATATGTTCATGTCTCTGGTACACAACAATTCAAGGCTGTCACCAGTTCAAAAATTACATCATTTGAAATCCTGTCTAGTAGGAGAAGCCGAAAGAGTACTTCGCCATATTCCAGTCACCGACGACGATTATATGCCAGCATGGGATAAATTGCGGAAACGTTTTGAAAACACCCGCATATTAGTCAACCATCAGCTCAAGTTACTAGTAAACCAACCAAAATTAGCCACCGAAACTAATAAGGGGATCAAATCCTTGACCGACACCACTGAAGAATGCCTACAACAATTAAAAAGCCTGAAGGTGGACACTAGTTCCTGGGACACTTTATTAATTTATATTCTGGTCCAAAGGCTTCCGTTTCACACCTTAAAATTATGGGAGGAGGATCAAGGAGCAAATGCGAATTTACCAACCTTCGACGATTTCAAGAACTTCTTAAGCACTCGATTGAATGTCCTGGAGTCGATCGCAGACGTCATAAACCCCAAATCAGCACAGGTCAAGCCTAAGGGTCAAACTTTTGAAAAAACTTCAGCCTATTATAGCACCAAGGAAGGAGGATGTCCTGCCTGTGGAGGAAGGCATTTCATTCAAAGGTGTCTCAAATATAAAAGGATGACTCTCGATGCCAAACGGAAAGCCATTTTATCCGCAGGACGATGCCTGAATTGTTTATCTAGTCAACACATGCAACCAAAATGTACAAGCAAATATAAATGCTTCAAATGTAACCAGCCGCATCATACGTCACTACATCAAGAAACATCAAGCGAACGAAACACATCGCAATTTCTAAACTCCAAGAGTACTTCCAAGGATTCCACATCAAGTCAAGCCGAATCCAATCAAGAAGGTAACAGCCACAGCGCTGCCACACCCAACGTTACTCAGGCCTTCACATCAAGTCAAAACATACACGCATTATTGTCAACCGCGCTAGTAGTTGCAAGAGGCGGTCGAGGGCAAACCAGCACGTTAAGATGTCTTGTTGACCCAGGGTCACAATCTTCATTCCTGACTGAAGAAGCTTGTAAAAGACTAGCTGCACAATGCACCCCTACCTCTATCATCATCAATTGCATAGGCGCCATTCCTGCAGACAATTCATCCAAGGAAACAACCCTACAATTACAAGCCAGTAATTCAAATGGACCAACAATCGAAGAGACGTTCTTCGTCATAAAAACCATCACGGATCCACTACCTAAACAAGGACTTCTATGTAGATGACCTATTAACAGGAGCGGATGACATACCCAGCGCGAGACTCCTACAAGATGAACTTATAAAAATGATCAAAGCAGGAGGATTCAATCTCCGGAAATGGGCTAGCAACGAAATAAACTTATTAGCTCACCTGCCATCAGAATACTGCGAAATAAAGGAAGCATTAGCTATCGGCAAATTGGAATCAATTAACACTTTAGGTATTCAATGGTGGCCTACAAAGGATTATTTCAGTTTTAAGATCGCCCTAAAACCAACACCAGTCGTGTCCACCAAACGTTCCATACTCTCTGAAATCGCATCATTGTACGATCCCCTTGGGTGGATTGCTATTGTTGTTGCAAAATTACTAATGCAGGGAATGTGGATAATGGGCTGCTCTTGGGACGCTCCAGCATCAACGGCTATTCAGGAACATTGGGATAAATTTAAGGGAGACCTGAAAAATCTGCCTAGGATAAAAATTCCACGTTGGATACAATACACCACCAAGGCCAAGGTTCAGTTTCACGGTTTTTGCGACGCTTCCACAAAGGCATACGCGGCTGTGCTCTACCTGCGAACAACACAAGAAGACGGCAGCACTACATCCATGCTGCTAACTGCGAAAACTAGAGTGGCACCCACTAAGCCAACTATCATTCCGAGGCTAGAATTAAACGGCGCAGTAGTTCTTGCACAATTAATTAAAACAACTATTATCGACATGGAACTTAAGGATGTCCCCATATTCGCCTGGACCGATTCGATGATCGTATTACAATGGATAAGGGAACATCCATCTCGTTGGAAAACGTATGTAGCCAACAGGGTCGTGGAAATCCAAGATTACATCAAATATGAAAATTGGCAGCATGTTCCCACCGAAGAAAATCCAGCGGATCTCGCGTCTAGGGGCACCACAGTGGACGATCTGACAAACAAGGACATTTGGTGGAAAGGTCCACCATGGCTCGTTAAGGAAGAGAACCACTGGCCAAAGGTATCAAAATGCGAAGACCAAACAGAGTTAGAAGCTAAAAGAAATACCACCTCAATTTTTGTTATTGAAATAGAAGCGGAACTACTAAATAAATATTCGTCTTACAACAAATTGGTTAGAATCACCGCCCATCTTCTACGCTTCAAGGAAAATTGTATTAAAGCATCACCTAAACGAGTTGGATTAACTTCTCGCAGCGAACTTTCCAAGGCCGAAGTTACCATATTACGATTAGTGCAAAGGGCAAGCTTTCCAGGCGAACATAAGGATCTATCGCAAAATAAAGCAATTGCACACAAGAGCAAACTCTTACAGTTAAGCCCCTTCATGGACGATCAAGGACTAATACGGATAAAGGGAAGATTGTCACACGCCAACATCTCCTATGAACAAAAACATCCAATCATATTACCGAAGAATAATCATGTAGTAAATCTAATCATCGATAAACTGCATCACGAAACTTTACATGGGGGAACATCCTTGGTACTAGCTACCAGCAGAAACAAATATTGGATCTTAGATGCCAGACGAGCTATTTCAAGTAGGCTACACCAATGCGTTACGTGTACGAGATTCCGTAAGGAGAACTGCCAGCAATTAATGGGGGAATTACCAGCAGCTCGAGTCAACATTTCAAAACCCTTCTCCAAGGTTGGCATAGATTATGCTGGCCCTATAACAGTCAAGGCCTCATCCCTCAGAAAGGCACAACAATTGAAGGCATACTTGTGTATCATCGTTTGCATGGCTACAAAGGCCATACATATTGAAGGCCTTTATCGCCGCCTTAAAAAGATTTATTTCCAGACGAGGCCTACCCACAGATATTTATTCTGATTGTGGATCTAAATTTGTTGGAGCAAAAACCATATTAGACAAGGAGATGAAAAAGGCAGTCTTGGATGCAACTCAGGAAGCGGCTAAATACTTTTCTATACAAGCAATAGAATGGCACTTTAATCCTCCAGCGGCTCCCCACTTTGGAGGCATATGGGAGGCAGGTGTACGATCTATAAAGAATCACCTACGAAGGAGTATAGGCACCCAGGCATACACGTTCGAAGAATATGCAACATTGCTTGCCCAAATTGAAGCAGTATTAAACTCGCGTCCGATTTGTTATATCAGCACTGATCCTAGTAACCCCGTGATACTAACACCAGGACACTTCATCATAGGCCAGGCCTTAACCATGTTGCCAGAACCGGACTACTCCATTGAGTCTTCACATCTTCAGAGATGGAAACATCTACAACAAAGGGTACAATATTTTTGGAAAAAATGGTCATTAGAATACCTACATCAACTCCAAACTAGACCTAAATGGTACCAAGAAAGAAGAAACCTCCAAATTGGGGACGTCGTGCTTGTCACCAATGAAACGATGTCCCCAGCAAAATGGCCATTAGGTGTGGTCGAAGAAGTTTATCCAGGCCCAGATGGGCTCATCAGGGTCGCGCAGATAAAAACTCAAACCAACAGTTTGCGACGGCCAGTCGCCAAGCTATCCCGCCTGGCAATAGAGACAACTTAGTGGCGTCTAATACTAACAATTACAAATGTTGTCCGTCACTTCGTGTTGTGTTGTCCCAAAACCCAAGACAAATTAATTAACGTCTCTTGTTTACAGATGGATTACGATGAAGATACTTTAATCTTATCCGAAAGGATATTCTTCTCGATGGATGACGAGCCAGATCCGGAGTTCTATGCGGAGCCCAGCTGCAGACCCAGGCCATATACTTCAACCGCAACTTCCTGTGAAGCAAATAAGAAACCACCAGCAGCCAAACCACCAGCAGCCAAACCACCAACAGCAGTCAGGGATCATCCAACGAGGCATCTGAAGAACACAACCTGGCACACCACAACGACGTTAGCGCAACCAGCCGTGATAAATGGAGCACTCGAGCCGAATCTGATGCTTTTGAGACCTACAACAACAATCAAAGAATTGCAAACACGCATCGAAAACACCCATCAGCGCTTCATAACACGCGAAGGAGTCGACGTATATCTTACCCGAGACGTATTAATAAAAATCAATTTGACGCCATATTAAGGTCAAAGAAGAAAGAAAAAACACTCAATCTCCCGGACAAATATCAGGTGCGACTGAAGGTAAAGCCCGATAAGGCTATTTCACTACCACAAGAGAGGCATCGTGAGGAAACTGTTGAATGTGGCCATTCAAGACGGGGGAGAATGTTCGGCACAAATCCTAAAAGAGAAAAAATAAGACTAAAAACGTGAAATGAAAAGTAAGGTATTTCCACTTACCTGAGCTGGGATCCTCAAGGAGGCAAAGAGATCCCCATGATATAAGGCCAAATCTAAAAAAATGAAGAAAAAATGAAATATAAAATGAATTAAATGTAAACAATAACAACATAACCTAAATCTAAGTAATAACAAAATGAATTTTTTATTGAATTATAGAAATAAAAAATTATAAGTACAAAAAACTAGTAACAAATAAAAGGAATTAAACAATTAGACATACCAGAAAAAGAGAATTTTAATGAATATTTACAATGAAGTCCCATTTTGACAGTTGTCACCGCCAAAACAGAATTTCATTAATATAAAACTAAATAAGGGAACTCAAGCCCTTAGGTGTACATAAAACATGGAAAATACTTACTTACATGTTTCCAGATAGATATTATCGACCTAAAACACTAAACGCGCGGAAAAAACACAAAAAACTAGCGCCCGCCGCGAACCATGAAAACAGTCAAACCGAAACTGACATTCATGGTTTATACCGCGATTGAGCTAAAGAAGCATACGCTGAAAGGGCAGCAATGCCAGGTAATCGCGAAGGATTATCCCTTAAAGGGAATTTTAATAATTTTACTATTTAAATTTATCCAATGAGTTGGAGTGAGATAGCCAATATTGAAAAGGGATATAAAATCCTTTTTGCATGTCGATAAGGAAACCCAGAATTGACATGAACCATAATTATGGCAACTACAATAAAAAGAGAATTTTAAGAAAATAAAGGAATTTAAAAAAAGGATAAAAACAATTCATGTAAGAAAAGAATTTTAAGCCCAGTATCCTGTTTGTGCGGAATTCCGCTCTGTAGAAAATCCATATAATTAGTCTGAACTCCGCTTAGCTGGGAGAGTTATGTAGACAATGTAGACCTGACAGTTGGACAATTTGAAAATGCTTCTGCGGCTTTATGATGAGTTAAGAAAATTGCTTTCCTATTGAGTAAATCCTTTATTTGGAAAAGAGAATTTTATCAAAGATGCATGTTCTAGAGATATGTACATGTTCTTATAAATTTGAATAGCTAAAACATTATAAATTAATCAAGAAAAAAGTTTGCATTTAAAATGTAAAAAACACATTACAATTAAATAATTTTTATTTGACGCGAACATTTGTTAAAGTTTCATTTTTCAATCTCGTAGCCTCCGAAAAGTAAATGTCAAAATTTCCGCTCATGAAAATAGTAAATACATTTCTTGAAGCTAAAAATCCTGCGGAAAATGAAATGAAAAGTCTCCACTCAGAAAAAAGCCATCTATTTTCTAGAGTACAAAGCTCATTTACAGGTCTGAATTCCGCAAGAACAGGATACTAAACTTTGTGGACGGAATTCAGACCGTCCTCTAACCTGAATTCCGCACACTTTTTTAACATGCATTTTAAAGGGGAGTCTGAATTCCGCACGAACAGGATACTAGGCTTTAGCAATTTATTGATGCAAAATTTATAAGTTTTTATGATAAAAAAATACGTCTAATTTTATGGGTACGCTGCATGTCCACATACATTTTATGGTAAAACTGCCGATCGACACAGGTCCTGAAACCCTATTTAATGAGGAACATCCAGCCAGATTCATTCGTTCGTGCGCTTTTGGACATTAAAAAATTGTAGGGAGAATTAGTCATGACCTTAGGGTCATTAATTCTTTTAATGCAATTTGTCCCTCGTGGAATGTAAATGTGGTTGCAACGTGGGAAAATAACCTGTGCCCATTCTAATTTTGTTATAACCCTAGTTTTAAATTTCTAATTTTTATGGATGTGGTGAAATTTGCAATGGATTAAATATATATGTAGTTAAATAAATTAAAGAAAAATCAAGAGCAATTTTTATGTATAAGTTTTTAATGAAATGAAGTGAATGAATTTTTATAAATTGAGATTTTTTTTGAATATTAAATAAAAAATCATAATCGTTAGCAGCGTAGTTCTAATTTATGCAGTCCTATAATACAAGGGAACGGTGAACTAAGGCCACATGCAAATTAACTGGATTATTCCGCTACACTCCACCAGTTATAGCCTTATGACACTGGCTTCATCGTAGGCTGAAAATACTGCCTTGGCTAGGCTGAAAACTGAAAGAAAAAATTCAAAGGCGATTTTCCCGTATGTAAGAGTGAGAGGAATATACTCAGACTGTTCTTGGCTGAATTTTAAGTGTTATAAAAAGTCTAGAAAACTGTTATAAAAAGCATAGGAAAAGAATGAAATTCATGTTCTTTTTTCTATGCTTTTTATAACAGTTTGCTACATCTCTAGACTTTTTATAACAGTGAGTGAGAATCAAAATAAATTGAAGTAATAAATTGAAATAATTATAATTGAAGTGGCAGCAAATATAGTACCTAATTATAATTAAAGTGAGAATAAATAATAGATATGTATGTTATTGAAGGGTAAATTTTTAGAATTGGGGCTCCGGAATAAAATCGCTCCAAACAATTTTTGATGTGTTTAGTGTGATTTTTGATTGCCCCAAAGTAATTTCAAAGTGTGGGAGACATATTTTTGTTATTACAACGGGCGGGTCGTGTTGCGAATTGGGGGAGTCTAAAAGAAAAAAATATTTTTTTTTATTTTTTTATACATATATAGTTGTCGAAGTATTTTTGAAAATATTTGAAGCTATTGTTTTACTCTGGAGGACTCAGGTCAAACAAGATTTTTTAATGAGGAAGTAGCAAATTGAAAGAAAGAGAACAAAGAATTTTAATTTACCTGATTTTGACCATGTTTAATATTAAATACAATAAATTTAAATTAAATTAATTTTAATCATAATAAATTTGAATATTTCAAATATTTCCAAAGGATTTCTTCTCCCCATAACAACTATCTGTTATAATAATCAGATAATCGTTCTTACTCTCACATGCTATCTCTGTCCCGCAGTATAACAGATTTCGTCATTTTCAGCCTAGCCAAGGCAGCATTTTCAGCCTACGATAAAGCCAGTGTCATAAGGCTATTATCTGCGAGAACTGCTATTTTTTACCATTTCTTAGCGGTATTCAAATGAAATCCAACTGACGTTACTACTTTGTGGAATTCCATGAAATAGGTTTTGCAATAAATATAAGTACAATACAATAAGCAATATAGTATACTCAATATATCGTTATGGCGGCGATCCCATGGCGAAAGGGTATCATAAGTAGAATACAATAAGTATTATAGTATAGTATCGTAAGATCCATGGCGGTGTTACTATTTAATAGACAAATGTTTACTCACACTGTTGATGCCAGATGGCATTCGATGATTAATAAAAAATGGTCATATAAAAGTGGTTAGTCGCAACTATGATGTCGGATAGCGCAGTTCATAGTACAAATGTACGGAAAATATCAAATCGCGATTTGAAATACTTGTTACTACTAAATTAAATATTATTTCGAATATTTAAAAATATCAAATATTCGTTGAAGTTTAAATATTTAGCTGTCTGTTGGTAAATATCAGACTCTTAGATTCATTTAAGGTGACAACATTTACGTGATCATAGTCGTATCCTGTTAAAATTATAATTATACAAAAGATTATTTATTTTTTATTTATGAATGTATTAAGACAAAAAAAGTAATATACCACCAAAAAAACATTAAAAATGTGCATTAGAAGTTCGTGGGCGCGAGGATAATATATTGGGATAGTTTAGAATAGTTTAAATTTAAAACACTAATAACAAAAAGAAGTGATATGGATTAGTCAAGATGAATCGTTTATAGCAGAGATAATTAAACACGTGCATTTACGAACGAATTCAGTGTGGCTCAATACAACTCAGATCAGCTAAGATTCATGCTATACAACGTACTGCAGCCAACTTTTTCGCGGTTTGAAATAACAATACTTTATTGGGTTTAAAAAAAAATTGGCAGTAGAGTTCGTTGTAGGTATAACATGAATCTTAACTATTCTTCTAAATGTAACAAATTTCATTAGAGACACTATAGACGGGGGGGTTGGTGTAAGTATAAATTTGAGTCTTCGCGATCCGCCCCCCATTTGGAAAAGTGTGCAAATGGTTTTTTCACTATATCTCTGTAACAGTAAATCTTATAGAAAATTTATAAGCTTTATGCCGGCCGCGCACTAGCAACTAATTTCAAGCTTTGTAATCACGAAAATAGAACGCATTGAAGTAAACGTAAGTCCATGCACAGGCGTTTTTTAAGTTGCGGCAACTAAAAATATCCAACACGTTCTATTTTAACAGTGAATCAATAGTTGCGCATACCAACAAACATGCATGTCAAGCCTGCCTCCTGTCACTGGTGATTGTTTAGTTGCAGTCTAGACTTCCTATGATCTCGTAAATCATCCTTTAAAAGCCTTTGGCTTAATATTGGAAGGATTCAAAATGACTTTCTTTGTTTCGTCCTATTTTTGGCTAGCCCCAAAGTACAAAATCCTCTACAAAATCCTTGTTTCCCTGACTCCAATTGGGCAACTATCTAGTCGCCAGTGCGCGTACTTTTAGGGCGGCGGCAAATTTTTCATTGATTAAATTGTTTAATCGCCCATCAAAAAATTTTTGAGTGCGCGGCCGGTCTTAGAACACAAAAACTTAGTCTTAGATCTTCTTCCATCTCGTAAATTAAAAAAAGAATGAATGAAAATTATTCGTTATAATACTCTCTAAAAAACTTGTTATACTTTTTTTTGTTAAAAATGAAGAAAAAATTTATATCTTTTAAAAGAAAATATTGTAACAAGTTTCTAACACATCTGATCGGATGAGATTTCAGTAAAAACAGTTAAATAAAAAGCAAAAAAAACAGCATGGGGCTGTTTATATATATATATATATATATATATATATATATATATATATATCTGACCACAGATTCGTAATCAGCCGCCAAAAAAACCCTTTATACAAGTTTTGGTGAAAATTGATGACGTTTCAACTATATCCAGGGCAAAGAATTCAATAAATATCGTAAAAAATTAAAGATTATAAACAAATACTCATAACTTTCGAAATTTTTGATCGAGGTGTTAGAGTGACTTCTCCCGAACATTTTGACACCAAAAACGTCCATTTTCGAGATGGGGTATTTGAGAAAATGAATTTTAAAGTTTTTTACTATTTTTTGACCTTTTGACCTTGAATTCGAAAATATGTTTATGTTTTTCAGCAAATTTGTTTGTAAACAACCCCTCTGACCTGAAAACATGTAAAACCTATCAAAAACGTTGACCCCAACGAAAGATATAGAGCCAAAATCGAGAAAGAAAGTCAAAATTCATTAAAATCCCTAAAAAAGCATTTAATTTTTATTGTCAATATATTGTCGAAAAAATTCTAAAAAAAATTTTTTTGTAGCCTTAAATAGTTGCCCAAAGTCCCTGAAAAATTTCAGCCAAAACGGAGGGGGGTCGAAAAATTTTGTCCGATTTGACGTGGAATGTCCCATATATATATATATATATATATATATATATATATATATATATATATATTATATATATATATATATATATATATATATATATGGGACATTCCATATATATATATATATATATGTATATATATATATATATATATTTTTTTTTTTTCCTGGGGGTAAAAAAGCATTCGCTACCGGCATGACTCAAGTGCCCCTTACTGGCCGATCCCGCATGACGGTTATGTTTCACGTAAATCCACACATACACACATATGGACACATAAGTGCACATACGCATATATGGGTCTATGAACATGAGAACTAAAAAAGCCCCTCCGACGTGATCCACCCCCGCGGGACTGGCTAATAAGCATTACATCGCGGGGGTCGTTCAGCTTCATTCATCTGCTTCTGCTCGCGGCATTTCTGTACCTTTCTCTATTTCTTACGGCTTCTTCTTGCCTTAGCTTTCTGTGAATGGTCTTGAGGGTTGCTTCCACGTCCCTCCACATTTCCTCAGACCTCATCATATGGTCTAGGATATTTTCGGGCGTTAGTGGCTCCTCGACCCTTTCTTCTAGTTTCGCCCTTTCCTCGGCGAATCTCGAGCAGGTAAAGAAGACGTGTTCTGCGTCTTCTTCCGTCGCTGGGCATACCGGACACAACGGTGAATCATCGTGCCCGAAGCGGTGGAGGTATTTCCTATACCCCCCGTGTCCGCTCAGGAACTGCGTGAGGTCGTAACTTACTTCCCCACACTCCCTCGTAGCCCATATTTCCACGTTAGGGGTAAGTCTGTGGGTCCAGCGACCCTTAACAGACTCGTCCCACTTCGCCTGCCATTCCCTTAAAGACTCGCAGCGCGCCATCTGCCGCCGCACCCTTCTTGGCTCCCCTCCACCATATTCTGGGTCATAGAGACGCATGCCCTCCCTCGCCAGAATATCTATGGGAATCATCCCAGCTATCACGCACGCCGCATCGTCGGACGTGGTCCTGTACGCGCAGCAAGCGCGAAGTGCACTTAGCCTATAAGCACCCCTCCATTTTCTGCTATTTGCAGTCCTGTTTAACGCTGCTGCCCACACTGGTGCTGCGTATAACAGGACTGAGCTTACCACCCTCCCCAAGAGGAGGCGGCGACTCGGTCTAGGGCCCCCAACATTGGGCAGCATTCTTGCGAACGCTGCACAAATCGCAGACGCTTTGTCTGCCGTGCCCTCCAAGTGCGCTTTGTAGTTTAGCCTCCGGTCGATCATCACTCCCAGGTACCTTAGTGCGGGCTGTGAGTGGATGATCTGTTCCCCTACTTTTATCCTTACGGATACTAGCCTTCGTCGCTTGCTGATCAGCACTACTTCCGTTTTGTGCTCTGCCAGCTTCAACCCAACGCGTTCTAGCCACGCTTTTATTTCCCAGATCGCTTCGTTTGCATACAGTTCGATGTCATCTGGGTGTTTTCCTTCGACAACTACCCCGATATCATCTGCAAACCCGATCGCCACTGCTTCCTTTGGAAGACGAAGCCCCAACACATCATTGTACATTGCGATCCATAGGAGAGGGCCCAGGACGGAACCTTGCGGGACACCGCATGTTGTCCCGAACACTTTAGGGCCATCATCCGAATCACAATGAAGCGACCTACCCTGAAGGTAGTCGGCCACTACACGCACTAGGTACTTTGGTGTGCCTAGCTTGATCAACGCCTCAACTATTTTGCTCCACCTCGCTGAGTTGAAAGCATTTTTAACGTCGAGGGTTATCAGTGCGCAGCAGTGATTTTTTTCTATGGCGGCTCTTGCTATGCCCACCACCATATTGACTGCATCAGTCGTCGACCTTGCCTTTCTGAAGCCGAATTGCTTGTCCGACAGGCCACCTACCCTTTCGACGCTAGGGAGAATCCTGTTACAGATCACCCGCTCGAAAAGTTTGCCTATACAACTAAGGAGGCATATCGGTCTGTAGGACGATGGGTCCCCTAGAGGTTTGTTCGGCTTCGGTAGGAGCACGAGTTTCTGCTGTTTCCATCGCTCAGGAAAAAACCCCTCTCTCAGGCACGCTGTGAAAACTTCAGCAAACCTGTCTGGCGCTATCGTAGCTGCTAGCTTCGCCGCTTTATTTGGTATGCCATCCATGCCAGGGGCCTTATTGATGGCTACCTTTTTTGCGGCCTCCAGGATCTCATCTGCGGTTATTGCAGGTATCTCTCCTGGGTCCACCTGGAGGGTGGGTAGATCGACCGTGCGTACGTTCTGTGGAAACAGGACGTACACAATACTCTGGAGCAGCGCGGGGCAGGTGATCGGCGGAGAGCGTTTGCCCTTAATCGCTGACATAATCATTTTATAGGCTCCACCACAGGGGTCCGAGTCTGCTTCTCTGCACAACCTTTTGAAGTGCTCGGATTTGCTTCTAGCGATGGCCTTGTTCAGCATTTTTCTCGCTTCCTTATATCTCTGAAGGAGTTCATCGAAATCCGGACGGTTCCGGCCTCTCTGAGTTTTCCTTCTCGCCTTCAGACAGGTCCTTCGGCATTCATCGATCTCTGCATTCCACCAGAAGTTTGGTGAAAGCCTACGATTGCCGGCGCGCCGTGGCATGGATGCGTCACATGCCCGTTTCACCGATTCTTCCATTTCCTCTGCCCCTTCCCTGGCACCTCCTGCCGACCTCGCATCATGCAGGAATACTTCCTAGAACACCTCTGCGTCGAGTTTCTTAACGGCCCATCCTCTAGCCGTTCCGTACCTAGGATTCCTCTTTTCTATACGCTGACCAACCTCGAAGATGATGGCTTGGTGGTCGCTGTGCGTGTACAAATCGCTCACCTGCCACTGTAGGTCTTTGGCCACTGAATCACTCACATAAGTGATGTCGATTACAGATGCTCTCCCACCCCTTTGGAAGGTGTTTTCGCCTCCAGTGTTGACTAACACTACGTTAAGTCGCGAGAATACTTCTAGAAGTATGCGCCCTCTTGCATTCGTTTGTCGACTGCCCCATTCGACAGCCCAAGCATTAAAATCACCCGCTAGTATTACCGGGTGATGGCGACTCGCGTCGGCGGCTAACCTTTCCAGCATCGACTCGTAATCGTCTAGTGTCAGGCTTGGCGCCGCATAGCAGCTGTAGACGTGTATTCCGCCTACTTTTGCCCGCGTGAAGCCATTCTCTGGGCTTCTCATGGTATCTTCCATGGCTCGGCTCCCACACGTCCATATCGCTGACGTGCCGCTGCTATCGTTTATCCAGACGCCACTGTGCAGATTTCTATACTGCTCGCAGACGATTGCGACGTCGATTTTTTCCTCGAAAACTGTCTGTGCCAGCAGATCTTGTGCCGCTTGACAGTGGTTCAAGTTAATCTGTATGAACCTTATCTTCGACTTCGACTTCTTTGGACTGCTGCCCTGTACAGTGGGCACCTATTACTCCCCGTAGCGTGAGCGTCGTGCTCGCCCTTCCCCTTATCTCCTTTACATAGGAGGCATTTAGGGCTCTTATTGCAGTCCTTAGCAATATGTCCCCCTCCCCGCATCTCCAGCATAGCTCCTTCATGTCCTGAGCGCTGGTGCATTTCTTAGCGATATGACCTATCCCAAAACATTTGAAGTACTTAATTGGTGCTGTTGTCTCCCGTATCCGGCAAACAACCCAGCCGATGCGAACCTTCCCCACCTCAAGTGCCTTTTTTGCGCTAGCGACCGGAAGGCTTATTATGGCCGTCTGCGTACCACCATATGCCTTCCTTACTCTAACATCCTCTTCCTGCACCTCCGTCAGTTTCAGCTGCTCCCGCAGCGCATTGCAGACCTCTAGCTTAGTGGTAATCTCGTCCAGATCCCTGCACTCGATTAACACGCGGTTGGTACCTGCCCTAACCTCTGCCGCCTCCCCGATTGACGTCTTGATCTTTTGCTTTAGATCCTCCGTCTTTCCCTCGCCAGCTGCCAGTTCCATTAGAAGATCGCCCTTTTGGGTTCTTCTAATGCGCATGACCCTGTTCCCCAACTCCGTAAGGGAAGCATCCGTTCTGACTTTTCGTAGGATGTCCGCATACGACGTCCCACTAGTCGCTGTTATAATCAGCGCGTCAGGCCTTTCTTTTTTGTGGGACTTTTTGTCCTCTTTTTTCCTTTTCTTTCTTTTTCTTGCTTTCTTGTTCTCCACTTTAGTCCAAGCGAAGCTCTTCTTTTCTTTCTTTTCGGAGAACTCTTCTTCCATGGGTGTGCCCGCGGTTATCTTAACGGCCTCTCGCTCTTCTTGGGGTTTTCTTTCTTTATTTCCCCCTTTGTTTCTTTTTGGGGCGTTGTGGGTGGTTTGCACTTCCTCGTTGCTATCCCGTTGGCGTTTACGGGATTCCCAAGTTTTCTCGGCCGTGTGCGGGTCCTTAGCTTCCCCAACCTTCCTTTTTACGGCGCTTCTTACTTTATGAGCTTCTGGAGTTGTCTGTGTCGCTATCTCCATCTTCTCCTTAACCATCTTTATGGCCTCCTCCTTTGCCTCTAAATAATCAGCCCTGAGGTCCTTAATGTGTCCGTGGATCACATTTGATACATTGCTTCTAGAAGCAATGTAGTCCGACAGGGTCTTGATCGTTGTACCCAGCTTTGCTAGGCACCTTGGCAAGCACTCCTCTTTTTCGTTAGCGACTGCGCTAGTAGTAGCGTGGCCGCTATTTTCCCTCTTATTCTCCTCTTCGGTACTTACCAGACTTACCTTGAAAACCTCGCTCGGCTTACCAATCGAGCTGGTGCTGCTTGACCGCACCTTTTCTTTGGTACGGTCCTCCGCGGGTTTTGTGGGTGGTGACCTCACCACCCTCGCGGATCTTACGAACGTCGCTTTTCTCTCTTGCTCTTTAGGCGCGATGAGTTTGCCACTGGCGACTGACCCCTGGCACCTACTGTTGCCAGTTTCCAGCCGTACGCCGGGGACCGCGGCCTCCTCCGACGTTGGGGCATATATCCCTACCCCGACTTTTTTCTCTTTGTTCGTACTCATCATTTTTAATAGTTTCGGGTGTTCTTTCAAGTATACCCACCCGAAAAAAAAGACTGAAGAGGTAAAAATGAGGATGGGTTATGAAGGAAGACGACTGTCTGCTACGTGTTTGAAACGCATTGCCCGGAGTGAACCAGCGTGATGGACAGGTCACGCATACTAGGAGGTCGCCGTCGCTCACCCCATATATATATATATATATATATATATATATATATATATGACTAAGGCTTCCTCAAATGGGCCACCAAAATTGCAATGTTAATGAAAAACTCTAAATCTTTGTGCAATCGGTAGCTTCAGTCGAACACAAAATAATTGCCAAATTTCAGATTTTGTAATTTAACAATTTTAAAGTTATAAACAATTAAACTTTTATTACATTTTTTGGAAAAATTCATAACTCCGAATCTAGTTGATCGATTTACTTCGAATTAGTCTTGATTAAAAGAGGAAATGTTGAACTTTACGATGAGCTATTGCTTTTTTAAAAAATTATTAACTTTTACCATTTTTTTTGCAAATGTAAGTTGTAAAATGAAAAAAAATCATGTTCTACAGCACGAAAAAATTTCGTGCTAAATCCAAAATGAAGCTTATTTAATAATCTTTCATATTCCGTTTATAAAATACAAGGCCCGCCATTTCTTCAAACGTTATTAATCATTATGTTACACAATCTCGATAAACTTCATTCGCTGTTCCTTGAGAAACATCCCGGGATGGTCATTAGCTTTTCCAAATTCAAAAAATTGCGACCGAAGCAGTGTATACCAATGGACAAAAAGGGTTGCCATAATGTTTGTGTTTGCAAAACACATGAGAACTTCAAACTAAAATTTGCGCCGCGCTACATAATGGTTAATAACGTTTGAACAAATTGCGGGCCTTGGATTTTATAAACGGAATATGAAAGATTATTAAATAAGCTTCATTTTGGATTTTGTTTGAAATTTTTTCGTGCTATAGAACATGATTTTTTGAAGTGAAAACTTCTTTAGCCGCGTTAGGCACTTTTTGATAGGGGAAAATGTTATGGGTTCGCGTCACCGACATGCTCATGACTGGCGCACGCGCTCAATCGATTATAATCAAAAACTTTTTGATTTTGAATAAAAAAATAAATCTGACCGCCTACTATTATTCAATTAAGTATCGAAAATGAAAATATAAAACCAGTCATTTTGACTGATGTGTTAAATATCTGTTTTCCAAATTTGTTTGGATCCTTGACCCTGAAGATGTCTTCAGACGATAACAAAAGAAAATAAAAAATGATGCTATCGTAAAAAAGTCAAATGTTCTGCTTTTTTCAGAAACTCGTATGAAAAACGAAGAACCACTTGATGTTCCGAATTTCAACTTTGTTGTAAGTTATAAAAGACCCGAAGTTCCAGTAGCAGGAGTAGCTATTTACCACAATACTCAAAATACGTCACACTTCATTACTTCATATGGACATACATACTAAATTCACTAGAAGCATTGGTGTTAATATTTCTGATATAGGCGAAATATGCGTTGCTCGTTGCAGTTCCGAGAATGGGCAATACATATTAATCGTTGCCGTTTATATTTCGCCTGGAAAATCTATGAGACAGATACAACAATTTTTATTCGAAAATTTGATGATTTATACAAAAGAAGGTTCTGAAATTCTCGAAAAAAGATTCGGCGAAAAATATGATAATGTACCGATGATTTTAAGTGGAGACTTCAATATTAACTTTGCAGATGATAAAAATCTACCATTAATTGAATTTTTAAATGCAACACTTAATTTAAATATGTCAAATGATCGGAAACTTAGTACTACCAAATATAAAACGACGATCGATGCGGTTTTTACGCGATACTTAGATAAATTTGAATCAAACATTTTCATTTCTTACTTTAGTTACCATAACCCGATTGTATCTTTTTTACAATAAGTGCTAATGCAATAGGATGGTCAAAATTGCTACAATTATTACATAATTTAAAAAATAATTCTGAGATATCGGTTGAAGATGCAGCAGCATTAAATTTTATAGAAAAAAGTACACTTATTAATGAAGACGCAGTTACTTGTGCTACATATTTTAATAAGTTGGTTAATGTCCTAATGAAAATACTGCAATCAAAAAGATTTAGTCCTTTCAAGAAATATAGAATTTTGTATTACTTCAAAAGAATCGAATTTCAACATCTAAGTTCTAAGTTTTCACTTCTATCGGCAATCCCTATAACTGCCAATTTTTTTTTTTTATTTTACAACTTACATTTGCAAAAAAAATGGTAAAAGTTAATAATTTTTTAAAAAAGCAATAGCTCATCGTAAAGTTCAACATTTCCTCTTTTAATCAAGACTAATTCGAAGTAAATCGATCAACTAAATTCGGAGTTATGAATTTTTCAAAAAAATGTCATAAAAGTTTAATTGTTTATAACTTTAAAATTGTTAAATTACAAAATCTGAAATTTGGCAATTATTTTTTGTTCGAATAAAGCTACCGATTGCACAAAGATTTAGAGTTTTTCATTAACATTGAAATTTTGGTGGCCCATTTGAGGAAGCCTTAGTCATATATATATATATATATATATATATATATATATATATATATATATATATATATATATATATATATATATATACTAGCAAAAACCCGCGTGCGTTGCAACGCCTTTCAATAAAATAAGATTATGGGGACACAGTCTGCGATTGGAAAAAGCTATAGTGAAAAAAGAACAAATCTGGGAAAATTGATTTTGGGAGATGACCGCCATGGACCAAATGATATATTGAGTATACTATATTGCCTATGGTGTTCTACTTATCATACTCTTTCATTTGATACCCATGTCGTAGGGGTTGTGAAGAAAATGGTAATCCGCCTTCTCGAGATGGCCGCTATGGACCAAACGATATATTGAGTATACTACATTGCTTATGTTCTACTTATCATACTCTTTCATTTGATACCCATCTAGAAGGGGTTGTGAAGAAAATGGTAAACCGCCCTTTTGAGATGGCCGCCATGGACCAAATTATAAATTGAGTATACTATATTGCTTATGGTGTTCTACTTTTCATAGCCTTTTATTTGATACCCATGTCTCGGGTGTTGTGAAGAAAATGGTAATCCGCCCTCTTGAGATGGCCGCCATGAATCTTCTTATAATGCCCTTTCATTTGATACCAATGTCGAGGAGGTAGTGAAGAAAATGGTCATCCTCCCTCTTGAGATGACCGCCATGGACCAAACGATATATTGAGTATACTATATTGCTTATGGTGTTCTACTTATCATACCCTTTCATTTGAAATCCATATCGAGGGGTGTGAAGATAATGGTAATCCAACCTCTGGAGATGGCCGCTATGGACCAAACGATATATTGAGTATACTATATTGTTGATGGTGTTCTACTTATCATACTCTTTCATTTGATACCCATCTCGAAGGGGTTGTGGAGAAAATGGTAATCCGCCCTCTTGAGATGGCCGACATGGACCAAACGATATATTGAGTATACTATATTGTTGATGGTGTTCTACTTATCATACTCTTTCATTTGATACCCATCTCGAAGGGGTTGTGGAGAAAATGGTAATCCGCCCTCTTGAGATGGCCGACATGGACCAAACGATATATTGAGTATACTATATTGTTGATGGTGTTCTGCTTATCATACTCTTTCATTTGATATCCATGTCGAAGGTGTTGTGAAGAAAATGGTAAACCGCATTCTTGAGGTGGCCGCTATGAACCAAGCGACATATTGAGTATACTATATTGCTTATATTGTTCTACTTATCATACTCTTTCGTTGGGTACCCATTTCGAAGGGGTTGTGAAGAAAATGGTCATCTGCTCTCTTGAGATGACTGCCATGGACCAAACGATATATTGAGTATACTATATTGCTTTTGGTGTTCTACTTACCACAACCTTTCATTTGATATCCATGTCGAGGGGTTGTAAAGAAAATGGTAATCCGCCCTCTTGAGATGGCTGCTACGGACCAAACGCCTGCTTTTCTATTGCCTATGGTGTTCTACTTATCATACTCTTTCATTTGATACCCATGTCGTAGGGGTTGTGAAGAAAATGGTAATCCGCCTTCTCGAGATGGCCGCTATGGATCAAACGATATATTGAGTATACTATATTGCTTATATTGTTCTACTTATCATACTCTTTCATTTGATACGATTCTAGAAGGGGTTGTGAAGAAAATGGTAAACCGCTCTCTTGAGATGGCCGCCATGAATCTTCTTATAATGCCCTTTCATTTGATACCAATGTCGAGGGGGTAGTGAAGAAAATGGTCATCCTCCCTCTTGAGATGGCCGCCATGGACCAAATTATAAATTGAGTATACTATATTGCTTATGGTGTTCTACTTTTCATAGCCTTTCATTTGAAATCCATGTCGAGGGGTGTGAAGATAATGGTAATCCAACCTCTGGAGATGGCCGCTATGGACCAAATTATAAATTGAGTATACTATATTGCTTATGGTGTTCTACTTTTCATAGCTTTTCATTTGATACCCATGTCTCGGGTGTTGTGAAGAAAATGGTAATCCGCCCTCTTGAGATGGCCGCCATGAATCTTCTTATAATGCCCTTTCATTTGATACCAATGTCTCGGGTACTGTGAAGAAAATGGTAATCCACCCTCTTGAGATGGCCGCCATGAATCTAAGGACATAGTCTATGGCATTCTTCTTATAATGCCCTTTCATTTGATACCAATGTCGGGGAGTAGTGAAGAAAATGATCATCCGCCCTCTGGAGATGACCGCCATGGACCAAACGATATATTGAGTATACTATATTGCTTATGGTGTTCTACTTATCATACCCTTTCATTTGAAATCCATGTCGAGGGGTGTGAAGATAATGGTAATCCAACCTCTGGAGATGGCCGCTATGGACCAAATTATAAATTGAGTATACTATATTGCTTATGGTGTTCTACTTTTCATAGCTTTTCATTTGATACCCATGTCTCGGGTGTTGTGAAGAAAATGGTAATCCGCCCTCTTGAGATGGCCGCCATGAATCTTCTTATAATGCCCTTTCATTTGATACCAATGTCGAGGGGGTAGTGAAGAAAATGGTCATCCTCCCTCTTGAGATGACCGCCATGGACCAAACGATATATTGAGTATACTATATTGCTTATGGTGTTCTACTTATCATACCCTTTCATTTGAAATCCATATCGAGGGGTGTGAAGATAATGGTAATCCAACCCCTGGAGATGGCCGCTATGGACCAAACGATATATTTAGTGTACTATATTGTTGATGGTGTTCTACTTATCATACTCTTTCATTTGAAACCCATCTCGAAGGGGTTGTGGAGAAAATGGTAATCCGCCCTCTTGAGATGGCCGACATGGGCCAAACGATATATTGAGTATACTATATTGTTGATGGTGTTCTACTTATCATACTCTTTCATTTGATATCCATGTCGAAGGTGTTGTGAAGAAAATGGTAAACCGCATTCTTGAGGTGGCCGCTATGAACCAAGCGACATATTGAGTATACTATATTGCTTATATTGTTCTACTTATCATACTCTTTCGTTGGATGCCCATTTCGAAGGGGTTGTGAAGAAAATGGTCATCTGCTCTCTTGAGATGACTGCCATGGACCAAACGATATATTGAGTATACTATATTGCTTTTGGTGTTCTACTTACCATAACCTTTCATTTGATATCCATGTCGAGGGGTTGTAAAGAAAATGGTAATCCGCCCTCTTGAGATGGCTGCTATGGACCAAACGCCTGCTTTTCTGTTGAAATTTTTTTGCTATAAACCTCACGGAGCCCGAGACCTTTCCAACGAATGCAAAACCGTGGAAATCGGATGGTGCCTTCTGGAATTATAGCGTCAGGAAGGAAAACCCGACTTATTTTTATATTATATATATATATATATATGGGACATTCCACGTCAAATCGGACAAAATTTTTCGACCCCCCTCCGTTTTGGCTGAAATTTTTCAGGGACTTTGGGCAACTATTTAAGGCTACAAAAAAATTTTTTTTAGAATTTTTTCGACAATATATTGACAATAAAAATTAAAAGCGTTTTTAGGGATTTTTATGAATTTTGACTTTCTTTCTCGATTTTGGCTCTATATCTTTCGTTGGGGTCAACGTTTTTGATAGGTTTTACATGTTTTCAGGTCAGGGGGGTTGTTTACAAACAAATTTGCTGAAAAACATAAACATATTTTCGAATTCAAGGTCAAAAGGTCAAAAAATAGTAAAAAACTTTAAAATTCATTTTCTCAAATACCCCATCTCGAAAATAGACGTTTTTGGTGTCAAAATGTTCGGGAGAAGTCACTCTAACACCTCGATCGAAAATCTCGGTGGGCCCTTAAGGATTTCGAAAGTTATGAGTATTTGTTTATAATCTTTAATTTTTTACGATATTTATTGAATTCTTTGCCCTGGATATAGTTGAAACGTCATCAATTTTCACCAAAACTAGTATAAAGGGTTATTTTTGGCGGCTGATTACGAATCTGGAAAAAAAATCAGTTCAAAGAGAAACTGCACTAGGGCCCACTAATTACCGCAGCCTTCGCATTGTGCTTTTCTGTTAATCTTTGATCGTGCATTGATACGTGTACAATCAGTGATCCTCACTTAGCAGACAATCTAAACGGGACTCTATAACATCCATGCGTGTTATGAAAAAGCATGTTTTTATCATATTTTATAATACATATTTAACAATAATATCAGTTGAAACAACAATATAAATTTACGAAAGCTAATTTAACATAGTTAATTTATTCAACGTAAATTTACCAGTTCAAATCGGGTTATAACGTTTTTGTACGATGAATATTATAGCTAATAAAAGGCATAAACTGTACTTCAATAGTGTAATATACAAAATACAAACAAAATTATTAAAATTGAAATTACTCAGGCAGTAGTTGCTTTAATAACGCATTTTTTTTGTAATCAATTAGTTTTTGTTTATTGTGTTTCAATACTTTATTATATTCTTCAAATAACTTCACACTTCTTTCAGCTGTGTCGTTAACAGTTCTTAATTCATGAAGAAGGTTGAATGCTTGATTATAAGTAATATTATAACTCCATTTATCTGGTGGGAGATATAGGAAGTCCGTTGAAATGTTAAACCGTTGAAAAAAATCGAATGTGTTCATCGTAGTGATTGAGTATTTTACGGGTTTCTTATATATTCCTGAATTTCTTCAAGTTTTAATGGAATACGTTTAACTAATTCCCTAGATATTTTATCTGGCTCAACATCATTATCTGCATAGACATCATGATCTTCCTTTTTTTCATCAGTGGTAATAAAATGCTTTAATCTGTTACTCATTTTATGTTTGATTTCCAATGGAATATTTTCATCGAAAAATGCTACACCAACGTTCTCGTCTGCTAAATACCACAAATGGTTACTCATTTTCTTAATAGCAATTTGTGAAATTAACATTTCGATATTCCTACATATTTTGTAAGAAGCAATAGTCCTGGTATGCTGCTTCTGGCGCTATGGGACATTTAAACCAAGCCCTCACGTAAGAGCGAATGATAAAAGCACAAACATTAGCTTTTTCTTCTCCTCTTCTAAAACAGTTAATTTAAACTCATCTCTGAATTAATATATTTTTATACAATATAGTGCTTTTGAGATCCATCGAGCTTGATGCATTGGACCTGGAGAACGAAATTTGACTATTAGAGCATGAGCCCGAAGCAATTGTGGTTAACTCTAATAATTATCGATTGTCATCTCTGCAAATTGGTTTCTTTAATTGTTCGTTGCAAAAATCTGTGAACTCATCTTTCAATTAGAATTTCTTTCAATTTGCCATTTTCTAGCAATGTTTTATACTCATTTTTGCTTATGTCGTTCCAATATAATTCCAATCTCTTGAATAAAGGAACACCTTTACCATAGGTACCAGGAAATTCTATTTCAAACACACCTCGCAGGACTAGTTCATAAATATGATAACGACATGGTAAATACAGTAAAGATTTTACAATTTTTGTTCTAATAACGTGCACACTCCATTTAGTTTTCCAGTATTTGACCCAATGATATCAAAACAAAAAGCAACAATATTTTCATCCACATTCCAATCTATTAATAATTCATAAATAGCATAAGCTATTTCTATTCCTGTTGAAGATGATAATTTTGGAAAACCAAGTAATTGCTCACCATTTATATAGCTAACGTAAAAAGGTAGGTGTTTCGTAAGTGTTTAATGTAACAGGCTTACTGGGTCCAAGTAGTGTAGCGGTTTCTGTAAGCATAAAATTCCCAGTAAAGAAAAAACGCAAATGTCCTTGGTGTCACAACTATAAATTTATTTAACCAAAGAAATTAATTAACTACGTTTATATTTAAATAATAGTTCAATAAAAAAAAATTTAATTCATTTATTTTATGTAATCTTATTTCAATTTTTAACCTTTAAATTATCATTAAACTTTTTATCCTGAGGTAGTTTCAATATATTTATTTTTCCTAGCTTTATTTTTATTTAACATGATTTATTTCAAGGAATTAGTATTTACATTATTTAATCCAGAATATTTGATTTAATGGTATTACGCTGCAGTTATTTCATTTTAAGAACCGTTATCTTGCGGGTAATATTCGATTCAGGAACCGTTATTGTGCTGTAGATATTTCCTGATTAGCCTCCTTAATGTTTTATTTTAATACCTTGAAATTTAGGCAGAGACGGCATCTATTACATTAATTGAATTAATTGCGATTTAATCCAATTTTACCCTTTGGCACATGAAAAAATATGTTTGGGCAATTAGCATCAGTATGGTGCATAAATTACAGGATCAAGAAAAGGTACCAAAAAATTATGTGGATCAAAATAAAAATGATAAAAATTATCCCTTTATTAATTAAATGAATATATTCCCAAGCCACCAAAGGAAACAACAAAGTTATTTATTTTATAAATTCAATAAAATGTTAAGTAGAAAAAAAAATTCCCATCACCGCGTGTTAGCAGAACATTGCAAAGGAACAGTGCCCCTAAAGGCACGACTTTCCTCGATGAACAGCTAAATCGAAGTGCTCGAAGTAATCGAAGTCGTGATATTTCTCGTGTCGTTGTCCATCTAGCCTTTATTGCCCGATTTGTCGGTTTATAGCAAAACTATAAACTTATCGACCCACTATTTTATTGTAATGCCATAGTAATGTACTAAAACCTGTACATTATTATTAAATTTTGTATATTTTGACGTTGCATCCACAATAAATGTATCCTTTCAATTTATAAATAATTATTTTTATCAATTTGATGCTTTCCTTGTGATTATTTGCCAAAATTGCCCCTTTCGATTAATTGTTGTTATAGAACTTGTCCTATAAATTCGGCTACTATAAAATATCATTTCTTGACGTTTCATATTTAAAGAAAAATGCTTGCCGGTAGCTGTTAAATTCAAATTGTAAAATTTTTCAGCTATCCGGTAAAGTTATAAAATTCAAAGATTTGTTGATAATATTTGTAATTCATTTGTATTTTATTTTAATTTTAAATTTTTAATCTTATATTTTTTTTTTTTTTTTGGTTTATGGATTCACATGGTGTGGTGAACATACTCCCCCCTGTTGAACAGTCCTGTTCAAGAGTTTCTTTACTACTCCTCTTTTATGGTAGTGAAAGAATACGATCTGCCCATCCTTTTTCACCTTAAGCCGTACTTGATATTTTCCAGGAAGGTTTATATTTTTTTCGCGCTTCTTCGTTTTTGCGACTGCTTCGAAGTCTATCTTCTTGAGGACCTTCTTGGTGAGGTAGATGTCCATTCCGTCTCGCGTCACAAATTTCTGGTGCGTGTTGTCGATGCGCATCTGCAGTTCCTTCAGGTTAGTCGTCGGTCTTAACAGTTTCAATGTGATTTCAGGAGCTCCGTTTATTGTTGCTGGTTGGGTTAATGTTGGTGTGGTATGCAGAGTAACATCTTTTAAAGCCTTGGCTGGATGGTCCTTAGATTTTGGAACAGAAATCGTCGGCTGGGATGTGACTGTTTTCTCTCTGCCGTGGTGATGGTGATTGCTGGGAACTGGATCATCATAAAAACTTGGATCGGGATCGTCTTGTTGGGAGAAGAAAATTGTTTCTGACAGAATTAGTACGTCCTCGTCGTAATCCATCTGTAATCAAACTTGATAAAATGTTTGCCTTTTGCTTTGGGACAACACAACACTGAGAACGAACACGAGTTTGTTAGTATAGGGAACAACTAGGAAGGTTCTATTGGTAAACGAGATAACTTGGTTACTGGTCGTCGTAAGATGCTATTTTGTGTTTTGATTTGTGCAACTCTAATTAAGCCGTCTGCCCCTGGATAGACTTCTTGTATAATTCCTAAAGGCCATTTCGCTGGTGGCATATTTTCAGTCGTCAACAATACCACATCTCCGATTTGCAGATTTTTTCTAGCTTGCTGCCATTTTGGTCTTGTTTGTAGCTGATGTAGATAATCTCGTGACCAGCGCTTCCAAAATGTTTGAACTCGTTGTTGAAACTGTCTCCATCTTTGCGTATATGTGGCCATTTGGACGTATTCAGGCTCTGGCAACGTATTTAATGCCTGGCCAATCAGGAAATGTGCAGGAGTAAGTATCTCGAGCTCCTCAGGATCTGCACTAACATAGCATAATGGTCGTGAATTTAATATTGCTTCAATTTGAGTTAATAGAGTTGCATATTCTTCAAATGTACAAGTCATATTTCCTAGAGTTCTTCGTAGATGATGTTTCACCGATCGTACGCTTGCCTCCCAAATGCCTCCAAAATGTGGTGCAGATGGTGGATTAAAGTGCCAGGTGATTGCGTGGGAGGTGGTGTAACTCAATGCTTCTTGCGTTGCATCTGCAATTGCTTGTTTTATATCCTTATCGATTACAGATTTTGCACCAACAAAATTAGTACCGCAATCAGAATAGATGTCTGTACATAAGCCTCTCCTTGCAATAAATCTTTTTAACGCCGCTATAAATGCATCAGTAGTTAAGGATGAAACTAACTCAATATGAATAGCCTTCGTCACCATACAAATAAAAATGCAGAGGTATGCCTTTACGAGTTTCGCCCTCCTACATGGTGAAGCCTTTACTGTTACCGGTCCAGCATAATCTACGCCCACTTTGCTGAATGGCTTTGCACTGTTGACTCTAGCTTCAGGTAGATCACCCATCAACTGATTACAAGTTTCTTTCCTATATCGGAAACACGTGACACACTTATGCAAAATTGTTGTGATCGTTCTTCTTGCATCTACTATCCAATACCTATTCCTACTTGTTGCCAGCACTAATGATGTTCCTCCATGTAATGTGTCTCTGTGAAGTTTGTCAATAATTAATGTTACGATGTGGTGAGTTTTTGGCAAGATGATTGGATGTTTTTTATCGTAGGAAATAGACGCATGAGCTAATCGACCCTTTACGCGTATGAGCCCTTGAGAATCAATGAAAGGGCTTAATTGTATAAGTTTGCTTTTTGATGAGATAGGTTTTTTC
Source organism: Thereva unica (assembly GCA_949987705.1). Lineage (NCBI taxonomy): Eukaryota > Metazoa > Arthropoda > Insecta > Diptera > Therevidae > Thereva > Thereva unica. The sequence goes on along the minus strand of OX465281.1, from coordinate 122,014,178 downwards.
TGAATTAGATCATTGTATTCCTCTGGAAAACTTTCTTGTTGAACTATCTTGAGAATGGCGTCCTCAGCCATGTGCAACTCCTCAATGGACAGATTACCGACTCGCTTGGTTCTAGCATTCTTGCAGTTATATGAGAATCGAAGTATTAATGCGGTGATTCGCTGTACTTGGGTTAATGAAGAATAATTTAAAAAGAAATTTTCTTGAATCTTGAGTACGAATGTTGCAGTTTTGCTTGTTCTAGCCTCCAAATTTGTAGTTTCTTCGTTTAGTGTACATCTTGGCCACTGATCCATTCCCATGACTAGCCAGGTTGGACCGTGCCACCAAATGTCCTTGGATAACAAGTCCTCCACAGTTGTGCCTCTTGATGCAAGATCGGCTGGATTTTCTGACGTCGGAACATGCTGCCAGGATTCATACTTAATGTTGTCTTGTATTTCCACCACTCTGTTCGCTACGTAGGTCTTCCACCGGGAAGGGTGTTCTCGTATCCACTGCAATACAATCGTAGAGTCTGTCCATGCAAATATGGGGACGTTCTGTAATTCCATATCCTTGATGGTAGATTTTAGTAAACGTGCAAGGACTACTGCTCCATTAAGTTCAAGCCGGGGTATTGTGATGGGTTTGGTTGGTGCGACTCTTGATTTCGCGGACAATAGGTTGGAGGAAATACTGCCGTCTTTGTGTATAACTCGCATATATATAACTGCAGCGTACGCTCTTGAGGACGCATCGCAAAATCCGTGGAGTTGACTGCTAGCCGCCTCTGAATATTGAATCCACCGAGGTATTTTTATTTTTGGAAGATGTACTAAGTCTTTCTTAAATTTTGTCCAAAGATGCATTACGTGAGATGATGCTGATTCATCCCAAGCACAACCTGTTAACCACATTGTTTGCATTATTAATTTTGCTATTACTATTACTGGAGCCAACCAACCAAGCGGATCATACAACGATGTGATTTCCGATAAAATGGAGCGTTTAGTGTACACAGCTTGCTCTTGTTTAGGTTTGAATTTAAATGTGAAGTAATCTTCCATAGGGCGCCATTGAATTCCTAACGTTTTTATTGCTTCTGCCTCTCCAATGTCCAAAGCCGTTTTGAGTTCGCAATACTCTTGTGGCAAATGAGACAATAGATGTTTACTATTGCTGGCCCACTTTCTCAAATTAAATTTGGCAGTTTTCATCATGTTAATCATTTCAACTTGCAGACGTTTAGCACCTTCTATATCATCAGCTCCTGTAAGCAAGTCATCTACATAAAAATCCTTTGTCGCCACCGCTGAAGCCATTGGCCAGGCAGTCTTTTCATCTTCAGCCAATTGTTGTAAAGTTCTAATAGCGAGGTATGGGGCTGCTGTGGTGCCGAAAGTAACCGTTTTTAGTTCGTAATCCTGTAATAGCTTGGTTGCTGGGTCTCTCCAGATGATTCTTTGGAATGTTCGATGTTCGGGATGTATAAGTATCATACGATACATTTTTTCTATATCTGCTGTCATCGCAATTCTATGTTTGCGCCATTTCATTAGGGTAGCAAATAGTTTTGGTTGGAGTGTTGGTCCCTTTAGCAGATAATTGTTTAAGGACTTTCCATTTGTCGTTTTGGATGAAGCATCGAAGACCACTCTTAATTTTGTGGTAGTACTATCTTTAAAAACTGCGTGATGCGGTATGTAGTAATGTTGCATTCCAGAGGTGATAGGACGTGCGGCTTCCATGTGATCCAGTTGAAGATACTCGTCGAGACATTTTGAATAGTCTCTGTTTAGTTCAGGATTTTTCCCTAATTGCCTTTGTAGGGCTGTGAATCTAGCAATAGCTTGAGATCGTGATTCACCTAGTTCGGGCAGTTCGTTATTTATAAAGGGTAGCTTGACTTGATACTGTCCGTTAGCCATTCGTTCATAATTAGTTTTGTAAATAGCTTGGCATTCGACTTCCTCCCTTTTAAACATGGGGGCTGCTGGGTATTCCTCCACTTCAAAAAACTGCTTGATTTGCTGGCTTAAATCGTTTTCAATTGTAGCTACAAGTGAAATTGCCTGCCGGTGGGTTTGGTTGGTGGTTGGTCCCATTAAAATCCAACCAAAAATTGTGTTTATAGCTACCGGAGACGTCTTAGTTCCTTTAATAAGGCCATTTTGAATTATTTGAGCATATACATTTACTCCTAGTAAGGCATCGATCTTCTGGGGCTTCCAATACATTGGATCGGCTAGCGGCAAACCAACGATGTGTTCTAAATTTCCCTTTGGTAGTCTTTGTCTTGGCAAAGGTTCTGTTATCGTCTGTAATACAACGAAAGTTTCTTCTATTATTGGTCCAGATGCTTGACTAAATTGCAATTGTAAGGTTGTTTCCTCACATGAACTGCCTGCTGGGATTGTTCCTATACAAGTAATAGAAACAGAGGTAGGCGTGCATGATGCATGTAATCTCTGGCAAGCGCTCTTTGTGATAAAAGACGACTGTGATCCGGGATCGATCAGACATCTCAGTGTAATGGTTTGATTTGTTCCATATCTCATATTTACTAACGCTGTTGACAGTAGCGCACGTAAATTATGCCTGGAAACAAAGGCTTGTGTAATTTCTGTCTGTACTACTCTGTTGCTATTGTCTTGATGTTTAACTTCTGCTTGACTTGATTTGAAGTTATTTACTTGCTGCGTAACTTCTGCTTGACTTGAGTTGAAGTTATTTCCTTGCTGTGCGACTTCTGCTTGACTTGAATGGAAGTCTGATGTGCTATCCCCTTTGTCTAGGAAAAGCGGTGCGGGTGATTTTCTTGACTGGTCATGATGGATGGAAGTATGGTGACGTTGCTTACATTTGAAGCAGCTGTGCTTACTTGTACAATTGGCTTGGTTATGATGTCGGGATAAACAGTTGAGACATAGACCTGCAGAGGTGAGAACCCTTTTTTTGGTTTCAGGTGTCATCCGTTTGTATTTGAAACACTTTAGAATAAAATGCCTTCCGTTGCACGCGGGACATCTTCCTTCGCTGGTACTGTGGTACGCCGATGTTCGATGTTTAACTGAGGTGTCCGTCTTGCCTTGCGTATTTCGAGAACCTACAGCCTCCGCTATGGATTCGAGAACATTTAAACGAGTTGCTAAAAATGCCTTAAATTCCTCGAGGGTCGGGATGTCTTCATTGGAACCCTGCTCTTCCTCCCATAATTTGAGCGTATAAAAGGGAAGTTTCTGCACAAGTAAGTGAATCAATAATATGTCCCATGAACTCGTGTCCACCTTGAGCCCCTTCAATTGCTGCAAGCATTCCTCCGTTGTATCAACTAATGTTTTTAAACCCTTGGCTGTTTCCGTGGTTAGTTTTGCTTGATTGACTAATCGTTTCAATTGATGATTGACCAAGATTTTAGTGTTTTCGAACCGTTTTTTCAATTTGTTCCACGCAGGCAAATAATCATCGTCGGTGGTAGGAGTATGGCGCAATACTTGTTCAGCTTCTCCCACTAAACAAGATTTTAAATGGTACAGCTTTTGTACTGGCGACAATCTCATATTCTTATGCACTAGTGAGGTGAACATATCGCTAAATGCCTTCCACAAGTCATAGTCCCCGTTGAACTTCGGTATAGAAATCCTAGGAAGCGCAGTATCTTGATAAACCGCGTTAGATGTAACGGATTCGTTGGTTGCAGGTTGGACAGGTGTTTTCTCCTGCTTAACTTTGCGCAAGCCTTCATACAGCTCGCCTAGATAATCTGAGTATTTAGCCTCTGTGTTGCTGTAATATTCTTCCGTCAGATACTCATGCTCCTTATCCTTGTCAGTAGACGAATTTTCCTTATCTATCGGTGCATCGTATAAAATTTCCATGATCTGTAGATCCAATGCACTGTATTTTCCCCATAAATCCTTTAATTCCGTGATACGGGTTTCATAAAAACCTTCGTTCCGTTTGCTGATACTAGTTTTCTTTGCATTCACGATAAATTTCTCAACCGACCCCTTAAGATGCGTTCTTGCGTTAATAATAGCTTCAATGATGCCATATTAAAATAAAATTGCAAAAGTTAGAGATGCAAATTATAAACTACAAAATTGTTTGGTTGGTATGGACTATAATTGTGCACGGGACACTCACTGTTCCTGGATGGAACCACCAATAATGTTTCGTAAGTGTTTAATGTAACAGGCTTACTGGGTCCAAGTAGTGTAGCGGTTTCTGTAAGCATAAAATTCCCAGTAAAGAAAAAACGCAAATGTCCTTGGTGTCACAACTATAAATTTATTTAACCAAAGAAATTAATTAACTACGTTTATATTTAAATAATAGTTCAATAAAAAAAAATTTAATTCATTTATTTTATGTAATCTTATTTCAATTTTTAACCTTTAAATTATCATTAAACTTTTTATCCTGAGGTAGTTTCAATATATTTATTTTTCCTAGCTTTATTTTTATTTAACATGATTTATTTCAAGGAATTAGTATTTACATTATTTAATCCAGAATATTTGATTTAATGGTATTACGCTGCAGTTATTTCATTTTAAGAACCGTTATCTTGCGGGTAATATTCGATTCAGGAACCGTTATTGTGCTGTAGATATTTCCTGATTAGCCTCCTTAATGTTTTATTTTAATACCTTGAAATTTAGGCAGAGACGGCATCTATTACATTAATTGAATTAATTGCGATTTAATCCAATTTTACCCTTTGGCACATGAAAAAATATGTTTGGGCAATTAGCATCAGTATGGTGCATAAATTACAGGATCAAGAAAAGGTACCAAAAAATTATGTGGATCAAAATAAAAATGATAAAAATTATCCCTTTATTAATTAAATGAATATATTCCCAAGCCACCAAAGGAAACAACAAAGTTATTTATTTTATAAATTCAATAAAATGTTAAGTAGAAAAAAAAATTCCCATCACCGCGTGTTAGCAGAACATTGCAAAGGAACAGTGCCCCTAAAGGCACGACTTTCCTCGATGAACAGCTAAATCGAAGTGCTCGAAGTAATCGAAGTCGTGATATTTCTCGTGTCGTTGTCCATCTAGCCTTTATTGCCCGATTTGTCGGTTTATAGCAAAACTATAAACTTATCGACCCACTATTTTATTGTAATGCCATAGTAATGTACTAAAACCTGTACATTATTATTAAATTTTGTATATTTTGACGTTGCATCCACAATAAATGTATCCTTTCAATTTATAAATAATTATTTTTATCAATTTGATGCTTTCCTTGTGATTATTTGCCAAAATTGCCCCTTTCGATTAATTGTTGTTATAGAACTTGTCCTATAAATTCGGCTACTATAAAATATCATTTCTTGACGTTTCATATTTAAAGAAAAATGCTTGCCGGTAGCTGTTAAATTCAAATTGTAAAATTTTTCAGCTATCCGGTAAAGTTATAAAATTCAAAGATTTGTTGATAATATTTGTAATTCATTTGTATTTTATTTTAATTTTAAATTTTTAATCTTATATTTTTTTTTTTTTTTGGTTTATGGATTCACATGGTGTGGTGAACAGTAGGTAACCTATCCACTTCAACTTTTCCTGTTATATGAGCGCAGTCAGAACTAGTGAAAATGCATCTGTCAAACATCATTCGCTTTGGCTGCATTCGAAAATTAGCCAGCTACGCAGAATAAGCAGAATCGCAGTATCGGCTGCAGGGCATATATTCCCGGCTGCAGCGGCTTGATTTTTGGAATGATGTGCTGCCAATTCTGAGCAGCTGGTAAATTTTCGAATGCAGTCAAAGCGAATGATGTTTGACAGATGCATTTTCAAACTTCATAAATTTTTAAAACATTTACCATTTATGTTAAACAATATTATGTAATAACAGTTATACAAAAGTTATATTGCTGTTTAAAATGATATTATTGTTAAATACCTACATATAAGAAAAATAATGAAAACACGTTTTTTTCGTAACACGGATGGATGGAATAGACTCCCGTGTAGTATATTTGTTGAGTGAGGATCACTGATCGGACACGTAACTTTGCAGAGTCAAAGATGAACAGAAAAGCACAACGCTTTATGCGAAGGTTGCGGTGATTAGTGGACCCTAGTACAGTCTCTCTTCTGAGCGTCCTGGTCGACGCCATCCTTCCAGCGAAGGTTGGGCCTCCCTCGCTATCGCATCCCATTGGTCTTACCACAGAGAATATATATATATATATATATATATATATATATATATATATATATACATATATATATACAGGGTGTCCCACATAAACTTACAAAGCGGCCGGCTGTGGATAGGTCTTGGATAGACGAACAACTAGTTGGGATGTGGGTTCGGCCCTTTCGGTCCACACGATCAACTTACCAGTATGATGGATGTTGAATATTATGATTGGATATTTTAATAATAAATGAACAATAGGCAATATAGAATATATGCATTATACTGAGAATTTGTCACAATTGTTTATCAATATTTTCGCTAAAATGTCAACCTTAATGTGCGCACTTACAAGATTAGGATGACGAAAATGTATATAAAATTGATGTATGAATGTTTTTCGGCATCTCAATGAAGTCGATATAGTTTTTAGTTCGCGCGGTATCGTGCAGGTACAAAAATCACTTAAGTCAGTTAAACCAAAAACCCGCTGGACCGAATATTATAAAAATATTTTCAGATTATATGTCGCTAATACGCTTCGAACGGCACCTGAAGTAAGTCAACATCTTTTGTGGTTCGGGCCATATCGTGCAGGTACAAAAATCACTTACGCCGCTTAAACAAAAAAACGGCTCGACCGAATTTTATGAAAATCTTTTCAGATCATATTTTGGTTAATACTCTTCGAACGGCTCGTCAACTAAGCCGATATCTTTTATAGTTCGCGCGATTTCGTGCAGGTACAAAAATCACTTAAGTCATTTAAACCAAAAAACCGCTGGACCGAATATTATAAACATCTTTTCAGATAATATTGTCGCTAATACGCTTCGAACGGCACCTCAAGTAAGTCAATATCTTTCGTGGTTCGGGCGATATCGTGCAGGTACAAAAATCACTTACGTCGCTTAAACAAAAAAACGGCTGGACCGATTTTCATGAAAATCTTTTCAGATCATATTTCGGTTAATACGCTTCGAACAACACCTCAACGAAGCCGATATCAGTTTTGGTTCGCGCGATATCGTGCAGGAAAAAATGACCACATCCGTACGCACATACACACACACACATACTTCCTCCCAATTTTTTGCTTAAAATGCTCCTGGGACCTTGAAAGATGAAAATACGTTGAAATTTTCGATTTCGATTTTCGGACCGATTACAATAACTTCCTATACTGGGAAGTTAAAAAATCGTATGGGTGGGGGGGGGGAATCGTAACGGTTTAGCCGCTAGGGCGTTTTGAAGTTTTTTTGCTAAAATTTTACATATCACCCTGTATTTTTGTAACCGCATAACCTATTTTCATGGTTATGGTACCAGTGCACGCAGAATTCCTCCACCTATCTACAACGGTAAAAACAATGGCCCTATCTTACCAACTTTTGGAGTTATGAATCGCCAAAGTCCAAATTTTGTTATTTTTTCACTAAAATTTCAACTAAAACCACCTTTTTCTCCAAAAAATACGTGATAAACCAATGTTTTTTTAAAAAAATTGGAAAGCTTGGAAAATTTCCTATGAATAATGTAATACAACTTATACGCTACGGCGAGAGAGAGAGGGAGAGAGAGAGAGGGGGAGAGAGAGGGGGGGAGAGAGAGAGAGAGAGAGAGAGAGAGAGAGAGAGAGAGAGAGAGAGAGAGAGAGACTCAAGTAGTTATTTTCGTTTCGTCTTTCTATTTCGCATTGTACAGTGTGGTGTCGCGAGATTTTTGAGTGTATACAGGTTGTTTTTGTTGTTTCTGTTATTTTTGTTGTTTTTGTTGTTCTTGTTACTTCAGTTGTTTTGTCTGTTTGTGTTGCTTTTGTTGTTTTTGTTGTTTTTATTGTTTTTGTTGCTTTTGTTGTTTTTGCTGTTTTTGTTGTTTTTGTTGCTTTTGTTGTTTTTGTTGTTTTTGTTGCCTTTGTTGCTTTTGTTGTTTTTGTTGCTTTTTTGTTTTTGTTAATTTTGTCGTTTTTGTTGTTTTTGTTATTTTTGCTGTTTTTGTTGTTTTTGTTGCTTTTGTTGTTTTTGTTGTTTTTGTTACTTTTGTAGTTTTTGTTGTTTTTGATGTTTTTGTTGTTTTTGTTGCTTTTGTTGTTTTTGATGTTTTTGTTGCTTTTGTTGTTTTTGTTGTTTTTGTTGCTTTTGTTGTTTTTGTTGTTTTTGTTATTTTTGTTGTTTTTGTTGTTTTTGTTGCTTTTGTTGCTTTTGTAGCTTTTGTTGTTTTTGTTGTTTTTGTTTTTTTGTTGTTTTTGTTGTTTTTGTTGTTTTTGTTATTTTTGTTGTTTTTGTTGTTTTTGATGTTTTTGTTGTTTCTGTTGTTTTTGTTGTTTTTGACGTTTTTGTTGTTTTTGTTGCTTTTGTTGTTTTTGATGTTTTTGTTGCTTTTGTTGCAAGTACAAGTGTTGCAGATTTATGTGCAGCAGAATGTGTAATGGAAAACGGCGTTACCTTAATCATGGTAGTCATATATGTCTCACCAAATAACAAATTAATAGATATTCAGGAGTTCATTCATCGAGCACTGCTAGAGTATTATAAAAATGTATCTCGAACGCTTAGCAGATACAACAAAAATTTAGATAAAGTTCCACTCATTTTGGCCGGTGATTGATTTAAGAATAAACAATAATCCAGCAAAATCAACAACAAAATGTAATACTACCATTGATGCAGTTTTTTCAAGACATTTAAATAAAATAGAATCCCAAACATATGTTTCCTACTTCAGTCACCACAAGCCAATTATTACTAAAATTGAGCTTACTGATTAAGTTTATATTACATTTTATTTATTAATAATAAAAAAAATAGTATTATAACTTAAAAACAAAATTTTTATTACAATTCCTTCACTAATTAATCGAAAGGGACTTCGTTCCATCTGGGTAACCCTTGACACCTCTTTGTTTTTTTTTTTGGTCAAGTCTGACAAGTATTTTACATTGAGTTTTGGAATTTCCAAATGAAGTCATTCGCTTCCCAGTTTATTAACGGCGCCGGCGCTTCAACACACTCAATAAGAATTCGAGCACCCGCTTTAGTGTAGCGGACGAAATACGAAGGAAATGTTTATTTGCCAACGTTCAGGGAAAACAGATTCTCTAGAAAAATCGTGTGGATTTAAAACTATTATAGTTATTTGAACTAGCTTCTCTCAGGATTGCTTTGTCACCAGTTCTGATACTAGTCAATTTCTCAATATAGTGGAGTCAGATAAGCAAAACATAAGGAATTGCCTGGAGTGTCCAAAAATTTGTTTTGGTACATGTTTGTTACATCGAATACTATACGAAATGGACATTTTCTACCTCTAGTAACCGCCGCTACGTAAGTTATCGGCCATTATGTCAAAAATTTACGATTTCGGTCGTTCTTTCTAAACACAGATGCGTATATCTCGGCATGTGTAGGTCCGAAAAAAAACATTAGTTGACTATGAATATTTTGGAGAAAAAGGTGGTTGAAGGTGACATTTTTGTTAAAAAACAAAATTTTGACTTTGACGACTCATAACTCTGGAAGTTGGTACTGTGGTACCGTCGCGTCGCTTTTACAATTTTAAATAGGTGGGAGTATTCTGCGTACACTGATACCTAATTCATGAATATATGTTATGGCGTTACAAAAATACGGGGTTAATTAGTCATTTTGCCCGAATGAAAAGAAATAGCATTGTTAACACCTTAGCCACAGTTACGGGATATAACAACTATACAGAAATTCAATACTCATTATAGCCGATAATCTGAGATACTTTTCTTTTGCGCCGGGCCTGGGCCAATTTTGACCCACCTCCTTTGATGAAATTTTCAAAAGTTATACTTTATAATGTGAACAATACTTGGTTAAAATTTCAAGTCAAAATATCTAATACAAGGCTCAAAAATTGACTTCAAATTTGAAAATTGATTGGCCTATTAGTTTTGTGCATCGCTTCGTATGAGGTTCTTACTTTTTTTAAAATGTAGCTTCTTTTATGCACTTTTGATGGTGAAAAAGAAAAAAATTTAAACTTGAAGAAAAGTGAAAAAAATCGAATCGAGAATCGACAATTTTCGCTTTTTTTCGTCAATTTTTTTTAGATGTGTAACCGTTGTACTATGCCTTTGTGTACGTGTAGGGATTTACCGCTGGGTAATTTAATCTCACAATGGGGCGAAAGTGTATGTCGATGACCTTTGGCTTTCTGACATGCTGTAAAAATTTCCTCAACATATTTGAATCCTTATTCATTTTGGGGCAAAAATAACGTTCCGTAATTAATTTTCTTATTGCTCGGATGCCAGGCTGGGATAAACTGTGTAGTGCCTCAAAAATGGTTTGCCGTAGACTTTTAGGGACATAAGGAGCGCGTTTAAAAACCTTACTATAGTAAACCACGAGGTAAACTGTGGTTATGCTACATCACTTCACTTAACCACGAAAGTTTATTTTTAACCATAGAGGTTTTTGAACGCACCGTGGTTAACTACGGGGTAAAAAAATTTAAATTTGTTTTCCATAAAATAGTGTCGGCTATTTGCCTCAACTATTTCCAATAATTATTTATTTAAAATAATCTCACAAATCCCATTTTGATTTGTTCATTATTAACAGTAAAACAAGTGTCAAAAAATTGTTTTTAATCTTCTTCTTCTTAACTATCGCTAACCATGCTCCCGAGCATGGTTAAAATTTAACTACACCATGGTTAACCACGGGAGCTTTGGAACGCCAAAAAGTTATGCTCGTGGTTATGTTGTAGTTAACCATGGAGTTTTTGAACGACAAAAGTTTACTATAGTTAACCATGGTTAACCATAGTAAGGATTTTGAACGCGCTCAAGGTCGGTTTTTTGATCTTAGTTTCGCACCAGATTTCTGTCTTGTGCAGAGGAAAAGGGATCTTTTGAAGCGTGAATGAAGGGTTGTTCTTGGCCACGTTCCTGTTCGTCTGCCTATGTCTGAGTGTCTACGTTTATGCAAGGGATTATGGCATCTGAAACTACATTTTTTTCCCTTGATGTATCTTATGTCATTAGTGAACTGTAATTAAGATGGTTTCTCTAGGTGCGTTTTTCTTACACCGTGATCAAGATCAGATCTGCCGAGGATAAAATAACGGAGTTGGATCATGGAAGAAATTCAGTTTTTACAGTTGTAGTTCTGATTTTTGATATGTTCTGCTTCTGCCGCAATTTATATCAGTCTCTAAAACTTATTGAAATTATGATTGCTTTAAAAACAATTTATAAAAATGTTTAATTGATTTCCACAATTAACAAAAGACAACTTTCAATAATTTTTCAAAATAAATTTCGCAGAACTACCAACCCTAAATATAAAAAAAGTAGAAAAAAATTATAAAAGCACTGGAATTTCCAATGAGATGTGTCTTGGATATGGTTGTTACTCATTCTATTTTCATATCACAGATTTTGATCCAAATCTTTTTTGGATCAAGTTGTTGTTGGTTTTCTTGAAAGTTAATGATCTGAGTGGGACTCATCACGGTGTAAAAAGGACGCAGCTTTTGTCTTGGAGATTTGTCAGATTTTAAACGTAATGCGTTTGTTAGCGGCTTGGGATCTGTGAATATGACTAAGTTTTTGCCTTCAATGTGGTGGCGAAAATTTTTTACCGCTAAGTAAATGGCTAATAATTCTCTGTCGAAAGTCGAGTATTTCTTTTCTGTTAGCGATAAGCGTTTCGAGAAGAAATTCAAGGGTTGCTAGTCATTTGGGATGTATTGTTGAAAAACTACTCCAACTGCATCGCTTGATGTATCCACCGACAGTAGTATGTCTGCTTTAGGGTTAGGGTGTACGAGGAGTGTGTGTTTTTGTAGTTTTACTTTTATTTCTTTGAAAATCTATTCGTAGTCTTCGGTTCACTCGAAATTTGTTTTATTCTTTTGTTTTAAGTATTTAGAATGTCATAAAGAGGCCCTGACAATTTTGCGGGTTCCGGAAGGAAACGATGGTATAAATTAATCATTCCTAGGAAGCGCTGAAGCTTTTTGAAGTAAAACTTCTTTAGGGACGTTTGCTTAAAAAAATTTACATATGAGAGTGAATCAATTTCATTCGCGTAACGCTCTTACACATGAAAAATCGTCAGAACTTTAGTATAACGATGGGAAATGGGGTGGACTGGGTACAAGACACGAAGAAACTCGGGGCTGTGTGTGCAACAGTTAAAATACACTCTGCCTTACTGCATAAATTTTCTGGCATGTTAGCTACGTTGTCGCCCAGACTTTGCTTTATCTCATTATAGGAATACAAATTCACCATTATGTAGAGGTGAATTATTTGAAATTCTTGTGGTTTGGTCACTGGCCGGGCTTTTGCCGCGGACACTTTGGAGTTGACTGACAAGCTGGTGACATATCCCAGCCGTACATGCATTGCATTCAGAGGCTCCATGAAATCCGGCGTATTTCGTCTGACATATAATAACATCCCAGCAAACATTATGATTTGAGATCGAATCGAAAGCTAATCGTTAAAATGAACTACAATTGCGATCTCGAAGCCGTTTTCGAATTGAAATCGAAGTAAAAAAGAACGAAAAGGACCGCTAGGTCGAATCGCAAAAGCGATTCGAGTTTTTTTCGTTTTTTTCGCCAAAACGAAAAATTCTCGAAACCTTTTAAAGGCGAATTTTACTTTTAGTATTGTACGCGGTTCTCTTCTTTTAAAATTTCGATTTTTTTTCGTAAAAACGAAATATTACCGTAATTTTATTTCCAAAGTATTTCTTTCTCGCTCTCTTCCTGTTCGAGAATTTTTCGAAGCACTCTAAACTTCGAGATGATGTTTGCTGGGATGGTTTGCGTTCCGTGCCGGCTGTCACACATAGCCCGAAAATCTAAGTAACGTGTTCATGTGTTTGTGGGCTTATGCTTGTGTGTGCTATCTCGAATGCGGCAATGCAGAAAAAGTTGAAAGTAGCCCGACCTTTGCGTGGCATGCCTTCCACTCACTCCGCAGCTCGCATTTGAATACACACACTTCTACATTATCTGTCAACGAATGCAATGCATGTACGGCTTGGATATGTCACCAGCTACATGTTGGAAGCGGCATATACGACAAGAATTTTCGGCGCAGCCTGAGCAAGTGGATCTGCTTTTTGGCGTGGCCAAACATGTAGCACTGCCGGGAAGTTACGGAATAAACACTTGAGACTTTCTTAAAATGCCAAACGATGTAAACAAATATGAAAATATGAAAGAAGAAATGAACAATACATCTTTCTTACGTTTATTTTGTTATTGTCTCCAATATAAAATACTTTTTGCACGCTTCAATTAATAAAACCGAAGCTGTTAAAACCGTATGTCCAGTGGTTTGGGTGCTTAGAATACCAAACGGGATGGGTGCATTAAATGTGTGATGTGCTCTTGTTTTAAATTGGCACCCACTTCCTCTTTGGTGAGATGTGCTGGACTTTTCCCCTTTTTAAATTACAATTTTTTTAACTTGCACAAATCGACGAATCACTTATGTCAAAACATTACACTGTTGTGAAATCGTTCCTGATATGTTTTTTGGGTCGCTGATTACGAAAATCGGGGTCCCACAGTCTTAAAATATGCATGTCACCTTTAAATATGCTTAAAAACTCCCCTTTTTAAGGATTTTCGCGATAACTTTAATTATTATAATCAAAAACAATCCAATAAAATACATTTTTTGCAATATTTATATTCAAAAGTGGTTTATTTATAACAAAGCAATTTTATGATAAGGAATAATAGTAAAGGGCTGAAACTATCCTTACATCGTCTGAAAATATAAAGGTTTGAAAAAAATTTTTTTTCACCTTTATGCTTCAAATTTAATCAGCTAAAATAAATTATTTTCAACTGCGCCTAGAAAGAAGAATTTGAAAAAAGGTTGATTGTTTTTTGCATTTCTTTTTGCTCCCTTTAAAATTAATTGGCTCCCTAAAAGATTGTATGGGACGAAGAAATCAGGTAATTGGCTAGGTGGCCATAAAGGGCGCCAATACCATACTCAAGTAGACTGGCTCTTGTTCGCGTAGGTAAAGCGGCTCGCGTAGGTAAAGCGGCTCGCGTAGGTAAAGCGGCTCGCGTAGGTAAAGCGGCTCGCGTAGGTAAAGCTTCATTGGATGTGGTTGGCGGACTGCTTGGTAAATCAATACTTGGGTTTGGAATAGTCTATGCCGATGCGGATGCAATTATTAATGATCATGTAGCGATAATGTAGCGGGAGCGGAGCATGCATACAGCTGGTGACAAATAATATAGAAGTGTGTGTATTCAAATGCGACCTGACGGAATGTTCCATGAATGGAAAGCATGCCACGCAAAGGTCGGCCTACTTTTAACCTTTTCTGTAATGCCGCATTCGAATTTGCACACACAAGTATGCACAACAGACACATGCACCTTCCATGCACTCGTTACTTAGATTTTCGGGCTATGTGTGAATGCCGGGACGGAAAAAAACCATGCAATTTTATGAACCTCTGAATGAAATGCATGTACGCTTGCATATGTCAACAGCTTACTTCCATAAGGCGAATGTTTAGATTTTCGTGCCTGTGGCGGTAGTATCCAAGCCTGTGGCGTAAGCGTGCATACCCGTGTGGGATGCGCACTTATATGCTATACGTACTAGGTGCACCGCCTGTATGCTTTTAAGAAAATTAGCCAATAAAAATTATTTTTACTCGGTTACTTTTAGGTTTTAATGTAAATAGGAATTCATAAATATTGATATTTTCAAATAGTATTTGTATCAAGTCCGTCAATAGATTCGTCACTATTCTTCCTGCATCTGTCGTTGGCCTGAATTTTCTCAAGCGTACTATAGATCCGACAGTATCCACTATATGTATCTATTGCATATTACTAGCGGTTGGGCACAAAAGTTTTACTTCTAAAGTGTGGTCTTAAGCACACTCATATTTTTTTGTTATGTTTTGGAGATGGAAAATCTATTATTATCTGAACTCTGCTCTTTGCAGGTGAGATGCCTTGTTGTGTGATCTCATGCCCTCAAAACTCTTACTGGTTGGCGCCAAACACGCATTTTGAATAATTTATTTTTATACTATCATTTTGTAGACGCTCGAAGAGGATTTTTAGATGTTGTTTGTGCTGTTCTGCAGAGCTATTGCTGACGAGTATGTCGTCCACGTAAACAAATTGAATTTTAGATCTGAGATTAAGCCGTTTATAAGACGTTGTAAGGTTTGTGCACCGTTTCTCACACCAATAGGCATTCGAAGAGTTCAAAGGGGGTGATGACCGCAGTTTTGTAAATGCCCTTTGGAGCGACAGGTATTTGGTGGTAGATCCTTACAAGATCTATCTTCGAAAAATGGGTGCAACAGTGAAGATTTATTGAGAAGTCCTGAATGTTGGCCAATGGGCATTTTTCAGGCGTTGTAACTGTTTTTAACTGCCGGTAGCCACCGCACCGTCTCCAATCCGTGTGTTTGAGCTGGGTAAATCCTTGTGGTGATGCTCGGCGGGGGTGAACGGGTGGAAACCACGTGGATGAGCTCGTAGCGGATCGTAGCGGTTGAAATCTGGAGGTGCTTTTAGCGAAGCGGTTATTTAGGATAGAGCCGAACTCGTCTTCGAAGAAATAAAATTTGAGAGTGGACGATTCATGCTATGCACCCAACTGAAAGTGTGGTTTTTCTATCTATTAACTCTTTATGACGAAGATCTACAAGAAGGTCGAATTTAAAAAGAAAATCTGCTCCGATGATAGGATAGTAGACCCCAGCGATAATGAGGCTGTGGTCGAAATTGCGCCGTAGGTTAAGGTTTATGCTGTAAACATACTAAGGGCGACGGCTACGGTGCACACGAATTAAAAAGCACACACAAGAATAATCATCTTCGACATCCGAATGCTACACACGCGCACAGGAACATACGAGAATAGCAACACAATCCCATGTCACACAGCCCAGGCAATTTTGAGGGGCGACGGCTACGAAATAGAACTTGGATTGATTGAGTCGCCACTCTAGGCGACCTCGTCGTCGAGTGGTCTGCATATTGTGCTGCACCCTTCATACTCATAGAAAAGCTGTGTGTTCTATTCGTTTTTGCCAGTCGCTGTGGAAACTATTTTCGCCCTTAGTATGTTCACAGCATTAAAGACAAATTTTTGTTGCCGTGATGGGGGTGCCATTTGCGCAAAGTAGGTTGTAGTCCGCTTTGTTATTTTTTTCAGACCAATCTTCTTGGAAAGGCGGATATTTCTGCTCCCATGTCTATTAGGAAACGTGTTTTAATATTTTTTTCATAAATAAATAGACGGCGTGAGACATCTGGCTTCATCGAAGCAGATATCGTTAGTTTTATGAGGCATTGATCTTATTTTCTTTATCATTGAAATCGCAAGGTTATGTGGAATTTTTGGCCTATTCTTTGAATTTTCAACATGTGTTTGTTTGGTGATGTTGTCTTTGACCACGCTGCTGAAATGGGTATTTGATTTTTGATTGAGATCTAGAGCGAGAACGATTGAAAGGTTGTGATCTGTGAAATTGTGAGATGTTCCGCTGTCTAGACTGAAGCATTTCTAGTCCTTTCAGACGATTTGACAGTTCTACCATTTAGTGTGATAAATCTCTTTGGAAAGTGTCTGTGCTACTGGTAGCGACTGCTGAAATTTTTGTTGAAGAACTGGAGTCGAAAATCTTGTCCGCAATATTGAAGATTTCTTCTTATGAGTGGTGGTATTCAATTGCTAAAACACACACTTGCATTGAAAACGGTAATTTATTTATCCACATCTTTTTTAATAAATTGACTAATCTGTTCTTCCCGCCAATTCGGAAGGCTTGTAGTTTCCTAGTTCAATCTTATGTAGCAGATCGCCTAGTCTTCACCCTTATGTGTCCCTGGCTCTTTGTAGTAGTAGTCTCTTCAAATTTTCGTACCTATTTAGAGTGGGTGGATTTACTAGTACATAACGTCAGACACAATTTATATAGTGGCAGAGGGCAATGATGCTACGAGTTGGTCGTATTTCGTAGATCGACGCGATGAAATGTTGAGGTGATTGGGGAGTTAAATTAACGTTAGCTGTTTTCCGCCGTTAAGTTTTTGCATTGTCGCCGGTACTCATTTTGCCTACTTATTTTTTTGTTATAATAGGTATTGGCGAAGGTTTGAAATTCGGGGATGAAATAACAAAGTTTGTACGAGTGCGTTTATGTTATATATTTGGAAACTTTTCTGAGATGGAGGAAAGGACAATGGGCGGATTGGTACAACCCCTCAATAGCAATGATATATACATCTTTAGATAGGTATTTTTAAGTAGAAC
This sequence comes from Thereva unica, assembly GCA_949987705.1. Classification (NCBI taxonomy): domain Eukaryota; kingdom Metazoa; phylum Arthropoda; class Insecta; order Diptera; family Therevidae; genus Thereva; species Thereva unica. The sequence continues at coordinate 121,996,729 of OX465281.1, read as the reverse complement.
AATATTGACTATGGCGGCGTTTTTCTATTCGTTGTCCGTTTGGAGTTATGGCTACAAATGTGAAAATGTTTTTTTACGCTTTTATTTAATGTTTTTTTACCGATACGTATTTACATTAGACCGAGGCTTCAGGGATAGTTTAGATGACATAGAGGCACATGGCTATGAATATTATGTACCTCCAACCAAAGCTCGTCAGGAGACACAATTCAGTACCGAGCAAGCCAACGACGAACGAGCGGTTACGATGTGCCGATGGGTAGTGGAAGTGGTGAATGGCAGGTTTAAGCGTGATTTTAAACTTTTGCGCCATAGATATTTTAATAGAGCGCTGCCAAGTATGTTCAATGATTTTAAAATCGCTGCTGCCATTTTAAACCACTTCCACGTACCTATTGCAGATAATGCACTCGCAGAAGAGTTTTTAACTCAAATAAGAGCTAAAGTAGATTCGCCGAATCTATAATATAAAAATAAGTCGGGTTTTCCTTCCTGACGCTATAATTCCAGAACGCACGATCCGATTTCCACGGTTTTGCATTCGTTGGAAAGGTCTCGGGCTCCGTGAGGTTTATAGCAAAAAAAATTCAACAGAAAAGCAGGCGTTTGGTCCATAGCAGCCATCTCAAGAGGGCGGATTACCATTTTCTTTACAACCCCTCGACATGGATATCAAATGAAAGGGTATGTTAAGTAGAACACCAAAAGCAATATAGTATACTCAATATGTCGTTTGGTCCATGGCACTCTTCTCAAGAGAGCAGATGACCATTTTCTTCACAACCCCTTCGAAATGGGTATCCAATGAAAGAGTATGATAAGTAGAACCATATAAGCAATATAGTATACTCAATATGTCGCTTGGTCCATAGCGGCCACCTCAAGAATGCGGATTACCATTTTCTTCACAACACCTTCGACATGGATATCAAATGAAAGAGTATGATAATTAGAACACCATAGACAATATAGTATACTCAATATATCGTTTGGTCCATGGCGATCATTTCAAGCGGGCTGATTACCATATTCTTCACAACCACTTCGAGATGGGTATCAAATGAGAGAGTATGATAAGTAAAACACATAAGCAATATAGTATACTCAATATATCGTTTGGTCCATAGCGGCCATCTAAAGAGGGCGGATTAATATTTTCTTCACAACCCCTTCGACATGGGTATCAAATAAAAGAGTATGATAAGCAGAACACCATAGGCAATATAGTATACTCAATACATCTTTTGGTCAATGGCGGTCATCTCTCAAAATCAATTTTCCCAGATTTGTTCTTTTTTCACTAAGCTTTTTCCTATCGCAGACTGTGTCCCCATAATCTTATTTTATTGAAAGGCGTTGCAACGCACGCGGGTTTTTGCTAGTCTTTTATATAATTACTAGCATTAAACCCGCGTGCCTTGCAACGCCTTTAAATAAAAACTGTTTATTATGTGCAATGTTTTCCTTCAAAAAAAACAAACAAACAAAAAAGTCAGCTGTTATTATCCCTAAAAGGGTTTATTATAGTGCATTTTTTTAATAAATATGGTAAACAAATTGCTGCGTATATCACCTCTGCTCAACAAATCTGCAAGTTTTTGAAGCAGAGATTGGCATGTTTATGTCATCAAGAGAAGTGACATTTTAGGTTTTGACGAACGTTCGTTAAGCTTGTTCGCCTATTTACGTGGGTGCAAGATATTATGAAGCAATCACAAATGAATATTAAATAAAGTGAATTTCGAGTCATTCATTTCTACGTGATTATAGGAATTCACTGTCAAAATTTCAGCCTGTCAGCTTCAGAGGTTTGGGTTAACCCCATTTCACCTTCTTAGGGGATGAATTTCGAGTAATCGCCTCTTAGTGGATGTCCACGTCATTATAGGGATGCACTGTCGAAATTTCAGCCCTATAGCTCCAGTAGTTTGGTAACCCCATTTCACTGCGTTAGGGGATGAATTTCGAAAAATCGCTTCTTAGTGAATGTCCACGTCTTTATAGAGATGCACTGTCAAAATTAAAGCCCTTCAGCTCCAGCGGTTTGGGTTAACCCCATTTAACCCCCTTAGGGGATAAATTTCAAAAAATCGCTCCTAAGTGGATGTCCATGTCATTATAGGGATGCACGGTCAAAATTAAAGCCCTTCAGCCTCAGCGGTGTGGGTTAACCCCATTTCACCCCCTTAGGGGATGAATTTCGAAAAATCGCTTGTTAGTGGATGTCCACGTCATTAAAGGGATGCACTGTCAAAATTTCAGCCCTATAGCTCCAGCGGTTTGGGTAAACCCTATTTCACCCCCTTAGGGGATGAATTTCTAAAAATCGCTTTATAGTGGATGTCCACGCCATTATAGGGATGCACTGTCAAAATTTCAGCCCTACACCTCCAGCGGTTTGGAAAAACCCCATTTCACCCCCTTAGGGGATAAATTTCGAAAAATCGCTTTATAGTGGATGTCCACGTCATTATAGGGATGCACTGTCAAAATTTCAGCCCTATAGCTATAGCGGTTTGGAAAAACCCCATTTCACCCCCTTAGGGGATAAATTTCGAAAAATCGCTTTATAGTGGATGTCCACGCCAGTATAGAGATGCACTGTCAATATTTCAGCCCTATAGCTCCAGCGGTTTGGGTAAACCCCATTTCCCCCCCCCCCTTAGGGGATGAATTTCGAAAAATCGCTTTTTAGTGGATGCCCACATCATTATAGGGATGCACTGTCAAAATTTCAGCCCCATAGCTCCAGCGGTTTGGGTAAACCCCATTTCACTCCCTTAGGGGATGAATTTCGAAAAATCGCTTTAATAGTGAATGACCGCCATTATAGGGATGCACTGTCAAAATTACAGCCCTATAGCTTTAGCGATTTGGAAAAACCCCATTTAACCCCCTTAGGGGATGAATTTCGAAAAATCGCTTTTTAGTGGATGTCCACGTCATTATAGGGATGCACTGTCAAAATTTCAGCCTTATAGCTCCAGCGGTTTTGAGTTGACCCTATTTCACCCCCTTAGGGGATGAATTTCGAAAAATCGCTTCTTAGTGGATGTCTACGTCATTAAAGGGATGCACTGTCAAAATTTCAGCCCTATAGCTCCAGCGGTTTTGAGTTGACCCTATTTCACTCCTTTAGGGGATGAATTTCGAAAAATCGCTTTAATAGTGGAAGACCACGCCATTATAGGGATGCACTGTCAAAATTACAGCCCTATAGCTTTAGCGGTTTGGGTAAACCCTATTTCACCCCCTTAGGGGATGAATTTCGTAAAATCGCTTGTTAGTGGATGTCCACGTCATTATAGGGATGCACTGTCAAAATTTCAGCCTTATAGCTCCAGCGGTTTGGGTAAACCCCATTTCACTCCCTTAGGGGATGAATTTCGAAAAATCGCTTTAATAGTGGAAGACCACGCCATTATAGGGATGGACTGTCAAAATTACAGCCCTATAGCTTTAGCGGTTTGGGTAAACCCTATTTGGCCCCCTTAGGGGATGAATTTCGCAAAATCGCTTGTTAGTGGATGTCCAAGTCATTATAGGGATGCACTGTCAATATTTCAGCCCTATAGCTCCAGCGGTTTGGATATACCCCATTTCACTCCCTTAGGGGATGAATTTCGAAAAATCGCTTTAATAGTGGATGACCACGCCATTATAGGGATGCACTGTCAAAATTACAGCCCTATAGCTTTAGCGGTTTGGAAAAACCCCATTTCACCCCCTTAGGGGATGAATTTCGAAAAATCGCTAGGGATGCACTGTCAAAAATTTCAGCCCTTTAGCTCTAGCGGTTTAGGTTGTGCGTTGTCTGTCAGTCAGTTACTTTTTATACAATAGAAAAAAAGTAAAGAAAAAAAATCCCCTTACAACTTATTGAACCCCTTTTCACCCCCTTCAACCCTTTTTTCTCCAAAAAAAAGTAGCCTATGTCCGTCTCCAAGGTCTAAACTATGTCTGTTGCAAATTTCATCAAAATCGGTCCAGCGGTTTAGGCGTGAAAGCGTAACATACAGACAGACAGACAGACAGACAGACAGAGTTACTTTCGCATTTATAATATTAGTAAGGATGTTGAAAGGAAGCGACTCAATTCCCGAAGGGCTAACTTTCAACGTTTGGCAGCTAATGAGCTAGAATCCTTTCCAATATTGTCAGAGGAACAAATAATTGTCTTTGAGTTGGGTACTTATCAATTAAGACTGGCAAGGTCTTACTGCGCTGAACACATTACAAACGGCTTGTACTTAATAGAAGTTTATAGAGAAAACGATTTAGATGACTTGCCTGATTATGGGATGGATGAAGATGTGTGGCTGTTACGGGGACGTATCTAATCAAGACACGTGCGTTCAAGAATATACTATTGTTATATTTTAGTAAATAATAATGAAAATGAAAATAATACCATAGTACAGCATTATTGTACATGTTTAACCGGACGACGTACCATGGGCACTTGTGCGCATACTTTATCAATAATATGGTATTTAGGACACGAAAGACACACGGGATTTACTGTACCTGCAGCCTTCTTAAATGACGTAATCGTGGATGAAACATAAAACATAAATACTCATAAGAGAATTAGGTACGTACCTACGTACCTATTATGTATGGACCTAGTAATAATAAGCAATTGCAGATTTTGTTGACAATATATGACGTGGCACGATTATTCTGTGTTTACTTTATACCTTATACATACGTTCAATAACCAATATTTTTTTGAAAATAAAAAATATAATATATGCAAGCAAAATCGATGGACAAAGCGGCCTATAACTCCGAATGGACAACGAATAGAAAAACGCCGCCATTGTCAATATTGTTCTACTAAGAAATACCTATCCAATGATGTTTAAATTATTGCTATTGGAGGGTTGTACCAGGTCCCGTTAGGTATGGGCGAAGGTTTGAAATTCGGGGATGAAATAACAAAGTTTGTACGAGTGCGTTTATGTTATATATTTGGAAACTTTTCTGAGATGAAGGAAATTTTGTTTACTCTGATCCCGTTATGGTGCATCCATACTACGCGGACTTAAGTTTTACGATATTTTTAATGGTAAAGGCGGTACGGCCAAACTGCACGGACAAAAGGTAGTGCTTCAAAAAGTACATTGTACGTCCCCACAATGCGGGCTTTTCAGAAGCGCATTCGGCCTTTCAAATAAAAATTGATTTTTTTTCTCAATTTACTCACGATTAGGGTTTGAAAAGAAAAGAAATGAAACGAGTATGCTTTAATGAACTTTACCTTTACCTCTCTAAAAAAACATCCAACATAGCGTTCTAGCAAAAACACTCTTTTTGGCGGTCTCCTACATTCCTCCTTACGATATCCTCTAACATGGCAATTTCCAAATTTAAAACTCTCGCCTCTCTTCCTACCTGGTTGATATTGATCCTTTCTTTGTGGGTTTTAACCCGATGCGCGAAAACGCGTCTGAAATTTGAGGGCGATTTTCTCGAAACGCATATTTTGCACTTAAGCGCTTCTGGCTGTGTACTGCAGAATATGTGTTTGCCACAAATCGAAATCATCTAATTCCGAATTCAAATTCGGAACTAATTCACTCACATCTGCAATGTTGATTTTTATTTTGTTTTTGCATTCACTTGAAGTGCTTTTTCCCGTCATTTGCGGAGTTGGCTGCATCAATCCTAATTTCAACAATTCCATCTCTCTTCGGAGAAGCTCTGCTTCTTTTAGGTGTATTTTATTTTCTCTTTTCAGGAATTCATTATCCAATCTAATTTCAGCAGATACGCACTTTTTCCCATTTTCCTCACTAGACATAATTGTTGAATTCAATAATGAATCTAGTATTTCTATCATCTGGCTGGCCTTGCAGCATTCTCCTCTTCGTGCATCCTTCTCCATTTCATGTTTTTAACTTCCCAGTAAAGGAAGTTATTGTAATCGGTCCGAAAATCGAAATCGAAAATTTCGACGTATTTTCATCTTCCAAGGTCCCAGGAGCATTTTAAGCAAAAAATTGGAAGGAAGTATGTGTGTGTGTGTGTGCGTACGTATGTGGTCATTTTTTCCTGCACGATATCGTGCGAACCAAAAAAGATATCGACTTCGTTGAGGTGTCGTTCGAAGCGTATTAACCGAAATACGATTTGAAAAGATTTTCATAAAATTCGGTCGAGCCGTTATTTTGTTTAAGCGGCGTAAGTGATTTTTGTACCTGTACGATATAGCTCGAACCACGAAGGATATTGACTTACTTGAGGTGCCGTTCGAAGCGTATTAGCGGCAATATAATCTGAAAAGATTTTTATAATATTCGGTCGAGCGGTTTTTTGGGTTAAATGACATAAGTGATTTTTGTACCTGCACGATATCGCGCGAACTATAAAAGATATCGACTTAGTTGACGTGCCGTTCGAAGAGTATTAACCAAAATATGATCTGAAAAGATTTTCATAAAATTCGGTCGAACCGTTTTTTTGAAGTAAAACTTCTTTAGGGACGTTTAACGCTCTCACACATGAAAAATCGTCAGAACTTTAGTATAACGATGGGAAATGGGGCGGACGGAGTACAAGAGACGAGGACTCGGGGCTGTGTGTGCAACAGTTAAAATACACTCTGCTTTACTGCATAAATTTTCTGGCATTTTAGCTACGTTGTCGCCCAGACTTTGCTGTATCTCATTTTAGGAATACAAATTCACCATTATGTAGAGGTGAATTATTTGAGATTTTTCTTGTGGTTTGGTCACTGGCTGGGCTTATGCCGCGGACACTTTGGAGTTAACTGACATGTTGGAAGCGGCATATACGACAAGAATTTTTGGCGCAGCCTGAGCAAGTGGATCTGCTTTTTGGCGTGGCCAAACATGTAGCACTGCCGGGAAGTTACGGAATAAACACTTGAGACTTTCTTAAAATGCCAAACGATGTAAACAAATATGAAAATATGAAAGAAGAAATGAACAATACATCTTTCTTACGTTTATTTTGTTATTGTCTCCAATATAAAATACTTTTTGCACGCTTCAATTAATAAAACCGAAGCTGTTAAAACCGTATGTCCAGTGGTTTGGGTGCTTAGAATACCAAACGGGATGGGTGCATTAAATGTGTGAAGTGCTCTTGTTTTAAATTTTTTTTTTATGTGACACACTAGAGACTTAGGGAAGGCCCCTTTGTACTGTCGACCATGTATTTATTTTTTGAAATGTCGAATAGCAGCTCTAATCGGAAGATAGAGAGAGAAGTGAAGGAAAGAACTGTCACAACATAGCTGCGGTATTTTTATTTCACCTACTCCTAACCATTTCGCGACTCTGACATCGGGGCATCGAGAACAACTCGTTGGAGTGTTATGCCTCCTGAAACGAGTTGAATCTCATCAACCAACCAATGACATGCGCTTGGTGGAGCGGGGAAGAGAACTAGTGAAGGCTATGACAGGAGGAATCAGGAATGCAAAGAGGGAAGAAGAAAGAAGGAAAGTTATGTAGGCGGGAAATTGGGAAAGGCTAGGACCGTTCACCGCCGGGAATCGAACCCGGGACCTCTGGGGATAGTAGTCAGGCGCCTTACCCCTAGACTACCGAGGCTCACTTGGCACTCACTTCCCCTTTGGTGAGATGTGCTGGACCTTTCCCCTTTTTTAATTACAATTTTTTTAACTTGCACAAATCGACGAATCGTTTATGTCAAAACATTACACTGTTGTGAAAATCGTTCCTGATATGTTTTTGGGTCGCTGATTACGAAAATCATGGTCCCACAGTTTCAAAATATGCATGTCACCTGTAAATATGCTTAAAAACTCCATTTTTTAAGGATTTTCGCGATAATTTTAATTATAATCAAAAACAATCCAATAAAATACATTTTTTTGCAATTCAAAAGTGGTTGATTTATAACAAAGCAATTTTATGATAAGGGATAATAGTAAAGGACTGAAACTATCCCTACATCGTCTGAAAATATAAAGGTTTGTAACGGTCGTGTATCTATCTCTTTGTAGTTATCACTTTGTTTCTGACTGGAAAATTTGGAAAATTTATACAAACTAGGCGTAGAGAAAAAAATTTGAAGAGGAAAAAAAGAAAAAAGTCAGTCAGGGAGAGAGTCGAAAAGTTTTGGGTTTTTTTTCGAGTTTGGAGACTTGTAGATATCCGTAGGGGGGCAATGTGGTATTGTCTGTATTGTCTATTGTATTTGTAGTTCCAGATATTCCTCCGGGAGGTTCTTCAGGCTGATCATCACTAAAATACGGTTGCGACCGTAAGCCCAACTAGTAGGGAGACGATTCTGTCGAGAACCTGGACAGCCCGGCATCTCAGTCTGGAGAGCATGAGACCTCTTAATCTCAGGGCATGGATCGAACCCCACGTTGATTCAAGAGAGAGAGAGAGAGAGAGAGAGTTAATCCGACCGTGCGACCTCCTCGTGGTACACTCTGGCTAATGCAAACTAACTAAGAAAAGGAAAAAAAACGGCTAAAAGAAAAAAAACGAGTGTGCGTAGGACCACACTTTGTGTTAACTTCAATGGGTAGTCTAATTGTCCAAACCAATCTTAATACAAGACGATAAGGATTAATATATTTTATTTATGAATATTCTGTTAAAGTTTATTTAATTGTTACTTATATCCACTCACTCCAACATGTGTTGCAATGTTTTGGAAATTAAAATATTTGTCTTAAACTTATCGGGTTGGTGCAATAGCCACGAAACAGAAATTTTTGCTATTTTAAGCATTGTGCAAATATGCAAAAAAGTCATATTATATTCAGCCAAAGTCACGGCTAAAAGCCAACAAAGCCTACTATAGTCTGTCAAGGCTCATCAAATCCAAATATCTAACCATAACGTCTAAACTTTTACTATATAAGACGATGGTCTTACCCGTTCTCACATATGCATCCGAAACGTGGGTGCTTAGCAAAAAGCACTCAAACCTCTTGGGCGTGTTTGAGAGGAAAATACTTCGGAGGATTGTTGGCCCCGTATGTGAGGAAGGACGATTCCGGAGACTCTACAATGACGAGATCTACGAGCGCTATCGCGACATAGATGTTGTGAAGAAAATAAAGCTCGGTAGGCTCCGGTGGGCAGGGCATCTAGCTCGTATGAGTGAAGATGAGCCTGCTCGTAAAGTTATCTGCGGTAAGACCTATGGGGTGCGACAGCGAGGGAGGCCCAAACTTCGCTGGAAGGATGGCGTGGACCAGGACGCTCAGAGTTTAGGGATCCTAAACTGGATGACATCGGCTCAGAATCGGGACCGGTGGAGAGAACAGTTGCGCGAGGCCAGGACTGGATCCCGGTTGTAGAGCCGTTAAAGAAGAAGAAGAAAGTCACGGATCTAAATTTTTATGGGAATCTACTGGATTCAATTTGAATTTTTTCAGAACCAGTAAAATAAGTAAAATTAAGGGATTTATATTTATATCATAAACATAAATTCAAATATATGTTTATACATTAAAGATCAGAAACTTAATGGCTGAGATAACTGAGATAATTAACAAAGAAAACGAGCAGCTACGAAGTTTTTCAACACGCTTTTTGCGCGAAATCAAACGCTTGGTCACCAAACACATTCTCCTCTGCATTACTTATAACTCATTACAGAAAACACTAATTAAAGAAGTACTTCCAAATCGACTTCCCACAGTAAATACCTGCGGTTTTCCCTACTGGGATACTACCTCAGATATGTACGTAAAACACAGACACGCAGTCGAACAGGCGAAACGCCGAAAAGTATTCCATGTCGCCGAGAGCGATTAATCCAAGCAAAAGATTTAAATATTGCAGCCATTTAGTTGGCTAGAGCATGGCAATTTTTAGTCGAGGTCCAGCAACAGACATCAGCGATGGTGACGCGCATTTTTGGTTCGCACCCATTTCTGGGCACTTGTGCCTATGCAGCTGGCTAGAGCATGGCAACTGTTGGTTTAGCTCCACATAGAAACAGCAGCGTATAATTCTATGTGTGCGAGGAAAAATAGCCCTTTGAATGTTGCAATGCAGAAGCTGCTCTCAGCATTCGTTTTATATTCTCGCGCCGCTCTCAAAATTCATGTCATATTCTCGCACGCCATCGCACACAGCAGCGAATGTATGAATGTATGCAGACCCGCTCTCAAAATCCATGGCATATTCTCGCACTCATTCATTTCATATTTTCGCAATGCAGACGCCGCTCTTAGCATTCATTTCATCCTCTCGCACACATTCGCTGCTGTGTGCGATGGCGTGCGAGAATATGACATGAATTTTTAGAGCGGCGCGAGAATATAAAACGAAGGTTGAGAGCAGCTTCTGCATTGCAACATTCCAACCCAATCCCACCCACCAAGCGCGGGCTATTTTGCCTCGCACACATATAATTATACGCTGCTGTTTGTAAGTGGAGCTCAACTAAAAGTTTCCATGCTCTAGTCAGCTGCATAGGCACAAGTGCCCAGAAACGAGTGAGCAACAAAGTGCGCGTGTCGCCATCATGTGTCCAGAAACGGGAGTAGCAACAAAATGCGCGTGTCGCGAATTCTTTGTTTTACCCCCAGCGAAAAAGTGCCATACGCGCCTAAAGAAGTTAACACTTCAAAAACAAAGTTTTTTGGTACAAGTTTACTTTAACAGATTAAATGATCGCTTTTTCGAATCAAAAAAGATTTACAACTCGAAATTAAGATTTCTCAGGTCAGAATTTCAACAATGTAATCGAAAACTTTTTTTACGCTGAACCAAATTTATTTTGATCGCAATTTGTTGAAATTCTGGCTTAAAACGCGAAAATTGCCTTTTTTTGAAAACCCTTTAACTTCGCGAATTTCCATTGAAATCTAACTTTATTACAGTCTATTTTGTTGGAAAAACTTTGAATTTTATGTTTTTGTACTCAGATTAGCATGTTTCATAGCGCAAAAAAAAGTTTGCGCCTGTTAAATAAGAAAAAAAAAATTTACGAATTTTAGTACTTTCTTTGATCGACAGCAGCGCCATCTGCATCTAAAAAAACATTTTTTTAATCAGACATAAAAAAAGTAGAGGATCCAATCTTTAATTTGGTATTTGGTTTGATTTTTTGGAGTGGAATTTGCCCACGTTATGGGCAATTGAAGACTGCCAAATTTTTCGAAAATTTTAGGTGAGCCGCTAATTGTTGTGACGAGTGTATATATATATATATCCTCACCTTGTATCTACACCTTGTCGCGGTGGTGAGGCTTAGGCTTGTGGCTAACTAAGATAGATACACTAAATCCCAAGGTGGAAACTATCGTGCTGAGGGGATGAATGGTACTGCGTCAGTGTACCACTAACGATGGACTCCGAATACCAGGCGACCTTCGGTTTCAATGTAGCCTTCCCGTGGAAATGCGGAGCTCTGCCATGGGTGACTGTCCTTTCTCGCGCAACTCGTGGGATCTAAAATAGAGAACATAAAAACAAATGAGGTTGGAGCACCTCCCAAAGCTCCAAATACTGCTAAGGCTTTCATAGTCCAACTAAGGGCGACTCCGGAAGATGGAAACCCCATCGAAAGGAGCAGAAAAACGGTGAGAACACGACCAGCTAAGAGTGCTAAGGACCCGGAACATCCAGGTCCTGAGCAACAAAGTTCGACTCCCCACGAAGGAAACCCAAAGAATTCCATCCCAAGGAGCAACAAGACGGCGACGACACCGCCGACAAAGAGCACCAAGGACCTAGAACGCCTTGGCTTAGAGAAACATGGCGAAATGAGGGTGAGCACTCCGGCGACCACTGCGGAGGATGCTGGATCATCCCCCTTCGAGAAATTGGGGGTTATGATAAGACACCTCATGGAGTATGTCGACGCTAAGAAAAACGTCGAGCACGCCATTAAAGAGAAAATTAGGTTGGTCAGGTCTACCTACCTAAAAGCAAAAGAGGAAACAGCAAAGAGGCAAAGGGCGAAAGAGCTGGTGGATACGTCGTCGGCTCAAACAGAAGATTTGCCGAAAAAACAAGAGAGCCGTTCAACCGGGGATGCTGGGGAGAAACGGCCACAAGAGAAAATCAAGGAGCCGCGCCCGCGCAAGCGCCGTAGAGAGCTCAATGAGAAGGTGCAGCTGCAGCAGCACACCCCAAAGAGGAAAAAGGGAAAGACTCCCGAAACAGTGGCCGAGCCAGCCCCACTACGGGCCCCGTCGAAAAAGAGAGCAAGAACCCGGACGGTTCTGCCTGGGCGACGGTGGAGCGGAAAAAGCGGAAAATGAAAAAAAGAAGGCTGAAAGAAGGAAACAAGCTGATGCAAAAGACCAGGTCGGATGCGATTATCATCACGACCAAAGGGGAAGCTACCTACGCGTAGATCCTTCGCAAGGTGAGGACAGATTCCTCCCTCGCAGAGGTCGGAAATAGCGTAAGAAGGGTCAGGAGAACGCAAAAGGGCGATCTCCTGCTTGAGCTCAAGAGGGGAGATGCTAATACCGGAGACTTAGAGCAGAAGGTAAAAGCATCGATAAACGGGGTGGCTGAGGTGAGAGCCAGCACAAATACGGTGGTGATCGAGTGTAGAGACTTGGATGAGATCACAACCAAGGAAGAGGTCTGCGAAGCACTGAGGGCCCAGCTAGGTCTGACGGTCGAAGGAAAGGATGTCCTCAGGCTAAGAGAGTCGTGGGGGGCACACAGACGGCGTTTATAAGCCTGCCTGTTGAAGCTGCAAAGAAGGCTATCGCAGCAGGTAAGTTTCGAGTCGGCTGGGTTGTATGCCGAATGCGGGAGCGGGTATCGCTAAAACCGTGCTTCAAATGCATGAAGTTCGGTCACATAGCGAAAAACTGCAGCAGCAGCCAGGATAGAGGAAGGCTGTGCCGAGGCTGCGGGAAAGAGGGTCACAAAGGTAAAGGAGTGTGACCAAGCTGCAAAATGCCTAATTTGTAGGGAAGTTGAGGGCAGAGATAGTGGGCACGTGACCGGAGGTAATAGATGTCCGGCGTTCAAGGAGGCGCTGAAAAACAGACGAAGATAAGGTTTATACAGATAAACCTGAACCACTGTCAAGCGGTACAAGACCTGCTGGCACAGACAGTCTTCTTCTTCTTCTTTAACGGCTCTACAACCGGGATCCGGTCCTGGCCTCGCGCAACTGTTCTCTCCACCGGTCCCGATTCTGAGCCGATGTAATCCAGTTTGGCATCCCTAAACTCTGAGCGTCCTGGTCCACGCCATCCTTCCAGCGAAGGTTGGGCCTCCCTCGCTGTCGCACCCCATAGGTCTTACCGCAGAGAACTTTCCGAGCAGGCTCATCTTCACTCATACGAGCTAGATGCCCTGCCCACCGGAGCCTACCGAGCTTTATTTTCTTCACAACATCTATGTCGCGATAGCGCTCGAAGATCTCGTCATTGTAGAGTCTCCGGAATCGTCCTTCCTCACATACGGGGCCAACAATCCTCCGAAGTATTTTCCTCTCAAACACGCCCAAGAGGTTTGAGTGCTTTTTGCTAAGCACCCACGTTTCGGATGCATATGTGAGAACGGGTAAGACCATCGTCTTATATAGTAAAAGTTTAGACGTTATGGTTAGATATTTGGATTTGAAGAGCCTTGACAGACTATAGTAGGCTTTGTTGGCTTTTAGCAGTCGTGCACGTATTTCTGGTTCCATGCTATTGTCGGCTGCTACTATTGACCCAAGGTAGGTAAATGATTTTACCACGTCAAACTCGTGTTCCGCTACCTTGATTGTGGGACCAATGTTAGGTGTTCTTCCAGACGAGGCCACCATGTACTTTGTTTTGCTTTCGTTAATGTGCAGTCCCAGATTTCCTGCCGCTTGCTCAATCTGAGTGAAAGCTTCTTGTACAGCTGTTGTTGTTCTTCCAATGATGTCAATGTCGTCTGCGTAAGCCAGTAATTGGGTGGACTTGTGGAGGATTGTACCCCTAGATGTCACGCCCGAATCTCGGATCACTTTCTCCAACGCCAGGTTGAAAAGGAGGCAGGCCAGACCGTCCCCTTGTCAGAGTCCATTATAGATGTTGATTGGTCTGGACAGTGTTCCGGATACCTTTACTTGGCTTGACACATTGATCATGGTCAACCTACATAGTCTTGTCAGTTTGTTGGGGATGCCGAATTCTCTCATGGCTTTGTAGAGTTCTACCCTGGCTATGCTATCATAGGCGGCTTCAAAGTCTATGAAGAGGTGTTGAATTGAGTTTTGAAACTCTATACATTTTTCCATAGCCTGCCTCAAGGTGAAAATCTGATCAGTCGTTGATTTGCCTGGGCTGAAGCCACACTGGTAATGGCCTATGATGTTTCTGGCGTATGGGGCCATCCTGTTTTGTAGGATAGCGGAGAATATCTTATACACGGTACTCAACAACGTTATACCGCGATAATTAGTGCACGCTGTGATATCTCCTTTTTTGTGTACCGGACAGAGGATGCCTTTTCTCCAGTCTTCTGGCATCACTTCCTGCTCCCATACTTGCACAATTAATTCATGAATCGCTTGGTGTAATGTAGGCCCTCCATATTTAACCAGCTCCGCTGCGATGCCGTCTGCACCCGAGGCCTTGTTGTTTTTGAGCCGGCTGATGGCTCTGCTAACTTCTTCTATGCTTGGTGGCGGCAGCATAGCATTGTCATCAGATATTGGTGGAGCCTCCGAATCCTCAGTTAGCTCGCCATTTAGCAATTCATGAAAGTGCTCTTCCCATCGCTCCAAGATGCCTTTAGGATCGGTGATCAGATTACCTTCTTTGTCCTTGCGGTATGTGCAACGTGGTGTGAATTGCGTCATACTGCGGACTCTTTGGTAGAACTCCCGCGCCTGGTGCGGCCGTCGTTCTCTGTACTGTTCTAGCTCACAGACGAGATTTTTTTCCCAGGCTTCCTTTTTCCGTCTGTGAATTCTCTTTTCTTCTTTTCTGAGCTCTTTATAGTTCTCTTCGCGCACAGACAGTCTACGAGGAAAAAATCGACGTCGCAATCGTCTGCGAGCAGTATAGAAACCTGCACAGCGACGTCTGAATAAACGATAGCAGCGGCACGTCAGCGATATGGACGTGCGGGAGCCGAGCCATGGAAGATACCATGAGAAGCCCAGAGAATGGCTTCACGAGGGCAAAAGTAGGCGGAATACACGTCTACAGCTGCTATGCGGCGCCAAGCCTGACCCTAGACGAGTACGAGTCGATGTTGGAAAGGTTAGCCGCGGACGCGAGTCGCCATCACCCGGTAATATTAGCGGGTGATTTCAATGCTTGGGCTGTCGAATGGGGCAGCCGACAAACAAATGCAAGAGGGCGCATACTCCTAGAAGTATTCTCGCGACTAAACGTGGCGTTGGTCAACACCGGAGGCGAAAACACCTTGGGGTTGGGGTGGTGGGGGAGATCATCTGTAATCGACATCACTTATGTGAGCGATTCAGTGGCCAAGGACCTACAGTGGCGGGTGAGCGATGGGTACACGCACAGCGACCACCAAGCCATCATCTTCGAGGTAGGCCAGGGTATAGCAAAGAGGAATCCTACGTACGGAACGGCTAGAGGATGGGCCGTAAATAAACTCGACACGGAGATGTTCGAGGAAGTATTCCTGCATGATGCGAGGTCGGCAGGAGGTGGCAGGGAAGGGGCAGAGCGAATTGAAGATTCAGTAAAACAGGCATGTGATGCATCCATGCCTCGGCGCGCCGGCAATCGGCAACACCCACCAAACTTCTGGTGGAACGCCGAGATCAACGAATGCCGAAGGGCCTGCCTGAAAGCGAGAAGGAGAACTCAAAGAAATCGGAATCTTCCTGATTTCGATGAACGCCTTCAGAGATATAAGGAAGCGAGGAGAAGGCTGAACAAGGCCATCGCTAGAAGTAAATCCGAGCACTTCAAAAGATTGTGCAGAGAAGAAGACTCGGACCCCTGGGGTGGAGCCTATAAAATGGTTATGTCAGCGGTCAAGGGCAAACGCTCTCCGCCGATCACCTGCCTCGCGCTGCTCCAGAGCATTGTGCACGTCCTGTTTCCACAGAACGTACGCGCCGTCGAACTACCCATCCTTCAAGTGGACCCAGAAGAGGTACCTGCGGTGACCGCAGATGAGATTCTGGAGGCTGCAAAAAAGGTAGCCATCAATAAGGCCCCTGGCATGGATGGCATACCAAATAAAGCGGTGAAGCTCAATAGCGCCAGACAGGTTCGCTGAAGTCTTCACAGCGTGCCTGAGAGAGGGGATATTCCCGGAGCGATGGAAACAGCAGAAACTCGTGCTCCTACCGAAGCCGAACAAGCCTTTAGGGGACCCATCGTCCTACAGACCGATATGCCTCCTCAGTTGCATAGGCAAACTTTTCGAGCGGGTGATCTGTAACAGGATTCTCCCTAGCGTCGAAAGGGCAGGTGGCCTGTCGGACAAGCAATTCGGCTTCAGAAAGGCAAGGACGACAACTGATGCAGTCAATATGGTGGTGGGCATAGCAAGAGCCGCCATAGAGAAAAATCACTGCTGCGCATTGATAACCCTCGACGTAAAAAATGCTTTCAACTCAGCGAGGTGGAGCAAAATAGTTGAGGCGTTGATCAAGCTAGGCACACCAAAGTACCTAGTGCGCGTAGTGGCCGACTACCTTCAGGGTAGGTCGCTTCATTGTGATTCGGATGATGGTCCTAAAGTGTTCGGGACAACATGCGGTGTCCCGCAAGGTTCCGTCCTGGGCCCTCTCCTATGGATCGCAATGTACAATGATGTGTTGGGGCTTCGTCTTCCAAAGGAAGCAGTGGCGATCGGGTTTGCAGATGATATCGGGATAGTTGTCGAAGGAAAATACCCAGATGACATCGAACTGTATGCGAACGAAGCGATCTGGGAAATAAAAGCGTGGTTAGAACGCGCTGGGTTGAAGCTTGCTGAGCACAAAACTAAAGCAGTGCTGATCAGCAAACGGCGAAAGCCAGTATCCGTGAGGATCAAGGTAAGGGAAAAGATCATCCACTCACAGCCCGCTCTAAGGTACCTGGGAGTGATGATCGATCGGAGGTTAAATTTCAAAGCGCACTTGGGGGGCACGGCAGACAAAGCTTCTGCGATTTGTGCAGCACTCGCAGGAATGCTGCCCAATGTTGGGGGCCCTAGACCGAGTCGCCGCCTCCTCTTGGGGAGGGTGGTTAGCTCAGTCTTGTCATACGCAGCGCCTGTATGGGCAGCAGCGTTAAACAGGACTGCAAATAGCAGAAAATGGAAGGGTGCATATAGGCTAAGTGCACTTCGCGCTTGCTGCGCGTACAGGACAACGTCCGACGATGCGGCGTGAGTAATAGAACTCGAGACACGACGAGATAAAAAATAATAAAGGAGAATGGACAAATTGGGCCTAATGACCAATACACATGAGATATTATTTTTGTGATAGGTCTTAACACACAACTAACGAGAAAAATAATAAAAAAAATCAAATGTACCGGGTTCTTATACAGCTACGTCGAATAGTTTTATTTGATTATGTCAAATATTTTGCAATTATTAAATGTTTTTCAATAGGAGTGAAAGAATATTACTTTAAAATATTACTAAAGTCACTAATTCTAACCACATAGAGCCACATGGAATTATAATAACACAATATACCTGTTACAAAAATAATAATAAGTGTATTTCGACTATAGGGCGTAATAAAAGTTCTATGTACCTATGCGAGAGTGAATTACAACCCGGTACGTTTAAATTTTTTTTTTATTTTTCTCGTTAGTTGTGTGTTATGACCTATCACAAAAACAATATCTCAAGTGTATTGGTCAGCAGGCCCAACTCCCATAATGTTTTGCCCATTGCCCTTTAAAACGTTATAAATTTCTCTTTATTGATATTCTTTACAATTCGACTTTATTCTTGGGAGTTAAAATCAGAACTGAGCTTTCTTAATTTTACATTAAAAATGATACTTTAAAATTGATCAAAATTGCTTACGCTGAATTAATTACAATTGGGCTATGGGATTGCTTATTCGGCAAATTAATTGGAAATTTAAAAGTTGGGAAATACAAGAAAAATGTTATTAAAGAAAAATGTTATTATTGATTTGGTCAGCATGTCTGGTTGATTTCCGGCACGTGTTGCATGTAGAACATGTAACTCTTCCCCCCTAAGAGGAGAGCGACGGGTACAGGAACTGCAATTTTGTAGTTTCTGGTCCTGGAGCGGCTGGTGGTATGCTAAAGGTGCGTCTTCTTAGTTTATAGGCGACGTAGGCTAGAACATTGATCAACAGGATGACTTGGACGGCTATTAGAGTAAAGATGATGAAAGTTTTTGACTCCGTCTTGGCTTCGAGGAACTCGATCTGTTTCATATTTTGGATGTTGTACGTTTGTAGTTTTTGCAGGGTTATGTTCCTTTGGGTTGTGGTGAAGTTGATTTGGTTGAACAGGATCGGGTGGATCCCACAAGGAAAATTGAGAATGCTTCCTATTGGTAGAAATAAGGAAGCCTTCCTGTTGCCCAGAGAAGGTATAGAGAATTTTTTGAAGTTTATTTCCGCAAAAGCTTCATTCTTAGTCTTCCATCCAATGACATGGATGGATAAAAAGAATATGAACTAGAGCACGGAAGAGAATGCTTCCAAACTCGAGAATGCTTCCTCGGAAGGATTCCAGCATTCATGATTGTATGTTTCCTTGTCCTTGTGGGATTGTCATTTCGTCCCAATGTTTTTTTGGATGGCTTCCATAAGAGATCCCGTTTATTTGGACCTCGCAGTTTTCGAAGTGTAAAAGACCGTTTCCTATGATGGTTTTTGGGCTAAAATGACAAGTAGAGTTTATATCTGTTTCTGTAACATTAATAAAAAGAATGTAATTGGGTTCCGGTTGATAGATTTCGGGTGACTGGTCAACTTCTGTTAGTTCGCACTCGGCTGGAATGTTCTGAATTATATCAAGAACGCATTTGGAGTTCCTGGAGTTCCTCTGGTAGGGCGGCCTTGTGCAGTAGAATACCTTTTCTATTTCTGGGCATTTTTCATCGAAAAATTGAATATCTTGATGGTTTAGGGTGATATAAGGTTTGGTTAGGATTTTTTCGGAATTTTGTATTGGGATCGGGATCAAATGAAAGAATGAATAAGTTTTATTTTGCACGATAGGAATTCGGATGTTAAATATGAGGTTTGTGCCGTTAAGGTATGCCTGTAAGCCTAGTAATTCATATATGTGTTCTATTGATTTAATGTTTATCATTTCGTTTTTAAGTATTTTAAATATTTCTATAAGCTCGTCCGGGTTTAATATTTGTTTTGAAATTATGTTAAGTTTTGCGAATAGTATCGCTTCGGCTAGATTTGTTAGATGATTATGTAAAATTCCTATGTTGTAGTTTACCTGATTCAGATATTGAAATTGTTGAAGGAGAAAGTGTTCTTTCTTTATGTGATTATTAAGGGAATTTTGATTTTGTTTTAAATAATCACTTATTCTGTTTTGTTGTGCATTAATATGATTGGTTATGTTTTCAAATCTCTCGTTCATACTATTATTAATTACAACTTGTTGATTAATTTCGCTTTGTAATTTCGATTGATTAGATGTTATGGCTTCAATTTGATTATTTAAGCGTACGGCATCGGAAGCATCCATGTTACCCGTTATGAACTTTATTGCTGTACCTAATCCATTTATTATTCCTCTTCTAGATCTAGTCTTAGGGAGTAGTGCATATAACTTAAAGTTTTAATTCATCTATCCTAACTTTGGTTGTCGTCACTGTGCTCTGTAGTTCGTCCGTATTGTTAAAGTGGTTTAATGCGTCTTGTATTGTCGCTATTGTCTGTTCATAAGTCTGCAGTCTTACAATATGAATTAAGTTACTGTATCCTTCTATTAGTCTTGCGTTGCCTAGTTTTAGAGGTAAAAGTCCTAGGTTGTTTCGTAGGTCATGTATTTCAAGTTTCTGTCCGTGGGTTGTCATTGTTAACCTGAAATTTACGTTTTGTCTTTAGTCTAGTCTTATGGATTCTTTGATTCTTATGTGTTACTATTGTTACTTTGTTATTTGTTTTAATTTTCTGTTTGCTAAATCTAGGTGTAATTTTATTTCTTCTACATTCTTTTCTGTAGACTAACTCATTTTCTTTAAACTCAATTGGGTCTACCCTGGATTTATTCAATTTTTCAATATTTTTATTAACTAGTCTTTCTACGTGTTCTTTAACTAATGGGTATAATTCCTTTTGAAACAGATTTAGTTTTTTAAGATATTCATGTTCAGAGTTGAAATTTATTTTTTCATTGAATTTGGAGGTTCTTCCGTAGAATAATTCGTAGGGAGTGTACTGGGTGGTTGAATGAATAGCGTTATTGTAGGTAGTTAGAGTTTCTGTTAGAATCTCTTCATGGTCGTATTCATGCCGTTTTTCTTTGTACTTCTCGAGAATTATTCGGTAGATTTCTGTGAGTGTGGAGTGAAGTCTTTCGACTGGAGAGTTACTAGAAGTTTGTTGGAAGGATGTAAGGTGTAGTATTATATTATATTGGATGCAGAAATCTTTAAAAATGTTCGAAGTAAATTCAGATCCTTGATCTGCTACTAATTTTGAAGGTATACCATGAAGACTTACGAAGTGTTTGATACTCTTGAGTACGTTAAGACTTGTTCGAGCTGCTAATGTATAGGCTGCCGCGAACTTTGAAAATTTATCTATTAGGGTGAGGATTTGATTACCGTTGATAGTATAAATGTCGATGTGGATGATGTCCAAAGGCTTTAGGGGTTGTTCGGTCTTTTCAAATTTCAATTTTGGTGGATGTCGATCGTATTTGAATCTGTGGCAGGTTTCACAGTTGTTTATTATTTGAGCTATCTTGTTTTTCATGAACGGGAAAAAGTACTGTCTCTTCAAATGTCTCAAAGTTTCGTTTATACCTCGGTGGTTATTGTTAATATGGTATTCATTTATAAGTCGTTCTTGTTCGTCATTGTCCGTAATGTCAGTTAATGTCTCCGTACATCGTATTAACTTGAAGATCTTACTGTTTGAGAAATATTTGGAATATATGGTTTGAATGATATTGAAGGTATCATTGTCTGAGTAGATTGCTGATAATTTATTAGGTGCTAGGTATTCTTTAAGAATTTGGGTGATCCTTTCCTCTGTGAATTCCGCAGCGCGAAATGTACGACGTTGTTTGTTTCGAAATATTACTTCTAGGGACATTGGGGGTTTTGCATCTGTTTTGATCAATATTATCTGAAGATTAAACTCGTTCAAGGGTCGTTCGGAGATTGGAATGCCATCGTTCATGTTTTCCGTAGCAGTGTGAATCGTGGCATCTGTATCGTCTTCTGAAGGTTGTTTGCTCTCTTCAATATTAATTTCTGCAGCTTTGTTGCTGCTAGAATTTGGTTGCATCCTGCTAAGCGCATCTGCGTTGGAGTTTTGGCTGCCCTTTTTATATACTACCTCGTAGTCAAACTCTTCCAGTTTGAGCCGCCATCTGATCAGTTTTGAGTTTTGTTCTTTAAAACTCATGAGGTAGGTTAAGGGTTTATGGTCTGTTACGATTTTAAATTTTCGGCCGTACAGATAAGGCCTGAAATACTTTATGGCCCATACAATGGCCAGAAGCTCCTTTTCCACTGTTGAATAGTTTACTTCCGAGTCAGTCAACGTTCGGCTCGCGTAACAGATTGGTTTGTCGCTTCCAATTGGGCCCTGTGATAGAACGGCTCCAATTGCAACGTTGCTTGCGTCAGTTGTTAGGATGAATGGCTTCGAAAAATCCGGATATTGTAATATTGGATCATTCATTAAGAGGTGTTTGCAAGCTTGAAATGCCCTGAGATAGTTTTGGTCGACGTTTATTTTCCTTCCCTTCTTCAAACATTGGGTAAGGGGTTTAGTTATATTCGCAAAATCTTTAATAAATTTGCGGTAATAACCAAGTAGTCCGAGGAAGCTTTTAATCCCTCTTTGTGTTTTTGGAAGTGGGAATTCCTTTATGGCTCTGATTTTCTCGGGGTTTGGTTTAACACCATCAGTGGACACAATATGCCCGAGAAAGGCGATTTCTTTGTGCAAGAATTCGGATTTGTCCATCTGGTTTGAGGTTTGCTTCTCGAAGTTTGTTGAAGACTTTTCTTAGGTCATCTAAATATACTAGACAAATTTTGCCCTGTAGCTCTTTGAGGATGTTGTCCATGACCCGTTGGAAGGTGGACGGGGCATTTTTCAACCCGAAGGGCATACGTGCGTATTCATAATGACCACCTTCTACAGTAAAGGCTGTTTTATGCACGTCCCGTGGATCCATCTCAATCTGGTGGAATCCACTCGCAAGATCGAGAGTACTGAAGTATAAACTTTTGCCTAGCTTGTCTAATATTTCTGTAATATTAGGAATAGGGTAACGATCGCTAATCGTTTTTTCATTAAGCTTGCGGTAATCAATTACCAGTCTCCATTTTTGTTTCCCACTCGCGTCCTTTTTCTTTGGGACTATCCATACTGGAGAACTCCAAGGAGAATAACTTGGTTTTATAATCCCTTGGTCCAGCATGTCACTAATTTGTCGTCGCACTTCCTCTTTGTGGACGTATGGATATCTATAGGATTTCGTATAGATAGGAATGTCGTCTGTGGTTAATATCCGGTGTTTAATTTGATTAGTGAAAGTCAGTTTTTGGTTCTCGCGGAAGAATATATCGTCGTATTCTTGACATATGTGGAAAAGAAGATCTCGTTCTTCTTTGTTTAGATGAGAAGAACGAAGTTTATGGGTGACATCTTCGGGAGTTACAGGATTTTTGTTATCTGGACAATTTATATTAAAAGAATTGACTTCAACATATTTATTTGTTATAGGTTCTACTTTTAACGGTTGTTCTAAGAACACCTCTTGTTCCAGGTTCGATGAATTAACTAATTCAACAAGGCTGTACCAGGCTGTGGATCGGTAGATTCCTTCAGGGATATAGACACCTGGTTTTACTAAGGTGTTTTTAATGAGAATATCTCCGTGTTCACTATCAACTGGAAATTTTGCTATTAATTTGGATAACGGGGGAATTATAAATTTTTGCGACATTAAATTTGGCTTGAATTTAAGGGGAATGGAAATATTCTTTGTTACCAGTGTATCGTTTACTAAGTCTACTTTAGCGCCTAACGACCTTAGTGTGTCGAGTCCTAGCAATCCATCAAAATAACCGTGAAACTTGAATATTAGGAACGTACTTGTTCCAGGTTGTTTGAATTCGCAAAAATTTGGTAATGTGATTTGTTTGTCTAATGTATATCGGTTTAATACGGTGATAATAACTGTAGGTTTTACGCTTTCTAAATCATCCGGGTGGACATATTCTGGGTTTATAAATGAGTCTGAAGCTCCCGTATCTACTAAAAATTTGAGTGGTCGGCCAGGAGAGGAGATTTCAATATAGGGTAGAACAGATCCATGCGTGTTGATGTCTATATATCCGGTGGGTTCTGAGAGGCTTTCGGAGAAAAATTTGAGTCATCTATTTCATAATTTTGCTCTTCTTCACTTGTAACTTCTGGGGTTTCGTCTCTCCACTCATAGTCGTGAATTTGGTTAGCAATTTGTTGGTCGTAATAATAATCTAATTGTTGGTGGTTTGGTTCGAAATGAGGATCTGTGTCTGTTGCTGAGGCTACGTGGAATAGTTCCTTGCTAGTAAATTTAGGTGGACCGGTTGGACGGAAGAAATTGTTTTGTGGGTTAATATTCTGCTGGTTCTGTGGATATCGATTTTGTCGGATATTGCTTGAACCTACATCCATGGGTTCAGGTTTGGGCAGATTTCTGTTGCTGGTTCCTTGGTTAAATTGCGACCTATGTTGGAAAAAGCTATTTTGATGCTGTTGAGGTCTTTGAGTATAGTTATTGGGATTGATCGTTATTGGTCTATTGTTAAACATAGGGCGGAGTGTAGGGTAAGATAACCGGTTATTTGTTTGGGTAAAAGGGAGGAGTGTGCGATTATTTTGATACGCGGTAGTGTTTGCTGTTGGTCCTCTAAAGTGGGTTGGATTTGATGGAGTTTTAGAAAGACTACTTAATTTTGTTTCATTGGAATATTTGGTAATAGAATTGTCATGTCTAGAGTATGATATGTTTTGTTCCTGAATACAATATGAGAAAGCTTTTGCTAAAGTATCCGGTTTCATCGCTCGGATAGTGGACCCAAGAGGCTCCTTAAGTCCCGATAAGAAGGCATTGAGACACATTGATGTATATAATTCCCGTTTTGCTGTAACTACGGTTCCGTTGGTTTCATGTATTTGGACGTGATTTGTCATGGTGGCAAGAATTTCTATTATCTCACTGTAGAAACGTTCAACGCTTTTATTTTGTTGCTTTAGATCGTGAAGATCTTTAATTAACGAAGTTTCATTGCGTTTATCTGAATAATGGAGGATAAGATTTTGTTTGATTTGAAACCAATCCAACGGGATACCGTACATATTCAATACCTCGTTGGCTGGGCCTTCAATTTTATTTCTAATTGCTCGGAGTAGGAGCTTACCATATGGCGTTCCTTCCATTACTACAATTAACGATCTAATTTCCTCACATTGTTCAGAAATTCATAAAGCAATCTAGGATTGCCATCAAATTTCGGCAAATCTTTAATGGCATCAGGTACTACTCGTAAAGAGTTAAAAATATCATTTGGAGTAAGCACTTGGTTGCCACCGGTGCCTGTAGCCATGTTGCTATAATCACGATTGTTATTTTCGGAATTTGAAAACACAAACAAATCTAAATTTTCAGTTGAGACACTTTCTTCTTTAATAACACTTTCACTATCGGAATCACTTTCTACGTTGTTTAAATTATTTAACGAAAAAAATTTCTTTAGTTTTTTATAAGGTTTAAATCTTTTACTAGGTTTTTCTAACGGCATATAATATATTTAAATAAAATAAGGTAATTTATGGATAGGATTTATGGAAAAATATTCAAAATTCGACTTACATTAAAATTATCAGGGCGATCATAATTGGCGACGATGTTCCCTCGTTGAGTTGAAGTTGCCCTTGGTATCGATGTTCCCTCGATGAGATGGATTTCCACTTCGGTGTTCCCTCGATGAGATGGGTTTCCACTTCGTATCGATATTCCCTCGATGATCAATTCAGTTCCTTCGGTGTAATCTTGCAGCGCCAATATTCTGTCGGCGGTTTCACACAGATTTTCTTGCACTTCTTAGAACTTTGGAATTGTACTTAGAATCCGCGAACTACTATGAAAACCGATAAACCGTCGGCACTAGCAATATCACGATTTTAGCAATAACGTCACTACTGGATCCTTTCGGATCCTACCGACTGCGCCAGTAATAGAACTCGAGACACGACGAGATAAAAAAATAATAAATTTAAAACGTTATAAATTTCTCTTTATTGATATTCTTTACAATTCGACTTTATTCTTGGGAGTTAAAATCAGAACTGAGCTTTCTTAATTTTACATTAAAAATGATACTTTAAAATTGATCAAAATTGCTTACGCTGAATTAATTACAATTGGGCTATGGGATTGCTTATTCGGCAAATTAATTGGAAATTTAAAAGTTGGGAAATACAAGAATGTTATTAAAGAAAAATGCTATTATTGATTTGGTCAGCATGTCTGGTTGATTTCCGGCACGTGTTGCATGTAGAACATGTAACTCGTGCGTGATAGCGGCCATGCGTCTCTATGACCCAGAATATGGTAGAGGATAGCCAAGAAGCGTACGGCGGCAGATTGCGCGCTGTGAGTCCCTAAGGGAGTGGCAGGGAAGTGGGATGAGTCTGTTAAGGGTCGTTGGACCCACAGACTTATCCCTAACGTGAAAATATGGGTTTCGAGGGAGCGTGGGGAAGTAAGCTACGACCTCACGCAGTTCCTGAGCGGGCATGGGGGGTATAGGAAATATCTCCACCGCTTCGGCCACGACGATTCACCGTTGTGTCCGGTATGCCCAGCGACGGAAGAAGACGCGGAGCACGTCTTCTATGCCTGCTCGAGATACGCCGAGGAAAGGGCGGAATTAGAAGAAACGGCCCAGGCGCCACTAACGCCGGAAAACATCGTAGAACATATGATGAGATCCGAAGAAATGTGGAAGAAAGTGGAAGAAACCCTGAAGGCCATTCACAGAAAGTTAAGGCAAGAAGAAGCTACAAGAAAGAGAGAAAGGCGAAGAAATGCCGAGAGTGGTTGCAACCCCCATAGGTAAAGACCAGACGGACACCTAAAGGGTGATGGTGGTGACGCCCGCCCGAAGTAATTCCTCGCGGCGTTCCCGGGCGGGGTAAGCGTCACACAAAGGGGTGGTGAGTTTATTCAGTAGGAATCTGAAACTCGTAAAACAAAAAAAAGGGGAAATATATATATATATATATATATATATATATATATATATATATATATATATATATATATATATATACTAGCAAAAACCCGCGTGCGTTGCAACGCCTTTCAATGAAATAAGATTATGGGGACACAGTCTGCGATAGGAAAATGATATAGTGAAAAAAGAACAAATCTGGGAAAATTGATTTTGGGAGATGACCGCCATGGACCAAATGATATATTGAGTATACTACATTGCCTATGGTGTTCTACTTATCATACTCTTTCATTTGATACCCATGTCGAAGGGGTTGTAAAGAAAATATTAATACGCCCTCTTGAGATGGCGCTATGGACCAAACGATATATTGAGTATACTATATTGCATATGGTGTTCTACTTATCATACTCTTTCATTTGATACCCATCTCGAAGGGGTTGTGAAGAAAATGGTAATCCGCCCTCTGGAGATGACCGCCATTTACCAAACGATATATTGAGTATACTATATTGCTTATATTGTTCTACTTATCATAGCCTTTCATTTGATACCCATGTCTCGGGTGTTGTGAAGAAAATGGTAAACCGCCCTTTTGAGATGGCCGCCATGGACCAAATTATAAATTGAGTATACTATATTGCTTATGGTGTTCTACTTTTCATAGCCTTTCATGTGATACCCATGTCTCGGGTGTTGTGAAGAAAATGGTAACCCGCCCTCTTGAGATGGCCGCCATGAATCTAAAGACACAGTCTATGGCAATGTTCTTATAATTCCCCTTTCATTTGATACCAATGTCGAGGGGGTAGTGAAGAAAATGATCATCCGCCCTCTTCACGGAGCCCGAGACCTTTGCTTCAGATATGAATTTTACACAGATGAAATGCCTCAAAGAACATGGGTCTTGCGTCGGCCGCCATGAATCGGTATATTGAGTCTACTACATTGCTTATTGTATTCTACTTATCATACCCTTTAATTTGATACCCATTTTGATAGGGTTGTGAAGAAAGTGGTAATCCGGCCTCTTTAGACGGCCGCCATGGATCTAAAGATATATTTTGTATACTACATTGCTTATTGTATTCTACTTATCATACCCTTTCATTTGATACCCATGTCGAGGTGGTTGTGAAGAAAGTGGTACACCGCCCTCTTGAGACGGCCGCCATGGATCATTTTAGTTTCAATAGCGTCATGGCCTACCTATTGTTTGACAGCTGCGTAAATTTGAAATTTTCATTAAATGTAATGATTCCATTTAATGACAATTTTACATTTGTCAAACAATAGGTAGGCCATGAAGCTATTGAAACTAAAATGAAGTGAAAATTCCTAAAATTACCATTTTTTTGTTTTTTCAGGCAATTTTTTAAATTTTTCTCTTCGTAAGAACCATCCTCGTACTTCAACGAATATTCAAAAAAAAAATTAGTCCAATAGGTCCAGCCGTTCTCGAGTTTTGCGCTTACCAACACATTTAGCGATTCATTTTTATATTATAGATATATATATATATATATATATATATATATATATATATATATATATATATATATATATATATATATATATATATATATATATATATATATATAAGAATTGACAGAGGGGAAGCAGAATGAAATAAAAATATAAGAATTACAAATGACATTAAAATTAATTACGAATAATTACATAGATAATTTAAAATTAAACTAAAAATAATTAAAGTATTGTTTTCATGCTCTAAACAGACCTATTAGATATTAAATCAAAAAGATGCTTTCTGAAAATGCCCATTGAATCAGCACGTTGTAGTTCAACTGGGAGAGAATTCCATAGCAAAGCTGCGTGGACGAAGAAAGATCGCTGACGAATTAACGTATGAAAACGGGGAATAATCACACTGTTATTTCGAAGTGATCTTGTGAACTGCACAAACTGGTTGAGGTAAGATGGTTTACGATGATGGAGGATATCGTGAAACAGACGCAGAAGTCTATACTCCCGGTAGTAACTAAAAGTACAGCCCATAACGGAATTAGAATAAGGTGAGATGTGGTCGGAACGGCGTAACTTGTAAATGAAACAAACACAGTCGTTGACAGCAATTTCAAGTTTACGAGCGCAGGAGGCATCAAGAGCAGGAAAAATAGACAGACCATCCATGAGAAGAGGTGAAATTAGTGCCTTCACTAAGTATATACGGACAGTCCTAGTGAGAAAACCGCAATGGAACCTAAGTTTCGACAGTTGCCCGTATGTTTTGCGAATGATGGAACTAACATGATCGCAGCAGGTCATTTTGGCATTCAAGATAACTCCAAGATTTTTTACCTTCTTAACACTTCCTAAAGGGACCCCATTTAAAGCGATACCGGAGAGGTCAGGACGAAGAGTGGCAGTGTGCGAGAAAAAGATGCAATGAGACTTCGAAGAATTAAGTTGAAGTAAGTTTGAGGTCGACCAGGAAGAAACACGGCAAAGATCAGCAGCAAGCTCCTCCAAACATCTTTGAATTTGATCATTGGACGCTGAGATATAAAGTTGCACATCATCAGCGTACATATGAATCTGAGAAAGTGTTCCAACCGAAGGAAGATCGTTAATAAAGATACTGAATAATAGAGGACCCAGAATGGAATCTTGGGGTACGCCAGCACGTAGTGGAGCTATCGAGGAACTGCAACGTATATTGAGTCTACTACATTGCTTATTGTATTCTACTTATCATACCCTTTAATTTGATACCCATTTTGATAGGGTTGTGAAGAAAGTGGTAATCCGGCCTCTTTAGACGGCCGCCATGGATCTAAAGATATATTTTGTATACTACATTGCTTATTGTATTCTACTTATCATACCCTTTCATTTGATACCCATGTCGAGGTGGTTGTGAAGAAAGTGGTACACCGCCCTCTTGAGACGGCCGCCATGGATCATTTTAGTTTCAATAGCGTCATGGCCTACCTATTGTTTGACAGCTGCGTAAATTTGAAATTTTCATTAAATGTAATGATTCCATTTAATGACAATTTTACATTTGTCAAACAATAGGTAGGCCATGAAGCTATTGAAACTAAAATGAAGTGAAAATTCCTAAAATTACCATTTTTTTGTTTTTTCAGGCAATTTTTTAAATTTTTCTCTTCGTAAGAACCATCCTCGTACTTCAACGAATATTCAAAAAAAAAATTAGTCCAATAGGTCCAGCCGTTCTCGAGTTTTGCGCTTACCAACACATTTAGCGATTCATTTTTATATTATAGATATATATATATATATATATATATATATATAAGAATTGACAGAGGGGAAGCAGAATGAAATAAAAATATAAGAATTACAAATGACATTAAAATTAATTACGAATAATTACATAGATAATTTAAAATTAAACTAAAAATAATTAAAGTATTGTTTTCATGCTCTAAACAGACCTATTAGATATTAAATCAAAAAGATGCTTTCTGAAAATGCCCATTGAATCAGCACGTTGTAGTTCAACTGGGAGAGAATTCCATAGCAAAGCTGCGTGGACGAAGAAAGATCGCTGACGAATTAACGTATGAAAACGGGGAATAATCACACTGTTATTTCGAAGTGATCTTGTGAACTGCACAAACTGGTTGAGGTAAGATGGTTTACGATGATGGAGGATATCGTGAAACAGACGCAGAAGTCTATACTCCCGGTAGTAACTAAAAGTACAGCCCATAACGGAATTAGAATAAGGTGAGATGTGGTCGGAACGGCGTAACTTGTAAATGAAACAAACACAGTCGTTGACAGCAATTTCAAGTTTACGAGCGCAGGAGGCATCAAGAGCAGGAAAAATAGACAGACCATCCATGAGAAGAGGTGAAATTAGTGCCTTCACTAAGTATATACGGACAGTCCTAGTGAGAAAACCGCAATGGAACCTAAGTTTCGACAGTTGCCCGTATGTTTTGCGAATGATGGAACTAACATGATCGCAGCAGGTCATTTTGGCATTCAAGATAACTCCAAGATTTTTTACCTTCTTAACACTTCCTAAAGGGACCCCATTTAAAGCGATACCGGAGAGGTCAGGACGAAGAGTGGCAGTGTGCGAGAAAAAGATGCAATGAGACTTCGAAGAATTAAGTTGAAGTAAGTTTGAGGTCGACCAGGAAGAAACACGGCAAAGATCAGCAGCAAGCTCCTCCAAACATCTTTGAATTTGATCATTGGACGCTGAGATATAAAGTTGCACATCATCAGCGTACATATGAATCTGAGAAAGTGTTCCAACCGAAGGAAGATCGTTAATAAAGATACTGAATAATAGAGGACCCAGAATGGAATCTTGGGGTACGCCAGCACGTAGTGGAGCTATCGAGGAACTGCAACGACCAAGTATAACTTTCTGAAAGCGGTAGGTTAAAAAGCTTTGCAGCAGTTTGATGGCAGAAGTAGAAAAATGAAAATGAGAGGAAAGTTTTTGCAAAAGTAGAGAGTGATTTACGCTATCAAAGGCTTTAGAGAATTCGAGCAGCAATAGGCAGCAAACGTGATGAGCGTCGAGAGAGTTTCGGATATCAGTTGTAACTTTGAGGAGCGCAGTTTCGCAGCTGTGATGCTTGCGAAATCCCGATTGCCAAACATTTATGAGTCGAAGACGATCACAATACTCAAGGATCTGAGTTGCTATCAGCTTTTCGAGAACCTTAGCCAGAAATGGAAGAATACTAATAGGCCGAAAATCAGAAGGAGAGGCAGGTGA
Source organism: Thereva unica (assembly GCA_949987705.1). Classification (NCBI taxonomy): domain Eukaryota; kingdom Metazoa; phylum Arthropoda; class Insecta; order Diptera; family Therevidae; genus Thereva; species Thereva unica. The sequence goes on along the minus strand of OX465281.1, from coordinate 121,965,670 downwards.
TGGGCATTTGGGTGTAGGTATAATAACGGCAAGTTTCCAAGATGAGGCAAACTTAGATACTGTGAGGCAGGAGTTGAAAATTTGAGTTAAGACGGGCAATAAGCATATGAGCAAGGAATGAGCATATTTAGAAACCTAGGCGAGACGTTATCACTACCAGTCGCTTTAGATTTAATAGAAATTAGGGCAGCGAGGACTTCGAGGGAGTCCACACAACGAAAGCTGAAGCCATTAGAGTGATGAGATAAGAAATGTTGGTTTAGGGTTTCACTACAGAGGTTAATTCCGGTGACTCCTTTTTTAGAATGAATACCCAAATGGCGTAAATTATTCCATACCGTTTTCAATGACAAGGAAGGATCAAGCTTACGAGCGTAAAAATTACTCTTAGCTTCCTTAATTTTAGCTACAACGATGTTCCTAATACGCTTATAAGATCTTCTAGCAGAATCACTGTTGACTTTTTGTGCCCAGCGGAAAACAAACTCTCTTTCAACAATCAGCGATTTAATTTCAGCGGTAAACCAAGGCTTCGACCTTGCCGATAATGTTTTACTTCTCAGCGATACACACTCACCAAACAGATCAAGGAACATGCTGTTAAATGAAGCGATCTTGTCATCGACATCAGTCTTAGTAAAGATGTTAGCCCAAGGCAGATTAAGGCATCTTTGGACGAGTCGGTCTCTTTCGAAACTGGAGAAATCACGATAGCTGAGAGTAACCGGGGTAGGAGGGTCACCACTGAAGGGATGACAAGCGAATAAAATATCGTGGTCTAGGTAACTCGGGGGAGAGCTCTGGTTTTGAAAGGTGATTTTATATCATTTGTGAGAAACACGACGAGTAAGGAGGGTTCACTACAATTGAAGTAGGTTGGGCGAACATTGGTAACATCTAAGCCAAGAGAGTGAATTGTGTGCATAAAAGAATTTTAAAGGGTTAATTTCTTTAATAGATTGACGTTGAAGTCACCACCTACCAGGATGTATTTATACGTACCGGATGGGTGTTCAAGAGCTTCCCTAAGCTCTTCAGCATTAATAGGGTTGAAGATGCCAGGCGGAGAATAAACGCAGACAAGAAGAAGTTTATCAGAAGCGCTAGAAATTTCAACACATATAAATTCAATTCCAGGAGTTTGGAGAATCCGACGGTTTTAGATTTAAGACGTTCACGCAAATAAATTGCGACTCCACCACCAACACGTCCCTGCCGATAGTTTCAAAATAACTTATACCCCTCAATGGTAACGACAGAAGAGGGGATGGAATCATTGAGCCAACTTTCACTAATGAAAAGCGCATGGACACCGGAATTAATAAAGAGCGCCAATTTTGAATCGAATACTACGCGAATTTAAAAGGCAAAGGTTAAAACCCTGATGTTTCGAGCAAAGATTTTGAGCAGCGTTCTCACCCGGTCCCCGCAGCCGAGACTAAAAGACATAAATGAGGTGCCATGACGCGAAACAACGAACATTATCAAGAAGCAAAAGCATGAATAAAAAGTCCTAAGAAATTTAGCAGGGTTAGAGCAGAAAAACAAAATTACAATCAAAAGACACATTACTAGCACTAATAGAAAAAAAGAATAAAAAATAAAACTAGAAAACAAGTTTTTTGTAGAGGGTTTCATTAGGAATAATTTTCATTCATTGCCTTTTTAATTTCATTCACTACGAAGGGTTTTACAGCGAACCGAAGGTATGAAAGTGACAGATTTTCGGAATATTTTATTACAATTTTACCTCCTAGAAATTAGCAATAACAGCTAGCAAGTAATAATAATGAATGAATGACTATACGTTATAAGAAATTCCGATGTGCTTTATTCAATTATGTTACCTATCTAGCAAAATATGGACGTATTCAGTTTGTGATGCAAACGCTTGTCATAAAATGAATAAGGTACTATATGGTTTAAAATGAAATTCTTTGAATAATAACATGCGTTACTCCAATTTTTTAAAATAATTTGTTTTAGGACTACACAAAAAAGAGCTTTATTCAATTATGTTACCTATCTAGCAAAATATGGACGTATTCAGTTTGTGATGCAAACGCTTGTCATAAAATGAATACGCCCGTATGTTGCTAGATAGTTAGAATAAATGAAATACTTTTTTGTGTAGTCCTAAAACAAATTATTTTAAAAAATTGGAGTAACGCATGTTATTATTCAAAGAATTTCATTTTAAACCATATCGTACCTTATAAAACATGGCATAACAGCAATAAAAACCCGCAAAAAAATGCGAAACAACTTTATTACATTACTCAAACATCGGCATTTCTTATAACGTATAGTCATTCATTCATTTTATTACAATTGCTAGCTGTTATTGCTAATTTCTAGGGGGTAAAATTGTAACAAAATATTCCGAAAATCTGTCACTTTCATACCTTCGGGGCGCTGTAAAACCCTTCGTAGTGAATGAAATTAAAAAAGTAATGAATGAAAATTATTCCTAATGAAACCCTCTACAAAAAACTTGTTATCATTTTTTTTGTTAAAGTTGAAGGAAAAAAAGTTATAGCTTTTAAAAGAAAATATTGTGACTTATAACTTCTATTCATTTTACCACAAAATTTCTAAGAAATAAATTGTAGATTATTTAATTTTAAACAAAAAGTGTCCTTGCAAGTTTTCTGTAGGATTTACCGTTTCGAAGATATAGTGGAAAAACCATTTGCACACCTTTTCCAAGATGGCGGCCAAATGGGGGGGTTAGAATCCCGAAAACTCAGACTTAAGCTCTCCCTGACCCCCCCTACACATTCTAACAATAAAACCTTGTCCTGCATTTTTGCAGTGTTAAAGTACCATTTCCATGTACTATAAGAAAATTTCGAATTAGTTTCAACTAATCGGCACACAAGGCTTTAGTTTTTGTTGTTCTCTTGCTTCCCTAATAGGCAAGGCAGGCTCCTTTATGAGCTTTACAATATGCCAGGGATAGCATTCTAAAAATATTGGGACAAAAGGCTGTATCAGAACCAGCGTGTTGCAAATTTAAGACATGAGATGAACATGCAGCACGCTACTCTGGTGCTACTTTATTTGTCATTTTACCAGCTTCAACCAATAGAAATACTTGTGATTGCAGCGCTGAATGAGGTTCTGAAACAGCCTAAAAAACCCTATCATAAAAGCTTAATTTTTTAGGGTTTGGCCGTGTTGTTTGGGGTTTGAACCACGGTTAAAATTTAACTAGAGCATGGCTAACTACGGAAGTTTGTTTTGCTCGTAATTATTATGTCGTTAATCACGGAATTTTTGAACGAAAAAGTTTATTGCCATAGTTAACCATAGCAAGGTTTTTGAACGCGCTCCAGATTTTAGTTATTTAATTCAGGTGTTTTTTGATTAAAATTGATATGATAAAATCCCATTTTGTTTCTCCCTTTAAATTTTAATTAAATCTACGATTTTTAAGCTATTAAAAATTATCTAATTATTTAATTATTACATTTTCAGAACAGAAGAGTGCACTGTGTTCATACGACCCGAAGATTAGGAAGCATCCAATTTGTAACTATTATATAAAGGATTAAACAAATAGTATGCTTTGTTTATTCAAATAAATCTGCTTATATAGACTTTTGCCTAAATTTTACACAACAAAATATTCTCAATAAAGCTTTTGAAGAATTACAAATTAAAGTATTTTCATTTTAACTGAGTGCATAGACAGTAAGTGTCTTTTTTAATATAAATAGTATAATTTTATTTTAAGTTAAAAAGGATAACATTTTGTTTTAAGTTTAAAAGCCTAGCCCAACCACTCGATGGTTTATAGATGATTATTAGCACTGACTTATAGAGCGATAGCTGGCTGCAAAAAAACCTCAGCTATCAAGTAAGTGGATGAAATGTTTTTGAAATGGTCTGCCTGGCGGAAGTGGGGTCCAAGTTTGGTATGCGCGTTTCCCGGAAAATTTTTGGGACTGCAACGTGACCTATCGAGTAAGAATTTCAAAATAAAACCAAATTAAAATTTGGACATTTTTATAAAAGAAAAAACAGATCTTCCGAATCTGTGCAGGTGCCAAGTGCCTTTTATTTTAGTATTTAATTGCAACTTAAACCTTAATAACTCCTATCGCACAGCAACTCAAATTGGGCTTGTTTTTAAACGCTTTTCTTTACTTCACTCATATAGGTCAAATCTTGTAACGTTAATTTGAAAGTTCTCAATGTAAATGTATGAAACTTTGTATTCTCGATGACAATACACGAATATAACATTTTGAAATTTTTTTGTTGTTGATTTTGTTGTTGAGTAACAAAAAACGATTTTTAAAGAAAATGCTCTAAATTATTCGTTCTACTCAACGTAGAGTCTTAAAATTTACAAAATTTATTGCTAGATAAATGAACTTCACATAATTTAATAATTGACGTGCAATTTTTACATATTTATTCGATAAATAAACAATTAAATTGAATGATTCTGTAGTGGTCGTCAGATCTCCACATTCAATCATCTACTTAGGAATTGTCTAGATAATTTAATAAAACACGTGATTCTAAGTTCACAGTACAATTTATTGACAACCTATATATTGCGCGTTGGTTTCTGGTGACTGACCACTACGAGAGTCTACAAGTGACTGACTTTCTAACTTCTTGCTAGCCTCTCTCTTCGATTCTTCTGATATCCGGGATTAGGTGGACGGAACGGATCTTAATACGAGTGCCACCGATTTTAATGTGGAGGATAGCCACATAACTCCCCCTCTTTGAAAAGTTTTCTCTATGCTATTTCTTAATTTTAACAATTCAATAAGTTCAGTTCAGTTTTCCTATAACCTATATAACAATTCGATTTCTTAATTTTAAACAATTCAGTTTCCTAACTCAATTTTAAACAATTCAGTTTCCTAACTAAAAAAAATAACATCAGGTGCGGTCATGGGACCCCCGTCAGGAACGAAGTTCCTTACGATTTGTCTACAACTGCGAATGTAACTCCAAATAAAATCTGAATATTTTATTTATTTTTACTTTATACCATTTTTCAAGCAAATAATGTAAAGGATCGAATCAAATCAAAAATTTAATTTAATATTTTAGGAAAATATTCATTATAATATTAACATTCCAAAACTTTCCAAAAAAAAATTTCAAATTTTATCACCAATTGTAACATAGAAATTATTGGCTTATGATAACTATAATAAGATGCATATACTTCAGAATCAATTTTGTCCAAGAATCTTGAAAAAACGGCATCAACTGTAGTACAGTATTTCGTTGTGTACTGTGCTGGATCGTTATTCATACTTAAATTAAATGTGTCAGATAAAAAGGATGTGAAGATTTTAAATTTGTCTTTTTCATTGAAGTTAATATTAAAGTCTCCAGCTAATATTAGTGGAAGCTTATGACATAGTAGTTTAGATTCTCTCTCAGTATATTTTAACAGGGATCGATGAATAAATAATGTAATATCCTCAATCTTTTGATTTGGTGATATATAAACAGCTACAATAACTATTTCATGATCGTTTCTTATTTTACAAATCACTGAACAAATGTCTCCAACTGATGAATGTCTAGTACTCAATGCACTCATGTTTGACAAAATAGTTTCCATATTTGGTTGGTAAATGTTGACACTATCTTTATAGTTTTGGTATATTGCGACCCCACCTGCATGAATACATATTGTCTCGTTTATAATGAGAAATGCAATTGAAATCAGGGTTTGAAAGCAAAGTAAACTTAAAGCAAAGCAGATGTTTTTAAACTTACTTTGCCGTAGACTGTGAAAGTTTCTTGTTGCTGTTTGCTGCAAAAGCTGTTGCTTTCAAATTACTTAAAAGCTTTCGGGGGCATGCTTTCCCGGCTTCGAATGCTTCGGCCTTAAAATACTTTGCTATGAAATGCTTTCTGTCTCCTTACAGTTTTCAGAGCTTTGCTCTCCAAGGCTGTGAAGTATTGCTGTGAAAGGCTTTTTGTTTGCTTACAGTTTTCAGAGCTTTGCTTTCCAAGGCTGTGAGGTATTACTTTGCTCTTTTCAGCTTTAATTTCATGGTCCAATGGTACTTGGTTTGGAGGGGTGAATCTTTTATATTTTAATATTAATAATAAACGAAAAATATAGCGAGGACTTTAATCAGTGGGACTCTCTTTCTATTTGCATGTGAAGCAGATGATGCGGATAATATTTGACTACAAGTAGTGGCAATACTAAAATCAATTTTGTGTATCCGTTCCAAGTGCCCCTTTAAATTATTTGCCCTATCACCTTTCATGGTGACTCCACATGTTTTACATATTGCACTGTTTTCACTACTTTTTTCAAAATATTGCAAAACTACTTCTTTTCGAACCCTCATTCTACAAAAGAAATTAATTAGTGAATAGAAAAAATTCAAATAAAGTCTCAATTTCCATTAAAGCCACGATGGTATTTTTCGCCACAATTATAATTGATGAACCATTAAAAATTATTTTGGTGAGGTAAATATATTCCACTATTGAAATTACATCCGCAAGGAAAAACCTGAATTATGTTCAAATGTAAATACATCCAATGTCGAAGATGAAGATAATGGCAACACCCTTTTGAATAATTATTTTCTACAAGGTGCGGAAAATAGGCCACTAGAAGACATAGATCTAAGGAGTACATTAGAAAGAGTGTCCTTAACTTTTCCGGAACTAGAGTGCAAATATTACATTTTTAGAAAGGGGAAAGGTATAGCGAAACAGAGTTATATTCTAACAAATGTATGTCTTGCGAACCCCCAGTACAGGTCAATGTGAAAAAGATATTTTCGCCCTTAAAATTCAACATAAATAGCTGCCCACAAGGATATCTTCGCCACACAATATTAAATGATAAACTTCGGTATGTAACTGCAATTGTAGAGTAAATATACTCCACGAAAATATCTTTTAATGTTGATCAAAATTAGTATATAAAAATATATTTCTCGAATATGACCAAATAAATACCCAACAAATTATCGGCAACTCAAAGTACCATCATACCAGTAAAATACTTATACAGTGCATACATACTTTGTAAAATTAAAAATACTGCAGGTACAACACTAATTATTTATTTGTCGATATATTAACACACGTTTTAAGCAAAAAAGGTAATGCGCCAAGTCTGTTAAATACTTTGCTGAGATTTTCATTCTGTGTAGCATCAGCAAAAAGCTTGAATATATGATTGCTGTAAAGCAAAGCAAAGAAAATTACTGTGGCCTTCTTAGCAGTAAAGCAAAGTCAACCGCAAAAGTTTAAAATTGCTGCAGCAATTTAAACCCTGATTGAAATTAGGAACGATAATTTTTTCTTCATTTCTCATCCATGTTTCAGTAAGTAATAGAATATTACAATTTTCAGTAACTGGATCAATGAAATCTAAAATATGATTTTTTAAACTTTGGCAATTAAAAGTTAATACTGAAAGACCTATTTTGTTACAAATCATATCCAAAACCATTTGCGTTCTGGTCTGCAATGTGTTTAAAGATAATCTTTGAAATTCTTGCAGCAATTTCTCTGTTGATCTAGCTTGCTTTCGATTATGATAAAACTTAAATTTCGTTGGATCATCTTGAGGTGTTACAATATATAAATTTTCTATATTTGTTGCACGAGATAACGCATCGTATACAAGTTCTTGGGAATGATCTTTGCTGTACTCGTAAACAATTTCACCGAAAGTTCCACCCTGCGATTTATGTATGCTCATAGCGCAAGCCGCAATTAAAGGTGGTGTTCCACTTATCATACCCTTTCATTTGATACCCATGTCGAGGGAACTGTGAAGAAAATGGTAATCCGCCCTCTTGAGATGGCCACCATGAATATAAAGACATAGCCTACTGCATTCTACTTATAATGCCCTTTCATTTGATACCCATGTCGAGGGAGTGGTGAAGAAAATGGTAATCCGCCCTTTTGAGATGACCGCCATGGACCAAACGATATATTGAATATACTATATTGCTTATGGTGTTCTACTTATCATACTCTTTCATTTGATACTCATCTCGAAGGGGTTGTGAAGAAAATGGTAATCCGCCCTCTTGAGATGGCCGCCATGGACCAAATGATAAATTGAGTATGCTATATTGCTTATGGTGTTTCACTTATCATACTCTTTCATTTGATACCCATGTCGAGGGAACTGTGAAGAAAATGGTAATCCGTCCTCTTGAGATAACCGCCATGGACCAAACGATATATTGAGTACACTATATTCCTTATGGTGTCCCACTTATCATACCCTTTAATTTGATACCCATGTCTCGGGTGTTGTGAAGAAAATAGTAATCCGCCCTCTTGAGATGACCGCCATGAAGATAAAGACATAGCCTACTGCATTTTACTTATAATGCCCTTTCATTTGATACCCATGCCGAGGGGGTTGTGAAGAAAATGGTAATCCGCCCTCTTGAGATGGCCGCCATGGACCAAATGATATATTGAGTATGCTATATTGCTTAAGGTATTCCACTTATCATACCCTTTCCTTTGATAGCCATGTCTCGGGTGTTGTGAAGAAAATAGTAATCCGCCCTCTTGAGATGACCGCCATGAATATAAAGACATAGCCTACTTCATTCTACTTATAATGCCCTTTCCTTTGATACCCATGTCCTGGGGTTGTGAAGAAAATGGTAATCCGCCCTCTTGAGATGACCGCCATGGACCAAACGATATATTGAATATACTATATTGCTTATGGTGTTCTACTTATCATACTCTTTCATTTGATACGCATCTCGAAGAGGTTGTGAAGAAAATGGAATCCGCCCTCTTGAGATGGCCGCCATGGACCAAATGATAAATTGAGTATACTATATTGCTTATGGTATTTCACTTATCATACTCTTTCATTTGATACCCATGTCGAGGGAACTGTGAAGGAAATGGTAACCCGCCCTCTTGTGGTGGCCGCCATGGACCAAACGATATATTGAGTACACTATGTTCCTTATGGTGTCCCACTTATCATACCCTTTCATTTGATACCCATGTCTCGGGTGTTGTGAAGAAAATAGTAATCCGCCCTCTTGAGATGACCGCCATGAATATAAAGACATAGCCTACTGCATTCTACTTATAATGCCCTTTCCTTTGATACCCATGTCCTGGGGTTGTGAAGAAAATGGTAATCCGCCCTCTTGAGATGACCGCCATGGACCAAACGATATATTGAATATTCTATATTGCTTATGGTGTTCTACTTATCATACTCTTTCATTTGATACCCATCTCGAAGGGGTTGTGATGAAGATGGTAATCCGCCCTCTTGAGATGGCCGCCATGGCCCAAATGATAAATTGAGTATACTATATTGCTTATGGTGTTCCACTTATCATACTCTTTCATTTGATACCCATGTCGAGGGCACTGTGAAGAAAATGGTAATCCGCCCTCTTGAGATAACCGCCATGGACCAAACGATATATTGAGTATACTATATTGGTTATGGGGTTCTACTTATCATACTCTTTCATTTGATACCCATCTCAAAGGGGTTGTGAAGAAAATGGTAATCGGCCCTCTTAAGATGGCCACTATTGACCAAATGATAGATTGAGTATACTATATTGCTTATGAAGTTCTACTTTTCATAGCCTTTTATTTTGATACCCATGTCTGGGTGTTGTGCAGAAAATGGTAACCCGCCCTCTTGAGATGGCCGCCATGAATATAAAGACATAGCCTATGGCACTCTACTTATAATGCTCTTTCATTTGATACCCATCTCAAGTTGGTTGGGAAGATAATGGTAATCCGCCCTCTTGAGATGAGCGCCATGGACCAAACGATATAAGCTAAAGCTGTGCAAAATTTCAGCATGATAGGAAGTATTTGTAAAATCGATTGCAAAATTTGTTCCTTGAAGAAAACAGTAATCCGGCCTCTTGAGACCACGGCCATGAATCTGACGGTATAATTGGTATACCATAGTGCATTGTCATCGGAGCTGAAGCTGTGTGCAAAATTTCAGGGTGATCGGGTAACCAGAAGTATTCAAAAAATCGATTGCAAGATTTGTACCGGACAAACAGACAGTCAAGAAAGCATAAGCATCTATCCTCGATAATGACCAATGCAAAAAGTGTGCACGTTCGTCATGCATGACACTTTGCATCATCATTTCTTCCTATAGCTATCGGTGCAAATTGATTCCAATTTCTAAAGAAAAACACTGCATTCTGATTTAACAAATTCACAAATTGCCTACTGGGATCGATACTCGCACGCATACATACACAAAATATCGCATTTTCTTACGATTTCTCCCAATTCACTCTACCCGCAAGCCGCGTTAAGGAACTTCGTTCCAAAAAAAAAAACAAATTTTATCTAACAAATTTCATAATTTCAAAGGATATGTTATATCAGTATGTTAGTCTTTTTCTTATGTCTAACGAGTTCATTACCTATTTTTAAACAATTTAATTTGTTGTGTTTTTTTCTGTTAAATGCACAACCGTTAAAAGATTCTCAGTATCGCACGCGTTCAAAAAAAACATGGTTATGTTTAATTTTAAATATTAAATGTGACTTTTTTTGTACAATTAGATCTAGTTAAAAATTCGTCGCTGATATTGGGCTTCATAGTAAAAGCTGGTTTGAGTCTATCGATATTAATTTTTTCTTCTTTTTCGTCTAAAAATACTACAAAATCAAGGCAACCGGTAGTTTGCCGAGTTCGTAAGGGCAAACAGCTAATGCCTAAACATAGAAAACAAGGTGTTTTTTATAAAATTATGCGATTTATCTCCTTTTTATAAGCAATATAAGTAATTTTTCATTTGTAACCGATAACCAAAATATAAATAATTTATTATTCCATGAGTTTTTTTTCCTATCATTCTTCGTTTTCTTTATTTTTACATTTCGAATCGAACTTTTTTCTTCTCCTTCAGTCTAAAAAAGTGGGTACTCAAAATTATTCTGTCAGATGGCGCTCTAAGTTATTTCATTTGCTCAATAAATGAGATGGTGCTACTAGTTAGTCGAAAAGGGTTTACTCGCACTGTTGATGCCAGATGGCATTAGATGATTAACAAAATGTATTCATTTATAGTGGTTAGTAGCAACTATGGTATCAGATTTCGTTAGGTACTGTAAAAAACATGTAGTTCACAGTACAAATGTACAGTACAATTTTGAAATACCGAATGCCGAGTTCGTAATCATAATTTATTTCTAAAAATATGACATATTCCTTACAAGTTAATCAAATCCAGCACTGTTGATGTCAAATAGCATTCCCTATCATTTCGATGATTAACAAAAAGTGTACGCATGGTACGCGTCTCAAGAGGGCGGATTACCATTTTTTTCATAACCCCCTCGACATGGGTATCAAATGCAAGGGTATGATAAGTAGAATACAATAAGCTATGTCTTTATATCCATGGCGGCCGTCTCAAGAGGGCGGACTACCATTTCTTTACCACCACCTCGACATAGGTATCAATTTGTTTGGGCTAGGACAGCAAAGTGGACGGACGTGTGCTGTTCCGGTCCCAGTAAAACGCGCCGATAACGAAAAAAAAAAACAAAAAGTGTGAAAAAAGTGCGGATATAATAGAAAACGTGCACAAAAAACACTTAAAAAAACAAACAACAATAGTGAAAATAAAGACACGCGCCCTTGCTCCCTACCCTCTCTCGCATCTCGGTCCTGCAGGTGCCGCGGCTAAAATCTGTCGGTCGATGAAATTTGCCCCGTCTCAAAAGGCATAACACTTTGACGAGGACAAATTTTATTGACTCTGATGGTTGCGGCAAATGTAATGCCGGGAAATATTCCCGAGAACGTGGCGATTGAACCCGCGCAACCGAAGTCCCGTTACAAGTCAAGTTTTGGTATTGACTTTTGTAACATTCGTGGACTTCAAGCGAATTTCTCTTTTGTTGAGTGCCACTTATCTAATTACAAACCCCCAATCTTCGCACTTAGTGAAACCCAAATATCACCCGATAATGACTTAGGTTATTACCAGGTGTCGGGATACACTTTAGTGCACAATCTCTCCCCCCATAGGGGTATTGCCATTTATGTTAGGGACGACGTGGCTTATTATAAAATACATTCAAGCACAACTTCAGATTTTAATTATCTTTGGATTAAAATCATTTTCCAAAGCCACGCCATATTCTTCTGCTTCCTATACAGAAGCCCTAACATAAGTAACGAAGCCTCCTCATTATCTTTTGATACTATTTCCGAACAAATCTCGGGATTTTTGTCGTCCAATCCTGAGTGTGAAATCATCGTTGCGGGTGATTTCAATGTTCACAACGTTAAATGGCTGGCTTACTCAAATGGCACCAGTATTTCTGGCAAGGACGTCGAGCTCTTTGCAGACATCAATAACTTGCATCAAATTGTGGATCATCCCACAAGAGTCCCTGATGTTGCTGATCAAGGAAGATATCTCCTTGATCTTTTTCTAACTTCTCATCCAGCGCGTTACTCCGTCGAAGTTGATTCACCTCTCGGCAATTCAGACCACTGCCTAATCAGTGCTAACTTCCCATTCGAATTTCCCACCCCTCCCAAACCAGTTCGAAGAACTGTATGGCATTATGGGAAGGCCAATTGGCTGGGGCTTATTAATTTCTTCCAGTCTACAGACTGGAACCTGTGTTTCCGGAATAGAAACGCCAACTCTGCCGCTATCCGTATCACCCGGATCATACAGGCAGGAATGCATTTGTTCATTCCCCATTCTACCAAATCTGTGAAGCCTAGGCCCAACAGATGGTTTAATCGGGAGTGTATGAATGCAATCAAAACTAAAGAAGCCGTCTTCCGAGCGTACAAGAGCTTCCCGAGTGAATCGCTCCGTTTAGAGTACATACAACAAAGAAATTCTTGTAAAACCGCCATCAAGAAAGTCAAAACCTTATTTGACAACAAATTGAGAAGTAAACTCCTAAATGCAACCTCCGGTAGCAAAAACTTCTGGTCCTTGGTAAGTTCCATCAAGAAGAATTTCACTACAACTTCAACCCCTTCCTTTATTCACAATGAGAAGGTAATAACAGACAGCAAATCCAAGGCCAATTTATTAGCATCTATGTTCGCTTCGAATTCTTCTTTACCCGAAACTGATGTGCTACCCCCTGTTTCCGAGCGTAACGCCCATTCAATGGACAGGGTTTTTTTCAGGACTCGCGAGGTGTACAGGTGCCTCAAAGAGCTCGATGCCAACAAATCCACTGGACCCGATAATATACCCCCTATCGTCTTAAAACAATGCGCCTCACCTTTGGCTAAACCTCTGCGCAAATTATTTTCCCTGTCATATTTCTCCGGAGTTTATCCCGACTCTTGGAAACTTGCCCATGTTCAGCCCATACCGAAAAAAGGTGATTCCAGCGATCCCTCCAACTACCGCCCAATAGCAATTACTTCTATTTTCTCCAAAACCATGGAGACGATAATCAACAAAAAGCTTATGGGATATCTAGAATCCAATCTACTCATAAACGACAGACAGTATGGCTTCCGACGAAAAAGATCCACTGGCGATCTTTTAGTCTGTCTTACAGAACACCTCAGCCGTAGCCTGCATGGATCCGGTGAGTCTAGTCTGGTTGCTCTGGATATCTCCAAGGCTTTCGATAGAGTTTGGCACTCAGCCCTGTTAGCTAAACTCAAAGCTATTGGAGTTGACCCACTTCTACAGAAGTGGATTGAGAGTTTCCTTTCTGGCCGTTCAATCAAAGTGGTATTGGATGGCGTCAAATCCGCACCCCACACGATCTCTGCGGGGGTACCCCAGGGGTCAATTTTATCACCGGCCCTATTTCTCATATTTATAAATGACCTTCTTTCAATCCCCTCCAACCCACTTCTCAGCTTCGCTGACGACGGTACTCTACGTTACTCGTACAGCTTCGATACAAGACAGACTCATGCCAGATCCTGTCTTGATGATCACGAACTAATGTTCAACTCTATTAATAACGACATTGAACTTATTATAGAGTGGGGAAAAAAGAATCGTGTCAAATTCAACCCTTCCAAAACCAAGTACTGTCTCATCTCCAAAAAGAAGCTCAACACCTCTTCACCCTTGAGAGTGGATGGAGTTCAACTAATGGCCGACCCATCCTTGCACATCTTAGGCGTGACATTAGCGAAAGACTTGCGATGGAATGACCACATATTCCAAATCGCCAAACAAGCATCCCAGTGCTTGGGATTTCTTAAGAGGTGCAAGTTCCTCCTCCAGCCATCGGCCCGTGCTGTTATCTATAAATCCTACATTCGGCCTCTTCTCGAATATAACTCCCTCGTTTGGGGCGGCGCCCCAATAACCACCTTGGCATGGTTAGATAAAGTGCAAAAAAGGGCGCTCAAATTAATTGATGACGACACCGCCTGCTCCACCATCGACCCCTTGAGCCACCGTAGGAATGTAGCAGCACTGACAAAATTTTATCGCTACTATCATAGTGACTGTTCCTCCGAGTTAAACGCTCTCCTGCCTCCACGGCAATCTTATACCCGCAACACCAGATTAGCCCACTCGTCTCATTCCTTTCACCTGCAACTACCCCTTTCACGCACTCAACAAGATATGAATTCGTTTGTTAATAGAACAACTCGACTGTGGAATAACCTCTCGCAGTCAGTATTTCCGAACTCCTACAACATCCAAGAGTTCAAACGCAGGGTTCATCACCACCTTCTTCAATACCCCCCCGTACCTTTTAATCCTTAACCTATACCCCCCCCCCCTCATCCCTCCCCCGAAGCTTACTGCTAGACATTGCACCATGACGTGACAAATGACATGACGGACTAGTAGTACAAAGGGTGACTCCTAAGCTTAGCACTGCCACATAAAAAAAAAAAAAAAAAAAAAATTGAAAGGGTATCATAAGTAGAATACCATAAGCGATATAATATACTCAATATCTGGTTAGATCCATGGCTGTCATCTCAAGAGGGCGGATTACCATTTTCTTCACAACCCCCTCGACATGGGTATCAAATGAAAGGATATGATAAGTAGAATACAATAAGCAATATAGTATACTCAATAAATAGTTAGATCCACCGAGGCTCCTTAAGAGGACGTATTACCATTTTCTTCGCAACCCCCACAACATGGGTATCAAATGAAAGGGTATGATAAGTAGAATATAATAAGCTATGTCTTTATATCCATGGCGGCCGTCTCAAGAGGGCGGACAACCATTTCTTCACCACCACCTCGACATAGGTATCAATTGAAAGGGTATCATAAGTAGAATACCATAAGCGATATAATATACTCAATATCTGGTTAGATCCATGGCTGTCATCTCAAGAGGGCGGATTACCATTTTCTTCACAACCCCTTTGACATGGGTACCAAATGAAAGGGTATGATAAGCAGAATACAATAAGCTATGTCTTTATATCCATGGCGGCCGTCTCAAGAGGGCGGACTACCATTTCTTCACCACCACCTCAACATAGGTATCAATTGAAAGGGTATCATAAGTAGAATACCATAAGCAATATAATATACTCAATATTTGGTTAGATCCATGGCGGTCATCTCATGAGGGCGGATTACCATTTTCTTCATAACCCCCTCGACATGGGTATCAAATGAAAGGGTATGATAAGAAGAATACAATAACCTATGTCTTTATATCCATGGCGGCCGTCTCAAGAGGGCGGACTACCACTTCTTCACCACCACCTCAACATAGGTATCAATTGAAAGGGTATCATAGGTAGAATACCATAAGCGATATAATATACTCAATATTTGGTTAGATCCATGGCGGTCATCTCATGAGGGCGGATTACCATTTTCTTCATAACCCCCTCGACATGAGTATCAAATGAAAGGGTATGATAAGTAGAATACAATAAGCTATGTCTTTATATCCATGGCGGCCGTCTCAAGAGGGTGGACTACCATTTCTTCACCACCACCTCAACATAGGTATCATTTGAAAGGGTATCATAAGTAGAATACCATAAGCGATATAATATACTCAATATTTGGTTAGATCCATGGCTGTCATCTCAAGAGGGCGGATTACCATTTTCTTCACAACCCCCTTGACATGGGTACCAAATGAAAGGGTATGATAAGTAGAATACAATAAGCAATATAGTATACTCAATAAATAGTTAGATCCACCGAAGCCACCTCAAGAGGACGTATTGCCATTTTCTTCACATCCCCCACGACATGGATATCAAATGAAAGGGTATGATAAGTAGAATACAATAAGCTATGTCTTTATATCCATGGCGGCCGTCTCAAGAGGGAGGACTACCATTTCTTCACCACCACCTCAACATAGGTATCAATTGAAAGGGTATCATAAGTAGAATACCATAAGCGATATAATATACTCAATATTTGGTTAGATCCATGGCGGTCATCTCATGAGGGCGGATTACCAGTTTCTTCATAACCCCCTCGACATGGGTATCAAATGAAAGGGTATGATAAGTAGAATACAAAAAGCTATGTCTTCATATCCATGGCGGCCGTCTCAAGACGGCGGACTACCATTTCTTCACCACCACCTCGACATAGGTATCAATTGAAAGGGTATCTTAAGTGGAAGACAATAAGCAATATAGTATACTCAATATCTGGTTAGATCCACGACGGTCATCTCAAGAGGGCGGATTACCATTTTCTTCACAACCCCCTCGCCATGGGTATCAAATGAAAGGTTATGATAAGTAGAATACAATAAGCTATGTCTTTGTATCCATGGCGGCCGTCTCAAGAGGGCGGACTATCATTTCTTCACCACCACCTCGACATAGGTATCAATTGAAAGGGGATCATAAGTAGAATACCATAAGCGATTTAATATACTTAATATCTGGTTAGATCCATGGCGGTCATCTCAAGAGGGCGGATTACCATTTTCTTCACAACCCCCTCGACATGGGTATCAATTGAAAGGGAATGATAAGTAGAACATAATAAGCGATATAGTATACTCAATATACCGTTAGATCCACGGCGGTCATCTCAAGAGGACGGATTACCATTTTCTTCACAACCCCCTCGACATGGGTATCAAATGAAAGGGAATGATAAGTAGAATACAATAAGCGATTTATTATACTCAAAATATATTTAGATCCACGGCTGTTATTTCAAGAGGGCGGATTACCATTTTCTTCACAACCCCCTCGACATGGGTATCAAATGAAAGGGAATGATAAATAGAACACAAAAAGCGATTTAGTATACTCAAAATATATTTAGATCCACGGCGGTTATCTCAAGAGAGCGGATACCCGTTTTCTTTACATAGCCCATCGACATGAGTGTCAAATGAAAGGGTATCATAACACTAGCATGAAATAATTAAACATGTGCATTTACGAACGAATTCAAAGGAACACTCGAACAAGGTCATTAGATCACCATGTTGAAACAAAAATCGAGCTGGTTATGGATCAATGATTCCATAGTACAGAAAAAATCTTGGCCGAGAAACTCGAAAGGAGCTTATGTTTTTTTTTTTCAAAGGCAATAATATTAATTTGAATTCCTGCGTTTTGTTATTTTGTTATTACCTACTTATAAAATAAATAAAAAAATATAATGAACAATTAAATACTTAATATTTATTTATACAGAAGATTATTTATTTTAGAATGTATTAAAACAAAAAAGACTGATATCGCACCAAAAAAACATTAAAAATGTGAATTAGAAGTTCGTGGGCGCGGAAATTATTTATTGGGACAGTTTAAAACACACTTATAACAAAAAGAAGTGATATGGATTAGTCAAGATGAATCGTTAATTGCATGAAATAATTAAACACGTGCATTTACGAACGAATTCAAAGGAATTTTACAACAATTTTAGAGCATGAATCTTAGCTGTCCTTCGAAATGTAACAAATTTTATTAGAAATACTATAGACTGAGCCACACTGAATTCAGCAAAGATTCATGCTACGTTCATACAACGAACGCGCCAGCCAACTTTTTTCGCGGTTGATAATACTTTATTGAGTTTTAAATAAAAATTGGCAGTTGTATAATTGACTGTATTATTTGCTTCTGACCGTTGGGGGTATCTCTCGACGCAGAAACACCGTGGGCAGATGTCGAATCGTAAATTCGATCAGCAATCTCGAAAATTTGATCTTGTGAATGGGTCTGTTCTACTGCCATTACGCAAGCTTGCATTGGTGGAGGCAGTTTGTTTATCCACAATTTTTGAAGTAGAGACTTGTAACGCAAAAAAGTGGATACCACTCCATGACTTTGACAAATTTTTTGAGAGATTTCCCTAACACCAATTCCTTCAGATTTCAAACTAATAATCTGACCTTTTTCAAATTCACTTAAACTTTTTCCTCTTGGCATTTTTAAAAATTTTATTTTAAAATCACTAGACTAAAATTACGGCCAGCACAAGTTGTGTTAACTCTACAAAATCTTCACATAGACTACTGGATTTATAATTATGCAACAGTACAAAATTTTAAATTCTCAGAAAACGTTAAAATTTTTACCGCTATTGAATCCTCATCCCCACATACGTACTTTATTGGTAACTGAGAAATTTTCATAGAAAAAAGTTTCTCATGATACCATTCAGAAATAGGAAACAACTCCATTTGTTGAGTGGATTTATAAATTTGCAACACACTGTATTACAGTATATGTATTTATTCAAATGATTTATTTGAAAAATTTCCAAATATAGTTGTAGCTTTGAGAATACTATTAACTCTACCAGTTTCAGTAGCCAATGGCGAAAGATCATTTTCCCGACTTAAATTAATTAAGAATTATTTACGGTCAACCATTTCGCAGGAAAGATTAGTTGGCTGGCCTGTCAATGCTTGCTATTGAGAGCAATATCTGTGACAAAATCCAAATTAATGATGTATTGGATGAATTTCCCAGGGCACTTCGATATTCCAAAGTGTGCCAAAATACCAATTCACACATTTCAATGACAGTTTTAAAATTTTCAGTAAAAATGGAAGAAGAAACATTTGTTGAAATTTTTTTTAATTTTATTATGTTAGATTAGATTTTTTATTCTTTTCCTTACAATAAAAAATTAAGCTTTATCCTTGACTTTTTTTTTAGTTGCTTTCTGCGAAACCAATAAAACATAATACTAAAATTATGACTGCTTGCGAGAGTTTAATACCAAAGAATTTTAACAATTAGCAGGCAGTTGCATTATGTTTTTATATTTTTAATATTCTTTCGTGTAGTTATAAACATTAAGTAACTTTGTGAATCCAATAAACTTTATGTCTTTATCCAGTTGATGTTAAAATTATCGGACAAGCATATTTGGGTTTGAACATCAACAGAGGGGATAAATATTCATAGCTGTCCTCTAGAGTAAAAGCGTTTCAAAACATTTGATTGACCCATATCCCTTTAGCTAAGCAATAACCTTATTAAATTACCTCTCTGCGCATTTCCTTTTTTCCATAATTTACTTGTTTCTTTTTTAAAGCAAAAACTGAAATGAGTTAAATAATTCACTCATTTCCATAGACGCAAACCGTCGAAAATCAAATTAGTAGCTTGAAATGAGTTTTCCATACAAATTGACATTTGAATTGCTATTTTGGCACAGGGCCTTAATAATACTTTACTGTCAAATTTGAGTTTTCTCTCTGACATAATTTCCAATAAAGAACGCTTAACAGAAAGTTGCATCGGGGCGCCAGCACCGCTAGAGCCGGGCCTGCCGGCCAGGGATTCCATTTGACGGAATAATTCAGACGGTTTCGCGTCTCCGAGTTCGACCTTGTGCAATAATGCATCTAACCTACGTTCCTCAGAATCTCTGCTGCGAGCTAATATTGCTGTTTTTAGTTTTTCATACCTGTCTACTTGAGGGGGTGTTAAAAGGATGTCTGCCACCAATTCCATGACCTCATTAGAGAGAGAAGCGACGAGGTGGTCGTATTTGGTAGAGGAAGACGTTATACCTTTGACCTTGAATTGGGTTTCAACCTGGAGGAACCACAGGTCCGGCCTGGAATTCCAAAAGGTAGGTATTTTTAACATGCTTATACCTGTCGGCATTGAGTCACAGACTGGGTTTACGTTTCTGTTTTCCCCGAATGCTCACCGGTTTCTGGCACTTGATTTATTTTTGGGGTTTCCATTTTTGTTATTTTAATTGTTACCGATACGATTACTTTAAAACTTTATAATTATCAACCCGTTATTTAGAAAATTTACGGAAAAATTTGGTGAAATTGGAAAGAGAATTATTCGATAATGTTCATGCTCATTGTCACTTTGCTAACACACTAACAATAATAACCGCCAAAAAGTGACAGAGAGATCAGCGAGACCAAAACGGAAATTTGTAATATAAAATTTTTTACATTTATCGAGAAGGGTTTATCTAATCTGAATAGTAAGGAGACTTTAAGCTCATCTTTACTTTTATCTTCTATTTAGTCCAACGACCATCTTTTAACTACTTTTTATTTGTATTTTCTATTTTTTATCTTTACTTTATTTTCTTTTGATAAGACTAAAGTCAAAAAGTAATATCTTTACTTATTGTTCACTGTTATGTTTTCTTTTAATTAGCGTGTCGAACTGAAAAACTTATATGCGGAGTACCAACTATACGAATTCATTTTAATTTTCATTTAAAAACAAAATAAATTAAATAAATTTGAAACTACCAACAAAAAATATTAATAAAATAATAATTAACCTACTTGTTATTTTAAATATATATATATATATATATATATATATATATATATATATATATATTTTTTTTTTTTTTTTTTTTCGCAACCCGTTACTTCGCCGCCGTTAGTTGTGCACGATGTAATTGCATTCATGTCTTGTCCATGTGAAGAATTTTTCCGTTCTTTTTACAAATGATTCTAAAAAAGAAAACTCAAAGTTTTATTAGTAAGACAATTTTTTTTTTAATTTATTTGGCTTTGGTGTTTTTGTGTCCTCCTGGTGGCTTTTTGTTCTGTCGCCAGCTCCCTCGTGTTTTTTTTTGTGCAATTTTTGCGATTGTTCTCGTGCTCTTTTGTCTAAGTTTCCATTTGTTTTAAGAGCTGCTGTTTAGATCTTCGATGTGCGATGAAATCACCCAATTTTTATTCACGGTTTTTTATAGGCATCCTTCACTTTTTTTGATTTTTAATTGTTAATTTTAATTTATTATGATGTGAACTTTACACTTTTGTCACTATTTTCTTTGTTATCACTCGAAAATTTTAGTTTTTATTTTATAAAATGATTTAATAGTTTCGTTAATGTCATTCTGATTTAAATGATCGGGGTCACCACTGTAGTGGTCGTCAGATCTCCACATTCAATCATCTACATACTTAGGAATTGTCTAGATAAGTTAATAAAACACGTGATTCTAAGTTCACAGTACAATTTATTGACAACCAATATATTGCGCGTTGGTTTCTGGTGACTGACCACTACGAGAGTCTACAAGTGACTGACTTTCTAACTTCTTGCTAGCCTCTCTTCGATTCTTCTGATATCCGGGATTAGGTGGACGGAACGGATCTTGATACGAGTGCCACCGATTTTAATGTGGAGGATAGCCACAGATTCTTTCGAATTTTGACCGCTATTCACGTTTATACATTGTGTACATGTTTACATACTTACAAGCGGGAATTAATTGGCCTTTGAGTTCGAGCATTGGCGTTTGAACGTGTTGTATTTCAAAACAAACCATAGATAAAACTGAACTTGAATTCGGTAAATAGTTTTAGAAAAGCTTTCAGCGAACCAAGTCTTTCGTGCAACGATTAATAGCTGCGTTCCTTTTCTGCTATTTAGTACTTCTGAGCAGAGCAGAAAAGGAACTCAAAATTTTCTGATTTGAATAAATCTCAGTTGAAATTTTTGACGTTACTTTAAACTTTACAAATAAAAAATTCTTAAAAGAAGAATTTGTGACACAATGGATAAATTAATGCGATAATTTCTAAAGTAAAACGAAAGATAAAATTTTTGATAATTATACAAAGCCATGAGAGAATTCGGCATCCCCAACAAACTGACAAGACTATGTAGGTTGACCATGATCAATGTGTCAAGCCAAGTAAAGGTATCCGGAACACTGTCCAGACCAATCAACATCTATAATGGACTCCGACAAGGGGACGGTCTGGCCTGCCTCCTTTTCAACCTGGCGTTGGAGAAAGTGATCCGAGATTCGGGCGTGACATCAAGGTGTACAATCCTCCACAAGTCCACCCAATTACTGGCTTACGCAGACGACATTGACATCATTGGAAGAACAACAACATCTGTACAAGAAGCTTTCACTCAGATTGAGCAAGCGGCAGGAAATCTGGGACTGCACATTAATGAAAGCAAAACAAAGTACATGGTGGCCTCGTCTGGAAGAACACCTAACATTGGTCCCACAATCAAGGTAGCGGAACACGAGTTTGACGTGGTAAAATCATTTACCTACCTTGGGTCAATAGCAGTGGCGTAGGAACGGGGGAGGTTTTGGGGACCAAACCCACCCCGAAACGATTTTTGTATGAAGAAAATTCAACTTAAATATTTATAATATCATTTTGTAATTTTGGTGGTACATTCAGTTCTAGAAATATCACCTATTGTGCCTCGAACGCGGATCGCAAGTGGCTCATAGGTTAGGTTAAGTTGAAATGGCTGCACTTAGGCACACCATTGGGCCCATTGTGTTATCATTCTAGTGTTGGGTTAAAATTCAGGCCATTTCAAGCCATTTGGACCCTTTGATAAGGTGACAAAGGTCAAGAACCCCAGTATTTTGCAGCTCGCTCAATCCGTTAAGGAAAGGTGAGCCGAGGAAGATCCCTCGTTTCTTTGCAAGGGCGGGACATGTAGAGAGAAGATGGGAGACAGTTTCTTCCGTATATTCATTACCATAACTTCTGCATAATCGGGAAGTCAAAGTGTTTCGGCGTGCGGGCCAAAGGGACAATAACCGGTCAGCACCTTCACGAAATGGCTTACCTCGCTTTTGTTCAACTGAACAAGGGGTTTAAAATGCTTTACGTCCAAAGTCCGCCATATTATAGGAAGAGTGCGACACACTGTTGCTATGGTCCATCTCAGCGCAGTTCGGGCTAAGCTGATTTTTTTCCCAGCCAGTTTATAGGTGGCTAATAGCATCCCCAGACATGCGGCCGTTCAGACCAGTCGTAGATGTTGTGACGACAGAATTAAGAGTCTTGAGGGCCTCGATAGAACACATATATTCTTATGAGGCATTTATCTTTAGCTATTCGAGAGCCTCCCAGATTGCAGTGACTTCCGCTTGGAAGACGCTGAAGTGGTCAGGTAGACGAAGAGAGGTGTTTATATTCAATGCATCGGAAAAAATAACAGAGTCCACGCTGTTTCAATTTTTGATCCATCTCTATAGATGATCTCTATGACCAAGGAGCTCAGGAAGCAATCAACAAATTTGCTGAAAAGCGTAGGAACATAGAACTATGACTTTTATCATGTATGTCATTAGTGAACAAACTGAATTCCTCTAAAAGACTTCTTCTAGTTTTATTCCTATTAAAGCATAACTAAAAATTCAAGTCCTTGATAGAAGAGTGGATTAAGAGATTAAACCTAGCCTATTGGGAGTCAGTCCCAGGTCTTAGACAGGCTAAAGATCTTATAAGACCCTTTGCCTTAAGGGGCACTATTACTCTAAACAGAGCGGACCTAAGGCTGCTGGTGGGCTATCTCACTGGCCATGTAGGACTCCGGTACCACCTCCACAACCTAGGACTGTCTCAAGAGACAGAATGTCGACTCTGCTTGGAAGGCGACGAAACTTCCACACATATTCTTTGTGAATGTCCTGCTCTGATCTGGCTTAGAAGAAGAACGTTTATCAGAGAGTTCTTGAGCCCTGCCCAAGTCCGGTCTTCATCAACTAAAGACCTTCTTGCCTTCATTCGGAAGGCCGATAGTCTGTTCCGCTAGTGGGGTACTTACACAATAGGCCTAACTTGGCCGCAGTGTTCACCATATGGGTTGCCCCTTCATTCCTTATAATAAAAAATAATAAAAAATAACTAAAAATTATATCAATTTTGAAAGATAATGTTTGGAGTTCAGGACTCGACCTACAACTATTTAACCCCCCCTGAAAATATTTCTTGCTACGCCACTGGTCAATAGTAGCAGCCGACAATAGCATGGAACCAGAAATACGCGCACGACTGCTAAAAGCCAACAAAGCCTACTATAGTCTGTCAAGGCTCTTCAAATCCAAATATCAAACCATAACGTCTAAACTTTTACTATATAAGACGATGGTCTTACCCGTTCTCACATATGCATCCGAAACGTGGGTGCTTAGCAAAAAGCACTCAAACCTCTTGGGCGTGTTTGAGAGGAAAATACTTCGGAGGATTGTTGGCCCCGTATGTGAGAAAGGACGATTCCGGAGACTCTACAATGACGAGATCTACGAGCGCTATCGCGACATAGATGTTGTGAAGAAAATAAAGCTCGGTAGGCTCCGGTGGGCAGGGCATCTAGCTCGTATGAGTGAAGATGAGCCTGCTCGGAAAGTTCTCTGCGGTAAGACCTATGGGGTGCGACAGCGAGGGAGGCCCAACCTTCGCTGGAAGGATGGCGT
Source organism: Thereva unica (assembly GCA_949987705.1). Taxonomy (NCBI): domain Eukaryota; kingdom Metazoa; phylum Arthropoda; class Insecta; order Diptera; family Therevidae; genus Thereva; species Thereva unica. Next base: position 121,941,038 of record OX465281.1, on the reverse strand, counting down.
GGACCAGGACGCTCAGAGTTTAGGGATGCCAAACTGGATGACATCGGCTCAGAATCGGGACCGGTGGAGAGAACAGTTGCGCGAGGCCAGGACCGGATCCCGGTTGTAGAGCCGTGAAAGAAGAAGAAGAAGATACGACTGAAGTTTTATTTATGGACGTTTTTATATGAGCAAATCAGCTCGACACAAATAAAAGCCATCTAGCGGGTAATGGCGTAAGTGAAAATAATTCACAATAGACTCGAAATGGCCGCTTTCCCCCTAGCGGATTTCAATTGTTTAATTGCAAGTGCTATCTACTCGTTTATAAGAGCAAGTGTAGTTGCTAGTACGCAAGTGTAAAAAATAGTAAAAATTAGCAGAAAAGGAACTCAGCAATGATTCAAATTGATTCGGAATTTCATTTGAAGCTTGTGTAAAAAAAATAAGGTTCAGTTTATTAAGTGTAATAATTTTGTTGTGAATTTTTTTCAACTGTATCATGTGACGTCGTGAAATCGAGGATCTAGTTGTAAAGGTATGTGTACTATATATTTTTTCATAAATATATTTTGTGGCGATTTGCAATAACCTACGAATGGCTTTTCAAATTTTCTAGTTTAAAGCTAATACAAAAATATCTACATTCTGATGACTTAATTAGTTCTTTCTTAAAATATCTTAGGCTACATCAATGTTTTGAAGAAAATGTTATTCTTCTGAAAATGTCAGTCAACAGGTCATTGCAAATTGCCAAAGTTTCACTTTTCCAAATGCAAGAATATTTTTTAATAGACAGGAAAATAAAAAAAATTTATAGTAAAATCATAACGAGATAAAAGTACCGACATTCAAGTACTGATCAAAATATGTTGTTAACAAATAAAATCTTAATAAAAAAAATACTTTTCCTTCCTTTCCTTCTTTTCCTTCCTTTCCTTTCTTTTATGTGACACACTAGAGACTTAGGGAAGGCCCCTTTGTACTGTCGACCACATATTTATTTTTGAAATGTCGAACACCAGCTCTAGTCGGAAGATAGAGAGAAGAGAGAGAGAAGTGAAGGAAGGAACTGTCACAACTTGGCTGCGGTATTTTTTATTCCACCTACTCCCAACCATTTTGCGACTCTGACATCGGGGCATCGAGAACAACTCGCTGGAGTGTTATTCCTCCTGAAACGAGTTGTAGTAGTCAGGCGCCTTACCCCTAGACTACCGTGGCCCCTTTCTTTCCTTGCGTTCCTTCCTTTCCTTCCTTTCCTTCCTTTCCTTCCTTTCCTTCCTTTCCTTCCTTTCCTTCCTTTCCTTCCTTTCCTTCCTTTCCTTCCTTTCCTTCCTTTCCTTCCTTTCCTTCCTTTCCTTCCTTTCCTTCCTTTCCTTCCTTTCCTTCCTTTCCTTCCTTTCCTTCCTTTCCTTCCTTTCCTTCCTTTCCTTCCTTTCCTTCCTTTCCTTCCTTTCCTTCCTTTCCTTCCTTTCCTTCCTTTCCTTCCTTTCCTTCCTTTCCTTCCTTTCCTTCCTTTCCTTCCTTTCCTTCCTTTCCTTCCTTTCCTTCCTTTCCTTCCTTTCCTTCCTTTCCTTCCTTTCCTTCCTTTCCTTCCTTCCTTTCCTTCCTTTCCTTCCTTTCCTTCCTTTCCTTCCTTTCCTTCCTTTCCTTCCTTTCCTTCCTTTCCTTCCTTTCCTCCCTTTCCTTCCTTTCCTTCCTTTCCTACCTTTCCTTCCCTTCCTTCCCTTCCTTCCCTTCCTTCCCTTCCTCCCCTTCCTACCTTTCCTTCCCTTCCTTCCCTTCCTTCTTTCCTGCATTTTCTTTTTATCCTTCCTTTCCTAATTGCACTAACCTTATTACAGTATTATCAGAAGAAAACAAGTTATGGAGAATATGAAAGTATTATATTTTACTGTATATTGTATATTGAAAATACTATATGTTGAAATACAAGGTTGAAAAATAGTTAATAATTTTCGTTTTTTCTAACGGGACATAAATATTTTATAAAATCACATATAATTAAGACTAGTTGGTGGTTTGACCCCTTCGATCCATACGATTAACGTCCCCAGTAAGATGAACGAAGATGGAATAGACTGACTTTAGCACTGGTGGAAAATTGGCTAGTATCAGAACTGATAACAAAGCAATCCCGAGAGAAGCTAGCTCAAATAACTATAATGGTAGCAAATCCACATGATTTTTCTAGAGAATTTGTTTTTCCCGAACGTTAGCAAAACAAACATTTCCTCCGTATTTCGTTCGCTGCACTAAAACGGGTGTTCAAATTCGTATTGAGCGTGCTGAAGCGCCGTTGACAAACTGAGAAGCGAATGACTTCATTGAAATTCCAAAGCTTTCCGGAGATATTAGCAAAAACTGTAACTGTTAAGTACTTGTCAGACTTGACCAAAAAGAACAAATTTGGCGGTAACTACCGGAAATCCGGATGAACCGCAATTTCCTGAAACTGTATCACGCGTAGAAAATAATTTCCCGCCAAAAAGTGCTAATCTAAGGTTTGAAAAATTCGAGCTGTTTGTAAAGGGTAACGAAATTTTGCATGATTTGAAAGGTTGTCGGATTTTGACAAGTGATGTTTTGTTCGGAAGGCTATCGCTGTGCAGAACCCAAAAAAGATCACTGCGTTTAGAACGGTCTCATCCATCGAGTTTATTAGATATTAGCAAAACTTGTCAATTTAAGGTCTTTCTGACAATTAGCCGAAGTTTTTCTATTTAACAAAAGGGGCCCGACCGAATATTATGAAATTTTTTTCTGAGCATTTCTTCGTTAACATCTTTTTTCGGCACCTCAATGAAGTCGATATAGTTATTAGTTCGCGCGGTATCGTGCAGGGACTAAATCATAAACGTCGTTTAAACAAAGAAACGGTTCGACCGAATTTTATGAAAATCTTTCAGATCATATTTTGGTTAATACTCTTGGAGCGGCACGTCAACTAAGTCGATATCTTTTATAGTTCGGGCGATATCGTGCAGGTGCAAAAATCACTTTTGTCATTTAAACCAAAAACCCTCCACCGAATATTATAAAAATCTTTTCAGATTATATTGTCGCTAATACGCTTCGAACAGTATCTCAAGTAAGTCAATATCTTTCGTGGTTCGCGCGATATCGTGCAGGTACAAAAATCACTTACGCCGCTTAAACAAAAAAACGGCTCGACCGAATTTTATGAAAATCTTCTCGGATCATATTTCGGTTAATACGCTTCGAACGACACCTCAAAGAAGTCAATATCTTTTTTGGTTCGCGCGAAATCGTGCAGGGAAAATTGACCACATACGTACGCACACACACACACATACTTCCTCCCAATTTTTTGCTTAAAATGCTCCTGGGACCTTGAAAGATGAAAATACGTCGAAAATTTCGATTTCGATTTTCGGACCGAATACAATAACTTCCTATACTGGGAAGTTAAAAAATAACACTTTATTAAGTTTAAAAAAATCCTTTGAATTCGTTCGTAAATGCACGTATTTAATTATTTCATGCTATTAACGATTCATCTTGACTAATCCATATCACTTTTTTTGTTATAAGTGTGTTTTAAACTGTCTCAATAAATAATTTCACGCCCACGAACTTTTTTGGTGGGATATCACTCTTTTTTGTTTTAATACATTCCAAAAAAAAAACTAGTTGGGATGTGGGTTCGACCCTTTCGGTCCACACGATCAACTTCCCAGTATGATGGATGTTGAATATTATGATTGGATATTTTAATAATAAATGAACAATAGGCAATATAGAATATATGTATAATGCCGTGTACGGGCCGGTACGCGTACCAGTTTTTTGGTTCGACCAACGGTCCGACTAAAATCAAAACTGGTTTGATTTCCGTCGATGTTCGTGGGCGGAGTTTCGTGTTGATGATACCATGTCCTACCATTTGCGGACTTGTTTGACCAAATTTACTCGTACACGAAATGTTTCAAATTACCAGTTGACAACTGAATGACAGATTAACTTGAAATATTTTGACAAGAGAGCGGTGTTCAAGTAAATCGGTCTTAGCACATGTCTTACCGTCTGCGGGTTTTTGGCCGTACCATGTTTACTCGTACCATATTTTAGCGTCTCCAAGGGCCTTTAACATCACCTCGAACATGGTCCCTGTACCATGTTTACTCGTACCATGTTTTAGCGTCTCCAAGGGCCTTAAGCAAATTAGACTGAGAATTTTCGGACTCTCTCGTTAAAGTCCGACGGGTGAGAGATTATTTCCCCTCTGCGGGAAGTACATAGGAGCGATTCTACTGCGAGCACCCCAGCGATCGTGGCACCGGGCTTGGAAGAAACCAAGGCACAAAAATGATAAGGGGAATACACCCATGCACTTGAAATATATATGAAATATGAAGAGGCCAATCATGATGCAGGAAAATGCATGATGGTTGGGGGACGCCTCTAATGTGAGTTTTTCGGGTTGAATAGGTAAAAATGGCAGAAGGCGACTGATAAAAAGATATAGAGGACAGTTGATTAGAAACTTCGACGACGACCGGTCGTAAAGTTCCTCGCCAGTATAGAATAAATATAAAAGACAAAATAACAGTTTTTCAATTAAAGTAAACGCGGTTGGAACGGTCGGTTTTGTTTTAATTGTAGTAATTAAAAAAGGAATTATAATAATTAAAAAAATAATAAAGAGTGTTATTAATAAAAATAAAGGAAAGACGAAGTGTAGTTGTTTATTTCGTGAAGTAAGAATCGGTTAAGGGCAGGTAAACTTATCCGTACTGGAAAGTACCGCCTAGTCCTTTGATGCAATATTAGCATAAAATAAGACAATTGCAACAATGATAGGGAATGCTATCTGACATCAACAGTGCTGGATTCGACTAACTTATAACGAATATGTCACATTTTTAGAAATAAAGTACAATTACGAACTATGCAAAAGTAATAATCGGTATTTCAAAACTTGTACATCTGTACTATGAACTAAATATGTTTTTTATAGTACCTAACGCAATCTGACACCATAGTTGTGACTAACCAATTTTTTAAGAACATATTTTGTTAATCAGCTAATGCCATCTGGCATCAATAGTGCGAGTGAACACTTTTCGACTGACTAGCGTTCCTGTTCTGCTAATTTTTCCTATTTGCGTTCCTTTTCTGCTCTGCTCACAAGTACTAAATAGTAGAAAAGGAACGCAGTAACATTTATTGAGCAATTGAAATAGCTTATAGCGCCTTCTGATAGAATAATTTTGAGTACCCACTTTTTTAGACTTAGGCCGTTTGCCAAAATACCATTTCGAATTTTTCTCATTTCCCAGGGCACTTCGATATCCAAAAGAGTGCCAAAATACCAATTCACACATTTCAATGACAATTAAAAACTTTTAAGTAAAAATGGACGGAGAAACAACATTTGTAGAAAATTTATTAAAATTTTATTGTGTTAGATTCGATTGTTAGATTTATTCTCTTTCTTATAAATAAATGATTGAGCGTTATCCCTGATTGCAATATTTTTTTAGTTTCTTCCTGCAAAACTAAAAACAATGTATTAAAATGATGTCTCCTTACGAGTGTTTAAAACAAAAAATAATAATAATAATAATTGGTTTCCCGTTACGTTTTGTTTTTATTCTTTGGGGTAATTAAATATTAACTTTTTAAATTAATTAACTGTAAATCTATTTCCACTTGATATTAAAATAATTAATTCAATTCAAATGTCAAATTGTATGGAAAACTCATTTCAATTAGTAAATTTGATTTTCGACGGTTTGCGTCTATGGAAATGTGTAAATAATTATACACATTTCAGTTTTTACTTTAATCAAGTCAGCCGTTAAGTTTTTTTTTTTTTTTTGTGGCAAGATGAAGCTTAGGAGTCACCCTTTGTACTACTAGTCCGTCATGTCTTACAAGTCATGGTGCAGCGTATAGTAGTAAGCTTGATCTGAAGGAAAAATGAGATAGGATAGGTTAGGGGTCTGGAGGGTGCATGAGTAGATGTCGATGAACCTTGCGTTTGAACTCTGAGATGTTATATGAGCTCGGAAACACCGACTGCGGAAGAGAGTTCCACAATCGAGTTGTTCTATTTATAAACGAACTGCTAAAACGTAATGTGCGTGAAGGGGAGGGCTGAAGGGTGAAGGGGTGAGCCGAGTTGGCTAGTCTTGTGTTGCGGGAGAAAGATTGCCGTGTAGGCAGGAGGTTTTTGATTTCAGTGGAGCAGTCGCTATGAAAATAGCGGTAAAACTTGCTGAGCGCTGCTACATTCCTACGGTGGCTTAAAGGATCAATGCAAAGGGTGCTATCGCCAATGAGTTTGATGGCGCGGTTTTGCACCTTGTCTAGCCAAGCCAAGGTGGTTTTAGGGGCGCCAGCCCAGATATACGAGTTGTATTCAAGGCGTGGCCGAATGTAGGACTTGTAGATTGTAGCCAAGGCAGTTGGATGAAGGAGAAACTTGCATCTCTTAAGGAAGCCGAGGCATTGGTACGCTTGTTTGGTGACTTGGAGTATGTGATTATTCCATCGCAAATCGTTGGATAGAGTCACGCCGAGGATGTTAAGATATGGATCAGCTGTTATATTATCTTCACCCACTGAAATGGAGGGAAGGCTGGTGCAGGTTTTAGTGGATAATAGACAGTACTTGGTTTTGGTTTCATTGAACTCGACACGATTCTTGCGGCCCCAATCAAGAATGAGTTTAATGTCCGCGTTAAGAGACTCGGACATGAGTTCACGTTCTAAGAGACAAGGTCTGGCACTTGCTTGTCCTGTGTTGTCGGAGGGGTATGAGTAACGCAAAGTACCGTCATCGGCAAAACTATGAAGTGGATTGGAGGGGATTGAGAGCAGATCATTAATGAATATAAGAAAGAGAGTAGGTGAGAGAATCGCCCCTTGGGGAACGCCGGTCGAAATGGAATGAGGGTTGGATTCGACGCCATCCAATACTACCTTGATTGAACGGCCAGAAAGAAAGCTCTCAATCCAGTTCCTTAGAACTGAGTCAATACCAATAGATTGGAGTTTCGACAGCAGAGCGGGATGCCATATTCTGTCGAAGGCCTTGGAGATATCTAGAGCAACCAAACCAGACTCACCGAAGCCATGGATGCTTTGGTTGATGTGTTCAGTCAGGCACACAAGAAGGTCGCCAGTAGACCGTTTTGGTCTAAAGCCATACTGCCTGTCGTGAATAATTAGGTTAGATTCTAGATATTTCATTAACCTTCGATTGATTATTGTCTCCATAACTTTGGAGAGAACAGAAGTTAATGCTATTGGGCGGTAGTTTAAAGGGTCGCTGGCCTCACCTTTTTTGGGAATGGGCTGAACATGAGCTAGTTTCCAAGAGTTCGGATAAACTCCGGAGAAAAATGACAAGGCAAAAAGTTTGCGCAGGGGTTTAGCCAAGGGTGAGGCACACTTTTTGAGTACCATAGGGGGAATATTATCGGGGCCAGTGGATTTATTGACGTCGAGTTCTTTGAGACATTTATACACCTCTCGTGTCCTGAAGAAAATTCCGTCCATTGAATGGGCGTTGCGATCGAAGACCGGTGGTGACGTATCAGCTTGAGGTAATGAAGAATTTGAGGCGAACAGAGATGCCAGTAAATCGGCCTTGGATTTGCTTTCTGTTATCACCTCCTTTCCATTAATGAATGGAGGGGTTGAGGAAGAGGTAAAATTCTTCTTGATGGAAGTTACCAAGGACCAGAAGCTTTTGCTGCCTACGTGTGTGTTGAGGATCTTACTTCTCAATTTGTTGTCAAATGATGCTTTGACCTTCCTGATGATGGAATTACAGGAGTTTCTCGACTTGATATACTCACGCCGAAGTGACTCGTTGGGGGAATGTTTGTACGCTCTATAAGCGGCTTCCTTAGCTTGAATTGCGTTCTTACATTCCCCATTGAACCATCTATTTGGCCTAGGCTTTATAGATATGGTAGAATGAGGAATGAACAAACACATTCCCGCCCGTATTATTTTAGTAATACAGGAAGCGGCATAGTTCGCACTGGCACTGCGGAAACACAAATTCCAGTCTGTGGCTTGAAAAAAGCGTATAAGTCCCAACCAGTTGGCTTTCCCATAGTGCCAGACAGTTTTTTTAGGAACTGTGTTGGTTGGAGTAGAAGATGGATATGGGAAATTAGCGCTGACTAGATTGTGATCCGAGTTACCAAGGGGCGAGCTAACTTCGACGGAGTATCGAGTTGGATGAGAAGTAAGAAACAGGTCAAGAAGATGGGCTCCATGACCTTCAACGTCCGGAACTCGCGTTGGACAGTTCACTATTTGGTGCAGATTATTTAGGTCTGCAAAGATCTCGGCGTCTTTGCCAGAAACACTGGTGCCATTAGAGTAATTTAGCCAATTGACATTGTGAACGTTGAAATCACCCGCAACAATGATTTCACACTCCGGGTGGGAAGATAAAAATCCGGAGATTTGTTCAGAGATAGCATCGAAGGCTAACGTTGAGGCTTCATTACTGATATTAGGGCTTCTGTATAGAAAACAGAAGAATATGACGTGGTTACGAAGAATAATTTTAATCCATAAATGATTAAAATCAGAAGATGTACTATTGTGCACCTTCTGAAACGCCACGTCATTCCTAATATATATGGCGACTCCCCTATGGTCGGAGAAATTGTGCACTAAGGTATACCCAGCCACCTGAAATCGATCTGAATCGGTGTCAGTGACTAAAAAAGCAAACAAGTAATAACAATAAATGATGGAAAAAAGGAAATGCAAGAAAGACTTAACTTAATATAATAAGTTTATTGAATAGCTAAACGGAAATGAGTCTAACAAATTTTGCGAGAAAAATATTACGCAAACAAAAATTTGCTATGAATTTTATTTTTCCACCCAAATATTCTTGTCCGAATATCTAAATATCAACTGGAAATAGATATACAGTTAGTTAATTTAAAAATTTTATTATTAATTACACGAAAGGAAAGTAAAAATATAAACACACTAGCACAAAACCCGCGTGCCTTGCAACGCCTTTTAATAAAAACTGTTTATTACGTGCAATGTTTTCCTTCAGAAAAAAAAACAAACAAAACAGTCAGCTGTCATTATCCCTAAAAGGGTTTATTATAGTGCATTTTTTTAATAAATATGGTAAACAAATTGCTGCGTATATCACCTCTGCTCAACAAATCTGCAAGTTTTGGAGCAGAGATAGGCATGTTTATGTCCCTCATTTCACTGCGTTAGGGGATGAATTTCGAAAAATGCTTCTTAGTGAATGTCCACGTCATTATAGAGATGCACTGTCAAAATTAAAGCCCTTCAGATCCAGCGGTTTGGGTTAACCCCATTTAACCCCCTTAGGGGATAAATTTCAAAAAATCGCTCCTAAGTGGATGTCCACGTCATTATAGGAATGCACGGTCAAAATTAAAGCCCTTCAGCTTCAGCGCTGTGGGTTAACCCCATTTCACCCCCTTAGGGGATGAATTTCGAAAAATCGCTTTAATAGTGGAAGACCACGCCATTATAGGGATGCACTGTCAAAATTTCAGCCCTATAGCTCCAGCGGTTTGCGTAAACCCCATTTGACCCCCTTGGGGGATGAATTCCGAAAAATCGCTTCTTAGTGGATGTCCACGTCATTAAAGGGATGCACTGTCAAAATTTCAGCCCTATAGCTACAGCGGTTTGGGTAAACCCCATTTCACTCCCTTTGGGGATGAATTTCGAAAAATCTTTTTAATAGTGGATGACCACGCCATTATAGGGATGCACTGTCAAAATTACAGCCCTATAGCTTTAGCGGTTTGGAAAAAACCCATTTCACCCATTTCACCCATTTCAAATCGCTCTATAGTGGATATCCACGCCATTATAGGGATGCACTGTCAAAATTTCAGCCCTATAGCTCTAGCGGTTTAGGTTGTGCGTTGTCTGTCAGTCAGTTACTTTTTATACAATAGAAAAAAGTAAAGATAATAAATCCCCTTACAACTTATTGAACCCCATTTCACCCCCTTCAACCCTTTTTTCTCCAAAAAAAAAAAATAGCCTATGTCCGTCTCCAAGGTCTAAACTATGTCTGTTGCAAATTTCATCAAAATCGGTCCAGCGGTTTAGGCGTGAAAGCGTAACATACAGGCAGACAGACAGACAGAGTTACTTTCGCATTTATAATATTAGTAATAGGCTAGTCGGCGAGAAGGAAAAAATGACAAAAGGTGCATTTTCGGCCCATAGGCGAGATTATTATTGGAATCGGTTCGCTTTAGGGTGTAGTTTAACGCCCTAAGTTTGCCCAAAATTTGGTTGACCGCATAACTTTTTAATTAACTTATTGTGAATAAAATAGGCACTTTTTTTATATTTCTTTCAATATCTCCGTTCCTGCTAGCTTTTAGTATAACATATGCTGTGGGAAAGCTGTTCGTTATGAAATTCTCTAAAAAATGAGCCCTGTTAGAAGTCGCTACGTGCAAGTGTGATCTTGCAAACAGCTTCCAAAGTTTTCAAATTACGTTACTTTCACTATTTGTTTACTCGAAAGCAACTGCACATAGAGGGCTGAAAATTCTCACAGATGGTGTTTATGTAGTCCCGGTAATGTACAAAAAATTTCAACAAGATCGGTCCATTACTTTTTGAGTAATTAACGATCTACTTTTTTTTGACATTGCTGTCATTTTTTGCAAGATCAGTTTATAATTGGGAAAATCATTTAGAAAACTTAAGAAACAATTGAAAATGAAATCCCGCTGGAATTTTTGAAAAATCGCAATTTTGATCGATTTTATGAGGTTTTCCACGCAACTACCTTTTTATACGCGACATAAATAAACAAATATGTTGTTATATTTTTACTTTAGAGAAGCATATGTTATACTAAAAGCTAGCAGGAACGGAGATATTGAAAGAAATATAAAAAAAAGTGCCTATTTTATTCACAATAAGTTAATTAAAAAGTTATGCGGTCAACCAAATTTTGGGCAAACTTAGGGCGTTAAACTACACCCTAAAGCGAACCGATTCCAATAATAATCTCGCCTATGGGCCAAAATTACCATAAAAATGCCTCGCCGACTAGCCTATAAGGATATATATATAATTAAATATCGAAATTGATTTTTATTGCGATTGTTAATTAATTTTGTGAAGTCAGATTATTTGGGTTTGGTTTCGAATGAGTCCGGTTGTTTTTGTTTCTCTTTTGTTTCTAGTTTTTGTCGAGAATATAGTATTCAATATGGAAGGAAAAGATTATCTAAATAATTCTTTTGTACTTGATATGGACCAGTCGTTGCCCAGCCTGGAGGGAGGGCTGTCGGATCGACGTAGGGTCCGGGCAGAGGTTGACGTGGCCTTCACTGCAAAGTTCAACCTGCCCGAATTCCACCAGAGCGACCCGGGAGTCTGGTTCTACCAGGATGAGGCTCAATTCTCTTTGAATGAGGTCTCATCAGATAAACAAAAGCTTGCCCATGTGGTTTCGGCGCTTCCAACCGAGGCAGCAAAGATCCTGCTCCACGCCTTCCCGGACCTCAGCACCGCCAGCTATGTGAAAGCTAAGAGACGGTTGCTCGACCGATATATCGACGGTCCGGTTTATCGACGAGGAACCGCCTCTAACAACTGCTGGCAGCTCATGAGCCGGGGACAGAAAATCCTCGGATTTTTTAATAAGAACAGGAGGATGAAGTTTTTGGGAAATCGCCACATTCGCGGGTGCTTCTCAGCCGAAGCGCTCGTGCAGGTTATATGTCCGTGACATGCATAACCAAATCGATTTTTTAATCGATTCTGGTGCGGACATATCACCCACCCCAGGACACAGTTTTAGGGTGCAAACTACATGCCGTAATTTACTTCTGCGAGCCGCTTTTGTTACCGCTCGTAGACTTCATCCTGAGAAGCTGAAGGTGGCGAAATTGGAGTTTGAAGATATGGTTCAATTAGGGATTTGTCGACCATCCTCGTTTCCCGCAGCATCTCCACTCCATCTGGTCTCTAAACGGGATACGTCGCTTACGACTACCGTCGCTTCAATGTAGTCACAGTGCCGGATAGATTCCAATCCCGCACATTCACAATTTTTCTGTGAACCTTCACGGAAGCCCAATTTTTTCGAAGGTGGATTTGGTGCGTGCGTACCACAACATCCCCATTGCACAAGAAGACGTGCATAAGACTGCCTTAACAGAACCCTTTGGTCTGTTTGAGTTCACTCGCATGCCATTTGGGTTAAGAAATGCAGCCCATTTCAAAGATTTATGAATGAAGTAACAAGAGACTTCATTTATGTTCATCTAGATGATATACTTATCGCTAGTAGTTCCGAGGATGAGCATCTCACTCACCTCGAACAACTGTTTAAACGGCTTGATAACTTTGGGTTAACCATAAAGTTGTCAAAATGCATTTTTGGGGTCAGTGAGATCAAATTTCTGGGACATAGTATCGGCAAGAATGGAATCCTTACATCACCCGAACGAGTCCGCAATTAATGACCTCACAACTTCAACAACAGTTAAACAAATTCAAAAATTTATAGGAATATAGAACTTCTATCACCGATTTATTCAATTGTCCATCAATAACAAAAAAACAACTTCCTTGACCCGCAGAATGTGAACAAGCATTAATCGACGTGAAAGCCGCCATGGCTGCAGCAGATATGCTGATACACACACTAGAGGATGCTAAATATAGCGTCACAACTGATGCTTCCGACTTTGCTATCGGAGCTGTGCTGGAACATTTTAACGGTCACAGATGGCAACCATTAGCTTTCTTTTCTATGAAGTTGTCATCTGCTGAACGAAATTATTCTGCATTCGATCGCGAACTATTCGCAATCTTGTTGAAGGAAGCAATTTTGTAGTCTACACTGACCACAAACCATTAGTACATGCCCTTCACACAAAAACCGAAAGATCTCCCCGCCAAACAAGACACCTGAGCCTAATTTCCCAGTTTACAACAGACATCAGACATGTGTCTGGGAAACAAAACGTTGTCGCAGACTATTTATCTCGCTCATTAACGACAAGGTTGACACAATCACCTTCGATTTCAAAGAACTGCAACGACTCCAAGAGCACCCCAGCTGTAGCTCAAGGGTAAAACTAATACACCAATTCCTTTCACGACACACGAAGTTTGGTGTGAGATAAGCACGGGTACATTACGCCCATATATCCCTCATCATCAAGGAAATTAGCATTCAATGCTGAACATAGCTTGTCGCATCCAGACATACGTGCCATAAGGCAAGCTATTACAAAAAATATTGTTACGTTTTTACGGCTTAACGGATTCGTAGGATTAATTAAGGAATACACTTTTTAATTATCCACACAAAATTTATTTATTACGAAACAAAACACAATTTAATAACACAAACACAATTCTTACAGTTCACTATAATCACTTTCAAATTTACTATCTCCCACTATTAAATTCTATCTATCGCTCTATAGTTCACTTTCAAATCACAACTTTTCACTGTTCTCACTTTAAAACACTTTTATCACCTTTTAAATCGAAACTGACTCTCTCAGCGCCTGTAAGCCGCTTTTTATATCCAAGCTCCACCTTTATTTAACTTCTGGAACCTTCTCGAGTCCTTTTTCTCGAGCCTAGTGGTATGTTCTTTTCTTTTCGTCCAGAAGCTTGAAGTTGTCTTCACTTATCGCGCGTTCCAATTTTAGTTTAGTACATAAATCATTAGTTCAGACATCAACCAGAGTTGTTACCGACAATCGTTGGTTATGCTTTTTGACAAACAGATGGCGCATAAATCATCACATTGCCCCCTTCTTAGGACTGTTCGTCCCGAACAGTTGTCCATCCTGGATCCGGCTGATGATATGGGCACAGCCTGTCTATGTGCACAATCTTCTTCTTGGCTTTGGGTCCTTGTTGAATCCTGTAGACAACGTCGTTGATCCGTGTTAGGATTTTATAGGGCCCCTCCCACTGGCGCTGAAGTTTCGGAGACTTGCCCTTTCGTCGTCGAGGATTGAACAGCCAAACGAGGTCACCTTCCTGGTATCCGCTACAGTTTGCTCGGAGGTCGTACCTAGTTTTCATCCTGTCACTGGCTATCTTAAGATTCTTCCTTGCAAGCTGATAGATATCTGCGAGTCGATCACGAAGTTCACCTGTATAACCGCCAGTAGACTCGTTGCTTTCAACAGGTGTCCCAAATTTCAAGTCGCTTGGCAGCCGGATTTGTCTTCCAAAAATCACACTACAAGGGGTTTGTCCTGTGAAATTATGAACCGCTGTCCGATATGCCATTAGAAATATAGCGATGTAACTGTCCCAGTCACGCTGGTGCTCGCTAACAACTTTCCTTAGGTGTTCTAGCATTGTCCTGTTGAATCGCTCTACCATTCCATCGGACTGGGGATAAAGGGGCGTCGTCCTGGTCTTCTTCACTCCAAGTATCTTACATACTTCTTGAAAAACTTGATTCAAAGTTTCTCCCTTGGTCAGAGTGAAGCTCATGAGGAACACCAAATCTGCAGATCCAATTGTTCACTAATTCCTCTGCAACAGTGATTGCTTCCTGATTTGGAATGGCATATGCTTCGGGCCACTTATTGAAGTAGTCCATGACCACCAAAATGTATCGATTTCCTCGGTCTGACACCGGAAAAGGTCCCGCCACATCGATTGCGATTCTTTCAAATGGGGCTCCCACGTTGTATTGCTGCATTTCTCCTTTTGTTCTTACCCGAGGGCCCTTGCTGCTGGCACAAGTTGTGCATTTACGGCACCAGTCTGCAACATCGTCTCGCATGTGAAGCCAATAGAATCTATCTCTTATTTTTGCCAAAGTTTTATTGACTCCCAGATGTCCTCCTGATGCGCCGTTATGACACTCCTCGAGAATATCCCTTATTCTAACGCGAGGGACTAATTCCTGCATTCGATGAGAGGTACCGTCAGCGGTTTCCCATTTGCGCTTTAATACTCCTCGCTCAATGTACAACGAATCCCATTGGGCCCAATAGCTCTTCAGGGTCTCGCTCCTCTCAGCAATGTCCTTCCATTCAGGCTTTTCCTCGTATTCCTTCCATGTCAGAATTGAAGAAATATCCGGGTCGTCGCGTTGGGCGTCTCGGAGTCCCTGGTCATCCCATCCTGTCGTTGGCTCGACTGTCGTCCTTTGACACTTTTCCTCGATACGTCCACAATGTTTGCAGTCTGGTACGCGTGGTCGCCGGGAGAGTGCATCTGCATTTCCATGGTTTCTTCCCTTTCTGTGGTCTATATTGAAGTCTATATATCGTAGGACTGAAGTCTCTCTATCCATCTTGCCACTAGTCCTTCAGGGTTTTTGAATTGCATCAGCCATTTTAATGCGGCATGATCCGTTCGAAGGATGAAGTTTTGCCCATAGAGATACTTGTGGAAGTGTTTAGTTGAGTCCACGATTGCCAATAGTTCCCGTCTTGTGACACAGTAATTCCGCTCCGATTTTGACAGCGCTCTACTGTAATAAGCTATGACCTTTTCCTGTCCGTCGAAGTTTTGTGATAGCACTGCACCAATCCCGACATTACTCGCGTCTGTGTCCAATATGAATCTTTCGCCTGGCTTCGGGTATGTGAGTATTGGTGCTTGGCAAAGTCCTCGTTTTAGTGTGTTGAAACTTTCCTCGCACTTTTCTGTCCAAATAAATGGTTTTCCTTCAGAGGGAGAGCTCCAGAGAGAGTATCCAGTGTGTCATCGATACGAGGTAATGGGTAGCTGTCCTTTTTAGTGATGTCATTTAACCGCCGATAATCCACGCAAAATCTTGTACTGCCATCTTTCTTTCTGACTAGAACCACGGGAGACATCCAAGGGCTTTTCGACTCCCCTATAAGACCTTGTCTTCTCATATCTTCAATCATACCGGCTGCCTCTTCCCGCTTGGCTAGTGGTAGTCTTCTCGGCGGTTGTTTAATTGGCTGGGCATCTTTGGTGTCGATCCTGTGTTGAACGATGTCCGTTTTCCCAAAGTCATCATCTCTCATGGCGAAGATATCACTGAAATCCTCTACTAATTTTCTTGCCTGGAGATATTGTTTTGGTTCAAGACACCTAGTTGAGAGAATGATAGTTTGGTCTTTCCTGTCCTTGATGCTGCATGTCGTTGTAAGCTTAATGTTGCCTTCAACGACTGCGTAATGCATCAAGTTTGGAATAGTCTGCCTAAGTACAAAATGCGGGGTCGTTAAATGTGTCTTCAATGTGTAAAACGCGTCTTCAATTTTTTTAATAACCAGTAATATCTCTTCAACTACATTCTTTTTAATTTTTAATTTTTAATTTTTAATTTTTAATTTTTAATTTTTAATTTTTAATTTTTAATTTTTAATTTTTAACTTTTAACTTTTAATTTTTAATTTTTAATTTTTAATTTTTAATTTTTAATTTTTAATTTTTAATTTTTAATTTTTAATTTTTAATTTTTAATTTTTAATTTTTAATTTTTAATTTTTAATTTTTAATTTTTAATTTTTAATTTTTAATTTTTAATTTTTAATTTTTAATTTTTAATTTTTAATTTTTAATTTTTAATTTTTAATTTTTAATTTTTAATTTTTAATTTTTAATTTTTAATTTTTAATTTTTAATTTTTAATTTTCAATTTTTAATTTTTAATTTTTAATTTTTAATTTTTAATTTTTAATTTTTAATTTTTAATTTTTAATTTTTAATTTTTAATTTTTAATTTTTAATTTTTAATTTTTAATTTTTAATTTTTAATTTTTAATTTTTAATTTTTAATTTTTAATTTTTAATTTTTAATTTTTAATTTTTAATTTTTAATTTTTAATTTTTAATTTTTAATTTTTAATTTTTAATTTTTAATTTTTAATTTTTAATTTTCAATTTTTAATTTTTAATTTTTAATTTTTAATTTTTAATTTTTAATTTTTAATTTTCAATTTTTAATTTTTAACTTTTAACTTTTAATTTTTAATTTTTAATTTTTAATTTTCAATTTTCAATTTTTAATTTTTAATTTTTAATTTTTAATTTTTAATTTTTAATTTTTAATTTTTAATTTTTAATTTTTAATTTTTAATTTTTAATTTTTAATTTT
Source organism: Thereva unica (assembly GCA_949987705.1). Taxonomy (NCBI): domain Eukaryota; kingdom Metazoa; phylum Arthropoda; class Insecta; order Diptera; family Therevidae; genus Thereva; species Thereva unica. The sequence goes on along the minus strand of OX465281.1, from coordinate 121,923,958 downwards.
TAATTTTTAATTTTTAATTTTTAACTTTTAACTTTTAATTTTTAATTTTTAATTTTTAATTTTTAATTTTTAATTTTTAATTTTTAATTTTTAATTTTTAATTTTTAATTTTTAATTTTTAATTTTTAATTTTTAATTTTTAATTTTTAATTTTTAATTTTTAATTTTTAATTTTTAATTTTTAATTTTTAATTTTTAATTTTTAATTTTTAATTTTTAATTTTTAATTTTTAATTTTTAATTTTTAATTTTTAATTTTTAATTTTTAATTTTTAATTTTTAATTTTTAATTTTTAATTTTTAATTTTTAATTTTTAATTTTTAATTTTTAATTTTTAATTTTTAATTTTTAATTTTTAATTTTTAATTTTTAATTTTTAATTTTTAATTTTTAATTTTTAATTTTTAATTTTTAATTTTTAATTTTTAATTTTTAATTTTTAATTTTTAATTTTTAATTTTTAATTTTTAATTTTTAATTTTTAATTTTTAATTTTTAATTTTTAATTTTTAATTTTTAATTTTTAATTTTTAATTTTTAATTTTTAATTTTTAATTTTTAATTTTTAATTTTTAATTTTTAATTTTTAATTTTTAATTTTTAATTTTTAATTTTTAATTTTTAATTTTTAATTTTTAATTTTTAATTTTTAATTTTTAATTTTTAATTTTTAATTTTTAATTTTTAATTTTTAATTTTAAATTTTTAATTTTTAATTTTTAATTTTAATTTTTAATTTTTAATTTTTTTAATTTTTAATTTTTACTTGTTTACTTTGTTTCTTTTCTCACTTTTTATTAGTTCACTCACTCGTTCCGCTTTTTATTAATTATTGTGTTGTAATTATAATATACATGCGTTTTTCAGCGTCAAAAGATTATGTAATCTTGATGTACAGTTCATGAATAAACGAAATAAATAAATAAACCGCCTACCATCCGCAAGCAAACGGGATGGTTGAGCGTTCCACAGAAAACTGAAAGTGGCCTTAATGGCAACGGACAACACTACTCATTGGTGTGAAGATTTGCACTTTGTCTTATTGGGTATTCGCTCGGCAATTAAAACCTAGCTTGTCTATGACAGAAACTGAGGCTCCCAATTCAATTTCCATCCCAACGGATGTCGATAAAGCACTCAGAATTTCTAACACGTCTTTGCACACACATGAAAGGTCTGTCGGCAACACAGCCGCGACAGTCAGTACAGAATGATGTGTACGTGCCGAAAGCCTTAGAGAACGCTGAGTACGTTTTCATACGTACCGATCGTGTTGGGCGGCCTTTTGAAACACCATGCGCAGGGCCATTCAAGGTAATCAAAAAATTACGTAAACATTTTGTCATCATGCTAAACGGCACAAATAAGTGGATATCTCTTGACAAACTAAAAACTAAAAGATTGAGTGTGACTGAGACGGTATGTGTGACTCGATACGCTTCAGGTAACGCTACGCTTGGAGGGGAGTATGTACGGGCATCGTCTTACTTAGCCAAGGAGACTTGCTATGAAAACAAAGTAAGCCAAGGCTAAGTAAGAAATTATAAATAAAATGACTTTGACTTGTCAAAAGATATTTTAGAAAAAAGTTTGATTTTAAAACTATTGAAACGAATTCTGCGAAATCCCAGGTCATCGCCTTGGACAACCTAATTACAATCAACCAATAACTCATCCGGGATGACGAAACTTGTGGTGATTGAGCAAACCAATATCTTGCTCTAATTTAAGTTCAACTGGAGTTGCGAAATATTCAAGTGAAAACCCTCGCCCAGCACTGACATCAGCATTTTCACCACCGCCTCGAGAACCAACAAGCTACGTGGAAGAACGAAAGCTCATCAGTCTAAAATAGATTCAACAACGGTGACGACGGGACGCGTAATATTTTAATAAATAAAATTAATTAATTTAACAGTAATCAGTGGTTTTTTATTTTAAATCCCAATTCACTTGTTATTAAATATTTTTTGGTCCTTTGAACCGGATCTCGCGACACGTTTTATCAAGATCCGAAAATTAACATTCAAAGTGAAGGTGGTAGTGAAGTTTCAGTAATTTTGAAGTTGCAACCAACATCAGAATCATCAGAATTCGGTGAAATCCACCCACAACCACCCCAGCGGATCTTGGTGTACCACAACCAATCTCAGCAGATAGTCCAGTAAATAGGTCGAAAAAAGGCCTTCGTAATGCGAAAAATACCGCAAGCGATTTTTTTTACCAAATATTTTTATATATTTTTATAAGCTTAAATTAAAAATGGCGTCATCCCCACCCTTATGCTTCACTTACAATGAAGAGAAACACGTTTAATTCTATATCTCAGAAACTATGCGTTTTACGACAAAAATGTATATAATCTATAAGTGATTTAACTTTTTTGTTCAGAAATTTTTTTTGTAAAGTCAATATGTTCGGAGTTATAGTGCTTCAAATTTTATGTATCACTTTCTTTACACTATATTTCGTTAACGGTTAGCCCGCCATAAAAAAATCAAAACTGATTATATCGCTCATCATTGCCCACATTTGCTGCCTTTACTTTTTGACGTGACAACGTCTATTAAATCGGTTTAAGATAGGACGCGCGTGTGAAAATGTCCCGCACACAAAAAAAAATTTTGCTTCGAAATATATAATTTATTAATTGAGAAAATAATACAAAACGTAATAACAGACGTTGTCACGTTCAAATTAATAGACGTTGTCACGTTAAAATATGGACGTGATACTTCACATCCAAGACCATAAATTTTTTTTTCAATAAAGTTCATATTTATGGATTTATTACACCTCAAAAGTTTATTGAAAATGGTTTTTTTTTTCAATATCTAGTCAACTATTTTTTACGATGACAAGTTATACCAACAAATTTGTTTATTATAAAATTCCATATAAAATTTACTTTAAACATTTTTTTTCTAGCATTGTGGTTTCCCCAGTAGGCCTAATCCACAAGAAAATGAAGCAATGATGCTATAACATGTTATTTAGCCTCATATGTTTCGAAGATGTCGGTTGACAATCGGATAGACAAATGAAGCTGCCATCTAATGACTTGACGTTGTCTTCGTCGAATGATATTTGTACATATCTGGGAGACTTGAAAACTCTCAAATGTTCTCATTTATTTCATTGTCTTCAAGGAAGTTTGTATCCTTCGTCACATTTTCGCAAATTTCCTCCACTGCAGTTGAGCAAATTATGGTACATTTGAGACCGGCCTTGCGGCATCCACAGGAACCGCCACAATTTTTCCTTCATTTGCAAGATATTAATTTTAATAAATTTGCTGGTGCCGGAGCAATCGTCATTGAGACTGGTTGTAAGCCAAATCTTGTTCGCTTCCAGCCCCATTCCTCCGGGTCTTGATAACTATCAAACCAAGTTTGCACTTGATGATATACTCGAAATGAGTGAAGTCGAGCAGCAGCTTTAGTTGGAGGCAGAGCTGATAAGTTCACCTTGGTTTTTGTAACCGATTTTCCAAAACATTTGAATTTAGGTGAATTAGTATTGGTTTCTGACGAGCTACCTCCATACAGCTCAATAAAGAAACACACGATTTTTTTGAACAATGGATAAAACTTTTGCTTTCTCCATGCCGTATATTGAAGACGTTGTGTCACAACCACTGAAAGCGTGAAGAAATTGAATATTGTTTGCAACAATATTTGGAAATTTTAAGCACTGCGGATTATACAGTGCTTCCGGAATACGACCCTTCCCCGGTTTTCTGAACTGCAATGATCGCCGACATATTTTACATATTTTCCGCAAATATTTAAAAAGGAAACATTCTTATCCCATATGACTCGATGCAAAAGAAAACCACCATCTACGACCTCCATCCGATAATTTTTTATTTTGCCGTTATCTGTTAATGGCGTAAAACAACTATATAGTGAAGATTTTGTACCCTTCCGCATTCCTTCTTCATTGAATAATGATAAAGGATAAGGCGCAAGCTCATAAGTAATATTATCTTTTAAATCCTTTTCTGTTTCCTTCCTCAATCACCTTCGATTTCAAAGAACTGCAACGACTCCAAGAGCACCCCAGCTGTAGCTCAAGGGTAAAACTAATACACCAATTCCTTTCACGACACACGAAGTTTGGTGTGAGATAAGCACGGGTACATTACGCCCATATATCCCTCATCATCAAGGAAATTAGCATTCAATGCTGAACATAGCTTGTCGCATCCAGACATACGTGCCATAAGGCAAGCTATTACAAAAAATATTGTTACGTTTTTACGGCTTAACGGATTCGTAGGATTAATTAAGGAATACACTTTTTAATTATCCACACAAAATTTATTTATTACGAAACAAAACACAATTTAATAACACAAACACAATTCTTACAGTTCACTATAATCACTTTCAAATTTACTATCTCCCACTATTAAATTCTATCTATCGCTCTATAGTTCACTTTCAAATCACAACTTTTCACTGTTCTCACTTTAAAACACTTTTATCACCTTTTAAATCGAAACTGACTCTCTCAGCGCCTGTAAGCCGCTTTTTATATCCAAGCTCCACCTTTATTTAACTTCTGGAACCTTCTCGAGTCCTTTTTCTCGAGCCTAGTGGTATGTTCTTTTCTTTTCGTCCAGAAGCTTGAAGTTGTCTTCACTTATCGCGCGTTCCAATTTTAGTTTAGTACATAAATCATTAGTTCAGACATCAACCAGAGTTGTTACCGACAATCGTTGGTTATGCTTTTTGACAAACAGATGGCGCATAAATCATCACATTGCCCCCTTCTTAGGACTGTTCGTCCCGAACAGTTGTCCATCCTGGATCCGGCTGATGATATGGGCACAGCCTGTCTATGTGCACAATCTTCTTCTTGGCTTTGGGTCCTTGTTGAATCCTGTAGACAACGTCGTTGATCCGTGTTAGGATTTTATAGGGCCCCTCCCACTGGCGCTGAAGTTTCGGAGACTTGCCCTTTCGTCGTCGAGGATTGAACAGCCAAACGAGGTCACCTTCCTGGTATCCGCTACAGTTTGCTCGGAGGTCGTACCTAGTTTTCATCCTGTCACTGGCTATCTTAAGATTCTTCCTTGCAAGCTGATAGATATCTGCGAGTCGATCACGAAGTTCACCTGTATAACCGCCAGTAGACTCGTTGCTTTCAACAGGTGTCCCAAATTTCAAGTCGCTTGGCAGCCGGATTTGTCTTCCAAAAATCACACTACAAGGGGTTTGTCCTGTGAAATTATGAACCGCTGTCCGATATGCCATTAGAAATATAGCGATGTAACTGTCCCAGTCACGCTGGTGCTCGCTAACAACTTTCCTTAGGTGTTCTAGCATTGTCCTGTTGAATCGCTCTACCATTCCATCGGACTGGGGATAAAGGGGCGTCGTCCTGGTCTTCTTCACTCCAAGTATCTTACATACTTCTTGAAAAACTTGATTCAAAGTTTCTCCCTTGGTCAGAGTGAAGCTCATGAGGAACACCAAATCTGCAGATCCAATTGTTCACTAATTCCTCTGCAACAGTGATTGCTTCCTGATTTGGAATGGCATATGCTTCGGGCCACTTATTGAAGTAGTCCATGACCACCAAAATGTATCGATTTCCTCGGTCTGACACCGGAAAAGGTCCCGCCACATCGATTGCGATTCTTTCAAATGGGGCTCCCACGTTGTATTGCTGCATTTCTCCTTTTGTTCTTACCCGAGGGCCCTTGCTGCTGGCACAAGTTGTGCATTTACGGCACCAGTCTGCAACATCGTCTCGCATGTGAAGCCAATAGAATCTATCTCTTATTTTTGCCAAAGTTTTATTGACTCCCAGATGTCCTCCTGATGCGCCGTTATGACACTCCTCGAGAATATCCCTTATTCTAACGCGAGGGACTAATTCCTGCATTCGATGAGAGGTACCGTCAGCGGTTTCCCATTTGCGCTTTAATACTCCTCGCTCAATGTACAACGAATCCCATTGGGCCCAATAGCTCTTCAGGGTCTCGCTCCTCTCAGCAATGTCCTTCCATTCAGGCTTTTCCTCGTATTCCTTCCATGTCAGAATTGAAGAAATATCCGGGTCGTCGCGTTGGGCGTCTCGGAGTCCCTGGTCATCCCATCCTGTCGTTGGCTCGACTGTCGTCCTTTGACACTTTTCCTCGATACGTCCACAATGTTTGCAGTCTGGTACGCGTGGTCGCCGGGAGAGTGCATCTGCATTTCCATGGTTTCTTCCCTTTCTGTGGTCTATATTGAAGTCTATATATCGTAGGACTGAAGTCTCTCTATCCATCTTGCCACTAGTCCTTCAGGGTTTTTGAATTGCATCAGCCATTTTAATGCGGCATGATCCGTTCGAAGGATGAAGTTTTGCCCATAGAGATACTTGTGGAAGTGTTTAGTTGAGTCCACGATTGCCAATAGTTCCCGTCTTGTGACACAGTAATTCCGCTCCGATTTTGACAGCGCTCTACTGTAATAAGCTATGACCTTTTCCTGTCCGTCGAAGTTTTGCGATAGCACTGCACCAATCCCGACATTACTCGCGTCTGTGTCCAATATGAATCTTTCGCCTGGCTTCGGGTATGTGAGTATTGGTGCTTGGCAAAGTCCTCGTTTTAGTGTGTTGAAACTTTCCTCGCACTTTTCTGTCCAAATAAATGGTTTTCCTTCAGAGGGAGAGCTCCAGAGAGAGTATCCAGTGTGTCATCGATACGAGGTAATGGGTAGCTGTCCTTTTTAGTGATGTCATTTAACCGCCGATAATCCACGCAAAATCTTGTACTGCCATCTTTCTTTCTGACTAGAACCACGGGAGACATCCAAGGGCTTTTCGACTCCCCTATAAGACCTTGTCTTCTCATATCTTCAATCATACCGGCTGCCTCTTCCCGCTTGGCTAGTGGTAGTCTTCTCGGCGGTTGTTTAATTGGCTGGGCATCTTTGGTGTCGATCCTGTGTTGAACGATGTCCGTTTTCCCAAAGTCATCATCTCTCATGGCGAAGATATCACTGAAATCCTCTACTAATTTTCTTGCCTGGAGATATTGTTTTGGTTCAAGACACCTAGTTGAGAGAATGATAGTTTGGTCTTTCCTGTCCTTGATGCTGCATGTCGTTGTAAGCTTAATGTTGCCTTCAACGACTGCGTAATGCATCAAGTTTGGAATAGTCTGCCTAAGTACAAAATGCGGGGTCGTTAAATGTGTCTTCAATGTGTAAAACGCGTCTTCAATTTTTTTAATAACCAGTAATATCTCTTCAACTACATTCTTTTTAATTTTTAATTTTTAATTTTTAATTTTTAATTTTTAATTTTTAATTTTTAATTTTTAATTTTTAATTTTTAACTTTTAACTTTTAATTTTTAATTTTTAATTTTTAATTTTTAATTTTTAATTTTTAATTTTTAATTTTTAATTTTTAATTTTTAATTTTTAATTTTTAATTTTTAATTTTTAATTTTTAATTTTTAATTTTTAATTTTTAATTTTTAATTTTTAATTTTTAATTTTTAATTTTTAATTTTTAATTTTTAATTTTTAATTTTTAATTTTTAATTTTTAATTTTTAATTTTTAATTTTTAATTTTTAATTTTTAATTTTTAATTTTTAATTTTTAATTTTTAATTTTTAATTTTTAATTTTTAATTTTTAATTTTTAATTTTTAATTTTTAATTTTTAATTTTTAATTTTTAATTTTTAATTTTTAATTTTTAATTTTTAATTTTTAATTTTTAATTTTTAATTTTTAATTTTTAATTTTTAATTTTTAATTTTTAATTTTTAATTTTTAATTTTTAATTTTTAATTTTTAATTTTTAATTTTTAATTTTTAATTTTTAATTTTTAATTTTTAATTTTTAATTTTTAATTTTTAATTTTTAATTTTTAATTTTTAATTTTTAATTTTTAATTTTTAATTTTTAATTTTTAATTTTTAATTTTTAATTTTTAATTTTTAATTTTTAATTTTTAATTTTCAGTTTTTAATTTTCAATTTTTAATTTTTAATTTTTAATTTTTAATTTTTAATTTTTAATTTTTAATTTTTAATTTTTAATTTTTAATTTTTAATTTTTAATTTTTAATTTTTAATTTTTAATTTTTAATTTTTAATTTTTAATTTTTAATTTTTAATTTTTAATTTTTAATTTTTAATTTTTAATTTTTAATTTTTAATTTTTAATTTTTAATTTTTAATTTTTAATTTTTAATTTTTAATTTTCAATTTTTAATTTTTAATTTTTAATTTTTAATTTTTAATTTTCAATTTTCAATTTTTAATTTTTAATTTTTAATTTTTAATTTTTAATTTTTAATTTTTAATTTTTAATTTTCAATTTTCAATTTTTAATTTTTAATTTTTAATTTTTAATTTTTAATTTTTAATTTTTAATTTTTAATTTTTAATTTTTAATTTTTAATTTTTAATTTTTAATTTTTAATTTTTAATTTTTAATTTTTAATTTTTAATTTTTAATTTTTAATTTTTAATTTTTAATTTTTAATTTTTAATTTTTAATTTTTAATTTTTAATTTTTAATTTTTAATTTTTAATTTTTAATTTTTAATTTTTAATTTTTAATTTTTAATTTTTAATTTTTAATTTTTAATTTTTAATTTTTAATTTTTAATTTTTAATTTTTAATTTTTAATTTTTAATTTTTAATTTTTAATTTTTAATTTTTAATTTTTAATTTTTAATTTTTAATTTTTAATTTTTAATTTTTAATTTTTAATTTTTAATTTTTAATTTTTAATTTTTAATTTTTAATTTTTAATTTTTAATTTTTAATTTTTAATTTTTAATTTTTAATTTTTAATTTTTAATTTTTAATTTTTAATTTTTAATTTTTAATTTTTAATTTTTAATTTTTAATTTTTAATTTTTAATTTTTAATTTTTTAATTTTTAATTTTAATTTTTAATTTTTAATTTTTTTAATTTTTAATTTTTACTTGTTTACTTTGTTTCTTTTCTCACTTTTTATTAGTTCACTCACTCGTTCCGCTTTTTATTAATTATTGTGTTGTAATTATAATATACATGCGTTTTTCAGCGTCAAAAGATTATGTAATCTTGATGTACAGTTCATGAATAAACGAAATAAATAAATAAACCGCCTACCATCCGCAAGCAAACGGGATGGTTGAGCGTTCCACAGAAAACTGAAAGTGGCCTTAATGGCAACGGACAACACTACTCATTGGTGTGAAGATTTGCACTTTGTCTTATTGGGTATTCGCTCGGCAATTAAAACCTAGCTTGTCTATGACAGAAACTGAGGCTCCCAATTCAATTTCCATCCCAACGGATGTCGATAAAGCACTCAGAATTTCTAACACGTCTTTGCACACACATGAAAGGTCTGTCGGCAACACAGCCGCGACAGTCAGTACAGAATGATGTGTACGTGCCGAAAGCCTTAGAGAACGCTGAGTACGTTTTCATACGTACCGATCGTGTTGGGCGGCCTTTTGAAACACCATGCGCAGGGCCATTCAAGGTAATCAAAAAATTACGTAAACATTTTGTCATCATGCTAAACGGCACAAATAAGTGGATATCTCTTGACAAACTAAAAACTAAAAGATTGAGTGTGACTGAGACGGTATGTGTGACTCGATACGCTTCAGGTAACGCTACGCTTGGAGGGGAGTATGTACGGACATCGTCTTACTTAGCCAAGGAGACTTGCTATGAAAACAAAGTAAGCCAAGGCTAAGTAAGAAATTATAAATAAAATGACTTTGACTTGTCAAAAGATATTTTAGAAAAAAGTTTGATTTTAAAACTATTGAAACGAATTCTGCGAAATCCCAGGTCATCGCCTTGGACAACCTAATTACAATCAACCAATAACTCATCCGGGATGACGAAACTTGTGGTGATTGAGCAAACCAATATCTTGCTCTAATTTAAGTTCAACTGGAGTTGCGAAATATTCAAGTGAAAACCCTCGCCCAGCACTGACATCAGCATTTTCACCACCGCCTCGAGAACCAACAAGCTACGTGGAAGAACGAAAGCTCATCAGTCTAAAATAGATTCAACAACGGTGACGACGGGACGCGTAATATTTTAATAAATAAAATTAATTAATTTAACAGTAATCAGTGGTTTTTTATTTTAAATCCCAATTCACTTGTTATTAAATATTTTTTGGTCCTTTGAACCGGATCTCGCGACACGTTTTATCAAGATCCGAAAATTAACATTCAAAGTGAAGGTGGTAGTGAAGTTTCAGTAATTTTGAAGTTGCAACCAACATCAGAATCATCAGAATTCGGTGAAATCCACCCACAACCACCCCAGCGGATCTTGGTGTACCACAACCAATCTCAGCAGATAGTCCAGTAAATAGGTCGAAAAAAGGCCTTCGTAATGCGAAAAATACCGCAAGCGATTTTTTTTACCAAATATTTTTATATATTTTTATAAGCTTAAATTAAAAATGGCGTCATCCCCACCCTTATGCTTCACTTACAATGAAGAGAAACACGTTTAATTCTATATCTCAGAAACTATGCGTTTTACGACAAAAATGTATATAATCTATAAGTGATTTAACTTTTTTGTTCAGAAATTTTTTTTGTAAAGTCAATATGTTCGGAGTTATAGTGCTTCAAATTTTATGTATCACTTTCTTTACACTATATTTCGTTAACGGTTAGCCCGCCATAAAAAAATCAAAACTGATTATATCGCTCATCATTGCCCACATTTGCTGCCTTTACTTTTTGACGTGACAACGTCTATTAAATCGGTTTAAGATAGGACGCGCGTGTGAAAATGTCCCGCACACAAAAAAAAATTTTGCTTCGAAATATATAATTTATTAATTGAGAAAATAATACAAAACGTAATAACAGACGTTGTCACGTTCAAATTAATAGACGTTGTCACGTTAAAATATGGACGTGATACTTCACATCCAAGACCATAAATTTTTTTTTCAATAAAGTTCATATTTATGGATTTATTACACCTCAAAAGTTTATTGAAAATGGTTTTTTTTTTCAATATCTAGTCAACTATTTTTTACGATGACAAGTTATACCAACAAATTTGTTTATTATAAAATTCCATATAAAATTTACTTTAAACATTTTTTTTCTAGCATTGTGGTTTCCCCAGTAGGCCTAATCCACAAGAAAATGAAGCAATGATGCTATAACATGTTATTTAGCCTCATATGTTTCGAAGATGTCGGTTGACAATCGGATAGACAAATGAAGCTGCCATCTAATGACTTGACGTTGTCTTCGTCGAATGATATTTGTACATATCTGGGAGACTTGAAAACTCTCAAATGTTCTCATTTATTTCATTGTCTTCAAGGAAGTTTGTATCCTTCGTCACATTTTCGCAAATTTCCTCCACTGCAGTTGAGCAAATTATGGTACATTTGAGACCGGCCTTGCGGCATCCACAGGAACCGCCACAATTTTTCCTTCATTTGCAAGATATTAATTTTAATAAATTTGCTGGTGCCGGAGCAATCGTCATTGAGACTGGTTGTAAGCCAAATCTTGTTCGCTTCCAGCCCCATTCCTCCGGGTCTTGATAACTATCAAACCAAGTTTGCACTTGATGATATACTCGAAATGAGTGAAGTCGAGCAGCAGCTTTAGTTGGAGGCAGAGCTGATAAGTTCACCTTGGTTTTTGTAACCGATTTTCCAAAACATTTGAATTTAGGTGAATTAGTATTGGTTTCTGACGAGCTACCTCCATACAGCTCAATAAAGAAACACACGATTTTTTTGAACAATGGATAAAACTTTTGCTTTCTCCATGCCGTATATTGAAGACGTTGTGTCACAACCACTGAAAGCGTGAAGAAATTGAATATTGTTTGCAACAATATTTGGAAATTTTAAGCACTGCGGATTATACAGTGCTTCCGGAATACGACCCTTCCCCGGTTTTCTGAACTGCAATGATCGCCGACATATTTTACATATTTTCCGCAAATATTTAAAAAGGAAACATTCTTATCCCATATGACTCGATGCAAAAGAAAACCACCATCTACGACCTCCATCCGATAATTTTTTATTTTGCCGTTATCTGTTAATGGCGTAAAACAACTATATAGTGAAGATTTTGTACCCTTCCGCATTCCTTCTTCATTGAATAATGATAAAGGATAAGGCGCAAGCTCATAAGTAATATTATCTTTTAAATCCTTTTCTGTTTCCTTCGAAATGCACATTCGTTGGAACAGCAGAAATGGATCGATGGGAGTTAGTGTTTCATCAATTTTGATGCTACTACTGGCGGTACTTATTGGAAGAATCATATCGCCTAAACTTCACCGACTCTATAGGATGACCAACTATTCAGTATGGAAGATGACAATTAGCGGAAATGCGACGATACCTGTGCTAAATAGATAGTAACACTTGATTTTTTATAAAAGGATCATGCTGAGCAAACGAGTTATCTAATTTTACGACGTCAGCATTATCACGAAAGGCTGATTTACAATATTCCGGGGTTGCGGTGCGTCAGCGAGACGAGTTGTCGGACGATACTCGCTATCGCTGGAAACTCGCAGGTAGAATTACAATAATGCGAGTACGAATCTAGTTCACTATGTCAAATTTTATAGTTTTGACACAATATATGACAAAAGTAACAACATTAATTTTCTATTTGTATCAAAAATCAACTAAACTTAGAAAGACAGATGACAGAAATAATTATTTAAATTTCAAAATTCAAAAATCTCTCATATGAGACTTGTCATCGCCTCTCGGAGCGTTAAAATTTCAATTTTTCCAAATTCTCTCGTCTCGTATTATCGCAAATCGCTGCATTGTACATTGCGGCATTTGAACACACGATATGGAAAACGTTTTGACAATGCATGCGAGACTCGTCTCGTTGTCGCATCGCACTCTCACAACAATGTAAATCAGCCTTTACTCGAGCAGATCGAGAATCAACGTGTTGCTCTGAAATTGAGCTGAATATACCGCAGTAACTTTCAACTGATTCGCTAACGTTTTGTAAAAATAACATCCCTAAAGTCCACCTAGCAAGTGCAGGATGAGAAAACCCACGATCTTGGGTAAGACCTCCCGAAGTTTTCATTGATCGAAGTTTTCATTGTTTGTTCGATGGTCATATCTACATAATTCCTGACCAGAATTTATCAGTTCGTCGAATGATGAAGTAACCTTTCGTTGTAAACTTTTCAAACTCATATCGTGGCAATTTTTCGTGCAAGACAGCCATATCTTGAAGGGATAATTGAGAAGCTTTTGGGTACAGAAAATGGCCACTTGCGTGGAAATAAGGCAACATTTTTTGAATTACATCTAAGTGCAAATTCCAATTACCAGATCGCTCGGCTTCGATAAATTGCTTCACTAACGTAATCACACGGAAATATTGAATCCAGAGTTTTGCCGTGAGACCCCTTCTTTCAATTTCTTTCAATTATTCATCGAATCTCATATAAGCTTGTTGCACATCTATATCTATCTCTACCTGAAGAACAGCAGACCTATTAAAATTATTAACGGCGAGATCCATTGCGTGACGTTCACATCAGTGAATTCAGTACAATTCAACTTTTTTTAGCTAGCGCCAAATAAGTAAGGAAGTGAGCTCGTATAGCTCTGGAATATGCATGGCCGACCATTATCTTTTCAACGCTATTGGAAGCGTATACAATTTTAAAGACATCTTCTAGACCACTGCCAGTCATAATGCAGCCGACAGAGCCCAAGAATGACTTAAGTAAATGAAAACCCCCTAAACCCCCTAGATATTTGCAAAAAAAACCATTTTTAATAAACTTTTGAGGTGTCATAAATCCATAAATATGAACTTAATAGAAAAAAGTAAAGGCAACAAATGTGGGCAATGATGAGCGATATAATCAGTTTTGATTTTTTTATGGCGGGCTAACCGTAACGAAATATAGTGCAAAGAAAGTGATACATAAAGTTTGAAGCACTATAACTTCGAACATATTGAATTTACAAAAAAAAAATTCTGAACAAAAAAGTTAAATCACTTATTATATACATTTTTGTCGTAAAACGCATAGTTTCTGAGATATAGAAATAAACGCGTTTCTCTTCATTGTAAGTGAAGCATAAGGGTGGGGATGACGCCATTTTTAATTTAAGCTCATAAAAATATATAAAAACATTTGGTAAAAAAATCGCGTGCGGTATTTTTCGCAAAGAAAAAGTACCTATTTACTGGACGAAGAACCTAATTTAATAAGGAGTTAAGGTTAGTAAACATTTCTTTTGTTGATCGATCCCTGAGCTCTTTATCCATAATACCTTACCTACCACAATACCACCCAACCCCCTTGAACTTGCTACAACACACGAGTGCCCCAGTTCTTAAATTACAAAACAAAAAAAATTTTAAATAAATTTTTCCATCACTCGGTGCCGTACTCATAAATTCCATAAATCGCAATGGAAGATGATTCAGAAACAAGAAATTTGACTCCCACTGTCGACGATTTAATTTCTGATCAAGCTATTAATCAGACAGAGCTTGAGCGATTCATAAAAAATTATAAAAAACCACGAAAGACAGATTGAACGTAGGGCACATCACTCAGCGTAAACTTTTATTAAATTTACAGTGGCAAAATATAGAAAAAAGCCATCGCGTGTTGTTAAAGCTATACAGCAGCGAGCATAAAACATTAAATATTTCAAAGACGATGTCTACTGCTACTACTGCCAAGCCTGTGGATTAATGACTGATCAACGATTCCGCACCTTAGAATCTATTGGAGGCACAAAAAATATTACTCGCGAAAACATATTCAACAGTAAAGCAGGTGACATATACAAGCGTACATGCATTGCATTCAGCGGCTTCATGATATCAGGCGAATTTCCTCTGACACATAATTACATGGTTGCGTTCCCTGCCGGCTTTCACACATAGCCCGAAAATCTAAGTAACGTGTTCATGTGTTTGTGTGCTCATGCTTGTGTGTGCTATCTCGAATGCGGCAATGCAGAAAAAGTTGAAAGTAGCCCGACCTTTGCGTGGCATGCCCTCCATTCACGGAATATTCCGTTAGCTCGCATTTGAATACACACACTTCTATATTATCTGTCAACGAATGCAACGCATGTACGCTTGGATATGTCACCAGCTTCAACCAGAAAGCACCAAGATGCATTTAACCCAACCATGCCAAGTAACAAACCCTACATATTCAAGAGGATCTACGGTTAAGTGCCCTTGCAACAAATTTCACCTGTTTCGTGAATGCGTCTTAATTACACTCAATGTTGCAACTGTCTTGGGAATACACACACTACAAGTCACTGCCCAAAAACCTCCTCATGCCATAAATGCCAAAGGAAACACAACACTTTCCAACATCTTGATAATAAGATTAATGCCTCACCTCGAAACAATGCACTACAAACTGATGACTGACCAGTACGCTGCTCGCCACAGCTCTTATCAAGGTACAAAGCACTGAAGCTGGTACTGTCACGCTTAGAGCCTTGATAGATCAAGGATCACAAGTATCATTTATTAAAGAAAGAAGTGCTCAACTACTTAAATTAAAAAGAAAAACAACAGGTGTAGGAATCACCTGTATCGGAAATATCGAATTGGATGCCATTCGCGAAATTACCAACCTCAAAATTCGGAGCACATTTTAAAAATGATCCAAACATTGAACTTCAAGCCTTCGGTATTAAACAAATCACAGGAAATCTACCATCATATACAACTAATCCTCAAATGTGGACTCATCTTGAAGGTTTACAACTAGCCGATCCCTTCTACTTCAACGCAGCGGACATTAATATACTGCTAGGGGTAGATGCATATGTAAAAATTATAGAAAGCGGAGTTATCAAAAGAGCACCTAATAGTCTTATAGCCCAATGCACCTTCCTGGGTTGGATCCTTTGTGGACCAACTACTACTACGCGAGAAACTTGAACTTTCATAAGTCTAGTGTGCACGAATAAACCCACAATTGATGAATTGTTAAAGAAATTTTGGGAAATTGAAGAAATTCTTAATAAACAACATCATACAAATGAAGAAGTAATGTGTGAAAACCTCATCCAAACCACTCATAAACGACTCTCAAGTGGAAGATATGAGCTGCACCTTCCATTTAAATCACATCCAGCCAAACCCGTATTAGGCGTAGGGACCTCGGTAGTCTAGATGTAAGGCGCCTGACTGCTATCCCCAGAGGTCCCGGGTTCGAATCCCGGCGGCGCAACGGTCCTTCGCCTTTCCCACCTAACTTTCCTTCTTTCTTCTTCCCTCTTTACATTCTTGATTCCCCTGTCATAGCCTGCCTTCCCTAGTCCGTCCCCGCTTCACCAAGTGCCATCGGTTGGTTGATGAGATTCAACTCGTTTCAGGAGGCATAACACTCCAGCGAGTTGTTCTCGACGCCCCGATGTCAGAGTCGCGAAATGGTTGCGAGTAGGTGGAATAAAATATCGCGGCTAAGTTGTGACAGTTACTTCCTTCTCTTCTCTCTATCTTCCGGCTAGAGCTTCTGTTCGACATTCACTCTGTACGAAAAAATAGATTGTCGACAGTACAAAGGGACTTTCCCTAAGCCTCTAGTCTGTCACATAAAAAGAAAAGGCGGGTCTCGAGCAATTGCTCTGAAAAGATTTCTCAGTGTAGAAAAGAAACTTCTCAGAAACCCAACATTAAAAGTAGAGTACAAAAAGTTTATGGAGGAGTATATTAACCTAGGACATATGGAGATCGTCGATGAAGATGATTCAGTCGATTACATGCCCAGCGTTTTACCTCACCACAGTGTAGTAAAAGAAGACAGCACTACTACTAAGACTACGAACTACACCTCTCTTAAGCATAGCGCCCAATGATACCGTCAACATCACCATCAAAATTTTCCAGTAACGTCAGGACGGACATGTTCGCCCAATGAATCCATCACAGCCGGTAGAAATTTGCAACGCAAATCATTTTTAATTATTTTATTTACACATTGTACAAAAAAGTTTTGACAAATGAAATACTTGGAAATTTCAATAAAAAGTTGGAAGTTTTCCTGTTGTCAAATTCAATTATTGGAACGTACAGTGGAAAATTGGAAGTATTCCTTTGCCGCCACTATCAAAAATAGAATCAAATCTATTTTTTCGTCATGAGATGGTGACGTTGCCATTGGGCGAAGTTGTATGAGATTACTTTGAATTTATTTTCACATTTTTGACGGTGGCGGATGTCGTGGGCGTTGACGGTATCATTGGGCGCTAAGCTTTAATGACCACATGATTGCCGGACCAACCATACAAGATTACCTAGCCGATATACTACTACGCTTTCGAATCCACAAATACGGCTTCACCGCCGATATCGAAAAAATCCTCAGGGATTTTTATGTTTGTGATCTTATGTCTGGAGCATACACTGAGGACGAGGCCATAAATGTGCAACAAAAATTGCGGCACGTTTTGAAGAAAGGAAGATTTCATCTTCGTAAGTGGACGAGCAACTCAAATGCCATTTTGGATGGTGTTCCTAATGAAGATCGTGAAATAAAGACCAACATTGAACTTAATATAAATAACACGATAAAAACATTAGGGATACATTGGAACCCGTCAAGCGATTGTTTTCAATTTAAAATTAAGCCACTAACGAATGAGCCCAAGACAAAAAGAGACCTGCTTTCAGAAATAGCAAGGCTATTTGATCCACTGGGATGGTTGGCACCCATCGTAGTAACCACGAAAATCATGATGCAGCAGCTGTGGCTGATAAAGACAGAATGGGACCAGCAATTACCCAATACAATAGCACGCCAGTGGCAAGAATTCCGCACAGACTTGCCACTAATAGAGAAAATAAATATATCGCGATAGTTATACATCAAGCCAGATGGCGAATTCCAAATACACGGATTCTGTGACGCATCAGTCCAAGCGTACGCAGCAATTCTATACATACGCACACCTCATTGTAATGATTATAAAACAAAACTGTATCGCCACATAAGGAGTATAGAGGATTGCAAACTTCTGCAAGCCGATCTAAACACCTTCTATTCTTGGTGTTCCAACAACAACCTTGTGCTTAATATTAGTAAATGCGAGATCATGACTTTTTGTAGGAAACGTGGTGTTATAACGTATGACTATACTTTCCTTGACAACAAGGTCTCCCGTACTGAATCTGTAATCGATCTTGGGGTTAGGTTAGAAAGTAAGTTGGATTTCTCCACCCACATCAATTATATCTCCTCCAAGGGCAATTCAGTCCTGGGATTTATAAAAAGATGGTCCAAAGAGTTCAACAACCCCCTCGTCACTAAACACCTGTACGTATCTTTGGTTAGGCCTTTGCTTGACTACGCTTCCCAGGTATGGTCTCCTTACTACTCCTCCCATGTTAGTAGAATCGAATCGGTTCAAAGGAAGTTCGTCCGGTTTGCACTCAGCCACCTCCCGTGGGATGACCCACTCGCTCTTCCGCCTTATGAGAACAGACTTAAATTGCTCAACTTAAGCTCCCTCCATAAGCGCCGTGAGGTCGCTGACGTTATATTCGTTCATCGACTGATGAATGACAAGGTGGACTCTGGTTTCTTAAGAAACCGCGCGACATTTAGAGTGAATAACTACAACCTGAGAGGTGAACCTCTCTTGCACATTAATTCCTCTGACACCAATTATGGCATGTTCGAACCCGTTAATCGCATGCTTATAAATACTAACAACAATAGGAGTGTGTTTAGCTTGCTAACCAGTGAAGTTGTCCTTAAAAGGACACTTCTCAATGTGGCGTGACTCTCTGCGTGCCTCACTCCCTTATTAGTTTTGCATGCTTCTCTGTTTAATGTTTTTGAACTTTTATGTTTTTAATATTTTATGTTTGCATGTCTCAGCTGAGCCACGGCAGTGGTAAAATTTCCCAGCCCTGCTGGGAAGTGCGCCTTCTGCGTTAGAAGAGAAACTCTATATATGTATGTATATATACATATATATATATTTATATATATGTGTGTATGTGTATGTATATATAGATTTTCATGCTTAACTGAAAAGTGCGCCTTCTGTGCTAGAAGGGTTAACTCTATACAACATTAATGCTGGCCAAAACAAGAGTCGCTCCTACTAAGCAACTAAGCTTACCCCGTGAACTGTGTGCTGCATCCCTCCTCGCGAAACTGGTAAAACAAGTTCTTTGTAAAATTCTAATAAAACCAACCACCGTCTATCTATGGAGTGATTCTACCATAACCCTCTCTTGGATCCAAGGGCATCCATCAAAATGGACATCTTTTGTAGGCAACCGTGTAAGTGCTATTCAAACTGACACCGATGGATGTTTTTGGAGATACGTTCCTACTAAGGACAGACAACCCAGCGGACTGTCCAAGCAGAGGAGTGAAGCCTGCACAGTTAAAGGATCATAAAATCTGGTGGAACGGTCCGTTCTGGCTTAAGGAAGAACCTGACAAATGGCCTGAAAACACAATAAAGGACACCAAACTAGAGACCAAAAAACTCAGAGTTCATGGAGCCAGGAGCTCCATACACTGATAAAAAAATTCTTAGCTTAAGAGACTTTTTCTTGAACCAAGCAAATGTTTTGGATATAATGAAAACAAAATTGTCTTCGGATAAGCAATACTCATAGTCTTGGTTTTATTGTCTTGGATGAGAAGACAAAAGTTGACTAGAAGTAAGATAAAAACAAAAGTTGATTAGAAGTAAGAAATTAAAAAATCTTATTTCGTAAAAGACATATCTTGGCCGAAAAGTATAAGTATTGAGCGAAGAAATACAATTGCTTGGCTCAAGAATTTCTAGTGTCTTACTCTGAGACAGCATTCTCATGTTAAGACTGAAAAATGTTTCTACTCAAGACATCGAAACGAAGACTATGGAATTTGTGGAATCAAGACAATTTTTCTACCAGTGTACAGACCTCAGAAGATGAGACCAAAAACCTCCTGACTAGGTTTTCCATATGGAGGAACTACTGAGAATAATAGCACTATGTACCCGATTTTATAATAACTGTGGGGAAACCACAACAGAAAACTACAGCATATGTAAGAAATGAAGAAATAAGAGCAGCTATATGCCAAGTGATCAAGCTAGCTCAAATTCAAGCATTTCCTGACGAAATTCATGCATTGCCTAACATGCTCCCATTAGACAAGAAGAGTATCATCCAGAAACTAAATCCATTCCTACATTATACGACAATCAGAACATTATAAGAGTAGGCGGGCGACTAAAAATTTCAGATGTACCGTACACTGAGAAACAGCGTCAGGACATGTTACGAACCTCATCATAGACGATGCACATAAGTTATCGCTACATGGAGGTGTATAATTGACACTTGAAGATGTGTGCGGCAAAATATCCATAAATGCCTTACCTGCTGGAGATATAAGGCAACAGCACCGCAACAGATAATGGGAAATCTACCAGAAACTAGAGTGACCAGAAGTAGACCATTTCAAAATGTAGGTACAGATTTTTGTGGTCCAATCGTAATCAAAGAATCAAAATGCCGGGGAAGAGTAAAGACATCCAAGGGTTACATATCTGTATTTATATGCCTATGTGTTGTAACCCTAACTGTTCTGTAAATTACAACACAACCTTTTTTTGGTTAAAGCAATTCAACTTTTATTTCACTGATGTACAAAATATTAATGACTTAAAACTACTTGATGACACATCGATTATGAAAGCTCGCACTCTCCACACACAGCCCCTTCGTTGCCGTCCGGGTGTTACCAACCCAACATCTCCCCTTTTTTGAAAGGTGGGTGCTTTGGGTTAAGGTGAGTTGAGTTCATAGTCTTGCAGATAACTTGGTGGTTTCCTAATCTTGGTTGAAGTTGAACATCCTTGACTACCAGCTATATGATCTTCAGGACTGTTTTGTAATCTTGACTGCGAGGACTGAGCCGTATTGTTTAAATTTGATAGTGATGCTTCATCTTCACCTTCAATATGCGCGAATGCGTTCCACAAGGAGTTGTTATTTCCAGCTGGTTCCTGACAGTGTCGTTCACGTAGATGATTAACATGTGTTCTGATGCATTTACCGTCTGTAAGTGCAACATTGTACATAACATTACCAATTCTCTCGATGATTGACCCCGGTGACCAGTGTGTTGCGTTCCTAGTGTGTATTCTGGCGAAAACTAAGTCATTCGGCTTAAAATACCTCTTTTTTGCTCCATGTTTCATGTTAAATTGTCTGTTCTGTTTATGATTTATTTCCATGTGGACATTTCTTGTAGGTTTTAATATGTCTAATTCTGTTCTAATCTGCTTCCCCATGAGTAGTTCAGAAGGTGATTTATTCTCATGGTTTGTTCGATTCGGTGTTACCCTGTATTTTTGGAGGAATAACGTTAAATTTTCTCCAAGTGTTCCCTCTCCTTCCAGTTTCTTTAAAGATCTTTTAAATGTGTCGACAAACCGTTCTACCTGGCCATTTGACCTAGGATGGTATGGACTTGTGCGGATGTGTTCCACCCCATTGATCTTGCAAAATGTGCTAAATATGGAAGAGGTAAATTGAGATCCATTATCTGAGACCATCTCTACAGGTTACCGAAATCTCGAGAATATGTCCCTTAAAATGTTAATGGTTTGCGAGGATGTTGTTGATTTTGTTGGAATAACTTCGAGCCATTTTGAATAAGCATCCACTATTAACAAGAAATAATGTCCGAATTTTGGACCGGCGTAATCAACGTGTACTCGGTACCATGGCTCTTTAGGGATCGGCCACGACTCTAATACGGATTTTGTTGGTGCTTTAGCTGCATGTGCACATTTTGAACATTGTCGAACCAATTCCTCAACTTGACCATCGATGCACGGCCAATATACATAACTTCTAATTAGTGCCTTCATTCTGCTGATGCCTGGATGATGCTTATGGAATTGTTTTAGAACAGTGCTTTGAAATTTCTTAGGAATAACAATTCTTTCGCCAAAAAAAGACAATCGTCTATTATTGTTAGTGATTCTTTGCGAAAATGAAATTGCTGCAGATCTATATCTTTTGATTTGTCATAGTTTATCCAATTGTTTGACACATGTTTTATTGCTTTCTGCAAGATACGGTCTCGACCAGTTTCTACTTTGATCATGTTGAAAGTGATTGGTAAGGCTTGGACCGAATAATTTACAGTTTGTTTTTCTGCTTCTACTGATGCAATTACAATATCTTCATTTGATGTCGTGTTTTGCTGAATTAATCGTGAGAGCATATCTGCATAACCAAAGGAATTTGTTGATATGAACTCTATTTCGAAATCGTAACCCATTAGTATTACTGCCCATCTTTGAAGTCTGTTTGCAGAGTGTGCTGGGACGCCTTTTTTTCCTCCGAATATTGCGAGTAGTGGCTTGTGATCTGTTTGCAATTTGAATCTGCGGCCATATATCATTTTGTGGAACTTTTTCACTGCAAACGTTAAGGCTAGTGCCTCCTTCTCTATCTGAGCACAGATAAGTAAATACAGATGCCCAGTCGAATAGGCGAAACGTGTTCCATGTTGCCGAAAGCGATTGATGCAAGCAAAATATTGAAATGTTGCAGCCATGTAGCTGGCTAGAGCATGGCAACTTTTGGTCGAGCTCCAGCGACAGAAAGCAGCGTGAAATTCTATGGTGTGCGAAGCAAAATAGCTACAAGGAGTGGGGGGATTGGTTTCAATGTTGCAAGGCAGACATTAGTCTCAACATCCATTGAATTTTGTTTGACTACGTCACCCAGCTAGCACAGATTTAAATTTGTAACAAATTTATGTTACAATTATGTCGAAATCCAGTTTGTTTAAACAAATGTAGTCACATGTAAATTGTATTATTGCTTCGAATTAGCAATTTGCAACAAATCATCGGGTTCAGTTACACTACAGTTTTAACTTTGTTACGGGAAAATGCACTTGTTGTTAAATGGTTCCATAAAAGTTGCAAAAAAATATGTAATATTTAAATTAAATTAAAGTTATTAAAACATTTCCTTTTGTAGCACATTTCAAAATTGTTATTATATTGTAACTGTCACAAATAGAGTAACTAGTTAACAACCTTAAAGTGACTTAGTTGTTATAAGTTTTTATCAAGTCAGTGCTACATTTTAAATGTTCAAAACGCTGCAGGGAGGTTTTTGTTCAGATGCAAGGACTTGGAAAAATAGCTGTCAAAAGGCTTCATATTCGCCATATTTTTCATGATTCTCTCTTTTTTCTACACTATGCAGTTTTATTTAAAGAAACCAATGTTATTTTATATTGTATTTTATATTTCTTATAGCCATTTTTTAGCGCAAAATGACACTAGGAACTTAAAAAAATGAAGTTAGCTGTAGTTTTCAGATTGCCATGCTGATAAAAAAAATCGAAGTTTTCTCTATTTTCCCAATTATTTTCTAAATTTTCTGTTTTTGAGTGGCGCGTGAATATTCCAGAGGTAAAATACCCATATTCATCAACAAAATGGCATCCGCTTTATAATTTTGGAGTAAAATTCCGCAATTTGTCAATTTTAAAGTACGTAATGAGTAATTTGTCTTTTTATTTCATTCCATTATGACTTTTGAAACACATTTAAAACTGCGCTGTGCTTTGTTGTTAAAAATATGTATATGTATAATATAAAGAATTATAACTTTTCCGGATGTTCAAAATGTTTCATCTTGTTGTATGCAACTTTAGTTTGTGGCAACAACACATTTAAAACATAGCCACAGCACATTTTTCGCCTCGTTGCGACCAAAGTTGTTACAAAATAAACAATAAAGATCTGCTTTTTCAGTCGCAATGGAGCTACAGTCGCACTACATATCTTATCTTGCGACTCTTTTACATGTTAGATTAACTCCATTGCTACTCGTTTGTGCTAGCTGGGCACTTTATGTCTTCTGTCCCTGTGGCGGTTTCCAGGAAATGGATAATTGCGCTCCCTGGTCGATTCGCTCGTCTCATGCCGAATGGTGGAATCGCAGAATAGTTCATTGTTTGGACTGAGATACGATAGCAATAGTGAAAATATTGGTGAGATCTTTCTTATTTATTTTTTTATATTATTATTATTAATATTATATAACTTATAATTAATTTTGAAAAAATTGGGGATTTGATTTTCGGTTTTGCCTTTTAGTATTGCAATTATATTGTATTGCGAATTAAATTGTTTAATTTCCATTGCAACGATTTAAAGTTATGGCCAAACTGTGGAATATTAAGTGTTGCATTGTCAGTTGTCACAGGCAACTGTTAAAAATTGTCCAAACAGGCGTTTTTTTAGTTTCCCGAAGCATGATCCTGAACGATTCGAAAAGTGGGTTAATGCTTCGGAAGAATCGGTATCTAATATAAGAGGGAAAAAGAAGCCTTATATCTGCAATATCCATTTTGCAGATATTTACATGGGTATAAAGTATCTAAAAAAAGATGCGGTTCCAACGCTATTTTTATCTTTCGTGCCAGAGCATCGAGCGGCTAATCCTAGGATGTATGGCAATAAAATTCAAAGTAATAATAATTTAAATCTTCATGATTTAAATACATATTCACGTTGCCTATCATTGGATCAAAGTGAAACAATAGAGGCACTTTGTGGAAAATGCAAAATTTATTTGCATAATATTCAAAGGCTTAGTGAAAAAATTAAAACTCTTAAAAAACAAAATTTGTCATTGAACCAATCGAAAAAATCTTTACAACGGGGTAAAAGGGTTTTACATTTAAAATTGGAAAAATATCAAAAGTATATGAAGGCTGATATCGTTTCTACTATTGATGCTATACCTAATGTAAATGATAATTCAAAAATATTTTCGAAAATGATTCTGATGCCGAGAATTTATACAGAAGAAGAAAAGAATATTTCTCAATACATATATTACAGATCCTCTTCAGGATATCAATTTTTGCGAAATGTTCTTCATTTCCATTTGCCATGTGAGAGCTCGTTACAAAGTTGGATAACTTTGAAAAGTCTCTCTCCTGGGATTAATAATGGTGTTCTAGAGCAAATAAGAAAACAAGTGGATAGCTTAAAACCAAAAGATAAAGAAATTATATTGATATTTGATGAAATGGCTATCCAAGAAAATCTTGCATATAAACAAATAACTGATGTAGTTGAAGGTTTTGAAGATTTTGGAAATGGTGAACGATCAGTCCATTTAGCGAATAGTGTTTTAGTTTTCATGATACGAAGCATTTGTGGGAATTTTAAGCACGTGCTACATTATGTCGCTTGCGCTTCTTCAATGAAGAGCGAAAATTCAAAAAACGAGTTAAATAAATATTTGGAAATTTGCACTCGTCTTGATTTAAATGTTCGTGGCATAACATGTGATCAAGGGCCTTTAAATCGAAAGTTATATAAATGTTTAGGAGTTCATTGTGACAAACCATATTTTCATTATAATGAAAAAAAAAACAAGGAGGTGTCAAGGGACACCCGGATGGAACGAAGTTCTTTTCGATTAATTAGTGAAGGAATTGTAATAAAAATTTTGTTTTTAAGTTATAATACTATTTTTTTTAATATTAATAAATATAATGTAATATAAACTTAATCAGTAAGCCCAATTTTATTAATAATTGGCTTGTGGTAACTGAAGTAGGAAACATATGTTTGGGATTCTATTTTATTTAAATGTCTTGAAAAAACGGCATCAATGGTAGTATTATATTTTGTTGTTGATTCTGCTGGATTATTGTTTATTCTTAAATCAAATTCTTCCTCTAGAAACTGTAGTAATGGTTTAGATTTTTCATTACTGAAGTTGATGTTAAAATCACCGGCCATAATAAGTGGAACTTTATCTAAATTTTTGTTGTATCTGCTAAGCGTTCGAGATACATCTCTAGAATACTCTAGCAGTGCTCAATGAATGAACTCCTGAATATCTATTAATTTGTTATTTGGTGAGACATATATGACTGCCATGATTAAGGTAACGTCGTTTTCCATTACACACTCTGCTGCACATAAATCTGCAACACTTGTACTTGCAACAAAAGCAACAAAAACAAAAAAAACAAAAAAAACAACAAAAACAACAAAAGCGACAAAAACAACAAAAAACATCAAAAACATCAAAAACAACAACAACAACAACAAAAACATCAAAAACAACAAAAACAACAAAAATAACAAAAACAGCAAAAACAACAAAAATAACAAAAACAACAAAAATAACAAAAATAACAAAAACAACAAAAACAACAAAAACAAAAAAGCAACAAAAACAACAAAAACAACAAAAACAACAAAAACAACAGAAACAACAGAAACAACAAAAACATCAAAACAACAAAAACAACAAAAATAACAAAAACAACAAAAATAACAAAAATAACAAAAACAACAAAAATAACAAAAACAACAAAAACAACAAAAACGACAAAAGCAACAAAAGCAACAAAAACAACAAAAACAACAAAAGTAACAAAAACAACAAAAACAACAGAAATAACAAAAACAACAAAACAACAAAACAACAAAAACAGCAAAAAACAAAAAAAAACGACAAAAGCAACAAAAACAACAAAAACAACAGAAACAACAAAAACAGCAAAAACAATAAAAACAACAAAACAACAAAAACAACAAAAATAACAAAAACAACAAAAGCAACAAAGGCAACAAAGGCAACAAAAACAACAAAAACAACAAAAACAGCAAAAACAACTAAAATAACAAAAACAACAAAAATAACAAAAACAACAAAAAAAACAAAAAAAACAAAAACAACGAAAACAACAAAAACAACAAAAACAACAGAAACAACAAAAATAACAAAACAAAAACAACCTGTATACACTCAAAAAAATAATCGTCGCGACACCACACTGTACAATGCGACATAGAAAGACGAAACGAAAATAACTGGCTTGCTTTCTATGAGAGAGAGAGAGAAACAGACAGGGAAACATGCGCACGCTGCACGGCACAACTATACCAAAAAGTGTCGTTACAACTTTTGGTCTTAATTTTTTCCGTCTAGCCCCCTTTCGCAACGCGCGATAAGGAACTTCGTTCCAAAATTTTTCACGATATATGACGTTCCCCATTTGTTTAAAACATTCCGAAACCGATTGATAATAAGCGATATCACAACCAGTGATGGTGTCATTAGTTGGAATGTTTTAAGATTTGTATATAAACTTGAAAAGGCAAACGCAACAAAGGTATTCCCAAATATAACTTTTGCTCATATAAATCCGACAGAGTTTCAAAAAATGAGCGTTAAGTTAGCTGTGCAAATAATAAGTCATAGTGTGTCAGCTGGTATTTTAAGTATACTAGCTTTAAACAAATTTCCACAAGAATTAGAAGAAAAGGCAAGAGCTACCGCCATTTGCTTTAAAAAAATGAATAAGCTCTTCGATATATTAATTGGAAATCCGCCACTCAATCAGACTTCAGAAAATTTTAAATTTTTACATGAGATCATCCCATCATCTGTAGTGTATAATTTCAAGATTGGCTTTCAGTTGCTTTACTTTTGTGTTAGTTGACTTAGTCAAGTGGCAGTGTATTTAAGAATAGCCAACTAAAGCGGCCCATACACGGTCACGCATGTTGTCCAACATGAGTTTGAGGCATGAGGATTTGACCGTCTATAGGCCTGTTTGACGGTTTAACACGACGTTTGACAAGCCGTTTGATGAAAATCAAAACCGATTTGATTTTTTGAGGCGTTGAAGCTACGCTCAAATGAAGAAGGACAACATGTTTGACAAGTGAGTGGAGAAAAAGGTTTTTGTTTGACAAACCCCGTTGGACAATATGTTTGTCGTGTATGGGCCGCTTAACGCTACATCCGAACGGCTCTTTTCAAAAGCTGGATCCACTTCTTCAAAAACAAGATATAGATTAAGTTCAAAGCGTCCCCACATTTCCGTGTCCGCATCACGTCAAATTATTTGAGTTTAGTTCTTACGTAGACACGGTGCGGGCAGACACCACCGGGTTCCAGCTAGTATTAAATAAAATAATTGCAAATCCATTTTTGTTCAGTTTGTTAACGCAGATGACATCAAATTGTACCGTCACATAAAGAGTATCGAGGATGGCAAACTTTTGCAAGTTGACCCTGACATCTTTTACTTTTGGTGCGCTAACAACAAACTGGTTCTTAATATTAGTAAATGTGAAGTCATGACATTTAGTAGGAGACGCGATCCTATTACGTTTAACTACACTTTCCTTAATGAAGGTGTCCCCCGTGTAAATTTTGTCAAAGATCTCGGGATTAGATTTGATAGTAAGCTGGATTTTTCCACTCACATCAACTATATCTCTTCCAGAGGTAGTTTAGTCATGGGGTTTATTAATTATTATTAAGGTGGTCCAAATAATTTTACAAGCCCTTGATCACTAAACACTTATACATTTCTCTTGTCAGACCATTACTCGAAGGTGCGTCCCAAGTTTGGTCTCCTCCCTACAATTCCCATGTTAGAGCTATTGAATCGGTTCAACGGAGGTTCGTTCGATTCGCACTAAATCAACTTCCTTGGGAAAACCCATTAGTTCTTCCATTTTAAGAATCCCGGCTTAAGTTACTCAACTTATGCTCTCTTCACAAGCGTTGTGAGGTGGGCCGATGTTGCATTTGTTCATCAGCTCCTTAATGGAAAAGTCGACTTAGGTTTTCCAGGTCGCCGTGCGTTATTTAGAGAGAGTCGTTGTAATCTGAGAGTACCACCTCTTTCACAAATCAACTCCTCTAACACGAATTATGGTAGATCTAAACCTGTAAATCGCATGTTCATTAACGTGAGCCAAAACATTAATACCTTTAGCGTGAACATTAGTAAGGATGTCTTTAAAAGGAATTTTTTAATCTCACGTGACCGCTTGCGTTTCTTGTCATTTTCGTGGGTTACATTTTATAATTTTATAATTGCATGCTTAGTTAAGTTGTATTCTTAGCTGAGTTGGTTAATTTTTCTTGGCCCAGCTGAAAAGTGCGGCTTCTGTGTTAGAAGGGTTTACTCTATAAATATTATTATTATTATAATCGCTAGTTTAAAAGTAACTCTGAAGAAAAACAACTAACCATAACTTTCTCTGAATTATGAATTATCTTAAAAAATAAAAACAATTTCCAGGTGCTCTACCTGGCTCAGTGCTCTAATTATCAGGCAGGGTAAACGAAACAAGGGAAGTCTCTTTGGTGTCAATCGCGCAGAGCTGGCTTACATTTTTTTTCTGGTTCTTCTTATCAAAAAAAGCTAAAAATGCATATCACAACCCCTACCTTGTTGATATTTTTTTTATACCGATTTTTTTATTGTTTACTTTTATAGTACTGTCGTCAGTCCAACATCCGAATGCAGACCTCTAACTAAATGTTAACTCGCCAAACTTTTCTTAAAAAAAAAAATAGTTTTTAGTGAGTAGAATATGTTATAAAAAAGTTTGCGAAAATGGGTTGTACGCTTCCCTACAACCCCCTAAAAACAGAAAATTTTGTTTTTGGCTAATATCTCTTAAACGGAAAGTATTTACAAAGTTTGTAGATCATG
The DNA here is from genome assembly GCA_949987705.1 of Thereva unica. Taxonomy (NCBI): domain Eukaryota; kingdom Metazoa; phylum Arthropoda; class Insecta; order Diptera; family Therevidae; genus Thereva; species Thereva unica. Next base: position 121,894,407 of record OX465281.1, on the reverse strand, counting down.
CGATTAAAATGATATTATATACATTTTCCGGTACGAATTGCCGTTCAAGAGATATCGCGGTTTTAAAGATTTAAAATATTCATATCCCCTAATTCGCAACTTGTATAGGTCATCATACGTTCAATAAATCCTCTGTATAAAAAAAATATCAACAAGGTAGGGGTTGTGATATGCATGTTTAGCTTTGTTTTGATAAGAAGAACCGGAAAAAATTGTAAGCCAACTCTGCGCGTTTGACACCAAAGAGACTTCCCTTAACTTAACAATTTAAAAAAAATGTTACTGAAAGCTTAAAAATAAATCTTTTTTGCTATCGCTACATTGACGAAAACGAAAATTCCACCAATTTTCAAAATAAATTTAAACCAATTTTACAATTTTCATGGAAATAAGGGCATATACAATTTTACTATTTCTCCCTTTGCTTTTGCTTGCTTTAGCGCAAAACGAGCAGTAGAGCCCACTTGCTTGTATTCATGTTACGGGTATAGCCTGGGTACGCAACATTGAAACGCCCCACCCCACATTCCTCGTAGCTATTTTGTATCACACACTGCAGAATTTGCCGCTGCTGTCGGTTGCCAGAACTTGACCAAAAGTTGCTATGCTCTAGCCAGCTACATGGCTGCAACATTTCTTTGCAACACAAAATTTAGCTGGCTAGAAGAGGGAAAAGCTGGCTAGCGAAACTATTGATTTGAGACATGATTTTATACAGCGACTGGGCATCTGTATTTACTTATCTGTGATCTGAGAGTATACCTTTTCTGCTTGTTGTAGCGCCCTTGAAGCATGGTATACTGCTTTGACTGTACCATCTGGAAATCTGTGCATTATGACAGCTCCGAGTCCGTAATTATTAGCGTCTGCTGCTGCTATGATTTCTTTAGTTGGGTCGTAATGTGTGAGCAATAGATCTGAAGTGATGACCCTTTTCAATTCTTCGAAACTGTTTTGTTGAGCTGTTGTCCAATGCCATTGTTCGTCTTTTCTTAGTAGTATGTCTAATGGTCCTCGTATTTTATTCATGTGTGGAACGAACTTTGAATAAAAATTTACAGCACCTAGAAATGCTCTTAATTCTGTTAAATTTTCAGGTTCTTGCATACTGTTTATTGCTTCGGTGCGTTCTGGGTCGGCTCTGATACCATGTTTGTTTACAATCACTCCTAAGTATTTTATTTCAGGCATAGCAAAGTGGCATTTTTCTAGTTTGATATGTAGACCTGCGTCTGAAATTCTTTCTAAAATCTTAATTAAATTTTGATCATGCTCTTCTTTAGTGGAACCTTTGATAAAAAGATCGTCGATATAACAGACTACACCGTCTACGCCTAATATTATCTGATCCATGATTTGTTGAAATTGCGTTGGAGCTACCTTTACTCCAAATGGAAGTCTGTTGTAACTAAACAAACCCATGTGAGTGTTTATTGTTAATAATTGTTTACCTACTTCATCGACTTCGATTTGTAAGAAAGCATCTGAAAGATCTATTTTACTTATGAAAACAGCGTTCGCCATTTCAGCAAAAATATCGTCTGGGTTTGGAAGGGGATATTGATGTGCATCCAACATGCTGTTTAACCCCGTGGAATAATCACCACAAATTCTTATCCTTCCATTTGCTTTTCTCACTACGACAATGGGCGCAGCCCATTGGGAGTACGTTACTGGGGTTATAACGCCATTATTAACTAACCTCTCCAGTTCTTGTTCAACTGTTTCCCTCATAGCGTATGCAACTGGTCTGCTTGCTTTGAAAACTGGTATAGCATTTTTTTTCAATTGCAATTTCACGTTACCATGTTTATAACAGCCTAAAGGTTCAGCTATAATATTGTTAAACTTTTCTTTTATAATTTCGCAGTAATTTTCGTGCGTCTTTGTAGTAGTCAGACTAATTTCATTGCAGATTTGGCTTATAGGTGTGTCCCACAATTTGAATGTTTCTATGAGATCGTTTCCAAATATATTTAATCCCTCTGTTGTCGATACTGCACATGTTTCCCTATGTGTTTGATCTTGAAATTTAAATGTAGCGTCAAATTCACATAAGAATTTTAGTTTGTCCCCTGTTGCCCCTTTTGCTTCTGTTGGACCAGGTCTTGTTTTGACATTTCCCATTTTATCATAAATGCTAGGAGAAATTGTTAGATCAGCAGCAGGATCAAATTGTAACTTAGCTTCTACACCATTAATTGTTACAGTAATAAATTTCCTTCTCTTATGGACATCAACCTTGTTGACAAATACTGCTGAGACTTGTTTCTGATGCTTGTTGCCACTGTTGTTGTTATTGACATGCGTACTATAACTCTTGTTTTTAATATATTTGTTATTGTTAACAGTATTATTAAAATTTTTATTAGATCTATCCTTCATTGATGCTGGAGTATTGCAGTAGCCTTCTTTATGTCCAACAATATGACACATTTTGCATTTATTGCTTTTATAACCACAATTATCCTTAAAGTGCATCGCACCACACGACCAGCAAGGTGTTTTGGGCTTATTGGTGTTGTTAATTGATTTATGATCTCTTGTGTAATTGCTTTTGAATTTATTACGCTGCGATGATACCTTGTTTATTTCTAGTTTTGGATTTTCAACCGTATACACTCGTTTGACAATGTTTCCAGTGTAATATTTTTATCAGAATCCATTTTCGATAGTAATTTTGTTCTGATATCAATGTCCTTTGTTGATTTCATTCCGATTATGAATATCAAACATTTAAATTGCTCTGCTGTGATCTGGTTCTGCTTGAAATCTTCACATCGTTTGTTTACATTTGCTGTGTATGTAACAAAGTCACTATCATCACTTTTTTCTGTGAGCAAACATTGGTAGCGTGCATTGAATAGAGATTTATGTTTGCCGAAAAGTTTTGTTAGTCGCTCTACATTTTCTTCAAATGAGAATTCATTAGCCTTTTTGGGCAAAATATAATGTACATACTTGTCATGTTCCGATGTACCTAATTTTCTTAAAAGCAATCGCACTTTTTGCTTTTCATCGAGCTTTTGCGCGTCGATTTTAAAGAAATCTTCATAACGAGCGTACCATGCATCAAACGTGCAATTGTTTTCTGCATCGTAAAAAAAATCTGACATGCTCGTTGCTAATGATTCTAATGTAAATTCAATGCCTTGATTTTGTACTGGATTTCTGTTGTCTTTTATTACTTCGCACAATTCTTTTAGGATATTCATATTTTGTTCTTCCTGTTGTGCTTGCAGATTTTGCTGTTGTTGCAATTGGCGTAAGATGGCTGACAATTCCCCGTCCATGTTTCAGGTTATGCTGCTTTGAAAATGAATAAATTACTCACGTATATTGTTGATATTGATCACAATCGCAATTTTTCTTAATTTTCCAAATCCTCGTCGCCACTTATGTTGTAACCCTAACTGTTCTGTAAATTACAACACAACCTTTTTTTGGTTAAAGCAATTCAACTTTTATTTCACTGATGTACAAAATATTAATGACTTAAAACTACTTGATGACACATCGATTATGAAACCTCGCACTCTCCACACACAGCCCCTTCGTTGACGTCCGGATGTTACCAACCCAACACTATGCACAAAGGCCATTCACCTCGAAGCCGTCAGAGAACTATCAACGGACGCATTTTTGGCAGCATTCAGAAGATTCGTAGCCAGACGAGGACTAAGCACCCACATGTTTCGTGATTGCCGCACTAACTTTATCGGTGAAACCGTCAGCTTGGTCCAATCAACCTACAACGAGAATGGGGCTTGACAGAAGAAACCTATGGTATAATAGAAGAAATGGGTGTCAATTGGCGTTTTATACATCCAGGTGCTCCACATTTCGGAGGGCTCTGGGAAAGTGGCGTTCGAGCCACAAAACACCCCCTAAAACGAATCATGACAGACTCGTTACTCACATTCGAAGAAATAACAACCTTGTTGGCCCAAATTGAAGCATGTTTGAACCTCCGACCATTTTGCCCGTTGTCGGATGACCCCGACGACACCGGAGCACTCACTCCAGGGCATTTCCTCATTGGCAGTGCTCTAATTGCTCCTCCAGAAGAAAATGTTTCTCTTAAGCACATCATCGGGATAAATCGTAATTGCACCAAAGCATCTGGAGAAAATGGCATAAGCCGTGTCCTTTTCTGCTTTTTTTTCCTTGTATTTACTCCCAACTACACCTGCCCTTAGAGAGGTGTAGATAACTAGAGTAAATACGCATCTAACATCCACTAGGGGAATATCGCCATTTGCAGTGTATTGTGAATTATTTTTCACTTACTAAAAAGCCGATAAATGGATTTTCATTGAATTGTGACGAACTGACAGTTTTCGGTGTTATAAAAAGAATCAAGAATTTTTATGTCCGGTTTTTTTAATTTTTATTTTTGTAATGGTAAGTTTTAAGTACCCATATTATATTTACAATAATTGAACGCGCTTTTATTTAAAGGAAAGTTCAAAACGTTACCCAAAACAAAACAAAATTGTGTTCCTTTTAAGTTTTACTCCGGAGTACTTAAGAGTAAAAACGGAACACGGCTATAGACTCCAACAACGACCTAAATGGCTGAAACCAAACCCTAATATAAGAGAAGGCAATCTAGTAATAATAAAGGATGAAAGACTCCCACCAACCTGCTGGGCGTTTGGCATAGTAATCGAAGTGCACCCTGGGTCAGACGGACTAGTGCGAGTAGATACGATCAAGTCAAGAAACTCTATACTTTAACGACCAATTTCAAAAATATGCTTACTACCAATCGAAGAAAACCGACAGCAAGTCCCAAATTCCTCCAATCACCCAAATAACTAAGAGAAAGAAAATAGGAAAATAGCTTTAGCACAAGTGAGAAACTCTAGATTGTACAAGGTATGAAATAAAAAAAAAATAAAAAAAAATAATCCCCAAAAGCCCAACAACCATTCAATAATTAACCATTACTACGATTACATGCCGGACTGAGGACTTGACTTGAACTTGAACTGACAGTTAAATGTTCTTGATTTGAAGTCGATCTGAGGTTACATGATTTTCAAGTCTACTTGAAGCCGACTTCAAGTATGCATGTAATCATAGTACATGTTTTACAACGTCATGAATCATATCCGCATCATATTGCTTATGGACCACTTCCCAATAACGGTGCACGGTATTATCGTTTACGACTGTGGCCACAACAACGTAAATATCTCTACACTATCATTAATTGAGGTCGAAGAGTACCATATAGAAAAACCATCAACAAAAGTAGAAATTGAAGAGATCCAATTACTCCAATTGAGCGAAGCTAAATATGTACATGCCTACCAATGTAAAGTAAGCATAGGCCTCGGTAGTCTAGGGGTAAGGCGCCTGACTACTATCCCCAGAGGTCCCGGGTTCGATTCCCGGCGGTACCACGGTCCTAGCCTTTCCCAATTTCCCGCCTACATAACTTTCCTTCTTTCTTCTTCCCTCTTTGCATTCCTCCTGTCATAGCCTTCACTAGTTCTCTTCCCCGCTCCACCAAGCGCATGTCATCGGTTGGTTGATGAGATTCAACTCGTTTCAGTAGGCATAACACTCCAGCGAGTTGTTCTCGATGCCCCGATGTCAGAGTCGCGAAATGGTTGGGAGTAGGTGAAATAAAAATACCGCAGCTAAGGTTGTGACAGTTCTTTCCTTCACTTCTCTCTCTATCTTCCGACTAGAGCTGCTGTTCGACATATCAAAAATAAATACATGGTCGACAGTACAAAAGGGCCTTCCCTAAGTCTCTAGTGTGTCACATAAAAAAAAATCCAGTCTGTATATACCTGTGACATGTTTAGTCCCATTTCGTTGGTACCGGGAAGATTATCAACCATCATCAGTGACACATCGAATAAAGAATATAATCACCCTACATCAAAAAGGAGAATTTAGATTAACTAATCACCGACTAATCGGGGAAATAAAACCCAATTCGTCATCAAGCTACTCGGAGGTGGTCGTGGAAGAAGTAGATGAAGACGGTGCATGTAGAGGACAACACGACACAACTAGCGGACATTCCTGGTCAAACTCTTTAGTTATACAAGCCATAACCATTACCGACAATGTTAGTACAGCTAGACTAGATGAGAACAAGATCACAATAAAAGGCAATATTGTGTGCCCCACTGACATATAATAATGGACTGCTCATCAGCAATTATTACCATACAAACCGATAGCACCAGTGAAAATAGTGTTTATTAATTTTTTTAAACAAAATATTTGTGTTGTTTTAATGTTTTAAGTACGTATTTAAAAAAATGTAAATTTCAAAAGTGATTCCGGTGATTTTACATGGAGTGAAAAAAGGTTTGTAGCCTATGGAACAAATTGGTGCCATGAAAAATTCCTCATGAACAGTCCATTCTATATGTCAGTGGTGTGCCTCTATCTCAATACGAAGTGCACCGATCTTGAAAACGAAATTACATTTTGGAAATTAGTGCCTGATGAACGATGTGAAGATTAGAAATACGAGAAATACGAAATACAAGTAATGTCCTTAGCCTACATAACAGCACCACCATAAATCCAACAGTCATATACTGTAAACACAGAAGACAACATCTTAGCATTGGATATAAGAAGAGAAATACCAATCTGTCAAGCTAGAGGATACCAAACGGAAAATCCCCGTCTATTTTTTGTACCAAAGGTAACAAATCAGTTCCAAGCAATGTACACATAAAAAAGACGAGCTATTACAAATATTGTTACAAGATATGGATGTTCTTAAACTAATCACACCGGGTGCAATTACCTAGTTTATAGCAGAAAAATTAAATCGATTTAACTCAAAGTTACATCCAAATTTCGAATTAGCGTATAAACGGGTATTAAATACATTCTTATAACTATTACTACGTTTCCATGACAGCTTGAGTACTCGAAGGCTTGAAAATCTCAAGAACTGGAGCGCGTATATGCTCTACCTACTTGACGCGGCATATTAGCTTGAAATGAGCTTGAGTTCTTTAGCTGTCATTTGAAGTTACTATTATATTTCTTCCTTTTATCGTGCTTTTATTTCTTCATTAATATTTTTGCCTCCTCATATTCCCACAAATTACCTTTATACCGGAGACAGACTTGTGGTATAGCAATTGAGATCGGGATATTGCAATATTGCCATATTGCAATATAAAAATTTGAAGACACATTTGCATCAGTATACTGAGTTGTTTTGGATGTCATTTATCTTTCAACTCATCAATCAAACAACAAACAACTAATGCTGTAAACATATTAAGGGCGAAAATAGTTTCCACAGCGACTGGCAAAAACGAATAGAACACACAGCTTTTCTATGAGTATGAAGGGTGCAGCACAATATGCAGACCACTCGACGACGAGGTCGCCGAGAGTGGCGACTCAATCAATCCAAGTTCTATTTCGTAGCCGTCGCCCCTCAAAATTGCCTGGGCGGTGTGACATGGGATTGTGTTGCTATTCTCGTATTTTCCTGTGCGCGTGTGTAGCATTCGGACGTCGAAGATGATTATTCTTGTGTGTGCTTTTTAATTTGTGTGCACCGTCGCCCTTAGTATGTTTACAGCATTACCTACTACCTATCTTTGATAGGTAGTGCTGCCAAAATTGAAGAATTAAAATTCTGTTCGAAATTATCATTTTGGGTTATGCCCAGACTATTCTTCGGTTTAAATCTAGGGTATACTGAGCTATACCACGAAGTTTTTCTCAATTAGGATATTGAGTTTCAATGTTGAGTATACTGAGTGTATACCGAGATTTTTTCTCAGTATATGGAGACACACCTGAAGTATATTGCATTATTGCTCATATTGTAATTACTATACCACAAGTGTGTCTCTGGTATTAGACACATTTACAAGTCTAAATTTCGCATTTTCGAGCACTCAAGCTTCCAAGCTCGGTTTACATGACAAGCACTCGAGCCGATCACAAAAATCTTTTTTAACGATTCCAGTCGAGCTGCTTGCGTTTACATTTGTACTTGAAGTACGCTACAAGTAACCTTCAAGCTGTCATGGAGACGCACTATATGGCTTAAACCGAAATATTTCGGTTTAAGCCATAATTCGAATTACCTCATTTATAGGGTAAAAAATTTTGGATGGTCCATAATTCGAATTATTTTGGAGTAGCTATAAACTATGTAAATGAAACCGTGCAACTTAATATATGGACTACCCTCAGTGAAGTTGGAAAAATATATCTAATTGTGATTGGAATATGCAGTATTATAAAAGGAATTAAATTCATGTGCGACACTATCATAAACGGCCGCGGACTTGTTCCGGTCCTTAAAAACCGCGCCGACACTAAATCAAAAAAGCAGAATAAAACTGTTGAAAAAAAAGCATGAAAAATTAAAACTAAAAAAAAGTGCACCAAAAAACACTAAAAAAACAGCGACAAAAAAAACCGAGCGCAGTCTAACGCGAAGGCCCATCACCCTTCAATAGACCCAACGACCCACCGGACCGACAAACGGCACAAGTACGTACCTTTGCTCCCTACCCTCTCTCGCATCTCGGTCCTGCAGGTGCCACGGCTAAAATTTGAAACAAATTTTATTGACTCTGATGGTTGCCGCAAATGTAATGCCGGATAATATCCCTGAGAGCGTGGCGATTGAGCCCGCGCAACCGAAGTCCCGTTACAAGTCAAGCTTTGGTATTGACTTTTGTAACATTCGTGGACTTCATGCGAATTTCTCTTTTGTTGAGCGCCACTTATCGAATTATAAACCCCCAATCTTCGCACTTAGTGAAACCCAAATATCACCCGATAATGACGTAGGTGATTACCAGGTGTTGGGATACACTTTAGTGCACTATCTCTATCTATGTTAGGGATGACGTGGCTTATTATAAAATATTTTCAAGCACGACTTCAGATTTTAACTATCTTTGGATTAAAATCATTTTCCAAAGCCACGTCATATTCTTCTGCTTCCTATACAGATACAGAAGTCTTAAAATAAGTAACGAAGCCTCCACTTCATCATTTGATACTATTTCCGAACAAATTTCGGGATTTTTGTCGTCCAATCCTGAGGGTGAAATCATTGTTGCGGGTGATTTCAATGTTCACAAACTTAAATGGCTGACTTACTTAAATGGCACCAATGCTTCTGGCCTCACCAATAGTGGCGGACATAGTAATGGAAGCGTTATTGGAGGATGTTATTGGGAAGTTAACACCTAAACCAAAGATAGTCACCAAGTATGTCGACGACTTATTTGCTATTGTGAAATCAAGCGAAGTTGAAAGAACTCTTACCGCGTTGAACTCTTTTCACCAATAAATACAATTTTCTGTTGAGGTTGAGAAAGAAGGAGAGCTACCGTACCTTGACGTGAAAGCTATTAGAGATAATGGCACAATAATTTTTGTTTGGTACAAAAAGCCAACATCCTCGGGACGGCTTATTAACTTTCATTCAAAACAGCCGAGGATGGTAATATTCAACACTGCGCAGAATTTTGTCAATAGAGTACTTGATAATAGTCACATTAATTTCCACCACAAAAATGTAAATATTATCAAACAAACCCTGTACTCCAATTCCTTCCCCACTAATGTCATAAATAATATGATTAAAAACTACCGAAGAAGCACCGACCGTCGCCATCAAGATGCTCCACCGCCCTCACCGGTAACTTACCGAAGTGCCCTATACATTACTTGGCTCTCCAACCGTATGAAGGCAGCACCAATACGCAATCGAGAGACCACTAGGATTGCATTTAGATCGGTAAATACACTAAAGTCTTTGTTGTTTACCAATACCAAAGGGAAGCTGGATAAAATGGACAAATCGGACACGGTCTACAAGATCGCTTGTTTAGGGGGAGGAGGGACAGCCTGCCCAGCTGTATACGTGGGAACCTCCAAACAAAAATTGCGTAAACGCCTGTCAGGTCATCGATCTGACATCAACAATGGGGGTCTCCCAGAAAACTGCTCTAGCTCTCCATTGCATAGAGAACAACCACAAACCTGACCTCAACAACGTCACAATTTTGGAAGTTGAGAGACACTACAGTAAGAGAATGCTGCTAGAGATGCTCCACATAAACAAAATGAGAGATGCAGTTAACCGGCGTTCTGATTGTGACAACCTCAGCTATGCATATAAACAGCTGATTGGGGCAAGGACAGATTATTGACAACAAGCTTCGTGTTCGTGCATCTGCTAGTTCCGCCGCGTTATAAATGTGTTAGTGCTGTTTTTATGTTTTTACTTTATTTTATGTTTTACTTGTATTGTAAGTGTGTAGATACTTTTATATTTATTTTGTATATTGACGTTTTTTCTTTTTAATTAAAGGCCTGATGAAGGGTGTATTCATGCCCGAAACGTCGCGAACAAAATAAAAATCTTTTATTTTTTGACCCGGAGCCCACTAAAATCTCCACTATTAAGAACCCCAGGGGTCACATCAAAAATTCCTACTGCTTCTGGCAAGGACGTCGAGCTCTTTGAAGACACCAATAACTTGCATCAAATTGTGGATCATCCCACAAGAGTCCCTGATGTTGCTGATCAAGGAACCTATCTCCTTGATCCTTTTCTGACTTCTCATCCAGCGCATTACTCCGTTGAAGTTGATCCACCTCTTGGCAATTCGGACCACTGCCTAGTCAGCGCTAACTTCCCATTCAAATTTCCCACCCCTCCCAAACCAGTAAGAAGAACTGTATGGCATTATGCGAAGGCCAATTGGCTGGGGCTAATTAATTGTTTCCAATCTTCTGACTGGAACCTGTTTTTCCGAAATAGAAACGTCAACTTTGCCGCTATCCATTTCACACCAGGATAATACAGGCAGGAATGCATTTGTTCATTCCCCATTCTACCAAATCTGTGAAGCCTAGGCCCAACAGATGGTTTAATCGGGAATGTATGAATGCAATCAAAACTAAAGAAGCCGCCTCCCGAGCGTACAAGTTTCCCGAGCGTACAAGTTTCCCGAGGGAATCGCTCCGTTTAGAGTACATACAACAAAGAAATTCTTGTAAAACCACTATCAAGAAAATCAAAGCCTTATTTGACAACAAATTGAGAAGTAAACTCCTTAATGCAACCTCCGGTAGCAAAAACTTCTGGTCCTTGGTAAGTTCCATCAAGAAGAATTTCACTACAACTTCAACCCCTTCCTTAATTCACGGTGAGAAGTTGATAACAGACAGCAAATCCAACGCCGATTTATTAGCATCTCTGTTCGCTTCAAATTCTTCTTTACCCGAAGCTGATGTGCTACCCCCTGTGCTAACCTGTTTCCGAGCTTAACGCCCATTCAATGGACAGGTTTTTTTTCAGGACTCGCGAGGTGTACAGGTGCCTCAAAGTACTCGATGCCAATAAATCCACTGGACCCGATAATATACCCCCTATCGTCTTAAAACAATGCGCCTCACCTTTGGCTAAACCTATGCGCAAACTATTGGCCCCGTCATATTTCTCCGGAGTTTATCCCGACTATTGGAAACTTGCACATGTTCAGCCCATACTGAAAAAATGTGATTCCAGCCTTCCCTCCAACTGCCGCCCAATAGCAATTACTTCTATTCTCTCCCAAACCATGGAGACGATAATCAACAAAAAGCTTATGGAATATCTTGAATCCAACCTACTTATCAACGACAAACAGTATGGCTTCCGACAAATGGGATCTACTGGCGATCTTTTAGTCTGTTTTACAGAAAACCTCAGCCGTAGTCTGCATGGATCCGGTTAGTCAAGCCTGGTTGCTCTAGATATCTCCAAGGCTTTCGATGAAGTTTGGTACTCAGCCCTATTATCTAAACTCAAAGCTATTGGAGTCGACTCACTTCTACAGAAGTGGGTCGAGAGTTTCCTTTCCGGACGTTCCATCAAAGTAGTATTGGATGGCGTCAAATCCGCATCGCACCTGATCTCTGCGGGGGTCCCCAGGGGTCAATTTTATCACCGGCCCTATTTCTCATCTTTATAAATGACCTTCTTTCAATCCGCTCCAACCCATTTCTCAGCTTCGCTGGCGACGGTAGTCTACGTTACTCGTACAGCTTCGATACAAGAGAGACTCATGTCAGATACTGTCTTGATGACCGCGAACTAATCTCCAACTTTATTAATAACGACATTAATCTCATTCTAGAGTGGGGAAAGAAGAATCGTGTTGAATTCAACCCCACCAAAACCAAGTACTGTCTTATCTACAAAAAGAAGTTCGACACCTCTCCACCCTTGACAGTGGGTGAAGTTCAACTAATGGCCGACCCATCCTTAAACATCTTAGGCGTGACATTAGCCAGACTTAGGATGGAATGACCACATATTCCTAATTTCCAAACAAGGATCCCAGTGCTTGGGATTTCTTAAGAGGTGCAAGTTCCTCCTCCAGTCCCGTACTGTTATTTATAAATCCTACATTCTGCCTCCAAAAAAGGGCCCTTAAATTAATTGATGACGATATCGCACCATCGACCCCTGTGCCACCGTAGGAATGTAGCAGCATTGACAAAACTTTATCGCTACGATCATAGTGACTGTTCCTCCGAGATATGAATTTGTTTGTTAATAGAACAACTCGACTGTGAAATAATCTCTAGCAGTCAGTATTTCCGAGCTCCTACAACATCCAACAGTTCAAACGCAGGGTTCATCACCACCTTCTTCAATACGCCCCCCCCCCCCCGTACCTGTTTAACCCTTAACCTTTTCCCCCACCCCCAAGCGTACTAAGCTTACTGCTAGACATTGCACCATGACGTGACAAATGACATGACAGACTAGTAGTACAAAGGGTGACTGCTGAGCTTAGCACTGTCACATAAAAACAAAAGTTTGGTTTGAAAAGCTATGAAAGTGCTCTAAGGGTCTGTGCCAAAATAGCAATTCAAATTTCAATTTGTATGGAAACCCCATTTCAATTGGTAAATTTGATTTTCTACGGTTTGCGTCTATGGAAATGTGTAATAATACGGCGTTTATATCGCCTCGAAAACACGTGTTTTCATGCAAGTGTTTTCGGAAAACGAATTAACTGTTTACATCGCCTTTCTAGTTTTCGAGTGACAGTTTATTTAGAAAAATGCTAGATAAATACTTTAATTATTTCGTTTTTAATTTTTTCCATGGCAAACTCAAATTTTAAAAAGTCTCGACACAGAAAATGACATGCGTATAACAAGTGCTGAACGCTGAATTGGGTTCTTGTCCACACTTTTCTTGTTTTCGTGGTCGTTTTAATCGAAAACAGCTTTCCAAGTTGTTTTCGATTTGTATGATAAAACATTTGTTTTCGATCGTGTTTTCGCCCAAAACGCGATTTTTTGACGAAAACGTTTGTTTTCGAGGCGATGTAAACGCGGTATAAAATTATTATAAACATTTCAGTTTTTACTTTAATCAAGTCAGCCGTTGAATAAATTTAAAAAGGCAAACAAGTAATAAAAGGAAAAATGGAAATGCAAGAACGGCTTAAAATAATAAGTTTGTTCCTTAGCTAAACGGAGATAGGCTTTACAAATGTTTCAAGAAAAATATTATGCAAAAAAAAACAAATATGATTGTCTGATTATTTTAATATCAAGTGGAAATAGATTTACTGTTAATTAATTTAAAAAGTTAATATTTAATTACACCAAAGAATAAAAACAAAACGTAATTGGAAACCAATTATTATTATTATTTTTTTTTTAACACTCGCAAGGAGACATCATTTTAATACAATGTTTTTAGTTTTGCAGGAAGAAACTAAAAAAATATTGCAATCAGGGATTACGCTCAATCATTTATTTATAAGAAAGAGAATAAATCTAACAGTCGAATTTAACATAATAAAATTTTAATAAATTTTCTACAAATGTTGTTTCTCCGTCCATTTTTACTTAAAAGTTTTCAATTGTCATTGAAATGTGTGAATTGGTATTTTGGCACACTTTGGGATATCGAAGGGCCCTGGGAAATGAGAAAAATTCGAAATGGTTGGCAAACGGCCTAAATTGTTAAAAGTGACCAAAAGCTAAAAGTGGTGATTGGAAAGTGAATTGAAAAGCGATAAATAGAATTTAATAGTGAGAGATATTAAATTTAAGTGAACTTTAAGAATTGTGTTTGTTATTGAATTATGTTTTATTTTTAATAAGTAAGTTTTATGGGGATAATGGGAAAGTGTATTTCTTAATTAATCCTGCGAATTCGTTAAGCCGTAAAAATGTAACAATCATTTCGTTTACATGCTTACCCTAGTAGCACGCTATGTGCAAATTTTGTGCAAATTTCATGCAAAACATTTACACAAAAATTGTTCAAATCGAACTCCGCAATATCCAGAATTATTTGAAATTTTTTTTGTGTTCGAAATTTTATATAATCTTGCCATTTTTAATATTTCTATGATTAATTTGTCTATGAAATTATGACAAACTTTTATTTTGGATATTTTTTCCAATTTAATTTTATTGTCTGAACGATACATACATCATGTGTTACAAGGTGTCTTCTTAACTAATAACCGATATAAATCTATGTTTCAACGCTCTTCATCGCGGAAAACTTGATCTCCTCAAACTTCACTTGTCTGGGACCGGCGTTCTGTGGATGCAATGTACGATAACGCTGTTTAGCTAGTCGCACTTGTTCCATCATTTTTAACCTAAAGTAATAGACTGTTACTTCTTCACCGATTTGGTGATTTGCATCCACTGCATCTGTAAAAGAAAAAAAATTAAATGTATATACATATTCAGCTAAATGAAAATAAAAAAACATTGTACTTTACTTCCGAAAAACATTAATTCCTTTTCTTAGCACCGAGATGTGCTGTAAAATAACCGTAAAATAACACTAGGAGAACTGAAGACGTTAAATTGACGTCTTTGAATCATTACTTCATTACTATTTCTATTAGATTTGATGAAAAAATATTTTCTTTCGCGACTTTTTCTGATTTTGTATGCTCTTTTAAAGGTGTAATTATATTTTAGATTGAATTTTGTTTTGGGGTAAAAATGAAATTTTGGCAACTTACACTATTTAATTGTAAAAAACGTAAATAAATATTATTTGAACTAGATTTCAAATTTACAAGGTAGGTCCTATCAAGTATATGCAAACTCCAGTCCTCCTATTGTTAATCATCAAAATATAAAGAAATTTTAACCTTTTATGAGTTGAATTAGCTTGCATTTATGAAGAGGAAACTTGATTGTTTTGCCATAATTAGCCCTAACTATAATGGTCTTAAGATACCTTAAGATTTTTTACGCTCCTATGAAATGTCATAATACCAACTATAATGGCCTTAAGCAATCTTTCGTTAACTTTTCCAATCTTTCGTCAAGTCTTTAATGTACGGTAACGAGCGTACAAATCTTAAGCAATCATAAGAAAAGTGTAATTTTCTTCAGTGTTTCTAGTTGCAGAAAACGTTTTTTTGCAAAATGGATAATTTGGAGTTATTAAATAATTTGGCGTTATTAGTGAAATTGGTAGAAGATGTGAAAAAAAGAAAAAGAAAACCTAGATCGTGTTGTGTAAGAAAAGTAAATAGAGACATTAAAAAAACAGTTTTGAACTAATTCAATCAGTTCTTCATTAAAACTATTGTTAATTTCCTTTTTTTGGACGCTTTCGCAGACTCGGTTTGTTTACCTTTTACAAATGTCAAAACGTCTTAAGGCTATTATAGCTGAGCTTACGATTTGACAGATAATTAACCAGTCTTAAGAGAATTTGACGAAGAATCTTATGACCTCTTAAGATCATTATAGTTAGGGCTATTAGCCCTAACTATAATGGTCTTAAGATACGGGTGTCTTCGAAAATGCATCACTGCGGTATTACTGCAATATTCAGCAATTAGAACTCTGTGGCTGAATATTGCAGTGATACCGCAGTGATGCATTTTCGAAGACACCCTACCTTAAGATTTTTTACGCTCCTATGAAATGTCATAATACCAACTATAATGGCCTTAAGCAATCTTTCGTTAAGTTTTCCAATCTTTCGTCAAGTCTTTAATGTACGGTAACGAGCGTACAAATCTTAAGCAATCATAAGAAAAGTGTAATTTTCTTTAGTGTTTCTAGTTGCAGAAAACGTTTTTTTGCAAAATGGATAATTAGGAGTTATTAAATAATTTGGCGTTATTAGTGAAATTGGTAGAAGATGTGAAAAAAATAAAAAGAAAACCTAGATCGTGTTGTGTAAGAAAAATAAATAGAGACAATAAAAAAACAGTTTTGAACTAATTCAATCAGTTCTTCATTATTTCCATTTTTTTAATTTATTGGACGCTTTCCTTTACTTTATAATATGGAGCTAGTTTCTGTTATAATATGAAAGGTCAAATGTCAGTTCAAGAATATTTCAAGACATTTTGAAGTCAAGTGAACCGAAAACGCAACTTGAGTGTGGAAACATGGGAGTTTAATTATTAATAAAGAATTAAAGCACGATAAAAAAAATTATGTAGTAGTTTACTGAACATACTGAAGCTAGATGGCGTTCATGTCATTTAGATGAAGGATGGAGACTTAACATATTTCTGTGAAGATGAAGAAAAGAAAAATAAAGAAGAAGAAGAGAGAATTATTATTAGAGACTTAAGAGGAAGCAAGCGTGGTAGAGACGCGGGTATCTGTATTCCATTTTTTATTGTGAAAAATAAAGTCTAAGTTTTGTTTTTTTAAACCGAAAATACGATCTTTTCAATCTCCACTGATTTTCCCATCCCATCCGAAAACGCATCCTACAATTAATAACGTCAACTCAATAACTCAACCATATTTCAAGCTCTTGGTTGCTTTCACCGACATGTTGAAGTATATCGCACCTGGATGTGCACGTCTGGGACTGGTAAAATACACAATATTGCTGCTAGTGAGCCAAATTACACGACCTATCACTTTCCCAGACTCACTTTCCAATCACTTCCAATAAACCGGTTTTTTAGACAAGGGGGCGCAGGGAAGTGCATGTGTTGGTCTCACTTGTGAATCCAAGAAAAATTTCGGTCTCACAGCATATTACACTAACACAAGCATAACTTTCTTCGCTGGGACTGCGATAATTATAAGAATTTTTGTTGTTTTGTGCACAACCACATAGACAATAGAATTGTTACACGGAAAAGAGGCAGAAATTTAAATGCACCGTGTAATACTCAAATTTTACTCAGACAGGTTTGACGTGAGTCCCAAGTGAATGGCCGTGTAATTTCACTCAGTCACTCGCATCTACCCTGGCTCTTATTCTGGGGCAGTTTCGAATAAAATTACCACCAGGTTTTGCAAAGCATTAACTACTCAAAAATAGATGGCTTTCCCTTTCTGAAGGCTAAGTTTATGTATTTAAAAGATTTTTTATAAAGAAAATATATGAAATACATAAATTCATTTCCGTATTTCATTGTATAAAATATATACAATATGTTATTCCAGTTTTATTTCAAAACAAACTCTAAAAATACACATTGATCATCTCTGTTAAAATAAACCATTGCTTTGAGGTTATGTGTTACTGGTAATTGTCAAAAATCATGTTCCATTGATGATGTACTCGGGAGTATTTGCGAATAGAAAAATTCGTCAATAGATCGCTGCTACTGTGTCTTGTTGTGTTGTAAATGGACACAATATGCTGCTTCAAGTAAGCAGAGGGCAGACCATATATGCACTTGAGCTCTTGAGATTTTCAAGCTGTAATGGAAACGTTTAGGGAAGTTACATGACAACCAAAACGCAACTCGATGTATTATCGGTCGAGTGATATATGCTATACCGAACTTGAGTTTTTTAGTTATCATTTTGGTTTGTTGAAATTTTTCGTGAAAATGGATAATTTGGCTGTGTGCGAAACCGGCTAATTCCTTGCTAAACTTCCAGATTTTTTGGAAGCTTCCCAGTCTAATTCCAGTACTGTGCGAAACCACAATTGAAAATAGCTTGCTACAATTTTACCGATTGACAAGTACTTGATGTTAATTGTAAAAGTAGCATTTGAATTATTATTTTAATAATTTTAATAATGGACACTGAATTAGAAGCCAATAATGAAAATATGGCAGTAATATTTTTTGCGAATTTGTTGTCCATGTACGGCAAAATGTTAGAGGAGAAAAGAAAAAGGATATTAGCTGAAAGAAGATTGCGACTAGCAGAAGCAGATTTTCCGTTACCAGTAGCAACTCCTGCACAAATACATATTTCAAATATTAAGCAAGAGAAGAAGAAGAATTAGCAAGCTCGAAAATTTACTAAATGAAAACGTACTAGAATTAGCTAGGAATTACCCGGTTTCGCACACAGCCTTTGAATCTATTACGTTCTGCCATGTTAAAGGAGAATGCAAATTTTGGTAGCAACTTCCAATAGCTATGTGTAATACGTCGATGAATAGGTCTTTTTGAGCTGAATATAAGTTACTATGATGCCTAGTTCGAAATCTTTGTGTGTTTTAAGTAATACTGTTCCAATATAGATTGCGGGATTCTGCCCAATTTATGTTCCAATAAAACCTCACACTCGAAAAAGCGGGGGAATTTTTGCTTTCCCTCGTCCATGTAGGCTATACAAGGAGATATAACTCTTATGGGGAAAAACACCCGGAAATGGATGGGTAGCAGAAACTAAATTTCTAGTTCATTGTTTGCCACAGATGTCGCCTAAAGCTGAATGAAGCAATGCAAAAAAAATTCATTGGAAAATAATAAAAATTCATTGGAAAATTCATAAATTGGTTAAATACGAAAAATGACATCGATATAAATCCAATTTAGTAGCTGATTTTTTAAGTTAGGCGTAAACATAAAATATCTTAGCAGTTAACGGACTTTGCCATCAACCGGATGAATATACTCGGCCATGTTTTTTGGGGTAAATGTGACTGTGGCGACCTCATTAATCAAATGAAATGTGACAACACGGAGTTATACCTCCTTGTATAGTCTCATTGCCCTCGTCCAAGAAACTGCAGTTTATTTTAGGTGGAGTGAAATCTTAAGACTTCTAACATGTCAAAAACAACTGTTACTTGTCATGTCAACTCAATTTGATTACGATGAGCTGAAAAAAATTTCTACATTTGGTGCCTTACTATAAAATTTTGCATAACTTAATTAATAATTTATAAAATTCAATAGTTTTATTTTATTATTTTGAAGGTAGAAGGGATTTTAAGGTTATGGTCCTTCGTGATTTGCAAACCCCAAAAGAGACTGTTAGAATGTGGCAACACCGTTCTTTAGAACATAAGAGATAATTGAATGTATTGGTTTTAGTCTCAAGCTATCCGTTGTACAATAAACAACTATAAGTAAGTAAGCTCTGACTTTTACTAATTATTTCATAAAAATCAACAGGTTATGGGCCCAGAGAACTAGCGTAATAAAAAAGAAAAATAGAAATGGCTGCGGCAACAATTTATCTACCTATCTTCGATGGAAAAAATTTCTCTAATTGGAAATTCCGAGTGCTAAGTTTACTGGAAGAAAGGGGACTCCAGGACGCTGTTCTAACGGGAATTGATGAGAGCAAAGTGGAAGAGAAGAATTGCGATAAAAAAGCTCGATTATTAATAATACAGTGCCTCCCTGACAAATACTTAGAGTATGTAAAACAAAAGACGACAGCAAAAGATATGCTTGATGCACTACAAAACATATTCGAAAGAAAAAGTATATGTACGAAACTTTACTTAAAGAAGAAGATGCTGTCAATGAAATATAAAGAAACAGAAAAAATGGAAGAACATTTCATCACTTTTGACAGTTTAGTGCACGAATTAGAAATAGCTTCAGGAGAAAAAATGTCTGAAGATGATAAAATTTGTCATCTTTTATTAACACTACCAAGAAAATATGACAATGTAGTAACAGCTATAGAAACAATGACCAGTGGAGTGACAATAGATTTTGTAAAAACAAGATTATTAGAAAGTGAGCTAAAACATGAAAATGCATCGATAGAAATGGTGAAAGAAGAAGTCAGTTTTTTTACATGTTACGAGTGCGGAAATAAAGGGCATAAAAGTTATGAATGTCCTGAAAGAAAAACAAATTATAATCGAAATTACCGAAGAGGCAAAGGAAAAAGAACATTGTCAAGGAAAGGTGGTCATGTAAAGATGGTCGCCGATGATATACTTTTCTATGCTGAAAGAAAAGAACAAACATGCTTAAATGCGAAAACGAAACTAGAAGGTTTGCAGTTCTTTGTAGATTCAGGAGCGTCAGAGCATGTAGTTATGGCATCCATGAGGACCTATATGAAAAAGATTTGGCCTTTGAAGCATGAAGTCAATATAAAAATAGCAAATGGTGAAAGTTTAATTGCAAAAGAAGCAGGAGAATTAAAACTGAATTATAGAGGAAATAACATAACGTTAAAAGCATTAATTGTGGAAGGTCTAAGTAACAATTTGATATCTGTAAGCCAATTGATCAAAAAGGGTCTGAGAATTATCTTCGATAAACAATATGCAAAAATAGTTGCGAAAGATAAAAACATATACATGAGACAGGCAGGAAATATGTTTGTGATAGAAATGGAAATAGTAAAGAGAAATGTGCAAGAAGTAGAGGAAGCACATGTAATTGAAAAAGATCAGACACTTTGGCATAGAAGGATGGGACATTTAAATAAAAGTTTTTTTAAGAAAAATGGGCCTGCCTTGGGACAAAAATATCTGCGAATGTTGTGTAAAAAACAAAGCAACAAGATTACCATTTATAAAGTGCCCATTACCGCGTTCAAAAAGAATAGGAGAACTTATACACACAGATCTATGCGGACCAATAACACCAGCTACGATAAATGATGAAAAATATTTCCAAACCATCACAGATGACTACTCACACTTTACCGAGGTTTATTTGCTAAAAAACAAAAATGAAGCTACTCAAAATCTGATAGAATACGTTAATAAAATGGAACGACAATTTGAAAAAAAAGTTTTTCGTGTGTGATGTGATAACGGAACAGAGTCCAATAATAATCTATTAAAAAAGACTTTCAGATCAAAAGGAATCAAAATAGAATTCACCATTCCTTATACATCACAGCAAAATGGAGTGAGTGAACGCATGAATAGGACTTTAATGGATAAAGCTAGATGCATGATATCAGAAAGTGATTTACCAAAAACTTTATGGGGTGAAGCAGTACGTTCAGCCGCTTATGTTGTAAATAGATCACCTACTAATTCACTGAGAGGAAACATTCCAGCAACTATTTGGTTTGGTAAATGTGATATCAGAAAAGTGAGAGTGTTTGGTTGTAAAGGTTGGTCATATATATTACCAAAATCATCAAAATTAAATGAGAGAGCAACGGAGGTAAGAATGCTAGGATATTGTAGTAATGGCTATAGATTATTGGACATAAGTAACATGAAAATAATTGTTTCTAGAGATGTTGTCTTCGATGAAAAATCAAATAGTGGAAATACAGTAATGAAAGAAAATGTGACAATTCAAGAAAAAGTTACGAAAGAAGGTAACTACAAAGACACCATTACATCGGAAAGAAATGACGACATTTTAGAAGAAGAAGAAAATGACGATACTTCATTAAAAGAGACACAAGAAAATGAGGAATCACCAAACAAAAACAAAGACATGAGTACAAGTCAAAAATCAAAAAGAAAAACAACAATTCCAAATTATCTAAAGGAGTATGAGTTATACACAGCATACTGTATGATGAGCAGTACAGACCCAAAAACATATGATGAAGCTGTTGAAGATCCAGAATGGCAATGCGCTATAAATGATGAATTAAAAGCTCATGAAGTACTAGGTACGTGGGAAAAATGTGCATTGCCAAATAACAAAATTGCTATAGACACTAAATGGGTGTTTAAAACAAAAGATAATGGGAATAAAAAAGCTAGATTAGTTGCTAAAGGTTACCAAGAAGAGACAGATGAAATTGTGTATGCACCAGTAGCACGAATGTCAAGTGTAAGAATGATTGTATGTTTAGCTTTGCAGAAGGATTGGCAGATAAAACAATTAGATGTACCAACGGCATTCTTAAATGGAGAAATAAGTAATGAAGTGTACATTAAATCACCTGTAGGTTTAGAAAATGATCAGAAATGTGTGTACAAATTAAAAAGAGCTCTATATGGTCTGAAAGAAGCACCTAAATGCTGGAACGAGACATTTAACAACTTTGCTGAAAGAAATGGATTCATCAGATGTAAAAGTGATTATTGTCTATACGTTAAAAAGAACTGTTACATGCTTATATGGGTAGACGATATAATATTAACTGGTGATGATGTGGAAGAAACCGAAAATTTATTGAAAGAAGAATTTAAAACAAGAGATTTGGGTATGTTGAATAACTTCATTGGTATAAAATTCGAACGTACAAATAAATGTATAAAGATGTCACAACAGACGCATATCGTTAAAGCCCTAAGAACATTTAATATGTCAGAGTGCAAAGGAGCAAAAACTCCAATGGTATTAAACTTCATGGTGAAAGAAGATGAAGAGGTAATTGATGTACCGTACCGTGAAATCATAGGAAGTCTAATTTACATATCAATGGGAAGCAGACCAGATATCACATATAGCGTATCATTTTTGAGTAGATTTTTGGATAAACCAACCCTAACAACATGGAATGCTGCAAAGAGAGTTTTGAGATACTTGAAGGAGACTAAAGAAATGTATCTAATCTTCAAAAAAAATAAAAGTGTTGACTCTAAGGTAACAGGATATGCCGACTCAGATTGGGGCGGAGATCCGAAAGACAGAAAAAGTGTTACAGGAGGAATAATACTGTATTATAATAATCCGGTAGCGTGGTTATCAAAAAAACAACAAAGCGTGGCTTTGTCCTCCACGGAAGCAGAGTATATTGCAGCAGCAACAGTGTGTGCAGAATTAATGTCAATAAAAGCAGTGTGTAGAGATTTGAAGGATGAGGAAAACAGCACAAAACTTTTTGTCGATAATATGGGAGCAATATCCATTGCTAGTAAATTCGAAAACAGCAAAAGAAGTAAACATATAGAAATTAAATATCACTACATTAAAGATTTAATAGCTAAAGATAAGATTGTTATGAAGTATGTATCTACTAACGAAAATTTGTCTGATATATTAACTAAGGCATTAGCTGAAACTAAATTTTGTTTTTTGAGAAATCTTATATGTATTAAGTAAACCTTTAAGAAGTTGATTCTGTATACAATTTTAACTCTAAGTAAGTACAAATTGAGAAGGGGTGTTAGAATGTGGCAACACCGTTCTTTAGAACATAAGAGATAATTGAATGTATTGGTTTTAGTCTCAAGCTATCCGTTGTACAATAAACATCTATAAGTAAGTAAGCTCTGACTTTTACTAATTCTTTCATAAAAATCAACAGAGACGACAGCTTCGAATATCGTAAAAAAGAGGTGCCTAGTGCCGTCAGCCCTGAATCAGAAACAACAACAACAGCTTCGATTTTACATGGAAAGCGGGTCTCACGTAACGTCAGCACTAAAATACCGTCTTACGGTATACAGTCTTTTTTACAATACATTGTTTCTGTATACCGTGCCAAAGAGCGTTCCTTCCTTTTCGGGATTCTGCTTCATTTTCCCCCCACCCAACAAGTAACTTTTCGCAGGCTACCTTAACCCTGATTTTCGGAACAGACCTACATAGACAACTCGAGTGGCTGTTGAAGCCAAGAGCGGTTTCGTGTCAACCATTTAGGTAGGCTCCACTTTCTTCTAACATGTTTTAGTTTCGGTTTTTATTTCAATAATTTGTTGATAAAGTTAAAAATTATTGTTTTCTTTGGTTTTTGTAAAATTTTTGTCAGAAGCCTTATCCTCTTTGTCACATTACCCAAGTGAGAATATTCTTAGGCGCTGTCATTTTATTTTCACTTTATTTTTTATTTTTATTTATTCATTAGAAAGCAATAGATTTTACATGGGCAGAGCAGAATTAATGGAAATAAACAAATTTAAATAAAAGAAATAAAAATAACAGGTTTTAAAAGACACAGAGCGCGTTTAGGCCCGAGTTACTTTAACTCTGTGCGCTCTTAACTTTTCTAACATGACATTTGATAGTTCACATTTTACAACTAAATAAACAAGCAAAAATAATAACCTTTCTCCTTTGACAAATAACAAAAAGCTACTAATAATAAAATTTATAACTACAAAATTACAAGCAGTCAATCTATTTTGTCAGAATTGTGCTGTGCTACGTTTTAGCTAAGCCAAAAAGCAGAAATAAGTTAGCTAACAGTGCTACAAAAATTGTTGTTTATGCTGTTGTTTACTTGCTTAGCTCAGTTAAATTAACTTGGGCCTAAACGAGCCGACAGACAGACAGATTGCTAGTATAAGCATCGTTAGCCTAAACGTTGCAATTAATTAACAACAAAAACTAGTTCAATGGTAAATTTTAATCAAGTTATAATTTCATTAGACCGGTTCTACACATTCAACTTTGCATTCCACTTTTTGACGTTCAATTCTGTCGCTCGCGTCTACACATTTTCAACTCTTCAAGACGCAGATCGAAAATCTCGGCTGTATTTGCTATCCGTGTACACTCATATTCATACATATTAGCACACTTATAAAAATGTTGAACGAAAACACAAAAGTTGAACGCAAATTTCCATTCCATTTTGAGCTGCTTTCCATTTTCCTTTCAACTCTAGTCTGTTTCAAATTTTGAATTGGAGGGAAAGAGAAAAAAAAGTTGAACGTCAAAAAGTGGAATGCAAAGTTGAATGTGTAGAACCGGTCTTAGAGAAACAAGTTCAGTAATGCCCATTTTACACGATGAAACACAAAACATAAAGTTTCCAGCAAGCTTAGGCTAGGGGTGAGAGAGGGCTTGAGGGGACGTGAAATTTTGCCAACAAACTTTTGGAAGCAACTTTGCGAAAACAGTTTGACAGCTTCAGGTTTGTTGTTGTTTTTTCTCTGATTTCTTTGGTTTCCGAAAATTAATTAATTTTTTTCCGTTAACTCATTTATTCGTTGCAATTAAATTTTCGAATAACCTTTGAAACTTAAGTCATAGTTTGTTATGAAAAGTAAAAAAGAGAAATGAGAAGTTTACTCATGTAGACACCGATGAAGTTTTTGAGGAAACTCCAAAAGGGAATTAGCGATTGCAGGCAACTTTGTTTCGTTTCGTGTTTCATCGTGTAAAATGAGCCTAAGCGAAGATAATTATTACCCCGTTTACGACTAGGTTCAACTCGGGTTCAACCCAGACATAAACGGATATCGAGTTGAAACTGGGTCCACTCAACCCAACTCAGCTCTCCTACCTGGATCGAGTTGATATATCGCTTCATATACGCGGGTTGAGTTGAAATTGGGTTGAAGTGACATTTGTTTTATTTGTTTACCATCCTGAAGTCTGCTTTCGACGTTAGTTTTGTGTTCGGTGTTTTTTTCTGGCACAGGAACAAAAAATTAATTCGTTTTGAAATTTTTCATATCAATAAATCAGAATTTCACACAAAAATTTGAGGTTATGTTTTGATATCAGTTCAACTCTATTTCAACTCAAAGTGAACTTAGCTCGACATCATATACGGTGGTCGAAATTTCAACTCAACCTGGACTCAACTTTTCAACCTAGTCATAAACGGGGTATATGAAAATAAAGCATTGATTAAGCCTAAAACAGAATGAATGCAGAAACTTCGATTTTGACTTCACCGTTGGTAAAGTCGACTTGTGTTGTAAATGGAAAGCACCCATTGTATAGAACACTTTTAAAAACTAAAACAAAACATTTCCAAAAACATAACTGAAGCCCAAAACAGAATGAATGCAGAAACTTTGACTTCACCGTTGCAATAAAGTCGACTTTGCCGCACAGCGCTAACACATTCATTTCAATAACTTCAAAGTCGATGTTTGACAGATAGTATTTGCAATTGCAATCACCATTTAATAACATACCATGAATTATGTATTAATTTTGAACAAAGGACCAATTTATTTTTATTGTATGTGGCCTTTACGTATATTACCTGCGAAAATTATATTTTTCATACAATAAACTAAATCAAATTAAATTTTCTAATTTGGCGACAATGACAAATTTGAAATGTTGTGTTGGTAATCTGAAACTTTTGCAGCAGCTTGAAAAATTTTCAAAGTCGAAGTCGGCGCAAAGTTTACTGCAAAGCTTACTCCATTGATTATGTTAACTGAACGTGACTCCTATGGGAAACTATATGAAACTGTCAAAATGCAAAGTTGAAGCCGAAGATTCTGCATTCATTCTGTTTTGGGCTTGACCGGGTGGCCAGACAATCAATTTGTCTGCAAGTGCAATTTGAAATTTTGAATGTCAAAGTTTTATCGGCAGGAATTTCATTGCATTGCAATTTCATTCTTGCGGCAGGAGATAGTTGTTTTTTTTGTACTAATTTTCGTTATTTTAGTCATTTTGTAATAAAAACTAGTTGGGATGTGGGTTTGACCCCTTCGGTCCACAGGATTAAAGGCTGAAGCAGAACCAATCCGTTCCGTCCGCTCCGCACGTTTTTCCTTTGTTCTTTTTGACATTCCGTCCGCTTGATTGTGGTTACCGTTCCGTTAGTCTCATGGAAAGTTTATGGAAATGTCAAATTTCCAACTTTTAAAAACGGACGGAAC
Source organism: Thereva unica (assembly GCA_949987705.1). Taxonomy (NCBI): domain Eukaryota; kingdom Metazoa; phylum Arthropoda; class Insecta; order Diptera; family Therevidae; genus Thereva; species Thereva unica. The sequence goes on along the minus strand of OX465281.1, from coordinate 121,867,748 downwards.
GGATTGGTTCTGCTTGAACCTTAACCTCCCAGTATGATGAACGAAGATGGAATAAACTGACTTCTTACAAAATAGTTATACGTATAGCACTAGTGGACTAGTGGGGGCGAACGGCTAACAAAGACCTTGGAAGGTGGTGACACCCGATTTGTCACTACTGTAAAAATCCGAGAAGATCCACTGCATACAAACACCTAGCAGACCTGTTAGCAAGTCCTAATCCCACCTCCCCGCGGTGCCCCCTGGGGTACTTCTTCGGAAGGAGCTAAAGGGAGAGGGGCGAATGGCGAGCTCTCTGCGCCACAAAACAGAGTTTTAAGTCGGTTGGGCTGAGGGTTAGCAACCCGCTCCCATAAAAAACACCATTGCTACGAATCGGCAAACAATGCCTCGGAACCGGATGGACAATACGACGACGACCTTTGCTTTTTGAACAAGGACACGAATCGGATCATGGAATGTGAGAACAATGCTTGCTGAGGGACGGCTGGATGAAGTCCTCAACGAGATGAATCGATATAAAATCAAGATCATGGGACTTAGCGAGACCAGATGGCCCGATGCGGGGGAACATATCTGCCCAAATGGTGAGTCCTTCTTATATTCTGGGAGAAATGAAACTGAAAGCCGTAGGAGTGGCGTTGGCGTAATACTCACCAAAGAAGCCAGGTCCAGCCTCATTAGCTGGTCACCAGTTTCTGAGAGGATTATTACCGTGCGCCTGCGTACCAGGCTAAGAAGTACTACGGTAGTCCAATGCTATGCTCCAACTGAAGACGCAGAAGATGACATCAAAGACGAGTTCTATATGCGACTGAATGAGGTTTTTCGCTCTATTCCAAGGGGAGACATCATTGTATTAATGGGTGACTTAAACGCACAAATCGGCCGCGACAACACCGGTCTTGAACAAACAATTGGAAAACAAGGCCTAAGCCAAGTTACCAATAACAATGGTGAGCTTTTCGTTGACTTTTGTAGTTCCCATCAACTAATGGTAGGTGGAACTTACTTTTGCCACAAGAAGATACACAAAGAGACCTGGGTATCACCCGATGGTAGAACGAGAAATCAGATAGATCACGTGGCCGTCAGCCGCAGATGGAGAACCATTCTGGAGGATGTCAGGAGCTTCAGGGGAGCGGACACTGGAAGCGACCACCATTTGGTAGTAGCAACTATTCGCCTTAGAATCGCTGCAATCAGAAACGTTCAACGCGATGTTATAAACCGTAGACGGTTTAACGTTGACCTTCTGCAGGAGACCGCTAAAAAGCGAGAATTTGCTGGAAACCTGCAGCAAATATTAAACCAGCAAACCGTTTCTGACGACACAAATATTGAAGAGCTGTGGAGTAGAACAAAGGGCGCTATATTGACGGCTGCGGAAACGAGCGTCGGTTATGTCCAGAGAAACATGCAACATTGGATCTCGGACACTACCTGGCAAAAAATAGAACGCAGGAGGGCCCTCAAAAATAACGTAAACTCTACAAGCGACCCGGAAAGACGTCACCAACTTGAACGGGAATATTCCCAATTACACCGGGAAGTAAAGAGAAGTGTGCGGCGTGATAAAAGGCAGCAGATAAATGAGCTCGCAGAAAAAGCGGAAAACGCGGCAAACACAGGCAACAGTAAAGTGCTGTACCAAATTACTAAACAGCTCTCGGGAAAGCACTCTACTAAAAAGCATGCCGTAAAGAGTGCGGATGGGAGGCTGCTGTGCAGCGACGAGGAGCAACTCCAAAGATGGAGAGATTACTTCTTCGCCGCCCTGAATGGTTCACTTGCACAGGAACCTCAGGAAAACAGCAACAATGCACAGCCGATAAGAATCAACACCCGGGCCCCATCCAAGACGGAAATAGTAACCGCAATTCATGCGATGGCCAATGGTAAAGCAGCTGGAAAAGATGGCATCCCGGCAGAATTGTTGAAAGCCGATTCAAGCCTCATAGCAGATGCGCTTCAGCCAATCCTGGAAATAGCATGGAACACCTGTACCTTTCCGGAGGATTGGACGGAAGGTATCATAGTCAAAATACCCAAAAAGGGGGACCTAACAATATGCGACAACTGGAGAGGCATCTGTCTATTATCTACTGTGGGTAAAATCTTGTCCCACGTTATATTATCAAGGATAAGAGAGGCAGTAGACCGAACGCTTAGAAGGCAGCAGGCCGGATTCAGGAAGGGCCGCTCATGTATAGACCATATTAACACCTTGAGAATCATAGTGGAGCAGTCTACTGAATTCCGATCCCCCCTTTACCTAGCTTTCGTAGATTATGAGAAAGCGTTCAACTCGGTTAATAGGAGCTTTATATGGCAGGCATTACGGCGACGTGGACTGCCTGATAAAATAATAGAATTGATAAAAGCCCTTTACAACAATTCCAAATGCAGAGTTCTCCATAATGGAAAATTATCCGACAGCTTCGAGGTGAATTCAGGAGTACGACAAGGATGTCTACTTTCGCCATTACTATTTCTTATAGTAATAAATGACATCCTTGTCGACGCTCTAGATAATAGAACAGGCGGCATACAATGGGGTTTGCTAGACCGCCTTAAGGACCTCGACTACGCGGATGATATCTGTTTGCTGGCCCACAGACATCAGGAGCTAAAAAACATGTTAAACAATTTGGCAACAGAAAGTAGTCTAGCAGGCTTAAGGCTGAATCCGAACAAAACCAAGGAAATGCGGATAAATGCAAACACACTTGAACGAACTGCGCTGAATAACCGTGACGTGGAACTGGTAGATAAATTCTGCTACCTCGGTAGCATTATTACCGAAAATGGCGGTACAGAAGAAGACGTCAGTTCCAGAATAAATAAAGCACGAGGCGCATATGCATGCCTGTTCCGCATATGGAGATCAACGGAGATCTCAACTAACACCAAATTGCGGCTGTTCAACTCCAACGTTAAGGCAGTTCTTTTGTACGGTTGCGAAACCTGGAAAGTCACCCAATTCATCACAGGGCGCCTACAAGTCTTCATCAACAGATGCCTGCGTCGTATCCTAAAAATCCGCTGGCCAGATAGAATTTCAAATGAAGAGCTATGGCGCCGTGCCGGCCAAGAAAGGATAGACGACCAAATCAGGCGAAGGAAATGGAATTGGGTTGGCCACACCTTGCGACGCGATAACGAAAACCTAGCCAAACAGGCCCTTGACTGGAACCCGCAAGGATCCCGTCGAGTTGGAAGACCTAGAACAACGTGGAGGAGGACCCTACTAGCAGAGGCCGCAACAACTGGGAGATCCTGGTCAGAGCTGAGAGCTGTCGCGCAAAACAGAGTCCGCAGGAGGGCAACTGTTTCCGCCCTATGTCCCATGAGGGATTAAAGGGGCACAAAGAAGAAAGAAGAAGAAGTAGACACAAAGAAGAAGACTAGTGGAATATTGGCTAGTATCAGAACTTATGACAAAGCAATCCCGAGAGAAGCTAGTTCAAATAACAATAATAGTAGTAAATCCACAAGATTTTTCTAGAGAATTTGTTTTTCCTGAACGTTAGCAAACAAACATTTCCTCCGTATTTCGTTCGCTGCACGCGTAGAAAACAATCCCCCGTCAAAAGTGCTAATCCAGGGTTTGAAAATTCGCGCTGTTTGTAAAGGGTAACGAAATTTTTGCACGATGTTGAAAGGTTGTCGTATTTTATCATAGCAAGAGTTAACCCTTCTAGCACAGAAGGCGCACTTTTCAGCTATACTATATATATATATATATATATATATATATATATATACTAGCTGGGTATATATATATATATACTAGCGCCTATGCTGCACCCATAAGTCAATACTAACAGTTTGAAAAAGTCAATTTTTCGGTATTTTTGATTTCACGATGTTGAAAGGTTGTCGTATTTTATCATAGCAAGAGTTAATTTAACCCTTCTAGCACAGAAGGCGCACTTTTCAGCTAAGCATGAAAATCTATATATACATACACATACATACATACATACATATATATATATATATATATATATATATATATATATATGTATGTATATGTATATATATATACAGCCGTGTGCAAAAGTATGAAGCACCCTAATTTTTTAACTGTACCTGCGAGTGTTGTTTTCGGAATTTTTTCTCTTCTTCTTACAATCATGTATTTCAAATTTATAAGACAAAAAAACCCAAAAAAGGAATTCCTAATTAATAATTCGCTATTGCAACCTGAGATTTACCTTGTCGAGCAAGTAAAGCTATCTGCACGCGTTGCTCTAAATTAAATTCTTTAATTTTACCCATATTCGAAACAAAATGTACTCGTCTTTTTAGAAAAATCGTTGCAACAAACACAAAAACACGTGTTGTCAGCAAAAGCAATGACAATGGAGTGATTTCAAAAAACCAACAAAACACATAATGCCCCCAATTCTTAATTTTACAACTTCTAGGAACTCCTTTTTTGGGTTTTTTTGTCTTATAAATGTGTAATACATGATTGTAAGAAGAAGAGAAAACATCCCGAGAACAGCACTCGCAGGTACAGTTAAAAATTAGGGTGCCTCATACTTTTGCACACGGCTGTATATATATATACATACATATATATATATATATATATATATATATATATATATATATATATATATATATATATATATATATATATATATATACTAGCTGGGACCCGGTGCGCCTTATGCTGCACCCATAAGTATTAATCAGGTGATATGAATTTTAATATACAGTAGGACAGTTTGAAAAAGTCAATTTTTTGGTATTTTTGATTTCAAATAACAAAATGTGAAAAATGCGAAAAATCCAACAAAATTGTACCGCAACTACCAGTAAATCAACTCCGATCGATCTGAAACTTTGGGAATCGTATTTTTTCGGAAAAAAAAACGAAAATAAAATGGATTTGAGCTCTTTAGCAGTGATTCGGAGAGTACCTCCCATACAAAAGTTCGAGATTTTACCATATCGGTACACTACAGCTACCCGAAGTGTTCGAGATAGAGCAAAATAGACTAGCTAGGAACACTCCCCGTACCCGAAAACCCCTATATCCAAAAAATTATGCCAATCGGATGAGCGGTTTCGGAGTCTATAAAGGACTTACACACAGACAAACATTCACTTTTATATATATAGATATATACATATATAGAGTTTCCCTTCTAACACAGAAGGCACACTTCCCAGCAGGGCTGAGAAATATTTACCACTGCCGTGGCTCAGCTGAGACATGCAAACATAAAATATTAGTAACATAAAAATCAGTAAATAAAAACATAAATCCTATCTCTAAAAAGAGATTGAACATAAATTAAAATAAAAAGTAAGGGCATCCAACATGTAACCCACCAAACAACATAAAATGTAAGCAATCACGTGAGATTAAAAAGACTCCTTTTAAGGACATCTTTACCAATACTCACGTTAAACACATTAATATTGTTGTTCACGTTAATGAACATGCGATTGACAGGTTCGAATCTGCCGTAATTCGTATTAGAAGAGTTGATTTGTAAGAGAGGTGGTCCTCTTAGATTGTAACGACTCACTCTAAACGATGCACGGTGATCTAGAAAACCTGAGTCAACTTTTCCATTAAGGAGCTGATGAACAAAAACAACATCGGCCACCTCACGACGCTTGTGAAGAGAGCTTAAGTTAAGCAACTTAAGCCGAGATTCATAAGATGGAAGAACTAATGGGTTTTCCCAAGGAAGATGATTCAGTGCGAATCGAACGAACCTTCGTTGGACCGATTCAATAGTTCTAACATGCACAGAGTAGTGAGGAGACCAAACCTGGGACGCATATTCGAGTAATGGTCTGACAAGAGAAATATAAAGGTGTTTAGTAATCAAGGGGTTGTTAAATTCTTTGGACCACCTTTTTATAAAACCCTGGACTAAACTACCTCTAGAAGAGATATAGTTGATGTGAGTGGAAAAATCCAGCTTACTATCAAATCTAATCCCGAGATCTTTAACAAAGTTTACACGAGGGACACCTTCATTAAGAAAGGTGTAGTTAAAAATTATAGGATCACGTCTCTAGTCATGACTTCACATTTACTAATATTAAGAACCAGGTTGTTATAAGTACACCAAGAGTAAAAGGTGTCAAGATCAGCTTGCAAAAGTTTGCAATCCTCAATACTCTTAATGTGACGGTATAACTTGATGTCATCAGCGTAAATCAATATTTTACAGTGTTTTAGCAAGGAAACAATGTCATCAATTGATAAAATGAAGAGCCAAGATGACTTCCTTGAGGGACACCGGATGATGCTTCAATGGGTACTGATTTGGATCCTCGAAAAAGAACTTGGTAGGTCCGGTCAGCTAAGTAAGACTGGAACCACACCAGAAGTGCTTGCGGAAAGCCAAGCCTTCTTAATTTGAGAATTATAATAGAATGGGAGAGCTTGTCAAATGCCTCGCTAAAATCAGTGTAAACGCAATCAGTTTGACAACCAGAAACGAAGCCCTCGACAGCATGAGAAGTGAACTCAAGATTGGTGGTAGTGGAACGACCTGCAAGAAAACCATGTTGATTCGTTGAGACAAGCCTTTTGCAGATCGGAGCGATCGCAGAATAGATAATTGATTCGAAAAGCTTCGGTATAACAGATGTTGTGGTGTCTTACCGGAAAAACCACAGAATTCCACCCGTGAATGAAGGATAGACCTTTTTTGCGCTTGCCTCAAAAATAAAACAATCACCAGTTTATATATATAAAAGGCTAAAACAAACTTTATTTCTCTTTACAGTTTACAAGCACAACACGCTCCACGAGAAGCCAAAATTAACCTACAAAAAATCTTCTTCTTATTTTCGTAACAAAAAAACTATGCTTACTTTTAGATGGGAAGATAAAACAAAAAAGGTACAGTATTCATATTGCAAACAATATTTATATAATAGACATTATTCATATTACAAACAACAGACAACTTCGCAATTGGTCTATAATTCGATATTTCGTTTTTGCTACCACTTTTGTGAATAGGAATTATAAACGAATTCTTCCAAAGCGTAGGGAAGCACCCTTTATCCAGGGATTTCTGAAACAGGGTTTTCAGTGGAGACTGGAGAACCTCCACACAGGACTTCAGGACAGCAGGTGGAATACCGTCAGGGCCCGAAGTGAAGTCGAAAGGGAGCTCATCAATATGTTTCACGATATCAGCAAGGGTAATTGAGAGAGGTAAAAAATGAGGCGCTCGGATAGGGGTAATGTGACGAAAATTATGGTCATTAGGCTGAAAGTCAGAAGGTAAAAAAGATTGATGAAAGAATGATGCAAACATGTTGCAAACCGCAAGTGATTCAGAACTAGACCAGTTCGTGTGCTGCATAGTATTAGGGTAGTTATCAACTTTTTTCTTAGAGTTGACAAATTTAAAGAAGTTCCTAGGATTAGTAAACACTTTATCACTCATGCTGCTAAGGTGTTCACGATACAGAGTAAAAGAGAGTGAACGAAATCTGTTATAGCAATTGATAAATGAATTGCGACTAGGAGAGTCCTTTCTCTTTAAATAGGTTTTCCAAAGTCTATTTTTCTGATTTTTTAAATACCTGAGTTCATTATTAAACCAAGGTGGAGAAGAACTGGGCAGTTTTTGGGGCTCATAAGGTACGCAAGAAACGAGGGCCTCGTATAGTACGTTATAAAACAGTGCCACATCGTCATCCAACTCATTTGCGGAAAGTAAACTGTTAAAATTGATCGAGGCAAACTTAGATGACAGCTCCCCAAAGTTAGCCTTTCTAAAGTTAAAGGAATGGGTTACCTACTCCGGACAAGGCTTATTCTCTGAATTGAAGCAATAATTAAGCAGAAGCGGAGGATGGTAACTGTCAACAGACGTCATGACTGTTGGACTGAGTTCGACAGTCATATTGACTGCGTCAGTAAAGAATACAATATCTAACTGCCTCCCCAAAACGTTAGATACACCGCTCATTTGATTGAAGCCAAGTGAGACTAAGGAATTAAGAAAACAGGATTCCTTAGAATTCAGGTTTCCTTCAGGAAGGTAGTTATCGTCATCTACATCCGTTACCCACTGAATATTGGGTAAATTAAAGTCTCCAAGGAGAAGTAATTCATCGCCAGTGTCCATCATACTCGAGATATGATCAACACCAGAGATGAGAATATCATAGAGATTTTTACCTCTATCGTCAAGAGTGCTTATCATATCTGGTGTGATATAGCAGCACAGCAGAAAGAGATTAATTTTTGATAAGGTAATTTTAAGAGCGGCAAGCTCAATGTCTAGGTGGATAGAAAAACTAGGAAGAGAAATTGGATTACAAGACAGATGGCTACTACAAGCAAGAAGTACGCCACCTCCACGAGCATCCGAGTCAGTGTAACGATCCCTCCGAAACACTTGGTAAGAGGAATCAAAGAGTTCCGCATTAAGAATACCTTCATGAAGCCAGGTTTCAGTAAATGCTATGACATCGAACCCGCTAGCCATCGATGCCTGAAGGATGTCGTTAGTTTTTGACCTAGTCCCTCTTACATTCTGGTAGTAGAGGGAAAGCGTCTCGAGTTTTTTGGCATCTGTATAGTGCTCGGAGTAGAAGCGTTTGCACGATGCGCTTGAGTACGGGTACGCGGAACAAAAAGCTTGGTAAGGGCACCAGCAGGCCAGAAACCGGGATCTAAAAGAGTCTCGGCAATAACGGGCAGTGCAGACAAAACAAAAGAAGTAACAGGCTTGGAAGCCTTGCTGACTTTTCTGCAGGAGACAGTTCCAGGGTCTATAGATTTCTTCCTTAAATATTCACAGACAGACTCCGTCATAGTGTCAGGAGAGAATCGTGATATAAAGATATCTAAAGGTCTCGGTATCGTAACCAGAGGGGTGCACGGTTGTAGGGGAACTGTAGCTGCCGTGACCGGGGGGTTGGCCACTATTAAGGGCGAAGAGGTTGATACTGAGACCGGCCTAGAAGTCGACTCCATCTCCGGAACACGGGGCAAGGAACTCAAAGTGACACCGTCCCAATGATGGCTTGGCGATTTCGATTTTTCCTGCGACTTTTGCGACGCACCTTAGTAACAGGTGCAATCGAGTTGACGGCCTCCTGTGGCAAAAGGACGTTCTCCGAACGAGAAGTAGCCGCGGGGCAGGGTGAATGCAGAGGCTGCTCCTCAACCTGCAGAGCGTCATCAGATGCTGCCGTCGCTGAGGAGGTCTTATTTTTAATAGCGACGCTCTCCAAACTTAAGGACAGGGAGCTCAGGGCGTTGTGATTTTGAATCACTGCTGATGATAGCGATTCAATATCAGCCCTAACACTCTTGGTATTCCTTTTTATATCGTCCAATATAGGATGGACAGAAGCCAAGGAGCTATAAGTGCAGGAGGGAGATGTAGCGACTGGATTAAGTATCGCCGAATGTATGTCGTCTAACGACTCTAATGCTGTTGCCACTCGGGAAGAAATTTTTTCAAGTTTCTCAATCAAGGAACCGGTATTGGCCACAGCAGAGTTCAGGGTGTCAGACAACATGTCAAGCCGGACATTAATAGACTGGACGTCATCAGATAAAATTTGAAAATGGCAGATGTTACTTGAGAAGGAGTTAAGACGATCCATGACTTTTTCGCGATCAGCGAGAAAAGCGTCAGAGATGTCTTTCATCAATCTCAGCACATGACAGGGTTTGATGTCAGAGCATTCACTACACGTAGGCCCTCTAGGAGCCGAAGATTTGCTGCTGACCTTCGAAGTGAGGCAAGAAGGATGGAAAACGCCTCCACAAACCCCATCACAGGAATTCCCGTCACGGGCGATTTCCGAAGAACACCTCTTGCAAAGATCCGCCATGAAGATTGAAAAAATGAACGAAGGGAAGAAAGACGGAAAGAGAAAAAGAAAGAACAATGATATTAATCCTGCAGTTTTAAATTCTCAGAAATATTATATTAATATTATCACGTGAGACTTGGTTAAATGCGGAGTCTCCGTTTATTCAATAAACAGAAACTAAACACAAAAACATTCCTTAAAAAAGATTCCTAAAAAAAATTACTCACGCGGAAGCACTACAATTAATTCACAATTAGCAATTTATTTTGACAAATTCATTTAACGAAGCCAAAAACAAAATAAAAATTGCGATTGCACACCACGATTGCACTGTAAAAATTTTATGCACATACACGGATTCGCATCAGTTGATTAACACAGAGAAAAAAAACCGACAATTTCATGTGTTCACATCAGATTTGACGTCACTTCTTGCCCACATGCAAAAAAAAAGAACAAACAGAGAACAACTGGGCTAGCTCGACCGGTTTTATTTCTTTCGAAGAAAATTTATCTTTAACAGATGAAAAACAAATGAAAACACCATCACAAAAAAGAGAAAAAAAAATCCCAAACACAATCAATTGAACAAGAAAAACGGTCGCAGACGACCGGCACCGACAACACTTGACGCAAAACTTTTGACAAATGATGTTTTGTTCGAAGGCTATCGCTGTGCAGAACCCAAAAAAGATCACTTCGGTTAGAACCGGTCTCATTCCATCGAGTTTATTAGATATTAGCGAAACTTGTCTTTCTGACAATTAGCCGAAGTTTTTCTATTTAAACAAAAAGGCCCGACCGAATATTATGAAATTTTTTTCTGAGCATTTCTTCGTTAATATTATTTTTTCGGAACCTCAATGAAGTCGATATAGTTTTTAGCTCGTGTGGTATCGTGCAGGTACAAAAATCACTTACGCCGCTTAAACAAAAAAACGGTTCGACCGAATTTTATGAAAATCTTTTTAGATCATATTTTGGTTAATATTCTTCGAACGGCACGGCAACTAAGTCGATATCTTTTATAGTTCGCGCACTATCGTGCAGGTACAAATATCACTTAAGTCATTTAAACCAAAAAACCTCTCCACCAAATATTATAAAAATCTTTTCAGATTATATTGTCGCTAATACGCTTCGAACGGCACCTCAAGTAAGTCAATATCTTTCATGGTTCGGCCGATATCGTGCAGGTACAAAAATCACTTACGCCGCTTAAACAAAAAAACGGCTCGACCGAATTTTATGAAAATCTTTTCAGATCATATTTCGGTTAATACGCTTCGAACGACACCTCAACGAAGTTGATATCTTTTTTGGTTCGTGCGGTATCGTGCAGGAAAAAATGACCACATCCGTACGCACATACACACACACATACTTCCTCTCAATTTTTTGCTTAAAATGCTCCTGGGACCTTGAAAGATGAAAATATGTCGAAATTTTCGATTTTCGGACCGATTACAATAACTTCCTATACTGGGAAGTTAACAGCCTCAACTTTTACTTTGTAAAAAAATTTATGTTAATTCTAATCTAATCCAATTAAATAATCTCACGTCAACTAATGAGCCTATTCAGACGCTGCCATAAATGTGCTGAGCAAAACCGGTTTTATTCAACCCCTCGGAACACACACGGGGCGTAATTGTGTTTAGAACATTTGAAAGCTTTACAGGAACGTTTAAATGTATTGTAAATAAAATTCACTTGTCAGACAAAAACAGAGCTAAAGAAAACAAGAGATAGAAGTAACATTTTATATGTGTGTAAGTTTTCACGCGTTTGCTTTTGCGTGAAAAATGTTTCGTTAAGTTCTTCCGCTCCCTTCCCTCTCTCATCTATAAAACCGGTTTTACTTGCCATGAATCTGCACCGTCTGAAAAGCCCCAATCACCACTGTTTAGGATTTTTCATTTTCCGCTATATTAGGGGTATTCATGATCTGTGTTAAACGTCGAGAAATCGTAAAATGTTATCTTCGAAATAGACGAGATCGTGAGCGACCCCTTTCAATTTCCATGTTAAAGTGTTATTTCGAATAATTGAATTTCACATCTGCCACTCTGCCATATGATTATTTCGATCTCGATATCGAGTTGTAGAATTAACACGCCTTTTCAGATGTTATTTGTTAAAATCGAAACAAATGTCATTTACTAAGGAAAGTTTCTCGATTTGTTAAACTTTTTTCTCGATTTAACACAAATAACACAAATAACACAAATCATGAGTACCCCTAATAAAAATCTGAATTTCTTGCATATGCAGCCATTGCATTTACAATATTGTATGCAATATTGCAGCAGGGGCGTTGCAATTGAAAAATTGATCATCTAGCCCCCGGGTGAGCAAGAGTTTGTTAAACCCAGATGTTTCCCTCGTATCTTTATACATGTACGCTAGGTTCCGGTGTACGTTCTGAATTGCAAATGAAACGGACTTTTTATAATTTAATATCCAACGTCTCCACAGTCAATTTTTTCGGCAATGGCAATAATCCAGTTTCAAGTAGCAGTCGGTCTGTTTTTCATTCAATCAAAACTATATGTAAAATGTCTTCTAATGTCAAAAGAGAATTGGGGGTTAGGTAGATGGGTTGTTCGTCGGTTAGCATGTATCACATAAGCAGATCGATTGCTTAAGATTGGTTTGCTAAGTAAAAATATTTATAGTTTGTTTTGAGAATTCCGTAATTTAACAATGCGTTTTTACAACATTAACGCTAAGTATTTGATGCGACCTTTGCTGTTATACTTGAAAAACCATAATTATTACACATTGTCATGGAGCAATGTACCTCAAAAATCAATAAATTTGAGAAATAAAGATCTCCAAACATTAGGCGGTACACACAGCCACCAAGTCAGGAAATATGGGATGCTTCTTGCTAGGTAGGTCATATTATTAGTATTTGATAATGATTTAAAAACTGCAATGTGTTCAGGATAGTAAAAAGTGCGGTGAAACTGCGGTACTTGGCTTTAGGTGGCGCAATAGGAGGAGGAATGACTTTAAATAAAGTAGGTCCACAAGTAATAATGGTTGAAATATAGAATATTATTTTTAGAAATACGAAGAATGGAAAGCTGCTTTGCCGGACTTCAAATGGTTAGAGGATGTCTTACCGGAAAATGAAAAGTGGGGCCAAATTTCCGGCACTTTGCTTTCTTTGAGGGATAACTTTCTAGATACTATTAAAATTGGTATGTATCGTCTCTTCCCTATTTATTTTTACAAACTTTCAGTAATGAATACCATTCGTCCATTGTTTTCTTTTATTTTCTTAATTCGGATTTTAAAAACCTTGCTTAAAAGTCGTCGTGGTTATACAATATACTTTATATTCTTTTATGTGAAAAACTAGCCCTCAGAGGGTATAGCCTTTGTACTGTCGTCGGTTCTATAAGTGCAATGTGGGACAGCAAGATCTAATCGTAAAAATAGTGGCTAGAACTAACAGGAAGGCAAGTTAGCTATGTAATGCATTCATTAGGGTGGCCCTTATTCTCTACTGGGCGGTTTTTTAAATGGGAATGGTGAAGTTTGAGGGCAATCCGGAGAGATTTAAGCCTAGGAAGTTTTGTTCAAGTGTTGAGTGGTAAAGAATAGTGGAAAGTTTTTTCTTTCAGCCATTTGTCATACATGTCTTATAAACATTTCCAACAAGCCGAATTTCAAAGAAAGGGTTGACAAATAAGGAAGTTCTATAGGCATATGAAATATCCTAAAATGTTTGGTAATATATATTGCCACAATTCAAGTGAAACCTCTATTTCTTCAACTCAAACGACGTGTCACGAAATACGATTCGACTTTCAGCATAGGTGCCTGTGTATGCCTTTTAAGCGGGATATCCACTTAGCTGGATACTAGCGCTGGTACTATCTTCCGCTGGCTCCCAGGATATTACCTGCCTAGTGTTCAACCCTACCAGGTGGTGGCTCAACCAACTCGATAATAATCAGAAATTTCCAAATTCCGGATGGCTGCCAGCTGCTGGCTACAACCCACCAGCAGTACACCTTATGCTGAAAGTCGAAGCTCAACTAAGAACGTAATTTCGCTCATCTCAAACGACTTGCCATGCCACACGACTCGACTTTCAACACAGTGGTCCTTAAATCCTTATCAGTAAAATTGTTGAACCGATAGGAACATCAGCTACTATTCCTCTTAACAACAAAACAATGTGCTTGTGCAAGTCGCTTCTTTTTTATATGCTCCACAACCGGGATCCGGTTCTGGTCTCTCGCAACGACACGTTTTTAATCCTTAAAGTACGAATTTTCGAGAGGGAAGCTGAGGGACCGAGAGGGATTGCCATCTGGGGTCGACCAATCTTACCCTGACCCACAAATCCTCAAAATATTAATACATATCTTAAAAACCTTTCCAACAAGCCAAATTTCAAGGGAAGTGTTGACAAATAAGGAAGTTCTATAGGCATATGAAATATCCTAAAATGTTTGATAATATATTGCCATAATTCGTGTGAAACCTCACTATCTTCAACTCAAACGACTTGTCACGAAACACGATTCGACCTTCAGCACAGAGGTCTGTGTATGCCTTTTAAGTGGGACTTCCACTTAGATGACTACCAGCGCTGGTTCTATCTTCCGCTAACCGGATATTACCTGCCTAGTGTTCAACCCTACCAGGTTCTGGCTCAACCAGCCCGAGAATAGGAGTCACCCTTTGACTACTAGTCCGTTATGTCGTTCGAATCATGGTGAAATGTATATTAGTAAGCTTGATTTAAAGGATATAATAAAAACGATAGGTTAGGGGTCTGAAGGGTGCATGAGTGGATGCCGATTCACCCTGCGTTTGACTCTGAGATGTTATATGAGCTCGGAAACACCGACTGCGGAAGACAGTTCCACAACCGAGTTGTTTTATGTATAAACGAACTTCTATACCGTAATGTGCGCGAAGAGGAGGGCTGTAGCGTGTGGGGTAAGCCGAATTGGCTAGTCTTGTATTGCGGAAAAAAAGTTGCCGTGTGAACCTCCTCTTTATTTCAGCGGAGCAGTCACTGTGGTAATAGCTTAGATAATAAACTTCTTGAGCGCAGCTACATTTTTTCGGTGGCTTAAAGGGTCGATGGAGGAGCAAAGTGTGCTATCGCCAATGAGTTTGACGGCGCGGTATTTCACTTTGTCCAGCCAAGCCAAGGTGGTTTTAGGCGCGCCTGCCCAGATATACTAGTTGTATTCAAGGTGGGGCTGAATGTAGGACTTGTAGACTGTAGCTAGGGCAGGTGGCTGAAGGAGGTATTTGCATCTCGTAAGAAAGCCGATGCATTGATACGCTTGTTTGGCGACTTGAAATATGTGACTATTCCATTGCATATCATTGGATAGAGTCATGCCAAGGATATTAAGAGATGAGTCAGCTGTTAGATTACCCTCGCCCTCTGAAATAGAAGGGAGGTCGGTACAGGTTTTAGTGGAGATAAGACAGGACTTTGCGTTCAATTCGAGCCGATTCTTGCGGTCCCAGTCAAGAATGAGCTTGATGTCCGCGTTAAGAGAGCTGGACATGAGTTCTTGGTCTAAGAGATAAGGTCTGGCACTTGCTTGTCTAACGTTGGCGTAAGAGTAACGCAGATTACTGTCATCGGCGAAACTGTGAAGTCGGTTGGAGGGGATTGAGAACAGAATGAATATTAGAAAGAGAGTAGGTGAGAGAGTCGTCCCTTGGGGAACGCCGGCCGAGATAGAGTGTAGGTTAGACTCGATTACCTTACCTACCTATCCAGTTCGTAAGAACTGAGTGGATACCAATAGCTTGCAGTTTGGACAGTAGAGCGGGATGCCATACTCTGCCAAAAGTCTTGGAAATACCTAAAGCAACCAGATCAGACTCGCCGGACCTATGGATGCTTCGGTGTAGATGGTCAAACACACAAGAAGGTCGCCAGTAGACCTTTTTGGTCTAAGGCCGTACTGCCTGTCGTGTATAATTTTGTTAGATTCTAGATATTTCATCAGCTTTCTATTAATTATTATGTCCATGATTTTGGAAAGAACAGAAGTAATTGCTATTGGGCGGTAGTTTAAAGGGTCGCTGGCTTCACTTTTTTCGGGAATGGGCTGAATATGAGCTAGTTTCCAAGAGTTGGATAAACTCCGGAGAAGTATGACAAGGCAAAAAGGTTGCGCAGAGGTTTAGCCAAAGGTGAGGCACATTTTTTTGAGGACCATAGGGGAATATTATCAGAGCTAGTAGATTTATTGTCGTCCAGCTCTTTGAGACATTTATACACATCTCGTGTCCTGAAAAAAATGCCGTCCATTGAATGGGCGTTGCGATCGAGGACAGGTGGAGATGTATCAGCTAGGTAAAGAAGAATTTGAGGCGAACAGAGATGCCAATAAATCGGCCTTGGATTTGCTTTCTGTTATCACCAGAGTTCGGAAGCTCGCACTCGGGTGCGCACACGATCGACTCATGTGCGCACACGGAATAATTATAACGCACACATCTCACGTGCGTGAGTAATTGACAATTGTCCTCAAACTCACTTTTCGACTCATGTACGCACACGAAATATTTCACAATTTATCGCACACGTGTTTATTTATTGCACTCTGGTTAACACTGGTTGAGTAAGAGGTAAAATTCTTCTTTATTGAAGTTACCAAGGAGCAGAAGTTTTTGCTGCCACCATTTATGTTGAGAATCGTGTTTCTCAATTTGTTGATGATGAATGATTTAATCTTCCTGATGCTGGAATTACAGTAATTTCTTAACTTGATATACTCACGAGAAAGGGACTCATTTGGGAAGTGTCTGTACGGTCTGTAGGCGGTTTCTTTAGCTTTTATTGCGTCCATGCATTCCCCATTAAATCCTCTTTTTGGCCTAGCCTTTATAGATTTGGTAGAATGAGGAATGAACAAACGCATTCCAGCCCGTAATAATATACTACACAAAAACCTCACGCTGTTAAAAATGTAACAACCACCAATCTACTCATAAACGACAGACAGTATGGCTTCCGACAAAAAAGATCCACTGGCGATCTTTTAGTCTGTCTTACAGAACACCTCAGCCGTAGTCTGCATGGATCCGGTGAGTCTAGTCTGGTTGCTCTGGATATCTCCAAGGCTTTCGATAGAGTTTGGCACTCAGCCCTGTTAGCTAAACTCAAAGCTATTGGAGTTGACTCACTTCTACAGAAGTGGATTGAGAGTTTCCTTTCTGGCCGTTCAATCAAAGTGGTATTGGATGGCGTCAAATCCGCATCCCACCCGATCTCTGCGGGGGTACCCCAGGGGTCAATTTTATCACCGGCCCTATTTCTCATATTTATAAATGACCTTCTTTCAATCCCCTCCAACCCACTTCTCAGCTTCGCTGACGACGGTACTCTACGTTACTCGTACAGCTTCGATACAAGACAGACTCATGCCAGATCCTGTCTTGATGATCGCGAACTAATGTCCAACTCTATTAATAACGACATTAAACTCATTCTAGAGTGGGGAAAGAAGAATCGTGTTGAATTCAACTCCGACAAAACCAAGTACTGTCTTATCTCCAAAAAGAAGCTCAACACCTCTCCACCCTTGAGAGTGGATGGAGTTCAACTAATGGCCGACCCATCCTTACACATCTTAGGCGTGACATTAGCGAAAGCGTCCCAGTGCTTGGGATTTCTTAAGAGGTGCAAGTTCCTCCTCCAGCCATCGGCTCGTGCTGTTATTTATAAATCCTACATTCGGCCTCTTCTCGAATATAACTCCCTCGTTTGGGGCGGCGCCCCAATAACCACCTTGGCATAGATAGACGACCAAATCAGGCGAAGGAAATGGAATTGGGTTGGCCACACCTTGCGACGCGATAACGAAAACCTAGCCAAACAGGCCCTTGACTGGAACCCGCAAGGATCCCGTCGAGTTGGAAGACCTAGAACAACGTGGAGGAGGACCCTACTAGCAGAGGCCGCAACAACTGGGAGATCCTGGTCAGAGCTGAGAGCTGTCGCGCAAAACAGAGTCCGCTGGAGGGCAACTGTTTCCGCCCTATGTCCCATGAGGGATTAAAGGGGCACAAAGAAGAAAGAAGAAGAAGTTAATTGATGACGACACCGCCTGCTCCACCATCGACCCCTTGAGCCACTGTAGGAATGTAGCAGCACTGACAATTTATCGCTACTATCATAGTGACTGTTCCTCCAAGTTAAACGCTCTCCTGCCTCCACGGCAATCTTATACCCGCAACACCAGATTAGCCCACTCGTCTCATTCCCTTCACCTGCAACTATTCCTTTCACGCACTCAACAAGATATGAATTCGTTTGTTAATAGAACAACTCGACTGTGGAATAACCTCTTGCAGTCAGTATTTCCGAACTCCTACAACACCCAAGAGTTCAAACGCAGGGTTCATCACCACCTTCTTCAATACCCCCCCGTACCTTTTAATCCTTAACCTATACCCCCCCCCCCGCCCTCATCCCTCCCCCGTACTAAGCTTACTGCTAGACATTGCGCCATGACGTGACGTGACAAATGACATGACGGACTAGTAGTACAAAGGGTGACTCCTAAGCTTAGCACTGCCACATAAAACAAAAAAAACACAACAATGGGTCAGTTTTGACACACGTTAAAAACTTCATCTTATAAACCTAATCAGGTCAGCAAATGTGTTGCCTTTTTTTACGTGAAAGACTAGAGTCTTAGGAAGGGCTCTTTATGCTGTGTCGACAATCTATATGAATGCAATGACGAACAGCAGCTCTAGTCGGGGATGGAAGGAACTGCCACAACCTGCACCGCGATATTTTTTTAGGCCTCCTACTCCCAACCATTACTTTCGCGACTTTAATATCGGGGCATCGAGAAACAATTCGCTGGAGTGTTATGCCTCCTAAAACGAGTTGAATCTCATCAACCAACCGATGACATGCGCTTTGGTGGAGCGGCGGGGAAGGGCTTTACTAAGGAAGGCTATGACAGGAGCAATCAGGAATGTAAAGAGAGAAGAAGAAAGAAGGAAAGTTATGTAGGTGGTGTTGTGATGCCGAGTGGCTTTATGTTTCGGACTGAACTACTCTTACAAGTATTGTTTAAATGAAGCACGCTGTGGTTCGGTATTACAATTTATTTTTAATATTTAATCTCGTTGCGCGCCAGATGCGACATCGAGTTACACTTGACAAGAAAACTCAATGAATAAAAAAAAGGAAGAAGAAGTTCAGATACAGCTCCACTCTCGTATATAAAAGTCAGGGCTGCCAACACCTCCCCTTTTAGGTGGTATAGTCCCCCAAATATGTTGGACGTTTAATTAATCTTCCAGACGACGATCGCTGCTCGGGCTCCAATTCATGGCAAGATGGTGGGATTTCTTGATGGGAAACTGCTGACTCCGTTAGTCCAGAATGATGACTTGAATGCCTAGGCCGTGTTGCTTGTTGCTGCGAACAGTCTTCATCAATTGACAACGACGACGCATCATTAGGGCCTGGCTCCGTCTGCTGTTGAAAACGTCCTGCATCTCCATTATCCTGGGTTGGTATCATATCAAAATATTCTGATAAAATATCAGTTGCCAACTGCTGCTTTGACGCCTCATTTGTACGAAAGCGATCTCTTAATTGGTTAGCGTGTGAACGGATCATTTTCAGTTTTTCTCCTACTTCTACCAGAACGTTATACATGACGTTACCCCTTCGCTCGATAATTTCGCCCTTGCTCCAAACAAAGTTGGTTTTAGTATATGTCTTAGCGTAAACCAAATCACCAGGTTGGTATGACTTCTCTTTAGCACCGTGATGCTTGTTGAATTGTAAGTTCTGCTTTTCGTTGCATCTTGGTTTATCCGTACTTGATGTCGGTCTAATAAGATCAAGTGATGTACACATTTTTCTTCCGATAAACAACTCGGCTGGTGATAACCCGAATGGACAGGAACGGTTTGGTGTGGACCTATATGTTTGCAAGAATATTTGCAGGTTTTCCTCACTAGTTCCTTCTGATTGAAGTTTTTTCAACGCGCGTTTCAAGGTATCAACAAATCTCTCAGCCTGACCGTTTGATTGGGGATGATACGGTGCACTTGTAAGATGTTTTATATCCCTGGACCTTATGAAGCCTTTGAAGTGAGTACTGGTGAACTGCGTTCCATTATCCGTCACAAGCTGTTTACAATCTCCTTAGCTAGAGAAAAACATCTGAAGTTTCTTTATTATGTCTGATGATGTGATACTTTTCATTTCATATATTTCAGGCCATTTTGAGTATGAGTCGACAATCACAAGATAATATTTATCTTTCATTGGACCTGCAATATCCATGTGTATTCTTTCCATAGGATAAGCTGATAGGGGCCATGACTGTAGTGATGTCTTAACCGGTGATTTTGCTACAGCTGCGCAATTTTGACACTGTTTCACGTATTCCGCAACATCACTGTCGATACGTGGCCAATACACAAAAGATCGTGCCAATGATTTCATCCGTTCAATACCTGGATGTCCTCTGTGAAGTTGTTTTAGTATGCGAGATTTGAAACAATATGGAATTACTACTCGTTCACCAGTTAAAATGATTCCATCAATTGTTGATAAAGATTCCTTCCGATTGAAGAAGTGCAGTAAGTCGGAATATGATGGGCAATCCTTATTTAGCATAGACGGCCAACCTGTGTTTATATAGCTGATTAATGTTTGATGGAATTTGCTGCTCCTTGTTGCCTTTTGTATCATTTTTGATGTGAGGGGTAAAATATCCATCGTATATTGAAGATTCCTGTATATATCGTCCTCAAGCTGAGTACATGCGATGACAACTTCTTCATCCAATTTGGGTTGCGATTCTATCAAGCGTGATAGCATATCCACACATCCAAAATCCTTGGTATTCACGTACTCTATCTCAAAATCATACATCATAAGTGTAAGTGACCATCTCTGTAGCCTATTTGCGGTATACACCGGTATTCCTTTTTTAGATCCGAAAACAGCTAAAAGAGGCTTATGGTCTGTTAACAAACGAAATCTTCTGCCGTATATGTATTTATGAAATTTTGTTACTGCAAAGATGAGACCTAATGCTTCCTTTTCAATTTGACTGTAATTTTTTTCTGTTGTCGTTAAGGCTCTCGCCGCATGCATGATTACTTTTTCTTTACCATCTGGATACGTGTGGGCTATGTACGCCCCAATGCCGTCATTTGATGCATCCGCTGCAACTTTAATAGGTAAGGTTGGGTCGAAATGAGTTAATAACAATTTTGAGGAGAGGATCTTTTTGAATGCGTCGAATGACTGCTGACATTGTTGCGTCCACTCAAATTTTGAATTATTTTGTAATAACTTATCAAGAGGTACCCTTAACTGTCGCATTTCCTTAACAAATTTTCCGTAATGGTTCACTGACCCGAGAAATGATCTTAGTTGCGTGATATTTTTAGGCTCAGGTAAATTCTTGATTTTCTCT
Organism: Thereva unica; assembly: GCA_949987705.1. Classification (NCBI taxonomy): domain Eukaryota; kingdom Metazoa; phylum Arthropoda; class Insecta; order Diptera; family Therevidae; genus Thereva; species Thereva unica. Next base: position 121,846,455 of record OX465281.1, on the reverse strand, counting down.
ATATTCGCAGGATCCGGGCGGATACTATTTTCATCAATGATGTGACCTAGATATTTAATTTGATTTGCCAAAAAGGTACATTTGCTGATTTTAATGCGAAAACCGAAGTTTAATAATCTTTGAAGAACTTGCTTCAAAGTATTCGTATGAGACTCCAGATCTGATCCGCAGACAAGAATGTCGTCTAAATATGTAGCTATGTTGTCAATACCAGCTAACATTGTGTCCATTATCTGCTGGAATGCACCAGGAGCTGCTTTAACACCAGGGGCTAATCGATTAAATGAGAACAAGCCCTTGTGGGTGTTAATAGTCAGTAGTTTCTTCGTCTCATCGTCGACTTCAATTTGTAAATAGGCATCCGATAAATCTATATGAGTTAAGTATTTGTTTTTTGATAAAGTCGCAAAAATATTATCAGGGACGGGTAACGGATACTGATGTGGTTGAAGTGACTGATTTAATCCAGTTGAATAGTCACCGCAAATTCTTACTTGACCATTTGGTTTTTTTGCCACTACTATGGGTGCAGCCCAATCTGAGTAATCGACTGGTGAAATTATATTCATATCCTGAAGTCGCTGTAGCTCTTTTTCTATGACTGCCACAGATGAAAAAGCAATGGGTCTTCGTGGACGAAATATGGGTTTGGCATCTTCTTTAAGATGGAGGTGTATTTTGCTCTTTTTGCAGACACCAGGGCTTTCCGAAAATAGTTCTGCAAATTCTTTTTTGATATCTGAGATTAGTACCTTAATTTCGTCCGCATTCGTAGCCTTTATTCGAGTGCAAATGGCACTTAGAGGAGTGTCCCACAAATTGAACGCATCACACAAATCAATACCTAAAACATTAATATCATTGACGTCAGTTACGAATAATTCATGTGATATAACTTCCTTGTTTAATTGAATATCGCACTGGAACTGTGCACATATGCCTAATCCATGTCCAGAAGCACTTTTTGCTTGAATTTCAGGAGCACTTCTTGATGTTGGTTTACCCAGTTCTTCCCAAGTTGCTTTAGATATCACCGTGACATCTGATCCTGTGTCAATCTGCAGACGCAATGGAAATTTTTCTATATAATCATTGCCAGGAACGTTACTAATATATACTGTTGTGAAACGTCGACGTTTAGTAAAATTTATTTTGTTGATTTCCGCGAAAACTGCATTATTGCGAGCTGTATGTCGCTTTTCAAATGAGGGTTGCGCTGGCGCTGCTGGTGGCTTTTTTGTGAAGCACTGGCAATAACCTTCTTTATGCCCGATCTTTTTACACTGTTTGCACTTATGTGATAAAAACTCGCAGTTTTTCGAGAAGTGCATGCCGCCACACCCCCAACATGGTGTACGTGGTGCTGTAATGTTAGGCTTTTGCTTGAAATTTGTACTGTTGTTGCATCGGTTATTGCTGCTATTATTTTGCCGTTTGTTTGTGAAATGTCTACGCTGTTTTTGAATTGCGTTTATTGAATGATCGTTTATAGCTGTTTGATGACTCTGTCTTGCAATTAAGACCGTATCTTTCTTTAAGTTTATGACTCTATGTGCTTCAGTGACTAACTTATCTAAAGTGACAGGATCCGCCTCCGATTCGTTCTCCAATTTTGCCAATAGGCGTGTTCTAATGTCATTGTCTTCCTCAGATTTTAATCCACACACGAAAATTAAGCATTTGAATTGGTTTGAGCTAAGATTTTGCAAATTGAAACTTTCGGTTGTTTTATTAACTCGCGCAGCGAAAGAAATAATATCTTCTGATTCGTGTTTTGTTGTTTGCAGACAGCGGTATCGGATGTTAAATAATGATTCCTGAACACCGAAAATGTCTGTGAGTTTTTTGATTGTCTCTTTGAATTTGAAATCCCGACTGGTTTTTGGTAAAATATAATTTGAATATTTGGTGTGTACCAAAGGATTCAATTTCCTCATTAACAACCTGACCTTTGCGCCATCGTCCAGGTTAGCTGCGTCTTCCATGAACAGGTCTTCATACCGTGCAAACCACGCTTGAAATGTCAATCCTTTTTCTGGTTCATAGCAAAATTCTGTCATGCTACTGGCGAGTGATTCTATAGTGAATTCGGTTCCTTTTGGTGCAGGTACTTCAGTTTGTCTTGAACTTGTTAATTCCTCCAGAATCTTTTGTTGTCCAGCCAGCAATTGAATAATTTTCTCCATGTCCGCCATTTTAATTCAGTCTTGGTGTGAAATAAAACTTACCACAATCTCTCGTCGCCAATTTGTTGTGATGCCGAGTGGCTTTATGTTTCGGACTGAACTACTCTTACAAGTATTGTTTAAATGAAACACGCTGTGGTTCGGTATTACAATTTATTTTTAATATTTAATCTCGTTGCGCGCCAGATGCGACATCGAGTTACACTTGACAAGAAAACTCAATGAATAAAAAAAAGGAAGAAGAAGTTCAGATACAGCTCCACTCTCGTATATAAAAGTCAGGGCTGCCAACAGGTGGGAAAGTGGAAAAGGCGAAGGACCCGTGGGGTTGGCCGCGATTCGAACCAGGTACCTATGGGATTAGGTTAGATTGGATTAGGTTAGATTGGATTAGATATCCAGACGCCTTACACCCTAGGCTACCGAGGCCCCCAACTGCTTACTGCAAAATGGAGCCGCTCCACCCCCACAGCGAAAGATTCGATTAAATGCGACTCCAAAGAAAATCAAGATATCGATAGATCCGAGCGATCCACGCCGCTCCTACATTGAACGACACAAATGTTGCTCGTTTCATAATAATTATTTTTTCGGGTGAGATTATTAGCCTCACGCCAACCTTACTTGGAAGGGACTAGCCCAATCATATTAGCCTATCCTCTCTCATAAGATAGTTATCAGTGGCCACCGCTAGGAGGTTATGATCGCACTTCCATCAGTCCGAAATAATTGCGGCACGTGCATGTTATGCTACAAGTTATACTTCCTATTCCGCTGATGACTGACCACCGCAAGAACGATACATAAATCTCAGGGAAGCATAGTCCCTGAAATCGTTTATGTATATTAAAAAAACCTGAACTTTTCGTGTATGTTATCTTGACGCGCTTGACTAGTCTTTAGACAATGATAAATTTTTGTGTTATGACAAAATATTATGCAGAGCTATAACTAGTCTGAAAGAAGAATTCCTCAGATTCTCGCTAATACAAACACGATAAGTCTGCTCTTTTGCTATCCGGGGTCCATGCCGCCGTCCTCCCTTTGGTCTGTAGGGAAAGAGCTCCCGAAAACGGGGCTGGAGGTACTCCATGGGGCTATCCAATTATATTTCGGCCTTCCTTGCCTTGGCCTTCTGCAGATTAAATGGTCCACTAAAGCCCCATGGGTAGGTAGGTACGAAGGGATAGATCCATCCTGATAGAATCTCCATATCAGACTAAGGCATTATACAACTGTGTGCGCCCGGTGCACAGACGAGATCGTTAAACGACAATGCAAAACCTACCCACTGCCAAGCAGCCGTGAACGTGAAGTTATCACATTTTGGCTTGGTAGGCCCGATCATATTAACCCATCCCTTTCAGAACTGCTTCCAGTGGTCACCGCGAGGAGGATCGCACTTACCCGGTCCGATATAATTACGGCACGTGCATATTTAATTACTAACAAAAAGCCGCGTGCGCTGCAAAGTCCCTTAACAATAATAAAATAATGCGTGCATAGTCCTGGATAAGAAAAGGGTATAATGAAACAAAGAACAGATATGCACAGTAGCACAGTGATGCCAGACCTGGGATAAGGGATTGCGGATTCGAGTGTTTCAAATTGCGGATTGTAGTAAAAAAATGCGGATTTTTTAAAACATGTATTTAACCAACAAAAAAAAACGTCGGGCGTAGATTTTTACGTTCCCAGGTAATTGGCATCAGGCCTACCCTAAATGAAAAGTAACGCAGAAGTGAAGTAGAAGTAAAGTAGGCGTAACTTCTTTCAAAATTGACATATAAACCAAAATAAAAAGTTTATGAGAAGTCTAGCATCAGATGTATTCGTTTCAACAGATAATTTTCTAGTCAATATTGGGGATGAATTCTGTGACGGAGCACTCGATAGTTTAGTTTTCTTCATAATCTAAATCATATATGTATCTTAATTTATATAAAGAACAATAATATTTTTTCACTTAATTTATTTTAGCGTTAATTCATATTGAAAACTTAAAAACATAATTCAACAACTTAAAAATAATTCAACAACTTAAAAACACAATTCAAAAACTTAAAAACATAATTCAAAATAAATTATCCAATAAATAAATAAAAATGATATCAATTCAAATTTCCAAAAAAATAAAAAAGATTGCACTTTGGTAAATTAATGCACATACACCTACGCATCCCTGTGCAGAACTTCTGCCCGTCTTTTCATTACGGCGGTAAAAAATGTAGCCTGCAAGTCATCCTTGTCCTTCCTTGGCAAGGGTTCCATAAGGAACTTTGGCCGTTTTCGGTAATTCAGATTTTTTCTGGCTTTTCAGCCAGTTCTGATTATTTTCACGCTGACTTTAGAGTGAAATAAAAGTCAGATGTTATAAGTCAGATATTATGAGTCATATTTTTAGGCTGTCAGATCAGCAGTGGTCGCCATGGCGAATTTTATACTTAAAAATGTTGTAGAAAGTGAATTACGGAATTTTTTTCTTGAAAATATCAGTATGTGCATTAAATATAATAAAAATTATGGAAAACGAAGTACTTACCGGAAGAAAAAAATTGTGCTACTGGGGCTTATCGTGGTAAACGTGCGTTTCGGGAAACGCGCCGTTTACATGTTTCACTTCACCTTGAACGCGAATCGTGGAAAACGCGTGAATGCAACTGTGTTCGAAACTTTTCGAAATCAGCTAATATTTGTCAAAAATTTCAAATCAAGCACGGCAGAGTTTAGTTAATCGTTTAAATTCAAAATTGTGCTCTTTTTTATTAAGTTTTAGTGAGTATAAGAGTTATGGACATCGTGGCTTTGTATATGTTGGAGCTAGCTAGTGAAAATGGCAATGAAAGAGCTGTCCGACAAAATTCAAGAAGTACAGCAAAGCATATTTTTGAAATGGACGAAAGAATGTAAAATATATGTACCTCTTATTTAATAAATTTTTTTATTTATTTGTAAAAATATGCGAAAATATACTTTTAGCTTCATGAAAAACTTCCGTCTAAATAAACGCGCATTTAAATATGTTCTTTGTAATCTGTCCATACCTAAAATATAAAAGCATTATGCTTATTAAAGTATCCATATTAATTAAAATAAGCCTTGCCTTTCTCTATTCTTTGGCTGTCCTATCTGGTGGACCCAAACTGTTCAGCTGACCACTCGCCTTTTTCCAGAAACTCGAAATTTCGCTGGGCGCTTCAGTGCTGAATCCTTTAGCAATTTTTGCATTGGTTTTCATAACCCCCACTAAGTGAGCATAAATTACTCCTTTTTAAAGAATTAATTATTTGTTAATAATGTTTATTTGGTAAGTTTTATAATTCAATTACTTACATATTTCCAAATTTAATTACACAATTATTGCTAACAATCACCGTAAACAACCAACTGCCGCAAACAAAACTTAACGTTTCACGAAAGCACTGGGAACTGCCGCCGCACGTTTTGAACGATGCCGAAAAAACAATTTCGAATTTAGCGTTTGTCGTTTTCCCCTGCTGCGTTTACAACGATACCAAAATTGAACGTCTGGCGTTGCGTTCGCGTTTACGTTTTGGGCGATAAGCCCCAAGACCAAATATTTTAAACAACAAAGAAATAGAATCCCAAAAATAACAACTTATAAGAAGACAATTGAAGAGTTCGACTCTTCAGTTTTTTATAGTCATTTTAGGATGAATAAAAACACCTTTAAGGCACTTATTTTGAATTATTATGAAATGTGAATTAGTTGATATAGAATTTTTGCTTTCAGATTCTGAATAATATGTTACAGTCACATTGGTGTTCTACAAAAGGTAGGCCAAAAATATTAGTAGAAAGACTGTACATAACGCTGTGGGCATTGGGGAATAAAAATAGCTTAAGAGAATTATCAGACAGGTTCCCAATATCTGTAATTATTTGCCAGACTTGTAAACTAATTAGTAAACTTACCTCCAAAGTTATACGTTTTCCAAAAACAAGAAACGAAATAAATCAAACAGTTTTAAAGTTCAATTCTTTACGAGGCCCATATAGTTTTCCCAATACACTAGTGGCCAGGAAGATCACACGACGCTGAAGTGTTTAAAAATAGCTCTCTTGGGAAAAATTTGGAGTCTGGTCTCTGGATTCTGCGTACCCATTGACGTCGTATCTTCTTGTTCCGTATAGGGATAATGGGTATTTAAAGGCAGAGCAAAAGCACTTCAATAGTCAGCTAAGCTCTAGCCGAGCAATAATAGAACAGTTTTTTGGGATACTTAAATCGAAATTTCGTATATTGGAAAAAAAATCCATTCAGAAAAATAGAAATGATAAAGTGTGTCGTGCTAGCATCTGTAATTCTTCACAATATTATCATTACATATGAAGGGCAAAACTCGTTGGACTTAATTGATAATTTTGAAGAAGATACAACGGATTCCGCCATTCTTACACAATTCGATGTACCAGCATGCACCGAAAATGGTCGAAATAAAAGAGACAACCTTTGTTACCTAATGACAGCTTAAGCCAGGGATTCCCAAAGTTTTTCTTAGGCGGGCCAATTTAATATAAGCGAATTTTTTGGCGGGCCACGAATTTTTTGTTTTAATTATATAACTATTTCTTTTTTTTTAATTTTTTTTATTAGTACATATACTAAATTTAATATAAATATAATATAAAAATAACTAAAATCCAATAATATTAATCATTGCAACAATGATTTCAAACTAGTACTATTGATTAACACAAACAAAAATAATGTGAATATAAAAACTTGTAATAAATTTATTCATTTGTGTTGTGCGACTTGTGTAGTTGTTTTATTTTAATGATGTCATTAAACTTTGCTTGTATGTCCGTCGAATGTATTCTTAATACTGCTTGTAAATGATTATTACTCAATTTTGATCTTAATTTCGACTTATTTATGCTCATAATTGAAAAAGTTTTTTCGCAAATATATGTGCTCCCAAATAATGAAAACATTTGTTGAGCATGTTTTCGTATTTTCGGATAATTCACGCATGATAATCCTTTATAAAAATCAATTAAGGAATTGTTCCGATAAGAATTCTTAGCATCGATATTTTCCTGTAATTCTATCAATTCAAATTGCATATCTTCAGAAACGTTACGCGGATTGCAAGAAAATGGATCTGAAAATAAATTGTAGTCGCCCGCGTGACTTAAAATCATCGAAACGTTTGTCAAAATCTTCTAACAAACTCTCTGTATTTTGTAATACTTTTCTGATTGAAGAATTACTGATGCCTCGGTATTTTCCTTTACTAATATTCCACATGTTTCAAAATGACAAAAGTTACCAATTTGAAGCTGTTCTTGCAATAAATGAAATTTTCTTTCCGTGGAATTCACATATCCAAGAAGATCGTAAATAAGCTTACCATTACCTTGTAGTTTTAAATTTAATTCGTTCATACCACCAATTACGTCTGTTAGAAATGTCAAGTCGCATAACCAGTTAATATCTTACAATGAAGCAACATCACAATTTTTTTCAGTTAAAAACTCTGTAATTTCTTTTCTTAAATTGAAAAACCTTTTTAATGTTTGTCCTCTCGAAAGCCATCTGACCCCTGAAAAATATATAATGTCTCCAAATGGAGATTCGGACTCTTCTAAAAGAGTTTTAAATTGGCGGTGATTGAGAGCATGCTTTTTGATAAAATTAACTGTTTTAATAACATCATTCATGACGTTATTCATTTTCAACACTTGAGCTATAAGATTTTCCTGATGAATAATACAGTGATAATGATGCAATTTATTGGTATTGTTAGAGTCCTTCAACTTGTTTTTTTAAAAAATGTATAAAGCCTTGTTTGTGGCCCATCATAGATGGAGCACCGTCTGTAGTTACTCCTACCAAATTGTTCCAATTAATATTGTTCGAATCAAAAGCATGTTCTACCGCCGAAAATATATCGCATCCTCTTGTACGATCTTTTAAAGTTTCCATTGACAATAACTCTTCAAAAATCTTAAAATTTTCAGTAACTCCACGAATAAATATTAACACTTGTGCCAAATCGCAGATATCGGTGCTTTCGTCCAAAGCAATGGAAAAAGCAGTAAACGATTTTGAAATTTCTTGTAACTGATGTAAAATATTCTCATCAATATCTTCAATTCTACGAGTAATGGTCATTTTCGAGCAACAAATATCTTTGAATAAAGACTTTTTATCTGGGCAAACTATGTCAACAACTTTCAACATACAATTTTTAAAAAATTCTCCTTCTAAAAATGGTTTACTATGTTTGGCAATTTCTTGCGCAATAACATAGCTAGCCAAAACGGAGGATTCATTTTGTTTGAAAAGATTTTTAAACACTAATTTCTGACCACTAAAGAACTTTTGTAGGAATTCATATTTTATTTGTCTTTCATTACCAGTAATATCATTATAATTACTGTGATGGGTATCGTAGTGTCGTTTTATATTGTATTCTTTGGAAACGGACACTTTTTGTTGGCATATAAGACACGTAATTTGATTTTTTTGTTCAATTACAAAATATAAAATACCCCATTTTTCTTGAAATTTTCGCTTCTCTTGTGTTATTTTGCGCTTTTTTGAATTTTTATTTTTATCTTCCATTTTTTATTTATAGTTCATAAAATGATTTCTACAATACAAAATATCTTTATGCATATTTAAATGACTTAAGGGCCTAATACACTCAATCGAGCAATTATAGGGTATCGCGCGCCCGCGAATATTAAGAAAACTATCCAACCAAATGAAATAATTTAAATTAGGTATTTTTAAGAAAACATAAATCTAGCTATTCATGGTGGAAAATTTTAATATTTTTTATTAGTATATTAGTTATAATGGTTCAAAGTTCCGTACCTGCGCCCGGAAAATACTCCTATTTAGGTGGAAAAATTTTAAAATTTTTTTAATGTACGATAAACTTAAATCGATTATCTAGCTATTCATGGTGGAAAATTTTTGAATTTTAGCCTTCTTTCATGAGTAAATTATGTTTTAAAAATTGTCCACAAAATTTAAGAACGAAAATTCCCTAAAATTCTTCAGTTTTAATACATCAAATTTCCGCTCCAAGCAAATCTCTGCGCTAGTTGTATTCTGTATAAAGCATTTGCGTAATCATACACGAGATGCGTTTGTATAAGTGAGAGCTTCTGCTTCGGCTTTTGCAGGGGAAATTTCAAACCTTTTTTGTTGCAGGCATGGATGGTGATCGTATTTTCGGGAAAAAATAAAATCTGAGGAAAAATCGGTTTGTTTGGCAAGAATTTTAATGACTTGCTTGATGGTGATTTCCTTGATTTGAGAATTTAGGGATTCTTGCCGGTGGTCAGGTAGTGATCAATCGGTGTTTATTATCTTGGCTTTATGAAAAACCCAAGAAAATATTTTAATGGCAAATACTACCTTCATGTAATAATTAAGTTTTATGACATCCTTGTTTTTCGTTATTGTCTTTTTAGCCGTAACAACTTCCCGGAACTAGATTCGCAAAAAAGCTGTATCCCTTGCACAGGTATTTTACAACATGAGTGTAGATAAATTTTGCGTAAATTCATTTTTTATGGTTTTTATTATTTTTGTATGTAAATATGGGCTTTGCTGGACCTCTGGGTTAATTTGGTAGGAGGTCCGGAAATTCGGAAAGTCGGGGGTGTTTTTCAGATTTTTTAGTAAAGGGGGTGGGAGCCAAACAAAAAAACTAGTATCTAGCACTTGCTAAATTTCAAATCAGCAAAAGCAGCGATATCAAAATTTCACATGAATGAAAAATTTAAATATCAAACAAAAAAGATCTATTCCATATCCCATGACAGGAACAAGTTCGTAGAGTGCATTACTGCGACATTAATTCAATTTCCATTCATAATTATGTAACACTGGCTTCAATTTCTAGCCGGCGACACCGCAGAAGAGATTTCTTGAAAGTCGCCAAAAAATTTACCTCGGGCACGCACTCATAAAGTAAAGCCCAACAAGACATACGAATGCAGCCGAACCCCTTTATTGTGCAAAGATTTCCCCTCCGGCGGCCGTGTTGTGCACTGCAAGCAGTGCACAACAGGTAATTTTGACTGTGTTAGGATGTTTTTGAGATTGGGTTAGTTTAATTTTGTGACTGTATTTTTTTTTAAGCTTCCCTTAATATTTTGTTGTTGGAACTGAATTTCATGTTGGACTTCGTCGCTGAGTGTATTAGGGCCTTAAACAAAATTGAAATTATTACCTGTAATTTTTATTATTTCGACAGGTAGCACCGATATAGATTAACAGAGCACATGTAAACACTACGAATTGTCGTCTCAAATAGAAATAGAACTGCGCGAAAGACACATTTCGTTCATAATTTGAACAACCAATAAGAAAAGACGATCTGTATGTGCTTGCACTTTTTCCTATTTTTCGTCCCACTTCTAGTGAGTTGGAGAAGTACAATATTCGTTAATATGGCATAAACCTGTATTGCTCAGGGAAACTGGGTAGGCACGATAAGGCAAACCTAGAAATAGACGTTCCGCCAAAAGAGTTGATGTCGGAGCGCGCATCTGGGGAAATGAAAACTGCATACAAATAAAAATTGCCCACATATGGATAAGAAATGTGCTTATGTGTTTTCAAATTTCCCCTTCGAAATTTGTTGCGACTAGGCTAAGGGACGGGAATGACATGCGGGGATTCTACTGAGCATGGAAAACGCGACTTTCTCGGAATCAACTCTTTTGGCGGAACCAAGTCTTTCATGTACATTCGAAATTTGTGCATATAGCTGTTCGCCTTTCACTCATCAACCATATGAAGATGAAAGACTTGTTAATTTCTAGAATTTGAGAGAAGGTCTGGTGGTACAATTGTAGTGTGCGGCACAGCTCAGCGCACATCATTGAAAAAAACGAAAAATTCGTTACTAACTCCTTGATATTGTGTGTTGCATTAGATCCGCCAGAAATGATTAACAGTGGTATCTATTTAAGACTAGTATTTTGAATTTCTGTTCAAATATGTAATAACTAGACTAGACATACTACAATAATTTTTTAACTATTAACTAAACAATATTTTATTAAAACAAACGCTTATGGTTAAAGTTCTGTAAGAATTTTTTAAAAATATTAAAATATTGTATTGTATCTTATTTGTAATATTAATTATTTTTTAATAAAAATATGATATACCGTATCGAAAACGCGGGCCGAATTCACAGGCTTTGCGGGCCGCATTTGGCCCGCGGGCCGCACTTTGAGAACCCCTGGCTTAAGCAATTAGAAAGTAAAAATATACTACAAGATTACACAAAATAAAAATAATATTTTCTACAGTTCATTGAAATCACTTTATTCAATTAGTTCAGCTTCAGTTATTGTTACATTATTTGAAAAAATATAATTTTTTAAAACCTTTAATATTTCTAATTTTTCTTTTTCAATTTTCACTTTCTCTGTTTCTAGAGCCATATACTCTTCGTGTCTTTTCTGCTCCTTTTCGTCCATTTCCTTTAAATATTCTACGACATCTACGCTTTTTTTCTTCTTTTGTGGAGTTTCGTTGCAACTATCTTCGGAGAACAAATTATCGTTGCTCGTATCTAACACGTCTACTAAACTTGTTGTAGGTGGATTTATACAATGTCTTTGAGCATAAATTTCATCAAATTTATCCAAATATTCCCAACGTGTGGATTCCCTACCAGACTGCCTATTTTTCTTCTTAATTGATTTGTATGTACCGTACATGTTTTGAAATTTTTTCATTATGTCATCAACAGAAAAGGGAAAGTTTCCATCCGTTTCTTTTATTTTCTTCCATATGTTGTTCCATAACACTTTTTTAGTTTTTTTACCCGAATTGAACTCCCCTTCCATATCCAGTCTTGAAACTAGTAAAAGGGACGTCCTTTCTCGTGGCCAAAATTTACTGCAAATTTCCCAATTTTAAACTTAAATTTATATAATTTATTTAGGTTTTGACATACTCGTTTTTATCTTCCATTTTACAAGGTGTTTTCATTAAATTTATATCTAAATTATACGACTTTTTCGTTTTCTTTATAGATCTAACTAATTTGCTTCAGTCGCTCAGATGTCAATTCATAATCTAACTAGTCTATCTCAGTGCTACCAGATATCTGATTTATCAAACTACCTTACCTTTCAGATCTGCTTTATCGAATGCACTGCCAACTTATATCTGACTATCCGAACTATCTTATGTCTTAGATCTTTTTAACCGAACGCACTGAATTTTTAGATCTTAGTAAGATCTGAATTACCGAAAACGGCCTTTAAGTTTTTAAAAAATGAGCCGTCTTCATTTTCTTTCAGGCACTTTTCTTCGAAATTATCTAATATTTCGCGAAATCTTTCTTCCGCGGAATCGTTTTTCTTTTTTTTGGTTCCGAAGAAGTGGAGGATTCGCGAACAGGTGATATATCAAGAGAAATATCTGGATAATGTTTCATCCAACTCAATTGTATTGGATGGCAGCGGTGTCAGTGCATTATCTCTTGTTCTGGAAAAGGAACGTATTATTAAGACTCATGTTGCTAGAAATGAAAATGAATTTCTAATATTGTCATACTCACTTTCTCCTCCTAATATGTGCCTTTAAAAAGGACATATTTTGGAGGTACGGCCATGACACCTCTCCATGTAGCCACTTCCAGAAGGAGCATCCTGCTTGCGGATTTCCTTTCCGTATTTCTCCCTTAGGAGAAATCAACGTTTTTGGCATTCTTCGCCTACAAATATAAGATATGCAATCAAATTACAACTAATAATATTTACACTTACTCGTTTTTCCCACTTGACCGGCGATGCGCCAAGTCTATTTATGTAGCCTGGCAGCGATTTATTATATAAAGTGGGCTCCCCCCGCACAGCCTCTATTAAGTTTTCAACAAAATCCTCCATTTCTAAAATATCAAACAAAAAATTAAATATTTATGATAAAAAATTCCGAAACCAACCTCACTTTCTCAACTTTTGTTTACTTCTTGTGCGGTTCTTACTGCACGGTTACTTCTCTAAATGACATTTCGAATTTTTTCGAAATTAATCAACTTCCACTTTACTTCCATTTTGGTTACTCTCATCTTAGAATACAGGAAGGGCCCTCGCCGAATTAAAGCGTAGTGAAATTCGTTTTGTATGAGTGCCCACGCTTTGGTAGTTGTTTGTACACTACAAGCGTAAAAACCGAGTGGAATAGAGAGCGAGTTCAAATGATGAGTTATCTAAAATAAAATCTTGCCCCCAGAAATAAACTTTTTGCACGGTGTCACTCCGAAAACGAATCAGCTGATCCCCCTGAATTTTGCGTTGGTTAGTTAATGTAAACAAAGAAATTCAAGCATATACAATTTACATTTTTTGGACTATTTATCACAGTGAATCACATATTTATTAATGTAAATATCTAACATATGTGTTTAGGAACTATTTTATTTAGCACATTCACCTAAAGAACGATTTTTCTCGCGCAAATTTCGATTTATTCCTACATTCACAAACTGCACACTTCATTGTTCTTTTTTTCACAGAAAACTCACTCGCTAGAACTTTAATTACACTTAAAACTATTCTTTATACTTTCTTTCTTTGTTTAAGTTAGTTTTGATAATATGATTTCGGATAACTTTATAAAAAAAAACTCGTTTTAAAAAAGTATTCCATCGAACGCGGGAACACAAGCAGCTAACTAACCCAATTTGACAGTTGACTAACCCCCAGATTTCACTACGCTCACATACAGGGATTATACACACGAGGGCCTTTCCTGTAGTTCTCTATTCCAAGACTCTCATGCATTCTTATACAATGGCACCTAACTTCACTTCACTTCCCATTTAGGGTAGGCCTATACCGGAGTTATATGACAAACCGAAAGCAAACTGAACTTAACTCGATCTGAGATTGCATTTTCGGTCGAGTGTTATATGACATACTGAACATGGATTTTTAGTTGTCATTTCGGTTTGGTTAAATGTCAGTTCGTCGTATTTCACTCTTAAACATTTTATAAATGTGTTTATTTGTATATTTTTTGCCATCTAACAGTTGTAACACGTTCTTTTCTTTAAAAATGTCTTAAAAAGACCTTTATTTCAATCTCTATTTTGGGTTCATTTTACAGTCGTTAGTTATATGATACTCCGACCGAAAATTGTACTCAACCAAGCAAAAACTTGTGAACTCACTCAGAACACGTTCGGCATGATTTTTGCGGTCGGTCGCTGGTTAGATGACACAAACCGAACCGAAAATTGAACTCAGTTCGTGTTGAGTGTGTCATATAACCTCGGTACTATCCTGTGCAGAACTTGCCCCATTTGTCCAGTAAATAGGTCGAAAAAAGACCTTCGTAATGCGAAAAATACCGCACGCGACTTTTTTTTACCAAATGTTTTTACATATTTTTATGAGCTCAAATTCAAAATGGCGTCATCCCCACCCTTATGCTTCACTTACAATGAAGGGAGACGTATTTAATTCTATATCTCAGAAACTATGCGTTTTACGACAAAAATGTATGTAATCTTTTTTGTAGGTAAATAAGTGATTTAACTTTTTTGTTCAGAATTTTTTTTTTGTAAAGTCAATATGTTCGAAGTTATAGTGCTTCAAACTTTATGTATCACTTTCTTTGCACTATATTTCGTTAACGGTTAGCCTGCCATAAAACAGTCCTTCTTAAGACTTATAGAACACACGATTATCTATAATTTTTGCTTTTATCGTTTTTAGATAGGGCTAATATTTCACGAGTTACAGCGCATACAGCACCTGTATACAGGAATGATGATACCTAGCACCTGTAGTTTTGGTATCAGAAACATTTGCAATACGTTGCACAATGTCCAAACTTCTTTTATCATTCCGCATAAGGGTGGGGATGACGCCATTTTGAATTTAAGCTCATAAAAATATGTAAAAACATTTGGTAAAAAAAATCGCGTGCGGTATTTTTCGCAAAGAAAAAGTACCTATTTACTGGACTACATGGCGACCTCAAGTTGTAACAAAGATTATCAGTTTTGCACCCAATGTGCAGCCCAAATTTGGCCCCCAATGTGCAGCCCAAAAGATCGCAATTTGGCGATCGAATAAATACATTTCAGCGTGAGACGAACATTGGAAACGTTATAAGACAACACTACTGACATGATCCTGAAAAAGGCCGTTGCTGCGCCCTGGAAATACAAAAATGTGCATAATATATTAATGCAAGGTAAATAATTCACTGTAACGCTTCTCTATAAACGATGCTCGATGTTTCACTTGTAAGTTTTACAACGTTTGCGGCCTTAATGATTTGAGTCGACTTAGTTGAGTTGATATTTTGCAAATCGTCATATATGTCGCTCATCAAAATTTCCGTGTCAATTATGAACTTTCAAAAAGTCAATGTCTTGATTATCATTAATCTCAAAACATATTCTATATTATTATTATTATTTATTTGAATACCATGTACACAAGATAGAATCTTATAACTGGTACATTTATTAATACATCGGTAGGGTAGGAGGATATGAAAGAGTAATAAAATAAAATTAAAAAAAATACATAAAATAAAAAAAACTACATAAAAAACACATAATTGAAAAAGTATAACAGATAAATAGCTTAAAAGAAAGAAAATTTATAAAAGAAAACTCGAATTTGCGCTTTAAACAACCCTGTTAGAGATATGATGGAAAAGACGCTTCTTAAAAATGCCCGCTGAATCAATGCGCTGGAGATCAACTGGAAGACAATTCCAACGCAACGCTATGTTGAGGAGAATAGTACCGAATTCTGAGTTTTCCGATTGCGCTCTCACATTTTGTTTTAAATTACCTTTTTCAATGTCCTTAAATGAGTGATCATTTTAGACATGCATTAGTTCCATCGGCGCGCGTACTATCTGTCGGGTCAACTGGCAACATCTGCCTGAAATCTATACCAATAAAACAGTTACTCCCCAAAATAATTGGTTTTTCTTCTTAAATCTTTTTCTGTTAACGGCTTCTATAGATACTTTATTTGGCATGGTACATTCATCCTATTCCCAAACAACCATCATGCAGTCTTGTAAAATTAAAGCTTTGTGGCGGTTTTTAGATTTGTTCTTCCCAGGATTTTCCGTATGATCTCCGATCCGGAGCACGTTCAAAAACCTTCCTATGGTTAACCATGGTTAATTATGGTGAGCTTTTGTCGTTCAAAAATTTCGTGGTTAACGGGAGCATGGTTAGCCATAGTTAAGAAGAATAAAAGCAGACATCTACTCACGCACCCTCCAGACCCCTAACCTATCCCTTCTCCTCTATCCTTCAAAGCAAGCTTACTACTAGAGACTGGCCATGACTCGAACGACATGACAAACTAGTAGTACAAAGGGTAATTCCTAAGCTTGACTTTACCACATAAAAAAAAACTCCTTGACATTTGTTTTAATGTTAACTCTTAGCTGGCCCACTTCGTTTTTGTAACATAACTGGCCTATGGGATGTCCACGCGAAAAACCCATTTCCATAGAAAATATTAGAGATGCGCCGAATATGGGTTCGACCGAATACGAATATTCGGTCAAAAATGTACCGAACCGAACATTCGGCTGAATTATTTGGTTCACCTTTGCGCAGTTCATACAGGTCGGCGAAGCGATCTGCGATAAGCAACGTTCGCCCACCCCTTGACCACTTCGCGCTAGCTCACTCAATGCGCCGCTCTTTCTTCTATTGCAATTTCTCACGTGATAGAATTATCTCCAAAAAATAAGGGACTAAAGCAAGAATTCCATAAACAATGAGGTCCCATCCCCACGTACATGGGTCGACGGATTTGAAATCGCCGTTTCAAACTGGTTTCACCATTATTATGCTCCAACCGGTTTGCAACCAAAAAGCAATTGGTTTTTCATCAATCGGTGTTCTGTGGTCACGAAGATTTTGTTAAATAAACTTTGACACGTACAAATGTAACCACGAAACTGAAACTGGTGACATTTCCAAGCGTACATGCGTTGCATTCGGTGACAGACAATATAGTAGTATTTGTATTCAAATGCGACTTGAAGGAATATTCCATGAATGGAATGCATGCAACGCAAATGCCGGTCTACTTTCAACTTTTTCTATATTACCGCATTCGCTATAGCACACATAATCATATACTCTCTACTTAGATTTTTGGGTTATGTCGGGACGGAATGCAACTACGAAATTAAGTGTTGGTGGAAACTCGCCGCATATCTTGGAACCGATAGCTTGATATTGCTTCCGACCGGCAAGAACAGTCGTACGCAAGCAGTTGCAAACTAGTTTCAAATCGATTTCGTTTCTGTCGACTCGTGTGTGGATTCTCATTTTTTTTTAATTTTTGATTTTGTGAATAAATATGGTTACACAAGTGTTTGTTTCATTTACAAATACTACCTATGTACTGTTCCAAAATAAAGCCTCTTTAACATATGGAACTCTTAAAATAATACTATTTAAATATTCGGTAATTATTCGGCAAACTAACCGAATATTCTGCCGAATACGAACATTAAAAAATACTCCGAATATACCGAATACGACTATTCGGCCGAACATTCGGCGCATCTCTAGAAAATATGCAATATTGACCGTTAAAAAAATTCAGTGGAGTTCTTTGACAACCCTTTTTTATCTTCCAATAGTTGAGATTTTTTTATTACCACGAGAGAAAAAACTAAGGAGCGAACAAACATAAAAAATCGACGCAACCGTGTAAAAGCTCTGTACATTACACCATCTAACACAAGTGAAATTTAAACCCTTCAAAGTAATATAGATGGTCCCCACACATATTATTTTCAAGATTTAAATCATGAAAAACGGTTTCTTTTAGGCCTGGGGTGTCCCTGCACCCCCAGGTCCAGCTAAGGGTTAACAATGAACAAATCAAACTGGGATTTGTGTAATTATTGCAAATAAATAATTTATGAGAACATGGTTGGAACATGAGAAATAATTGAAGCAATTAGCGCGGACTATTTTATGAAAAATTGTGTCTTTATTTTTTTTTTATTTTTCTTTAACGTAGTTCACCCCGATGCGTTCAAAAACCTCCGTGGTTAAACATAAACTTTCGTGGTTTATCATAGTAAGGTTTTTGAACGCGCTCCCGGTATCTTAAACATTATACTGTGGTTACATGATGCTCTAAATTGGTTTGATACTAGCTATTTGTGCTTTAATATTATAAAGAGGACGTTTTATTTTAATAATTATGATGTATTACATTACGATCTAATACAAGTTATATTCACAATATGGAAGAAGGAAGTATAATGTAAATGTAAGTGTTCTCAACATTAAAAAGCAAAGAAAAAATAAAAAGTAATGACCACAATGGCAATAATGAAAACTATTGATTGAAGTTATGGTTAATACATTTCAACACCCCCTCTCAAGCAACAGTTTTTCATAAAATAGTTAATTCAATTATTATTATTATTCAATAAATTCTTATTTGATATTCCAAGACTTTGTATACATTTCTGTAACTTGGTAGCCGGAAGAGCTTTCGTTAATACACCCGCTGGCATTAATTCTGTTGGCATATATCGTAACTCCACCTCGCCTCTTGTTACCATATCCCCGATGTAGTTGTACCTTATGTCAATATATTTCGTTCGGTTGTGAAAACTTGAGTTTTTGGCAATCATCTGTGCCCCTTGGTTATCGTTGTGTATTACTATTGGGTATTCGGCGTATCCTAGTTCCTTTATGAAACCTTGAAGGTATGCTGCTTCCTTCGCTGCATCTGACAATGAGATGTACTCAGCTTCGGTGCTTGATAAGGCAACTGTACGTTGCTTCCTTGAGCACCACGTTATTGCACTATCGGCCATTATGAACGAAAAACCTGTGAAGGATCTACGATCGTCCAGAGATGCGCCCCAGTCAGCATCTGCGTAACCAACCAGCTTCTTTTTAGTCTGTTTGATTAAACCCGATCAAATTTTGATAAGGAAAATTTGATTCTTCTTCTTCTTCGTTTTCTTCATCTTCATCGTTTCCCCGATGTAGCTTTATGCCTTGGTCCAATTGTGTAGTCGTTGGTTTACATACCGAATCTTTTTAAAATCTCCCTGGTATACTTTGACTGAGACATGGTTATTTGTTTATTGTCATCACTTTGTCTAAATTCAATTCCTAAACAGTGATGAATTCGCCCAAGATCCTTCATCTCAAATTTACGCTTCAACTACTCTTTTATTTTGTTTATTAGTGATACATTATTAGAAGAGATCACTATATCGCCAACGTATTACAGCGGTATCTTCAGTTTGACGTAAAAGATAAACACACGGATCAAAATTACTCCTTTTCATTTCGAATTCTTCTAATACGCGGGTCAATTTCTTATACCACTCTCGTCCCGATTGACGTAGACCATATAATGATTTCTTCAAAAGATACACTTTCGGTTTGTTTTCATTTAGTTGTGATATCCACGATTTCGCTATGTTTTTGTCCTTATTGTTCATCTTTGGAGATTTAATAATTTCTTCCAAATTTTCTTTTAAATATTCCGGGACGTCCATGAAAATTTCCTCTTGCAATTCTCCGTTTAAGTAAGCTCACGTCCATCTGATGAACTTCCCATTCTCTTTCTACTGCTGTAGCAATAATAAGTCGAAGTGAACTCAATCGCACGACTGGTGCATAAGTTTCATGGTAATTTACACCTTGTATTTGACTAAATCCTCTCGCTACCAATCGCGCCTTTCTACGTTGTACTTTCCCTTGGGCGTCATATTTTGTGGAAAAAACTAGCTTACAGCTAACTGCCTTTTGGTTTAATTTCCTATCTACAATTTTACATGTCTCGTTTCTTACATGAGACATATATTCTTCTTTAAGCGCTTCCCTCCATTCGTAAGAGTTATTACTTTCCACTGCTTCTTGTAATGTAGGATTTTCAATACCCATCACTAAACCCGCACATTCGTAATTTGGTGATTGTTGAGGGAATTCGTAATTATCTTCCTCCGAATCATCTGATACTTCGGCATCAACACTTGGATTTTCCTTTGGGTGAGGGGTTATACTTCTTCGTGTTTGATGATGGCTCCGCCTCCTTGGGTTTGAAGACAGATGATAATTTTTCCTGGGTCTTCCTAATTTTCCACTGCGTAATAATTTCGGTCTACCTCTTTTCCTTATATCTAATGTTTCTGTTGTACGAGTATTTTCTTGGCTGCCAATATCTTCTTTCTTTAATTTATCCCTATTGTGTGGGGTGATTTCAAGATTAGTCATTTTGGTTATGACAATTGTTTTTCCCTGAGTGATTATCTGTTTGTGTATCTTGATCACTCATGTTTTCATCGGCAAATTCCTCAAATTCGGCTTCAAACACATAATTGTGACCAAACATCATTACTAATTATTTTTTTTATGTTTTGCTGGACACCAAAGACGGTATGCCTTGGATTCCTTAGAGTAACCGACAAAGATGCCTTCGACTGACTTCGATTCAAATTTTCCCTTGTTTGAGGATTTATCTAAAACGAAAGCTTTAGTGCCAAATATATTAAAGTGACTAACCCTTGGTATCTTCCCACTCCACAGCTGATGAGGTGTATTTCCGTTTAATGCTTGCGTTATACACCTATTTTTTTAGATAGCTTGCAGTATTAATGGCTTCTACCCATAAAGCCGGAGAGGCATTTGCTTCTAGTAACATGCTCCGCGCCGCTTCCAGTAAAGTACAGTTTTTTCTCTCCGCAATACCGTTTTGTTCCGGCGTATGAGGTGCAGTTAGTCTTCTTTTTATTCCATGGTTCTTCAAGTATTCATCGAAGGTGTTATTTTTGTACTCAAGGCCATTATCTGTCTGTAGGAATTTTATTTTCTTCCCTGTGTAGTTTTCATGTGTGCAACTTTTCAACCGAGGATTCAACAGGTGCTATGTTAGCTGACATTTCATGCGTATCAGCTCTGGGGAAATATAAATCTCCTCTTCTATCTGCAATAGCCACAGTTTCTCCATTCTCTTTTCTTATTTCAGGACCCTTCCGAGTAAATTCTACCCGTAGCCCTTTATCGGTGATTTTTGCAACTGACAATAAGTTTGTGCGTAGTTCAGGGACATTCATTACATTTTCCAGTTTTACCTTTCTCATGTTGTTCTCACTATCGAGCTGCATTTTCAGATTTCCTATCCTTTGTATACTTGTAATTTCACCATTTGCAAATTTTAGTTTTTTCTTTATCTTACTCATATTGTCTAAAATATTTGCGTTTGCTGTCATGTGCGACGTACATCACTGTCTAGGCACCAGCTTCTATCACCAAGTGAACTCTTTAATACTATCTCTTCCTTGGATTCTATACATGCTTTTGATGATTTAAATTTTCTAAATTTTTGACGTTTTTTCCAACACTCATTTGCCTTGTGTCCATATCGTGCAGTTATGCATTGCAGTTATGATATTGGTACTTAAATTTCTTTGGTTTGAAGGGTACTTTGTTTGCATTTACTTGTGGAGATTTGTTTTCTTTCGAATGGACGTACATCGCATTCTGGCTGTCACCATCTTTCTCTTGTCGAGAGTCATATTCTTCGATTATTTTTATTTTCAATATTTCCGGTTTTGGTAATTGGTCGCGAGACTCGATAGCGCACCTAAAGTTTTCTAGACTCTCCGGGAGGCTATATAATAGCATTATTGACAGTAAATCATCGTTAATGTCAATTTCCATATCCTTCAGCTTATCCACTGCATCAAAAAAGTCTGAGATATGTTTGCGTGCTTAATACATTTCAACAATTGGCACGTTAAAAAACTACCGTTTTGGGTGTTTGAAAAAGGTTTTTGCCGTAATAACGTATTGCTCTCGCCTATTTAATGAAATTTATGGCGTGATTGATTTATCTGCTGAGAGAATAGCATTCAAGTCGGACTTACGTCATCTTAGTAGGTAAAATTATTGTATTCTTAGAAATTTTATATATTCATTCCTAGCTTGTCGTTTGCTTTAAACTAATTTGTCTTTATAATCTTATTCTTTCTAACTTATATTTTTTATGTATTTTAATTTTTATTCTTAATTTTTGCATTCTGTCTGTTGGAGATTTACTCTGTAGACCAGTAAATAAATAAATAAATAAATAATACTACAAATAAACAATGGCGAGATAGTGACATAATTGGCTGGAAACACTAAACTTCCCCTCTCTGACCCAAAGTCAACGCGAGAGTCAATTGCGGTCGAAATACCAACAGCTTATTACGCTCGTTTTGAGTTATTTATATTAAGAGTCGTGGCATTTCAGTATAGAGGAAGAAGCGACAGGTTTCTTTTTTTTCTTTTTTTTTTTTTAAATTTGTTAATAAATTAAAATACTAATGTAGTATATATAAGACGTTTTTCTAAGTATTAAAGAAATGACTACCACAAACTGTAATTTCAAGCTTTTTAAAAAAGTTCCACATAGTTCCACTTTATATCGATTTTTTTAGACACAATAAACATTAATGATTTTAAAAAATCCATTAAGCGGTCCCCATATTTCCCCCTTTGTTAAACAGACCTTCACCTACCAAGTTGACATTGTTGTTAAAAACAACCCAAAAGTTGGACTTTGACAACTTATAACTCCTAAACTTGCGAAGATAGAACCATCAATTTTAACATCATAGATAAGTGGAGGAAATTTGCGTTCATTGGTACATACCTTACTCATGAAAATAGATTATAGGGTTACAAAAATACAGGGTGATATGTAAAACTTTGTACAACTCTGACCGTATTACATCTAATATTACATCATCTAACATTGCTCCGTTTTATAATTATGTTAATTGGTATTCAGACGGTGCACATTCATGGCAAGTAAAACCGGTGTTATAGATGAGAGAGGGAAGGGAGCGGAAGAACTTAACTAAACATTTTTCACGCAAAAGCAAACGCGTGAAAACTTACACACATATAAAATGTTACTTCTATCTCTTGTTTTCTTTAGCTCTGTTTTTGTCTGACAAGTGAATTTTATTTACAATACATTTAAACGTTCCTGTAAAGCTTTCAAATGTTCTAAACACAATTATTACGCCCCGTGTGTGTTCCGAGGGGTTGAATAAAACCGGTTTTGCTCAGCACACTTATGGCAGCGTCTGAATACCCCCATTGATATATTATGTTGAGATGATATATAATCCAAAAAATATAAAATATGTGTGTTCTTATTTTTGTCGTCGTAAATTGGCTATCTGTCCCAGTGTGTGGGGTGTGGAATGGATGTTTTTACAAAGTTCCACGCCATAAACCACAAAAACTCAGTAGTATAAAGAGAGTGAATTTATACGTTTATTTCAAAAAAATTCTGTGTTGTTAAAATTGCGGAAAATTGAAATACTGCAGTATTATTAGTATTTGAATCTTTTCCAGCTTGGTTGTCCTTGTCATTAGGGGCAGCTTCACCAAACAGCAATGAATTGTCTTCATCGATGCTGTCGACACTATTCGTTGGCAGTTCATGTTCTAAAGTGAATATAAGTAAATCATAGTACCATAAATTTGGTAGATAGATTTCATCCGTCGATCTCCCACTTCTTTTAGAAGGTGCCACTTTTCTTGCCTCTTTTTTGAATGTTCCTCTTAAGGATTATATCTTTTTTAAAATGCTGCCTTTATCCCCATTTTATAGAAATTGCAAAGTTCATCGTAGCCTCTATTTTTAAGATTACGATTTTTATAGTCATTGGATTAGATTTTCCACAAAGCCGGGTGCTTTTTATATATTACTTTGAAATTTATAATAAATTCCTTAGAATTATTAATTTTGTTTACCAGTTTCATAAACATCAGGATGTGAGATGACGACGACCTCCACGTATGCGTGAGTCCACCAGGTGGGTGTACCCCTTGATTTCAATCCTTGCTACCCACCCCCAATCCTTTGGGTCGGATCAAGGTGAAGTGCCAATCGTACCGATAATCAGCCTGGCCTACCATCCAGGTTTTGAAAGTAGCTCAGTCGTAAACGGTGTGCTCCGGACGACTGGCGATCCTTTCGGTTATAATTAGTCTTACCCGGGTACTGCGGATCTCTACCCGCGCGGACCTCGTTTCTCCACTTCATTACGTCCTCGAGGTAGCGAAGAAACGACCCTTTAACACCAGGTTTAAAGTGGGATCACTTTAACATCACAATGGGCCTATTATTTTTGCATAATTGCAACCTAGCCTTGATAAACCTCATAAACACCACACTCCAAATGACACGCCACTTTTAGCTGACCACACACGTTGTCATAAAACTGGCAGTTTGCGTAGCGCGACAATTGGCGTGTTGAAAAAACTCTTAGTGTATTCGATGAAGAAAAATTGTGTACTACTACGTGTACTACCCACCCCCAATCCTTTGGGTCGGATCAAGGTGAAGTGCCAGTCGTACCGATAATCAGCTTGGCTGACCACCCAAGTTTTGAAAATAGCTCAGTCTTAAAGGTGTGCTCCGGACGACTGGCGATCTCTCCGGTTATAATTAATCTTACCCGGGTACTGCGGATCTCTGCCCGCACGGACCTCGTTTCTCCATTTCATTTCGTCCTCGAGGTAGCGAAGAAACGACCCTTTAACACCAAGTTTAAAGTGGGATCACTTTAACATCACAATGGGCCTATTATTTTTGCATAATTGCAACTTAGCCTTCATAAAGCTCATAAACACCACATTCCAAATGACACGCCACTTTTAGCTGACCACATACTTTGCCATAAAACTAGCAGTTTGCGTAGCGCGACGATTGGCGTTGTAACGGTCGGCTGTAAATTTATTTTGGATGGGAAATTTTGGAGAAAATCACTTTGTAGAAAAAGGAAAATTTTTAAATTTGTAGGCGAGAAAAAAATTAATAATTGAAGGGGGTCGGGAAAAAAGAAAAAAGTTTTTTTTTGGAGTGAGTCAAGGGAGCTTTTGGATCACTATTGGAGTTTAGTTTTTTTTCGATAATTTAAAAAAAAAAAATAAAAATAATTGAAAGACCATTTAAGAGTGGGTTGTTAATAGAGTGTACCCATATTAAGGAGCTGGCCTATAAAACTAGCAACTTTGGTCAAGCATTGGTTCCAGTTTGGTTGAGCAGGAAGGCTCGGGGAAGTAAGGCGCTTATTGGCACAGGTTTGCAGCTGTAGAGGCTCTGGACCTCATCGATCTTTTGGACTGGCAACTATTTCGGTTGGGAAAGTGCACCTATCACATATGTATAACGGATCGTGGGAAAACAACCCAGCAGGAAGTCGCCTTAGAACTGTTTTTGGGCAGGAGAGATTGTAAGTTAGTTACAGATTTTATTTATGTTCGCATAACTTAGTCCTGTGCTGAGGCTCACGGACGTGCGGAAGAAAGGAGTTAAGTAACGCGTATTAAGGCGGCAATAGTAACCATCCCTACCGGAAGAATTTATTGTGGAGCTACTTGGTGTATGAATTTTGCGGAGCAGCCTCTCATTCGTTCATTCAGTAGTGCTCTTGGGCGTTCATCGCTACACCGTGTAATATTCTTAAGGTGGAATTTATTTGGTTTTGGCAATCACTTAGTGGACTGGAGATCAGAATATATGAATTTGTTTTCTTAATATTAAATGTTGACGTTTTTTTTGCATTTATTAACTATATTCACATAGCTTAAGTTTTTATTATATACAAGACATATCACACAGTTTTTTATTTTTGATAAAATTTCACCAGCGGTATATCTCTACCTAAATTATATACACATAGATCCATTTATGTACCAATGTTGATGTACAGAGAAAAAATCAACTACTGGCGCCAGAGAGAGATTTTTTTTCTTGAATTTGTTTGTGAGGTGTTGATAAATTTTCTTTTTTTTTCTTCCGCTACATACTGGTTATAGAGTTCACTTCAATCGTATTGTAAACATTTATTGAATATAGTTAATTTATAAATATTGTGAAAGTAAACTTTTTTTCGTGACATTATGAGGGCCTAAGTAGCCCCCCTTCTTTTCCAGGATGGCTGAGTTGAATTTTTGCTCCGGGGTTCTTTTCCTTTCAGGTCCGCGACAAATATGAAGTGATGGAACAAATCATTCGCACCGACATGTGAGGTAAGTGGTGAACCATAAAGGTATCGGCCCGGCCACACCCCCCACGACCCCAACCGGCGAGCTAGCGTTCATCGTGTGGCCGGCATAACGCCTCTCCCTAACGGTTATTTCGGTGACTTAGGGAGAGTGATTTTTTTTAATTTATAGCTTTCTCAGCACCTTCGCGCCATTGTGCCGTTACATAAATGGCGCCCAACGCGGCTTTTAAAGCCCCTTAAAGTTCCTTTACGGACAATGTAGTTTTTTTGGTAGATTATACTACTTGCGCCTGCATGGCCAATCTTACATTTTTTTGTTTATGAATGGTTCACCACCAGTACCTAGTGCTCGCCTGGGCTAAGGTAGTACCGCGATACCTTAGTCCTTGACTTTCGTTTCTTCGAATTTTTTTTTGCTCCTCGCTATAACTCATTGTCCAAATTTTGTGTGACTTTTTCTTTGTTTTCACCATTAGGTTGTCCCATAACGCGGTAGCTTCTTCTGTTTTCGACATGTCTTCGATCCCTGCTTGCTTTCACGTCTTGCTAACAAGCGAGTGGTCGCTTGGCTATGCGTGAAGGTGGAGTAAGGGTGGCTTCCTGTCCTGTTTCTGGGGTCGGCGACTCTGGTATCAGGCGTAATACCGCTTGCCTCTGCGTCGGTCCGAGAGCAGGATCCTCAATTAATTTTTCCTGGTGGACTGTGGAGATGTTACACGGGCTTAACCGTCTTTGGTACCAGACGTTTTACCGTCTGCCACTGCGCCCCATGAACATCCTGATAGTCCATTCAGCTTGCCAAATTTTGTTTTTCTTTCTTCTCTGGTAATCCATTTTCCTCCGTCTGTCCGTCCCTTCTGATTGAAGTGCCGAGAGGTAGCTCAGCTGTGGAAGGACAGCGGAATCAGTCCAAATTTTTATTTTTTTGTGAAGAAGTTTCCTTTTCGTTGTGAGGCGAATTTTTATTCAGTTTGTCCTTCTTTTGGGTGTAAACCTGAAGGTGCTTCTGACGTTGTTGATGGCACTTGGTGATGGCTGTGTCCCATAGTCACCACCGACTGACATCGATGACGTTGGCACGCAAGAATCCTGGGGCGGGAATCCGTTTCGGCCATCCTGGAATATTTTAGAAAACTATTTTGCGTACCAACTTTGTTTCGAACTTTCGGTGCTTGTGAATTGCGAGAACGTTCATTGATTATTGTTGAAATGACGTCCTAATTGTTTTGATTTTGAACTTATTTTTGCACTATTTGTATCGACTGTCGATGTTGGTGATTTTCCAGTAGTATTAACAGGTAATATTAGCACGTCTTTAGAAGCATAGACAATCCCAATTATTTTGTTCACTTTGATTAGTTCACGTTAAGAAAATGGAGCTTCGAAGCGGAAAAGTTGCCAGTTCTGATCGTAGCGGGAGTGACCTGCCAAGCGGATCCCAAGCCGCCCCTGACGATTCACCGAATGCTGAGGAAAACGCTCCCTCTCTCGAGGAGCAACTCCAAGAGGTGAGACGGGAACGAGATGCGCTTCTTGCTCAGCACCGTGCGCTGCAGACGCCGGCGACTCCTAACCCCGATCACTACTTTTCCCCGGCTGAGCCGGCATATCCTGAAGGCCGAAGGGACTCGTGGGCCGGAACTTATCGCCGCAAGTCCTCAGTTACATCTTGGAACATCAAGTTCTCCGGTGAGAGCCCTGCGCTGTCGGCGGAGGAGTTTTTGTTCCGGTTGGAACTGAGGGCAAGCGACGAGGGGGTCAGCCAGTCTGAGGTATGCCGAAATATCTCGGCCTTATTGACAGGCAGAGCCGAAGACTGGTACTGGTCCCAGTTCCGCCGTCAGGTACGTGACCCCGATTGGGAAGGGTTGAAGCGTCACCTCGTCATTCAATTTAGGAGTCGCGAGTCAGACTTTGAGCTCATAAAGCGCATGTTGGAACTGAAACAACACACCAGTTCATATGATGATTACGTTGCAAAAATGTTGTCGTTGTATAACCGTATGTCCAATCCAATGCCAGAGGCGGACCTAGTGGACATAATTGTGCAAAATTTAGATGCACCCTTGGGTTCAGTAGTGATAGGGCAACGTTTTACATCTATGTATGAACTACGAGAAGTCTGCATCCGCGCCGAACGCTGGCAAAAGCAGAAGCGACTGGAACATAGGCCCGATCGGCAATTACACGAGGTTGAATATTCAGCGACATACCCGACTAACCATGTGACACCGGACATACCTTCGCAGGGAGCAGACGAGATGACGACTACGCGTCGGTTTCCGAAGAATCCACGACCGCTCCGGTGTTGGAATTGCCAGCAACCGGGCCATCCATTTATGGACTGCCCCTCTGAGACTCGTGGCTTGTTCTGCTACAAGTGTGGCAAGCCAGGAGTCGTGACACCCGTATGCCCTACTTGTCAGGGAAACCGGAGCGGGGGTGCGAGATCGAACGGGAGTCCGCGCCCGAGCTAAGCTCGCCCGTTATCCCTACACATACTTCATTTGCACCTGATATGACTACCATCAGCGACTTTACGTCAACTGATGCTCTTCCTGTTTTTCCGTCAGAGGAGGTTAAACTTTCGTTCCTTTCCCGTTGGAAGAGATATATCTCCACTCGTGCCCGCATCTTTTCGGAGCCACCTTTTGTGGACTCCCTGATTTCCAAGCATACCCCTCCCCAAATTAGGGTACGAGCAAAGGAGAAGCGACAATGTTTGCAGAAAATTGTTTCTGCCTTCATCTCTGATTCGTCAGATCCTCGGCTGTTTACGAAGGTCCTGATAGCTAATGAAGAGGTGATTGGGTTGCTGAACAGTGGTGCCACTGTTAGCTGTCTGGGAAGAGATTCCGAAGCGTTTCTAGCCAATCATCCCGAAGTGACAGTCTACACTTTGCACTCTGTAGTGCATACTGCTGACGGGGCTCCGCAGAGACTTTGCGGTTATATTCGAGTTCCGATATCCTTTGGAGGAAAGACCCGTGATATAACCATCTATGTGGTGCCCAGTCTCAGCCAGAGACTGTACCTCGGGATGGATTTTTGGAATCTTTTCGGCCTCGCTCCCCAAATAGTCGGCGAGATAAACGCTCCATCCGTGTCTGCAAAAATGCACGACTTAACGTCTACGCAATGCGAACGGTTGGAACGCGTCAAGGCCAGATTTCCCTCCTTCGATGTCTTCGGACTAGGAAAGACTAACCTGGAGGAATACATCATCGACACTGGTGACTCAGTTCCTATCAAACAGAGGCATTATCCGGTCTCACCCGCTGTACAACAGCTGATGTATGGTGAGTTGGACAGGATGCTGTCGCTGGGTGTGATTGAGCCATCAAATAGTCCCTGGAATTCTCCAGAGGTGTGGGTTCGTAAACCAGGTAAGGTCCGCCTGTGCCTTGACTCTCGCAAGGTCAACAGTGTCACTATCAAGGACGCCTACCCTCTGCCCCATATAGATGGTCTACTTGGTCGTCTTCAAGACACCAAGTTCATCACCAGCTTAGACCTTAAGGATGCCTTCTGGCAAATCCCTTTAGAGATGAAGTCGCGAGAGCGGACAGCTTTCACTGTCCCTGGTCGCCCACTGTAACAGTTCACAGTGATGCCTTTCGGCTTGTCCAATGCCCCTCAGCGCATGTGTCGCTTGATGGATAAAGAGATCCCGGGACATTTACGTGAAAACGGTTTTGTCTATCTGGACGACCTGCTCATTGTTTCACCTGACTTTGACTCCCACCTAAAGCTTTTGGACGAAGTGGCCAGCTGTCTCCGTCGTGCGGGGTTAACCATCAATTTATCTAAAAGCAAATTTTGCGTGACTGAAGTCAAGTATCTCGGCTTCATAATCGGTGATGGGACTCTGAAAACCGATCCTAATAAGGTGACGGCCATCAAGGACTTCCCGACTCCGAAGTCTCATAAGCAGACTCGGAGATTCTTGGGTATGACCGGATGGTATCAGCGTTTCATTCCCAATTATGCTAGCGTGGCTTCTCCAATCACGGATTGTTTGAAGTCTAAATCTTTTAGTTGGACTGATGAGGCCCAGCAGGCGTTCGGGACTTTGAAAAAGCTGATGACGGAAGCTCCTCTTTTAGTCACTCCAGATTTTTCGAAACCTTTTTATATTCAGTGCGATGCCGGCAGGACTGGTGTAGGTAGTGTGCTTTTTCAAAATTACATGGATGGAGGAGAACATCCGATTGCTTATATGTCCAAGAAATTGAACGGAGCACAACGGAACTACACCATTACTGAGCTCGAATGCTACGCAGCCGTGCTGAGTATAAAAAAGTTTAGAGCTTATGTGGAGGGACAGACTTTCACGGTCATTACTGACCATGCAAGTCTGAAATGGCTCATGAGCCAGAAGGAGCTTAACGGCCGTTTAGCCCGGTGGAGTTTTAAGCTTCAGGGGTTCGATTTTACGATCGAACACCGTAAAGGCACCCACAATGTGGTTCCCGATGCCTTGTCACGCATGGATTGCGTTGACGAAATGTCCCTGTGCTTCGACGTGGACTTAAATGCCCCGTCTTTCAAATCCACTGATTATCTTCGTCTGGTTGATAGCCTCAGACAAGCCTCACCGCAGCTACCAGATCTGCGGGTCGAAGATGGGTACGTTTTCAAGCGTACATCCCCACGTACTGGAAATCCGATTGCTGACGATATGACATGGAAGTTGTGGATTCCAATGGAACTGACCGCGTCTCTCGTCGAGTCTTCTCATTCGCCTCCCCAAGCGTCGCATGGTGGAGTAGGGAAGACCCTAGCCCGATTGCGATGCACATACTTTTGGCCAGGAATGGCTAAACAGGTGCGGGAGTTCATCGCCAAGTATGAGGTCTGCAAGACCACCAAAGCCCCCAGCTCAGTACTTCGACCACCTATGGGAAACCCCATGGATGCGTCGAGGCCGTTCCAATTTTTACACGTCGATTTCTTAGGTCCTTATCCCAGGTCGAAGAAAGGCCACACGTGCTCTTCGTAGTACCCACCACGAGGCGATCGGCATGTCCCCGTATCAGGCCCTCTTTGGTAGCCATATGATCCTGCACGGATCAGCATATCCAGTCCTGAAGAAACTGAACTTTTTCCAGGAGGGTGACATGGCTGTCTTGCCATTGACGGACAAAATGCAAATGCTTCGTGAGCGGATTGCTAGTAACTTAGCCGCCGCACACACAAGACATAAACACCAATACAACTTACGGTGTCGAGTGGGCAGTTTTCGCCCAGGAGATGAGGTTTATCGGAGAACTTTCTGGGTGAGTAACCGAGCGGGTCGTTTCAGTGCCAAATTGGCACCCCGGTTCCTGAAAGCTCGGATACGTAAAAAAATTGGAACCAGCTTGTACGAGCTGGAGGATTTGGCCGGTAAAAGCATAGGTGTTTTTCACGCCAAAGACTTACGTCCTTGATTTCCTGGAACAAGCCTTCCTCTTTATTACAATAATTTTTCGGTTAGGCTGTAGGTTTATTCTCGGCAAACTAGTTGCCTATCGTTCAGGGGGAGGAATCCCATGCAATGTGGTATTGCGTGAGATTGACTCCCTGGAGCGAGAGGAAACCGGTTTTGGCACGAATATCTGAAAGATTATGGGAGCCGGAAGGGGACAACATGTAGTTGCCTTCCGCCGGATCCTTGTATCTTCAGATATTCTTTCGAGAGAATCTACAGCCTGCTCCACTTGTACATATTCGGCGTAAGCATTCTTTCCACGTCTTTCCTAAATTCTTTTTTCACTTGTGGTGAAGCCCGGCTAGCTCACTAGAACATGAGACTCCTATTCTCAGGTCGTGAGTCGAGTCCCACATTGGCGCCAAAAATAATAGACCTACGGCGACCGTTTTTTTTCGGCTCCTCACTGCCTCGCGAGTCGGCCTTGTGGACCCGAGGGTATGTAACGGTCGGCTGTAAATTTATTTTGGATGGGAAATTTTGGAGAAAATCACTTTGTAGAAAAAGGAAAATTTTTAAATTTGTAGGCGAGAAAAAAATTAATAATTGAAGGGGGTCGGGAAAAAAGAAAAAAGTTTTTTTTTGGACTGGCAACTATTTCGGTTGGGAAAGTGCACCTATCACATATGTATAACGGATCGTGGGAAAACAACCCAGCAGGAAGTCGCCTTAGAACTGTTTTTGGGCAGGAGAGATTGTAAGTTAGTTACAGATTTTATTTATGTTCGCATAACTTAGTCCTGTGCTGAGGCTCACGGACGTGCGGAAGAAAGGAGTTAAGTAACGCGTATTAAGGCGGCAATAGTAACCATCCCTACCGGAAGAATTTATTGTGGAGCTACTTGGTGTATGAATTTTGCGGAGCAGCCTCTCATTCGTTCATTCAGTAGTGCTCTTGGGCGTTCATCGCTACACCGTGTAATATTCTTAAGGTGGAATTTATTTGGTTTTGGCAATCACTTAGTGGACTGGAGATCAGAATATATGAATTTGTTTTCTTAATATTAAATGTTGACGTTTTTTTGAAGTAAAACTTCTTTAGGGACGTTTGCTTAAAAAAATTTACATGAGAGTGAATCAATTTCATTCGTGTAACGCTCTCACACATGAAAAATCGTCAGAACTTTCGTATAACGATGGGAAAGGGTACAAGAGACGAAGAAACTCGGGGCTGTGTATGCAACAGCTAAAATACACTCTGCCTTACTGCATAGATTTTCTGGCATGTTAGCTACGTTGTCGCCCAGACTTTGCTTTATCTCATTATAGGAATACAAATTCACCATTCTGTAGAGGTGAATTATTTCAGATTTTTCTTGTGGATTGGTCACTGGCCGGGCCTATGCCGCGGACACTTTGGAGTTGACTGACATGTTGGAAGCGGCATATACGAGAAGAATTTTCGGCGGTGGTTTGGGTGCTTAGAATACCAAAAGGGAGTGGTGAATTAAATGTGTGAGGTGCTGTTGTTTAAAATTGGCACCCACTTCCCCTTTGGTGAGATGTGCTGGACCTTTCCCCTTTTTAAATTACAATTTTTTTAACTTGCACAAATCGACGAATCGTTTATGTCAAAACATTACACTGTTGTGAAAATCGTTCCTGATATGTTTTTTGAGTCGCTGATTACGAAAATCGGGCATCTTAAAATACGGATGTCACCTTTAAATATGCTTAAAAATTCCCCTTTTTAAGTGTTTTCGCGATAATTTTAATTATAATCAAAAACAATCTAATAAAATACATTTTTTGCAACATTTATATTCAAAAGTGGTTGATTTATAACAAAGCAAATTTTATGATAAGGGATAATAGTAAAAGGCTGAAACTATCCCTACATCGACTGAAAATATAAAGGTTTGTAAAAAATGTTTTTTCAACTTTATGCTTCGAATTCGGTTTAATCAGCTAAAATAAATTATGTTCAACTACGCCTAGAAAGAAGAATTTGAAAAAAGTTGATTATTTTTTGCATATCTTTTTGCTCCCTTTAAAATTAATTGGCTCCCTAAAAAATTGTATGGGACGAAGTAATCAGGTAATAGGCTAGGTGGCCATAAAGGGTGCCAATACCATACTCAAGTAGACTGGCTCTCGTTCGCGTAGGTAAAGCGGCTCGCGTAGGTAAAGCTTCATTGTATGTGGTTGGCGAACTGCTTGGTAAAACAATACCTGGGTTTGGAATAGTCTATGCTGATGCGGATGCAATTATTAATGATCATGAATGTAGCGGGAGCGGAGCATGCATACAGCTGGTGACATATCCAAGCGTACATGCGTTCAATTCGTTGATAAATAATATAGAAGTGTGTGTATTCAAATGCGGCCTGACGGAATGTTCCATGAATGGAATGCATGCCACGCAAAGGTCGGACTACTTTTAACTTTTTCTGTAATGCCGCATTCGAAATAGCACACACAAGTATACACAACAAACACATGCACCTTGCATGCACTCGTTACTTAGATTTTCGGGCTATGTGTGAAAGCCGGGACGGAAAAAAACCATGCAATTTTATTAACCTCTGAATGCAATGCATGTACGCTTGCATATGTCACCAGCTTACTTCCATGAGGCGAATGTTTAGATTTTCGTGCCTGTGGCGGTAGTATCCATGCCTGTGGCGGAAGCGTGCATACCCGTGTGGGATGCGCACTTATATGCTATACGTACTAGGTGCACCGCGTGTGTGCTTTTAAGAAAATTAGCCAATAAAAATTATTTTTACGCGGTTACTTTTAGGTTTTAATGTAAATAGGATTTCATAAATATTGATATTTTCAAATAGTATTTGTATCAAGTCCGTCAGTAGATTCGTCACTATTCTTCCTGCATCTGTCGTTGGCCTGAATTTTCTCAAGCGTACTATAGATCCGACAGACTTTCCACTATATCTATTGCATATTACTAGTCGTTGGGCACAAAAGTTTTACTTCTAAAGTGTGGTCTTAAGCACACTCATATTTTTTTTTGCATTTATTAACTATATTCACATAGCTTAAGTTTTTATTATATACAAGACATATCACACAGTTTTTTATTTTTGATAAAATTTCACCAGCGGTATATCTCTACCTAAATTATATACACATAGATCCATTTATGTACCAATGTTGATGTACAGAGAAAAAATCAACTACTGGCGCCAGAGAGAGATTTTTTTTCTTGAATTTGTTTGTGAGGTGTTGATAAATTTTCTTTTTTTTTCTTCCGCTACATACTGGTTATAGAGTTCACTTCAATCGTATTGTAAACATTTATTGAATATAGTTAATTTATAAATATTGTGAAAGTAAACTTTTTTTCGTGACATTATGAGGGCCTAAGTAGCCCCCCTTCTTTTCCAGGATGGCTGAGTTGAATTTTTGCTCCGGGGTTCTTTTCCTTTCAGGTCCGCGACAAATATGAAGTGATGGAACAAATCATTCGCACCGACATGTGAGGTAAGTGGTGAACCATAAAGGTATCGGCCCGGCCACACCCCCCACGACCCCAACCGGCGAGCTAGCGTTCATCGTGTGGCCGGCATAACGCCTCTCCCTAACGGTTATTTCGGTGATTTAGGGAGAGTGTTTTTTTTTTAATTTTTTATGTTCCTAGAGTCAGGTTCTTCAGGGCTTCTGGCTCTGGGGGCAGGCACAGGCACAGTGGCGCCTCATATAGCTTTCTCAGCACCTTCGCGCCATTGTGCTGTTGCAGCGTGTTGAAAAAACTCTTAGTGAATTCGATGAGGAAAAATTGTGTACTACGGGCACAACAGACACCTAGCCAAACATTCAGAATTGTTCGCATATATCTTGCTATGCGTGGACTAGACGCCCTCCAAATTGTTTTTCCCAAAAAGGACCGAAAAAAGTAATCAATTTCGCGAATTTGGCACCCATCATGCTGCCTAAAAATGCATAATTTGGTGCTCCTAAAATAACTTATCTTCTATTTTTTTCGTTTTGGTTTGAGACGAACAGAAGATGTAAAAAAATGTTCAGGACCCTTAATTTATCGTACTTTTCGTTAGCACCCCTCGCTTTTTACATTTCGAAAGGTTGTTCCCATATACTGGCTGTAGCAACAAAAACTTTACATTCACAATTATTTTTTACTTTTTAGTTCCTTTTAAAATAAAAACCGTATTTTTTAGGTTTTTTTAAACAGTTTGCTTTCTACTTTTTAGTCTATTATATGTCTTCCGCCATTTTGTGGTGACCGCCATATCAGATTTATAATGACGTCACACAGCTTACTGTACTATACTCGTCATACACTTTCACTTGATACACATACCGAGGGCATTATGAAGAAAAAGGTATTCCTTGTTTTGTTTTGGCAGCCAAGCTGTATTTGCTGCTATTTTGAATGACAAGGCTAACAGTACTCAACTTTTCATACCTTTTCATTTGATACCCATACCGAGTGGCTTGTAAAGATAAACGTAACCCGCCATATTGTGTTGGCCGCCATATTGAATGGAATAGCGCCACCCAACTAAAGAATTCTACTTGTCACATCCTTTCATTTGATATTCATATGGAGCGCGTTGTAAAGACAAATGTAATCACCCATTTTGTGTTGGCCACCATTTTGTATTTGCGCCATTTTGAATTTGGAATGATGCCACACAACTAATAGTAGGGCGATTCCATTATCGCGGGTGCAACAGTTAGACTCATGTAAATCTTCTTAATAATAAAATAAACAACGTTTTTAATGAAATAATTCTTGGAAGAGCTACATTTTAACATGTTCACTTTTTATTCATTTATAAGAATTTTAATGAAATATTTAAATAGTCATGAGGGAGGTTCAGAGTGCTATAATTGCAGGTGCAACAAAGTTGACCCAACCTTTGTAGATCATAAGACAAAACCCCAAAAGTCTGTTAATTGTGAAATTTTTATTATGTTAAGCCTTGATATTTCGTAAGCCGTTTAACAAATCAAGTAAAGAATTAAAAAATATACATAATAGCAGGAATACAATGCTCGCCATAAGCCGTGGGCTATGAAAGCTCTATCGCTCTCAAATTATGCCATCGCTGTCAATGGTAAAACTAAAATTATAATAGAGCAAAGCGATACCGTAGGCCATGGAGGATATACAAGGAGATATCGTCGGCTTAGAGTGTAAACCTGCTAAAGCCATAATAGGTAATTTTACAGGAGACACAAAAAACATTCCTAAAAATATAGAAATTAATTTTAAGAAAGGGATTTTATACAGTTGATGTATTGTTTTGTTCTTTATAATATAAAATAAAAGAAAAGTTAGTAAATTCAGTATTTTATTTATTAATTAACACTTTTGTGACTTAGCAGGTTTTTGTAATGCAATAAAATTTTTAATCAAGGAGTTAGCAGTTCTTCAGTCATAACAAAAATTCAATTATTCAATTAACAAAAAAAATATATAAACTCCCAATATTTGTACTCTTTAACATAAAGTAACTTAAACATATTCATTTTCAAAATATATCCCTTTAGGTACTAAGATTACACAACAGTTAGTCTCAACAATTACTAATACGAGTTGTGACTATTCATGAAGTAAATTATCATAATAATAACGATAGTCTTCAGGTAAAGTGTTTTTCAAATACTGCAAGTCTTCAAATTTCCTCTTGGTAATTTTTCTTTTTGTTAGGAACTGATTTCGTAGGGAATTAAAAGGCAAGGCAATTACAGCCGGTGATTTTCTTTGCGGTAGTATTTTTCATTCATCAGTCAATCTCAATTTAAAAAATACGTCACCGTTTGGAGTGTATTGAAGAGCTCTAATATCAGTAACTTTAGCGTCGCCTTTACCACGTCCAGGTCGAATGCTTTTAAAAAAATTTACGTTACCAAAGCTTTTGAAAAAAGTATGGCTTAAGTAAGTCACATCATAAGGTCTAGGGTTTTTTCTTGCCGATCTGCAAATAGATATATACTCCGCAGGAACATTAATGTTTTTGTGTTTAAGAGCCCGCTCAACAGAGGAATGAATGCTGTCCGCTTCCATCTGTGTATGCCCAACTTCTAGAAACTTTTGTTCTATGACTATGTTGTTGTTTATAGCCGTCAATAGCAATGCATTAGACATTACACAGTTCCGGTTTTGATAGGTGCAACCATCGCTATAAAAAATGATTTTAGTTGTTTTATGTTTACTTGTTCATTTTGTTGTAAAACCTTGTTTTCAATTAAACTAACCCATACACTTGCAAACTCTTCCGAGTTTAAACCTCCTTCGGTTTCATTCCATAAATAGCAATTGTGTATTTGGAGCTTTGTTCTGTAGTACAAACTACTAATTTTTGATTTGGGCGCCATCAGAACCGCCTGCAAATCAACCGTAAAAACGACACTTTCTTCAGCTTTATCCTTTTCTTTTTCTGCTCGAGCTTCTTATTTTTTATTTTGATGTTCTTAATAATCTTCTTGCGACTTATTCCCAACTTTAAAGAGAGCACATATCTCACATTGGTCCTTTTTAGAATAGTATAATCCGAGATTTTGTATATCAAACTCCTCATAAAACTTGCAGATAGACAAAGCATGCACGTTGCGCGTTTTACACCAATCGTTTACATAAAAATTGTAAAGGGATCGTTTTGCAATATTAGCAAATTACTCATTTTCTGATCAAGTTTACTCAAAATGGCAATTATATAATAAAAAAAATACATACCTTTGCAATATTCCAATCCTCAAACCTTCGTTTGCACTAGTAATAACGAACTAAGTAATTATTTTGTAAGAGCACACGCGCCGGCATCGAAAACTCAGTACAAAATTGCAGTCAAGGCGGAGTTAGCAGCGAACTTTTGATGACATGGATTTGGCAGTTTTACTCATCACGTGATTTAATCAATTTAAAATCAAAAATTATAGTAGGCTGTTTTAATAGTTTGTGTAATTTTTTTTTCTCTTTTGAATGGTAGGAAAATCGTTATAACGGTCAAAAATGGATTTAGCAGGGTTACACTCTAAGCCGACGATATAACTCTTATGGGAAAAATAACCGGAAATGGATGGGTAGCAGAAACTAAACTTCTAGTTCATTGTTTGCCACAGATGTCGCCTAAAGCTGACGTGCCCCACATGAAGTTAGCTGAATTTTACCCGAAAATGAAGCAATGCAAAAAAAAATTCATTGGAAAATAATAAAAATTCATTGGAAAATTCATAAATTGGTTAAAAACGAAAAATGACATCGATATAAATCCAATTTAGAAGCTGATTTTTTAAGTTAGGCGTAAACATAAAATATCTTAGCAGTTAACGGACTTTGCCATCAACCGGATGAATATACTCGGCCATGTTTTATAGGGTACATGTGACTGTGGCGCCCTCATTAATCAAACAAAAAGTGACAACACGGAGTTATACCTCTTTGTATAGTCTCCCTGTCGTAGGCGTTGAAAAAAAAATTGTCCTGTCAAATAAAGGTCAAAACAGAATTTGGACGGCGCAGTTAATGTAAAACGAAATTGCAACGGCAACTTCTATTCTGACATAAAA
Organism: Thereva unica; assembly: GCA_949987705.1. Classification (NCBI taxonomy): domain Eukaryota; kingdom Metazoa; phylum Arthropoda; class Insecta; order Diptera; family Therevidae; genus Thereva; species Thereva unica. The sequence goes on along the minus strand of OX465281.1, from coordinate 121,807,235 downwards.
GCGTGACATTTTACGTTGTATTTAAAAACTAATTTGGTTTTATACCTACATTGTTTGCATAATATATATACTAATTAAAGTGGAATAAAACTTGTTTGGATTTGAATTTCAAGAAAATATGAATTATATAAAATATTGAGGTCGACGCCGGCGGCGATTTTAGAAATTTGCTCAAACGCCGACTTCGACTTCGCGGCGCTGTGCCGCTGCAGTTGTAATTTCGTTATACACGGTTTGTGTTCATTTGCGCTAAACGGCTGACTTCGCCGTCCGCCGTCGCAGTCGCAATTCTGTTTTGACCTTAAGTTTCAAATTTAAATTGAAACTAATTTAAACTAATATGGAAAAAAAAATAATGCAACACGTGTATTTTTTTTATTTTTAAAATAAAGCACCCTCAGACACAACAAAAGGCACTTTTTTGTCAAAATAATAACGTTTTATTTGTTGACAGCGGTGTTTTTTTGTATGTATGATTTGGTAGAACTGTAAAGCCTCGGCCACGATACGAGCGGCCAGCGGCGAGCGGTGAGCGGCGAGCGGCAAAGCGGTGGTGGCCAGGATACGAGCGGCGATTCGACTTGTTCAGCAGTAGAAAAGCTATCTCCGGAAGATATGCTAAAAGTATGAAGTTTAAGTGATAATATTATGTTGAAAAGGCGTATTCTCAATAAATTAATTTATAATAGGAAATATGGAGTTCATCCCATTAACGAGCGGAGAAGAAGGTTTGGTGAATATCACCATCTATCTTTCGGGTTAAGAAAAGAAAAAATTCGTGTTTTTGAATACACCATAATGTCAATTGAAACCTTTAATTACATTCTGGGGAAGATAAGCCATCTTTTACAATATTTTTTTACACTTTTTTTCCATTGCTACAACAAAATAATAACAGAGCGGCGAGCGGCACCAAAAAAATTTAATGTCTCGGATTAGCGGCAAGCGGCACTTCAGTATTGCCGCTCACCGCTCGCCGCTCATATCGTGGCCGGATTCAAGCATTTTCCATATAAAACTATAAAAACATAAAGCTCAGAATCGCCGCTGTGCCGCTCACCGCTAGCCGCTCGCCGCTCGTATCGTGGCCGAGGCTTAAGCGTTAACCAAAAAATAGAAATAGGTTCTAATTTTTTGGTCGTAGTTATGGTCACTTCTCCGATAGTTTCATTTTGTTCGTTCGTAGGTAGATACATGGTATCTATTATTTGTCAACGAAAAGCTTTTATAGCCCACGGCTTATGGTGAGCATTGTGTTCCAGCTATAAGGCAAAAATAAACAGTGAATTATTAACTTTTGAAGTAATCGCGGGTGCAACATCAAATTATCGCGGGTGCAACCCATCTAATTTAAGTGAATATAAACATCAATAACAACTTATAGTAGAACGCGTATGAGTTCAAAAAAATTTATTGAACACTTCTTTGTCACTTATGTTAATTATTTCTTTTCAAATACGTCAATATTCGCCGAAAATTCTATGAACATATTATTTCCTTCAATCTTTTTCTCTAGCGCTTCCAACTTCGCGATAATGTCTTTAAATTCCACGTCTGCTATGTCATTCACGATTTCAGTGAAACGTCTGCCATCTATGGTCGTCAGATATTGTACTATAATTTCTCCATCTTCATCCATATTGCTCAGGCCCCCTACACCCCTACATAGCGATATTGAATAATTTTTTCCCGTATTTGCAAAGCAGTTGTACGAGCACGTACAAACCAGTGCGAATATCTTTTGGTAAGACAGCGGCACATACAATACCAGTTTCAGGGCATGGTTCTGCTAACAATATGGTTTGTTGAAGGGACGTTGTTGGAGATTTATCATTAAAAGATTCGTCCTGTAAATCACTGTAAACATCAGATATACAAGAAGATATACAAAAATGTAATAATGTTATCAGTGATCGACTTGATGTATTCAAATATTTTTTGCAGAAAGAGATATACAGTATATTTACTGTGGCTTAATTCATCATAATAAAATAAAATACATGATAAATCACACAGTAAGATTAGTTGTCGAAGAGATCCATCCGCGCTTCTATCATCACAATCGCGGGTGCAACCAGTTTGAGTCTACGTTTATTTCAATTCAACTAACATTATACTCTTAATTACTGTTGATAAATCTTTTCCTTTGATTTTTTCTTACTTTTACAAAGTTTCGAAACGTTAGAACAACAAGTACTTATATCTTTTAGCACATAAGAATAACTGGATATTGTCACTACACGTTTAGTTGGTAAAACATAACTTCAAACTGTCAAGAGGCGCTTTTTCGTAGCAGCATGGCCTGGTGTGATTTTTCGGCTTCGAATGACAATGTTTCCAAGCCCACTAAAAATTTCAATATGAAGAAAAATCCAAAAAAAATTTTTTATTATATTTAGACATTTTTCTTTGCGCTGATATCAAAAAAAAGTAAAAATACTGTGATTTGAAAATTAAGGTCGAGAATTGTCTATAGCGGAATCGCCCAGTATTTGACTTGTCATATTCTTTTATTTGATACTCATACCGAGTGGCTTGTAAACAAAAAGTGAATCCGCCATTATTTGCTAGCCGCCATTTCGATTTTGCATATGGGCAAAATTTGCTGCTGATCGGTTATATGAAGGTGGGTCAAAATCAAGTTGCAAAAGTCGTAGAACGTAAAAAATTGTGAAACATCGTACTAATTAATTAATTAAAAAAAACTAATTAAAATTTCGAAAAACCGAAACTTACTTCCACCATGGGGTATCCATGTATCTACAAAAAACTCAGGTTGTTCCTAGTTTGGCTCCAACGCGTGAAGGTACGCATAGGCACCCACGTACGTACGTTCGAAACGTTTAAACGAAATGTATGGACAAATGAAGAAACTACAAGAGTGCCTAAAACATATCGGCGGAAAGGAATTTAGAAGTTGTGAGATATATAAACTCATAGAAGAAGAATTTTGGGAGGCAAAAGGATATTGCAATAAACCCGATAAACAATTTGAAATATGGTGGAAGAATTTGAAATCATGGTATAGTGCTTCGAAGAAAGCTAATGATGATATCTCCTTCTTCTCATTTTCACATGCTGTTTATGTATCTTAAAAATTAACATTAGTTGCAAAATTAAAATTATTTAATTCATTGTATTCCAATTTAAAAACAGCATGGAATAAAAATTGGGGGTATTTGTCATCTGTCAGTTTCAATCCTATTTGGATTTAAATTCGAAATTAGTGACTCAATCGACAGAACCGAAAACACAGATCGTATTTCAAATCACTTTCAAGTCGAGCTTTCGATCACCTCATGTAACCACGATAATAGAATGAGCTGTTTTTCCTTATGCCAATAAAGTAGCAGCAATCTCTGCTAATGATCCTGCTACGGTAACCCTTTTATCTGCATGTATTTTGGCCATGCCAGTATTGCCGTGCAAAGGACAAGTTACTTACATATACATTATAGGTCAAAATGGCAATGTAGGCATTTTTAGATATAAAATATTCATATTTAGCCTAAAAAAATGTCAGACTGATTGTACTTTTTAATTAAAAGTTATCTGTCTTTATTTGCTTCGATTTCATGTATTTTGAAAACTAAATCATTTGCCCTTTGCACAGCAGAGTACCTCCTGGTGGGCCTTGAAAATTCACCCGTATGAACACTGTTGATGACGCGTTTTTAGACTTCTTTTTGTGTTTAGAGTTGTTAGTGGATGTTATAAATATATCGTCACGTCCATACGAGGATTGGACGGAAGGTATCATAGTCAAAATATCAAAAAATGCGACAACTGAAGAGGCATCTGTTTATTATCCACTGTAGGCAAAATTTTGTTCCATATATTACTATCTAGGATAAAAATAAAACCTAGTAAAGTAGACCGAACGCTTAGGAGGCAGCAGGCAAATTCAGGATGGGCTGCTCATGTATTGATCATATTAACACCTTGAGAATAATAATGGAGCACTCTACTGAATTCCGATCCCCCCTTTACCTTGCTTTCGTAGATTATGAGAAAGCGTCCGACTCGGTTAATAGGAGCTTTATATAGCATGCGCGGCTACGACGTGGACTGCCTGATAAAATAATAGAATTGATTTAAAATTATCCGACAGCTTTGAGGTGATTTCAGGAGTACGACAAGGATACCTACTTTCGCCTTTACTACTCCTTATAGTAATAAATGACATCCTTGTTGGCGCTCTAGATAGTAGAACAGGCGGCATACAATGGGGTTTGATAGACCGCCTTAAGGATCTAGACTACGCGGATGACATCGGTTTGCTGGCCCACAGCCATCAGGACCTGAAAAACATGTTAAGCAATTTAACAACAGAAAGCAGTCCAACAGGCTTAAGGCCAAACCCGACTAAAACTAAAGAAATGCGGATAAATATAAACATCATTGAATTGACAACGCTGAATAATCGTCACGTGGAACTGGTAGATAATTTCTGCTACCTCGGTAGTATTACCGAAAATGGCGGCGCAGAAGAAGATGTCAGTACCAGAAATAATAAAGCACGAAGCGAATATGCATGCCTGTTTCGCATATGGAGATCAACGGAGATCTCAACTAACACTAAATTGCGGCTGTTCAACTCCAACATTAAGGCGGTTCTTTTGTACGGTTGCGAAACATGGAAAGTCACCCAATTCATCACAGGGCGCCTACAAGTCTTCATCAACAGATGCCTGCGTCGTATCCTAAAAATCCGCTGGCAAGATAGAATTTCAAACGGAGAACTATGGCGCTGAGCCGGCCAAGAAAGGATAGGCGACCGAATCAGGCGAAGGAAATGGAATTGGGTTGGCCACACAACTGGGAGATCCTGTTCGGAGCTGAGAGCTGTCGCGCAAAACAGAATCCGCTGGTGGGCAACTGTTTCCGCCCTATGTTCCATGAGGGATTAAAGGAGCGCAAAGAAAAGAATATGCTTATTTTCCCGGACTAAATAGCTTTTCTGTATTGGAAAATATTCATACCTTTCTAACTTCATTTTTGATAAATTAAAAATACGAAAAAATAAGTGTCATAAGAGCTAAATGAGTAAACAGCATGTATCAAAAATATGAAAAGTTCATTAAAATTGCGATCTTCTCAAAAATACATTAAAAATGTAAAATTCTTACTTTTTTAAGGTTCTATGAGATTTTTTGACAGTTCTGCATTAAACAGCTGATATTTTTTGAGAAATTTATTTTTTGTGAGAATTTCACAATTAAATATTCAAAAAATTTGTAAATGAATGAGAATCAAAATGACGATATATGTATACTACACCTTATTTTATTTAGGAATTGGAGATAAACTCAACTCAAACGGTACACCATACCAAAATTATGAGCTCTACCCACACAAACTTAATGGAATATTGTAAACAAAAACTGTTTATTTTAAATTTTATGCAAACGTCAAAATTAATACATATTTGAATATTTGAGAGCCTTTTTAGTACAGCTCCTAGAGATTTCTTCTGCAAAAAAAATTGTAGTTGAATGAAATTTGGAATGGTGGGAGTTTAGCAATTGCTAAACTCCCACCATTCCAAATTTCATTCAACTACAATTTTTTTGCAGTTTTAACGATTTTTTTACTCTGGAAACTGTACTATTTGAATGCTTTATTTAGTGTAATAGGCTTTGTACTCTTTCTAAATACAATTTGTGCAGTTTTAAAATGTGCTGTTCCGATTTGAAATAAGTTGCTATGTACCCAAAGAACAGTGGTTGCTCATGGCAAAGGGTAGCATAATGACAGAGAATTCTGTGCATTATTTAGACATGCTGCCCTTATATTTTATGCTTTTTTTCAGGTCATAAGTGCTTAACAATTTGTGGTAAAACCACTGTTGATGGCGGTGGTAGAGGTGGATAAATATCGATAGTCGCCGCCATCGATAGTCACCGATAGTTTTCACTATCTACTACTATACTAACGATAGTCTATCGATGTTTTGACTTATTCATATTCAATAACAATGACCTGTCTTATTAAATTCTGATGTTTTTGACAACTAAATTATCAAAATTGTCACTTCACTTCAATTCAAAGTCCTATTTGAATTTTTGTAGAAAGTATGCAGAATTAATTTTGTTTTTGCTTGGCAGTGACTATTTATTTATTTGTACATAAGTAAACGGAGGTACACAAGACTTACATCTTTTAGAGTACAGTAATAATTTTAAATGAAATACGGCAAAAACAAAAATAACTAACCTAAGCTTACAAACTAAGCATACTAGAGTTATGGCTATTAGAAAGAACAAGAGGAAAGAGAAAGCTAAGTAGTAAAGGGAAGAGAGAGCTAGAGAGAAGAGGTGGATAGAAGAAGAGAAACTTGTTTCCTGAAAATGGTGACTGTGCTAGTTCTTTGTAAAGAAGGGAGAAGATCATTCCAGAGTCTAATCGCGTGCACAAAAAAGGAACGACTACCAATTCGAGACAGATGAGATGGAATAAGGAATTTGAGTGATCTCAAGGTTTGCAAGGGTGTAAGGAAGTCGGAAAGGTAAGAATGGCTTTTAGCATAAAATACTTTATGTAGAAGAGCTAGCGCCATAATATCGATAAAACAAAAGAGGTCACAGCCTATTAGTGAATTCCGAATAGATGATATATGATCTGACCTTCTCAGGTGGAAGATAAAGCGTAAGCAATCATTGAATGCAACATTAAGTCTTTCACGGCAGGTCGAATCATACACAATGTAAACGAGAGAGCCATAGAGGAAATGCGGAAGAATGAGAGATTTTACAAGCGTTGAACGTATAGTGGGTGATAGGAGACTGCCATGAAGCCGGAGCTTGCGTAAAGTCCCATAAATCTTGGAGAGCATTAGTGAGACTTGATCACAGCAGGTCAGTTTATCATTAATAGCAATGCCAAGATTATGGACCCGATCAACAATGGGAAGAGGAATGTTACCCAGACAAATGAGTGGCATTCTGTCGGGCAGTGTATAAAGACGACTAAGCACAAGTACTTGTGATTTTTTAGGGTTTAATTTAAGGTAGTTGAAGGCACTCCACTCATTTATTCGAGAGAGAGAGAGAGTGCTATTCAGGTCAGAAATACAAGAATCAATTTGGCAAGAAGGGCAAGAGGTATACAGTTGGAGATCATCAGCATACAGATGAAAGGAACAGTGGCCGATAGTAAAAGGTAGGTCATTGATATACAATGAAAATAGTAGGGACCAAGAATTGAACCTTGAGGAACACCAGAAGGCACCTGTAGAAAAGAGGAGATAACATTATTATGACGAACACACTGAAAACGGTTAGATAGCAAAGAGGAGAAAAGCCGTGCAGCAGACGAAGAGAAATGATAGCGCTGACTTAGTTTGGAAAGTAATATCGCATGCACCACCGAGTCAAAGGCTTTCGAGAAATCAAGAAGCACTAAAATATTGCAACGTCGCCTTTATCAAGCGCAGAACGAATGTCAGTTGTTACCTTTAGTATAGCGGTTTCATAACTATGATTTTTACGGAAACCAGATTGATATTTCGAAATAAAGCTATTAGATTCAAGGTAGCACAGGACTTGGATGTGAAGAATTTTCTCAAAGGCTTTTGCAAGGAAAGGAAGAATGCTAATGGGACGGAAATCTGAGATATCTGCAGGAGAAGATTTTTTCGGTAAAGGGATCACTATGGCCTTTTTCCACAACAAGGGAACTTGGGAAGTAGTCAGGCAGTAATTAAAAACATGCGTGATGACATCCAAAATTAAAGGGGCGAGGAGCTTAAAAAAGCGTGGAGACATTTCATCAAAACCGATGCAGTTGGAGGAAATAGAGAGGAGTATTTTAATAACTTCCGAGGGGTCCACACAGCGAAAGTAAAAGCCATCAGTACTATGTGGAAGAACTGAGAAATATCGGGAGATAGAGGAAGCAGGAGGGGATTGAATGAATGAGGCATTTAGGAGGTCTACATCGATATAAACAGGGGAAGGTGCAGTAGCATTTATGCCCAGCGAGCGAAGATTGGACCAGAGTTACTTGGAGTTTAAAGAGGGATCAAGCTTACGTACCTAAAAACTACGTTTTCGTGATTTGACCTTGCTAGTGACGAGGTTGCGAAGCTGTTTATAAGCATTGAGATATCTAAGAATCCTAGTCTTGCGATAACGCCTGTACATGCACTCTCGCTGACTTATCGGCCTGCGGTTTCTGGTGACTAGCGGCACACATTGATCAAACAAGGATTGAGTAAATAAAGTCAGTAAACTTACTTTAGTGTCAACGCAAGTAGTATGATAGATAGCATCCCAAGGCATGGTGGAGGCAGCTACGGACAGTTGATCAGGATTGATGTTACTAAAGTCACGAAAAGTATACGAAATAGACGCAGAGTGCACGAGCAGAGAGAACCGAACGGAAAGGAATAATAGGTCATGATCCAGAAAACTAGGAGGGGAAATTTGATGATGCTTTAGCACTGCATCAGTGCAGGTAGCTGCTAAGATATCAAGCAAGGATGGGTTTTGACACTTTAGAAATATAGGCAGATGATTTAGAATATGCAAGTACAATGACTCAAATAAATATCTAAGGGCATTCGCACGAGCATTTACTTTGAGCAGATCAGCATTAAAGTCACCTGCAACAATTATGTTCTCATAGTGGTGAGAAAGAGTAGACACAAGACTGGAGAACTCAGCAGCGAAATCAGAGTTGAAAGCATTGGGAGGACAATACACGCTTATAACAACACATTTGTCACATGCAGATTTTACCTCAACAGCAATAAAATCGAATTGTGAGCCACTAGACTTGCCGACCACTCTTGAGGAGATCGAAGAGGCCAAATATACAGCAACACCACCACCATTGCGGCCAATACGGTCAACACGATGTAACACGAAATTATGAAGGGAAACAAAAGAGGAGGGAATTACCGGTTTTAACCAAGTCTCACTCACAAGCAGAACTTGTAACTTCGTTTGGTCAAACATCCATCTCAATTCATCCATTTTGTTTTTCAGACTTCTCGCATTTAAAACACAAATATTAAGTCCAGAGGAAGCGGAGCAAAGGATGTTTAGTAGTCTTCCCTGTTTGTGCACTCCATCAGCAAAGTGAAACATAAATGCAAGAAAAGAGCACAATCACGACTTCAGGAACCAGTACGAAACAAGCTAGATTTGTTAAGTAGAAGAAGAAATAAAAGACAGGATAAGAAAGAACTGAAAAAGAAGAAGAAGAATAGCCATGAAGAAAGGCAATAACATACCAACAAATTCTATAAAAACTTAAAATTAAAATCAAAATCAAAACTAAGATTAAAATTGAAACAAAAATCATAACAATAAAATTAACTAAGAATATCTTTTTGGGATTTATCCACAGCAAAAAAAAGGCTCACCTCTGAGCTTTAGCCTTTCACATAAAATAAATTCCGGCTAGCAAATTACGACTACAGAGACCTAGCTATAAAATGAGGTGAGTACTGCAGGAGGAGGCAGTGACGGTTCCTCTTTGGAAGCAAAGGAAGCAAAGCTTCCCTACACCAAAGAGACAACTTCCTATAAAAATAAATTTAAATTTATCAAGATTTTAATTTTAATATATTTCCTCCTCTGAAAACACTAAAGCTGGAGATATCACAGCTTCCCCATGTTAGGCCATGGTCATGATATGGGCGGCGAGCGGCAGAGTGACAATACTAAAGTGCCTCTCTCCGGTAATTCGAGACGTTAAATTTTTCTGGTTGGCTCTTATCGTGGCCGAGGCTTTACACAACATGGGGAAGCTAAGAAATCTCCAATGTCCGTAAAGTTGGTTTTTGGATTTTAAAAAAAGGAAATAATGTGCTAAGATGTGCTCGATGTGTGCTATAACGTGCCTCATTAAAAATAAATTTTATTCAAAGGATATAGTTTTTATGAGAAGGTCCTTTTTTGTAAGTGAAGTTAGCCCCGCCATCTTTTTTTATGAAAACCACATTAACTGTGCCGTAATGTGCTCAAGATGTGCTGTCATGTGCAAAAAATAAAATTGCGGAAAAAAGACTCTCATTCATACATATGTTTTCCAATGAAAGAAAATAAAAATTTTATTTTAGAGTTGCCCCCGCATTTGCTCGAGCTGTAGTACCGTGTGCAGTACGAAAAACCGTCTATACGCTTGTGCTTAAAAGCAAAGAAATATTTTTCTAAAAGTTGAGCACAATTTTGAAAATTTTTTGAGAATAAACTACTTAAGATCATTGCAACATCTTTTTATTCCTTCCAAAAGTATAGTTATTAAAAATATAATTACCATCATCATTTACAATTTCACATAATAGCTTAGCTTCACTCATTTTTGGTGAATTATCAGGGTCCATAATAAAATTGATAATTCTGAGCTCACGATTCTACTGGCAAGTATTTGTATTATTATTACGGTAAACAACCAAAATATCTTAAGTCGAGAAGAGGAATTTTTCAGGAGAGCAATTTAAAGATAGAACAGCGCTATAAAAAAATCGGTTAATTATAGCATTGTAATAACAAAATTTTATTAATAAAGAAAGGAAACACATTTCAACTATGTACATAATATGTTTAATTTATTTTGCCTTTACATTTTGGAGCATTTTCGTCATAAGATAATATAACCAGTGTCGGATTTATATATCGCGGGGTGATCACTTGGCACTGAAGAGATCGCAGCTTATCATGGTTCATATTAATAATATTCAACCCCGCTAATATTTCCTTAAACATAGTCGTTCGCAAATAATTCTTTACTCGCTTTAGTTTACTGAGCGATCGTTCTCCAGTACGGGTTTCACACGACAAAAGAAGCAATATTAAACATTGGTCCCACAATCAAGATAGAGGAACACGAGTTTGAAGTGGTAAAATCATTTGCATACCTTGGGTCAACAAAGCTTACTATGGTCTGTCAAGGTTCTTTAAATCCAAACATCTAACCATAACGTCTAAACTTTTACTATATAAGACGACGGTTTTACCGGTTCTCACACATTCATCTGAAAAACACACAAACCTCTTCGCCGTGTTCGAGAGGAATATACTTCGAAAGATTGTTGGGCCTGTATGTGGGGAAGGACAATTCCGGAGACTCTACAATGACGACATATACGAGAGCTATCGCGACATAGATGTGAAGAAAATAAAGCTCGGTAGGCTCCGTTGGGCAGGGGATCTAGCTCGTATGAGTGAAGATGAGCCTGCTCGGAAAGTTTTCTGCGGTAAGACCTATGGGGTGCGACAGCGAGGGAGACCCATCCTTCACAGTCATTAAATATATCAGTGAGCAAAAACCAACGTTTGACCGGTGTAGTAGCATATTCTGGAACATTCAAATGAAATTCAACCGCACATTACACTGCGTACATTCCAATAGCAGATTATATGATATGATAATGCATCAACTAAGAGTCCATTATACCAGTTGATAAAAGCTGTTCAATCTATCCACGTTTATGTACATATATATGTTTTAGAATAGATATTCGATTAAGTTCTTTTGTCTATATATCTTTGACATACAAATTAGTTTACACATACTACCGTATTTTTCTATAGGTAGGTATGTATTATTTTGCTCACAATAAACTTTATTTTTTATTTTCTAGTATTTAATAAAATAATTGTAGTCTTACAGAACTTTTAATTTTCCTCTTTTTCGTACAGCACACAGTACTTTAGCTCGAGCACATCATGACACGATCAAGGTTTCCGCGGATAATATAAAATGCGGGGCCAAATTCTAAAATAAGAATTTTTTTTGTTTCAAAATTCGCAAACATATGAATGAGTCTTTTTCCGCAATTTTATTTTTTGCACCTGACAGCACATCTTGAACAAATTACGGCACAGTTAATGTGGTTTTCATAAAAAAAGATGGCGGGGCTAACTTCACTTACAAAAAAGGACCTTCTCATAAAAACTATATCCTTTGAATAAAATTTATTTTTAATGTGGCACGTTATAGCACACATCGAGCACATCTTAGCACATTATTTCTTTTTTAAAAAATCCAAAATGGCGGGGCCAACTTTACGGACATAAATCTCCAGCCTCTTTGCCACAGAAAATCGACGTGAGAACTCCAACACATTCAATTTAATTGTAGCTTCCATTATATTTTTTATGATTCTCTTTTTGAGTACGGGTTGCCTGAAGTGTTTTTTTTTGGCAGAGAGAATGTAACGACTGTTGGCGAGAGTGTAGGGGGTGTATGAAAGGTACATAGGTATATATTATAACTATTTTTTTCGATTTTGAATCAAAATTATGCAAATTATGCTTGTCTTTGGACGCTTTAAATATCAACAGATTCTGAAAAAAGGCGCAAAACGCCCGCTGGCAGGGAAACTATTTTGAAAATATTAACGAAAACATTCGATACGAAATTTTTTCACGTTTAAAAAAATTTTCTTGTTCATCATCATAATACTACATTTTTAAAGAGAAAAAACCTAATACGATGCGATGCACAAAAATTAAAGGGCAATTGTTAAATTTGAAGTTAATTTTTGGGACTTGTATAAGATATTTTGACCCGAAATTCACTAAAAAAACCGAAGTTATAAACAAAAAACTAAAATTTATGTGTACAGATAAAAATTTCATATTTTAACCGCTGATAGCTAATATCATAACGAACAACCTCTATGTTTTTTGTTTTTTCCGGACCTACACATGGCGAGATATACGCATCTATATTTAAATAGAACGACCAAAATGATAAATTTTTCACAAATTGGCCGATAACTTCCGAGGTTAGTTGCTAGAGCTAGAAAATGGCCATTTCGTATAGTATTCGATGTAACTAACATGTTTCAAACGAAATCTTTTAGACTGCAAACAATTCCTTATGGTTTGCTTATCTGACTACACTATAAGTTATTTTTCAGTTTTTTATTTAAAGGTGTCGATACTTTTATTTTTATCATTCGCCTTGCGAATTTCTTCCCTTATCCTGAGGAAGGTGCTCCCAGAAAGGCTCTGAGAATAACGATTTGGAACGGTTATATGACTGTACCTAGAATCCCACGAATAAGCGGTCTAGAGGATTGACCCTGAAAAGTGCTCGCTGAGCAGGGACCTCAAGTTTCAGAGTGGTGGAGACGTTAGAGATGTATGTACAACCCTGCTTGTGGTCGAGTCTGCAAGAACGTATCAACTTCTTATTGTAATTTGTATAGTGAGACTGCATTCTTCTCTTTGCCCATCAAGTTGTGTACTATTTAACAATCTCTTAACTATCCTCCGCATTACAGGAGACTTTACAGGACAACTGGAACGCAGAAACAATGTTGTTGTCATCTTAGGAGGAGATCTGCACCACAATGAGTTGCGTTGCAGCCATCTTTAGTTCACACACTGAGAGAGGCGGCGAGCAGGTCTGATTACGAGATCACAAGTCTCTGAAAGTTAGATCAGTTGTTTTTTAGGAACCAGGGGCCAGTTCACGCAATTCGACGTCGACTGAAAACGACACATTAAATGTCGTTTTGGGTTCACGCATGTCGACGTTTTATGTTTGTCGTTTTAAATGTGTCGATAATCTTCTCGACGCCAACTTTGTGAACTAGTTGTGGTACCAATTAACTGAAAAATTAAATTCAAACGGACCGAAAAAAAGAAATTATAATGTTACCATCCAGGGATCTCAAATAAATAAATTAAAAAATGTACAATTGTATTAAACATATTTTAGGTATGGCGAGGTTTTAAATATAGGTTCTTTCAGCCTAATGACAATAATTTTCGTCATATAACTCCACACCGAGAGGCTACTAGTTTATCTCTCTCAATTTCCACTGATGATATCATGAAACATATTGATGAACTCCCATACGATTTCACTTCCGGCCCTGACGGTATACCTCCTGCTCTCCTTAAATCCTGTGTGGAGGTTCTCCAGTCTTCACTTAAAACTCTTTTTAAAAAATCCTTAGATAAAGGGTATTTCCCTACTCTTTGGAAGAATTCGTTCATAATTCCTATTCACAAAAGTGGTAGCAAGAACGAAATATCGAATTACAGACCAATTGCCAAGCTGTCTGTCATACCAAAACTTTTTGAGTCAATCATTTATTCTGCAATCGTGCCCATCTGCAAAAAGCTTATTTCTACAAACCAACATGGTTTTCTTCCAGCTCGTTCCACTACCACCAATCTCCTTGAATTCACTTCCCATGCTGCTGAAGGCTTCGTTTCCGGTTGCCAAACTGATTGTGTTTACACTGATTTCAGTAAGGCATTTGACAAGCTTTCCCACTCCATTATACTTTTCAAACTAAAAAAGTTAGGTTTCCCTGTAGCCCTTCTATTATGGTTCCAGTCCTACTTAGCTGACAGGACCTACCAAGTCCTTTTCCGTGGATCCAAATCCGCGACCATTGAGGCGTCATCCGGTGTCCCTCAAGGCAGTCACCTTGGCCCTATCCTCTTTATTCTTTCTATTGATGATATTGTTACCTTGCTAAGACACTGCAGAATCCTGATTTATGCTGATGACATCAAATTGTACCGTCACGTAAAGAGTATGGAGGACTGCAAACTTTTGCAGGTCGACCTCGACACCTTTTTCTCTTGGTGCGCCAACAACAACCTGGTTCTTAATATTAGTAAATGCGAAGTCATGACTTTTTGTAGGCGACGTGATCCTATAATTTATAACTACTCATTCTCTGGTGAGGGTGTCCCCCGTGTTAATTTAGTCAAAGATCTCGGGATAAGGTTTGACATCAAGCTAGACTTCTCTACTCATATCAACTATATTTCTTCCAAGAGCAGCTTAGTCTTGGGTTTTATAAAAAGGTGGTCCAAAGAATTTAACAGCACCCTGATCACTAAACACCTATACATTTCCCTTGTCAGACCTTTACTTGAATATGCGTCCCAGGTTTGGTCTCCTCACTATTCTTCGCATGTTGGAAAAATTGAGTCGGTTCAACGTAGGTTCGTTCGATTCGCATTGAATCACCTTCCTTGGGAAGACCCTTTAATTCTTCCACCATATGAATACCGACTTAAGTTACTCAACTTAAACACTCTCCACAAGCGTCGTGAGGTGGCCGATGTTGTTTTCGTTCACCAGCTTCTTAATGGACGTGTCGACTCAGGTTTTCTAAGGCGCTGTGCGTCGTTTAGAGAGAGCCGATACAATCTGAGAGGACCAGCGCTCTTACACATCAACTCCTCTAACACCAATTATGGCCGATTTGAGCCTGTTAATCGCATGTTCATTAATGTAAATAAAAATATTAATGTTTTTAGCGTAAGCACTAACAAAGACCTGCTTAAAAGGAGTCTATTTGTTGTCTCATGACTGTTTATGTGTTTCGCATGCAATTTTTATTGGTACTCAATCTTTTATATTTGCATGTCTCAGCTGAGCCACGGCAGTGGTAAATATTTCTCAGCCCTGCTGGGAAGTGCGCATTCTGCGTTAGAAGGGAAACTCTATATATGTATATATATACATATATATTTATGTATGTGTATGTATATATAGATTTTCATGCTTAGCTGAAAAGTGTGCCTTCTGTGCTAGAAGGGTTAACTCTTGAGGTATAAATAACATCAAAAGAACATTAGTGACAAAGCTAAGAGTGGATTGTATAAAGCTTTTCATTTAATGACACTAGAAGAAAGTGTTATATCAATGAGTAACAACAAAAAAAATCACTTTTTTTATCTCCATCTCATTATTCTTGAAGAAGAACTGCAAGAGCAGAAATAATTTCAAACAAAACTTCTTGCAGTTCTGAACGAGCGAAATGCAATAGAAAAAGATAAACTACGTGTTAGTCGAAAAATAAAAATAAAACTGCTCCAGGACATTGATTATATACTAAGTAGATATGGACAAACGCGAGTCAAATTAACTTTAGGTTACGGCACCACGAGCTGGGGGCGCTAATATCGCAGGGTTTTATGCTCCGCTATATATGGTTAGTTTCCGAAATAAACTTTTTCTGGTTTATGTGAAAGCCCTTTGCGCATTTGAAAACAAAATCAGAAGCTACCGCTTTGGGTTTAGTGGCTGCGAATCTAAAGACAGATTCCTATGCGCTTTTTCCTATTGTTTTGTTAGGGAAGGGCAAAGAGGATGAAAAAATGATGATAATTTCGTAGCTGATGGGTGAAATTTTACAATGAAAAAAAAAAAATGATGATGATTTCGTAGCTGATGGGTGAAATTTTACAATGAGGGAATGAAATGAATGGGCGAGATAATTTTAATGGGAAATTTGGCATCAACACCGGCTGTTTGTTCTATTTATTAACGAAGGGGAGGTATATGTAGTGGGCCTGCAATAGGCCGAGTTTGCTGTCTTGGGAAAAAAGATGCATGTAGGTAAAAGCGGTAAAAATTAGCGAGGGCTGCAAATACTACCGTGGCTTGAAGGGTCTCTAGAGGAGCAAAAGGGTGCTATCGCCAATGCACCTTCTTCGCTTTGTACTTTCTCCAGCCAAGGCAAGCTAGTTTTTGGGGCACCTGCAATACAGGTTCGCGCCACGCAACCGTCAAAAACAATTAAATATATAGTATTTTATTACAACAAAAACTAGGGATTTATAACGAGTTAAAATAAATTGAGAGGACTATTAAACAAATTATTGTAATTACAACCAGACGCATTTTGATAAAGACTAATTCGAGGCTGAAGCTCTGTTAATTTATTTTTTCCAAAGATGAAAGAATAATAATATTAATAATGTTACAATATTGCTAACTAAATATCTAGGTAGCCGGATGCTCCCGAGGTCATTGATGGTGGCTTGTGCCGTAAGGCTCGTGAACTTTTGGTTGGGGTCATGTGTCGTATGGGTTGTGGCCGTGGGAACATAACTTCTGCCCAGATATACGAGTTATGTTCAATACAATTCCATATAAGGCGGAATGTAGGACTTGTAGATTGTAGAGGGCCGCCTGCTGAAGGAGGAACTTGCATCTCTTCAGGAATCTGATAATTGATAAGCATTGCATTGATAAGCTTGTTTGGCGATTTGGAATATGTGATTACTCCATCGCAGATCTGGGACCTTATTTTCTATTGCAATATTGTTATTTTTTTCCGAAACTGCCGAAACCGTATTTTATATTATACAATATTGACATTTATTTTACATGAAAATTTAACAATATTGGTAAATTTTTACTTGCAAGCTGCTTCGTCTTCTAATCGGATTTAACAATATTGTAATACGGAATGCCACTGAAGATTAAATTACGTCTAAAAGTACGAGTCCACCAAAGGCATTTTTTCTTGACGTGATAATGACGTAAAAAGATGATGTTCCAAATGTGCATAGCTGCGATATGCACTTTCTTCGTGACGTCATTTTGCCGGCGAGCAAATGTTTGTTTGCTTTGGTGGATTTGTATATTAAGATGTTAAGAGATGAGTCAGCTATTAGATTCTTTTTACCACTGAGATAAAGGGAAGGATGGTACAATTTTTTCGAGGGATGAGAGTTCACACTCTATTAGACAAGGTCTTGCCCGTTCTTGTCTTATATTGACGAAGGCGTACTACCTTAATTGAATGGCCCGTACTACCTTAATTGAATGGCCAGAAATAAAGCTCTCAAACCAGTTCTTTAGTACTGCGATGTGCGTTAATTTTACAGTTTTACAGAAAGCGTCGAATTTTCCACCTGTGCAAAGGAATTTGCACGCATAGCTCTGCGCTCAAGTTTCTGCAAAAATGTATGCAGTTTTAAAAAGAGGCGGCTTTTCTATCCACTCAATCAACTCAATAATTTTTAAAGCTACAACTTTTAAGAAAATGACCAGCATTTAATAAAAAATTCACCTTTGAACCAAAAAAAATAGTAAAACTGAATGAAAATATTGTAGATATGTATTAAAGAACTTGTTAAGAAACTGGCTGATGTGCATTTAGTGTTTAATGGTGGGAAAGAGGGTTTTGCCCGTCTTACTTTGATGTTTGAATGAAATGGCCGGCGGAATCCTTGTGCGGACAATGTCGACGGAATGTTTTTGCGCACATTTCCAGCGGCTTTCCTTTGTTTCACAGATAAAATTCAATGGGAAATCTTATGAATAGCTAGCTGTAAGGCTCACATGCCCAGCTACCTAGTAAGATGAATATTGAATATCACGAAGGCCTTTAAATTAACGGTTAATTTATACATACTAAAAAAGCTGGTCGTCCCAAGCAAGAGCATGTGAGCCCTCATCATTCTTATAGCTACACAATATGTGTACATCTCTCTTCTTGAAGTTTGGCTCTCGTTGCAACCTGAACATCAAGAATTCCAACTTGTTTGCAACAACTGAGTTTTTGTGTCGACGGACCCGCCACTAATTATAGGTTTTCATGGCAGGCTTCCAGTTGAATAATGAATCCAGACTGGTTTGTTCTTAATAATTTAAATTATTTTTATTTCCAATTGGATTATTTTCATTAATTTTTAAAATTTGATACTATCAGAAGTAAGCAAAAGGGTAGTTTTATTGAAGCTACCATAATTAAATGAACGGGTGGTGGAGTGGGATATTCATATACATGTACATATATATAAAATTCTTTGAATTTTAGATAATTATTTACTTTATCACCGCACTCCCGCAGGAGGTAGGCTTTGTAAGGGGTTGACCAGAGCATGTTGCTTTTGGAATTAGCTGTTTGGAATTTTTATAAAAAATAGCAGTTTAATTCTCCCACCAAAAACTCACCGCATTTTTGGAGTATTGCGCGAACTTTTGCGTCTGATAAAGTAAACAATTACCCTTAATACAAACATTTTAAAAAATCTTTCAAATTCGGAACTCTTCTTTTTTCATTGACGACTACCACTCTTGAGAAATATGAAGTAGGGTTTTAAACGAAAGTTTTTTATTGTTTTCTATTATTGCACGCAAATATGTATACATACATATATTCACATTTTCAAATAGTTTGCTCAATTTGCTCTAAAAGCAATAATAAAATCAATACAAAAAAACTAGAATTTTGTTAAAAACAAACTTATTTAATTTTTCTCAAAATAAAAAAACACCATGCTAAATTTCCCATCAAATCTCTCTTCCCATTCATTAATTTCTTCATTCATAAATTTCAGTCACCGGCCAAGAAATCATCGTAGTTTCAGCCCACCCACCCCCTTCCAAATCAAAACAAAAGGAATGCCCGCACAGGAATCTATTTTTAGATCCGAAACTTTTGTTTTTTCTTCCAACATGCGTCAAGGGCTTTGAAATGCTTTTTTAAATTCAGGCGCAAACCCGCTTTTTTATGTTTTACTAAAAAATAGCAAAATTAAAAAAATTGTCTATTTTATGATTATTATGCACTAATAAAAAATTAATATTATTAAACTAATGTTGTAAACCCATTCCCATTAATTTTAGAGGTTTACAACAGAAATTCGCAGCCCTAAAACATTGATTATAATACTAAGTAGATATGGACAAACGCGATTCAAATTAACTTCCAGTTACGGCACCACGAGCTGGGGGCGCTAATATCGCAGGGTTTTATGCTCCGCTATATATGGTTAGTTTCCGAAATAAACTTTCTTGTTTATGTGAAAGCCCTTTGCGCATTTGAAAACAAAATCAGCAGCTGCGGCTTTGAGTTTAGTGGCGGTGGATCTAAAAATAGATTTCTATGCGCTTATTCCTATTGTTTTGTTCGGGAAGGGCAAAGAGGATGAAAAAATGAAGAAGATTTCGTAGCCGATGGGTGAAATTTGACAATGAGGGAAAAAAATGAATGGACGAGACAACTTTAATGGGAAATTTGGCTACAAGCATGTTTTTATTATCTTGAGAAATGAAATGGATAAAAGGAATTATTTCACTTTTTTAGCGAAAAAGTGACTAATTTTTAGATTTTTTTCTCAGGTATTTTAGTTCGTAGAAATTTGAAATTTTTAGGGATAATTGTATTACTATTGATATCTATATATATATAAAATAATTTTTATTTTTGATTTTATTTATCGTTATTTATGTATGTATGTGGCATGGCTAAAAACAACCCTTTGTAGCGTTAGTACGTTATGTCCTTCAAGTCAGGATGCAGTGTCTATTAGTAAGTTTAGGTGTCTGGATGGTGCGTCAGTAGATTTCGATTAACCTTGGGTTTTATCTGTGAGGTGTAATATGGTCCCAGCAACACCGACTGTGTTCTAATTATTAACGAAGGGGAGGTATTTAGTGGGCTTGGGATGGGCCGAGTTGGCTAGTCTTGGAAAAAAGGTGCATGTAGGTAAAAGCGGTAAAAATTAGCGAGGGCTGCTACATTTCTACAGTGGCTTGAAGAGTCTATAGAGGAGCAAAATGGGCCAGCCAAGGCAAGCTAGTTTTTAGGGTAATATAGGTTCGCGCCACGCAACCGTCAAAAACAATTAAATTTAAAGTCTTTTATTACAACAAAAGCTAAGATTTAGAACGAGTTAAAATAAATTGAGAGGACAATTAAACAAATTATAGTAATTACAACCAGACGTATTTTGATAAAGACTAAACCGAAACTGAATCTCTGTTCTTTAATTTAATTTTTCCAAAGGTGAAAGAAGAGATTACACCTGACTTACTTAATATTAATAATGTTACAATTTTGCTAACTAAGCGTCTGGGTAGCCGGATGCTCCCGAAGTATCGATGTCATGATGGTGGCTCGTGAACTTTTGGTTGGGGTCATGTGTCGTATGGGGTGTGGCCGTGGGAATAGAACTTTTACCCAGATATACGAGTTACGTTCAATACAATTCAATACAAGGCGGAATGTAGGAATTGTAGATTGTAGTCAGGGCAGCTGGCTGAAGGAGGAGCTTGCTTCTCTTGAGAAATCTCAGTCATTGATAAGCTTGTTTGGCGATTTGGAATATGTGATTACTCCATCGCAGATCTGGGACCTTATTCTCTATTACAATATTGTCATATTTTTTTTAATGAAATGCCGAAACTGAATTTTCTATTACAATATTGGCATTCATTTTACATGAAAGTTTAACAATATTGGCAAATTTTTACTTGAAAGCTGTTTCGTTTTCGGATCGGATTTAACAATATTGTAATAGGAAATAGGGTCTAAATTTACGAATCCACCAAGGCATTTGCTCGCAGGCTTTTGGCGTGAAAATGACGTAAAAAGATGATGTTTCAGATGTGCATAGCTGCGATATGCACTTTCTTCATGACGTCAAATTGCCCGCGAGCAAATGTTTATTTGCCTTGGTGGATTATACCTTAAGATGTTAAGAGATGAGTCAGCTATTAGGTTCTTTTTGCCCCTGAGGTAAAGAGAAGGATGGTACAAGTTTTCGTAGGGATGAGAGCTCACACTCTATTCGACAAGGTCTGGTCCGTGATTGTCTTATATTTAGGAAAGCGTAGAAGTAGACACACCTATGAATTGGGTTGGAGCGGATTGAGAGCAGATCACTAATGAATATTGGAAAGAGATCAGGTGAGAGAATCGACCCTTGGGTAACGCCCGCCGTGATTCGACGCCATCCAATACTAGCTTAATTGAACAGCCACAAATGAAGCTCTCAAATCAGTTCTTTAGAACTGAGATGTAAGTTAATTTTACAGTTTTACATTAGGCGTCGAATTTTCACTTTTTCCGTTGCCTGCATAACTCGACTCTCAATTTTCTGTCAAAATGTATGTATTTTTGAAGCGGGGCGGTTTTTCAACTCAGTGATTTGCAAAGTAATTACTGTTAAGAAAATGACAAGCATTTAAAAAAATTTACCCTTGAACCAAAAAAAAATATATTAAAAATGAATGAAAATATTGTCGAACTATTTATAGAACTTATTAATAAACTAGCTGAAGTGGATTTGATGTTTAATAGTGGGTCTATACGAAAGTGGCTCTAGTCCGTCGCACTTTGATCTTTGAATGAAACGGCCGACGTGGGCACCTTTCAGCGGCTTTCCTTTGTTTTGCGAAGACCTTTCAATTTTCGGTTAAATTATAGGTACCTACATACTAGAGTTTTTTATTCTCGATTTTTCTTCGTCTGTTCTTCCAGTACTAAAACCAAGCACCTTCATTAAAACTGGTCGTCCCAAGCAAGAGCCTGCGATCCCTCATCATGCTTATAACTACACAATATTTCTACATCTACAAGTTTCTTTTTTGATATTGGCTCCCGTTACAACCTAAACATCAAGAATTCCTACTTGTTTGCAATCTTTTTGTCGCACAAAACAAGTAAGTTTATGTGCTGAGGCGCCGGCCACTAATTATGGGTTTTCACGGCAGGCTTCCAGTTGTATAATAAGTTTGATATATACATGTACATAATATACCAAAATTCTTAGAGTTCTTGGTAATTATTTACTATATCACCCCACTTCCAGGGGGTAGGAGTGGGAGTAATAAGGGAGGTTGACCTGAACACGTTTATTTTGGAATTAGCCCGTGGTCATCCCTTACAAAGTTATTCAGTGTTGAAATTTTGTAAAAATCACCTTTTTACAAGTATTATTTTATGACTTTAATAAGCAGTTATTGCAGTTATTACGACTTTGACGCTGAATTGTAAGACCAAAAAACTCTCCCACCCAACCTCTACCTCATTCTCGAATTGGGCACAATCTTTTATTGCTGCTTATTTAAAGTAAACAATTACCCTATATAAAAACATTTAAAAAAATTTTTAAAAATCGGAACCTTTCTTCCTTCATTGACGACTACCTAGAGAAATATGAAGTAGAGTTTTAAACGATAATTCTAATATTCTCTATTATAATTCTATTATTATAAGTAAACACATATACATATTTAAATTGACCCAAACTAAATGCTTAAATTTTCTCTGTAAGCAATAATAAAATAAATACACAAAAACTTGAATTTTTGCTAAAAAAAAACCTATTTCATTTTTCTCAAATTAAAAAAAACGCGATGAAAAAATTTCCTATTAAATCTCTTCCCATTCATTAATTCATTGATAAAGGAGGTGGGTCACAGCCCATACAAAATTACCCCAGGCCCGGCGCAAAAGAAAAGTATCTCAGATTATCGGCTATAATATGTATTTAATTTCTGTATAGTTGTTATATCCCGTAACTGTGGCTAAGGTGTTAATAATACTATTTCTTTTTATTCGGGCGAAATGACTAATTAATTTTTGTAACGCCACCACATATCTTCATGAACAAGGTATCAGTGCACGCAGAATACTCCCACCTATCTAAAATTGTAAAAACGACGGTACCACGGTACCAACTTTCAGAGTTATGAGTCGTCAAAGTCAAAATTTTGTTTTTTTGAACAAAAATGTCACTTTCAACCACCTTTTTCTCTAAAATATTCATAGTCAACTAATGTTTTTTTTTCCCAGAATAAGAAAGCTTGGAGTTTTTCCTATGAATAATGTTCAGACAATTTTTATGCTACGGCCTTTACTTTCGAAATTATAAGCAATTTAAATGCTAAAACTGGCCTTATTTGCGGAAATTGCAAGCAATTTTGACTTTGACTTTTTTTCACTTAGTTCTTTTCGACATAAGCTTAAGTACGAAATAACACCAATTTTAGTATTAAAATTGCTTATAACTTCGAAAGTAAAGGCCGTAGCATAAAAATTGTCTGAACATTATTCATAGGAAAAACTCCAAGCTTTCTTATTCTGGAAAAAAAAACATTAGTTGACTATGAATATTTTAGAGAAAAAGGTGGTTGAAAGTGACATTTTTGTTAAAAAACAAAATTTTGACTTTGACGACTCATAACTCTGGAAGTTGGTACTGTGGTACCGTCGTTTTTACAATTTTAGATAGGTGGGAGTATTCTGCGTGCACTGATACCTTATTCATGAAGATATGTGGTGGCGTTACAGAAATACAGGGTCAATTAGTCATTTCGCCCGAATAAAAAGAAATAGCATTATTAACACCTTAGCCACAGTTACGGGATATAACAACTATACAAAAATTCTATACTTATTATAGCCGATAATCTGAGATACTTTTCCTTTGCGCCGGGCCTGGGGCAATTTTGACCCACCTCCTTTCAGCCACCGACCAAGAAATCATCATAGTTTCAGCCCACCCACCCCCTTCCAAAACAAAACAAAAGGAATACCCGCGCAGGAATCTATTTTTAGATCCGAAACTTTTGGCTTTTTTTCTAACATGCGTCAAGGGCTTTGAAATGCTTTTTTAAATTCAGGCGCAAACCCGCTTTTTTCAATTTTTACTAAAAAATAACAAAATTAAAAAATGTGTCTATTTTATGATTATTATGCACTTATAAAGAAATATTATTATTTATATTATTAAACTAATGTTGAAAACCCATCCCCATTGATTTTAGAGGATTAAAACAAAAATTTCTATCACTAAAACTTAAATCGGTACAACTATCGCCATCTAACAAACCAGCTGGAAAGATGTTTGTCCATATCTACTTACTCTATAATCAATGCCTAAAACTTAATTCAGTGTAACTAGCGCCATCTAACAAAACAACCTGAAAGATGTTTGTCCATATCTACTTACTCTATAATCAATGTCCAGGAACAGTTTAGTTAGAAAAAAAAAAACAATTTAGAAAAATAAATTCAGACTTAAGATTTTCAAATGTTATTATGAATTTATTTAATTAATTAATTAATTAAAGTTGTA
Source organism: Thereva unica (assembly GCA_949987705.1). Taxonomy (NCBI): domain Eukaryota; kingdom Metazoa; phylum Arthropoda; class Insecta; order Diptera; family Therevidae; genus Thereva; species Thereva unica. The sequence continues at coordinate 121,782,639 of OX465281.1, read as the reverse complement.
ATTTTATGTGTTACTCTTCTCGCTTATGCACAATGTCAAAAGTAATAATATTATTATAACGTTTGCATGAGATTTTGCATACTTTTTGGAGGCGTTATTTTGTGAAAACGACATTCGACACATTGATTATATACCATTGATTATAGATCATTGATTATATACTAAGTAGATATGGACAAATGCGAGTCAAATTAACTTCCAGCTACGGCACCACGAGCTGGGGGCGCTAATATCGCAGGGTTTTATGCTTCGCTATATGGTTAGTTTCCGAAATAAACTTTTTTTTGTTTGCGCATTTGAAAACAAAATCAGAAGCTGCGGCTTTGGGTTTAGTGGCTGCAAATCTAAAAATAGATTCCTATGCGCTTTTTGATATTGTTTTGTTCGGGAAGGGCAAAGAGGATGAAAAAATGATGGATTTCGTGGCTTTGCATTTTTGTATTCAGTATTTTATTCTTAATCATTGCTATAATTCTTATCTTAATCTGAGCTGTGGTTGCTGAGTTTTTCGACCGGCAAAAGTGATTTTGTGTACATTTCTATATCTAAAACAATCTTTAAGCGCGATTTTCTCGAAACGCATATTTTGCACTTAAGCACTTCTGGCTGTGTACTGTAGATTTAAGGGGAGTTTACATCCCAGCCTCAAAGTGGAAGCGCAAATCTGAACTCTTTTATCGCATAGAAGATAGTATGGCTCTGTCTCTGTTTCACCAAAGTGGCAACAGCAAACGGCAGCCTCAAAGTAGAGTTCTATTTTACTTTACGAATGCGAATGTCGGAAAAAACCTTTTAGTTTCGTTAAATTTAAGTATTCTAGTGCCTACTAGATGTCACTTTCGCGGTTTTGTTAGAAGTTTTTGCATATTTACCTTGTTTTCTACAGCTTGAAAAATCAAAAACGAAATGTAAAAATGTTTGAGACCAATAAAAAAGCTTTGCAGCTAATTAAATTGTTTTCTCTGCGATAGTGTTAAAAAATTTCCATTTGACAGTTGTAAAAAGTTTCGAGCTTTCGACGAAACTTTGCGCTTGCATTTTGTACAGGGCCACTTTGTTCTTCCAATTTGAGTCTGGGATGTAAACTCCCCTTTATACTGTGGCTTGAAGGGTATATAGAGGAGCAAAATGGTTCTATCGCCAATGCATCTTTTTCGTTTTGCACCTTATTCTGCCTATCCAAGCTTGTTTTTGGGGCGCCCGCCCAGATGAACGAGTTATATTCAAGGCGAAATGTAGGACTTGCAGATTGCAGCCAGGGTAGCTGCAGGATGAAGGAGGGATTTGCATCTCTTGAGAAATCTCAAGCATTGATTAGCTTGTTTGGCGATTTGGAATGTGATTACTCCATCACATCTGGGGCCTTATTCACTATTACAATATCGTCATATTTTTAACGAAACTGGCCGAATCCGTAATCTTTTATTACAATATTGGCATTTATTTTACATAAAAATTTAATAATATTGCCAAATGTTTACTGTTTTGTTTTTGAATCGGATTTAACAATATTGTAATAGAGAATAGGGTCCGAGCTATGTGAAGCAGTAGATAAAATACTTCTAAAGGGCCCAATGTTCGAACGCTCCATCAGGCCACGCCCCGCCAAAACAGCAACAATCTGTATTCACTCGAAATTTTAGTTGTTTCGGCGTGGCGTGGTCGAATGGAGTGCTCATGTATTTGGCCCTTAATGGTACCAATCCACCAAGGCATTTGCTCGCCGGCTTTTGACGTCATAATGAAGTTAAAAGATCATGTTTCAGATATGCATAACTTCGATATGCATTTTCTTGGTGACGTTATTTTGCCCGCGAGCATCGTAATCGAAATCGTTTCATCACTAAAAAATTGTTTATCTTTGAACCCAAAAAATATTAAAAATGAATGAAAATATTGTAGATGTATTATAGAACTAGAGAGATTATGTGGATTTGGTGTTTAATAATGGGTCAACACGAAAGAGGCTTTTGTCCGTCTTACTTTGATGTTTGAAAAGGTCGACGGAATGCCTGTTCGCACAATGTCGACGGAGTGTTTATGCGCACATTTCCAGCGGCGGTGATATTGAATATCATGAAGATCTTTCAATTTTCTACTAATTTATACATACTAGAGTTTTCTATTTTAAATTTTTCTTCGTCTGTGCTTCCTAGGTCTGGTCGTCCCAAGCATGCTTATAGCTGCACAATATGTCTACATCTAGAACTCTCTTCCTTCATATTGGCTCTCATTGCAACCTGAACATCAAAAACTCCAACTTGTTTGCAATATTTTTGTCATCACAAAACAAGTGAAGTTTTGTAGCCCCTCACCAGGTCACTAATTATGGGTTTTTACGGCAGGCTTCCAGTTGAATAATGTATCCAGACTGGTTTGTTTTTAATAATTAAAAGATTATTCAGGGTTGAAATTCACTTTTTTACAAGTAATTTTTTTTTAAATAGCAGTTTAATAACTATGTACATAGTAATTTTAGCAATGGCTTTGACACTGTATTGTGCGCCCCAACCACTCCCTCACCCTAATCTCTATCATATTCTCAGAGTAGGGGTGACCTTTTTGCTGTTGCGCCCAGAGCGGAGGAGTGAGGGCGGTCTGATAAAAAACAATTACCCTTAATCATCATCATCTGTAGCACTACAGCCTATTATTGGCCTTGGCTTCCTCCAACATTTCTCTCCATGCCGTTCGGTTCCTGGCTAATGCCTTCCAGTTGCGTACGCCTAACTTTACTAAATCTTCCTCAACGGAGTCCATGTATCGCTTTTTTGGTCGACCTGAATTTCACTTTCCATCAGGAATTCGATTCAACGCTACGTGTGCCACCCATCGCAATCTACTTAATTTTATACTTTTGACAATGTCGGGTCCCCGGTACAGTTGGTATAATTCGTGATTATATCTCCTTCTCCATTCACCGATTTCGCAGACACCGCCAAATATTGTACGTAGAATTTTTCTTTCAAAAGTGCCTAGAAGAGTTTCATCAGCCACTTTCAAAGTCCATGCCTCTGATCCAAACATCAGAACGGGCTTGATTAGCGTGGTATACAGGGTGTGGAAAAGGTGTGGGAACGGTTCGATATTTCCTGAAGGGTAGGTTTTCGTGAAAAAAGTTTGTAAAAAAAGTTGCTCAGGTTGGAGGGTAGAATCGTTTGCACACGAAACTCACCCCCACCCACTCACCCCCTCGCAGCGGGTGGGTGTAAGTCTGAAATTTCAAATGACAACCCCTATTTTTTCTCACGGATTGTGATTCTCCGAAGAAAAATATGAAACTTTTGTCTTAAAATTTTTTTATCCGAAGCTTCCCTGCACCCCCAAACGAACCGTTCTCGGACATTTTCCACCCCCAAAAATTCGTTTTAGACAAAAGTTTCATATTTTTCTTCGGAGAATCACAATCCGTGAGAAAAAATAGGGGTTGCCTTTTGAAATTTCAGACTTACCCCCACCCCCTGCGAGGGGGTTAGTGGGTGGGGGTGAGTTTCGTGTGCAAACGATTCTACCCTCCAACCTGAGCAACTTTTGCCACAAACTTTTTTCACGAAAACCTACCTTTCAGGAAATATCGAACCGTTCCCACACCTTTTCCACACCCGGTATAGTTTACACTTCATTCCTCTAGACAAAATGCGTGATGTAAGATGTGGTCGAAGTCCAAAATAGCATCTGTTAGCAACGTTTATTCTCCTTCTGATCTCCGTTGTCTCACCACTGTCAGCTTGCAATACGGTTCCAAGATACGTAAATTCTTTAACGGTGTCTATATTATATGCATCTATGGTGATATTTTGTCTTGGAGTTGCGTATCTTTTTGAAGTACAAAGATACTTAGTTTTTGCTTCGTTGATGAGCAATCCCATCTTTTTCGCAGCTGCTTCCAGTTTGATGAAGGTTTCTTTCACACTCGCAAACTGCCTACCTATTAGAGCGACATCATCAGCATAAGCCATCGTTTGTGTTGACTTGTTAAAGATGGATACCGTTGTTTCTACCCCAGCGTCTCTCACCACCTTCTCCAACACTATGTTAAATAGGAGGCATGTCAGCGCGTCACCTTGTCTCAGGCCTCTCTGTGATGTGAAACTATCTGAGAGGTCTCGTTCAACTCGTACTCTGCATCGTACTACCTCGATTGTAGCTTTTGTTACTTCGATTAGGTGTTTTGGTAATCGGAAGCACTCCATAGCTTTAAATAACTCCTCACGCTTGACGCTGTCATATGCTTGCTTGTACGTGATTATTGATGTTAGGTTAGGTTTGGTTAGGTTGAAATGGCTGCCCCCACCAGGGAGCCCACTTAGGCACGCCATTGGGCCCATTGTGATGCCATTCTGGTATTGGGACATAGTTCAGGCCATTTCAAGCCATTTCGAGCTTTTAATAAAGCGACAGAGTCTAGAGACACCAATATTTTGCAGCTCGCTCAATCCGTCAAGGAAAGGTGAGCCAAGTAGAGTCCCTCTTTTCCTTGCTAGGGCAGGACATGTACAGAGAAGATGGGAGACAGTTTCTTCCTCTTCTTCATTACCACAACTTCTACATAAGTCGTTGTGGGGGAGTCCTAATCTTTCGGCGTGTGGGCCGAAAGGACAGTGACCAGTCAGCACCCTTACCACGTGGCAGTGTTGGGCATTAATCAATTAAATTTTCAATCAATTAATTAATTGATTAAAAAATTAATTGCGATTAATTTAATTACAATTAAAATTAATTGCGATTGAACTATTAATTGCACCCCACAATTAATTTATTTGGATTAATCTGTATTAATTGTATATTAGAACTAAATCAATTGCAATTAATTTATCAATTGCAATTAATTTTGTCAATTGTTCTAAAAAACAATTAAAACTAACAATTATTCCGCTTCAATATAGATATAGACACTCCAATTTTATATGATCCTGCCATTTTTTTGGAGAATCATTCATATAAAGAGCATAATATGAAAAAAAATATGGGGAGTATGGCGGCCAAAATGGCTGAAAGAAGAAAAATTCTAAATGGCGGACTAGTTTTGGAAATTGTGCTCCGATTGTGCTGTAAATTAGTGTCGGGGGGTTTTGAGGGATCCAAATGACAAATTTGGGGTTAAAATTTTAAAATTCAAAATGGCGGACTAATTTTGCCAATTGTGCTCCGATTGTGCTGAAAATTAGCGTCAGGGGGTTTTGAGGGACCCAAATGACAAATTTGTAGTCAAAATTTTAAAATTCAAAATGGCGGAAAATTTTGGAAATTGTGCTCCGATTGTGCTGAAAATTAGTGTCGGGGGGTTTTGAGGGATCCAAATGACAAATTTGTGGTTAAAATTTTAAAATTCAAAATGGCGGACTAGTTTTGGCAATTGTGTTCCGATTGTACTGAAAATTAGTGTCGGGGGGTTTTGAGGGATCCCAATTACAAATTTGTGGTTAAAATTTTAAAATTCAAAATGGCGGACTAATTTTGGCAATTGAGCTCCGATTGTGCTGAAAATTAGTGTCGGGGGGTTTTGAGGGATCCAAATGACAAATTTGTGGTCAAAATTTTAAAATTCAAAATGGCGGACTAATTTTGGAAATTCTGCTCCGATTGTGCTGAAAATTAGTGTCGGGGGGTTTTGAGGGATCCAAATGACAAATTTGTGTTTCAAATTTTAAAATTCAAAATGGCGGACTAGTTTTGGCAATTGAGCTCCGATTGTGCTGAAAATTAGTGTCGGGGGGTTTTGAGGGATCCAAATGACAAATTTGTGGTTAAAATTTTAAAATTCTAAATGGCGGACTAGTTTTGGCAATTGTGCACCGATTGTGCTGAAAATTAGTGTCGGGGGGTTTTGAGGGATCCAAATGACAAATTTGTGGTCAAAATTTTAAAATTCAAAATGGCGGACTAATTTTGGAAATTCTGCTCCGATTGTGCTGAAAATTAGTGTCGGGGGGTTTTGAGGGATCCAAATGACAAATTTGTGTTTAAAATTTTAAAATTCAAAATGGCGGACTAGTTTTGGCAATTGTGTTCCGATTGTACTGAAAATTAGTGTCAGGGGGTTTTGAGGGATCCCAATGACAAATTTGTGGTTAAAATTTTAAAATTCAAAATGGCGGACTAATTTTGGCAATTGAGCTCCGATTGTGCTGAAAATTAGTGTCAGGGGGTTTTGAGGGATCCAAATGACAAATTTGTGGTCAACATTTCAAAATTCAAAATGGCGGACTAATTTTTGCAATTGTGTTCCGATTGTAATGAAAATTTTTGTCAGGGGGTTTTGAGGGATCCAAATGACAAATTTGTGATCAAAATTTTAAAATTCAAAATGGCCGACTAATTTTGTAGTTTTAGATGGGTGGGAGTATCATTGCTACCATATTCATGAAAATAGGTCCTAGGGTTACTTAAATTCAGGGTGATACGTAAACCTGCACCAAAACAAAATCGCACTATCGGCTAAACCATTACGACTCCAACCACCCCCTTTCCCTCCCATACTATCCAAAACCTAACCAAAGTCAGCCGCTTTGAAAAATCAACGGATACTGTATATCAAAAACGAAACCGTAATGTTTTTTTGCGTTGTAGTGGTGTATTTTATGTTATATGGTAAAGCGAATTACCGTAAAATTTGGCATGAATATAATACGCGTTAATACTGATCATGGGCGCAATAACAGTACTTGTTCCTTATAACCCTAATAAAATGTACTATCAATAACCTATCTCAAAAAACCTAAACAAAAATATATATCATAAAAAAATGTATGTGTGTCTGGGCACATTTTGGAAATTAAGACCTCTATGGTCATTCTATATGTCCAAATCAATCTTAGTCCTACAGAAGGATAAAGGTCAATAAATTTTGTATATACAATAATACATAATACATAATACATAATCCGTAATATATAATACATATGTAAATAATACATAGAACATAATTCATAGTACATATTACACAATATAGTACATAGTAGTAGTGAATAATACATAGTTCATAGTAAATAGTACATAGCACTTAGTACATAGAACATAACACATAGAACATTGTACATAGTACATAGTTCATAGTAAATAGTACATAATACATAATAGATAGTACAAAACATAATACATAGTTCATAGTACATAGTGCAAGTACATAGTACATAATACCTTTTACATAGAACATAGTATATAGTGTTTGGTACAAAGTACATAATATTTAGTAGAAAATACATAATACAGAGTATATAGTGCAAAGTACATAGCAGATAACACATAGTTCATAATACTTAGTCATAGTACAGAATAAATAGTACATAATCGCAGTACATAGTATATAATACCTAATACATAGTACATTGTGAACAGTATATGGTACCTAATCATAGCCCCCAATACATAGTACATAATACATAGTACAAAGTACATAGTACATACTTCATAGTACATAATTCATAGTAAGTAGCACATAGTCCGTAATGCAAAGTACATAATACCTAGTACATAGCAGATTATACATAGTACATAATACCTTGTACATAGTACATAGCACATAAAACATAGTTGACAGTATATAGTAGGTAGTATATAGTCCAAAATAAATAGTATATAATACTTAACACATAGTTCAAAGTACAAAATATATAGTTCATAGTACATAATTCATAGTAAGTCAGTTTCGGTTTCTCTGGTGAAGGTGGACATGTTGTGCGTGGTTCCTAGTATTTTTTGCTGTTTTTGTTAACAATATTGAGTGAAATTGTGTCTAATTATTATTAATAAGTGACTTTTGTTGTTGTTCCTCTTCTTATTAGTGCCTGTGGATTTATTTATGTTTATTTTTGATTTTTAGAGGGTTTTTTTCAATTCTTTTTAAATGTCATTTTTTCTTCTTCTTGTCAAACTTGTGATAAGAGATACTGCTTCAGTCCACAATCAGCCTGCATTCCTTTTAATATTTTTTTTTTGCCTAAGTTTATGCAAAAAACTAACTTTTAGAAAAATAAAAATTTAATAAAAAGGAAAAAAAATCATAATTAGAAATTTCGTTCCTTCTTCATGGCGAATCATCAGCTTTGCAAGATGTGTTCTTTGGAAATCGCCGGTGATGGGATTTCCTGCGATGGGGTTTGTGGAGGCATTTTTCATGCTTCCTGCCTCAATGCTAAAGTCAGTAGCAAATCTTCGGCCCGTAGAGGGTCTACTTGTGGGGAGTGCTCTGACATCAAACCCTGCCATGTTTTAAGGCTGATGAAAGACATCTCTGACGTTTTTCTCGTTGGTCATGAGAAAGTCATGGATCGTCTTAGCTCCTTCTCAGGCAGCATCTCGCATTTCCAGATGTTAGCTGACGATATCCAATCCATCAATGTCCGGCTTGATACGTTGTCTGACACTCTAGTTTCTGTTGTGACTAATTCGGGTTCCCTGGTTGAAAAATTCCAGGAACTTTCTTCCCGAGTTGCAACTACGTTAGAGTCGTTAGACGACATACATTCGGCGATACTTAATCCGGCGCCACTTCTTCCTCCTGCACTGTTAACCCCGCAGCTTCAATTCATCCGTTATTGGATGATATCAAAAGGAATACCAAGCGTGTTCGGGCTGATGTTGAGTCGCTGTCATCTGCAGTGGTGAAAAATCACAATGCCCTGACCTCTCTGTTTTTAAGATTGGAGAGCGTCTATGATAAGAAGAACTCCTCCTCTGCGGCAGTTGCATCTGTTTGCGCCCTGCCTGCTGGAGAGAACCTTCTGTCTTCAGCCTGCTCCACGGCTGCTTCTCTTTCGGAGAATGCTGTCTTGCAACAGGTAGTCAACAATCCCATCGTGCCTAGTAGTAGTATGAAGGCGCGTCGTAAAAGTCGCAGGAGTAATCGAAATCGCCAAGCCACCATTGGTGACGCTAACTCTTTGAACTCCTTGCCCCGTGCTCCAGGGTCGGAGTCGACCTCTGGGTCGGTCTCGGTATCAACCACTCCGCCGCTCATAGTGGTCAATCCTCCGGTCACTGAAGTTACTGAAGTCACTGAAGTCGATTTCAACAGCCTACTTTCCGCAAATGAGTTGGATGTCGATGTGGCACGGTTTTATACCGTACTATACGAAGCTATCGTTTCATGTGTACCTTTTGAGCCCCTAAAATTGCGCAGTTCTTCTCCACCTTGGTACAACAATGAACTGAAGCATTTAAGAAATCTGAAAAATAGACTCTTTAAATTTGTCAACTCTAAGAAAAAAGTCGATAACTACCCAAATACTATGCAGCACACTAACTGGTCTAGTAGTGAGTCTTCCTCGATTTCCAACATGTTTGCTTCATTCTTTCATCAATCTTTCACTCCTTCCAACTTTCAGCCTAATGACAATAATTTTCGTCACATAACTCCACACCGAGAGGCTGCTAGATTATCTCTTTCAATTTCCACTGACGATATCGTGAAACGTATTGCTGAACTCCCTTTCGACTACACTTCAGGCCCTGACGGTATCCCTCCTGCTGTCCTTAAATCCTGTGTGGAGGTTCTCCAGTCCCCACTGAAAACCCTTTTTCAAAAATCCTTAGATAAAGGGTATTTCCCTACTCTTTGGAAGAATTCGTTCATAATACCTATTCACAAAAGTGGTAGCAAGAACGAAATATCGAATTACAGACCAATTGCTAAGCTGTCTGTCATACCAAAGCTTTTTGAGTCAATCATTTATTCTGCAATCGTGCCCATCTGCAAAAAACTTATTTCTACGAACCAACATGGTTTTCTTCCAGCTCGTTCCACTACCACCAATCTCCTCGAATTCACTTCCCATGCTGTTGAAGGCTTCGTTTCCGGTTGCCAAACGGATTGTGTTTACACTGATTTCAGTAAGGCATTTGACAAGCTTTCCCACTCCATTAGTTAGGTTTCCCTCAATCCCTTCTATTATGGTTCCAGTCCTACTTAGCTAACAGGACCTACCAAGTCCTTTTCCGTGGATCCAAATCCGCGACCATTGAGGCGTCATCCGGTGTCCCTCAAGGCAGCCATCTTGGCCCTATCCTCTTTATTCTTTCTATTGATGATATAGTTACCTAGCTAAGACACTGCAGAATTCTGATTTATGCTGATGACATCAAATTGTACCGTCACGTAAAGAGTATGGAGGACTGCAAACTTTTGCAGGTCGACCTCGACACCTTTTTCTCCTGGTGCGCTAACAACAACCTGGTTCTTAATATTAGTAAATGCGAAGTCATGACGTTTTGTAGGCGACGTGATCCTATAATTTATAACTACTCATTTTCTGGTGAGGGTGTCCCCCGTGTTAATTTTGTCAAAGATCTCGGGATTAGATTTGACACCAAGCTAGACTTCTCTACTCATATCAACTATATTTCTTCCAAGAGCAGCTTAGTCTTGGGTTTTATAAAAAGGTGGTCCAAAGAATTTAACAGCACCCTGATCACTAAACACCTCTACATTTCCCTTGTCAGACCTTTACTTGAATATGCGTCCCAGGTTTGGTCTCCTCACTATTCTTCGCATGTTGGAAAAATTGAGTCGGTTCAACGTAGGTTCGTTCGATTCGCATTGAATCACCTTCCTTGGGAAGACCCTTTAATTCTTCCACCATATGAATACCGACTTAAGTTACTCAACTTAAACTCTCTCCACAAGCGTCGTGAGGTGGCCGATGTTGTTTTCGTCCACCAGCTTCTTAATGGACGTGTCGACTCAGGTTTTCTAAGGCGCTGTGCGTCGTTTAGAGAGAGCCGATACAATCTGAGAGGACCACCGCTCTTACACATCAACTCCTCTAACACCAATTATGGCCGATTTGAGCCTGTAAATCGCATGTTCATTAATGTAAATAAAAATATTAATGTTTTTAGCGTAAGCACTAACAAAGAGCTGCTTAAAAGGAGTCTATTTGTTGTCTCATGACTGTTTATGTGTTTCGCATGCAATTTTTATTGGTACTTAATCTTTTATGTTTGCATGTCTCAGCTGAGCCACAGCAGTGGTAAATATTTCTCAGCCCTGCTGGGAAGTGCACCTTCTGTATTAGAGGGGAAACTCTATATATGTATACAGGGTGTCCCACATAAACTTACAAAGCGGCCGGCTGTGGATAGGTCTTGGATAGACGAACAAAAAATCGTATGGGTGGGGGGGGGGGGAAATCGTAACGGTTTAGCCGCTAGGGCGTTTTGAAGTTTTTTTGCTAGAGTTTTACATATCACCCTGTATTTTTGTAACCGTGTACCCCATTTTCATGATTATGGCACCGGTGTACGCAGAATTCCCCCACCTATCTACGACGGTAAAAATAATGGTCCTATCTTATAAACTTTTGGAGTTATGAGTCGCCAAAGTCAAAATTTTGTATTTTTTTCACTAAAATTTCAACTAAAACCACCTTTTTCTCCAAAAAATACGTGATAAACCTAAACTTTTTTTTCCAAAATTAAAAAGTTTGGACAATTTCCTATAAATACACCGGTGCCATAATCATGAAAATGGGGTACACGGTTACAAAAATACAGGGTGATATGTAAAACTCTAGCAAAAAACTTCAAAACGCCCTAGCGGCTAAACCGTTACGATTTCCCCCCCCCACCCATACGATTTTTTGTTCGTCTATCCAAGACCTATCCACAGCCGGCCGCTTTGTAAGTTTGTGTGGGACACCCTGTATATATACATATATATATATTTATATATGTATGTGTGTATATATATATAGATTTTCATGCTTAGCTGTAAAGTGCGCCTTCTGTGCTAGAAGGGTTAACTCTAACTCTTGCATATAAATAACACATAGTTCGTAATGCAAAGTACATAATACCTAGTACATAGAAGATTATACATAGTACATAATACCTTGTGCATAGTACATAGCACATAAAACATAGTTGACAGTATATAGTAGGTAGTATATAGTCCAAAATAAATAGTACATAATACATAATACATAGTACAAAGTACATAGTACATAGTTCATAGTACATAATTCAAAGTAAATATCACATAGTCCGTAATGCAAAGTACATAATACGAAGTACATAGCAGATTATACATAGTACATAATACCTTGTACATAGTACATAGCACATAAAACATAGTTGACAGTATATAGTAGATAGTATATAGTCCAAAATAAATAGTATATAATACATAATACATAGTACAAAGTACATGATATATAGTTCATAGTACATAATTCATAGTAAATAGCACATAATCCGTAATAAAGTACATAATACCTAGTACATAGAAGATTATACATAGTACATAATACCTTGTGCATAGTACGTAACACATAAAACATAGTTGACAGTATATAGTAGGTAGTATACAGTCCAAAATAAATAGTACATAATACATAGTACGAAGTACATAGTACATACTTCATAGTACATAATTCATAGTAAGTAGCACATAGTCCGTAATGCAAAGTACATAATACCTAGTACATAGCAGATTATACATAGTACATAATACCTTGTGCATAGTACATAGGACATAAAACATAGTTGACAGTATATAGTCCATAATAAATAGTACATAGTACATATGGCATAGTACATAGTCCGTGTACATAGTACCTAATACATAGTGCATAACACTTAGTATATAGCACGTAGTACATATTGCTATATGTTACATAATAATATATAATACACTAGTCCCTCTTTAAACACAAAACGAAAAATAGCAAAAAAAAATCAAACACAAAACGAAATTCTCTTCTGTAAAAAATTCTCTTCCGGTCAAACAAAAAAACATAAAATAAAAAAAATCTCTTCTAAAAATGGATTGCTCCATTGATTTCGATTTCGAAAAATGTTGAAAATGGCACAACTAGAATGTTATTATAGATAACTCATACAATACAAACTAAAATCCCCAAAGCCAAATTGTTCCCCCACGGCACGCAAAAAATTGACCGTGACGCAAAGGTGCGCAACGTGGCTAAAAAAGTTTTTACTTTAAAAACTAAAAACACGCTTTTTAAAATGAACTAATAAAAAATAACATACTACTACTCTTTCCATATAATAATAAATTTTAATTTTTAGTTTTTAATCAAATCCATAAAAATGATTGACAATTGATTAATCGTCTTTAATTGTGGAAACTCACGACTAACAATTAATTAATTGTTAATTGCGAATTTTCACAATTACAATTAATTAATTGTTAATTGCAATAGACGCGATTAACAATTAATTAATTGTTAATTGCGAGTTTTCACAATTACAATTAATTAATTGTTAATTGCAGTAGACGTGATTAACAATTAATTAATTGTCAATTTTTAATCGTCCAGAAATTTAGTTTTGCCCAACACTGCCACGTGGCTTATCTCCTTTTTGTTCAACTGAACCAGAGATTTTGAACGCTTTGCGTCCAAAGTTGGCCACATTGCATGAAGAGTGCGACAAACCGTGGCAGTCTCACACAGAGACCTGAAGAGAAGAGTCGTGGATGTTGTGACGACAGAATTAAGAGCCTTGAGGGCCGCCTGGCTATCCGATAGAATACATATATTCTTATGAGATATATTATTTATCTTCAGCCATTCGAGAGCCTCCCAGATCGCAGTGACTTCCGCTTGGAAGACGCTGCAGTGGTCGGGTAGACGAAGAGAGGTATTTATATTTAATGCCTCGGAAAAGATACCAGAGCCTACATTATTCCCAATTTTTGAGCCATCTGTGAAGATACATAATGACCCAGTTGGGATAACACCATCTGTCCAGTCATCTCACCTTACTCCGAGGTCCACGTAGGTGTAGTATAATCTAGGTTGTTCGCAGTGGTGGCGAATTTCCTAAGGATGGATGAATGGCCATATGAGTATGGAGTCCATCCAAGAGAAGCCTTTGTCCCGGCAGCCGTCCAGGCTGCCATTTGCTCGGCGTGTATATCCAAAGGGGTAAGATGCAATAAGACATCCAGCGCAGCTGTAGGGGTGCTTCTCATTGCACCACTGATACACAGCTCAGCTGTTCTTTGGACCCTTTCCAGTATCTTGCGATACGTAATCTTCTGTAATGCAGTCCACCATACCGATATGCCATGCATAAGTATAGGTCTGATTACGGCTGTATAGAGCCAGTGGACGATGCGGGGTTTAAGGCCCCAGTTGACTCCGATCGTTTTCTGGCATAGGAAGAGAGCTGTTTTGGCCTTATTTGCTCTTTCTATAAGATTCGGTCTCCACGTTAGTTTCCTATCGAGTATGAGACCTAGAAATTTCGCATCCTCCTTTATATGCAGTGTTTCATTACAAAGTCTTAAAGGAGGAAAATTGGGAAGTCTATGCTTCTTTGTAAAGAGCACTACTTCAGTCTTGGTTGGGTTGACGCCTAGACCCTTTGTAGTGGCCCAATGAGAAAGAGTATTCAATGCTTGTTGCATTATATCTCTTATTGTTGAGATGTACTTGCCGGTCACCACCAGCACAATATCATCAGCATAGGCCACCGTGGTGCACCCAGACTCCTTTAGAGTTATCAATACTTCATTGACTGTCATATTCCAAAGGAGCGGCGATAAGATCCCACCTTGTGGTGTGCCTCTTTTAACCCGTCTGACTTCTTCCGAAAGCCCCAGGCTAGACTTTATGACCCTGCATCCTAGGAGCTGATCAATAAAGGACCTGGAGCACCCATCAACATTCAGACGCTGGAGTGCCCTTGTGACCGCAGAGGGTTCAACATTGTTAAAAGCACCTTCAATATCTAAGAAAGCAGCCAACGTGAGTTCCTTGAATTCAAGGGATCTTTCAATGACCGCTACCAAAGAGTGGAGAGCAGTGTCTACTGATTTACCTTTCGTGTAGGCATGCTGCGCGGGAGAAAGCAGTTTTTTATCAATGCTTTGCTTAACATGGATCTCCACAAGTCTTTCTAGTATCTTGAGGAGAAAGGATGTGAGACATATAGGTCTCAAGTCTTTTGGATTGTGGTAGGAGATTTTACCCGCTTTCAGAATGAAAGCTACCTTCGCTACTCTCCAGGATGTTGGAATGTAGCTTAGGCTAAGGGAGCTCCTATAGATGGCTGCGAGCCAATTCAGAATTAGGTCACTGACTTTCTGAATTTCAATGGGATAAATTCCATCTGGTCCCGGTGTTTTATAAGGCATGAAACCTTCTATGGACCACAGGAGTAAATCCCTGTTTATCAATCTGTCAATGGTGCCTAAATTATGTGTGCTAGCTGGGCCCTCAAAGCCTGTTTCTGCAGATGCAGCAAGAGATGTTGAGCCAGGAAAGTGAGTATCGAGTAGGAGTTTCAATGACTCCTGACTGCTTGTGGTCCATGTACCGTCTGCCTGTTGCAGCATTTCTTGGCACATTGGGCTTTTCGAGAGAACTTTTCTCATTCTTGCGGCATCCGAAAAACCTTCTATTGTCGCACAAAAGGTTTTCCAGGATTCCCTTTTTGAGTTTCGCAGTTCATATTTGAACTCCCTGAGACGACTTTTGTAGTTGTCCCAGTCGGAAGCCAAATTAGACCATTTGGCCTTATTGAAGGCCTTTCTGCTTTCAGACCTTAGTTTGAGAAGTCTGCTGTTCCACCAAGGGGGTTTGGTTTTACCCCCATATTTCCTAATGGGACAGGCTGCTTCTAATGCGTTATTCAGGAGGTTACTGAGATTTGTCACTTGATGTTCGAGATCTTCAGCATTCCAAGGGTGGGTGGGAACATCCTCAGGGAGGGATCTTTCCACTACTTGTCTGTATATGACCCAGTCTGTGTTCCGGACATTCCTGTAACCAGGGGCCTTCTTCACAGTTGAGCACATATTGATATTAAAAAGGATGACTCTGTGGTCAGAAAAAGAGTGTTCACTGGATACTCTCCAGTTTTCCACACGGTTGAGCAGATCTGGGGAAACAAGAGTAATATCCAAGACTTCTTGTCTTACCCTTGTGATAAACGTGGGTTCATTTCCCCTATTGCATAGCAAGAGATTGTGTTGAAGTAATAAATCAAAAAGCAACTCACCTCTTATATTTGTATCAGAGCTGCCCCAAACGGTGTTGTGAGCATTCGCATCACATCCAACGATGAGGCTGGCTCCACGACTAGCCGCTTCTTTTGCGGCAACAAAGAGACTGGAGCTGTCCAAATTTCCCTCATATGGTAGGTAGACAGATCCAATCCACGTAGGCCTACCGCCTTTCCTGTTGTCCAAGCAGGCCAGTACATTATCAGCATTGCTAAATTTAGACAACATAAAAACGTTAAGGTCATTTTTAACAATTAAACAGGTTCTTGGCTTACCACCCCCATTTCTGGGATACTGAAACCTGTATTTAGGAGTCCTGATTCCGCATACAAGGCCCCGGACGATCCAAGGCTCTTGTACCAGGACGACATCTATATCGGCCTTAGAAAGGCGTAAGCATAGGCTGGCGGATGCAGCCTTGCTGTGATGGAGATTAATCTGCGCTACTCTCAACGTCGTGGTTGGGAGTAGTGGGATCAGTCTCGATCATCGTAATATCAGCCTCGTCTTCTTCCGGTGTGAGAGTAATATCATCATCTCCCACCGAAAGAAGTTGGGCAAAGTCACCCAGTTCATCCTCCGTCCTTGACGGCGAAGGAACTGAGAAGTTAGAATCCTCAGAGGATAAGAAGAGAGGGTCGTTTGAACCCAGGGTTGGTAGGTGAGTATCTTCAGGCACCTTAGGATCAGCTACTCCTGTTCCTGTCCTGTCCTGTCATCCGCAATACTAGGTACATTGGGTTCAGCTACTTGCGTACCTGTGTCACCCGCAGTGCCAGGCACGTTGGAATCAGAAACATCCGTACCTGTGTCACCCGCAGTGCCTGAGGGCTCACCATCTGGAGCCACAGGTGGAGCAGTTCCACTCTGGGGCAAAGAATCTTTTTTGTAAAGCCTCAGGGTGATTGAAGAAAACCCATAGCTTATGACGCATTCAGATTTCGCCAAAGGTCCCAGCGACTCCTCGCTAATTACTAATGTAACCGCTCGGCCGTCGCCTTTAGGGTCCTCCAGTTTCGTAATCCTCCACGAAGACGTCTGTAGCTGTGGGTTACTCAACCGAATGATATCCAGAATAGCCTGAGGCTCGGCTGGTTTTGCTGGGATCCAGGAACGCGCTCTTGGCCGATTCGGGATTTCCTCCCTCCTAACAACCTTGAGTTTGGCGCCTGGCCATGCTTCCCCAATTCTGGATATTGCTATCCTATAGAGATCGACAGATCTCTGATCGGCACAAGCGATGAGCTTCACGCGGCCCTGAAACCATCCGCTATCGCGACAGTGAGGAGCAGTGCCAGGATGCTCCTGAAGTATTGGGAGGAAAATCGTCGCGAGCCTGACCTCAAGTTTCCTCCATTTATCAGGCAGAATGGTGCCATCTGGATCGTTTTCGTCGATGACGGCGATAACGATCTGACCTTCCAGCACTTGGCTGTAGGTTTTAGTAGTAGCAGGAAGTATGGAAGTGTTCCTGCTACGTTTAGCCTCAGGGTGATTAGGTTCCTCTAGGGACCTCTGACGCTTTGGGGCTGGGTTGCCAGTTTGCGAAGTTTGCTCGCCGGCGACCCGCGTTGCCCACCTTATCGAAGCTTGCTGCTTCTCGGTGAGTCCACCCTCCGCAACTCCCTTGTATTGGGCAAGGATTCTCTGGGCGTTGCGTAGCTCTTAATAGTACACCCTTGATGGAGCACCTTTAGAGCCAGGCATTTTAGTTTTTTTAGCCTCCTTAGAGGCACCAGGAGACTGCACAAGTGCAGTTGAAGGGCCTGTTTCTGTTGAAGCAGTTGGCTTGGAGGGAATGGGGAGCTCCGGATTAGAGTCTAAAGCTCCTTTTTCCCTTTTACTCACCTTACTGCCCTTGCAGGCAGTAGGTTTAGTTTTGGGAGCCCCCGAACTGGAGGCGATTGGTTTTTTCGGGTTTTTATTTTCCATAAAAGTCCCACGAGTAGTGCGGAAAAAGGGGTCCATCCTGCCAGAGCCGCTTACCAGGATAAGGCACTTGTACTCTCCGACCTTTCCCGGGCATCGGAGGGAACCGTTCGCGACCAGCACTCTTTAACCACTGGCTGGCCATGCAGCCATCGGCACGGTAAACACCTTAGCTTAGAAGTGGGGAAATAGGAAGGGGGAAGGAAAAGGAGAGAGAGAAAAGGTGAGGGTAAGTGGATGTACCTAGCTTAGTCTGGCCTCTTCGCAATTAGCCTGTTCGGCATGGGTGTCCCTACCGGTGGCTTGCTGGTTACCAGCTAGCCACCGCCGACATAGCCTAACGCTACTACGAGACTCGCAAGCCCCACCAACGCGGCAAGGTGTAGGTACGAGGTGGAGATTATTGATGTTGAACTCCCATGATTTTTCCAAAATTCTTCTTAGAGTGGAAATATGATTTGTAGTGGACCTACCTGGTCGAAAGCCACATTGATAACTACCTATTATGCCTTCTGCGATTGGTAGAAGTTTTTTGTATAAAATAGTGGACAGTACTTTATACGCTGAGTTGAGGAGGGTAATACCCCTATAGTTCTCACAAACGAGTTGATCTCCTTTTTTTATGCAGGGGGCATATCACACCTTCCGTCCATTCAAGTGGCATCTTTTTCTGACCCCAGATCGATTCTATAAGTTTATGTAATCCATTCCTTAATTCTTGGCCCCCATATTTCCACATCTCAATTGCTATGCTATCTTTTCCTGGGGCTTTATTGTTTTTGAGATTCGTCATAGCTTCTTGCACATCGTCCATTGTAGGGACATCACTTTCATTAGCAGCGCCAGTATCACTATCATTATTGGTTGGTGCGTTTCTATTTGTTTGATTCACATCACTTTCACTCTCATTTTCGTCGCCTCTATTCAGTAGCTCATTAAAATACTCCCCCCATCCAAAACCTCTTGTTTTTGGCTCAGGATATTACCGTTTTTAAATTCTTTTATTTAACTTACACTGTTTGTCGTCAAATCGTCAAATCTTGGAAGTTAAATTTGACCCACTTCCCGGTTTCGGATAGAGCTGAAATTTTGCATACACGTTTAGTTTGGATGACAATGCAATCTGGCCATTTTGTAAAAATATCAAGATGGCGGTTCCAAAATGGCGCCCGATTTTTGAAATTGTGCTCCGCGGCCCTCTGACATGGGTATCAAATGAAAGGATATGACAGGTAGAACCCAAGAAGCTATGTGGCGTCATTCCAAATTCAAAATGGCGGCCAACACTAAATTGCGGAAAGCTTATAATAGACTAAAAAGTAGAAAATATAACCGATCAACTTTCAATTTTGCACACACTCGTAGTTCGGGTGGTTAATGTGTATGAATGATGAGATGAATAGTTGAGTTAAGGGTGAGTTGATAATAAAGAAGCAATACACGTTACAAAAAATCACAAACAAACACAGAGATGCTGCTGTCAACTAAATTCAACTACTCAAATACTGAACTCATGTCCGTATGCATAATTTCAACTACTAAACCCAGGTAGCAGAGCTGAGTCGAGTTCAGTCAACCTTAACCCAACTCGACTCCCGTTTACATGTAGTTAGACTTGGGTTCAACTTGAGTTCAACTCATCATGTATAAGTACTAAATGCAATCTGACCTTTTTGTAAAAAAATCAAGAAGACTGTTCCGAGATGGCGGCCGTTTTTGCAATTATGTTCCACCGAGCCCACGACATGGGTATCAAATGAATACAGTAAACTGTGTGACGTAATTTTAAATCTAATAGAATTGCCATCATAAAATGGCGGAATACATATAATAAACTAAAAAGTAGAAAATAAAATAAATGGTTAAAAAAAATTTTTAAAAAAAATTCTTTTCATTAACTAAAAAATGTACTGAAAAGTAAAACATAAAAAATATTTTAAAGAAAGCGTGAAATTTCAATTTTAATGAAAAAGTTAATTAAAAGAATGGCGCATTTTTCATCAAAAAATTTTGTTAGAATTTGAAATTAACAAAGCAAAAAATTGAGGGTTATTGTAAATCTCACGCGATTTACAGTTATATTTTCAATTTTTGAATGAAAAATGCGCCATTCTTTTAATTAACTTTTTCATTAAAATTGAAATTTCACGCTTTCTTTAAAATATTTTTTATTTTTTACTTTTCAGTACATTTTTTAGTTAATGAAAAGAATTTTTTTTAAAAAATTTTTTAACCATTTATTTTTTGTCCTTACACATCGATACTCTGGGTTTAATTTCTTTAATTACTCTTAATACATTTCAAAAAAAAACTTTCAAAATTAGAGCTGTTCTTCATTGATTGATTCGACTACCTACTCTTTAGAAATATTAAGTAGAGTTTTAAACGAAAATTCTGAGTTTTTTATTGTTATGTCTCTTTTGTTCCAGCTGGAAAGATGTTTGTCCATATCTACTTACTCAATCAATGTGATTATAGAGTAAGTAGATATGGACAAACATCTTTCAAGTTAGCTTGTTAGATGACGATAGTTACACTGATTTGAGTTTTAGGGCTGCAAATTTCTGTTGTAAACCTCTAAAATCAATGGGAATGGGTTTTCAATATTAGTTTAACAATATTATTTTTTTATTAGTGCATAATAACCATAAAATACACCAAGTTTTCAATTTTGTTATTTTTTAGGTTTAGTTTGAATTTAAAAAAGCATTTCAAAGCCCCTGTAGTCCAGTAAATAGGTACTTTTTCTTTGCGAAAAATACCGCACGCGATTTTTTTACCAAATGTTTTTACGTATTTTTATGAGCTTAAATTCAAAATGGCGTCATCCCCACCCTTATGCTTCACTCAGGGATCGTAAATAACTGTTATATTTGTATTTTTGACTTAAAAAATCACATAGTAAATGCTGTCTGATCTGCATAAAATTTACACTGAATATTCAGAATGACGAGTTCTACGAGGTGGTCGGCTTACTTTTAAATTGTATACTTTTATTATAAAAGTCAAGTTTAATAATTATAAATTTTAATTTATTTAAGTCGAAAATAACAGTTATATTTAACTAAAAAAGTTTTAGGTCATTAAAGACAATTATTTTTGAGTTATATTTGCCTTAGTCTTTCGAAATTGTTATGAGAAGACTTTTATTTTTGACATCACAAATAACTGTTAAAAAAGACATATTTTTTTCTGTCTTGCATAAAAGTCTTTTGAGAATTTTTATTTTTCCAGTTTTTTTTATAAAAGTCAAGTAATTACTTGACCTATTTTAAACCTATGTAAAAAATTGTCAAGAAATGGCTCAGAAATATTTTCTGCTGCGATTTCTTCACCCGGTATGCTAGGTTCAAGAAATCACACCAGAAAAATCGTGTTTTTTAATGACGCGCAGATGTCGCTATTTTTTTTTTATGTGGCAGTGCTAAGCTCAGGAGTCACCCTTTGTACTACTAGTCCGTCATGTCATTTGTCACGTCATGGTGCAATGTCTAGCAGTAAACTTAGTACGGGGGAGGGGTGGGGGGTATAGGTTAAGGGTTAAAAGGTACGGGGGGGTATTGAAGAAGGTGGTGATGGACCCTGCGTTTGAACTCGTGGATGTTGTAGGAGCTCGGAAATACTGACTGCGAGAGATTATTCCACAGTCGAGTTGTTCTATTAACAAACGATTTAATATCTTGTTGAGTGCGTGAAAAGGGTAGTTGAAGGTGAAGGGAATGAGACGAGTGGGCTAATCTGGTGTTGCGGGTATAAGATTGCCGTGGAGGCAGGAGAGCGTTTAACTCGGAGGAACAGTCACTATGGTAGTAGCGATAAAATTTTGTCAGTGCTGCTACATTCCTACGGTGGCTCAGGGGGTCGATGGTGGAGCAGGCGGTTGTAACGAGCGGCGCCTCCGCCCGTTACCTTTTACTCAACCTTCATATTCCCAAGGTCATTCCAACTCAAGAGACCAATTCTGGAAACTCGATATGAGTTTCCGCCACATGCATTATTATTTCCTTTACTCAACATTTCCAAGGGCATTTCAACTCATTCCTTTAACTTCCATTTGGCATTTTAAAAGAAACCAATTCTGGAAACTCGATATGAGTTTCCGCCACATGCATGCCATAACCGATTTTTTAAGTACATTCTAAAAATCCTAAAATACACGCTTTAACAGGAAATTCATTCTGGAAACTCAATATGAGTTTCCGCCAAGCCCAATAATCCCACAAAATAATATTAGACGCATGCAAAAACGATTTCCGTCGATCATCGGTAACGATGACACAGGTCAACACTTTCCACATGTTGACCTCGAGTAAATTTGCTTCGCGCACACTCTTCCCCTCTTGAAACACCACGAATACTCGATCACTCGCATGATCAAAGATTCTCACCTGCTTTAAAAAAGCTTTCCTCGCGTTTACCTTCCACCAACAGAACCCCGAGGTGGGGGAGCGATTGGTTAATTGGTTTTGGAGGCCTACGAGGGTGACCGGCCGGGTGATACACAATCAATCGGTATCAGTTGGTGAGCGAGTAACAGTCAGTCGATACCTGAAGACTGGCTGGAGATATTGACCCAGTAAATAGCAACTCAAAAAAAAGATAAATCAAAGTTAAAAGAGTGAAATTAATTAATTGTTAAGAAAGAAAACATATTAAAGTGAATTAAAAAAAGATAAGATTATTTTGTCTAAATATGTGAGTAAATAGCAACTCAAAAAAGATAAATCAAAGTTAAAAGAGTGAAATTAATTAATTGTTAAGAAAGAAAACATATTAAAGTGAATTAAAAAAAGATAAGATTATTTTGTCTAAATATGTGAGTAAATAGCAACTCAAAAAAGATAAATCAAAGTTAAAAGAGTGAAATTAATTAATTGTTAAGAAAGAAAAATATATTAAAGTGAATTTAAAAAAAGATAATATTACTTTGTCTAAACATGTAAGTAAATAGCAACTCAAAAAAGATAAATCAAAGTTAAAAGAGTGAAATTAATTAATTGTTAAGAAAGAAAAATATATTCGTAAGTGAATAGTAACTGTAGCAAAATAAGTTTAAATTCGAAAATAAAAGACGTAACAAAAACCAAGAGTTCGTTTTGATAGTACTTTCAAAAAGGGGCAGGTGAACTTCTCGCCAATGCGAAAGCACTCCTTCGTCCCTGTCGTGTGTTAAAAAGGAATATACAAAAAGAAACCCACGACAAAAATTTGGCGCAGCCGGTAGGATTCCGAAAAGGGTATCCTCGTGAAATAGAGGTTAAATTCTAAGGCAGGCGGCCCGAATACACTGCCCAACATTTCGTCAGCAACAGCATCTCATCAGTCATCATCAGCAGCATCTCATCAGTCATCATCAGCAGCATCTCATCAGTCATCAGCAGCAACATCTCATCAACATTTCATCTGTACAGCAGCACCTCCTCAGCATGGACAATCTTAACATCAGGAAGGAAGGACAAAGTGGACAAAGTAACCACACTAATGGGAACAACGCTGGAAAAAGGGCCCTGAGCCTAGTCAAGTAAGACATTTTTATCCCTATATTCTTTCTCAAAAAAAAAGTATAAAAATTATATATATATTAAGCACATATGTATGTAAAAAAAAAAGACACAACTAAATTCCAAAGAAAAAAAAAATATAAATATATATATATTACATATGAATAAAAAGAAAAGGGAAACACAACTAAATGTAATTTAAAAAAAAAAAAATATAAATATATATAGTACCTACATATGAATAAAAAGAAAAGGGAAACACAACTAAATGTAATTTCAAAGGAAAATTATAAATTTTTTTTTTTTTAAAAAAAAAAATTTTTTTTTGCCAAGAGCATACGTCTTCGTCGAGTCTAAGGTTTCTCAAGTGACGATAGGATTTGTTTTAGTTCCACTGAACAAATGGCAGTGATGTTTTATATATATAGTTTTCTTCGCTAAATTAACGTAAATTTTTTTTTTCCTCCTCTAAATTAACATAAATGATTAGCAGTGCATCTTTTCCCTTTTTACTATTATTGCAATTCTCTCCTTTTGGAAGTAGTTAATTCTCGTTATCTCGTAAAGAAATTTTTTTTTTCCAAAATTCGTACGAGAAGTAGAAAATATCCCTCGTTTTATTCGGCGCTCCCCTCGCAGTGTAGAACACGAAGGAAAAAACCAACCGTTCCCATGGCTCAACAGGATGGTGCTGGTCCCTCCGGGGACGACAACACACCTGTTAGAGTCTCTATATCCGATATTCGGGAAATGATTCCCGAATTCTCAGGTGATAAAAATGATGTGAACCGGTTTATTTCGTGTTGTGAAGCTGTCTTTGATATGGCCTACGACGAAAGAGACAGGACGCTCTTCTTCAATGTCCTAAAGACTAAGGTGCGAGGTTCCGTCTACGATATTATAGAATACGGAGGCGTCACCACCTGGGATGACTTTAGGCTCCAATTATTAAAACGCTATAAACTTTCTAGGTCTTCTGTAAGAGAAGACTTACGAAAAGTTAAACAAGGGCCCAAAGAGAGCGTCACCGATTACTCGCAGCGAGTAATGCGGCTATTTGGCGAATTAAACAAGGCTACACAAGTTGCCATTCCCGATCAGCGGGCCAGAGCAGAGCTGGTCAGAGAAAATGAGAGGGAGGCCATTATAGCCTTCGAAAATGGGCTCAGGAGCGAGAGGCTACAAACCCTTGCGCAAGCACGAGACGCAGAGGATTTGACCTCTTTGGTAGATTATATAATAGAACGAGCTTCTCGTATTGAAGATAAATTTCAAAGGGACACTAATTTAGAGGGGACCGCAAAACAAATTCCGCAGTGCGAGGTGTGCCGGAAAAGGGGACACACTAAGGAAACTTGCTATCGCAATAAGGCCATACCAAGCTTCAGCAATACTGCTGTTAAGAAGGAAGTGCGACGATTGTTCTGCACATACTGTAATAGGCCAAATCATGACATCAGCGAGTGTCGAACTCGACGCTCCGACCGCAACCGGGAAATGCCATCTATTAATAGGAGATTCACAGGCCCTGAACAACGGGATGCAGGCACGCAAGGCGGACGATGGGAAAACAACATTCGACAAGTTAGACGCCTCGAACGGACGAGCCCCGTTAGACGTCAAGACGATCGGTCCCCAGCTGGAAATTTCAACCCAGACACCCGACCAGATTTCAGACAGGTACGTGTCCTTAATCATAATGAGTATGATTCGGGAAACGAGGATACGCGAGAAGGAATGACCGGCGTTCCAGCTCGCCACTTCGAAGTTCAAGCCGAAGTGCGACCGCACAACTAAAGGTCACTGTGGAAGTACCTATCACCATCACGAAACGTGGAGTCACAACTACTCTCCCCTTTTCTATAGCAAAGGAGAGGGAGTCTTCCTTTTTCGTTGATATGGGGTCCGAGGTTAGTCTATTTAAGCTTACATCCACTTCCGAAGATTGCTTGGTTGACGTTAGTCAGAGGTGCACGATCACCACCATTCTCGACGAAAGCGCCAATTCTGAAGGACTATCTTATGGAAGTTTGGAAATGGGCAGTAGTAGCCACGGCCTAGATATCGTCCATCCCTTCCATATAGTAAGGGGTAGGGATATCCTATCGACGGACGGGTTATTAGGGCATGATTTCATAGATGAGTATAACTGTGATATCATGTATTCGAGAAGTGTTATGGTAATCCACATACCCGTTGACAGCGCTCGCAGACAATTATTTCTTTCCACAATAAGCAACAACCTACAATCGAAACAAAATCGAAATCTACAAGAAAGCGAATACAGACCAAATGGCGAAGAAGATAAGCCCCCCATAAAAGCTCCCTTAGTCCATAAAAAAGTCCCAATAGCGGCAACCTATACGAAACCACTCTCGGAGCCAGCTGAAGCGAACAGCGTCCGAGATAGTAAAATTAATAAAATACCCCCGGGAGGCAAAGTGACCCAACGGGAAGACCTCAATGAAGGAATATTAAATAATAATATTAACAAAGTTAATAAAATTAATGGATATTTTCCCACCAGCGTAACGTCAAGCGACTGCGTGGAAGACAATCGACTAAAAGGAAAATCGAGCAATGACTCAATCACAATAAATAAATATGGGAACACGGCTTACGGGAACACAGACGAGATAAAGCTAATCAAAGAGGAGGTGATAGACACCCATTCCCAATTACAGGTTGCGAATCAACAACAAGAGGGGAACATCGGTAAAACATCGGGTTCCTATATTACTCAAGAAACAAAACAAACAATTTCGGACATCCCCGAAAGGCTTATAATTCCAGCAAGATCTGAAATGATCTTGGAACTCCCCGCCGAGGGAAATATGACACGAGTTTGTGCCAAACGGGTAGGAATAGGGTAATTCATAATAACAATTTAAAACTGTTCATAGAGGACACAGAACTCTAAGAACCTAATTTAGGAAACAATAGAATAAATAAAAAAAAAAGGGGGGGATATAATAATAAAAACTTAGCTACCATTAACAATTTATTTAAATTATATAATATAAAAAAAAATAAACACAAAACTCTATAGTTGGGGCTGCTCCACCGCAACCTCCCGGGAGTCTCTCTGAGGATCCTCGAATAAAATATAATAGCGACTACGAGCTCAACGAACTAAGCAGACGAATTCGTCAACAAAAGGAAAACGAGAACCTAAAGCTTGGGAGTAGCAGAATTCATACTATCCATCATTACACAATGACCTATGTCCTTCTCCTACTAATAATCATAATCTTTGTCCCTATACTAAGGAAAAAATGCACTTCTAGACTCAGCCGGAACAAGTCGGTCACAATCAACCCGACGGCACAACCTGAATCAAACGCGGAGGCACAATCTGAAAGACCTTTAGTGCTAACCGTACGATAAAGGAGACCTTATGCTCGACGTCGAATGAATTAGAGTAACCTACATATGTTTTTTTTTTATTTTTAAAATTTAAGGAAGAACAACTTAATGTTCTTATATATATATATATATATATATATATATATATATATATATATATATATATATATATATATATATATATATATATATATATATATATATATATAGGGATAAGTATAAACCATAATGAAGTAAAACAATAAGTTAGAGAAAATCCTCTTTATACCAAAATTAGTTAAAATATTAATGAATATATAAATAAATATTAATAATTTTAATTACAATTACACATATGTTTATATAGTAACACTAATTAAATAAACAAAAGGGAATTAAAATTGTAACACCCTCTGGTAGGCCCCAGATCACAGACCAAACGAAAGTTTTACTCTTTAAATCCCAAAACTTTCTTTTCTAAGGGGGAAGGTGTAACGAGCGGCGCCTCCGCCCGTTACCTTTTACTCAACCTTCATATTCCCAAGGTCATTCCAACTCAAGAGACCAATTCTGGAAACTCGATATGAGTTTCCGCCACATGCATTATTATTTCCTTTACTCAACATTTCCAAGGGCATTTCAACTCATTCCTTTAACTTCCATTTGGCATTTTAAAAGAAACCAATTCTGGAAACTCGATATGAGTTTCCGCCACATGCATGCCATAACCGATTTTTTAAGTACATTCTAAAAATCCTAAAATACACGCTTTAACGGGAAATTCATTCTGGAAACTCAATATGAGTTTCCGCCAAGCCCAATAATCCCACAAAATAATATTAGACGCATGCAAAAACGATTTCCGTCGATCATCGGTAACGATGACACAGGTCAACACTTTCCACATGTTGACCTCGAGTAAATTTGCTTCGCGCACACTCTTCCCCTCTTGAAACACCACGAATACTCGATCACTCGCATGATCAAAGATTCTCACCTGCTTTAAAAAAGCTTTCCTCGCGTTTACCTTCCACCAACAGAACCCCGAGGTGGGGGAGCGATTGGTTAATTGGTTTTGGAGGCCTACGAGGGTGACCGGCCGGGTGATACACAATCAATCGGTATCAGTTGGTGAGCGAGTAACAGTCAGTCGATACCTGAAGACTGGCTGGAGATATTGACCCAGTAAATAGCAACTCAAAAAAAGATAAATCAAAGTTAAAAGAGTGAAATTAATTAATTGTTAAGAAAGAAAACATATTAAAGTGAATTAAAAAAAGATAAGATTATTTTGTCTAAATATGTGAGTAAATAGCAACTCAAAAAAGATAAATCAAAGTTAAAAGAGTGAAATTAATTAATTGTTAAGAAAGAAAACATATTAAAGTGAATTAAAAAAAGATAAGATTATTTTGTCTAAATATGTGAGTAAATAGCAACTCAAAAAAGATAAATCAAAGTTAAAAGAGTGAAATTAATTAATTGTTAAGAAAGAAAAATATATTAAAGTGAATTTAAAAAAAGGTAATATTACTTTGTCTAAACATGTAAGTAAATAGCAACTCAAAAAAGATAAATCAAAGTTAAAAGAGTGAAATTAATTAATTGTTAAGAAAGAAAAATATATTCGTAAGTGAATAGTAACTGTAGCAAAATAAGTTTAAATTCGAAAATAAAAGACGTAACAAAAACCAAGAGTTCGTTTTGATAGTACTTTCAAAAAGGGGCAGGTGAACTTCTCGCCAATGCGAAAGCACTCCTTCGTCCCTGTCGTGTGTTAAAAAGGAATATACAAAAAGAAACCCACGACACGGTGCCGTCATCAATTAACTTGAGTGCCCTTTTTTGGACCTTATCTAACCATGCCAAGGTGGTTATTGGGGCGCCGCCCCAAACGAGGGAGTTATATTCGAGAAGAGGCCGAATGTAGGATTTACAAATAACAGCACGAGCCGATGGCTGGAGGAGGAACTTGCACCTCTTGCTCTGTAAGGCAAACTAAAAGATCACCAGTGGATCTTTTTTGACGGAAGCCGTATTGTTTGTCGTTGATAAGTTGGTTGGATTCTAGATATCCCATAAGCTTTTTGTTGATTATCGTCTCCATGGTTTTGCAGAGAATAGAAATAATTGCTATTGGGCGGTAATTGGAGAGATTGCTGGAATCTCCTTTTTTCCGTATGGGCTGAACATGGGCAAGTTTCCAAGAGTCTGGATAAACTCCGGAAAAATATGACAGGGAAAATAATTTGCGCAGAGGTTTAGCCAAAGGTGAGGCGCATTGTTTTAAGACGATAGGGGGTGTATTATCGGGTCCAGTGGATTTGTTGGCATCGAGCTCTTTGAGGCACCTGTACACCTCTCGAGTCCTGAAAAAACCCTGTCCATTGAATGGGCGTTACGCTCGGAAACAGGGGGTAACACATCAGTTTCGAGTAAAGAAGAATTCGAAGCGAACATAGATGCTAATAAATTGGCCTTGGATTTTCTGTCTGTTATTACCTTCTCATTGTGAATAAAGGAAGGGGTTGAAGTTGTAGTGAAATTCTTCTTGATGGAACTTACCAAGGACCAGAAGTTTTTGCTACCGGAGGTTGCATTTAGGAGTTTTCTTCTCAATTTGTTGTCAAATAAGGTTTTGACTTTTTTGATGGCGGTTTTACAAGAATTTCTTTGTTGTATGTATTCTAGACGGAGTGATTCACTCGGGAAGCTCTTGTACGCTCGGAAGGCGGCTTCTTTAGTTTTGATTGCATTCATACACTCCCGATTAAACCATCTGTTGGGCCTAGGCTTCACAGATTTGGTAGAATGGGGAATGAAATGAACAAATGCATTCCTGCCTGTATGATCCTGGTGATACGGATAGCGGCAGAGTTGACGTTTCCATTCCGGAAACACAGGTTCCAGTCGGTAGACTGGAAGAAATTAATAAGCCCCAGCCAATTGGCCTTCCCATAATGCCATACAGTTCTTCGAACTGGTTTGGGAGGGGTAGGAAATTCGAATGGGAAGTTAGCGCTGATTAGGCAGTGGTCTGAATTGCCGAGAGGTGAATCAACTTCGACAGAGTAACGCGCTGGATGAGAAGTTAGAAAAAGATCAAGGAGGTAAGTTCCTTGATCAGCAACATCAGGGACTCTTGTGGGATGATCCACAATTTGATGTTTTTTTTTTTTTTTTGTGGCAAGATGAAGCTTAGGAGTCACCCTTTGTACTACTAGTCCGTCATGTCTTACAAGTCATGGTTCAATGTATAGTAGTAAGCTTGATCTGAAGGAAAAATGAGATAGGATAGGTTAGGGTCTGGAGGGTGCATGAGTAGATGTCGATGAACCTTGCGTTTGAACTCTGAGATGTTATATGAGCTCGGAAACATCGACTGCGGGAGAGAGTTCCACAATCGAGTTGTTCTATTTATAAACGAACTGCTAAAACGTAATGTGCGTGAAGGGGAGGGCTGAAGGGTGAAGGGGTGAGCCGAGTTGGCTAGTCTTGTGTTGCGGGAGAAAGATTGCCGTGTAGGCAGGAGGTTTTTGATTTCAGTGGAGCAGTCGCTATGATAATAGCGGTAAAACTTGCTGAGCGCTGCTACATTCCTACGGTGGCTTAAAGGATCAATGCAAAGGGTGCTATCGCCAATGAGTTTGATGGCGCGGTTTTGCACCTTGTCTAGCCAAGCCAAGGTGGTTTTAGGGGCGCCAGCCCAGATATACGAGTTGTATTCAAGGCGTGGCCGAATGTAGGACTTGTAGATTGTAGCCAAGGCAGTTGGATGAAGGAGAAACTTGCATCTCTTAAGGAAGCCGAGGCATTGGTACGCTTGTTTGGTGACTTGGTGTATGTGATTATTCCATCGCAAATCGTTAGATAGAGTCACGCCGAGGATGTTAAGGTATGGATCAGCTGTTATATTATCCTCGCCCACTGAAATGGAGGGAAGGTTGGTGCAGGTTTTAGTGGAGAATAGACAGTACTTGGTCTTGGTTTCGTTGAACTCAACACGATTCTTGCGGCCCCAATCAAGAATGAGTTTAATGTCCGCGTTAAGAGACTCGGACATGAGTTCACGTTCTAAGAGACAAGGTCTGGCACTTGCTTGTCCTGTGTTGTCGGAGGGGTATGAGTAACGCAAAGTACCGTCATCGGCAAAACTATGAAGTGGATTGGAGGGGATTGAGAGCAGATCATTAATGAATATAAGGAAGAGAGTAGGTGAGAGAATCGCCCCTTGGGGAACGCCGGCCGAAATGGAATGGGGGTTGGATTCGACGCCATCCAATACTACCTTGATTGAACGGCCAGAAAGAAAGCTCTCAATCCAGTTCCTTAGAACTGAGTCAATACCAATAGCTTGGAGTTTCGACAGCAGAGCGGGATGCCATACTCTGTCGAAGGCCTTGGAGATATCTAGAGCAACCAGACCAGACTCACCGTAGCCATGAATGCTTTGGTTGATGTGTTCGGTCAGGCACACAAGAAGGTCGCCAGTAGACCGTTTTGGTCTAAAGCCATACTGCCTGTCGTGAATAATTAGGTTAGATTCTAGATATTTCATCAACCTTCGATTGATTATTGTCTCCGTAACTTTGGAGAGAACAGAAGTTAATGCTATTGGGCGGTAGTTTAAAGGGTCGCTGGCTTCACCTTTTTTGGGAATGGGCTGAACATGAGCTAGTTTCCAAGAGTTGGGATAAAGTCCGGAGAAATATGACAAGGCAAAAAGTTTGCGCAGAGGTTTAGCCAAGGGTGAGGCACACTTTTTGAGTACCATAGGGGGAATATTATCGGGGCCAGTGGATTTATTGACGTCGAGTTCTTTGAGACATTTATACACCTCTCGTGTCCTGAAGAAAATTCCGTCCATAGAATGGGCGTTGCGATCGAGGACCGGTGGTGACGTATCAGCTTGAGGTCACGAAGAATTTGAGGCGAACAGAGATGCCAGTAAATCGGCCTTGGATTTGCTTTCTGTTATCACCTCCTTTCCATTAATGAATGGAGGGGTTGAGGAAGAGGTAAAATTCTTCTTGATGGAAGTTACCAAGGACCAGAAGCTTTTGCTGCCTACGTGTGTGTTGAGGATCTTACTTCTCAATTTGTTGTCAAATGATGCTTTGACCTTCCTGATGATGGAATTACAGGAGTTTCTCGACTTGATATACTCACGCCGAAGTGACTCGTTGGGGGAATGTTTGTACGCTCTATAAGCGGCTTCCTTAGCTTGAATTGCGTTCTTACATTCCCCATTGAACCATCTATTTGGCCGAGGCTTTATAGATATGGTAGAATGAGGAATGAACAAACACATTCCTGCCCGTATTATTTTAGTAATACAGGAAGCGGCATAGTTCGCACTGGCACTGCGGAAACACAAATTCCAGTCTGTAGCTTGAAAAAAGCGTATAAGTCCCAACCAGTTGGCTTTCCCATAGTGCCAGACAGTTTTTTTAGGAACTGTGTTGGTTGGAGTAGAAGATGGATATGGGAAATTAGCGCTGACTAGATTGTGATCCGAGTTACCAAGGGGCGAGCTAACTTCGACGGAGTATCGAGTTGGATGAGAAGTAAGAAACAGGTCAAGAAGATGGGCTCCATGACCTTCAACGTCAGGAACTCGTGTTGGACAGTTCACTATTTGGTGCAGATTATTTAGGTCTGCAAAGATCTCGGCGTCTTTGCCAGAAACACTGGTGCCATTAGAGTAATTTAGCCAATTGACATTATGAACGTTGAAATCACCCGCAACAATGATTTCACACTCCGGGTGGGAAGATAAAAATCCGGAGATTTGTTCAGAGATAGCATCGAAGGCTAACGTTGAGGCTTCATTACTGATATTAGGGCTTCTGTATAGAAAACAGAAGAATATGACGTGGCTACGAAGCATAATTTTAATCCATAAAAGATTAAATTCGGAGGATGTACTATTGTACACCTTTTGAAACGCCACGTCATTCCTAATATACATGGCGACTCCCCTATGGTCGGAAAAATTATGCACTAAGGTATACCCAGCCACCTGAAATCGATCGGAATCAATATCAGTGACTTGAGTTTCACTTAGTGCGAATATGGCCGGGGCATGCGTATCGAGATAGCACATTACATAATTAAAGTTCGCGAGGAGACCCCTAATATTACAAAAAACAAAGGAAAAATATTTGTTATTGTTTAGGGGCCTTTCCTATGCAAGGTCCATGACCTCATTTGTGGCTGACTCTGCCGGCGTTGCAACCATCGGAGCTTACGGGAACAGCCTTGCTGCAGTGTTATGCCTGCTTAAGCAAGACGATTCCCACAAGCTGGCCGATATTTGTTGCAGCGCCGGCGATGTCTAGCTGGAAGAGCGGGAGAGGTGGAAACGGGAACTTACTTGATGTCCGTCAGTACGGCGTTGGTAGAATTCCGCGTTGGTGACGTTTCCTTAGATTTTTGCACTTCACTTCACTTAAAATTTTAACTTTTATTGAGCTATTTTAATGTTTGTTTTGATTTTATTTTTGTTTGTTTTGGGGGCTGTTTTAGATTGCACTATTTCACTTATATTGTAGTTGAATTTGGTTGTACATATTTGCAAGATTGCGAAGTGGAAGGACTTGCGGCAGCACACGCCCGAACTCTTTGCCGGCCCAGTCCAGACTCATGTAAGTTATTGATGTCGTTTATGAGTGGTTTGGATGAGGTTTTCACACATTACTTCTTCATTTGTATGATGTTGTTTATTAAGAATTTCTTCAATTTCCCAAAATTTCTTTAACAATTCATCAATTGTGGGTTTATTCGTGCACACTAGACTTATGAAAGTTCAAGTTTCTCGCGTAGTAGTAGTTGGTCCACAAAGGATCCAACCCAGGAAGGTGCATTGGGCTATAGGACTATTAGGTGCCCTTTTGATAACTCCGCCTTCTATAATTTTTACATATGCATCTACCCCTAGCAGTATATTAATGTCCGCTGCGTTGAAGTAGAAGGGATCGGCTAGTTGTAAACCTTCAAGATGAGTCCACATTTGAGGATTAGTTGTATATGATGGTAGATTTCCTGTATGATCCTGGTGATACGGATAGCGGCAGAGTTGGCGTTTCTATTCCGGAAACACAGGTTCCAGTCGGTAGACTGGAAGAAATTAATAAGCCCCAGCCAATTGGCCTTCCCATAATGCCATACAGTTCTTCGAACTGGTTTGGGAGGGGTGGGAAATTCGAATGGGAAGTTAGCACTGATTAGGCAGTGGTCTGAATTGCCGAGAGGTGAATCAACTTCGACGGAGTAACGCGCTGGATGAGAAGTTAGAAAAAGATCAAGGAGATGGTTTCCTTGATCAGCAACATCAGGGACTCTTGTGGGATGATCCACAATTTGATGCAAGTTATTGATGTCTGCAAAGAGCTCGACGTCCTTGCCAGAAATACTGGTGCCATTTGAGTAAGTCAGCCATTTAACGTTGTGAATATTGAAATCATCCGCAACAATGATTTCACACTCAGGATTGGACGACAAAAAACCCGAGATCTGTTCGGAAATAGTATCAAATGATGAAGTGGAGGCTTCGTTACTTATGTTAGGACTTCTGTATCTGTATAGGAAGCAGAAGAATATGACGTGGCTTTGGAAAATGATTTTAATCCAAAGACAATTAAAATCTGAAGTCGCGCTTTAATAAATTTTATAATAAGCCACGTCGTCCCTAACATAAATGGCAATACCCCTATGAGGGAGAGATTGTGCACTAAAGTGTATCCCGACACCTGGTAATGACCTAAGTCATTATCGGGTGATATTTGGGTTTCACTAAGTGCGAAGATTGGGGGTTTATAATTTGATAAGTGGCACTCAACAAAAGAGAAATTCGCATGAAGTCCACGAATGTTACAAAAGTCAATACCAAAATTTGACCTGTAACGGGACTTCGGTTGCGCAGGCTCAATCGCCACGTTCTCGGGGATATTTCCCGGCATTACATTTGCCGCAACCATCAGAGTCAATAAAATTTGTCCTCGTCAAAGTGTTATGCCTTTTGAGACGGGGCAAATTTCATCGACCGGCAGATAACCGACAGCTATTGATAAAATTTTAGTTTTTCTTCCAGAAATAAGTGTCGAGGCACTTATTTCTTTAAGTAATTTTGATGTTTCATGGTTTTTTTTTAATTGAAAGTAGAAGTTGAAGGAAGCCTTGCGTTTTAAGTAATCGTTGAACCCTAAACAAAACAACTGTACTGTCAGCAATGACAATTAGACAAATGCCAAAATTTCTTACCGACTGTCACTTTTTCTTAAGGGAATAAATGCAGAAGTTTTCTTGAGCAAATTCCTTGAGCCTAGCATACCTGGCTTAAGGGAGGGTTGCCGGGAGCTCTTGAGTTGTGTAATGTGTATAGTGTAACCGTGCCGGGTCGTACACCATGACACGGTATAGGAATAGCTACTTCGGCACATAGTCGGATCGTACACCACGACACGGTCTCGGCAACATTCCTCTGGTAATTCGGTATAGGAATCGCTACTTCGGCACATAGTCGGATCGTGCACCACGACAAGGCCTCGGCAACATTCCTCTGGTAATGTGTATTGTGTGTAATGTGTATAGTGTAACCGTGCCAGATCGTACACCACGACACGGTATAGGAATAGCTACTTCGGCACATAGTCGGATCGTACACCACGACAAGGCCTCGGCAACATTCCTCTGGTAATGTCGGTATAGGAATCGCTACTTCGGCACATGGTCGGATCGTACACCACGACAAGGCCTCGGCAACATTCCTGAGGTGTAAAGTATAACCGTGCCGGATCGTACACTACGACACGGTCTAGGACCGGAGAAGGTGACCTCTCCGGAACGAGCCTGGTTAAAGACTGAATTTTTGCCTGGTGAAGCCGTTTATTTTATAGCCGGAAAGCTCGTCGGCGTAGGAAGCTTTAATGCTTTGAAGTGAGCTTTCAAAGGAGAATCACCCAGCCTTCTGAGTAAATATTTATTTTTCCTAAACCTTTGCTAGGAAATGCCTTCTAGAGTTGAAACGGGTTACGTTAGTATTTTTCTAAGAGAGGGTTCTTAGTAACGAACGTTGTTCGTTACATCCCTGGGAGCCAAGTTCAATCCTCGGCCGCGCAATAGTGAAATATATTTTTTTTTACTTTTATAATTATATTATTTAATAATGATACTCAGGAAAACATAAACATTTACTTAATTAAAAGTGAAAAAAGTGTTATTCAACAGAAAGAATACCATTTGGGGGCCTCGGTAGTCTAGGGTTAAGGCGCCTGACTGCTATCCCAGAGGTCCCGGGTTCGAATACCGGCCAGCCCCACGGTCCTTCGCCTTTTCTACTTTCCCACCTACATAACTTCCCTTCTCTCTTCTTCCCTCTTTATATTCCTGATTCCTCCTGTCGTGGTTGATGAGATTCAACTCGTTTCAGGAGGCATAACACTGATAAATATATCGCGACTAGGTTATGACAGTTCCTTCCGCCTCTTCTCTCTCTATCTTCCGGCTAGAGCTGCTGTTCGACAATGTATACTAAAAAAAAATAGATTGTCGACAGTACAAAGGGACTTTCCCTAAGCCTCTAGTCTGTCACAAAAAAAAATGAAAAAGCGTAATTAGTGGCTAGTCCCTACGTACAACATCCCACTGGTTTCTTTCCAACTACTTTTGCTTTCTTCAGATAAAACTTACTCAAAGCTCTTGACAGTGTCTCCGAAAACAAAGAATTTTCCTCTGGAGGAAAACCCATCCCTTTTACGAAATGAAACATCTTTCCTTTTATTTGTCTATGGTATAACTCAGTGGGTTATAGTACATTTGCACACAACCACACTGGGGGATTTTAGCCCCGCCGAGATGAAGTCGTCGTGAAGCCCAAACCGCACAAGACAGCAAAAACAGTCCACCATGACGTACATTGACGTGGAAACTCTCCACACATATGTATATGTACCACCGTGGCACATATGTACACCGTCGCGATACCTAAATAGACAATTCATATAAACATGCATTTTCTACAAATACTACAATTTCTAAATAATAATTTATAGAATTATTTTAAATGCTCATCAGTGAATATTCAAAGTATAATTATGCCGTCCGTGATTCACTATTAGAATGATGAAGTAAAACTCCATTCAAACCAACCACCAACTTTGTATCTAACCTAACGAATTTAGCATACTGGCTCGGCTAGGCTTTGATCTTTACTGCCGAGCTCATTATCCATATCTGTCGATTTTACTGCCGGTCCTCCGTCTGGCCCTGCAACAAAACGATTTAGTTTTCTGGAAGTTACACTACGTCTGTTACGTAGTCTATTAATTCCCAAAGGGACGGGTTAGTGAATTTTATGGTTATGCCGGGGTTTTATATTTATAGCACACTTTTTCAGATTAATTACCTCTGGATTAAAGCAATTTTTCGAAGCCACATCATATTCTTCTGCTTCCTATACAGAAGTCCTAACATGAGGAACGAAGCCTCAACTTCATCATTTGATGTTATCTCTGAACAGATCTCGGGGTTTTTATCATCGAATCGTGAGATTGAAATTGTTGCGGTGATTTCAATGTTCACAATGTAAATTGTTAAGTTATTCAAATAGCACTAGTGTTTCTAGCAAACGTTGAGCTCTTTGTAGACACCAACAATCTACATCAAATTGATGGATCATCCCACAGAAGTCTATCTCCTTTCTTGACCTATTTCTTACTTTTCATCCAACGCGTAACTTCGTCGAAGATGATCCATATCTCGGACCACTGCCTAGTCAGCGCTAACTTCCCATCCAAATTACCAACCCCTTCTGAAGCTGTTACGTGGTCGGCTAGTCTTAGTCTGTTGATTTTTATAAACGTTGGGAGTTCTGGGTTGTCATAAATTTCATACAAATCGTTGTTGTATCTCCTTCGCCATATTCCATCCTCTCTCGTTGGGCCTATTATGCATCTGAGAACTTTCCTCTCAAACCTGTTGACTCGTTCATCTATGTCCTGGGTCATAGTCCAAGTCTCGCTGTCATAGCACAGTACTGGCCGTATTAGTGTTTTGTAGAGTTAAAGTTTCGTTTTTCTGTGCACAAAACTTGAGTGCAGGATTTGTTTTTGGACATAAAAGGCTCTATTAGCCAGAAGTATTCGTCTAGTTATTTCTTCCTGTTCATCGTTTATTTTTGTTATTGTAGACCCAAGGTAGACTGTTTTATGGACTACTTCTACATTGTGTTCGTCGATAGTTATATTTCTTTCCATTTTAAACCTTCCAGCTCTGGATTGTTGCATCACCTTTGTTTTCTCTTCGTTGATGTTCAGTCTTATGCCCTTTGCCGCCTCTTAATTCGACATAGACTTCTTTTACTACCAAGAAGGAATAGTCCGAGAGCCGACCGCTGAAAATGGCACCTGATTGGTTAAAGAATATATATTATTGGAAAAGGTAGTATTCAAATAGATCAGTGTTTTTCAACCTGTGGGTCGCGACCCACTGGGGGGTCGCGAAGCCTCTGTAGGGGAGTCGCAAGAGGTCGAGAAAACTACCTCAATAAAATAATTCAATCAAGTTTAAAAAAATAGATTTATTAATAAATTGTTAACAAAGGGATATACTCGTAATACAAACAAATTAACAAAAAAAAAACCTTAGACTACTCGTTAATCTTAATGCGAAGCTTGTTTTTTATTAATTAATTTCTCCCATCGGGGATCCGTTTTTGCTACATTGAGAATTAGATCGTTTTCCAAATTTAAGCGATTTCTTTGCTTACTTTTTATTTGGGTCGTTGATGAAAATGTCAACTCGCACAAGTACGAGGTGGCAAATGGAATCAAACACTTCAAAGCCTCAGTTGTTAAGTCCGGGTATTCTATTTTTCTTTTTAACCAAAAGGTATCCAAATTGGCAGACTTGAATTCCAAGCGTAACATCCTTTGAGCTTAGTTGCCAAATTTGCCTCATTTATAGCTGCACTTAAAAACGGATTTAAGATCCACCATTGCCCAGTGTTCTCCGACATCTCTTGCACTGAGAAGTAATGACACAATTCTTCTTTCAAATTATCTAACACCATTTTCATACCAGGTATATATGCCTTGATGTTTGTCTTACATCCGACTTCTTCAATAAAAGACTGTGTCGACGAAAATGAATCGAAGTTGTTTTGATTTAAAGACGATAACCAAAAGTAAATTTTTTTTGTAAAGCCATGGATTTGGTCTTTTGCAGTTATGACATTTTCATTCCGCCCTTGAAGACTTTAACTCAAGATATTTAAATGCTCAAATAAGTCAGAAAGAAAAGCTAATTTCAAAAGGAATTCCGGGTCACAAATGAACTCAGAGTTCTCTGACTTGGCCTGCTGTAAATATATTAAAAGCTCAGCGCGAAGTTCCACAACTCTGGTCAGTACTTTGCCTTTTGACAACCACTTAACCTCTGTATGATAAAGTAGATTTTGGTGGAGTGCCCCCATATCTTCACAAATAATTCGAAACAATCGTGTCTGCAACGCTTTTCCTTTAATAGCATTTACAATTTTTATTACAATATTTAGAACTTGACTGTATTCCTGTGGCAAGGTTTTGGACGCAAAAGCTTGGCGATGAAGAAAGCAATGCATCCAACAAGCGTTTGGCATCTCTTCTTTCAGTCTAGCAATAAATCCACTCTTCACACCAGTCATGGCTTTGGCTCCGTCACTAC
The DNA here is from genome assembly GCA_949987705.1 of Thereva unica. Lineage (NCBI taxonomy): Eukaryota > Metazoa > Arthropoda > Insecta > Diptera > Therevidae > Thereva > Thereva unica. The sequence continues at coordinate 121,743,189 of OX465281.1, read as the reverse complement.
AAATAGCAATGCATTTTTTTGCCCAGTCAATATTCATATCTTACATAGCTTTAAATGTGGATTTACATATCCGACGTTTTTCTGTCGCGCCGCTCTTTTTTACAATTTCGACCAATAGGAAAACTTTTCTGCGACATCTTACCGTCAGGGGCAAGAGCTGAACGAACTTCAACTTTTCCTGTGACAGCGTGATAGAAACAGCTGATTGTAAGTAAAATTTGAGGTTATGTGTCACTGAAATGTTTATTTATTTGAAATTGCTTGGTTTTAGTCCACGCAAAGAGAGGTTTTATTTAAAATAGTTTGTTTGTTAATTTATATTTTTTAGTTACTTTTATTTTTGCTCTCTTCAAGTCCGTTATCAAAATTAACGATAGTTTTTGGCCGCGACAGATTTCGTTACAAATGTAAATCGCGTATTGAAAATCTGCGACAGAAATGGTCAGCTGTGATACGGCGCGACGGAAAAATGTCAGATATGTAAATTCACCTTAAGAAACATGTTATGCAAGCACTGGCCTGTAGTATTTGTGGGAAGTGCTCTGTAAAATAGCATTTCTTCCATTAATTTTTCATTGGATTCAAAACGCACAAAAGCTACAAATTGCGCACAACCCGCAATATCCGTAGATTCATCAAATTGCAAGGACACAAAAGTGCTTTCTTTTATTTTTTCTATGACTTGATCACGTACGTCAGTCGCCATATCGCTTATCCTGCGTTGAATGGTATTGTCAGAGAGAGGTATACTTTTTTCGATCTCTTGTTTGCTTTTCGATCTCTTGTTTGCCAAACATAATCTCTGCTATGGGTCGCGCCAAAAGAGTTGATGCCGAGAAAGTCGCGTTTTCCATGCGCAGTAGAATCCCCGCATGCCGTTCCCGTCCCTTTGCTCTATAGTCCAGGAAGAATAGAAAAAAAGTTGAAATAAATCTACCCTGCGATTTCTTGACGCTATAATTAAGAGAAAAATCGTAGGAATTCAACGAATGTGTTTTGGATAAAATTGGTCCAGGGCAACAGGTGGTAACAAGCTAATAATAGTAGCGAAAACACGTTTTTCCACGTTTTGGGTACGAAAAAAATGTTGTTTTGGAAAACAAAAAATATTTCATAATAGTGCTTAAAAAGACGAAAATTATGAGTTTTGCACCATTGAAATCGATCAACAGGTTTTTGCAGAAAAATTCAAAAACCATTAAAAATGGCCGTTTTTTGACATTTAATTATAGGGAGTGTAATTATCGTAGAACCTTGTGTCAGGGCTTAAATTGTGGCCACTGTTTTTAATGCAAAAAATTGGAAAAGGGGTGGTTTTCAAACGGGTTTTTAAGGTTTTAAATCAAACCTTACATACATTTCATGAAAATGGGGTTGTAGAGCAACCCTTTACGCCAAAATGCCAAACAAAAAATTTCTAGGACCATTGTGGGCCTTGTTCAACCTTTTCTTGTGAAACAGGTGTTTTTACATTTTTGAGATTTACTCGAAAACTTACCAATATTTTTCCATGAATTTTTTATTGTAGGTAGGCACCATCAGTGCAAGCAACGCTTTCTCATTTAGGTTGGACATTTGTACTATATAGCAGTTTTTTGGTGTTGAAGATCTTTTAATTTTCTCTCAAAAAATTCCACGGGTTTATTTTTTTCACTTGGATGTTTTTTATTGAGGTGGCGTGACAACTTCGATGGCTTCATGCTTTCTCTTGATAAAGTTTCAATAACACACTGCGGTTTATTCTCAATCACAGTAAACCCGAATTTCAAATAATTGTCATCATAAAGACGTTTTTTCTTTGTTTTAGTTCCACTACTCCCGCTAGAAGTTGACGGGTCTGTTGATCTTTTCAGGAATTTATTCATTTTCACATAATTACAAATCACTTCAATTAATTTCGTGACAATGCCTCGCGCTCGTCAAACAACCGAAACTAAAGAACCGACGATGGCGCGTGCCGAGAAACGCAATCTGCTCCTGGTTTTTGTCTAAATATGACACCGCCATTATTCCTATTAATTTCGATTCCTTCTCTTCTCTATTTCATTTATAAAAACGCCCGTTGTATGGATTGAATACTTGTTACATAATGACATACATGAAAAAAGCGAAGGGTCGGGGGTCGCGAAATATTTCTTCATATTATGGGGGTCGTGTCATGAAAAAGGTTGAAAACCACTGAAATAGATCAACACGATGATATAGGACCCATAGTCTCCAATAAGTCGCATGACTAGGCAACCATTTTTTGATAGTATAGATTTTGGTATAGTTGCCTAGCTCATTAGTTAAAGCATGATGTTGCTATTAAATGAAAGCTTGAACTTTCTAGTTTCAGAAAAAAAATGGTTGCCAAACCTCTGACAGTTCAAAATTTTGGCAGCCCGCTTTGAAAACGGGCAACCCGAGTGTGCCAACATATTTTTTATTTTTTTTCAATTATCATGTGCATAATTAAAACATAGGAAATAAATTATAGGAAATATTATTAAAACATAGGAAATAAATTGAAGAAAAATATATTTTTAAAATAACTATCCCCTGAAACTTCAACTTATTCAAATACAGGTAAACTATAGAGCCAAATTACACGGCCTATCACTTTCCAAGACTCACTTTCCAATCACTTCCAATAAACCATCAAATTATGCCTTGTATCGGGCTTTTAAGACGGTGATCTTCTTATAACAGTCGGAATGATAACCAATCTCACCAATTGTTTTGGGAACATCAATTTCCCAATATTTGTGCTTCTTAATTTTTCGGAAATGACTCATACGAGTGCATTTTTCTAAAGTTTCTGGATCGAAAATATTAACAAACCCTGCACTGCACAGAAAACACACCTTCATAGTGAAATTATTTCCACAACACAACTTATAGTCCAAAATTCACAGTATATCTTTGCTGTAAGGACTGCCAAGCAAGAATGGCCAAGTTATATAAATTTAAACGGAGGAGCAGCTGTCGCTTTCGATCTCTTTTTGAGTAAAATTACGTTAAACTCACGTTAAACCGGCTTGTGTATGATTTCAGTATTAGAGGTCGCGCCAAAAGAGTTGATGCCGGAGCGCGCAGCTGGGGAAATTAAAGCTGCACACAAATAAAAATTGCGCACATATCGATAAGAAATGCGCTTATGTATTTTCAAATTTCCCCTTCGAAATATGTTGCGACTAGGCAAAGGGACGGGAACGGCATGCGGGGATTCTACTGCGCATGGAAAACGCGACTTTCTCGGCATCAACTCTTTTGGCGCGACCCATACACGATGCACCTAAAATTCTGCTGCTTTTCCGAGTAACGAGATAGTAAATGCAAATGTGAATGTAAATTTTCGTGAACCCCAGAGAACTAAGTTATGCTTCTGTTAGTGTAATTTGCTGTGAGACCGTAAATATTTTTGGATTCACAAGTGAGACCAACACCGATAGGCGGTGTAATTTGGCTCTATAGTTTACCTGTATTTGAATAAGTTGAAGTTTCAGGGGATAGTTATTTTAAAAATATATTTTTCTTCAATTTATTTCCTATGTTTTAATAATATTTCCTATAATTTATTTCCTATGTTTTAATTATGCACATGATAATTGAAAAAAAAAAAAAAAAAAATTAAAAAAATAAAAAATATGTTGGCACACTCGGGTTGCCCGTTTTCAAAGCGGGCTGCCAAAATTTTGAACTGTCAGAGGTTTGGCAACCATTTTTTTTCTGAAACTAGAAAGTTCAAGCTTTCATTTAATAGCAACATCATGCTTTAACTAATGAGCTAGGCAACTATACCAAAATCTATACTATCAAAAAATGGTTGCCTAGTCATGCGACTTATTGGAGACTATGGGTCCTATATCATCGTGTTGATCTATTTGAATACTACCTTTTCCAATAATACATATTCTTTAACCGATCAGGTGCCATTTTCAGCGGTCGGCTCTTCGCCTAGAACTTCCCACGATGTTCACGTCATCCGCATATCCAAGTAGTTGTAGAGACTGCGTTACTATGGACGAACTTCTCTGTACTGACGTTTTTCTTATCACCCATTCTAGGGCCAGATTGAAAAGCATGGGGGCTAGTCCATCTCCTTGTCTAAGACCTTGCCACACTTCGAACTCTTCTGTTACTGCATTTTGGACCCTTAATTTCGCCAAGGAGTACCAAGGAGTGCCAGCTTTGAGGGGACTCCTAATACCAATAGGATCCTGTACAGCCTCTCTCTGTCATATGCCTGTTGAAAGTCGACAAATATCTGGTACCTATATATCTATATTCCTTTCCCAGATTTTCTCCAGCATTTTTTAAGATCAGCAGTTGGTCCGATGTTGACCTGTTTGTCCTAAAAAAGCTTGATAAGGCCTTCCGCTATAGGTTCTAGTTTTTGTTTTACAAGAATTGTGATGGCTTTGTAGCTGGTGCTGAGGGGTGAGAGGCCTCTGTAGTTTTTGCAGGTTAATTTATCCCCTTTCTTGTAGATTGGACATATAATCGCTTTCTTCCAGTGATCTGGTATAACTTATTCCTCCCAGATGGTGCATATGAGTCCGTGTAGGTTTCTTAAGAGTTACGGTCATCCTTCCTTTGTTGCATTTTTGCCTTTTCACAGCTTCCTGTATCTCACCCAGTGTTGGTGGGTGGTTCTATTGGAATATTATCTTGAGGGATTACAATTGCTTCCGCCTGTGAGTCTTCGTTTATTCTTGGGGTTGAAATCAATAAGTTTTGAAAATATTGTCTCCATCTTTCCTTTATCTTATCCAGTTCTGCTAATAGGTTCCCATCTATACCCCTGCAGATATCTGTTCTTGGCTGAAACTTATTGCTGATCTGGCGTGTTCCTTTGTAGACTTGCCTAATTCTCCCTTCGTTGAAGTCTGTATCTGTAGGATCCTTCTGTTTAGATACACTCTCTCATTTTCCTTCTGCACAGCTTGACTGCAGTTCATCTTTTTAGCTTAAAGACTTCCATTCTTGCTCGTGTGGGCCTTACAATGTAATACATTATCATGCATGTAGTCAAACCTCAGTTTTAAGGAATCTAAGCCTATGTCATCCAGTTTGGCAACCCTAAGCTCTAAGTGCGCTGGTCTACTCCATTCTTCCAGCGGAGGTTGAGTCTGCCTCGTTATCGCATCCCATAAATTTTACTGCAGAGAACTTTCCGAGCAGCTTCATCTTTACTCATACGAGCTAGATACTTTGTCCACCGGAGCCACCCAGCTTTATTTTCTTCATAACATCTACATTATGTCACGATAGCTGTAGATCTCGTCATTGTAGTCTTCGGATTCGTCCTTCCTCACATACGGGCTGCTGTTCGACATTTCTCTCTATATGAAGAAAATAGATTGTCGACACAGTATAAGGGCCTTTCCTGAGACTCTAGTCTTTCACATAAAAAAGAGGTTAGAGTGCTTTTTATTAAGCACCCACGTTTCGGATGCATATGTGAGTATAGATTTTTTGAAACTCCGTGACACAAAAAATTTAAACAGTTCTGCGCATATCGTTGCCAAATTTTATAAATATTATTCTATCATTTCCGCTCTTATTAGTTAAAACGGCAACAAATGCAGAAAAAAACTCAACAAAATAATTTGGGAAGGGATGCGCGCATGCCGAATGAATAAAGTTAATTTATCTTTATATGCGTTGAGCAGAGCTTTTAAATACATGTAAAGCCCTTGCTCAACAAAGGCAGTTTACTCATCATAATAAGTATAACTTTACTTTAATTATGCGAAATATTTCTCATCCCTAAATTTGAAATAATTTAAAAAACATACTGATAAAACTCTTTTGAATACATGAACTTTTTCATTCATGAAACGAAAGTTCTCCGCAGTCGCAGCAGCACAACCTCCCCAAGCAGAAGCGCGCATGCGACTGGCGGAAAACGTCAACAAACTACATAGTAATGAAAGTGATAAAAATACAAATTTCGTATTTTTTCGTATAAATTGTTACAAATTATTTCTGTAGAAAATGTGTAAAATACAAAAACCTTGAAATAAAAAAAATATATAAAAAGAGGCGTTTTTCATTCATAATTTGGAAATTTTTTAAATAATCATTGAAGTCCCAAAAAATACACCTCCCTTTAGCAATACGCAGTCGTGACTGATTAAATGGCAGCAAGTGATTTGATAGGAACAGTTAAATAAAGCTTTGTCCGAGCTTTGAAACATTTTGAAGAGCTTTGCAGGGGTACATGCGCGTAATGTTACGACTTTGAAAAAATCTATACATGTAAGACCATCGTCTTATATAGTAAAAGTTTAGACATTAGGGATTTGAAGAACCTTGATAGACGCTTTGTTGGCCGAACCAGCTCCGCAGGAGGTGCCGTCTGCATAAGAAGCCTTGTTTTTGAGCCGGATCATGGCTCTGCTAACTTCTTCCAAGCTTTGTGGTGGCAGCATATGATTATTATCAGATATTGGTAGAGCCTCCAAATCCTCAGTCCCACCGCTCCAAGATGCCTTTAGCATCAGCGATCTGAGGTGGCATCATGGAAATTGTTTCGATTCGATTGTAACGCCAACAAGATAGTAATCCGAGTCGAAGTTGGCTCTTTGGTAAGTTCGTACCGTCATCAGGCCCGAAAGAAGGCAGCGGTCTATCAATACATGGTCTATTTGGTGGCGAGTGGCTCCATTAGAGGATATTCAGGCGGCTTTTTGTATATATTTACGCGCAAATCTAGTACTTGCAACGACCAAGTTCTTTCTTGCCATCTGTATAACTCGTTGTCCATTTTCATGCAAGCTGTGGGTTTACACGCTCCCGGCTTCCTTTGGCGTTCGAATCTCCCAGTATGATTTTTATATCATATCTGGGGCAGGTGTTAAACTCCTGGTCAACTACTTCGAAGAATCCATCGTTTCATCGTCCGGGGACTCTTCTCTAGGTGCCTGAACGTTTATGAGGCTGATGTTCTTAAATTTACCTCGCACACGAAAGCTGCATACCCTTTCGTTTATTGTTTTATAGCCGCTAATGGTTGGTGGGCTTTATTTTTGTGCTCACCATGAAACCTACCGCACATGTTATTTTATATGACAACTGTGACTATTAGAATCAAAAGGGCACATTGTCATACTAAATGATTTTGAGATATAGAGCGAAATGTGATATAATGTTACATTTTGTAGTTTTCGTTTAAGGATAGCATCAGAATAATATAAAATAAGTAGAAAAACAAATTTTTCGTAAATGGTTTTCCATGTGAAAACAGGTATTTAGTACAAGAAACAAATGAAGTAGTTAACTCAAAAATTTTCCAAAATGACAATGTGCCCTTTTGATTCTAATAGTCACAACTGTAATATATGTCATACTCAGGTTTTTGCAAAACACCGTTCACTGTCCATCTCATGTCCTGAATGGCGGTAATGTCAGTTTTATATTTGGACAGGGTATCGGCCAGATTTTATACAGCTCTAGTTCTGTACAGAGTTCTAAAGATACGCCTATACCAAGGCAAACGATAATTTGCTCGAGGGCAAATGACTTTAAAAATGTTTCAGATGTGCATAGCTGCCATGTGTTCTTTCTTGGTGACGTCATTTTTCCCGCGAAAAATGTTCTTTTGCGTTGGTGGATACGTACCTTAACGTCCCACGAGAAAATTCTCAAATCGTTTTGCCTTGGTCGTCGTCGCCAGTAGCTCATGCCTCTTGCTTGATCCGTAATAAGTATTCACGCTAACCTTACTTAGAAGGGACTAGCCTGATCATATTAGCCTAGCCTCTTTCAAAGGATAGTTGCCAGTGGCCACCGCTAGGAGATTATGATCGCAGTTCCATCAGTCCGGGATAGTCGCGGCACGTGCATTTTTTAATATGTTACATGCTATTCCCCCATTCCGCTGATGATTGACCACAATGGCGTATAGTCATTGATTATAGGCAGTTAAAGAAATAGCAAAAAAATAATAATAAAAGATGAATTTGGACAAGTGACGTATTTTGCAACCCAAACAGAGTTACGGCAAAAAGATTTCATCAAATCGCTTGGTTTTTTCATATAAAAAAAAACGAAAAGATCAATACGAGTTTGTCGGGATGCCACTCGTGTTAAATAATGCTCCTCCAACTTTCTTATGGCTCATTGATTCGATATTAAGAATAATAGGAAAAATCTATTACGTGCTTCTAATATATGATGAATCTGAGCTGACAGTTGTCGCGCAAAACAAAGTCCGCTGGAGGGCAACTGTTTCCTCCCTACCGCGCATGAGGGGTTAAAGGAGAATAAGAAGAAGAAGACGAACATTTCGACTCCTTGCGAAAAATATTTAAAAGGCTCGATGAGACAAACATAAAGAGTAAAAAAAAGACTGGATTCATGAAACAAGAACCTTAGTTTTTAGCGCACATCATTACAGCTGGTGCGAGAAAACCAACAAAATAAATGTTATAAATAAATTTCCAGAAAATATAAATATTTAGGATTTTGCCAAAATTGCAAAACTTTTGACGAACTGCTTAAAAAAGGGTAAAAGAGTAAAGGTTAGTCATTCACAATACAAAGAATCCTTTAATAAATTAAAATTATTAATCAGAATTGACCCAAATCTGGCTTATCCAGACTTCTGAAAAAATTCACTCGTACCCCAGGCGTTACCAACCTCACTATTGCTACCCATTACGCTAATATTTATTACATTTCCCGCAGCCGAAATCTAAATTACAATTCAAAAAATATTTTGATAATAATAATCTAGCTCGCAATGCATCTTTAAAACTAAGTAAGTCAGTCTAAGAAACTCTGCTGTTCAGAAATATCTCATCCGAAAGTTGCTATATTTTATTTAAAATTGTTTTTGTTTTTTTTATTTCTCTCTTGAAAGAGAAACACTAGTACTCCGTACTGTTCTTGTTTACATAACCCAGTCTTTTCCTTTTTCGTCTGTGAATTCCTTTTTTTCTTTACTTAGCACTTTAAATTCTTCTTTACTTATAGCTCTTCTCATCAAAATAACTTGTTCATTTTTTTATAATCTAGATCCCGCATTAAGAAAAAAGAGTGAAGATAAAGTTGCGGAGTGGAAAGATTGGTTTGATAGTCGATTGGATGATGCAATTGACGCTGCAGGGAATCAAAAACGCCCAGAAATTGAAAGTATGTATCAACAACTTTTAAAAAAATTTCAAGAATGATCATGCATATTTTAAACTTATAAAAAAGTAAAATTTGTTAAAAAAAACAGCTAAACTTAAATAAGACAAAGCTAATAATTTACTTTCCTTTTTCTTAGGTTCATTCCTGAAATTATCACAGTTAATATGTGATTTGTATGGAGGTAAAAAAGAATTGAGTGATATGTTTTTATCATTCTTGAATTTCAATTAATAATAATTAATATCATATATACAAAATTGTAAAATTATTTATATCATTATAGTGACTAAAGAGGAAATTAAAACTAAACGTGTAGTTAGTGCCAGTGGTTTATCGCCAGATGAAGGACGAAAAAAATATGGTATGTTAATCATTATATGTTTTTATTTTTGTGTTATTTAATTCGAAAAGTTATTTTACCTACCCGTTGTTCATGGCGTATCAAGATTTCGACTCTTGATAATAAATTTTTATTCAAAGCGTTACCCCGTGATAGTTGCTGCTAAGATTGCCACGATTTTTTCTCCTAGACAACGACTGCTTTCAGCGGAACACCCAAAGCCATGACAATGGAAAATAATATAATTCCGAAATTTTCTAGTTGCTATGTAACTTCTTATAGTTCGGTATAGTACTCGGACTCGGCCCACTTGAGTGTCCTTTCTTTCTCTACATATTGCCAGTTCTCACCAATATGTTATTTGAAGTTTTCGTACACCTTGTAGCACGTCTAGCATCCAACTATTTCTTAGTTGTCCTACACTTCTTTTTCCTGGTGGTTTACCATTGAAGATCCGGGCGGGCAATCTGGTTTGTAGAACGTGGCCAAGCCATCGTAATTTTGTTACATAGTTTTATTTCGTCATACATTTCTTCGAGCTCTTCTAGTGCGCCAGTCGTTTTCGTTAATCCCTACAGGTCCAAATATTCTTGTAAAATTCTCCTTTCGAAAGTTTTGAGCTGATAATCTGTTTGTTTAGTCTGGTAAGCATTGTCTCTAAATATATAAAGCTACTAGCTGGGACCCGGCACGCCTCGCTGTACCCATAAGCCAATAGCAGCCAATAAAAACCAACCGTTGACTTAATATTTTTGGAGATATGAATTTTACACAGATGAAGTGCCTCAAAGAACGGGTACATGAGTCTTGAGACGCCAGCCATGGATTTAAAGATTTATTGAGTAGGTATACTACATTGCTTATTGTATTCTTTTTATCATACCGTTTCATTTGATACCCATGTCGAGGGGTTGTGAAGAAATTGGTAATCCGTCCTCTTGAGTTTATTGTATTTTACTTATCATACTCTTTCATTTGATACCCATGTCAAGGGAGTTGTGAAGAAAGTCGTTATCCGCCCTCTTGAGACAGCCCTCATGTATTTCAGTTTAGTATTAATAGCGTCATGGTCTACCTCCATAAATTTGAAATTGTCATTAAATGAAATGATTCAATTTAATGACCATTTTACATTTACGAAGCTGTCAAAAAATAGGTAGGCTATGAAGCTACTTAAACTAAAATAAAGTGAAAATTCCTAAAATTACCATTTTTTTTTAGATTTTTAAGCTTTCTTTTGGTTTAGGGTACAAAAAATAGCCGACAACCTATCCGCAGAACAACCTACCCAAAAATTTCATAAAAATCGGTCAACCCATCTCGGAGGAGTTCGATAACAAACACTAAGTCACGAGATTTTTATAAATATAGATTTACAATTTCCATTCTAGGGTCATAAAGATTGATGCTTCGTCCTAAGTGTGAATTTCTTTTTGATGCAATCAAGTACATACTTAGTTTTCGAATCATTTACTCTTAGATTAAGCTTTTGCTGAGCTGTTTGTAATCTATAAAAAGATTTTCTTTACATCGTGCCCTTTGCGTCCAATTATGACTATTGGTGCTTTTCCATTATAGCTTAAAGCTTTCTTGAGGCTTACTTCTAGTAAAAATGTCAATGGCTGATCAAAAAGATTTTTCTGATCGTGTCAAGTGTTTGCAAACCGAGCTTGAAATTAATATGGTCCATGCAGGAGCGGCCCATTTCTGAATTCAGACTCCTGTTTTCTAAGCGTTCGGTATACTGCCTATCTTATCCTTGATAATATAATGTGGGGCAAGATTTTACCCACACTACATAGTAGACAGATGCCTCTCGAATTGTTAGATATTGTTAGGCCCCCCTTTTTGGTATTTTGACTATGATACCTTCCATCTAATCCTCCGGAGTGGTATAGGTGTTCCTTGCTGTTTCCAGGATTGCTTGTAGCGCGTCTGCCAGAAACTTTTTATAGGGGGGCATTTATATTTTTACCCCACACCCCCACCCCCACAATTATTTAATGACTTTTTTCATTAATTTCTTACACGAATATAGTGTTTTCACTGAATGATAACTTTTGCGTCAATATTAGGATGTTTCAAAAAAACGCGCCATTCTAAATGACACTAGTTCAGTATTACCACTGACATACAGTGCCCGAAATTGATTTAAGTTCACCCAAAACTTCTATGTTACAGAGCGTGTTTCTCAGCCAAATGGTTGTAGAAATATGAATTTTAACATAGCTGCCTTGCTTGGGATAAGTGGTATAAAAAATTATATCACTACCGCTAAAAATTATAATGCATACCGGTACTAAACTTTTACTGCAATAGTCAACCGTGCCGGTCGTGTTGTCGCGAGCTCACAGTAATTTAATTCTTTCGCCCTTTTCTACCCCCGACCAATACGTAAACTATTATAGTTAGTGCTCCATAGGTTTCTAGCACTAAGTTTTTCCTATAAGTTTAGTTAAATAAATCAATAAACGGTACAGACAAGAAGTAACCTGTTGAAAAGATTCCGCTGATTAATCCATCAATACTTCCCTCATAGAAACATATTGTGACAAAGTGATTTTGTGGCAATAAAAATAATATACCAGTGCCCAGTAATAGTGTTCCACCCCCATAAATCATATTATAAAGATAACATTAACTTTGTAATCGGTTTGGACTTTGGACCTTGTCATCAAAATTACAACATAACAGTGCTTTACTTCCAACATGAGCAAATGCAGAAAAAGCACATGCACCGCGTCCAAATCCGATTACGTGGATGAATGGATTACATGCAATGGGGTCTGCGACAGTGTTGGGCACATTCGACTAATTTTTCAATCAGACTAATAATCATGGCTAAAACCAATCATGGTTGAATCAATCATGATTAAATCAATCACTAATCAAGATTACATCGAGTAATCATGGGGAAAATCTAATCATCAGAATGATTAGTGATTATGAAATCTAATCTTAATCATGATTGAATGATTAACTCTTTAGTGATTAATATGAGCTTATTGTCTCCCTGAATTTTTTTTCAGTTTTTTTTTAATAAATTGCGGAGAAATTTTGGCAATTTTGTTCTGATTGTACTGAAATTCAGTATGGGGGGTTTTAAGGGTTCTAAATAACGGATTTGTGGTCGAAATTATAAAATTCAAAATGGCGGACAAGTTTTGGCAAATGTGTTCCGATTGTACTGAAATTCAGTATGGAGGGGTTTTAAGGGTTCCAAATGACGGATTTGTGGTCGAAATTGTAAAATTCAAAATGGCGGACGAGTTTTGGCAAATGTGTTCCGATTGTACTGAAATTCAGTATGGAGGGGTTTTAAGGGTTCCAAATGACGGATTTGTGGTCGAAATTGTAAAATTCAAAATGGCGGACAAGTTTTGGCAAATGTGTTCCGATTGTACTGAAATTCAGTATGGGGGGGTTTTAGGAGTACCAAATAACGGATTTGTGGTCAAAATTGTAAAATTCAAAATGGCGGACAAGTTTTGGCAAATGTGTTCCGATTGTACTGAAATTCAGTATGGAGGGGTTTTAAGGGTTCCAAATGACGGATTTGTGGTCGAAATTGTAAAATTCAAAATGGCGGACAAGTTTTGGCAAATGTGTTCCGATTGTACTGAAATTCAGTATGGGGGGGTTTAAATGGTTCCAAATGTCGGATTTGTGATCGAAATTGTAAAATTCAAAATGGCGGACAAGTTTTGGCAAATGTGTTCCGATTGTACTGAAATTCAGTATGGGGGGGTTTTAGGAGTACCAAATAACGGATTTGTGGTCAAAATTGTAAAATTCAAAATGGCGGACAAGTTTTGGCAAATGTGTTCCGATTGTACTGAAATTCAGTATGGAGGGGTTTTAAGGGTTCCAAATGACGGATTTGTGATCGAAATTGTAAAATTCAAAATGGCGGACGAGTTTTGGCAAATGTGTTCCGATTGTACTGAAATTCAGTTTGGGGTGGTTTTAAGGGTTCCAAATGTCGGATTTGTGATCGAAATTGTAAAATTCAAAATGGCGAACAAGTTGTGGCAAATGGGTTCCGATTGTACTGAAATTCAGTATAGGGGGGTTTTAGGGGTTCTAAATAACGGATTTGTGGTCAAAATTTTAAAATTGAAAATGGTGGAGGGGGTGTTGGTAAATGTGCTCCGATTGTTCTGAAATTCAGTATGGGGGGGTTTTAAGGGTTCTAAATAACGGATTTGTGGTCAAAATTTTAAAATTAAAAATGGCGGACGAGTTTTGGCAAATGTGTTCCGATTGTACTGAAATTTGGTATGGGGAGTTTTAAGGATTCCAAATGACGGATTTGTGGTCGAAATTGTAAAATTCAAAATGGCGGACAAGTTTTGGCAAATGTGTTCCGATTGTACTGAAATTCAGTATGGGGTGGTTTTAAGGGTTCCAAATGTCGGATTTGTGATCGAAATTGTAAAATTCAAAATGGCGAACAAGTTTTGGCAAATGGGTTCCGATTGTACTGAAATTCAGTATAGGGGGGTTTTAGGGGTTCTAAATAACGGATTTGTGGTCAAAATTTTAAAATTGAAAATGGTGGAGGGGGTGTTGGTAAATGTGCTCCGATTGTTCTGAAATTCAGTATGGGGGGTTTTAAGGGTTCTAAATAACGGATTTGTGGTCAAAATTTTAAAATTAAAAATGGCGGACGAGTTTTGGCAAATGTGTTCCGATTGTACTGAAATTTGGTATGGGGGGTTTTAAGGATTCCAAATGACGGATTTGTGGTCGAAATTGTAAAATTCAAAATGGCGGACAAGTTTTGGCAAATGTGTTCCGATTGTACTGAAATTCAGTATGTGGGGGTTTGAAGGGTTCCAATTAATGAATTTGTGGTCAAAATATTAAAATTCAAAATGATGGACTAGTTTTGGCAATCGTGCTCCGATTGTATTGAAATTCAATGCAACATAAATTTGGAAGTCTCATTTTAATCGAGGGATTTCGTCTTAAAGGTTCAGAGACCGATTTCTGTTTATATTACTTGAAGAAATGAAATTATTTCATTTAAATCACTGTTGGCTAGTCGGCAAGGCTTTTTTATGGCCATTTTGGCCCATAGACGAGATTATTATTGGAATCGATTCGTTTTAGGGTGTAATTTAATACCCTAAGTTTGCCCACAATTTGGTTAACTTTTTAATTAACCTATTGTGAATAAAATATGATTTTTTTACATTTCTTTTAATATCTCCGTTCCTGATAACTTTTAGTATAACAAATGCATTGGTGATGCATTTAGAAATGCATTCGCTATGAAATTATCTAAAAAATAAGGCCTGTTAGAAGTCCGTGGTGCAAGTGTGTTCTTGCAAACAGGTTCCAAGATTTTCAATTCACGGGACCTTCACTATATGTTTACTCGAAAAGTATTTAGTTAAGGACTGAAAATTCTTATAGGTAGGAAAATTCTTCTGCCGTGATGGTATTGGTTTTCGTGCCAAGCGACCCTATTTTTGAGGAATTATTTTAACATACATATGTCGCAATTATTTAGTTAAATCTTCCACGTGTTTACAATCTTACTCACTAACACATTCCATCGCTCATTTAGTGCTTAGAACCTTTTCTTGTTTTCCTTTTTTCTCATCGACATAATGAATCAGAATTTTCTCTATACAGGGTGTATCCGTTATGTTTACAAAGTGACCGGCTGTGGATAGATGAATAAAAAATCCTCAGGTATGAGGGTGGTGTGGAATCGTAACGATTTAGCCGCTACAGCGTTTTGAAATGAAATGCAGAGGTTTATGTATCACCTTGTATTTTTGTATTATGGCCTATTTTTATGAAAATGGTAGCAATATACGCTATGTACACAATTTTTACGCTACAGCCTTTAATTTTGAAGTTATAAGAAAATTTAATGCTAGAATTGGCTCTATTTCATATTTTTTAGTACCTTTCCATCTGAGTTTATGTCGAAAAGTATCAAATAAGGCCAATTTTAACGTCAAAATTAACTTATAACTCGTAGCATAATAATTGTTCGGACTTTATTCACAGAGAACTGTCCAAGCTTTCCAAAAAAAAAAAAATATTAACTACGCATTTTTTGGAGAAAAAAGTAGTTGAAGTTGAAATTTTAGTGAAAAAGTCCAAACTTGTGACTTGTACGACTAATACCTCTGGAAGTTCGTAGGGTGGAGAACCTTGACTTTGGCAGCATGAAATAGGTGGAAGTATCATTGCTAACTTATATATAAAGGGGAAGTATGAATGGTATGGGTGGATTCGTTACAAATTATATTTTAGTTAAATTTAGGAAAGATTCTCATTTTAATCGAGATATTTCATCTCCAAGATTCAGAGACCCACTTGTGTTTAAATTCTTCTTCTTTGTCGGCTCTACAACCGGGATCCGGTCCTGCCCTCTCGCAACTGTCCTCTCCACCGGTCCCGATTCTGATCCGGTGTCATCCAGTTTGGCATATCCCTAAGCTCTGAGCGTCCTGGTCTACACCACCCTTCCAACGAAGGCTGGGTCTCCTTCGCTATCGCACCCCATAGGTCCTACCGCAGAGAACTTTACGAGCAGGCTCATTTTCACTCATACGAGCTAGATGACCTGCCCACCGCAGCCTACCGAGGTTTATTTTCTTTACAACATTCATATCACGAAAGCGCTCGTTAGTCTCGTCATTGTAGAGTCTCTGGAGTCGTCCTTCCTCCCATACGAGGCCAACAATCCTCCGAAGTGTTTTCCTCCCGAACACGGCTAAGAGGTTTGAGTGCTTTTTGCTAAGCACCCTCGTTTCAGATGCATAAGTGAGTACAGCTAAGACCATCGTCTTATTTAGTAAAAGTTTAGACGTTATAGTTAGATGCTTGTATTTAAAGAGCCTTGACAGACTATAGTAGGGTTTGTTGGCTTTTAGCAGTTATGCGCTATGTTTAATTTTAATATTTTGGCCACACATCCGTCATTTGGAACCTCTAAAACCCCGATACTGAAGTTCAGTACAATCGGAACGCATTTGCCACAACTCGTCCGCCATTTTGAATTTTAAAATTTTGACCACCAATCCGTCATTTGGAACCCCTAAAACTCCCCAATACTGACTTTCAGTACAATCGGAACACATTTGCCAAAACTTGTCCGCCATTTTGAATTTTAAAATTTCTACCAATCCGTTAATTAGAACCCTTAAAACCCTTCCATACCTGAATTTCAGTACAATCGGAACACATTTGCCAAAAACTTGTCCGCCATTTTGAATTTTAATATTTTGACCACAAATCCGTCATTTGGAACCCTTCACACCCCCCGATAATGAATTTCAGTACAATCGGAACACATTTGCCAAAACTTGTCCGCCATTTTGAATTTTATAATTTCGACCACAAATCCGTTATTTGGAACCCTTAAAACCCCTCCATACTGAATTTCAGTACAATCGGAACACATTTGCCAAAACTTGTCCGCCATTTTGAATTTTAATATTTTGACCACCAATCCGTCATTTGGAACCCCTAAAACCCCCCAATACGGAATTTCAATACAATCGGAACACATTTGCCAAAACTCGTCCGCCATTTTGAATTTTAAAATTTTGACCACCAATCCGTCATTTGGAACCCCTAAAACCCCCCAATACTGAATTTCAGTACAATCGGAACACATTTGCCAAAACTCGTCCGCCATTTTGAATTTTAAAATTTTGACCACCAATCCGTCATTTGGAACCCCTAAAACCCCCCAATACTGAATTTCAGTACAATCGGAACACATTTGCCAAAACTCGTCCGCCATTTTGAATTTTAAAATTTTGACCACCAATCCGTCATTTGGAATCCCTAAAACCCTCCAATACTGAATTTCAGTACAATCGGAACACATTTGCCAAAACTCGTCCGCCATTTTGAATTTTAAAATTTTGACCACCAATCCGTCATTTGGAACCCCTAAAACCCCCCAATACTGAATTTCAGTACAATCGGAACACATTTGCCAAAACTCGTCCGCCATTTTGAATTTTAAACTTTTGACCACCAATCCGTCATTTGGAACCCCTAAAACCCCCCAATACTGAATTTCAGTACAATCGGAACACATTTGCCAAAACTCGTCCGCCATTTTGAATTTTAAAATTTTGACCACCAATCCGTCATTTGGAACCCCTAAAACCCCCCAATACTGAATTTCAGTACAATCGGAACACATTTGCCAAAACTCGTCCGCCATTTTGAGTTTTAAAATTTTGACCACCAATCCGTCATTTGGAACCCCTAAAACCCCCCAATACTGAATTTCAATACAATCGGAACACATTTCCCAAAATTCGTCCGCCATTTTGACAACAAATTCGTTATTGGGAGCCCTTAAAACCTCCCGATACTGATATTCAATACAATGGGAACACAATCCAGATTTAGAATAGATTTCATAATCATTAATCCGCAATCATTATTGGTTTTAATCATGATTATTGGCCTGATTAAAAAATTAGTTGATTGTGCTCAACACTGATACATAGTACATAATACATAGTTCATAGCAATATACATAGGTCGTAGTACATGGTATATAATAAATATAACATGGTATATAATTTATGGTGCATAGTACATAATATTTAGTACGTAATACGTAATACATAATATACCGTGTATAGATAATGCATAGTACATAATGCCTAGTACATAGTACATAATAAATAGTACATAGAACATAGCTCAGAGTATATGGTACCTAATCATACCATCTACTACATAGTACAAGATACAACAGAGCTATGTACTATATATTCATAATACCTAGTACATATTACATAGTACACAATACCTTGTACATAGTACATAGTAGATAATACATAGTTTATAGTATACAGTACGTAGTACATACTGCATAATACATAGTTCATAATCATAGCGCACAGTTCATAGTCCAAGTACATATTACCTAATACATAGTACACACTTAGTACATAAAACATAGTATATATTATGTAGTACATAGTACTAACTCATACAATAAAAACTGAAATCCCCAAAGCAAAATTTTTCCCACGGTACGCATAAAAAATGACCGTGACGGAAAATTGCCCAACGTGCCTAAAAAGTTTTCACATCAAAAACTACAAACATGCTTTTTAAAATGAACTAATAAAATATAAAAGATAATTTTAAAATTACAGTACTTAAATGTAAAAATTCTGGGCCGATTTTCAGTGCAATCGGAGCACAATTGCCAAAATTATTCCCACTTTTTAATTCACAAATTTTGACCACAAAACTCTTAACTGACGGATTCACAAAATAAAATATTCAAATAAAACCTTAAAGAATAGAAATCCAACGTTAAAATTTAACATCTCCAAAAAAATTCATTTTTAATCTAAAATTTTAATCATTTAATCATGATTGCGGTTGAAATTGATCAATCATCAGTCACCTAAAATGATTACTTCTCTGATTAAATATATCAATCTCTAATCATGATTACAGATTACAGCTTTTAGTCGCAATCATTAATCATCAATCAGATTAAATTTTGCCCAACACTGGTCTGCGATAACTCATTCCACATTACATGCATTGGGCTGTCTCGGTCTTCGCTGAAGTATGTGAGTGAGTACTAAAAAGCGTTTAAATTTTATTGTCCAGAGTCCAAGTCGGTAAACCTCTCGCACATATTGCTAGCAATTAAATCAAATAGCCACAGTATAACCAACCTGAATGATTCTGTCAATGAGCTTAAAAACGGTTTCGAAGCCTGCAACGCCAAAGCTCATAACGTTGAAAATAAAATCAGCTCACTTAATGAAAATATTAATGAGCTTTCCGCCACCGTCGATCGTGTAGAATGTGATCTTCAAAATGACTCCAAAAATTTTGACTACATCAAATCGAAACTGGAAAAGTTATCAATTTCTAATGATAATGCCACTATTAACGATCTAGTGAAGGAGTTATATAAATTTATTAAATTCGAGCTTAACTCGATTAATTCTACAGTTAAAAAAATTAAGTTCATTGCGGAAGGGAACAAATGCAAACAAGACAACAAATCAATGTCTAATCTAGTCGCGGGAGTCTCCGATTGTCTTCAAAAGCTATCCACCTTCTTTTACGGTATTTCGGACTTGAAAAATGACGTGAGATCCCAGTTTAATCATCTGGAAGCTGAACTGGCATGTTCAAAGTTAAATACCAGCGACGAAGCAATGAGTCATAATGCTAATCTAGCTTTAGAAGAAAAGTCACTTACTCTTTCGGAAGAACTACAAAGCGCCCAACCATTCTACCACAGGAACGCATGGGGAGGAAGTAACATAGGCAGTGGAAGTAATTTTACGCTGGGTCCTCCTAACTTAACCAACCTTCACTTGCAATCCTTATCAATCTCATCCAGCCCATCTCGCCACTTACCACCGCTGCATTTGCCAGAGAAAACTATAAGCAAATTCGGAACAACGTGGTCGTTAGACGAATGGGGCAAGAGATTGAATAAAATCAGCACCGTAAGCTAGCTGGCTGCAAAAAATCTAAAGAAGGGTAACAACCACGCACCGCAGCTCCAAGGTACAAGGAAAGTACCGGTCAAAAGTAACAGCACACCGAACACTGCCAAAATGGACAGGGATGTTTCAACCTACTTCCTCAAAGGCGCACCACCAGAGGCTGATTCAACGTGGATAGGGAACCTATTCCAAAAAAACTTTTCAGTGGAAATCCATAGTTGTGAAGCAGTCTCAACTAACAAAAATAAAAAATTAAAAAATTTCAAGGTTGTAATGCCAACTAGATATGAATGGCTGTTCCTCAGTTCAAAATCTGATTTTTTCAAATGGAACAACATAACCCTCTGCCGTTGGAAATCTAGTGCTACATCTAGGAATAAGAAATCAAAAATAGTAGTAAGTGGTGTAACTAAATCTAGTATAAGCTCTAACACTAGGATAAGGTCCAAATCCAATAACACACTAAACCCACTTGCACCATCCTCCAATTACAGACCAGCCAATAATGATATTAATAGGAATAACATCCCCTCCACATCCTCTGCTATCTTTACTCCAATAAATGATACACTAGCACCACATGTTCCATCCTCCAAATATAGAGCCAACAACAACTTTAACACTAGGACTCATAATATTCCCTCAACGTCCTCTGCTGTTACTCCCCCATCAAACAAAAGCAATTCGATGGCTTCATATTCAAATTTTTCCCGAAGTCACATTGTCGTGGGCGGCCGTTCCTATGCAAATATCAGCGAGATCCCCAACCAACCTCTCGCGTCTTCGATACAAATACAACCTACGGCTTCGAATAACTCTTCGATATCAGCTGACAGCCATGTCAACAACATCCCCACAACAACCAAACCATTTTTCTTGGACCCGTTGCAGCCCCCGGTTGTAAAGAACACTTTAATGTCTGCGGATTCAATGGACGGTCGATACTTGTTATCTCGTCTACGAGATAGTAGGCTTTACGATAATGTAAGACTTTTCCTAGCTTACATGCATGACAAACCCGGCTCAACTTGCATAAATGGTAAAACCAAGACCAGCCTTATCATTAACATACAGCAAGAAGGTCTTCCTACAGATCGCAATACTCTGCTCGAACTATACACTAAATTTCATGAGCAGTTTCAAATAACATCCCAGCAAGTACGCAAGGACCTTTCCACTTATGCCCTGCATGTGAGATCACTTCATGTATCTCAGCTGCAGAAAAGCCGGGATGAAATGACCAGATATTATCGGCCCTAACTAGGCACTTCTCCAAAGAAATTCCGTACCCCGAATTATCCCAAACCAAACCTGCCTGAAAACATAAAGCTTTTTTACCATAATTGCAGTGGTATGAGAGGCAAAATTAACAACTTTTTCATTGACGCGAAATCTTGTCATTATAATGTACTTGTGATCACCGAAACTTGGCTCAATGAAACTTTCCATAATGAAGAGATCTTAGATTGCAACTGGACCATATATAGATGCGATCGAAACTACAACTCCACCGGTCTTTAAGAGGAGGAGGGGTTCTTATAGCAGTAAAAGACTCCTTAAATAGCGAACTGCTCATAACTAATCGCTCGCTTTCTTTTGAACATGTTTTTATTAGAGTCAAATCGGGCAAAAAACACCTATCTATCGGTACATTCTACATACCTCCCAATTCTGACGAATCTAAATATGATGAGTTACTTCATATATTAGATGAGGCCAATGAATCGCTTTACGATAACGAGGATATATTTATTTTAGGGGACTTCAATCGCCCCAATATATCCTTTATCCCTGACGAGGAAGATAATAACTTACTTCCGATTAATGTCATAAACTCCATCGATATAAAGTTTATCGATACTTTTTATGGCAATGGTCTACACCAAATTATTAGGACTCCTAACTCTTGCGGTAAATGGTTAGATCTAATTTTCACCAATTCACACGAAGAGCTGAAAATCCTACCCGCTTCCGAAGAGGAGAACCTTTTCACTAATACTACTCACCACTCCGCATGGATTCTTGAACTTAATACCACAGTCTCTAATTATCGTACCTCCTACAATAACACAATTATTTACGACTTCAAGAATGCGAATTATATCAGTATTGGCCGTGAACTATCCCTGGTTGACTGGGAGCATAGGCTATCAGGTAATGATCTGGACGAAGTAGTATTATGCTTTTATACTATTCTTTTTAGCATCATTGACAAACATGTACCCAGGATTAAAAAAAGGGATAAATTATCGGAACCATGGCTGGATAAGGATATTCGTTCGCTTCGTAATCATAGAAATAAATTGTATAATATGATTAGAAATAACCCCAACGTAAACGCGGATTTGAAATTAGCATACACTAGGTTAGCCTCTGAATTTAGTGTTAGGTCACGCGAGGCCTATACTACATATCCCGACTCTATCGGAAATAGCATCATAAATGACCCCAAGAAGTTTTTCGCTTTTGTTAATACAAAACGAAAGACCTTAGGCTATCCGACAACAATGACAAACGATAGTAAACACTCTTCGTGCCCCCAAGAGATCTGTAGCATGTTTGCTGATAAGTTCAGCAAAGTTTATTGCCCCAAGTCCAATTCTAATACGCACACTGACACTTTTCTTATAAATAATCTTATAGATAATCTTTCCCTGTCTGTTGACGATATGTCCGGTTTAAATAATCTCGACACTAATAAAGGTCTCGGCCCAGACAATGACCTGCAATTCTCCTGCAGCGCTGCTCAAAAGAGGTACTGCTTCCGCTCCACCTTATCTTTAACAGATCATTATCGCTAGGAAAGTTTCCTAATATATGGAAGAAATCCTACCTCACGCCAATTCATAAAGCTTCTGATAAACAATGGGTCGACAACTACAGAGGCATTGCTATCTTATCATCAATCCCTAAACTTTTCGAGAAACTTATTCATGACAAGATCGCCCCCTTAATCGATCCTCATCTCAACGAAGAACAACACGGTTTCAGAAAAGGGCGCTCAATCACTTCTAACATTATGGTTCTAACCTCCAAAGTGCTTTGTGGGATGGAAAACGGTTATCAAATCGATGCTGTTTATACTGACTTCAGCAAAGCTTTTGACCGAGTTGACCACAATACCTTAATTTCAAAGCTTTTTAAATTTGGAATTTCGGGACATCCGCTGGAATGGATAAAATCATATCTTGACGGAAGATCACAGGTTATCAGATTCCAAGGATTTCTATCAAAGGAGATTGACGTCACTTCCGGCGTTCCTCAAGGCAGCCATCTAGGCCCTCTACTTTTTAATATATTCATCTCTGACTTATCTGAAAAATTAGGTAATATTCCTCATCTCTTCTACGCAGATGACCTCAAAATATATAGCACCATTAAGTCCCAAGCCGACGTATCATTTCTCCAGTCGAAACTCAAAGTATTGCAAGATTGGTGCATAGTTAATAAATTACATCTCAACACTGACAAGTGCCATGCAATTACTTTCTCTCGAAAGAAAACCACTCAGCTGCACAACTATTATCTCAATGACAAGATATTGAATCATGTCGATCATATTGTGGATTTAGGTGTTGTCCTAGACAAGAAACTAAATTTCAATATGCACTACGATAATATTACTGCCAGGGCCAATAAGCTTCTTGGCTTTATAAAGAGAAGGGCTAAAGAGTTCGGTAATGTATGGGTTACAAAAACACTTTTTTGTTCCTTAGTCCGCCCAATCCTGGAATACGCTTTCCCGGTCTGGGATCCCATTTTCGAAGTTAACAAGATCAGGATTGAATCTGTTCAAAAGAAATTTCTCCTTTTTGCTTTGAGACATCTGCATGATCCGCACGATTTTCGAAGCCTGCCACCCTACAATGACCGGCTCAAAGTTTTAAAGCTTATGCCACTGTCGGCGAGGAGAAAAATGCTTATTTCATGCCTTACCCTGGACATTATAAATGACAACCTTAAAGTACAGTTTCTATCGCGTATGATCAAATTCAATGATGATGTTAGACATACAAGACATACGAAACTTCTTAAGGAATACCCGCACCGCACTGAATATGGAAGAAACGAGCCCGTCAACGGATGTTGTATGGTCTTCAATAGCCATGGATCATGTTTTTCCCCTACAATTGACAAAATATCCTTCAAGAAAAAACTTAGATCCTTACTTATAGTATGAATCCTTCGCACTAACAATTATTTTTAGCCAGTGTAATTTTTAAGACTGAATATTATAAGAAAAGTAATGTAATGTAATTTAAGTTAGCCTTGTTTGGCTTTTAAATAAATAAATAAATAAATAAAAACATTTAAATTTGAATCATTTTTAGTGCGAAATTGATTTAAGTTCAGTAAGAAAATATAAAGAAAAAAGTGTTCTTATTTTTATAAATTAGCTTTATTTAGTAATTGGTCGATCCTCAATTGTATTTTATGACATAACAATTCTTTTTCTCATACTCACCGCTGATGTGCGTAGCATTTTCTCTGGAGTTGAATTCCAAGATTGTTAAATGCTTATTCTGAGCGATTCTATATTTTCAAACTACCTTCCATGATCATTCACCTTCCTGACTACAATGCCCCATAATTCTTCTATCGGTTTTATATCCGGAGAGCGTTCTAGCCAATCCAAAACTACCAATTTAGTTACCTTTAGTTAATTTTGGAAGTCAATTAAACATTTTTATAAATTCTTTTTAAATCAGAAATATTTTTAATAAGTTTTAGAGACTGATATAAATTGCGACAGAACATATCAAAAATCGGAACTACAATTGTAAAAAACTAAATTTCTTCCATGATCCAAGTCCGTTCTTTTATGCTCGGCTGATCTGATCTGGATCACGGTGTAAAAAGGACGCGGCTTATATGTCAGTGGGTAATACCAATAGCCAAAACGATTGGCACTGTTCTTCATACTTTGAAGTATTTGGTTAGTTTTTATTGTGATTTGTAAATGTGAAGAAACGAAATCCAAAGATTTGTTGATCTCAAAACGAAAACAGATTTTAGCAAATTAAATCATAATCGCAAAATAAAAAGTGTTAATTTTTATTTCATCTGTCTTGTTTTTTAAGTTGAAAAAATGTTTTCGAGTTGGGGCCATGGGGGCTGGACCCGCCTTTGCTTGAGTCGGCTTTCAACAATTCTGGCGGGATGCCATGCTTTACCGTTGGCCATTGCATGAATTGCGGCTACTATTTCTTTTTGGATGGTGCACGGGTGGTGATTCTTATTGTCTGTGCATTATTCCTGCTTTTTTAGGCTCTTGTGCAAATGAACCATTCAAGGCGTTGAAGTAGTCCATCCGTACTCTTTACGGCATGCTTTTTAGTAGAGTGCTTGAGAGCTGTTTAGTGAAAATTTAGTGATTTGGTACAGCACCTTAAACTTATTCTAAATTTCTCCTAACAATTTCCCTCATGTGTATTCGTTTGTTCTTCATGCTAGTGCTTTTTCCACGACACATTCCGGGTCTTTTTTAATATCTTACTTTTGAAAGCCTTTCATTCAGCAGCGCATTTCCCAACCTCACCCAACAATCAATTCATTTTTGATTGACTTTGTTCGGGTCACACGGGCATCGCTCTTGCACTTGATATCTCACCGCACTTTCTTCGTTGCGGTGCCCGTGGTTCATTGTTTGATGCCAAACAAGGCGGCAGGCTGCAAATCGGTTTGTATGATAAAATCGCCACATGTCGCCTACTGTTTGCGATTTTATCATGCAAACTAGTAGTGCCGCCTGTGGTTTACAGTCTGCCGCCTTGTTCGGAATCGTACATTTAACTTCTCTTTACGTGTAAATAAAGACGTTTGACATTTATTAAAGGGCTCAATTTATGCAAACCAAAATCTGTTTACAGTTTATATTTTAACTAAATGTACGTCGTTTGCTGAATAATATCATGCAATTTGGTATTTTGTATGGAAGTGTTTAACGACACACAAAAACGCGACACTCGAAACGCGAAAAACTCGAAAAACGCGACACGCGACACTCGAAAGTGAGAATGGAAGGGCGACGTTGCCACTTTTTCATAAACACGCGAAAAACGCGATTCTTAAAATAATCAAAAAGGTAAGTACTCAAAAGATGTTCATCATTTGGATGAACATTTTTATTAGTATATGAAATATAGAAAAAACATTTGAAAAAAATATTATAAGGAACAAATCAAAAATATATGGATTTTTTAAATTAATTTTCCAGTTTTTGTTCGGGGTCGAGCCGCATTTCCTTCCTTGCTCGACGCGATTTTTCGCTTGCATTCGTAATTGCGTCACTTTTTCTTTGCCTGGTACCAGGAATGCGAGGTAGCTTGTGGACTGAGAAAAAAGATGTGCAATTGGTCGAAGTTAGAAAAGTCGCATCGCTAACAAATCACTGTAAATTAAAGTCAACAACTGACCGAAGAAATCATCTTTTATCTCTGAATTGAAAAAACTTTTTTTGTAATACTGAAAAGAAAAACTTCTTGGCGCGAAATCGACGATTTTTATTAACACATGATATCATCGTTGCACCGAAGTTTTTCTTTTCAGTATTACAAAAAAAGTTTTTTCAAATTTCACGCTTTCGACATGGTTTTCTGTAGATTTTGGCATGCTGAAAACGATCCCGTTGTCCGATTTGCCCTATCATTCCATAGTTTTGAGATATTTAACGCGCAAAAGTGCAAAAAACACGCTTTTTGGCACTTTTAGGTTAGGATTGCTCAAAATCCTGACGTGATAGGGCAATTTGGCCAACGGATTCGGATTCAGCGCGAAAAAATACTTAGGATACGACTATTAAATTGGAAAGGAAAAAAAATGTCCCGTTTTTTGCAGACCAGTGTTATCAGCAGAAAAAATAAAAACACTCGAGAAGCTGCTTCTGTTGTGGAAAAACAATGTACCTACCATTGCGAAAGAATCGGACGGTAATAGATCTTTAAATAAAAAAAAAAAAACAAGGGAATGCGAACAAGTGAGATCAGAGTCCCGGAATCAGTTGTGATCCGTGGGCGATCAATTGTCAAAAAAATTAATAAACTGAAAAGAAATCCTTACACGTAATATTTTCATTCGATTTCCTTTTTTAAATGCTGAGTACTTTCCTCTAAACATATGACAATTCATGTTTTGTTTAATAACTAAACAAAATAATATCAGATTTTGCTTGCAACATCTTTTTGTTTATTTTTCCGTTGAGTGTTCATTTACCACAGTTGAGTGTTTCTTTGCGGGCGCTTAATAATACTTACCTTTTTGATTTTTTTAAGAATCGCGTTTTTCGCGTGTTTATGAAAAAGTAGCAACGTCGCCCTTCCATTCTCACTTTCGAGTGTCGCGTGTCGCGTTTTTCGAGTTTTTCGCGTTTCGAGTGTCGCGTTTTTGTGTGTCGTTAAACACTTCCATTTTGTATGGCAAAAGTTATCTGTCGATTCGGTTGCCATGCCAAATATAACACTAGTAATGCAAAATATAAAATAGTGACCATATAGCAAAACTAGTAGTACAGTCAATCTGTAGGTATGCTGCTGAAAAAACTACCTTATGGTTGAAAGTAGTTTTGTTCGTTGAAAAATGATGTGACTAAGCTACCTTGGCGATGGGCATGTGCAACTGTTAGCAGTTTTTTGGAAAACTCAAAAAAAGTAAAACAGGAAAATTTATTGAACAAAAAATGTAGAGGACGTTGCGATCTACAATTTATGTCATAATAATAATAATACTAATAATAATATCAAAAACTTGTTAACATTAATAAAAATTAAATTATTTTTTTGTTTGTATGAAAAATAATAATTTCACAACTATTCATTTACAATACTTTATACAAACATTTGCGCAGAAGCCCTAATTGTTGATACTGCATAAAATGTGGACCTCAGATGTGTACTCATATTGCGTGCAGCCGTATTATTGGAATTTTCATACTATTGCAAGCTGCAGTTTCAAAACGGTAAGTTATATGAAAAAAATTTTCAAATAAAAGTTGTTGGTAATAATCTAGGGAACAACTTTCCCATTTACAGTTTGCGTTAAAATAATATTTTCAGGACAAAAAAGTGGAAAAACACTTTTTTTGAGACTTTAACGCCATCTACTGTGTGCATTTCTTTTTGTACAGCATCGCGCCACTGACATAAATTGTAGATCGCAACGTCCTCTACATTTTTTGTTCAATAAATTTTCCTGTAAAATGTATGCAAATCGAGAAAACGCATTTCAAAAAAAAATTTTTTTATTTTTTTTTGAGTTTTCCAAAAAACTGCTAACAGTTGCACATGCCCATCGCCAAGGTAGCTTAGTCACATCATTTTTCAACGAACGAAACTACTTTCAACCATAAGGCAGTTTTTTCACTGAAACTATTTTTTTCACGGCAGATTTACTGTAAGGGGCTTGTGTGAATTCGATGACTAAAATTTAGTGTCGATAATACAGTATTTAGTCTTTTGGCGAGGAAACTAAATTTTTTGACAGTTGACTAAATTGATTTTAAATTTGTTTCAAAATAGTTCAATACAACTGAAAATAAAGTGGAGAAATAATAGATTGTTGATAATAATGATATCTTCTACATCCATATATTTAGTTGCTTAGTGTATAAATTAAATCCTTACTAATATTATAAATGCGATAGTAACTCTGTCTGTCTGTCTGTCTGTTACGCTTTCACGCCTAAACCACTAAACCGATTTTGATGAAATTTTCAACAGACATAGTTTAGACCTTGGAGACGGACATAGGCTACTTTTTATGGAGAACAAAAGGGTTGAAGGGGGTGAAATGGGGTTCAATAAGTTGTAAGGGGATTTTTTTCTATTGTATAAAAAGTAACTGACTGGCAGACAACGCACAACCTAAACCGCTAGAGCTAAAGGGCTGAAATTTTGACTGTGCATCCCTATAATGGCGTGGACATCCACTATAAAGCGATTTTTCGAAATTCATCCCCTAAGGGGGTGAAATGGGGTTTATCCAAACCACTGGAGCTATAGGGCTGAAATTTGGACAGTGCATCCCTATAATGGCGTGGACATCCACTAAGAAGCGATTTTTCGAAATTCATCCCCTAAGGGGGTGAAATGGGGTTTACCCAAACCGCTGGAGCTATAAGGCTGAAATTTTGACAGTGCATCCCTATAATGACGTTTACATCCACTAAAGAGCGATTTTTCGAAATTCATCCCCTAAGGGTGTGAAATGGGGTTTTTACAAACCGCTAAAGCTATAGGGTTGAAATTTGGACAGTGCATCCCTATAATGGAGTGGACATCCACTATAAAGCGATTTTTCGAAATTCATCCCCTAAGGGGGTGAAATGGGGTTTATCCGAACCGTTGGAGCTATAGGGCTGAAATTTTGACAGTGCATCCCTATAATAGCGTGGACATCCACTAAGAAGCGATTTTTCGAAATTCATCCCCTAAAGGGGTGAAATGGGGTTTACCCAAACCGCTGCAGCTATAGGGCTGAAATTTTGATAGTGCATCCCTATAATGGCGTGGACATCCACTAAGAAGCGATTTTTCAAAATTCATACCCTAAGGGGGTGAAACGGGGTTTATCCAAACCGCTAAAGTTATAGGGCTGAAATTTTGACAGTGCATCCGTATAATGGCGTGGACATCCACTAAGAAGCGATTTTTCGAAATTCATCCCCTAAGGGGATGAAATGGGGTTAACCCAAACCTCTGAAGCTGAAGGGCTGAAATTTTGACAGTGCATCCCTATAATCACGTAGAAATGAATGACTCGAAATTCACTTTATTTAATATTCATTTGTGATTGCTTCATAATTTCTTACATCCACGTAAATAGGCGAACAAACTTAAGGGGACTCTTCACCCATATTTGGTTGAAAATCGATTTTTTGACGAAATTTTTTTATTGCATATTCTGATAGAGTAGACTTTTCTGAATTATGTAGCGTTTTCACATTTAAAAAAAACAACATATAACAATGTTTATAACATAGTGGATCGATTGAGGTTTTAGCCACTGCGGCGGAGAAAATGGTTGCGTCAAACTTTGAACGTGTTTATCTCAACAAAGTTTTTTTTTCATTTTTTTTATCTTCTCCGACCTCCTCGTTCCACAATTTTCAACCGATTTTAATTTTATAAAGTGGAAAATGTTCGAAATTTATAACTGAATAAATCTGTCAGACAGAATTTTGAAATTTTGAAAATTCATAAAGTTATAAACAAAAATGTAATAAAAAACCGAAAAAATCGAGATTTTCGGCTGTTTTTTGACATCGCCCGACATATTTGTGGATTGTTAATAAACAAAAAAAGATATCAAAATTCTGTCTGACAGTAATGTTTATTATTAATTACTAAACATTTTGGCACAAAAAAAAATTAAATCGATTCAAAATTCGCGTGCAAAAAGGTCGCGGAAAATACCCCTTTTCTCGGATGTTTATTAACAAAAATGTTGCTTAAAATTTTTTTTTCCAACAATTGATTATGCTTCTGTTTTTTACTCGATAACAACTATTCGGACACAAAATTTCATCTATATCGGTCTAGCAGTTCAGATTTTAGCCATTTCAGTGAAGAGTCCCCTTAACGAACGTTCGTCAAACCCTAAAATGTCACTTTTCTTGATCACATATACGTGCCAATCTACTTTAAAACTTGCAGATTTGTTGAGCAGAGGTGATATTCGCAGCAATTTGTTTACCATATTTATTAAAAAAATGCACTATAATAAACCCTTTTTAGGGATAATAACAGTTGACTTTTTTGTTGGTTTTTTTTAAGGAAAACATTGCACATAATAAACAGTTTTTAAAGGCGTTGCAAGGCACGCTGGTTTTATGCTAGTAAATTATAAAAATAAAAATTATTGCCAATTTAATTTAGGGCTTGTGTGAATTCAGTGACTAAAATTTAGTGTCGATAATACAGTATTTAGTCTTTTGGCGAGGAGACTAAATTTGGAAAATAAAGTGAAGAACTAATAGTCTGTTGTCGATAATGATATCTTCTACATCCATATACATTTAGTTGCTTACTGTATAAAAAGCACATACTATAAATTATAAAAATAAAAATTATTAAGGGTGTTCATTTCACTTTTCAAATGTTTGTAGTTTTGTAGTTTCGTAGCTTCGTAGTTCAATTGACATGAACGACTACATTGAATATTTTTCGTAGGTCATTTTTTTTCATATTTCGTAATATTGAAGGTGTGATTTTTACCTTCAAAATAGGTTGGTTTTTGAGAAAATTCCTAGAAAAAGTGAAAAACAAAAATTATTGGAAGCTTTAATCGATAAAGCTGTTCTCAGTGTTTCCCTAGGCATCTTTTAAATTCATAGCAATTAAATTCAATTAAATAATTCAAAACAGCTGACAAATGTCAACATCAACTACGACAATTTAAAATTACGAAGCCGTTTTAGAAACTCAGTAGCTTCTTACTTCACACAAAATGTCGTAGTTAAAAAATATATGGAAATGAACTACAAAAACTACGAACAACTACGAAGTACGACATGTACGACAAATACGAAGAATTTACGAAGTGAAATGAATACCCTTATTGTCAATTGCATTCAGTCAGTAAGTGAAAAACTTAGTGAGTGCGGGTTCTACCCTCTAAGTGGTCGAACGTTTTCTTTGGAGTTCGTTTTAGTGTCCGCAAATTATTTAGCATCGCTCTTATTTTTTACTAATTTACCGATCCGCATAATCATTTAAAACTATATTTTAGTGTACAGCTAGTATTTAACACCAAGTGAGTGAAAATTGGCAAAAAAGTCGGGAGAAGCTTTCCCCTGGAGCCGTCTCGGCAGAAGCTTTGGCCCCTGCCAAGAATAATAAGCACCCTAAAAGGCTTAAAAACCAAAAAGATTTAGACAAATTAGCATTGGAGAACCCAATTCTCCTCACAGGATGTATGGAAGCCACGCGGATAACGGGACCCTCTCATCATACGCAATCAAAGTGTACTACTTCCAGTACTCCGCAAACTAATAATTCCCCTAAATAAATTGCCCGTGATGAGAACAATAAAAGTGATATTCATTCACAACAAAATATGAATGCGACAAAATCAAGTGAAACTATAGAGGATTTCCCCTTGCATTTCCGATGCAGATGCAACTGGCATGGAAGCTGATCTGGATACACATTCTAACACAGCTGATGATGACGGCTGAAGAATAGTTGGATTGAATATCAGAAGAGGGGCACTACCGGCCCACAACAAAAATAACAATTTAGACAACCGCCATATCAACCGCTACCACAAAAAACTAATAATCCTATAAATGTACCTAGTAACCCTTCAGATTTTTCTGATAATAACAGGTCTTCTATTAACAAAAATAAGCCTTATGAAAACAAGTACTGCCCGCCAATAATCATCCCTTCCATTAACGTGGTGGATTTAAATAAACAAATCAATTCTGATTTCCCTAACAGCAGCCACAAAATTATTAAAATGAAACGTGGGGCTGTAAAGCTGTTTATGCGTAAACCTGTTGAACATAAGTTCATATTTGAAAAATCAAAAAAATACAAAATTTCTTCTCACACATTTACTCTTCCTGAGGAGAGATTTTCGACATTAGTTTTTAAAGGAGTTTACTCTCCAGAGGCTAATGCCGATTACCTTAAAACGAATCATCCCAACATCCAGTTAAGGAGTATTGCGGCCATGCGGTATAAAATAAAAACTCCGGAGGTTATCAAAACCCTCTTTATTTCGTGACTTCAACTACAAGACTAGTTAAAGGTTAAAACTATCGATTTGCGGGAGGCTGATCTAGCGGTAACTTCTGAAGTATGAAGTTGATGTTGTTCTTGGGTACTTCCGATAGTGGAAAATTTAGTTGATCGTGTTGCCGCTACATCACTCCCCCTCTTATAAAAAGAAATAATGATGTAATAAAAGAGAGGAAGAAGATATAAAATATTATTACTATATAAATCTTTCTTAATAAGTCGTTAAAATTCTTAGCTGGCTAATTTATACTTCATTAATGGAAAAAAAACATAATTTTAATTCAAGTTCCTAAATCTTACAAATAGTTATCTTACATATGTGTTCTTAGTACAGGGTTGTTTAAATATTAAATTTTGAATATCATTTAGCTACAGTTTAAACATTACCTTAGGTTTGTTCATTGACCTTGTGTTTGGGGCTTGGCTGAAAGTGTCTGAATCTAAAATGTATGCGGGTTTGATGCGATCAATGTTAATAAATTCTTTTTTTCCATCGAGGCACACCTTGAACACATTGTCCTTTCTCGAAACTACTTTATGTGGGCCCGTATAAGGTGGGTTTAAACGTCCTTTATATATCGCATCTTTTATAAATACATGAGTGCAATTTTCCATATCAATATGGAAGGCGAAGGGTTTGTCCATAGAGCAATTGTGCCGGTGAAAAACCTGTATCTTCGATTAGCGCGGAACGGATTCCTAACAGAATCCATGGTAAGTTGTTGTACCAATCTTTTGGCTGAGGGGACGCGCGGATGGCTACTTTAAGCTGTCGGTGAAATCTCTCTACCATTCCGTTGGACTGCGGGTGGTAGGTGGTGGTTCTAATTCGATGGCATCCTAAAATCCCTGATAGCTCCTTGAACAAGGTGGACTCAAGAATTTGGCATATGCCAAAACGTGCAACGCAGTTGTGGAGGAAAGCGTTGCAAACGGTTTTGCTTTCAATGTTTCTAATTGGTATGGCTTCGGCCCAACGTGAGAAACGGTCCTTAATCGTTAGCAAATATGTGTGTCCATTAGAAGGAGGAAGTGGGCCAACTAATACTCGGCTCTTGAAAGGGTGTCAGAGACTATGTTTTGGAAACCTTTGATAAATCTGATGTCATTAGTAAATTCTGAAATATATGACAAGTGGTTGGTTTGCCGAGGAGATTTATCTGTTTTTGATGTTATAGCAGTTGTGAGGGGCTTATGATCTGTGTATACACAGAAGTCCTTGCCCTCGAGGAAATATCTTTAGTGTTTAATAGTTAGGTAAAGAGCTAGTAATTCGCGGTCAAAGGCGGAATATGTTTTTTCGACTGGTTGTAGCCTGCGGAAAAAGAAACTAAGTGGCTCCCAGTGGTTGCCGTTAGACTGCTGGATGACACCTCCCACTGCGTCCCCGGATGCGTCTACCCATACGCTTAGTTTAGCGGTCGGGTTCGGATGTGCGAGCAAGGTGAAATTTTGCAGTTTGGTTTTTAGCTCGTTAAAAGCTTCTTCGTGGTTTTGTTTCCATTCGATTATATTTGATTTCTTTTTGTTTGAATTCGTTTGTTTAATGAGGTCATATAATGGTTCGGCAATTGCCGAGAATCGCGGAATAAAACGATGGTAGAAGTTGGCCATCCCTAAAAAACGTTGAAGATTCTTTATTACGTGAGCCCGTTGATAAATCGATCAATGCTTTTATTTTATCTTGGGAAGGTAATACATATACCTTTCGTGGTGATGGTGTGTCCCAAATAATCAAGCTCCGTTTGGCCGAGAAGGCATTTTTCCGGGTTGATGTTAATGCCTTGTTCCTGTAGCCTCTTAAAAAGAAGGCGTAAATGCTCTTTGTGTTCGGCGGGCGATTTACTACCGATAAGTATGTCGTCAATATTGACAAAAAAAAAATCATATCTCAGCTACCGTGGCCCTTAGGACATTTTTTTTTTTATGTGAAAGACTAGAGTCACAGGAAAGGCCCTTTATACTGTCGACAATCTATTTTATTCGTATAGAGTGCAATGTCGAACAGCAGCTCTAGTCGGGGAAGAAAGGAACTGCCACAACCTACCCGCGATATTTTTTAGTCTACCTACTTCCAACCATTACTATTGCGACTTTGACATCGGGGCATCGAGAAACAACTCGCTGGAGTGTTATGCCTCCTGAAACGAGTTGAATCTTATCAACCAACCGATGACATGCGCTTTGGTGGAGCGGGGAACGGCTAAAGAAGGCTACGACAGAAGGAATCAGGAATGTAAAGAGGGAAGAAGAAAGAAAGAAAGTTATGTAGGTGGAAAAGTGGAAAAGGCGAAGGACCGTGGGGCTGGCCGGGAATCGAACCCGGGTCCTCTCGGATAGTAGCCAGTCGCCTTACCCCCTAGGCTACCGAGGCCCACATAGCGGCTAGCGGTGAAAACATGCAAGTAGCCTCCCCAATCCACCATAAAATTTTGTCGGTTCATCTGCCAAACACCCTGTATAACAAAAAACAAAGTCAAGACCTGCCAATACCTCATTAATGAAACGCTGGAAGGTTTGAGCACCGTTTTTAACGCCAAATGGCATCCTAAAAAATTCAAATAGCCCGAAGGGGGTTATTACGGCTGTCTTATAAATATCCTCCGGGGCTACCGGTATTTGGTAGTAGGCTCGAACAAGGTCGATGTTTGAGAAAATGGTGCAACCGTGAAAGCTGGTAGTGAAATCCTGTATGTTTGGAAGT
The DNA here is from genome assembly GCA_949987705.1 of Thereva unica. NCBI lineage: Eukaryota > Metazoa > Arthropoda > Insecta > Diptera > Therevidae > Thereva > Thereva unica. Next base: position 121,707,798 of record OX465281.1, on the reverse strand, counting down.
GGATATTTGTCGAATTCTGTGACGTTGTTGAGTTGGCGATATGCGCCGCAGGGACGCCAGGTAGCATCCTTTTTGGAGACCATGTGCAAGGGCGAAGCCACAGAAGATGAAGATGGGCGGCAAATACCCAGTCTGACCATGGTTTCAAATTCTTCTTTTGCTATGGCAAACTTTTGTGGGTGTAGTCTTCTAGGACGAGCAGTGGGTAAGCGACCTCGGGTATGTATTCGGTGTACCACCGCATGTTGAACATTCAAGTTGAAATTTGGTGGGGCTTTTAATGATGGGAGCTCGTTAAGGATGGCTCCATATTCCCTTCAATGGTCAGAAGTTTGGGGGTGTCCGCGTTGCATTTACGTGACATGCAATTGATCGATAATGTAGTGGTTTGATCGATGAGTCTCCGGTGTCGAAGATCAACTGCTAAATTAAATCTATGTAAAAAATCTGCGCCGATGATGGCGTAATCCAGGGCTGCGATTGTAAAGGTGTGATTGAAATTCCGACGTAAGCCGAGGTTTGGGGATGATGGATACTTCTGCTCCTGTATCGATAAGGAACATTATTTTACTGTTTCTGTACAGAAGGAAAACGCGGCGTGAATACCCGTTTGCCTTCGTTGTCGCACACGAGGCTGTAGTAGTTAGTTTTTTGAATCGGAGGGTGCTGTGTTCTTATTGCATGGTTCTAAGCATTTTTTCGCTTTATCGCCGAATTTTCGATGGTACCAACAAACGCTATTGTTGTAAGTGCGAGCCTGGTTCCTGTGATTAAAACGGTCACGTGATCGGGAACGTGATCTTTGTCGGAAGGAATTTCTACTTTCTAAACGTTTGATTCGTTGGCACAACTCTTGGAGTGTATCAGTAGTACTCTGATGATTGTTTATTGGGGGTGTGTGTGCTTGTGTCCGTACTGCGGAAATATTGGACATAGAGGTTGAATCATATATTTTATCTGCAATGGTGAACAGCTCGTTCAATGTGTGGGAGCTTTCTACCGTGATAATACATGTCTGGAGCGTATGAGGTAGTTTATTGATCCATAATTTTCTTAACAACGAAGGGTTAATTAAACTATTCCCTCCGGCTAGATACTCCATGTGTCTGTATAGCTCCGCTGGTTTGTAATCTCCTAGCTGTGCCTTATGTAGAAGTGTGTCGAGTCGGCGCTCTTCTGAATCTATAGACCGCGCGAGTAAATTTTGTTTAAGTGTTTCATATTTGTCTTGACTGGGTGGGTGTAGTAAAATATCGGCTACAATTTCCATTGTTTCCTGCGGCAGCGAGGCTACTAAATAGTCGTATTTAGTGTCTGACGCCGTTATTCTTTTTACTTTAAATTGTGTCTCAACTTGTAGGATCCATAAATCTGGTCTACTAGTCCAGAAAGTTGGGATCTTAATACTGTTGATGTGTGAGCACGAAGGCTCTGGGTTTTCATCCCTTGGATCAGGTTTTGGGGCCATTCCTGCGTCGGCGTCAGCATTTGACATGGCGTCGTTAATAAATTAATTTATCCGTCTCTAATTTACTGTGTTTAAGTCAACCTCTTCCAACGCAAAAACGATAAAAAGTTTTCTGAGTTTTTGAACACGCCTGTTTAAGATACAACTAGTTGAGTGTTGTATGTAAGAGAATTTAGAATAAAGACCGGTTGTGATCCGATTATCTACTAAGAGAAGAATTGTAACGTAACTATATTTCACTATGTCAACCACAGGAGAATGTTTCCTATCCGTAGTAACTATACCGTTGGCATCGCAATGTAAAAAGAGACAATTTTTTTTTGTTCGATTTAAATGCATTCTATAACTATCTCACACTTCACTATTAATAGATTTGGTATCCCTAAAATATTTCTCATAATACTCTTATTCTCGTTGAAATACGTATGTGTATATTAGGCTATGGCTTACAATGTTATCTGTGCTCTAAAGTGGATAAACGCAACCATGATAATAATCAAAAAACTATCTTTGCAATAATGTATTCATTGCACTCATGTATTTAATAGATATTTATTTTTTAAATAGGTAATATTTTCATTGAAATTTGAAAATTGAATTTTTTTTGTATTTATATTATTTTTTTATTGATATTTGAAATCAGCTTTGTTTATGTAAAAAATGTATTATATCGTATAAGGGAAGTTGTACTCACTGTTATTTCTATTAAAATTTCATGTTCATTTCCTTTCTGTTTTTGATTGTTTTTACTTTACTTTTAATTCCTTTATGTTCATTTCTTTTGTTGTCGGTCTAAAGGCATGCGTCAATGAGAAGGAAAAAACTTTCTTGATTCACCTTTATTAATTCTTTCTCCGTGCCCCAAACCCAGTTCACTCTAAAATTGCAACAAAAATAACATAAGTATGGAATTACGGGTTTTAAATGAAATTTTTAACAAAATGCTTTACTAAAAATGAAATGAGAAAAAAAGTATTATCTTAATTGATTGTTGATAGATGAGCTATGACTTCTGACGCGTGGGTCGTTGGTTAGTGGTCTGCTATGAGATTTAATCTTTTATCATCTCGCCTTTATTGGGTCATCCTTCTCTGAAATTGATGTCATCATAGGCTGGCTACTTGTTAAATCCGATTACGATAATATATTTTTTTTAGTTGTTTTCATTTAAATTTGATTTTAAGTTGATAGGTAGCGGTCGAAATGGTTGACCATGTGGGTCGTGATGCCGATGCCGGGTTTACTTTCCGCTAAGAATGGCCTTTGTCCTGTAGGCTTTATGTATATTTTTTCTTTCGTTATCACTTCAATTATTAATTTTTGAAGTGAAACTTCTTTACGCACGCTTGACTTGGGAACCTTCTTTACGAACGCTTGACTTGGGGGGTAAACTGGCGAAAGTGTAACGAAAGTGTAACGAAAACGTTACGAAAATGTGTGATCGGGGAACGTATTATGTATTATGTATTTTTATGTATTATGTATTATGTATTATGTATTATGTATTATGTATTATGTATTATGTATTATGTATTATGTATTATGTATTATGTATTATGTATTATGTATTATGTATTATGTATTATGTATTATGTATTATGTATTATGTATTATGTATTATGTATTATGTATTATGTATTATGTATTATGTATTATGTATTATGTATTATGTATTATGTATTATGTATTATGTATTATGTATTATGTATTATGTATTATGTATTATGTATTATGTATTATGTATTATGTATTATGTATTATGTATTATGTATTATGTATTATGTATTATGTATTATGTATTATGTATTATGTATTATGTATTATGTATTATGTATTATGTATTATGTATTATGTATTATGTATTATGTATTATGTATTATGTATTATGTATTATGTATTATGTATTATGTATTATGTATTATGTATTATGTATTATGTATTATGTATTATGTATTATGTATTATGTATTATGTATTATGTATTATGTATTATGTATTATGTATTATGTATTATGTATTATGTATTATGTATTATGTATTATGTATTATGTATTATGTATTATGTATTATGTATTATGTATTATGTATTATGTATTATGTATTATGTATTATGTATTATGTATTATGTATTATGTATTATGTATTATGTATTATGTATTATGTATTATGTATTATGTATTATGTATTATGTATTATGTATTATGTATTATGTATTATGTATTATGTATTATGTATTATGTATTATGTATTATGTATTATGTATTATGTATTATGTATTATGTATTATGTATTATGTATTATGTATTATGTATTATGTATTATGTATTATGTATTATGTATTATGTATTATGTATTATGTATTATGTATTATGTATTATGTATTATGTATTATGTATTATGTATTATGTATTATGTATTATGTATTATGTATTATGTATTATGTATTATGTATTATGTATTATGTATTATGTATTATGTATTATGTATTATGTATTATGTATTATGTATTATGTATTATGTATTATGTATTATGTATTATGTATTATGTATTATGTATTATGTATTATGTATTATGTATTATGTATTATGTATTATGTATTATGTATTATGTATTATGTATTATGTATTGTGTATTGTGTATTATGTATTATGTATTATGTATTATGTATTATGTATTATGTATTATGTATTATGTATTATGTATTATGTATTATGTATTATGTATTATGTATTATGTATTATGTATTATGTATTATGTATTATGTATTATGTATTATGTATTATGTATTATGTATTATGTATTACGTATTACGTATTATGTATTATGTATTATGTATTATGTATTATGTATTATGTATTATGTATTATGTATTATGTATTGTGTATTGTGTATTGTGTATTGAGTATTGTGTATTGTGTATTGTGTATTGTGTATTGTGTATTGTGTATTGTGTATTATGTATTATGTACTATGTACTATGTACTATGTACTATGTACTATGTACTATGCACTATGCACTATGCACTATGTACTATGTATTATGTACATATTATGTATTATGTGTTATGTATTATGTGTTATGTATTATGTATTTTATGTATTTTAAGTATTGGTCAATCATCAATTGGTGATATATGTGCTGCTCACTGTGTTTTGGACGATGGAACAAACATCATAATGGCAGTTGTTTACATTTCGCCCAATAACGCAGTTAAAAATATCATAAAGTTTATATACAAAAGACTTATGATTTACGGTCGAGTAGGTTCTGAAGAATTAGGAGAAAACTATCATACGTTGCCACTAATTTTAGCAGGAGATTTCAATATTAATTTCGCGTCCGAAGATGGACAACTCTTGGTAAACTTTCTACGAGATAAATTAGAACTGCAAATGAATAATAACCGTAATGAGCCAACTACAAGACATGGAACAACAATCGATGCAGTTTTTTCTAGATATCTGTCTAATTTTAATTCGAAAATATATGTGTCTTATTTCTCGTACCATAAGCCTATTGTCTCGGTTTTTCCATTAACCACAGTAATTACTGATGTGTCCAATAATGAAAATAATGAATAATAATGAATAAAAAAAAGATCTTTGCAAAAATATTTATTTACCAATGAAAACATGAAATAAATTATAATATTTGTAGGAAATTAATATATGTATATGTACATACATGTATGTATATATTATACACACACCCATATATATATATACACAGGCAGATGGAGCGAAAGAAGTTTCACTTCAGTCGTGTGGTCATAAGCACACTCATATTTTTTTTTAATTTCGTTTTTTTTTTGTTATCACTTCAATTATTAGGCTGCCCTGTTTTCGAAAAAAGGAGGCGTCCAGAAGTACCACCATTAATAATAATAAAAATGTGCCGTATGACACGCTAACCACTAATAAACAATTCCCTACCCACCCTGGTCATAGACCAATGAATAATAATCGAACTAATAAAATGACCTTCGCCGACTGTGTTAGTGGCCGACAGCCCCAAAGGCACAGCATTTCTACTAACAATATTAAAACAGGAGTGGAGGACTTCCTAATTTTACCACAAATTCAATTCGGTATATCCTTTCCTGATCTAATTAGAATAGTTGATGATTTTTTACCAGAATATAATGCGTCGGGTGATGAACTTATGAAGAGTTGCAAACTTATGGCCCTTGTTGTAAGCCTCCGCCAAAACAGCGGTGGCGACTGAGGGACTCAAGCTGGCGACTCTAAATACGGGCTCACTCGTCGCTTCTAGTAGGAAGTGGTTCTTTAAGAACCTAATCCTGTCTCATGATATAGATATTCTTTTCGTTCAAGAAACTCATCTCAAGGATAATGCAGCCCTTAACGCCCCGGGCTACAATATATGTATATAATATATATCGGAACAATAATTTACAAGGCACTGCTCTTGTCTGCAGAAGTAACCTCACATTCCGACAACTTTTCTTACGGATTAACCAATTAATCACATATGTTGCGGTGGAAATATGCTTCACTAACGGTAGTCACCAAAGGACAAAAATTCTGTTTATTTCCATATACATACATCCCTAGTGACATTCGTTCGGCAGAAGTAAAAAAACGGTCGCTCAACTCCAATTTCGACGGCGTAATTATCGCCGGCGGCCTTAATGCTAAACATCCTGACTGGGCTAACTCCACCACTAATAGAAATGGTAAAATACTTTCGGATTAGTTCCAAAATAACCCCCTCGATACTTCTCTCAGGATTGTCGGCCCTAACGGCCCTACGTTTCCCAGATCTGCAAGTTGCTTCGACCTGTTCTTGCTTTCTTACTCACTTTTGGGAGTTTTCGGCATTGATACTTGCTGCACACATCCGTCCTTTTCGGATCACTATATTTCGGACCACTATATTGAATTTCTTCCTTCAAGGACTTTCTCCATTATACAGCGGTGTGCAAAATAATAGGTGTGAACTATGCGTGAAATATAAATTTATTTTTCTACTTACTGTACAATGGTGTCTTAAGGACATCTGTTGTCTAATAGCGGTAGTATGTATTGTAATAAAACCCAATATTTTTATTCAAATGTCATGTAGAGTTTTAGGGGAATTCCCTTTTATTTCTATCAGAGGCTATCGACGAGTGTGCAATTAAATAGGTGTGTGGCTCCTAAAGCGAAATATTACTTGAAATTGACAGTGAGATATCAGATAATTGTGGGAAACTGAATAAAGAGATAAAGCGTGGTATAATAAAAAAATATAGGAAAAAAGAAAATTAAAAAAAGTTATTTTTCCAGTAAAAATGGGTCGCGGCAAACATTGTTCAGAGGAACAAAGAAAATTGATAATAAATCTCAAACAATAAGGTAAAACGCATAAATTCATTGCTCGCAGAATATGGTTTCTAATGCATTAAAATGGAAACAAAAAACCGAAAATCGCGGAAGACCGAGAAAAACCACCAAGTATACTGATCGCCAAATTATTAGACATGTTAAGAAGAACCCCTTTACAACTTCTACGCAAATAAAAGAGGACCTAAAACTAAGCGTGAACACCTCTACAATCAGAAGAAGGCTGCTAGAACATAAATTAATTGCTAGAAGACCAAGAAGAACACCTCACTTGAGTAGCCGCAATGTTTCGCGAAGATTGGCTTTTGCCAAAGAACACTTAATTTGGCCGTGCGAAAAATGGAGAAACATATTATGGAGCGACGAAACAAAAATAAATCTTTTCGGTCCGGACGGCTCTCAAAGCTATGTTAGACGACCAAAATATAAAGAATTTTCACCCCAATACACTGTCAAAACAATAAAACATGGAGGAGGAAATATAATGGTATGGGGGTGTTTCTCTTGGCATGGGGTAGGCCCCATATTTTGGATAAAGGACGTTATGCGACAAAATGATTACGTCGACATAATGAATAACATAATGTTACCGTATGCAGAAGAAAACATGCCGCTGCGCTGGACATATCAACAGGATAATGATCCAAAACATACCTCCAGGGCAGCCAAAGCATGGTTTCAACGAAATAATATCAATCTCATGGAGTGGCCGGCACAGTCGCCGGACCTAAACCCGATTGAAAACCTATGGCATGAGGTTAAAGTATCACTTGGTAATGTTAAACCAAAAAATAAAAATGATTTATGAGAAGCTGTACAGTCAGCATGGTCGTCGATCCCTGTTCAAAAATGCCGGAAACTTGTAGACTCCATGCCTCGTAGATGCGAAGCAGTCATTAAAAATCATGGACATGCAACAAAGTATTAGCAAGCAAAGCATTTGTATTTATAATCAAACTTAATACTTTTTGTCTTACGAGAATGTTATTTTTAATTTTATCTTGATTATTTATAGTATACTTATTATTTTGCACAGGACTATTTTTTCTTATCACCGAAAATTTTTTATGTATTAGTTGGAAGTTATATTTTATACTTGCTATTGTTTAACATTACTATAATCATTACAAATAAATTAAAAACTAAAGCCAGTTACAATAATTGCGTTTAATATAATCATTTTTTCTTGAATTTAATACTCCACCTATTATTTTGCACACCGCTGTACATTACCCCAATTAAATTCAGATCTCTTCATAAGGTGGACTGGGAAATGTTTGGTTTTGACTTGACTGATGAATTGTTCTACATATTTCCTCCTATGAACAGAAACCTCACTAATCCTCAAATTGACGGCGCAATTACTGATTTTACATTGGTGGTAAACAACCTCCTTGACGTAAGTGCCCCGGCTACCGCTAATGTGAGATTCCTTGATAGGCTTCCACCGGGGATTCAGCACCTATTTAAGGTCCGCAAAAAAAAGGAAGGCAAGGCTTAAAAGAATTCTCGAACGAAACCTCTATGTTCACAGCACTTTCTCACGTCAATTAGAGTCTCAAATTAGACTTCTCTCTAGAATCGTTGAAGCCCAAGTCAATCATTTTCTAAATGTTTACTTTCAAAACAAGCTTAAGGGCCGTTTTCACAATCTCCAGTTAAACTGTCAGTAAACTTCCAGTTTCTAAACTGATAGTTAATTTAACTGTGACCGTAAAGTGCCAGTAAAAAAATTTCATTTTCACCAACTATGAGTTCACAAACTTGAAGTTAAAGTAAAAATGTACTAGTTTTCATATATTTACAGTACATCAAATGTCAAAAGTGTTCCTTTTCATTAAAATACACTTGTAAAGTGCAAAAATGTCAACGCCAATGTGAAACTTTCAGTTAAATTAGCTAACCAGGAGAAATTCGTCCGGTTAAATTAACTTCCAGTTGTAAATTAACTGACAGATTGACTCTAATGCCGGATTCATCGTTGCGGATGATTTGCGCCGTACTTATGTGCGCGCATACTTTTTGTATGAAAAATTGTACCTTTCTCAATTTTGGGAAATTTTTGGGATTTTTTTTTCTCTCTCAAAAAAAGTTGAACCAACTTCAACTTTTGTGCGGCGGATTTTAAAAATTGTCAAAAAAATCATATGTTTTTGATGAAAATTGTCTGAAAAACTGTCAAATCATACAAAATGTGCGGCACACTATGACTACAACAATGAATCGAAGTTCAGCTGACTCTCTTTTTGGGAAATTTGTGCGACGCGACTCATCCGCAACGATGAATCCGGCATTACTAGAGATTGTGAAACGGCATTTTTAACTAACTGCTGATTAAAGTTGCAGTTAACGTTAACCGGAGATTGTGAAAACGGCCCTAAGTGTCTTAAACCGGGCCCCACACTTTCCAAAGACATCAAACGCATTATGGGTAGGGTCCACAGAAAGCTCCTTAGCGAAATACACTATTAAGACAGAATTTACGAATCCCCTGTTGGAATCGTGGAAGCTTTTGCCTCTCATTATGAGGAGCTCTATCGTTTTAGGGAGCCCCAATTTTATGCAACTAATAGATCCTAAGTAAACGAATCATATGATGCGCTCAATCTCCATCTTGCCAGCCTACCTTGTATTTTTAACTTCGACCCGGAAAATCCCTCTGGAAATAACTCCCTTCCGTCGCCGTTTACCTCGCCTGGGAAACTCAAAAACTTAATCTCCTGCCTTAGCAATAGAAAATCGTCCGGTTTTGACGAAATCTCGAATTTTATTATAAAAAAATTTTGGCAACAAAAATCCCGAAAACTATAGACCAATTTCATCCCTATCTAATCTCGGGAAACTGTTGGAACGCCTTATCGCGGCGGACCTAGATGCCCACGCTTCAATAAACAACTTAATCCCGGAGGAGCAATTTGGGTTTAAGTAACAACATTCCACTGAACACGCTCTGCTAGTCTTACAGAACGATGTTATCAGAGGACTTAGGCGAAAAGACGTCACTATTGTATGCTCATTAGACATGAAATGCGCTTTCGATTCCGTCTGGCGCAAAGGACTATTAGTTAAGCTACAACTGCTTAACTTCCCCTTTCATATTATTAGTATGACCAATAGCTTTCTGTCTCACAGAACTCTTCAGGTACAGGTTGAGGGCTCCATCTCTAGGGTTATCTCTGTCCAACAAAGAGTACCGCAGGGCTCAGTCTTGGACCCAAAATTATTTAACCTCTATCTGAATAATTTCCCTATCTGAATAATTTCCCCTGACCCGCTGGCATGTACTGAACGGCTCTCTAAACACTTAACAATTATTAATAACTACTACAACACCTGGGCCTGACAATTAACGAAGGTAAGTCTAAACTCTTAGCTATCAGAAATGCCAGCCGAAAGTGCAAGGCGAAAACAATCAGGAACTGCAAAGACTTAAAAATTCCCCTGAATAATCTTTTAATACCTCTCTCTAAGGATATCAAATATCTTGGTATCAATTTTAACCAATTGTTTAAATTTAATAAACACGTTAGAAGTTCCGCTGCCAAGGCTCGTGGGGTCACTGGCTCCTTATTTCCCATTCTTAAATTTAGCAGCAAGCTGAACAAGTCCTCCAAAATCGTGCTATATGTTTAGGCCTATATTGACCTACGGGCTTCCCTGCTGGTTCTATATATTCACCACATACAAACTCAAGATGCTTGAGAAAAAAACTCAGGCACTGCTGTTCCAAAAGATTCAAAACCAGACATAAAAACTATTCAAATAAAGAATTATACGACGATGCGAACATTACTCCTATTATGACCTACTTATTGCAACTATGGGGCAAGAGGGCAAGCTTGATCCGGACACATCCTAATAGATTAGTAAGAAACTGCATACTTGAGAACTCGAGTGTGAACTCGGGAAATACTTATTACCTCAGTCCCTTTAACATTTTAAACGGCAGCATTACCCCCAATACGGATAGCTACAATATTGCCCCTTTCCACAATAAATTACACTCCAGGCACCACAGGGGATAATAATTATTGGTGTGCTATATCTGATTTTACCCCGCAAAACCAAAACAATTTATCTCACATGCACTCCTACTCTCATTGAATATGATGAACAATGCACTGATCTGGCGAGTATTTGTAACTACCCAAATCGTTTGACTGTCAATCTACTTTTTTAAGGTATGTCGAGAAATATTTTCTTTAAATGGCAGCTGTGTAAAAATTTATTATGGAATAATACTTTCGACTCACTGGATAGGTATTTGTAACCGAGAGAATCATATTGTACCTTGTGAGTCGAGTTGGATACTAGCTCCTAAATTGTAAGAGGAAAAGGGCTAACAGGCATCCCTGGACTTAACTCAAAACTTCTCTTTGATCGCACCGTTGAATCTAGTTCAAGCCGATGAAATCTAGTTAGTTTTGGAGACGATGCACAGTGTTTCGAATAGAGCAAACTAGCTGGACAAAATTATTTACTTGAACTTTCTGACTCCAATAACGGTATCTATTCATGTTATGAACTTTTTTATGTAATAAATGTAACGTAATGTAACGGAGGCCTCGGTAGCCTAAAGAATAAGGCATCATCCCAGAGGTCCCGGGTTCGAAACCCAGCCAGCCCCGCGGTCCTTTACCTTTTCCACTTTCCCATCTACATAACTTTCCTTCTTTCTTCTTCCCTCTTTACATTCCTGGTTCCTCCTGTCATAGCCTTCGTTTGCCATTCCCCGCTCCACCAAAGCGCATGTCATCGGTTGGTTGATGAGATTCAACTCGTTTCAGGAGGCATAACACTCCAGCGAGTTGTTTCTCGATGCCCCGATGTCAAAGTCACAACAGTACTGGTTGGGAGTAGTTGGACTAAAAATATCGCGGGTAGGTTGTGGCAGTTCCTTCCTTCCCCGACTAGAGCTGCTGTTCGACATTGCACTCTATATGAATAAAATAGATTGTCGATACAGTACAAAGGACCTTCCTGAGACTAGTCTTTCGCATAAAACAAAATTGACGAATTCTACATTGAAAGTAGTAAAAAACAAAAAAAACTTAAAAGGGAAAATTAATTTGTATGAGAAGTGTCGAAATTATGGTTTGTTCAGAAAATGTTAACGACGACACTAATAATATTACCGAAAAAAGCTTTTTTTTCGTGTGTGTGGTTTTTGGTCCAATGGTACTAAGGCCATTTATTAGGCCTATTGTACTACAACCCCTATATCTCATATTTGCAGGCCAGATCGCTTGAACAGGCTCAGCCTAGAGTTCCTGGGCTTTCACTCTATATTCCGGCGCCCACACCTGTCTTTGTTTTAGAGCTATCCGTGTATCATACTAGCCCGCCCAGCAATACTTTAGGAAAAGTCTAGATTAGCCTATCCTGTATGTGCACAGAAGGTTTCTCAAATTTTAAAATTCTAAAGGGCATGCAGTCCGATAGCATCCCCGCTTCTGGAATCTATTCTATAATGTTGATTATTATAGAATGTCCTCGCTCAAGACCAGCGCCCAAGCGACCATTCGCTTTCAGCCGCAGCGCTGCGTTTATGGCGGACTTCTCTACCTAAAGGTGTAGGGGTGCCAGATTGAGGAGAGTCTCCAGCGCTGCCGTCGCACACAAGGACGGATTGCCCCTTTACGACGACAAAAATAAAAAAATTGTTTGCATTTTAACTGACCAAAACTAACTGGGATACATTCTTAAATAACCACTCTATAATACTACAAATGAAAAGTGGCGCGATAGTAACATAATTGGCTGGTAACACGCGCTAAACTTCCCCCCTCTGACCCACAGTCAACGCGGGAATCAAACGCGCTCGAAATATCAACTAGAGTTGAGCCGGACTTACAAGAGGCAGTTCATTTGTCCCGTACACGATAGTAAATTGTACTGAGGCCTCAACTTTTTTAAATGTCCCGGTTCAAAAATAATGTACTACTGGGATTTGAGCGTGTATAGTGCGTTTTGTAAATTACGAAGTGGAGAGACATTTCTTACTTCTTTTGCGGCAGCAAAATATCCAATCGGAACTGCGCCGAGGTGAGATTGTAAACACGAACTGGAACAACATTTTCTTATTTCTTTTGCGACAATAAAATATCCAATTCGAATTGCGGCGAGGTGAGATTATAAACACGAACTGCAGAGATATTTTCTTACTGTTTTTGCCACAGTCAAATATCCAATTTAAACCGAGCCGTGGTGAGATTGTAAATACGAACTGGAGAGAAATCTCTTACATTTTTGAAGGAGTGAAATTTTATACTAAAGAGACAATTCTTCCATTTTTTGAGGGAGTGAAGTTTTGTGCTCGAGGGATATTTCTTACATTTTTCGAGGCAGGTAACAATTCTTACATTTTTCGAGGGAGGTGAATTTTGTACTGGAGAGACAATTCTTACATTTTTCGAGGGCGGCAAATTTTGTACTGAAGAGACAATTCTTACATTTTTTGAGGGAGTGGAGTTGGAGAGATATTTCTTACATTTTTCGAGGGAGGTCAAATTTTATTTTTATTTTTTAATCTCTATCTGTAACAAATAAAATATTTTCGTGTTATTTTCAATTTTAGGGAGTTTCATTTTAAATTTGTAAATATGTTTTTCTTTGTACAGTTAAAAAAAATTTTAAAGAATATTTTTATAATCAACATTCATAGGCACGATAATTAATATTTCCATTCATTCATTCATCATTTATCGTATCCTCTCTTTCGCAAACGCAATAGATCTACCTGCATCGCAACATTTGAGCCATTCACTACGTGACGTGCTAGCAATACAAAGGCACCTCGCCTCATTTGAAGTGAGACATTGTACTGGTTCAAATGGAAAAAGAGGCTCCTCTTACAAACTCATTTTATTATCGTGTCCTACCCAACACTAATATCAACAGCTTATTACCTTGTTTTGTGTTATTTTTATGAAGAGTCGTAGCATTCCAGCATGGAGGAAGAAGCGACAGATATGTATGTACAAGAATTTGTCAATAAATTAAAATTCTTATGTAGTAAATAAGACATTTTCTAAATATTAAATAAATGACTCCCACAAACTGTAATTTCAAGCTATTTAAAAAAAGTTCCATTTTATAAATTTTTTTTAGACGCAATAAACATTAGTGATTTTAAAAAATCCATAAAGCAGTCCCCCCATATTTCCCCCTTTGTTAAACAGACCTTCATCTACCAAGTTGACATTTTTGTTAAAAAAAAACCCAAAAGTTGGACTTTGACTACTCATAACTCCTAAACTTGCGAAGATAGAACCATCAATTTGAACATCATAGATTTGCGTTCATTGGTACCTTACTCATGAAAATAGGTTATAGGGTTACAAAAATACAGGGTGATATGTCAAAGTCTATCTTTGTACAGCACTAACCGTATATCTCAAAAATGACAACGATTTCGAACTACGCGCCATAGCCACTTATATTCAACTCAAAAATACCTATCCACACACATTACACATAGCTATTGGAGGTGGGTACCAAAATTTGCATTCTTCTTTGTCGATTTGAGTAAAACCTACGTTAGAAGGATTTAATACATAGTAGCAATTAATGCGACAAAAGTAAACGAAAGTTACTAGTTTTAGATAATTATTCGATTGGAATTTTATTTATAGACGTTTTTATATGAAAGACGTTCTTTTATCTACTCCTCTGTGAGACCAGGTGTAGTTCCAAGTAAAAACGAGTAAAAAGTAGTAGTAAAGGAGCACGACGACACGACCAGTAATAGGAAAAAACCTAAAAAAGGGCACGACAAATGTCACCCTCAGAGCAAAAGCGGGTTATATTTGATGTTGCAGCAAAAGAGGAATAAAAATATTTCAGCGCAAAAATGGTTCAACTATTATTCAGAGCATGAACGGAACGGCAAAAGACTTAGAGCAAAAGCGGATTAACTCTCTAAACCGTTTTTGCCCTCTACGAAAGCTTAAACCGCTTTTGCCCTCAGTTTTTATTTATACCTTCGTGCTTCGAAGTAATAATGCAATCTATTTTTAGACCACATTTTCTTCACTTTCCTAGAAATACAATGCAACTCTGTTCATAATATTGGAATTTTTGGAATTTTCGCGTTTGTAAGATTTGACTTTGAATGTGTAAAGTCTTTGTAATTGTTTATGATAAGTTTAATGTTTTTGCCATTTTCCCATTTTGACTACATATTTGGGGATTTTTACATTTCTGACATAAATTTTTCACATGTTTATCTTTTATCTTTATTACTAACTTCAATTTTTATAATGTTTGCAATTTATGATTTTTTTCAATTTACTTTTTTTACTTAGTAATTTTTGTATTTTGTAAAAAAAATTAAATTTGTTCAAAAATTCAGAATTGCAAACATAAAACTGAAGAATTAGAGATATTATTGTCAAAAAAGAAACTTAATAATATTAAAATGAAAAGACTCATTTTGGAACTGAAATTGTGAAATCCAAATATTAAATAAAATTGATTTTTTTTAATAATTAAAGGCCAATATCTAACTACACAATAAAGACATGACTGAACGGAAAATAATTATTAGATAAAAATATGAGTGTGCTTATGACCACACGACTGAAGTGAAACTTCTTTCGCTCCATCTGCCTGTGTATATATATATGGGTGTGTGTACAATATATACATGTATGTACATATACATATATTAATTTTCTACAAATATATAATTTATTTCATGTTTTCATTGGTAAATAAATATTTTTGCAAAGATCTTTTATTTTTATTCATTATTATTCATTATTTTCATTATTGGACACATCAGTAATTACTGTGGTTAATGGAAAAACCGAGACAATAGGCTTATGGTACGAGAAATAAGACACATATATTTTCGAATTAAAATTAGACAGATATCTAGAAAAAACTGCATCGATTGTTGTTCCATGTCTTGTAGTTGGCTCATTACGGTTTTTATTCATTTGCAGTTCTAATTTATCTCGTAGAAAGTTTACCAAGAGTTGTCCATCTTCGGACGCGAAATTAATATTGAAATCTCCTGCCGAAATAAGTGGCAACGTATGATAGTTTTCTCCTAATTCTTCAGAACCTACTCGACCGTAAATCATAAGTCTTTTGTATATAAACTTTATGATATTTTTAACTGCGTTATTGGGCGAAATGTAAGCAACTGCCATTATGATGTTTGTTCCATCGTCCAAAACACAGTGAGCAGCACATATATAACCAATTGATGATTGACCAATACATAAAATACATAAAATACATAAAATACATAAAATACATAAAATACATAAAATACATAAAATACATAAAATACATCAAATACATAAAATACATAAAATACATAAAATACATAAAATACATAAAATACATAAAATACATAAAATACATAAAATACATAAAATACATAAAATACATAAAATACATAAAATACATAAAATACATAAAATACATAAAATACATAAAATACATAAAATACATAAAATACATAAAATACATAAAATACATAAAATACATAAAATACATCAAATACATAAAATACATAAAATACATAAAATACACAAAATACACAAAATACACAAAATACACAAAATACACAAAATACAAAAAATACATAAAATACATAAAATACATAAAATACATAAAATACATAAAAGACATAAAATACATAAAATACATAAAATACATAAAATACATAAAATACATAAAATACATAAAATACATAAAATACATAAAATACATAAAATACATAAAATACATAAAATACATAAAATACATAAAATACATAAAATACATAAAATACATAAAATACATAAAATACATAAAATACATAAAATACATAAAATACATAAAATACATAAAATACATAAAATACATAAAATACATAAAATACATAAAATACATAAAATACATAAAATACATAAAATACATAAAATACATAAAATACATAAAATACATAAAATACATAAAATACATAAAATACATAAAATACATAAAATACATAAAATACATAAAATACATAAAATACATAAAATACATAAAATACATAAAATACATAAAATACATAAAATACATAAAATACATAAAATACATAAAATACATAATACACAATACATAATACACAATACACAATACATAATACACAATACACAATACACAATACACAATACATAATACATAATACATAATACATAATACATAATACATAATACATAATACATAATACATAATACATAATACATAATACATAATACATAATACATAATACATAATACATAATACATAATACATAATACATAATACATAATACATAATACATAATACATAATACATAATACATAATACATAATACATAATACATAATACATAATACATAATACATAATACATAATACATAATACATAATACATAATACATAATACATAATACATAATACATAATACATAATACATAATACGTAATACATAATACATAATACATAATACATAATACATAATACATAATACATAATACATAATACATAATACATAATACATAATACATAATACATAATACATAATACATAATACATAATACATAATACATAATACATAATACATAATACATAATACATAATACATAATACATAATACATAATACATAATACATAATACATAATACATAATACATAATACATAATACATAATACATAATACATAATACATAATACATAATACATAATACATAATACATAATACATAATACATAATACATAATACATAATACATAATACATAATACATAATACATAATACATAATACGTAATACATAATACATAATACATAATACATAATACATAATACATAATACATAATACGTAATACATAATACATAATACATAAAATACATAATATATAATACGTTGCCCGATCACACATTTTCGTAACGTTTTCGTTACACTTTCGTTACACTTTCGCCAGTTTACCCCCCAAGTCAAGCGTTCGTAAAGAAGTTTCCCAAGTCAAGCGTGCGTAAAGAAGTTTCACTTCAAAAAAAAAACTTTTTAATATAGCACGTTTTTATAACCAGCTAAAACGAATAAAATAATTTCTCCTAGCCCCATACAGATTTAGAACCTCAAACATATTCCTAACCCCATACAGATAGATAGTCCTGAAAATTTGTGATTGTGATTTTTTAATAGCTTTGAATATATTTGTAAGATTTTAAACGAAAAAACATGGGGCGCATACATGATTGATGCGAATGACTTCTCAACCCAGCTACTCTACACTCCTACTATTGTCTATAGCATGACCCCCATGTTTTTTCGTTTAAAATAACATCTATAAATTATATTTCATTATCTGAAACTTTTATCTTTCATTTTACTTTAAATAATTTACCGTATTAATTTCCATTATGTAGCTGGTGTGCATATTAAATTTTGCATTACGTCACATAGCTTATTTTGTTCTACATGGCATGTCCTTTCATTTGATTCCCATTTCGAGGTTGTTGTAAAGTTAGGCAATCCACCAGTTTATGTTAGCCGCCAAGTTAAATTTATAATGACGCCATATAGCTTATTGTATTCTACTTATCACACCCTTTCCTGTAGTACCCACGTCGCGATTGTTGTGAAGAAAATGTTAATCCGCCCTCTTGAGATGGCCGCCATGGACCAAACGCAATATTGAGTATACTATATTGCTTAAGATATTCTACTTGTCATGCCCATGTCGAGGGGGTTGTGAAGAAAATGTTAAACCGCCCTCTTGAGATGGCCGCCATGGCCCAAACGATATATTGAGTATACTATATTACTAATAGTCTTCTACTTATCATGCGCTTTCATTTGGTACCCATGTCAGTAGTAGAGCTAGGCGGGTTCTGCGCCACCTAGGAGGTGGCCCCGTACCCGCCTAGGATTTGGGGGGGTCTGAAAGCTGTTCATGTACGTGTACGGGGTGTTTTAGGTTTGTGTCTTGGATAAGGTGGCTTAGAGTTGGGGTGTGGAGATGGGTGAAAGCTCTTTATGTAGGTGTACGAGGTGTTTTGGGTTTGTGTCTTGGGTAAGGTGGTTTGAAAGCTGTTTATGGAGGTTGGGTGTCTTGGATGGGGTGGCTTGGAGTTGGTGGGTGGAGATGGGTGAAAGCTCTGCATGTAGGTGTGTGAGGTGTTTTGGGTGTGCGTCTTGGATGGGGTGGCCCAGAGTGGGCATGGGATTTGGTGTGTGACCGGCGTGGGATTTGAAAGCTGTGTTGTTGAGTGCCACCTGTGGGAAGCTAGTTGAATTTCGGTGTTGATTTGGTCCAGAGCTGGATTTGAGGTGTGACTTAAAGCTCTGGATGTATGTTTCTTGGATAGGGTGGCGCAGAACGGGCATGGGATTTGGCCCAGAGCAGGAATTGAAGGTGGCGCAGAACCGGCATGGAATTTGGTCCAGAGTGGGGGAACTATGAACTGAGTTGTGGGGGATTTGAGCTTTGGTTTCGAGATGATGATTTTTCTAGTATTAATTCCGGTAGCAACTTGTGCTATGGAATGAGCTTGGATTCTGGAGCAAAATATACAAATAATTTGGTGAAGAACTGGACTTGCAAGTAACACTAAGAATTAAATTAAGCTTTAGCTGGAGCCAGCATTGGGTATATCACCTCAAGTCACAGATATTACAACAACCGCAACTTGAAATTACTAAGTGACTAAAAAAGCCATACCCATTGATTATATACTAAGTAGATATGGACAAACGCGAGTCAAATTAACTTTAGGTTACGGCACCACGAGCTGGGGGCGCTAATATCGCAGGGTTTTATGCTCCGCTATATATGGTTAGTTTCCGAAATAAACTTTTTCTGGTTTATGTGAAAGCCCTTTGCGCATTTGAAAACAAAATCAGAAGCTACGGCTTTGGGTTTAGTGGCTGCGAATCTAAAAGCAGATTCCTATGCGCTTTTTCCTATTGTTTTGTTAGGGAAGGGCAAAGAGGATGAAAAAATGATGATTTCGTAGCTGATGGGTGAAATTTTACAATGAGGGAATGAAATGAATGGGCGAGATAATTTTAATGGCATCAAGGGTTTTTTATTATGTTGAAAAAATTGAAATGGGTTTTCAGGGATTATTCCATTTTTTTGAATGAGTTTTGAATGACAAATAGAATTCGTAGAAATTAGTAATTTTTACGGATAATTGTACTACTATTGAGATATATAAATAATTTCTATTTATGTGGCATGGTGAACCTTTTATACGTAGATGTCAATGAACCTTGCGTTTGATCTGTGAGGTGTTATATGGTTTCAACAACACCGGCTGTTTGTTCTATTTATTAACGAAGGGGAGGTATATGTAGTGGGCCTGCAATAGGCCGGGTTTGCTGTCTTGGGAAAAAAGGTGCATGTAGGTAAAAGCGGTAAAAATTAGCGAGGGCTGCAAATGCTACCGTGGCTTGAAGGGTCTCTAGAGGAGCAAAAGGGTGCTATCACCAATGCACCTTCTTCGCTTTGCACCTTCTCCAGCCAAGGCAAGCTAGTTTTTGGGGCACCTGCAATACAGGTTCGCGCCACGCAACCGTCAAAAACAATTAAATATATAGTATTTTATTACAACAAAAACTAGGGATTTATAACGAGTTAAAATAAATTGAGAGGACTATTAAACAAATTATTGTAATTACAACCAGACGCATTTTGATAAAGACTAATCCGAGGCTGAAGCTCTGTTAATTTATTTTTTCCAAAGATGAAAGAATAATATATTAATAATGTTACAATATTGCTAACTAAATATCTAGGTAGCCGGATGCTCCCGAAGTATCGAGGTCATTGATGGTGGCTTGTGCCGTAAGGCTCGTGAACTTTTGGTTGGGGTCATGTGTCGTATGGGTTGTGGCCGTGGGAACATAACTTCTGCCCAGATATACGAGTTATGTTCAATACAATTCCATATAAGGCGGAATGTAGGACTTGTAGATTGTAGAGGGCCGCCTGCTGAAGGAGGAACTTGCATCTCTTCAGGAATCTGATAATTGATAAGCATTGCATTGATAAGCTTGTTTGGCGATTTGGAATATGTGATTACTCCATCGCAGATCTGGGACCATATTTTCTATTGCAATATTGTTATTTTTTTCCGAAACTGCCGAAACCGTATTTTATATTATACAATATTGACATTTATTTTACATGAAAATTTAACAATATTGGTAAATTTTTACTTGCAAGCTGCTTCGTCTTCTAATCGGATTTAACAATATTGTAATACGGAATGCCACTGAAGATTAAATTACGTCTAAAAGTACGAGTCCACCAAAGGCATTTTTTCTTGACGTGATAATGACGTAAAAAGATGATGTTCCAAATGTGCATAGCTGCGATATGCACTTTCTTCGTGACGTCATTTTGCCGGCGAGCAAATGTTTGTTTGCTTTGGTGGATTTGTATATTAAGATGTTAAGAGATGAGTCAGCTATTAGATTCTTTTTGCCACTGAGATAAAGGGAAGGATGGTACAATTTTTTCGAGGGATGAGAGTTCACACTCTATTAGACAAGGTCTTGCCCGTTCTTGTCTTATATTGACGAAGGCGTACTACCTTAATTGAATGGCCCGTACTACCTTAATTGAATGGCCAGAAATAAAGCTCTCAAACCAGTTCTTTAGTACTGCGATGTGCGTTAATTTTACAGTTTTACAGAAAGCGTCGAATTTTCCACCTGTGCAAAGGAATTTGCACGCATAACTCTGCGCTCAAGTTTCTGCAAAAATGTATGTAGTTTTAAAAAGAGGCGGCTTTTCTATCCACTCAATCAACTCAATAATTTTTAAAGCTACAACTTTTAAGAAAATGACCAGCATTTAATAAAAAATTCACCTTTGAACCAAAAAAAATAGTAAAACTGAATGAAAATATTGTAGATATGTATTAAAGAACTTGTTAAGAAACTGGCTGATGTGCATTTAGTGTTTAAAGGTGGGAAAGAGGGTTTTGCCCGTCTTACTTTGATGTTTGAATGAAATGGCCGGCGGAATCCTTGTGCGGACAATGTCGACGGAATGTTTTTGCGCACATTTCCAGCGGCTTTCCTTTGTTTACAGATAAAACCACTGACATATAGAAATGGACTGCTGATTGACAATGCTGAATGGCACCATTTTTCTCCAGATATAGAAAACCTTTTTTACGTAAACAAAAAAAAATTCTTCGAATTTAAGAGGAAATAAGTGATAAAATGTCTGTAATAATTAATAGAAATATATTTCCATCGCTCATTTTTATTTACCAGCAGTTTTTCCATTAAATAAATGTATTTATCTCAAAACTGTGACGGTTATTTCCCCTGTTTAACGAAGTTTTCAAAATAGCTCAAGAGTGAGACAGAAGAACGAAAACTATACCTGTCTATTTTTCTCTAATTATGTTTACATTGCTGACATGCGCTGACGATTACAGTTCATTGGAATTTAACGTGGGAGTGAGGCAGCAATAGTTCTTGGTGCCATTTTTTTGTATGGGATTTTGTTCATTTAGCAGTCCATTACTATATGTCAGTGGATAAAACTCAATGGGAAATCTTATGAATAGCTAGCTGTAAGGCTCACATGCCCAGCTACCTAGTAAGATGAATATTGAATATCACGAAGGCCTTTAAATTAACGGTTAATTTATACATACTAAAAAAGCTGGTCGTCCCAAGCAAGAGCAGGTGAGCCCTCCTCATCATTCTTATAGCTACACAATATGTGTACATCTCTCTTCTTGAAGTTTGGCTCTCGTTGCAACCTGAACATCAAGAATTCCAACTTGTTTGCAACAACTGAGTTTTTGTGTCGACGGACCCGCCACTAATTATAGGTTTTCATGGCAGGCTTCCAGTTGAATAATGAATCCAGACTGGTTTGTTCTTAATAATTTAAATTATTTTTATTTCCAATTGGATTATTTTCATTAATTTTTAAAATTTGATACTATCAAGCAAAGCAAAAGCAAAAGGGTAGTTTTATTGAAGCTACCATAATTAAATGAACGGGTGGTGGAGTGGGATATTCATATACATGTACATATATATAAAATTCTTAGAATTTTAGATAATTATTTACATTATCACCGCACTCCCGCAGGAAGTAGGCTTTGTAAGGGGTTGACCAGAGCATGTTGCTTTTGGAATTAGCCGTTGGTCACCGGTTGGTTATTCAGGGTTAAAATTTTGTAAAAGTAATTTTTTATAAAAAATAGCAGTTTAATTCTCCCACCAAAAACTCACCGCATTTTTGGAGTATTGCGCGAACTTTTGCGTCTGATAAAGTAAACAATTACCCTTAATACAAACATTTTAAAAAATCTTTCAAAATCGGAACTCTTCTTTTTTCATTGACGACTACCACTCTTGAGAAATATAGGGTTTTAAACGAAAGTTTTTTATTGTTTTCTATTATTGCACGCAAATATGTATACATATATTCACATTTTCAAATAGTTTGCTCAATTTGCTCTAAAAGCAATAATAAAATCAATAAAAAAAAACTAGAATTTTGTTAAAAACAAACTTATTTAATTTTTCTCAAAATAAAAAAAACACGATGCTAAATTTCCCATTAAATCTCTCTTCCCATTCATTAATTTCTTCATTCATAAATTTCAGTCACCGGCCAAGAAATCATCGTAGTTTCAGCCCACCCACCCCCTTCCAAATCAAAACAAAAGGAATGCCCGCACAGGAATCTATTTTTAGATCCGAAACTTTTGTTTTTTCTTCCAACATGCGTCAAGGGCTTTGAAATGCTTTTTTAAATTCAGGCGCAAACCCGCTTTTTTATCTTTTACTAAAAAATAGCAAAATTAAAAAAATTGTCTATTTTATGATTATTATGCACTAATAAAAAATTAATATTATTAAACTAATGTTGTAAACCCATTCCCATTAATTTTAGAGGTTTACAACAGAAATTCGCAGCCCTAAAACTTAATTCAGTGTAACTAGCGCCATCTAACAAGACAACCTGAAAGATGTTTGTCCATATCTACTTACTCTATAATCAATGCCATACCTGAAAAAGATATTGCATGGTTTTAGGAGCAAACAAATTCAGCATATTTTTCAAGTATTAATTCTGGTAGCAACTTAGGCTATGGAATGTGTCGCGTCTCCAAAGACGCGAAAATCTGAAAAAGTTAAAAACAACAACAACAACAACATGAAAATAAAAACAATCAAAATTACACCGCAAAAAAGAACTTTATTTTCGGAAA
Source organism: Thereva unica (assembly GCA_949987705.1). Classification (NCBI taxonomy): domain Eukaryota; kingdom Metazoa; phylum Arthropoda; class Insecta; order Diptera; family Therevidae; genus Thereva; species Thereva unica. The sequence goes on along the minus strand of OX465281.1, from coordinate 121,683,764 downwards.
AAAAACACAAAATTAGACACTTAAAATACACTAAACACTAAAAAATATGAACCTGCAAATAAAATCATTAGTAATAATAAAGTAAATCAAATAATTACCTTGAAAATTCCACCGCCGCAAAATCGCAAAACCCCGTCGGCAAATCTACAAGAAAGCAAAATTAATCAACAGAAAAAAACAAGATCCACAAAATACTTACCCGCCAACACTGACGTCCAAAACTCCGCCTCCCAAAATTCCCACCATCATAAATCATCTGAAAATACATAAATGTGGATAAATTAATAATAGAAAATATATCAGCGAAAACTATGTATACTTACCCACAATAATACTTCAATTTGACAGAAGAAGAAGAGAAAGAGACGATCAGCTGTTTGAGTGGCTCCATAAACCAAATTATATACTTCGAAATTCGAAATTCAAGGTTCCCCACCAATTTCAGGGCAAAATAAATATCGGCGCACAGTCCGCGTCAAAGTCAGATCATTTTTGGTCTTTAAGTGCGCTGAAGCTTAAAGACTTCTAGGAAAAATTGAGCTTGAAGTTTTTCCTATCGAAACAGTGATCTCACCCAACCCAAAAGGAGATCGAGTTGAACTCTCCTTAATATATACAAGGATCTATTGACGCGACAAGTCAATATCCACGAAAACTGCGTTGAAGGTTTTCGCCCATACCCCATACGAGATCCGCTAACGAGACTGAGTTAGCATCTCGGACCCACAGAGGTCTCTAATCAAAGCATTATCATTACAGAGTAAAGGCAGAAACTGTCACCCAGAAACCCAGCGGAAGGCATCCACGACGAAAAAGCTCCACTGTGCACGTTATTTGATGCAAGGCGTACGAATTAAAGTCCCAGAGTGATTATTCATTAGAATTTTATTAAAGATTGAATTTTAGAGTCATTTTAGTAGAGATTGAATTGTTAGTCATTTTTGAATTTGAGAGTTATTACATTAAAGATTGAATTTGGTTACAGAGTAAAGATTTATTGAAGTAAACATTAAAAATTGTCACATATTTTCGAAGTTTTGAATTAAATTTGTTAAGCTGAAACAACTACACTTTTATTTGAATCACACCCTACCGGCACCCCCCTCATTTAGTCAGGATTAAATTGCTAATTCTGAACATTGGTCCTTCGAGCCGGATAGTGATTCAAACAAAGTAAAGGTTACATAAATCAGCATGGATGCCCTAATCGCGCAACAACACGAAGTTCGAGATAGACTCGAAAGGTCTTACCGGAATTATTTAAAAGATGGTCCATCTAGGAAAACGGAGCAGTATTTTCGAAAGAAACTCAAGGTACTCGACGACGACTGGGCAGAATTTAAGAATAATCATCGGCAGATCACATCAATAAAAACGAAAAAGGATGAAAATGAACATCTGTATTTTAAGGAAGATTGGTATATCGACACCGAACAAGCGTACATCGACATGTCCTCCAAAATCGAGGAAGATTATCACAAAACTCTTCCAGTCGCAGATCCAGCCGTAAGAGCCGAGCAGTCATTCACAGAACTAAACAGCAGCCACATCTCCCATCACAACAATGATGTAAAACTTCCGCGAATTTCAATCCCGACATTCGCCGGAGACTATGCATCATGGCCATCATTCTTCGATCTCTTCTCCAGCCTCGTCCACAATAAGGCATCACTCTCAGGAGCCCAAAAATTACAATACCTCAAAGCGCATTTATCCGGAGAAGCATTGAGACTTTTCAGCAATACGTTAATAAGCGACGCTAATTATGAACCAGCATGGAAGCTGCTCATCGAGAACTACGACAATAAACGAGCTTTACTCAAAACTCAACTCGATATGCTACTCAATCAACCCAAACTAACTAGAGAAACTGCGCATGGAATCAAAGAGTTAAAAACAATGACTCACGAATGCCTCACCGCCATAGATAATCTGGAGATCTCCACTAAGAATTGGGATCCCATTCTCATACACGTACTCGTCCAGAAGCTACCCGCAGAAACGCACGAATTATGGGAGCAATCCCAAAGCAACAAATCAAACCGATCAATACCCACTTGGTCAGAATTACGCGAATTTCTAGAGACTCGGTTTAGAACTCTAGAAGCCATTAGTAACCCGGTCAACAGCAAAAATGATCGCTACGAAACTCAGCCAAAGGATCATTCAAAGCGAAGAACACAAGCATTTCACGTAACAAGTCATATCGCGTGTAACATATGTAAAGGTCCGCACGTCATCAGAAAATGTCCAAAGTATTCACAACTAAACATAAACGAACGATACAAACTAGTCAAATCCAAGGATCTTTGCATCAACTGCCTAGGATCAAGCCACCGTGTGTCCCAATGTCCTAGCAACAACCGATGTTTTCAATGTGGAGGAACGCACCATACTTCCCTCCATAGGACTCAACAGGAGAGTCAACCCAGTAGCAACAAGGATACAGCAATTATCGAAACACCGATCTCCCAGGCCAGCACACATCTGTCCCAGGCATATCCACATGAAAGCCAACAGGTTCTACTAGCTACAGCCCTGGTCACAGCAATATCACCGACAGGTCGACGACAGGTCTGCAGAGCATTGATCGACCCAGGGTCTCAATCAACATTTGTGCGAGAGTCAGTTGTCCAAAATCTACGACTTAAGTGAGAATCCACACAAACTTCAATAACCGTACTTGGAAGCATGCCAGCCGGAGAAATGACGAATAAGGTCACGCTACAGCTACAGTCAAGAACTCAGCCACCCAAAGCCATCCAAGCACAGGCCTTCGTCCTCACCGAAATCACTCAGCCTCAACCAAACAGGGAATGCTCAAGCAGAAACTGGACATACCTGGAAGGACTCCAATTAGCAGATCCAACCTTCCACCAGCCAGGCCATATAGACATCCTCTTGGGAGCAGACGTATATTCGGATATCATCATGGACGGCCTGAGAAAAGGCCCAGATGGAACAACAGTAAGCCAAAACACAATATTTGGCTGGATCATCTCGGGAAACACAAATTCAGATACCACACTGGGACAACGCAAGAACATAACCAACTTGCATGTGCACACCAGCCCCACAGACACCAGCATGTTAAACGATTATTCATCTTTAACAAAACTACTTCGGGTCACAGCGTATTGCCGCCGATGGCTGGAATTACTCAAACCAAAATCGCACAGATCAAAAACTACATACTTAACAGCAAGCGAAATTCAAAAGGCTTTAACACATTGGATAAGAGTCACACAGGAAATGGAATTTAAAGACGAAATCCTGATGCTGAAATCCAACCAAGCCATATCCAACAAAAGCAGACTTTTGAGGCTAACCCCATTCCTAAACCAAGAAGGAATCCTGAGAGTAGGAGGTCGTATCCAGAACGCAGACATACCATTCACGACACGCCATCCCATTATTCTACCAGAAAAGGCAATACTAACCAAGTTAATCATTGACGATACTCATAAAGCCACAATGCATGGCGGAACTCAATTAATGCTCAACACTCTCCGACAAAAGTATTGGATCATCCACGCAAGAAATGCTGTCAGATCGCACAATCATAAATGCATGCCATGCTTTCGACAACTTGCAGCAGGACGAACTCAACTCATGGGCAATCTTCCGGCGGTCCGAATCCGCCCTGCTAGACCCTTTACGCACACTGGCGTCGACTATTGTGGTCCAATCAATCTACGACTATCCAAAACACGCGAAGCCAGAACACAAAAGGGATACATCTCGCTTTTCATCTGCATGGTTACCAAAGCCATACACCTAGAAGTCGTCACGGATGCATCAACGGAAGGTTTCCTCACCACATTTCGACGGTTCACTGCAAGACGAGGATTGTGCTCAGATATCTACAGTGACTGCGGATCCAACTTCGTGGGAGCAAACAACCTGCTCACGCGATACAAAATTACAGCCAATAAGACATTGGAAGCAAAATTAGCCGAAGCTATGGAAAACCAGGGAACCAAATGGCATTTCATTCCACCAGCCTCACCCCATTTTGGAGGCCTTTGGGAAAGCGGAGTGAAATCAGTCAAATACCACCTGAAACGAACCATAGGAGAAGCATCCCTAACATATGAAGAGTTCAGCACACTCACCACGCAGATTGAAGCCGCACTAAATTCCAGGCCAATCACAGAATTATCTCAGGACCCAGAAGATACATCAGCCCTCACCCCGGGACATTTCTTGATAGGACGACCATTACTGACGCCGCCAGAACCGAGTCTCCTTGACAAAAACATCAACCATCTGCGCCGGTATCAATATATACAGCGTCTCTATCAGAACTTTTGGGATCGATGGAGCACTGAGTACCTCAGTCATCTTCAACAGCGACCCAAATGGCTCAAGAAAACACCCGAAATCAAAATCAACGATCTAGTACTCGTTAAAGACGAAAGGTTACCACCTTCCCAATGGCTATTAGGAAGAATAATAGATACCCATCCTGGGAATGACAAACTAATTCGAGTAGTTACATTGCGCACACGACAAAACATCATTAAAAGACCAATTAATAAAATATGCCCACTACCATCAAATTCAGAATAAAATCAACGCAAGAAATGCTGACTTCACAATCTCACCTTAAATTTGAAGCTAAGCGCTTCAAGGCGGGGGAGAATGTCGCGTCTCCAAAGACGCGAAAATCTGAAAAAGTTAAAAATAACAACAACAACAACATGAAAATAAAAACAATCAAAATTACACCGCAAAAAAGAACTTTATTTTCGGAAAAAAAACACAAAATTAGACACTTAAAATACACTAAACACTAAAAAATATGAACCTGCAAATAAAATCATTAGTAATAATAAAGTAAATCAAATAATTACCTTGAAAATTCCACCGCCGCAAAATCGCAAAACCCCGTCGGCAAATCTACAAGAAAGCAAAATTAATCAACAGAAAAAAACAAGATCCACAAAATACTTACCCGCCAACACTGACGTCCAAAACTCCGCCTCCCAAAATTCCCACCATCATAAATCATCTGAAAATACATAAATGTGGATAAATTAATAATAGAAAATATATCAGCGAAAACTATGTATACTTTCCCACAATAATACTTCAATTTGACAGAAGAAGAAGAGAAAGAGACGATCAGCTGTTTGAGTGGCTCCATGAACCAAATTATATACTTCGAAATTCGAAATTCAAGGTTCCCCACCAATTTCAGGGCAAAATAAATATCGGCGCACAGTCCGCGTCAAAGTCAGATCATTTTTGGTCTTTAAGTGCGCTGAAGCTTAAAGACTTCTAGGAAAAATTGAGCTTGAAGTTTTTCCTATCGAAACAGTGATCTCACCCAACCCAAAAGGAGATCGAGTTGAACTCTCCTTAATATATACAAGGATCTATTGACGCGACAAGTCAATATCCACGAAAACTGCGTTGAAGGTTTTCGCCCATACCCCATACGAGATCCGCTAACGAGACTGAGTTAGCATCTCGGACCCACAGAGGTCTCTAATCAAAGCATTATCATTACAGAGTAAAGGCAGAAACTGTCACCCAGAAACCCAGCGGAAGGCATCCACGACGAAAAAGCTCCACTGTGCACGTTATTTGATGCAAGGCGTACGAATTAAAGTCCCAGAGTGATTATTCATTAGAATTTTATTAAAGATTGAATTTTAGAGTCATTTTAGTAGAGATTGAATTGTTAGTCATTTTTGAATTTGAGAGTTATTGCATTAAAGATTGAATTTGGTTACAGAGTAAAGATTTATTGAAGTAAACATTAAAAATTGTCACATATTTTCGAAGTTTTGAATTAAATTTGTTAAGCTGAAACAACTACACTTTTATTTGAATCACACCCTACCGGCACCCCCCTCATTTAGTCAGGATTAAATTGCTAATTCTGAACAGAATGAGCTTGGATTCTAGAGCAAAATATACATATAATTCAGTGAAGAACTGGACTTTCAAGTAACACTAAGATTTAGCTGAGATCCAGCATTGGGTCTGGACAACAACCCGGTGCGATCTGTAAGCTAAGATCTGGATTGCAACCATATGTCATTATTACCTTCCAAAGAATTATTTATTATTACCTTAATTATTACCTTAATGAAAATACTCACCTCAAGTCGCAGATATTACAGCAATCACAACTTACTAAGTGGGCAAGAAAATCATATCTGAAAAAGATATTTCCGATAACAACAACAACAACAATACAGCTAAGATTCCCATTCTCATCACACTTATGATGTAATTATTATTATCCTGAACATGTTGGATATATTTTTAAAGAATAAAATTGAATACTTTAAACTAAAATACCCTTCACAAACCGCAAATATTGCAAACACTAGAAAGTGGCATAAGCTGCCACAAAAATACTTAACATAAACTCAGTCACATACTAAAAACAATGAAGATTCCCTTATACCATAATTATTCGATCCTGAACGGATTGGATAAATACTATTATTTAAACTGATCACCTAATTAGACCCAAGCCAACTGCTGAAATATTTAACTAAGTTAAGGTATTAAAAAGAATTGTTGTAGTTGTAATAGCTACAAATAAAAAAAACTATTAATTAGAACACATATTATTTTGCTTTTTATTCTGATAAATCACACAATTATTTATTTATTTCAGACACAGCACAGTATTATTATTATTCACCTGGAAATTTCCTTTTCTTGTTGTTAGGATTATAAAAATTAGGGGTTTCACTTGAGTTATCAGCATAAAAAGTATAATTAACTGGGGCGGCATCAATTTGTACAAATTTTAATATATATGTCCTCCCCTGCGGTCCAGAATTGATTACGTGGAAATTTCCTTTGTTGCTGATGTCTTGTAAGGCTGCATCAGAAAGTGAACTGTACCTGGCTGGTAGCAAAAGCTGATGCTCCTTTAACTCGAGATGAATCCGAACACCATACACCGTTTCAAGCCTGCTTGCAGATTTTATTTTATATGGGGTTCCAAACTCCATGTCGGACATCCTTAAGTATGGTGAGTATTCCAAGCTTTTGAGTTCTGTTACTGTATCCATGTTTCTGGGGCTGATGCTGTTGATCTCCAGGTGGTTGGGGTTGAACTGCTAGCGTTCTCCTTCGCAGTTCTCATTATATACCCTAAATCTAGAAACATGATTGAACTTGTCCATGAGTCCGCAGCACATAGATGCACCTGTCTAAACAACTTTGGGGCGGAAGTTGAAGTCCAAGTACAGGGATGCACCTGTGTAAACAACTTTTGGGGGTTAAGGAATTTGCCACGTCAGCAGTTTTTGCACCTGCGTAAGAAAGCTATAGACCGGAAGTTGGTAAATTGAATTCCATGCACCTGTGTAAACAACTTTTGGGGGGAGGGTAGGGATTTGTCTGTCTGTGGCTATGGTGATGCAATTCCATCTAAGACAGCCGGATGCCGGAAGTTGGAAAATTTTGTACTTGTCCATGAGTTCCATGCACCTATGTAAACAACAGATTTGCATGATCGAACTTGTTCATGTTGTGCAATTGAGGGTATTATAAAAGAAGCAGTAACAGTAGTATTTTCACAGTTTACAACGAGCATCCCGCGAGTAAACTAGTAAAGTGTTATTAATTACTACTCCTGAAAATACTGGTGAATTTAATTGTGAGCATCCAGTGAATTTAACAAGTGCTAAGTGAAAAGTTTTGTTTTTGCTATTAAAATGGATACACGCAGCATTATGAGTGGGCTACACAAGCAAGCAGCAGATTGCTTAAGGGACAGAGACGCTGCGCAAAGTGTTATTATTACAAAGGTGTGTGGTTTATTTATTAAAAAAATAAAAGCAGCATGCAGAGGGCTGAAAAGCGGAATGGGACCAAACAACACTATCAAAATTGTATTGCGCAACTAAGATGCTTACAAGTATTGTTGAAAGCTGGCAGCAGCCACTATGGAGCAGGTGTGCAGGAAGGAGGAAGAACTGAAAAAAGAAGTGCTCGTGTACGCTGGGAAGAGCTGCATAATGCGTTTGCATTACGAATCAGGACAGGTGTCATCATCAATATAAAGCACGTCGAAGTGAGGCAATTTTTAAAGGATGGCTATGCTTTGTTTGAGCGGCGCGTTAAGAACATCTTAAAGAAGCATAATTTCATCAAGGCGTCAACGACTTTAAGCTGCGAGTATGTTAAGCATGGTGTTAATGATGGTGATGTGATAAGTGATATAAAATACTTTCACACCAAAACTATGCCCATTGGGAGCTCCGATGATCTGGAACAGTGGTTTTTGAAAAACGTGCAGGATGATCTATTGACCCAGGTTGAGGAGTTCCAAGAGAAAGATGGCGGCTGGGCTTTACATACCATAGTGAATTTAATGGTGCACATAAACAAATACGAGCCATTAAGAGGATCATCCTATATAAAATTGCCACAAAGCATCGCAGCAAAACAGGCATGCGTAAATGTGTGGAATAATGATAATGCATGCTTTGCGTGGGCAGTGGTCTCAGCTTTGTATCCAGTAGAGCACGGGGATCATGCTTATAGAACATCAAAGTACCCGCACTACAACAATGTGCTAAACTTGAGCGGTATCACTCTTCCAGTTACACTGAGTCAAATAAAAATATTTGAAGCAAACAATGGATTATCGATTAATGTTTTCATACTGGAAAAGGAAAAGACAAATGAATACACGACTGTTCCAGCTTACTTAACGAAGAAGAAATTGGATAAACACATCAACCTGCTAATGATAAAGTCAGATTATGACTGCAGTGAGGATGGTGATGATAGTGACGGTGATAGTGATATTGTTTATCATTTCTGCTGAATTAAAGACTTATCACGTTTGGTGAGCAGGCAGACGTCTAAAAATAAACGTAAAAAATATATCTGTGATAGATGTTTATTTTATTTTAATACTGAAGAAATGCTCGCAGCGCATGTGTCTGAGTGTGAAAAGGTGAATGACTGTAAAGTTGCTTTTCACAAGGAGAAATTTATCACTTTTAAAAATTATAATTATAAGAATCCGGTACCTTTTACAGTATATGCCGATTTGGAGTCGGTATTGATACCTGTTACCGATGATGGTGGTAGTAATGGTGATAAAACGAGAAAGATTCAAGAACATGAAGTTCATAGTATTGGATTATATTTTCGCTGCTACTACGATGACTCTTTATCATTTTACCAATCAAATCGTGGAAAAACGTTGCTTCAGTGGTTTACATTGCAGCTGCAGGAGATCGCAAATATAGCCGAAGAGCAAATAAAGGATATAAAACCACTAGCACCGTTATCGGCGCAGGAAAAGTGCATTCAATTAAACCAACCATGCTGCCATATATGCGAGAAACCCTTTGCGCTTGGTGAAACCAGAGTGAGGGATCATTGCCACCTCACAGGCAAATATCGTGGACCAGCACACAAAAGCTGTAACATCAATTATAATGATTGTCGCAACATCCCAGTCATTTTCCACAATTTATCAGGATATGATGCGCATTTCATAATCAAGGATGTAGCACTAACCATACCAGGAAAAGTGGATCTTTTACCGTTGAACAAAGAGCGGTACATTTCATTTACCAAACACATTGAAAATAGCTCCATCAAGCTGAGATTCATCGACTCTTATAGATTTATGGATGAATCTTTGGATAAACTAGCCGGACTGCTGCCTAAGGAAAAATTAAAAATAACAAAAGCTCAATGGCAAGACCTGGATGATGAAAGCTTCAACCTTCTCACGCGCAAAGGAGTTTTTCCATATGACTTCATCGATGGTTGGGATAAATTGGAGTGTAATAGTTTACCTAGCGTGGAGCATTTTTATAATAAAATGATTGATGAGCCGATAACTGAAAAAGATTATGAACATGCGCAAAAAGTGTGGGAAAAATTTAACATTAAAAGCCTGGGAGAGTATTCAGATTTGTATTTAAAAACAGATGTTCTTCTGCTGGCGGATATTTTTACAAATTTTAGAGCTATGGGACTCGAGACCTACAAACTTGACCCCGCACACGTCTTCACACTGCCTGGATATACATGGGCAGCGATGCTGTATTACACGGGAGTGCGCCTAGAAAGGATTATGGATGTTGACATTCTTTTATTTATTGAAAAATCTTGCCGAGGTGGAATTAGCCAATGCTGCTGCAGATATAGTGAAGCCAACAATAAATATATGAAAAACTTTAAACCGGATGAAGAAACTAAATATCTGATATACTATGACGTGAATAATTTATATGGATGGGCCATGTCGCAATCACTTCCAACAGGAAACTTTAAATGGATTGATAATGTTGATGTTATGAGTGTTGATGATAATTCACCGATCGGCTATATGTTGGAGGTAGATCTTGAATACCCGCAGGAGCTGCATAATTTGCATAAAGATTTTCCATTTTGCCCCACTCATTCAGCACCACCAGGATCAAAACAAGGCAAACTTTTAACCACTTTACACACCAAAGAAAAATATGTTATACATTACCGCAACCTAAAACAATGTTTATCACATGGACTAATACTCAAGAAAATTCACCGCATTCTGCAGTTCGATCAATCACCATGGCTTAAACCATATGTGGACTTAAATACAGATAAAAGGAAACAAGCCAAAAATGCCTACGAGAAGAACCAATATAAGAAAATAATTAATGCTGTTTTCGGAAAAACTATGGAAAATGTGCGAAAATATTCAAACATAAAACTATGTACAAAGTGGGAGGGGCGGTATGGCGCTAGAAACCTCATTGCAGCACCGAATTTCCATAGTCGCACAATTTTCAATGAAAATTTAGTAGCAGTTGAATTACGAAAGCTGGTAGTTAAATTCGATAAACCATTATACATTGGTATGGCGATTCTCGATATTTCTAAAATAGCACTGTACGAATTCCATTATGACTTTATGCTAAAAGAGTTGGATGCTGATAAATGCAAAATAATGTACATGGATACGGATTCATTAGTATATGAAATAAAAAATGTTGACATATACAATATTATGAAGAAAAACATAGATAAATTTGATACTAGTGATTATCCTATGACCAACCAGTTTAATATGCCGCAAGCAAATAAAAAAGTTCCTGGATTGATGAAAGATGAATTAAATGGCCGAATAATGACATTGTTTGTAGGCTTAAGGTCTAAAATGTACTCCCTTGAAATAGATGGTGTTGATGAAGTGAAGAAAGCAAAAGGGGTAAAGAAGAACGTTGTGGCGAAAACTTTGCAGATTAGCGACTATATTGAATGTTTGCAAAATTCAAAAAGCAAGATAGCTGAGCAAAAAAGCATTCGTTCATATAGTCATAAAGTGTACACTTTAAACCAAGCAAAGATCGCTTTAAACCCACAGGATGATAAACGCTGCATTATGGACAACGGGATCGACACTCTACCATGGGGACATTTTTCAGTGCAGCAGCAGCAGCAAGAAGACATGGATGTAGAATAAAACTCACACAAGTGCAATATGTAAATAGTATGAATAAAAGAATAATTATAACTTTTTATAAAAAATTTGTTTTATTTAAAAATTCCCTTATTACAAAAACATTTTTCAGAGCACATCGGCCTTCGTGTATTATGCAGGATAAGAAGCCATTTGTTGTTGTTGTTGTTGATAGTTTGGGGCATCCCTCCTCTTCTACATCATATATGGTTAGCTCCTCTCCAAATAATTCCTGAATCCATTGTTTCTTTTTAGCTCCTTTAACATAGATTATTTTATCATGCAGCAGATCTCCAACTGAATATAGTGTGCGGTAGGGAATGTATCCATCACCCCATCTGAATCCATGATGATTGCGTCTGAGCCATTCAATTTGCTTCTTTTCAGATCGAGTTAGTTGTTTATGTGCAAATGGTGGTTGGAATATGTAGTGCTGCACTTGATTTTCACAATTTAATATGGCCACTTCTTTGAAAATAAATTGATTGTTTTGTAATTTGAATCCTTGAATGTCGATGATAATGATATTCATTTCAAGCAATTTTCCTGACTTCGTTGGTTAGAGGTGTATATTCCACTATTCGATCATGTAGCAATAAACAGTATGCTGTTGTGTTAGTGGGAACGTTTTCCGATGTTTTGAATTCCAACCTTATATCCACAGGACCTGTTTTAATGGTTTCGTTTTGCCGAGAGCAATCAATGACTACGATCGGAGCATCACGCATAAACTCTTCCCTTGAGAGTAGTGGCTGCAACTGGCGTCCATAGTATGAAGTTTGGAATTTTATATACATATCATATAGGAGAGCGTATTTATGAGCATCAAATTTCAAGTTCAGGTCATCATATGGGTATGATTCCGAATTCAAGTGCACTTTAACATCTGTCAGCTTGCAGTGGTCAAACTTACTGGCATCCTTTGTTTTATCATTTTTACGATTTGTTTGGAGAGCTAGTATGACATATCGGGGCTTCTCCATCTGCGATGACGTTTTGACAGACCACGTGTGATGAGTCGTTGCTGGTAGCGTGGGGTACTCGTATATGTCCCAGCTCCTGAATGGCATTTGTATTTCACGGCCGCTTTCAATGATTTTATATAAAGCAATTTTCTCATGATCGGCAACATTAATATGGGGAATGCGCCACTGAAGTTTCGAAATTGAGATGTTTACATCATCTGTCGGTGATATGACTGCATCTTCATCCATCCTGCTTCGTATTAATATGAGTTCATGTTTAGCGTTGGCGATAATTTTCTTGTAATCTTCAGCAAAGCCCAGCAATGTTTTTAGAGGGATGCAGAAATTGAAGAATCCATTGGAGGATGTAATTGATTTATCTGGTGACCAGCTAGCGTTGTATAACATGCGGCTCTCATTTTGGTTTAATGATATGTAATTTTTTAGTGTTGTTGCTATTCCAAGATTTCGAGTTCTATCAATTTCTACACCATTGATTTCATAGCGAATTTCCTCAAAGAGAAACGCTATAGCATTATTTACTAGCCCTGCAGTGCTGGATATTGTTCCGTCAGGTTTAGTTACTGTTCCCTCAATGTATATGAAACTTTCAGCTGGGAGGATATACAGGTCTTGGTTTTGCACTGGAATGCGGGTTTCATCACTATTTTTAAATGAAGAGGCGAACGATGAGTAAGTGTGGTAGTCAATTTTTATTATGCTATTATCATGGCTTGTGCCTTCAGTAATATCCAAGATGTTATTCATTGCTTCAAATTTAGTCCTATTGATTTTAGAAATTGTATATTATCAGCTCTCAGTTGACGTCTTGCTCGCTTCAAGGTTGCCGGTTGACTAATGTTTTCCATGAAGTTCATCCTATTTATATGCTTATTGCTGCTGTTGCTCCCGTAGACTATCATTCTGTGGCTTTAAATGTAGCCTGATAGTTATCGTTTCACCTCGAAAATTTATTAAATCTCCGTCCTGATCAACTAGCTTTAGTGTGAGCGAACTAACACGTTTGACGTTCACCGGTAAATAGATCACATTCGCTGGAACCTCTACTATTTTATAGCCCGGCCCCACGGTTGGGGCAAATTCATGCAGCATATGCACCTGTTTATTGTTGATGTATGAGCTTGATATGATGTTACATTCAACCCTTATAGTATTAACTTTTATAATATTGACGGGTAGATCTGATGTATGTAATATATTTGCTTCCAGTACACGTTTCCCAAATCCCAACAGCGGTGCGATAGATCGCTCTTTATCAAAATGTATAACTTCAGTAGCTTTTATTTCACTCTTCAAGGTATTATTGTTTGCCCTTATTAAGACTGTTGCCTTGCTGCTGCTCTTATTTAAGCTTTGCTGTACTGAAGCTGCTATGTCATCAATCTCGTATGATCCAACAGGTATTTCGATACACGCATCTCCCACATGCATTAAGTTGTTGCTGTCATCAATATTCGGTATAGAATTGTATGTTTGAAAGTCAATTAATCCGCAAACGTAGTCTCCAGCTAATTCCAATGGGGGAAAGTATTCAGCGGTGAGAACCGATGCATTGCCAGTAACAGAGAGTGTTATCGACATGGCTACTTGTTATGAAATGTCTATGTTTGCACTTGAAGGCCTTTATTTATACATTATGTAAGAATTCTAAGCATAAGTGTCCGCAAATCACTGAGTCGAAATTTGGATGTGCTGTATAGTTGTATGTGACTGCATCACCCAAATAATTTACAACTTCCCGCGGCGGTTGCAGATTTCCAAAACTATCAAAGTAATTTATGATATCTCCATTTTTCTTATACGCTACCCAATGCGTTCCAGGTCCAGATGAAACATCTAGATTTATAATTCCGCTCTCATTTCTCCATGGTTTTTTAGGTAATTGATCGCGCATAAATACTCCTCTAAAGTGGGCTATATGCTGTGCATATTTACGCAGATCATTTTCATTGAGTGCTCTTTTGGGTAGCGACTTTATTAGTTTTTTGGTTGGGTGTTGAGAAAAAGTCCCAGTCCTTTCCTATATGGCTTTAGAAATAATCCTTGTCCAGGTTTTCCTAGCGCTATAGCTTCCATTGTCTCATTATGACGTTTCGCTTCCTGCAGCTCCCGACGTGCGACACTTGCGGCGTTTACAGCTTTAGCTATACCTGCTGCACCTCTAGATAGCGCTCCAACGGCGGAAAGACCTGCAAAAAGTGGAATGAGGAACGGTAAAACTCCTCCTACTTTAGGTACTGGTATCACTCTAGGCGTAGTGTAAGATTTTTTCTTCCCCTTGATAACATTCTTTGCTGCACTTAGGGCAATTGTAGTAGCTTCCAACAGGTCTTTCGGCTTTTTCAGCTTTAACACTTTTCTAGCATTACGTACAGCTTCGCGGAATGGTGGACGTAACGTATTCTTCTTCTTCTTCGAGCATTTTTGCTTTGACCCCCATTCCAACTTTTATTTTAGCTTTCATGGCGTTTGTTACTAATAGCGCGTTAGCACGTTCTGCAAAGCTAGCGTCTTTAGATGTTACTCGTTGCCAGGCTTTTTCTTCTAAAATACGGTCAGCTATATGTCGGTCGCTTAAGTCCTTATGATCTCGATATGCAATATCATGCTGTTTGCAAGCTGCATCTAGTGGGTTGATGCCAGGATCACCGCGGGCTAGTCTTTTAGCTAACTTTGTTCCTGGACCACAGTATTGATATCCCGGTAGATGAAGCTCAAGCGGTAACTTATTTATAACAGTGTTTAACAGTCCTCCCCCCTTGACAGCTCTTCGATGAATGGTGCGTTTCTTACTATGGTCAATCATTTTATAGGTTTACTGTAAGACTGATTAAAATCTATAAAAGTACGGGTATTTATAGGGATTGGGTTAGTGTGCAACATGAAGTTTATCAAGCAACAAGCGTGTCTACCAGTTAGAAATACTGATGTGGAAATTACAAGTACATCAAACAAGCATGGGGTGCTGCTACCAAACAGTATAAGAGGTATTATTGTTGGACCGTCGAATTGTGGCAAGACAAATGTTATGCTAAGTCTACTGGAGCATCCTAACGGTCTGAGATTCGAGAATATATACATTTACTCAAAGTCGCTAAGTCAGCCGAAATACGAGTATTTAGGAGAAGTTGTAGCTCACATATCAGGTTTGGGTTATTATACGTTTTCTAACAACCACGATGTTATACCACCGGAGGAAGCAAAGCCAAACTCAATTTTCATCTTTGATGATGTAGCCTGCGATAAACAAAATAATATTAGAGCCTACTTTTGTATGGGGAGACATAACGACATTGACAGCTTTTACCTCTGTCAAACTTATACTCATATACCAAAGCATCTAATCCGAGATAATGCAAACTTTCTGATCATATTCAAACAAGATGATTTGAACCTGAAGCATGTATACAATGATCATGTGAATAGTGATATGGAATTCGCAAAGTTCAGAAAAGCGTGTGCAAACTGTTGGAAAGACAAATATGGATTCTTAGTAATTGATAAGGACAGCCCCATGGGCAAAGGTCGATATCGAAAAGGCTTTGATGCATTCATGAGCCTATGAAGGAGCCCACCTAATCAGCTGACCAGGTCTTTCAGCTC
Source organism: Thereva unica (assembly GCA_949987705.1). Classification (NCBI taxonomy): domain Eukaryota; kingdom Metazoa; phylum Arthropoda; class Insecta; order Diptera; family Therevidae; genus Thereva; species Thereva unica. The sequence goes on along the minus strand of OX465281.1, from coordinate 121,667,723 downwards.
TGCCTGGCTGGTCTGTCTGGCTGGTTGACTGGTCTGTCTGACTGGTTGGCTGGTCTGTCTGGCTGGTCTGTCTGGCTGGTTGGCTGGTCTGTCTGGCTGGTTGGCTGGTCTGCCTGGCTGGTCTGTCTGGCTGGTCTGTCTGGCTGGTCTGTCTGGTCTGTCTGGCTGGTCTGTCTGGCTGGTCTGTCTGGCTGGTTGGCTGGTCTGTCTGGCTGATTGGCTGGTCTGTCTGGCTGGTCTGCCTGGCTGGTCTGTCTGGCTGGTCTGTCTGGCTGGTCTGTCTGGTCTGTCTGGCTGGTCTGTCTGGCTGGTTGGCTGGTCTGTCTGGCTGGTTGGCTGGTCTGTCTGGCTGGTCTGCCTGGCTGGTCTGTCTGGCTGGTTGGCTGGTCTGTCTGGCTGGTTGGCTGGTCTGTCTGGCTGGTCTGCCTGGCTGGTCTGTCTGGCTGGTCTGTCTGGCTGGTTGGCTGGTCTGTCTGGCTGGTCTGTCTGGCTGGTCTGTCTGGCTGGTCTGTCTGGCTGGTCTGTCTGGCTGGTTGGCTGGTCTGTCTGGCTGGTCTGTCTGGCTGGTCTGTCTGGCTGGTCTGTCTGGCTGGTCTGTCTGGCTGGTTGGCTGGTCTGTCTGGCTGGTCTGTCTGGCTGGTTGGTTGGTCTGTCTGGCTGGTTGGCTGGTCTGTCTGGCTGGTTGGTTGGTCTGTCTGGCTGGTCTGTCTGGCTGGTCTGTCTGGCTGGTTGGCTGGTCTGTCTGGCTGGTCTGTCTGGCTGGTTGGCTGGTCTGTCTGGCTGGTCTGTCTGGCTGGCTGGTCTGTCTGGCTCGTTGGCTGGTCTGGCTGGCTGGTCTGTCTGGCTGATCTGTCTGTCTGGCTGGTCTGTCTGGCTGGCTGGTCTGTCTGGCTGGTTGGCTGGTCTGTCTGGCTGGTCTGTCTGACTGGTCTGTCTGGCTGGTCTGTCTGGCTGGTCTGTCTGGCTGGTCTGTCTGGCTGGTTGGCTGGTCTGTCTGGCTGGTCTGTCTGGCTGGCTGGTCTGTCTGGCTGGTCTGTCTGGCTGGTTGGCTGGTCTGGCTGGCTGGTCTGTCTGGCTGATCTGTCTGTCTGGCTGGTCTGTCTGGCTGGCTGGTTGGCTGGTCTGTCTGTCTGGCTGGTCTGTCTGGCTGGTCTGTCTGGCCGGCTGGTCTGTCTGGCTGGTCTGTCTGGCTGGTCTGTCTGGCTGGTTGGCTGGTCTGTCTGGCTGGTCTGTCTGGCTGGTCTGTCTAGCTGGTCTGTCTGGCTGGTTGGCTGGCTGGCTGGTCTGTCTGGTTGACTGACCTGTCAGGATCTATATAAATGCTTATTAGCATAGCTGTATATCATTGTAGCTGTAATCACCTGTGTAGCAACATGAATGAAAAATTGATGAAGGATATTATAAAGACTCGTGAGGCTATACGAAGAAAATATAATAAAATAAAATAGACTGGTAAAATTGAATCCGAAGCTCAACTAGAGGAAACATTTAAATCAATCAATCAATACCCAGCACGCTGAAAAGCTCAAAATAACAGTAGCATCATAAAAACAAATAAGTTTTATTCCCAATAGTTTTTTATTTGTAGCTATTACAACAACAACAACAACAATTCTTTTTAATACCCTAACTTTATTAAATATTTCAGAAGTTTGCTCTGCTGTTTAATTTTTGATTTCTCCTGCTCGGCACGCTGGAGATTCTGCTTACACTCCTGTGTAAGTTGCTCCAACCTCTGCACACGTTGACGCTCGACAGTCAAGGCATCTTCAAGGGACTTTAGTTGATTTTCGGCGCCTCGCCCTTCGGCGTTCCTCCCGCAATATGTCCATGACTTGGTCGCCATGGGCAAGCAGACGCACTAGCCTGCGCAATGAGTTTCTCTGAAAAAAAAAAAAATATAAATTAAATTAAATTCTTCATAATAATAATAATAATAATAATAAACAATACTTACAACTTGCAACCTTCCATTGCCCATTGTGCTGTTGTCCATTGTGCTGTTGTCCATTGTGCTTTAAGGGCAGCATGAAGTGAACTTTTCTTTTATACTGATAAATGTTTACTTTATTCAAAAATACACTAAAAACACGTTAAGAATTGAGGTAAGGAACCGCTGAGTTAATCAGTATCCGAAAGACTTGCACCTGATCCCTTTGTTTATCTAATATTATTCGCGATACGGTTTAAAGCTGACTTTAGGATTTTCACACCTATGTATAATAAGGAATCCATCTATACCTGTTCAAAATTGTCTTTGATTTTTTAGGAAACTGAGCCTCACTAAATTCGCAGCATATCAATTTCAATTTCAATATATGGAGCAAAACTTCCTTTTGTTTATCTCAATAAACGTTCGCGGCATGGGAAGACTGAAATTTTTACATCTATGCTTGATAAGGAATGCAGTGTTTACTTAGCTAACCGTTATTAAAATTTATACATTTGAGTCTAATTAGCACTTAAGGTGATCAGTTCAAAATTATGGTATAAGTTAGCTGATAATGAGAATCTTCATTGTTGTTATTATTCGATAGAGCTTATGTTAAGTATTTTTGTGGCAGCTTATGACACTTCCTAGTGTTTGCAATATTTGCGGTTTGTGAACGGTATTTCAGTTTGAAGTATTCAATTTTATTCTTTAAAAATATATCCAACATGTTCAGGATAATAATAATTACATCATAAGTGTGATGAGAATGGGAATCTTAGCTGTATTGTTGTTGTTGTTGTTATCGGAAATATCTTTTTCAGATATGATTTTCTTGCCCACTTAGTAAGTTGTGATTGCTGTAATATCTGCGACTTGAGGTGAGTATTTTCATTAAGAATTCTTTGGAAGGTAATAATGACATATGGTTGCAATCCAGATCTTAGCTTACAGATCGCACCGGGTTGTTGTCCAGACCCAATGCTGGATCTCAGCTAAAGCTTAGTGTTACTTGAAAGTCCAGTTCTTCACTGAATTATATGTATATTTTGCTCTAGAATCCAAGCTCATTCCATAGCCTAAGTTGCTACCGGAATTAATACTTGAAAAATATGCTGAATTTGTTTGCTCCTAAAACTATGCAATATCTTTTTCAGGTATGGCTTTTTTAGTCACTTAGTAATTTCAAGTTGCGGTTGTTGTAATATCTGTGACTTGAGGTGATATACCCAATGCTGGCTCCAGCTAAAGCTTAATTTAATTCTTAGTGTTACTTGCAAGTCCAGTTCTTCACCAAATTATTTGTATATTTTGCTCCAGAATCCAAGCTCATTCCATAGCACAAGTTGCTACCGGAATTAATACTAGAAAAATCATCATCTCGAAACCAAAGCTCAAATCCCCCACATCTCAGTTCATAGTTCCCCCACTCTGGACCAAATTCCATGCCGGTTCTGCGCCACCTTCAATTCCTGCTCTGGGCCAAAACCCATGCCCGTTCTGCGCCACCCTATCCAAGAAACATACATCCAGAGCTTTAAGTCACACCTCAAATCCAGCTCTGGACCAAATCAACACCGAAATTCAACTAGCTTCCCACAGGTGGCACTCAACAACACAGCTTTCAAATCCCACGCCGGTCACACACCAAATCCCATGCCCACTCTGGGCCACCCCATCCAAGACGCACACCCAAAACACCTCACACACCTACATGCAGAGCTTTCACCCATCTCCACCCACCAACTCCAAGCCACCCCATCCAAGACACCCAACCTCCATAAACAGCTTTCAAACCACCTTACCCAAGACACAAACCCAAAACACCTCGTACACCTACATAAAGAGCTTTCACCCATCTCCACACCCCAACTCTAAGCCACCTTATCCAAGACACAAACCTAAAACACCCCGTACACGTACATGAACAGCTTTCAGACCCCCCCAAATCCTAGGCGGGTACGGGGCCACCTCCTAGGTGGCGCAGAACCCGCCTAGCTCTACTACTCATGTCGAAAGAATTCTGAAGAGAATGTTAACCCACCCCCCTGAGGAGGCCGCCGTGGATCTAAAGACATAGTATATTGCATTCGACTTATGATGCCTAGTGATGAGCAAAAGTGGTCTTGTTCTTGCAGTCTTGTCTTGTTCTTGCACATTTTGCAAGAACAAGAACAAGACTTAGTTATGCTTGCAAGAACAAGAACAAGACTAACTGTGCAAGAACAAGACCCAGAGCAAGATTTCTTGCAAGATTCTTGCAAAAATTAAACCTAAATTCATTCTATTCAAAACATTTTCTAGGTGAGAAACCGCAAATATTTTGAAGCAAAATCAAATCTTAGATGTCAGTATTCAGTAGTTCAAGTAGTTTATTAGAAAAGAAAAAATGCTCTAAAAAAATTCTTTTTTGAGTAACCTCTTTTGCTTTTTGGATGGCAAGGAAACTCGGACTTTTCTCAATGTATGTAATATTTTCAAGGCCTCCACATTGGGTTACATCGCATCGTAAGAATGACAGGAGCGTGGGCCAGTTTTTGTATTGCTGCAAAGGGATTTAATATTTTTTTGTGCCCATACACGACATTTCTTCTTTAATGAATCGTAGTTGAACAACCTAATTTTTTATAATAAGTAATGGGTATAATACTGGTTTACTTTTGCTTCAAAATATTTCCGTTGTAATTTGTTGCTTACACACTTGACAGAAAAATGTCTACGCCTAACTTGTTCCCATATGAATTTTATGTAATTTTTCAGGGCCGCAAACATAATAACGTCACCAAGAGCAGTCGTGAAACTAATTTGTTTAATAAAAAAGCCATGTGGAATTCTTACCTCAAAGGTAGTATATTTTCGGTGTATACAAACTTTTGACGCTGACTGACTGACGCTAAAATTATAATAGTTTTAAAGTCATTTTTTTGCATTTTGTTGTTTGGATATAATTTTTTATTAAAGCCTAGGTTTTTTTTCAATAACCATTTTATAAAATCAACATACAATACCTACTATATGCGAGAAAATACCTTGGCCTTGCAGTTTTGTCTTGCCTTGTCTTGGTCTTGCACATTTAGTAAGAACTAGAACAAGCCTTAGGTATATTTGCAAGAACAAGAACAAGACTTAGGTATGTTTGCAAGAACAAGAACAAGACTTAGCTATGCTTGCAAGAACAAGAACAAGACAGACTGAACAAGAACAAGACAAGAACAAGACTAGATTAGTCTTGTCTTGTTCTTGCGTTTGCTCATCACTAAATGCCCTTTCATTTAATACCCATGTCGAGGGGGTTGTGAAGAAAATGTTAATCCGTCCTCTTGAGATGGCCGCCATGGACCAAACGATATATTGAGTATACTATATTGCTTATGGTATTCTATTTATTATACTCTTTCATTTGATACCCATGTCGAAGGGGTTGTGAAGAAAATGGTAATCCGCTCTCTTGAGATGGCCGCCATGGACCAAACGATAAATTGAGTACCCTTTATTGCTTATGGTGTTTTACTTATTACACCATTTTATGTGAATGCCATGTTTCGGGTGTTGTGAACAAAATGGTAATCCGCCCTGTTGAGATGGTCGCCATGGACCAAACAATATATTGAGCATACTATATCATACGCTTTCATTTGATATCCATGTCGAAAGGGTTCTGAAGAGAATGGTAACCGGCATTCCTGAGGAGACCGCCATGGATCTAAAGACATAGCTCATTGCATTCGACTTATGATGCCCTTTCATTTGATACCCATGTCGGGGGGCTGTGAAGAAAATGTTAATCCGCCGTCTTGAGATGGCCGCAATGGACCAAACGAAATATTAAGTATACTATATTGCTTATGGTATTCTACTTATGATACTCTTTCATTTGATACCCATGTCGAAGGGGTTTGTGAAGAAAATGGTAATTCGCCCTCTTGAGATGGCCGCGATGGACCAAACGATAAACTGAGTATACTATATTTCTTATGGTGTTCTACTTATCATACCATTTCATTTGTTACCAATGTTTCGGTGGCAGTGAAGAAAATGGTAATCCTCCCTCTTGAGATGGCCGCCATGGACCAAACGATATATTGAGCATACTATATTGGTTATGGTGTTATACTTGTCATATCCTTTCATTTGATACCCATGTCGAAGGGGTTGTGAAGAATATTTCAACCCGCCCTCCTGAGACGGCCTCCATGGATCTAAAGGTATATACCATATTGCATTGTCATCGGAGCTGAAGCTGTGTGCAAAATTTCAAGGTGATCGAGTAACCGGAGGTATTCAAAAACGAAAATTTCAAAAATAGCAAACATGTGTTAATATAGTTAAAATTAACCGAAACCTTTGAGATGAACTCAGGAGTACGACAAGGATGTTTACTTTCGCCGTTACTCTTTCTTATAGTAATAAACTATATCCTTGTCGGCGCTTTAGATAGTAAAACAGGTGGGTTTCAATAGGAATAGTTAGTTGGCGTGAAAGGGCGAGCATCTTCTTCCACAGTATTTTCGGTCCGAGCGGGACGTCGCAGCAATGGATACGCTGCTGTCGGTGCCGCTTCGAAAAATACGGTCTCTTGCCCTGCTTCTTCGGTTTCCCGATTCTAATCAATTCAGCAGATCGAGTACCCGTCTCCTTTCACACCCTGGGCTTGGGACCAGGCGACGGCGATCTTTCTATATTACGTTACAAGGGAGAAAAGGCAGAATTCAAAAAATAAAATCTAAAGCAGCGTTTTCAACCCTAGTGTGATGAAAACAAATTTGACGCGTTTATTGAGAGCAAAAGCGATTTAAATTTTTGTTCAGCGCCAAAGCGGTATAAGGTTTCATTAAGAGCAAAAGCGGAGTAAAAAGTTAACCCGTTTTTGCTCTCGGTTTTTTGATACACCGTTTTTGCGCTGAAGTATTGTTATACCAGTTTTACTCTAAGAATACGAAGATATTCTTCTTTTGCGCTAAAAAAAAACCCGAACCGTTTTCGCTCTCTTTGTTATTTTAGCCCGCTTTTGCTCTGAGGGTGTCAAATTTAATGAGGTTGTGCTAGGAATACTTAGACTACCCAATTTTCTTAGTACCGAAGCTGTGGCTAGCGACATTGAAGACGATTAAAACAGCTACGAAGATACTATTGAAGACCCTTAGATTTGAAAGCGAATGTAAATTAATTTGTTGATTTTTTGCCTGTGTTTTTGACTATTATTCGACTTTTGTATTGGCTATATTCATCTAATATTGGTCCGTTTTATAATTATGTTAATTGACATATTATGTTGAGATGATATATAAGCCAAAAAATATAAAATATATGTGTTCTTATTTTTGTCGTCGTAAATTGGCTATCTGTCCCAGTGTGCGCCGGGGAAGTGCGGACGGCTCCAATGATAGATAGGCAGGCCATTCTTTGAATTTTGCTTAAATTGGTTATGAAACCCTTAGGCGTTGTTCTGTGCCATCAAACTAAAGCTCCATAAGTTACCATGGGCCTAATCATAGCCGGCGGATAATGTGGGTATTAGTGGCTAGCAGTACCCACCCGGAAAATTCTGGGTGGTTAAAATACCTACTCGGAATTTGAGAATAAATGAACGTGTCGCATGAAGAATGCCAATATTCGCCGAATCTCAATCATAACAGAAAACGTGCTTTGCATTATCTTGGATACCTAGTTATACCAGTCACAGCCCTGAGCTATCGTTGTAAAAATGGTGGAGGTATTTTCTATATTCTCCGTTTCCACTCAAGAGCTGCGTGAGGTCATAACTCACTTCCTTACACTCCCTCGTAACCCATATATCTACGTTTGGGATAAGTCTGAGAGTCCATCGACGCTTAACAGACTTGTCTCACTTGCCTTGTCATTAAGTTTCAGAGTCGCAGTGCATCATCTGCCGTCGCACTGACTTTATCGCTTCTCTAACATATTCTGGATTATAGAAACGCAAAGCTTCTCTCGCCAGTATTTCTATGGCTATAATTCCTGCTATCACCACGCCGCGTTGTTGGATATGGTCTTGCACGCGCAGCACGCGACTTAGTTTTTTACGTTTTTTTTTTTTCAAATATAAAAAACTTGCAAAAGCTCTTCAGAACTGGAAAAAGAAAATATCTTTAAGAAAACTAATTAAAGCCAATTCTTTAGAATGGTTTAAACTTTATTTAAATACTCTTAGGGTGAGTTACACCAACTAACTTTAACCGTAACAAAAGCTAAATCGGTTGTCAAATCTCCGGTTAGACAAAACGGGAGTTGCACCGTTTAACAATTGTTAACATGACGTAACATTTTAACGTTAACTTTAACCAGGCAAATTTTCCCGGTTAATGTTATTGTTATTGTTATTGTTAACTTATGACAGTTGTCATAGACCAAACAGGGGTGCCATTTTCAATAAACTCACAAACTGTGCAGCTTATAAATACACAAAAATGTAAATTTAAATCGAAGTAGCCCTTAACGATAACTTTAACAAACGGTTGGGTGGTGCAACTCATTTTTACAAACTGGAACTTTAACAACTTTGTTATTGTTAAAGTTAACTTTAACAATAACTTTAACCAACGATTTGGTGCAACTCACCCTTAAGAGCGACCGAGCCGTGATTAAAAAGATACAAGACTAAACTTAATAATTAACTTAATAGATTAAGATGTACAATCTACATGAAATTATTTCAGGTTTCATGTTACTCCTGCATCTTCGGTTCTTTGCTGGGCGTTATTCCAGCTAAATTGATTTCACCATAGTCTCAAATACCCAAACACAAGCCCCACAACAGACACTTGCACTCGTCGCTTAGATATTTTGGTTATTTGTAAAAGACTAGACGGAGCCCAAGCATGCCTATCGGCGAAAAATCAGCGCATACACCGGGACTGCATGCACGCACATATCTGTGTTGCAGTTTTAGTTTGTATGCGACCCTCCGTTTTCTGCTGTTAGCCCTCTTTCTGGCTGCTGCCTGCCCATACTGGCACTGCGTAAAGCTGGAATGTGCTAACCTCCCTCGCCAGAGGCGACGGATCGGTTTGGGCCCTCACGTTGAGCAGCATTCTCGGAAAGGCTGCACAAATAGCGGAAGGTTTAACCGCCTTGCATACAAATTGGGTTTTAAGATTAATCTGTGATCATCACTCCCAGGTACCTTAAAGCGTGAGTGAATGATCTGTTCCCATACCTTAATTCTTACGGGTACTTGTTTTCCCAATTTTTCCATGTTGTTCTGTACACCGTCGATCCATCTTCAAGTCAAAATGAAGTGACCTACCTTCTTTCCTTTGTAGGGAAGGCTGTTACCAAATAGCAATTTCGGAGGAAGGAGTGAGTTTCCCTGACCACCCTCCCGGGCCCAACACGATTCGCCGGCACAGGGCCTAATGATGGTGGTGTATATCCAATACATGGTTTTCGGTTGCAAACCCCATGTGGAACTACATAAAGCTCTGCGGCAAGTCCACAGGGATCTGCGCGTTCTACTCATCAGAGGGTCCATGTGTTGGTTTTGCTATAGTATAGATCCGAGATCTCCCGATGAGCCCTTTAATAATGCTTTCTGGATTTTTGCTGTGTCTCGAATGTCTTCTACACTTTTGCAGAAATTCCTCTAGCTATTTCTTTTTGCTCGTCTGATTGCCCTGTGATAGGTGGTTAGCGAGCTTTTATAACTCTCCCAGTTGCCGCTCTTCTTGGCTGCGTTGAATAATTTCCTCGTAGCGAATCTCAACTTGTAGAGCTCGTCATTCCACCATGGAGTTATCCTGTTACGCGTCCTCATCAAAGTGGGGCAGATATTGTTGTAAGCAGCAGTAACCGCCTCCGTAAAGAAGTCCGCGGATAGTTCTACATCCATCGTAGATTTGATTGAGTGCATGGAACCCTTCAATACGCTATTATCTATTGGGTTCGCCCCGAAAGTCTGTCCAATTCATATATTTAAGATTCCTATATGCATTCACTCCTTCCAAAGACTCACCCACCATACAGTAAATGTGTCTATGGTCCGAGCACGATGGCTCATCTCAAACCCGCCAGCCACTCACGTAAGTGGCAACGTGTTGAGTGGCTAGCATGATGTCTATAACCTCACGTATCCTACCGTTGTTGAAGGTAGGATCCGTACCGCGATTTATTATGTCCAGGTTAGTAGTCAAGAGGTAATGAAAAAGGTATCCGCCCTAGGCATCATGATGGGCGTTCACATCACATCCTACGATGATCCGCAGACCGCTCCTGTTAGAGTGACCCACGATATCCTTCAGTTCTTTGGATGGTGGTGGGTCCCTGGAGTCGCAGCGGAGGTATACCGAGCATATATAATCATACTCTTGCTGCCCCCCCCTGTTAATCTGTATCATCACCACTGCCAGGTCTCGACGATTTATCTGTGAGAGGAAAGCAGTTGGTGTTTTTATTGTAAACTACACAGGTCCGCAGGTCGCCGTCCACATCACTGCATGCATGTAGCCTGCTGCCCGCAAGCCCTGTATAGCACCGTTACTTACCCATGGCTCCTGTACAAGAGCCACGTCAATAGCTTGGGTGGCCAGCACCCTCCAAAGGACAATTCCTCAATTGACTGGTTCTGAATTTCCAACCTGCGGAGCACTTGTTCCGGTTCCCTAACATCAGAATGCGATCCGCTTGAATTTGGGAAGGTCCTTTTCCTCGATTAATTGTAGTCCAGTAAATAGGTCGAAAAAAGGCCTTCGTAATGCAAAAAATACCGCACGCGATTTTTTTTTACCAAATGTTTTTACATAATTTTATGAGCTTAAATTCAAAATGGCGTCATCCCCACCCTCATGCTTCACTTACAATGAAGGGAAACGCGTTTAATTCTATATCTCAGAAACTGTGCGTTTTACGACAAAAATGTAGGTATATAATCTTTTTTGTAGATAAATGATTCAACTTTTTTGTTCAGAACTTTTTTTTGTAAAGTCAATATGTTCGGAGTTATAGTGCTTCAAACTTTATACATTACTTTCTTTGCACTATATTTCGTTAACGGTTAGCCCGCTATAAAAAGGTCCTTCCTAAGACTTGTAGAACACACTATTATCTATAATTTTTGCTTTTATCATTTTTAGATAGGGCTAATATTTCACGAGTTATAGCGCTTTAAATGTCGGAAAATGTAAAATTTAACAAAAAAAAAATTTCCTAACATCTTTTTCTTTCCCCGTTTCATTTCAAAACTGATTATATCGTGTGTTGAGCTCATCATTGCCCACATTTGCTGCCTTTACTTTTTTCTATAAAGTTGATATTTATGGATTTATTACACCTCAAAAGTTTATTAAAAATGGGTTTTTGCAAATATCTAGTCCACTATTTATTTACGACAAGTTATACCAACAAATATGTTTGTTATAAAATTCCGTTGAAATTTTACTTTAAACATTTTTTTCTAGCATTTATACTTTAGCTAATGTTCATACATATAATTAAGAAATTTCGTTGGCGTACGTTTGCAGAATCGGAATGATAAAAGAAGTTTGGACATTGTGCAACGTATTGCAAATGTTTCTGATGCCAAAGCTACAGGTGATAGATTTTGTTTTGATTAGTGAATGCTTAAACAAACGAATTTCCGGACGATTTTCCTTGTCGATTAATGCTAGCAACTCAGAAACTCTAAATTGATATTCCTCACTGTCCGTTATAAAGATACTAATAACTTGCATCACCTCGGACATTTCTTTATAAGGACAACTCCTTTTTCCCCCTGTAGATGGTGTGGTTTTCAAATCTCGAAATTTTACAGAAATAATAATTGATTCTTTCCTTAGAGGTTATGAATAGTTACATTTTGAAGATTTGCATTAATTTTATATGTACCCGTTCTTTAAGGCACTTCATCTGTGTAAAATTCATATCTCGAAAAATACCAAGTCAATGGTTGGTTTTTATTGGCTACTATTGGCTTATGGGTGCAGCAAGCCGTACTGGGTCCCAGCTAGTATTAATATAAAAAATTGCCTTCAATAGAAAGAAGGGAAGGGATGCAGTGTATGTAAGAGCTCACTATGAAAAACACTGTAAACACAATTATGACAGTTGTAGTAAATAACTATCGATTACTGTATCACAAGTGGATTTCATATGGGAATAATTATGTAACTTAAATTTCATAAGCGAAATATGCTAAGTTAGGGAATTTTTGAGGTATAAATAGTTGTAAGGATTTTGTTAATATTTAGAAAATTCTCTGTTCCTAGTCCGGGTAGACCTAGCAATTATTTTCTCAACGGGAATAGTAGTATTTCTAAAAATATTAAAATTAATAAAAATAAAGATATAATTGTAAAATCAAATAATCCATTTTTATAAACCCTACACTAAACAAGGCTGCAATAGCCGCCACACACAAATGCTGGTCTCTAGCTTTGGAAACCCAATAGATCCACACATTACATCTTCAAATTGTATTTCCTATTTTGCCTCCGTTGCTTTCAAGCTTTCTCTGTTTTCATATTAATACCTACTAGCAGTTTTCGCGGCTCTTTGAAATGTTAAATGTTTGTTGTAAATGGTTTTACATGGCTATACGTTTTGCCTGACCCTTCTTGTAATAGTTTTGATACCACTCTATTGGTCCTTTTCTATGTGGTATTTTAAATTAGCGCATTTGAGCTATTTATTCGACAGAAATTTGAATGCTTTTTCTTTGTTGCAAGAACGTGTATTCCAGAGAAAAAAAAATTATAAAAAAGGTCTTTACGATAAAAGAGTTCCAATTTGCTTTTCCACTTTGGGTTTGGGAAGTAAACGGGTATTAACAGTTACAAAATGTAATTTAATGTCGCGCCGCTCACAAAATAACCATTGAATTTATTGGACGTATATGCCTTTCATTTCAGAAACACTTCAAAATCAGATTGAACAACTCCAAACTGAAATGATGAATGTACAAATAAAGTACCAGAAGGAATTAGAAAAAATAGAAAAGGAAAACCGTGACTTAAGACAGCAATATCTTATTTTAAAAACAAATAAGAGAATTGGAACTAAGAAAATAAAAAAGTCATTAATAGATATGTATTCGGAAGTATTGGATGAGCTATCTGGATATGACAGCAATTACTCTACTGCGGATAATTTGCCGCGTGTAGTGGTTGTTGGGGATCAAAGCAGTGGTAAAACATCGGTGTTAGAATCTATTGCACAGGCCAGAATTTTTCCTAGAGGTAGCGGGGAAATGATGACAAGGGCTCCTGTTAAAGTGACTCTATCAGAAGGTCCCTATCATATAGCCCAGTTTCGAGACTCAGAAAGAGAGTATGATTTGACTAAAGAAAGTGAGCTTGTTGATTTAAGAAGGTATGGTAAAAAGTTTTTTCTTCTATTTTAAAGAAGTGTAACTCATTTTAGGGAGGTTGAACTGCGCATGCGCGCATCAGTACGTGGTGGAAAGACTGTGAGTACCGAAGTAATTTCAATGACTGTTAGAGGACCGGGATTGCAGCGTATGGTCCTTGTTGATTTGCCTGGAATAATATCGGTATAATATTTTGTTTTCAACTAAATTAAACTAAAATATTTTCATAATTCAGACAATGACAGTTGATATGGCTGCCGATACAAAAGATTCTATTTATCAGATGACTAAACACTATATGACCAATCCCAATGCTATTATTTTATGCATACAAGTAAGTACTTTGTTTCGAAATTTTTGTATCTTGAGGTATATTTTAAGGCTATAAAAAGTAATGCAATATGAAGTATTAAATAAAAAGAGAATTGCCTATGACTAAACTTATCAAAATTACAGATTTTTAAAGTATTTTGTGAGCATTTTGTAATAAAGCATTTTTATCTGTACAGAGTAGAGTAACGGTTAAGCCGCTAGGACGTTTTGTAATATTTTGGAAAAAGTGATGGAAATTAGATAATCGGTTGAAACTAAGAGCAATCGATAGAGGCTGCATCTACAGTTGATTTTGGCCGAAGTCCGACGGATTTCTTGAGATTTTTTTTCTTATCAGGTTGTGTTATAGATTTTCTTATTAGGTTGTGTTATAGATTTTTGTAGTTCCCGTTTTTGGCTATTCTACATTGTTGGATTGGACGTAATAAATACCCGGATGATGTTCGTAATTTAGCCAGTCTCGCTATTCCCTCTCGACCCAGTAATATCTCTTCTACCTTAGCCAATGGCCAATCCTTATGTTTCAAGTTATCTGAACCTATAAGTACTATTTCGCCTATCTTAATTTTTCTGTAAATCGTCTTCTTCCTATTTGCGTGTAATGTCATATCTCCAAGATATTCATCGTGAAATCTTTGCTTCAGTGCATCGCTCAAACGCTTTTTATGACGTAGCCTACGATTTAAGTAAGCTGCATCAACCATGCCCAAATCGGATGTTCAGTCGTCTTCGATTTCTCTTAAGAACATGTTCGATGTCAGTGGTACGAAGTCCATAGGATCTTCCTACACATAGGTTAGTGGCCTCGAATTAATCACTGCTTCACACTCATGTAAGACGGTCTGCAGCTCTTCATAATCTAATGAAGCTTTTCCCTAGACCCTTCTTAAAAGTTGTTTTACTAAACCTATCAACCTCTCCCACCAAGCTGCCATAGGAGGATTAAGTTTCCATTTTATCCTTCTCAGGGTACTATAATCTTTTATTTTCTGCCAATCAAGTTGATTTAAAACATTTGCCGCTCCCACAATATTGGTCCCATTGTCACTGTAAACAACAGAGGGTCGTACTTTCTGCTAACGACGAAGAAGACAATAGTTCTGAATGCATCGCTCGATTTATTGCACACGTGTATAAACAAATCCAAGCCTTTCTGCTGCCAGCTGCCCAGCTAAATCTACTCCGACAATCTCAAAAATCTTCGTTTCTCGAACACGATCTGCAGGTGGTGATTGCACAGCTAAACTTTTCACCTTATTCGAACAGTTGATGACCTTTATTCAATAACCAAAATCTTTTCCTTAACATTGACATCAATGAACACCGCTGTGGGCTGACTTGTTATGTATTTCCACTATTAATCTTTTGACTACAACATGGTTCGATGGTAAAACTATCGGATAACTATAATCTTCCAAATCCTCTCGATTAGAAACCTTTGTCTTCAAACGTAGATCATATTTAACTTCAAAAACTTGCAAATCTTCTAAACTATGATCCTTAATACCTGTAAACGCCTACGATGTTAAGCACTTTCTTTTCTGCCAATATAAAAGCACGAATTGTTTTTGAAAATTATCCAGCCAACTATTCGAATAATTTGATTATGTTTTAAAAATCGACGATGATACCAATCATCGGTAGATGTACACATCAAAACTGTCGAAATTATAGATTTATTTTTCTCCTTTTCAATAGCTTTCTCATCAAACAAGACGTTACATGATGGCCACTGGTATTCTCGGAGTTTCAACCAGTCTGGTCCTGCATGCCATTGTGACTCTATTAATTTCTTTGCACTACACCCTCTAGAAGGTAAATCGGCTGGATTAGAGACTCCAGATATGTGTCGCCATTACTTTATAGCCGAATTCATTCGAATTCTGTTATATACAAATATATCCCACTGTTCATCTCTCATTATCCAAGCAATAACTGTTGTAGAATCACTCCAAAAAATGCTATAATTTATTGGTATAATAAAAACTGTGATAATGCTACGATGTAACCTTATTGCTATGGTAGCTGCAAGTAACTCCAGTCTAGGTATAAACATTCTTTTGTTCTGTTTATGAAGCGGTTCAATCCTCGCTCTCGCTTGTATCATCTGCACATTAACTCCTAACACTGATTCCGTTCTTAAAAATGACACTACAGCGAATGCGTCTTGACTAGCATCATAAAATGTATGTATAGAGCAGTGTTGGGCAAAACTAAATTTCTGGACGATTAAAAATTGACAATTAATTAATTGTTAATCACGTCTACTGCAATTAACAATTAATTAATTGTAATTGTGAAAACTCGCAATTAACAATTAATTAATTGTTAATCGCGTCTATTGCAATTAACAATTAATTAATGGTAATTGTGAAAATTCGCAATTAACAATTAATTAATTGTTAGTCGTGAGTTACCACAATTAAAGACGATTAATCAATTGAGTCACTCAGAAGCCAATGCGGTTAAGTCCATTTTTTGATATTTCCAGATTTTTGCAAAATTAAATGCAATAAATGGTATTCTTCATTGTTAATTAAGGATTTACTTGTTACTACTTGACACTGAAAAAAAGTAGTAACAAGTGAATCCTTTAATAACAATGCAGAAACCCTTTTATTGCAATAAAATTTGCAAAAATCTGGAAATATCAAAAATGGACTTAACCACATTGGCCTCTGAGCGACTCAATTGTCAATCATTTTTATGGATTTGATTAAAAACTAAAAATTAAAATTTATTATTATATGGAAAGAGTAGTAGTATATTATTTTTTATTAGTTCATTTTAAAAAGCGTGTTTTTAGTTTTTAAAGTAAAAATTTTTTTAGCCACGTTGCGCACCTTTGCGTCACGGTCAATTTTTTGCGTGCCGTGGGGGAACAATTTGGCTTTGGGGATTTTAGTTTGTATTGTATGAATTATCTATAATAACATTCTAGTTGTGCCATTTTCAACATTTTTCGAAATCGAAATCAATGGAGCAATTTTTTAGAAGAGATTTTTTTATTTTGTTTTTTTGTTTGACCGGAAGAGAATTTTTTACAGAAGAGAATTTCGTTTTGTGTTTGATTTTTTTTGCTATTTTTCGTTTTGTGTTTAAAGAGGGACTAGTGTATTATATATTACTAGCATAAAACCCGCGTGCCTTGCAACGCCTATAAAAACTGTTTATTATGTGCAATGTTTTCCTTAAAAAAAGAAACCAACAAAAAAGTCAGCTGTTATTATCCCTAAAAAGGGTTTATTATAGTGCATTTTTTTAATAAATATGGTAAACAAATTACTGCGAATATCACCTCTCCTCAACAAATCTGCAAGTTTTAAAGTAGATTGGCATGTATATGTCATCAAGAAAAGTGACATTTTAGGGTTTGACGAACGTTCGTTAAGTTTGTTCGCCTATTTACGTGGGTGCAAGAAACTATGAAGCAATCACAAATGAATATTAAATAAAGTGAATTTCGAGTCATTCATTTCTACGTGATTATAGGGATGCACTGTCAAAATTTCAGCCCTTCAGCTTCAGAGGTTTGGGTTAACCCCATTTCATCCCCTTAGGGGATGAATTTCGAATACTCGCCTCTTAGTGGATGTCCATGTCATTATAGGGATGCACTGTCCAAATTTCAACCCTGTAGTTCCAGTAGTTTGGTAAACCAAATTTTACCCCTTTAGAGGATGAATTTCGAAAAATCGCTTCTTAGTAAATGTCCACGATGCACTGTCAAAATTTCCAGCCGTTTAGCTCCAGCGGTTTGGCTTAACCCCATTTAACCCCCTTAGGGGATTCAATCGTCCCTAAGTGGATGCCCACGTCATTGTAGTGATGCACGGTCAAAATTAGAGCCCTCCAGCTTCAGCGGTGTGGGTTAATCCCATTTCACCCCATTAGGGGATAAATTTCGAAAAATCGCTTCTTAGTGGATGTCCACGTCATTAAGGGGATGCACTGTCAAAATTTCAGCCCTATAGCTCCAGCGGTTTGGATAAACCCCATTTCAACCCCTTAGGGGATGAATTTCGAAAAATCGCTTTATAGTGGATGTCCACTTCATTATAGAGATGCACTGTCCAAATTTCAGCCCTATAGCTTTAGCGGTTTGTAAAAACCCCATTTCACACCCTTAGGGGATGAATTTCGAAAAATCGCTCTTTAGTGGATGTAAACGTCATTATAGGGATGCACTGTCAAAATTTCAGCCGTATAGCTTTAGAGGTTTGTATAAACCGCATTTCACACCCTTAGGGGATGAATTTCGAAAAATCGCTCTTTAGTGGATGTCCACGTCATTATAGGGATGCACTGTTAAAATTTCAATTCTATAGCTCCAGCGGTTTGGATAAACCCTATTTCACCCCCTTAAGGGATGAATTTCGAAAAATTGCTTTATAGTGGATGTCCACGCCATTATAGAGATGCACTGTCAAAATTTCAGCCCTATAGCTCCAACGGTTTGGATAAACCCCATTTCAGCCCCTTAGGGAATGAATTTCGAAAAATCGCTTTTTAGTGGATGTAAACGTCATTATAGGGATGCACTGTCAAACTTTCAGCCCTATAGCTCCAGCGGTTTGGGTAAACCCGCTTAGGGGATGAATTTCGAAAAATCGCTTCTTAGTGGATGTCCACGCCATTATAGGGATGCACTGTCAAAATTTCAGCCCTATAGCTCCAACGGTTTGGATAAACCCCATTTCACCCCCTTAGGGGATGAATTTCGAAAAATCGTTTCTTAGTGGATGTCCACGCCATTATAGGGATGCACTATCAAAATTTCAGCCCTATAGCTCCAACGGTTTGGATAAACCCCATTTCACCCCCTTAGGGGATGAATTTCGAAAAATCGCTTCTTAGTGGATGTCCACGCCATTATAGGGATGCACAGTCAAAATTTCAGCCCTATAGCTCCAACGGTTTGGATAAACCCCATTTCACCCCCTTAGGGTATGAATTTCGAAAAATCGCTTTTTAGTGGATGTAAACGTCATTATAAGGATGCACTGTCAAAATTTCAGCCCTATAGCTCCAGCGGTTTGGGTAAACCCGCTTAGGGGATGAATTTCGAAAAATCGCTTCTTAGTGGATGTCCACGCCATTATAGGGATGCACTGTCAAAATTTCAGCCCTATAGCTCCAACGGTTTGGATAAACCCCATTTCACCCCCTTAGGGGATGAATTTCGAAAAATCGCTTCTTAGTGGATGTCCACGCCATTATAGGGATGCACTGTCAAAATTTCAGCCCTATAGCTCCAACGGTTTGGATAAACCCCATTTCACCCCCTTAGGGGATGAATTTCGAAAAATCGCTCTTTAGTGGATGTAAACGTCATTATAGGGATGCATTGTCAAAATTTCAGCCGTATAGCTTTAGAGGTTTGTATACTATAAACCCCATTTCACACCCTTAGGGGATGAATTTCGAAAAATCGCTCTTTAGTGGATGTCCACGTCATTATAGGGATGCACTGTTAAAATTTCAATTCTATAGCTCCAGCGGTTTGGATAAACCCTATTTCACCCCCTTAAGGGATGAATTTCGAAAAATTGCTTTATAGTGGATGTCCACGCCATTATAGGGATGCACTGTCAAAATTTTAGCCCTATAGCTCCAACGGTTTGGATAAACCCCATTTCACCCCATTAGGGGATGAATTTCGAAAAATCGCTTCTTAGTGGATGTAAACGTCATTATAGGGATGCACTGTCCAAATTTCAGCCCTATAGCTCCAGCGGTTTGGATAAACCCCATTTCACCCCCTTAGGGGATGAATTTCGAAAAATCGCTTTTTAGTGGATGTCCACGCCATTATAGGGATGCACAGTCAAAATTTCAGCCCTTTAGCTCTAGCGATTTAAGTTGTGCGTTGTCTGTCAGTCAGTTACTTTTTATACAATAGAAAAAAATCCCCTTGCAACTTATTGAACCCCATTTCACCCCCTTCAACCCTTTTGTTCTCCATAAAAAGTAGCCTATGTCCGTCTCCAAGGTCTAAACTATGTCTGTTGCAAATTTCATCAAAATCGGTTTAGTGGTTTAGGCGTGAAAGCGTAACAGACAGACAGACAGACAGACAGACAGACAGACAGACAGACAGACAGACAGACAGACAGACAGACAGACAGACAGACAGAGTTACTTTCGCATTTATAATATTAGTAAGGATTATGTAACATATAGCAATATGTACTACGTGCTATATACTAAGTGTTATGCACTATGTATTAGGTACTATGTACACGGACTATGTACTATGCGATATGTACTATGTACTATTTATTATGGACTATATACTGTCAACTATGTTTTATGTGCTATGTACTATGCACAAGGTATTATGTACTATGTATAATCTGCTATGTACTAGGTATTATGTACTTTGCATTACGGACTATGTGCTATTTACTTTGAATTATGTACTATGAACTGTGTACTATGTACTTTGTACTATGTATTATGTACTATTTATTTTGGTCTATATACTACCTACTATATACTGTCAACTATGTTTTATGTGCTATGTACTATGCACAAGGTATTATGTACTATATATAATCTGCTATGTACTAGGTATTATGTACTTTGCATTACGGAGTATGTGCTATTTACTTTGAATTATGTACTATGAACTATGTACTATGTACTTTGTACTATGTATTATATACTATTTATTTTGGACTATATACTACCTACTATATACTGTCAACTATGTTTTATGTGCTATGTACTATGTACAAGGTATTATGTACTATGTATAATCTGCTATGTACTAGGTATTATGTACTTTGCATTACGGACTATGTGCTACTTACTATGAATTATGTACTATGAAGTATGTACTATGTACTTTGTACTATGTATTATGTATTATGTACTATGTATTGGGGGCTATGATTAGGTACCATATACTGTTCACAATGTACTATGTATTAGGTATTATATACTATGTACTGCGATTATGTACTATTAATTCTGTACTATGACTAAGTATTATGAACTATGTGTTATCTGCTATGTACTTTGCACTATATACTCTGTATTATGTATTTTCTACTAAATATTATGTACTTTGTACCAAACACTATATACTATGTTCTATGTAAAAGGTATTATGTACTATGTACTAGGTACTTGCACTATGTACTATGAACTATGTATTATGTTTTGTATTATCTATTATGTATTATGTACTACCCAGTAGGGAATGGAAGGCTTCCGGATTCGATTCCGTATAGTATACTTGCCAGGCATACTGGCTACTTTTTGGATTACAGAACGCATTCTTTTTCCATTGCGATGTCCTAGCCGGGAAGTCATAACGGCTACCTTTTGGATTACCATTCCTTCCCATAAGAAGTGGTAACGGCTACCTTTTGGATTACCATTCCTTCCCATAAGAAGTGGTAACGGCTACCTTTTGGATTACCATTCCTTCCCATAAGAAGTGGTAACGGCTACCTTTTGGATTACCATTCCTTCCCATAAGAAGTGGTAACGGCTACCTTTTGGATTACCATTCCTTCCCATAAGAAGTGGTAACGGCTACCTTTTGGATTACCATTCCTTCCCATAAGATGTGGTAACGGCTACCTTTTGGATTACCATTCCTTCCCATGGGAAGTGATAACGACTATCTTTTACATTACCATCCCTTCCAGACGAAGTAATAACACATGCCTTTTTGCATTACCTTTCATTCCGTAGGAAGTCATAATAGCTACCTTTTGCATTAGCATTCATTACAGTGGTAAGGTGCAACGAATTTTTTTCCAATACTCTTCATTGATGATTACATGTATGAATAGAAATCTATATTAGAGGGCAGGCATTGCCATTGACTACGATAGTTTTGATATTTCAGAAATGTAGGAAGTTGTCAAGTAAAAAGGAAGCTTATAGCATTAATTTTATTATAATATAACACAAAAAATTCATTTTATAACACATTATAAGAAAGTAAAACAAAAAAACAAAAAATTCATATTATAACACATTATAAGAAAGTAAAACAAAAAAACAAAAAATTCATATTATAACACATTATAAGAAAGTAATACAAAAAAATAAAAAATTCATTTTATAACACATTATAAGAAAGTAAAACAAAAAAAAACAAAAAATTCATTTTATAACACATTATAAGAAAGTAAAACAAATCATTTTATAGTTTTGATAATTTTTTTTTTTTATACACTCTGCCTTGTTGTGCCTATTTTTCATTATTTTAAAGGCATGCTTAACGTCGGCAATAAAATCACTTTTGGCATATCCTTCCCTTAAGCAAGCCTCTGTAAAATTACAAGAGTAAAAAGCCTGAATTGAAATTACATAGATCAAAATAGAACTTACTATACAATGCGGAATTTAGATGGCAAAATTCTTGAAATGCCGATTTCCCCTTCACGCCATTGTAATTATAATTTGTTATTAAATTATTCCCCAGTACTTTATGCAAATTTTTTTTAATTCCTCCAGGATTAAGGATTATTCTTAAAGTTGCCACCTATATTATTAAATGTATATGTTTAAATATTATTTAAATAAAAATGTAATATAAATTTAATCTTACAATTTCATCTTCGTTGTCCTTTGCGTAAAATTCTATTTTTTTTAACTCTTCCTCACTTGTAATGGGAAATCGAGTTATATTTTCATTTGAAGGTAAATTTCTATTCATTAACTGTCTTAAATGAGCGTTGTTTTCCCCCATTACTTTAACAAATCCTTCATTTAATTTACTAATCACATCTGAAATAAGGCAAAAGTTAATAAAGTAAGATATATAGGTTTCGGATTATAAAGTAAATGGGCTTACCTTTTAATTCATTGAGGGAATCTCTTACTTCCTTCTTGAATTCTTCAAATTGCAATTGCAATTCGTTACGTATTGCATCTAAGAAAAGGAAATTAATATAGTAAATAAATTCCATAAATCAAATTTAACTTAATACTTGTATTTGGATATAAAACCTCTTCCCCAATAGCCGCATTAGATCGGCGCAAAGACCCCAATTCAAAATTTCTCTTAGGTATTTCGTCAGCCATTTTCTGAAATTAATTAAATTGATTTACATACCTACTTATAAGAAGATATAATTACTTTATAAGCAATCATGTAGAAGAGGAATTAATACAAAATCCTCCTTATAGGGCAAACAGACGAATTTGTACGTAACTTCATCCAAAGAAAATGTGCGTCTTGTTCCCGCAGTTTTCCCATCAGTGAGCAGTATTCCCAAGCCGGACATCGACTGAACAGGCTCTTCAAAATAATTTCTAACTTGTACAATTTCTTCTCCTACCACATATTTCCCTTCTTGATTTTCTATAAATTCAATAACCTTAATTGGTGTGGAAGGATATATACAGCAAATGTTATCAGGAGTGTTGGTACTTAAATAATGTGAATTGCCTTCATAGCTTACTATTACTCCATTACTTTTTTTTTTAAAACCACACTTTTTCGATTTATGGACTAAAATATCTTCTCCATAAAATCTGTTGTGAAGCTGCTGTAGTATTTTTGAAGGCTTCTTAACTTTCTTTTTAAGAGTCTGCATAAAGTTTTCGAAAGCATATGCCGAAAAACTATTGATGAAGCCTACTTCTTGGACGGATTGGACTATGTGGAGCAGGTTATGGACGTTATACGTCACACTATTTTCCAAATAAATTATTGGAAAATATTTTACAAATTCGGTAATCATGTCATTAGCAATGGGTAGGTTGGATTTGTAACTTTTCGGGCAAGACATCAAGCGGTATGCTGAATGAAATAATAAAAAGTGATAATAGCAATCACTTTCAATTATATCTTTCAATACAACTATTCCCGTGTATAAAATGAATTGCCTAAATTCTGTCGATTTCCACCTAGCTATTTCCTCTGTTCCTCTTGGCTTTCTTCCGAATTCTCGTGGTATAAAAGGTGATAAAGATTGCAAGCGCGAGGATATCTCTAACTTTTGTTTACCAATAAGTTTTTTTTTTCATTTTTCCGTTTAATAAATGCAATAAGATCTTTCTAGTTACCCCTAAATCTAGGAGGTGCATGGGATCTAAGGGGAATTGAGACACCATGCCTATACCAGCAGTTTCCAAGGAATTTGCAGCATTTTGAAAATACCTTTTGTGGTAGGTTAATTGTCGCCTTTCCCTGAAACTTTCATCAGTCCGTAGGATTTCTAAATTGGTACTGTAAGTTACCACATTATCAATACTTCTCCCCCTTTGCGTACATTTACTGCAGCCATTAAAAGAATTATGGCCTACTGTGCCACAAATGAAAGCACGTGCAGGAGCATCGCAGATAAATGCCCTAATTCTAAATTTAATAACTTTGTTTAAAATAACGAGACCATTATTAATTAATGGTTTTGATTCTTCCACAAAGTCATGAAGGAAGCAATCTGCATTTATAGGCTTTTGTTTTCCCAAATAAACGCCTATCAATATAACCTTTATGTTGTCAATATTTACCACTTTACCTAGAATAGGCCACAAACTTTGGGACGAACTTTTGTATAATGGCAAACCGTCAATTCCAATATCTAATATAACCTCATTGTATTTAACTATTATTTTGGAAACACTTTCAAGCTGACCTTTTATTCCAAAATGGAGATATTCGCCAGGTGGAACTGTTCTTATTGTCATAGGAATCGTTTCTTTTACTTTAAAGCTCTTCACGCTTTGTGGAATACAAATATTTTCAGCTTTTAAAATTTTTAAAAGGTCCTCAAAGCAATCCCTAGACAGATTGTGTTTACTGCGCCAATCCAGCAGCTTATTATGTAAAGGCTTGTCTACTTCAATAGGAATTTGTTGTGGTTCATTTTCATTTTCAGCAACGCTACTTCCAGGAGAAAGAATTGCAGTAGGAGGACCTGAAGAAGTAGAAAGTATATTATGCCATTGGGAAATACTAAGCCTTTCTGACAGCCTGTCTCTTTCTCGTTTTATTAAACGCCGCAAATGACGCTTACTGATTTTTTGACTTTCCATATTGTTGAAAGGCCTGCTAAAAAAAATTTAACAAAAAATTTTCCTATTGGTCAATAAAAATGTTCTACCGGACGGAGCATTCAAAATAATATGTGGAGGAACATTCTTTCTATGTTTAAAACAACAAATTTGATAAATAATAAAATCTAATTTTTTAAAAAATTTATGGTGGAAAACACATTTATTATATATAATATGTAATTATTATATTATATCTGCTATGTACTTACCAAATATGGAATAGGTGGTTTCCTCTTTATTTTTTTAACTGCACAAAATATTCACTGTTAAAAAATTAATAACTACAACTTCCCCGACAATAACTCTGAAATGACTGAAAATAATTTCTGGGCAAGTAATTTAGAGATTTTCAGCCCTTTTTCAATATAAACCCACCAACAAACCAAAATAAAATGAAAACCTTAGAAAGGGTGAGAAAGATGTAAATTCAGACAATTATTGCATCATAATTTTAAGAAAGCCGACCATCGCGTTCCCGATATAGCGTACGCCGTGCGTCCATTATGCATGACATTTTGCATTACCATTCCTTACCATAGTAATAGATCCCCATTGCTCCCATTTCACTGATGAAAGAATGCATTCCATTTTCATCAATTCCTAAATTCCCTGCTGGGTATTTACTATGAACTATGTACTATGTACAATGTTCTATGTATTATGTTCTATGTACTAAGTGCTATGTACTATTTACTATGAACTATGTATTATTCACTACTACTATGTACTATATTGTGTAATATGTACTATGAATTATGTTCTATGTATTATTTACATTGTATTATATGTTACGGATTACGTATTATGTATTGTATATAGAAAATTTATTGACCTTTATCCTTCTGTAGTAATAATATTGATTTGGACATATAGAATGACCATAGAGGTCTTAATTTCCAAAATGTGCCCAGACACACATACATTTTTTTATGATATATATTTTTGTTTAGGTTTTTTGAGATAGGTTATTGATAGTACATTTTATTAGGGTTATAAGGAACAAGTACTGTTATTGCGCATATGATCAGTATTAACGCGTATTATATTCATGCCAATTTTTACGGTAATTCGCTTTACCATATAACATAAAATACACCACTACAACGGAAAAAAAACATTACGGTTTCGTTTTTGATATACAGTATCCGTTGATTTTTCAAAGTGGCTGACTTTGGTTAGGTTTTGGATAGTATGGGAGGGAAAGGGGGTGGTTGGAGTCGTAATGGTTTAGCCGCTAGTGCGATTTTGTTTTGGTGCAGGTTTACGTATCACCCTGAATTTAAGTAACCCTATGACTTCTGCCCGTGAACGCCTGGAGCGGTGAAGAGCATTCTTCCACCAGCTGTATAACAACGATCCGCCGCAAGGTCCAGCACCCGAACCACCACCGATTATCGAACAGCCGATGAATCAGTTTCTCGATACCGAACCAACAATTATCGAGGTGAAGACAGCAATAAAATCGCTGAAAAATGGAAAAGCGCCGGGAATATACCAAGTAACCGCCGAGATGATCAAAGCTGGAGGTGATGTCTTATCACAACGACTTCATGTCCTCATAACACACATATGGCATTCAGATCGTGTCCCTTCGGTATGGAAGAAAGCGATCGTTGTCCCAATTTTGAAGAAAGGCGACAGTCGGGAATGCAAGAATTATCGCGGTATTAGCCTTCTTTCGATCGTCGGTAAAGTATTTACGAAAATAATACAATCGAGGCTACAGAAACATCGAGAGCAAACGAGCCGGGAGGAACAAGCGGGATTTAGACCACATCGAGGATGCATTGATCAAATATTCGCCCTCCGTCAGTTAATGGAAGAAAGAATTCGTTGCGGCAAACGAATTGTCGTCGTTTTCATCGATTTCAAATCCGCTTTCGATTGCATCGATTGGAACAGCTTGTGGAGAGTCTTGGTAACCGAACACATGCCATTGAGAATCATCCAACTTCTCCAAGCGTCGTACGATGGCTCAACCAGCAGCGTTCGTATTCGAAACGACTTATCCGAGGAGTTCCCGATTGAGACGGGTGTCCGACAGGGAGACGTCGCTTCGCCACTTCTCTTCAACGTTGTGATCGACGCGATTATGCGTGAAGCATTCGATGGACGACTCGGAGTTCAATACGACGACAACAACTTCGTAACAGACTTAATGTTCGCCGACGATAGCGCTGTTTTCGCCGACACCGATGCCGAAGCAACGGACATCTTATACGATATTTCCCGCATCGCCCAATCATACGGGTTAAAAATCAATGCGGAAAAGACCAAAGTTCTTACAACGGATGGATCAAGAGCCAGTGTTCACCTCGATGGAACCCAAATCGAACAGGTTCCAAGGTTCAAATATTTGGGATCATTGGTTGAGGAAACGAAAGTAGCATCGACGGCCGACGTTCACAGCCGTATCGGTCAGGCAACAGCAACATTCGCCTCGCTCAAATGGTGCATATGGAAACGAGCAAATATCTCCATCAAAACAAAACTACGTCTTTACCGAACGTTGATTCTTCCGATTCTTCTTTATGGATCTGAAACGTGGACACTGCTCAAACCGGACGTTAAGAAGCTCGAGGTTTTCCAAATGCGATGTTTGAGGCAGATCCTCCGTGTCTCACTCCGTGATCGCCTTCGAAACGAGGTTGTCAGAAAAAGATGCGATCAGCAAACACTGATCGAAGAAGAAATGCAAAAACGTCGACTACGGTGGTTTGGACATGTTTGCCGAATGGATGATAACCGCTTGCCACGTAAACTTCTCTGGCGAGACCGTCCTGCACACTGGAGAATACAGCGATCGGCACCGAAGAAAACCTGGTTGAAGAATATCGAGGGTGACTTAAAGAATCAACGATTATCAGTTACCGAGGCTCGAGACACCGCCAAAAACCGAGAAGAATGGAAGCGAATCGTGAATAGAGTTCGGGACCCAGCGGCACCGACAGCAGCGTATCCGTTGCGGGGACGTCCCGCTCGGACCGCCAGCTAACGGATCAAAGAAGAAGAAGTAACCCTAGGACCTATTTTCATGAATATGGTAGCAATGATACCCCCACCCATATAAAACTACATAAGTCAAAGCTCTCCACCTCAGCACCTTCCAGAGTATGTATTTTTTTCCACTAAAATTTCAACTTCAACTATCTCTATCTCTATTTTTTAAATTTAACTAAACTATATTTTGTAACAAATCCTCCCATACTATTCATACTCGGCACGTGTTTCACTATAATGTTAAATTGAATGGGACCCAAATCGAATTTTTTGACCGGATCAGCAGTGGATTTGGAATTCATAAATTTTTACTAAAAATTCGTCCTTTGTGTCTTTAAAAACCCCCACACCGATTTTCATTGCAATTGGAATACCCTCAAAACCCGACACTAATTTTCAGTACAATCGGAACACAATTGCCAAAACTAGTCCGCCATTTTGAATTTTAAAATTTTAACCACAAATTTGTCATTTGGATCCCTCAAAACCCCCCGACACTAATTTACAGCACAATCGGTGCACAATTGCCAAAACTAGTCCGCCATTTTGAATTTTAAAATTTTAACCACAAATTTGTCATTTGGATCCCTCAAAACCCCCCGACACTAATTTTCAGCACAATCGGAGCACAATTGCCAAAACTAATCCGCCATTTAGAATTTTAAAATTTTAACCACAAATTTGTCATTTGGATCCCTCAAAACCCCCCGACACTAATTTTCAGCACAATCGGAGCACAATTGTCAAAACTAATCCGCCATTTAGAATTTTAAAATTTTAACCACAAATTTGTCATTTGGATCCCTCAAAACCCCCCGACACTAATTTTCACCACAATCGGAGCACAATTTCCAAAATTAGTCCGCCATTTTGAATTTTAAAATTTTAACCACAAATTTGTCATTTGGATCCCTCAAAACCCCCCGACACTAATTTTCAGCACAATCGGAGCACAATTGCCAAAACTAATCCGCCATTTAGAATTTTAAAATTTTAACCACAAATTTGTCATTTGGATCCCTCAAAACCCCCCGACACTAATTTTCAGCACAATCGGAGCACAATTTCCAAAATTAGTCCGCCATTTTGAATTTTAAAATTTTAACCACAAATTTGTCATTTGGATTCCTCTAAACCCCCCGACACTAATTTTCAGCACAATCGGAGCACAATTTCCAAAATTAGTCCGCCATTTAGAATTTTAAAATTTTAACCCCAAATTTGTCATTTGGATCCCTCAAAACCCCCCGACACTAATTTTCACCACAATCGGAGCACAATTTCCAAAATTAGTCCGCCATTTTGAATTTTAAAATTTTAACCAGAAATTTGTCATTTGGATTCCTCAAAACCCCCCGACACTAATTTTCAGCACAATCGGAGCACAATTTCCAAAATTAGTCCGCCATTTTGAATTTTAAAATTTTAACCCCAAATTTGTCATTTGGATCCCTCAAAACCCCCCGACACTAATTTTCAGCGCAATCGGAACACAATTGCCAAAACTAGTCCCCCATTTTGAATTTTTCTTCTTTCTGCCATTTTGGCACCCATACTCCCCATTTTTTTTTTCATATTATGCTCTTTATATGAGTGATTCTCCAAAAAAATGGCAGGATCATATAAAATTGGAGTGTCTATATCTATATTGAAGCGGAATAATTGTTAGTTTTAATTGTTTTTTAGAACAATTGACAAAATTAATTGCAATTGATAAATTAATTGCAATTGATTTAGTTCTAATATACAATTAATACAGATTAATCCAAATAAATTAATTGTGGGGTGCAATTAATAGTTCAATCGCAATTAATTTTAATTGCAATTAAATTAATCGCAATTAATTTTTTAATCAATTAATTAATTGATTAAAAATTTAATTGATTAATGCCCAACACTGGTATAGAGTATATCGCTTTTACTCCTGTATGCTACTTTACCCAGGTATCCATCTTGGTATTTTTAACAGCTTCAATGCAACTCAGAAAACCATTTTTTAAACTTAGTTTGGATTTCTTCGTTGACTTGTTGATCCCAACCAATCTTTTGTAAGCAGATTTTTTTGTAAAAGTAATTTTGGCAATAATGACACGGGACTAGTCACACCAATAGGTTCGAAAAATTTATACGCGATCGATAGAATATACCTTTTGGTAATCTGTGGAATATGAAAAAACTGAAAATTTCGCAATAGTCCCAGTACATTGGTTAGATGGTCGCTATCTCGTTCTTTCTCAGTGTGCTTCGACCCACGAAGTTCAAATTTACCTTCGCGCATTACGCTCGTTGCGTCAGTGATGAATCTCTTTAGCTCTTCCTCATTTTTCACGCTAGTGACACAATTGTCGACATAAAAGTTTTGTTGTAACGTCGCAATTACTTTGGTGGAATACACTTCTCTACCTTCCTGGCATCGTTTTAACATATTATCCAAACGATAATTTATGGTGGCCCCCAATAGAAATGGACAGGTCTGGACAGTTTCTTTCTCAAACACTGTATCTCTTCCAAGATTGTTCTTCTGCACCGACTGTTCACATACAGAAACATGATGTGTGTGTCACACGTGTTACACTTCTTTTTACTCCAACAGGAGGCTGAACGGTGATAAATTTTGAAACAGTTGTAACAGCATCTATTTTTATTTAGAATGGTTTTTATTTCATTGGGATGCATTTTGTTGATCATTTGGCAATCAGAATTGTCAAGTTTGCCTCGGCAGAATAAGCAGACCTCGCCAGATGTTGTCAACAAACCTTCAGGTATTACATAGGAAGGTCTTGCATTTTGTAAAAGCTGTTTTTTAAAGAAACAGAAACAGAAACGCCCCTGTCACGGCGCCTTAAAATTACATCTGACATGGTAAAACACATTTTTTCTATGACAGGTTTATTTTTTTTGCATAAAGGACATCTTAAACTTCAGTTATTTTCTTTTTGAACAAGGTGTTCTGAATAACCGTGACGTGGAACTGGTAGATAAATTCTGCTACCTCGGTAGCATTATTACCGAAAATGGCGGTACAGAAGAAGACGTCAGTTCCAGAATAAATAAAGCACGAGGCGCATATGCATGCCTGTTCCGCATATGGAGATCAACGGAGATCTCAACTAACACCAAATTGCGGCTGTTCAACTCCAACGTTAAGGCAGTTCTTTTGTACGGTTGCGAAACATGGAAAGTCACCCAATTCATCACAGGGCGCCTACAAGTCTTCATCAACAGATGCCTGCGTCGTATCCTAAAAATCCGCTGGCCAGATAGAATTTTAAATGAAGAGCTATGGCGCCGTGCCGGCCAAGAAAGGATAGACGACCAAATCAGGCGAAGGAAATGGAATTGGGTTGGCCACACCTTGCGACGCGATAACGAAAACCTAGCCAAACAGGCCCTTGACTGGAACCCGCAGGGATCCCGTCGAGTTGGAAGACCTAGAACAACGTGGAGGAGGACCCTACTAGCAGAGGCCGCAACAACTGGGAGATCCTGGTCAGAGCTGACAGCTGTCGCGCAAAACAGAGTCCGCTGGAGGGCAACTGTTTCCGCCCTATGTCCCATGAGGGATTAAAGGGGCACAAAGAAAGAAAGAAGAAGTTATGAAGTGCATTTTTATATAAAAAAAAGAATATATAACATAAGGTCTGTCAGAAGCTAATTAACAAAAATTGTCAGACAGACAAATTTTTTCAAAAATGGTTCATTATTTACTACAAATTGTATAAATTTCAGACAGGTGTTTTGGAAAATAAAATCATTGTTTTTTAACAAAATTCAAAAATTCATAAAAAATAGCAATTAACAAATTTTTACTAGTCTGGCGGGCTTTTCATGTTCTTTACTTGCTTTTCAGCTGACTACTATGCCCAGAGGTCTCGGGTTCGATTCCCGGCGGTGCCACGGTCCTAGCCTTTCCCAATTTCCCGCCTACATAACTTTACTTCTTTCTTCTTCCATCTTTGCATTTCTGATTCCTCCTGTCATAGCCTTCACTAGTTCTCTTCCCCGCTCCACCAAGCGCATGTCATCGGTTGGTTGATGAGATTCAACTCGTTTCAGGAGGCATAACACTCCAGCGAGTTGTTCTCGATGCCCCGGTGTCAGAGTCGCGAAATGGTTGGGAGTAGGTGAAATAAAAAAATACCGCAGCTAGGTTGTGACAGTTCTTTCCTTCACTTCTCTCTCTATCTTCCGACTAGAGCTGCTGTTCGACATTTCAAAATAAATACATGGTCGACAGTACAAAGGGGCCTTCCCTAAGTCTCTAGTGTCTTACTTGCTTGCCTTTCATTCTCATAATGAAAAAATGCTTATACTCTTATTTTGAGTGCTCTATTCTTATTGAGTATTTTTTATGAGACCTTTACTCTCGAAGGTTTTAACTGTCAAAATAATGTCCTTATGAGTGTTAAGGTGCTATGAAACTTATAAGAATGTTCTTACAAGACTTCAAATATATCCCTGCTTGTCAAAATGCTCTTATGAGACGAAAAATGTTAAAAGAAGAATTTTACTAGTGCAAAAAATCACCATCTCATAACCAGAATTTTGTTCTTATAAAAAAAAACTTAAACCACCGACCCGCCATATTTTCGGTTAATATAGAATTTTATAGTAAAATGAAATTCCATAAATCAAGCTAATATTACTATTAGTTAATTGAATATGTGGAAAGTAAAAATATTAATTTTTTTCAGATAATATACCAATTTGAAATAAATTATTTAGCAATACTAAAGTCTTTATTTTTTCCACAAGAAATAAAATTTCATAAATTATATTAAAATTTGAAGACGCTTTGATTTTTATCGAGGTAAAATGGTTATTATTATCAGTAAAATTTCAATCGCAACAAAATTTTAGCTTATATTTTCGCTAAAAATTGAATTCTAAAGTCTATAATCATACATAATAAATATTAAATTCTAAAGAGTTATGTATATTTTCCGAAATAGCTCTCATAAAAGTTATTTTATTCTAAATAACATCGCCTTTCCATATATTGCTCCCTTTCTAACAGTTCTGTTAAGGAGAGTATACTCTTATAGCACGCTTATAGTTACACTTGCAAAGAGAGCTAAGGCATTTTTTAAAGACTAAAATAATTCTCATAATTGTGCCATTTACAACGCACTCATAAAGCACTTGTAGTGTTTTACAAGTGTAAGTACAGAGAGTGGTATTCTCTTAAAAAAGTCGAATATCATCTCATAAGACACTAGTTCTGAGAGGAAATTTGTTACTTGGGAGGTTATGACGTTTGTCATTTAATATTATTTTATATTCAGACAAAGATCTTTCTACATCACATGATGAAATGGGAGCAAATTTGTACTTGCTTAATAAATTGATATTGATCTTAATTGCTTGAAAACTTTTTGGTAACTCTTCAATTATGTTGTCATTTCGTACCATCATACTAACTTGATGCATTGCTTTATGTCCAAGATTTTTATCTAAAACTTGTTGAAGTTTATCTGTAACCGTTTTGCCAAAACCCCCAGGAATTATTTTAATGTATTTTATATATATCGACGTATCTAATTGATTCGGTTAATGGCAACTAGAGTTGAGCCGGACTTACAAGAGGCAGTTCATTTGTCCCGTACACGACAGTAAATTGTACTGAGGCCTCAACTTTTGTAAATATCCCGGTTCAAAAATAATGTTCTACTGGGATATGAGCGTGTATCGTGCGATTGTAAATTACGACGTGGAGAAACATTTATTACTTCTTTTGCGGCAGTAAAATATCCAATTTGAACTGCACCGAGGTGAGATTTTAAACACGAACTGGAACAACATTTTCTTATTTCTTTTGCGACAGTAAAATATCCAAATCGAATTGCGACGAGGTGAGATTGTGAACACGAACTGCAGAGGCATTTTCTTACTGCTTTTGCCAATTCAAACCGAGCAGTGGTGAGATTGTAAATACGAACTGGAGAGAAATCTCTTACATTTTTGAAGGAGTGAAATTTTACACTAAAGAGATAATTCTTATATTTTTTGAGGGAATGAAATTTTGTACTCGAGAGATATTTCTAACATTTTTCGAGGGAGGTAAATTTTGTACTGAAGAGACAATTCTTACATTTTTCGAGGGAGGTAAATTTTGTACTGAAGAGACAATTCTTACATTTTCGCGGGAGGTAAATTTTGTACTGAAGAGACAATTCTTACATTTTTCGAGGGAGGTAAATTTTGTACTGAAGAGACAATTCTTACATTTTTCGAGGGAGTTAAATTTTGTAACAATTCTTACATTTTTTGAGGGAGTGGAGTTGGAGAGATATTTCTTACATTTTTCGATGGATGTAAATTTTTATTTTTATTTTTAAATCTCTGTCTTATAACAAATAAAATATTTTCGTGTTATTTTCAATTTTAGGGAGTTTCTTTTGAAATCTGTTAATATGTTTTTCCTTATATAGTTAACAAAAGTTTTAAAGAATATTTTTGTAATTAACATTCATAGGCACGATAATTAATATTATCATTCATTCATTCATCATTTATCGCATCCCCTCTTTCGCCAACGCAATAGATCTACCCGCATCGCAACATTTGAGCCATTCACTACGTGACGTGCTACTAATACAATGGCACCTCGCCTCATTTGAAGTGAGACAATGTACTGGTTCAAAAGGAAAAAGAGGCTCTTCTTACAAATTCATTTTATAATCGTGTCCTACCCAACACTAATGGCAACCCTCTTGATTCTAATGCTAATTCTAATGCTAAATGTCGAACCACTTTGAAAGCAAACACAAAATTATGTACATATATATCCTTTTGAAACACATTTCGTATTATGTATATTGCGATAAAAATACACTCACTCAAAAATGTGTTGCAATGTTTTGGAAATTAAATTGTTTGTCCTTAACTTATCACACAAAGATTGGGCACTATGTGACTGGATTAATGTAGTTTTTAGTAAAAACTACATTATCCCAGTCATCTGTCGTCTGATATTTGTGTGGTAAGTTTAGGACAAACAATTTCATTTCCGAAACATTGCAACACATTTTTGTGTCAGTTTAAATAAAAGATGGAGGGGTGGCAAAACGTTAGTCCTTTCAATTCATTAGTTACAAGTTTTAAATGGAAAAATTCAATGGAAAGCTCGAAACAGATGACTTGAAATAACTGCTGTGTTGCCCAGCCTAAAATTCCAGGTACCATTCACACGAAAATTTGAATGATTTTAAGTTTTTAAACTAATTTCAAGTAATGATATGATGGCACAAAACTGTAAAAATATACAAATATGCAAATATGCAAAAAATGCAAATATGCAAATTGTATGCAAATATGTAAAATATGCAAAAAAAAAATTATTATATATAAGTTGTAAATACCATAAAACAAACTTCTTAATAGTTTTGGCATAAAGAACAGTATAAATAAAAAATATGCGTTTGCATATAATCCGCTCTCTAGTAATAATAAATCTAAGATTAATAGAGTAATAGGGGTACCGAATAAAACCAATCGAATCCCAGTTTTAAGCCACAAAAGATCTGATTCACTAACACAGCATGTAAGATCCCCTAACACTACACTGTACCTAATAAAACCATTAATGTGATTAACACAATTCCAACTTCTTCTATTCCAGTTCTAAGCGTTGATACTACGAACCCACTGACAATTAATACAGCACGCCATATCTATAATATTGCTCACACTCCTTACCCAAACTTCTCTCGTAGCCACATCATCATCGGCTTCGTTCCTACGCTGATATTAATGCGATTCCGACACAACCTCCTTCAGTTACGAATGACACACAGAATTTGATGCATATTTCTGTAAGCCGCAGCAACAACATTCCCAACACAAAACCTGCTTTCCTGAACCCATTAAAACCACCGTTTGTAAAAAAAAATTTATCTCAGCGGATTCGAGTGAAAGTGGATAGCTGCTACCTCAGTTACAAGAAAGGAAAGCTTTTGACAATGTTAGGCTTTTCCTCGCCTACATGCATAATAAGCCTAATTTTACCTGTATTCATGGTAAAACAAGAACCAGCCTTATCACCGCGATCCAATAGGAATATCTTCTCCCGGATCGTACTTTCTTGCTCGACCTGTACACTAGGTACCACGAGCATTACGAAATTAACTCCCAACAAGTCAATAAGGATCTCTCCGCTTATGCTGGTCATGTAAGATTGCTACATGTTTCGCAGCTCCAAAAAAGACGTGATGAGATGAATTGACAGCGGCTGGGCAATCTACAGGTGCGATAGAGACTGCAGTTCCACTGGTCTCACAAGAGGAGGTGGAGTCCTTACAGCTGTGAAAGACTCTTTAAATAGTGAATTGATCACGACTACTCGTTCAAAATCCTTTGAACACGACGTCATATGAATCCAATCTGTAAGCATGCCTTCTTCAATACAACCCCGCCCCCCCCCGTACCTTTATAACCCCCCCCCCCCTCCCCGTATTAAGAGTACTGCTAGACATTACACCATGACGTGACAAATGACATGACGAATTAGTAGTACAAAGGGTGACTCCTGAGCTTAGCACTGCCACATAAAAAAAACATTCACCGGCGCGTTCTATATCCCCCTAATTCCGACGAATCTAATAATGATTTATTACATATAGTGATGGAAGTTAATGAGACGCTCTGCGGTAACGACATCATATTTATCCTAGGGGATTTTAACTGGCCAAATATTTCTTTCATCCCCGACGAGGAAGATAATAAATTACTTCCTATTAATACCATTAATGCTTATCGACAGTTTTTATGGCAATGATCTACACCAAATTATCGGACAACTAAATTCACCAATTCATACGAGGAGGTGAATATTCTACCCGTCTCCGATGAGGATCACCTTTTCACTAACTCTATTCACCACTCCGCATGGATACTCGAGCTTAATTCCTAAGTCCCCAATCATCGTACATCATATAACAATACAATTGTGTATGATTTTAAGAATGTGAACTTGGACAGTATTGGCTTCGAATTATTAATCGACTGGGAACATAGGCTATCTAGTAATGATCTTTAAGAGATGGTTTCATGCTAATAAGATATCATCTTCAGCACCAGCGACAAATATGTACCCAAAATTAAAAAAACCGAAGAAAGTATCCGAACCAAGGCTGGATAGAGAGACTAGATTTCTCAGTAATCAAAGAAATAAATTATATAATATGATCAAAACCACTATGTAAACGAGCGATTGAATTCCGAATACAATAGGTTAGCTTCAGAATTTAATCTTAGGTCTCGCATATATTAATTCTGTTGGAGATAACATCATAAGTGATCCCTGTAGAGCTCTTTTGCTCTTGTACAGTTTATTTATTTGGCCAAGGTTCTTAATACCTTGACCAATTATTATTGCGTATAGTTAAGATTAAGATTAGCTAAGGTTCTTGGTACCTTTGACAAATGTTGTGAGTGCAGCTGTTCTATGTACCAGTGCACCTAATGCAAAAAGGAAACTTAAAAAAGAAGGCATTAATTTAAAGAAACACTTTCAACGTTGATTGACAACTGAGAAAATTTATTGTTACCCTGACTTAATATATACCTTACAAAACAACAACAAACAAAAAAAAACATTGACATGAATAAAAATATTTTCGGACGACAAAATACAAAAATTTTCCAACGATAAAAAACTGCAACGATGCAAATTAGAATTTATTTCTTTCCTTAGAACTCAAAGGCTCAGATAACAGCAGACGTAATCTGAGCCCATCTTCGTGATAAATGCAATTTCTAGAGGTAATTCTTATCATGATAACAATGTGTGGTTGCATTTTGCCTTAATTTTAATTACTAGGAATTTTGTTATTGGTTTTTATTGCCTAATCTCCAATGAGAAAACCAACCACCAACCAACCACGTACCAGTTGGCTGAATTAGCTTACAAAATGTGTTCACACACATTTCTATCACTATTCTATATCATTATTATTACTAGATTAGACTTTTCTGTTGACAAATTTTTTGGCGGGATATTGCAAATACAATTAACGTCATTTATGTGAAATGTCAGTTCCAATTAATTGACATTTTCACGATTTTATTTGTCATATTTATTTGTAATTACAGTTTAACGTCATTTTTGACTTGATTTTTGAAATTTTTTGTACTAAATTGTTGCTGAATATCATCTGGCAACTCAAATGGTTTAACTAACACATACGAGGTGTGTTCGCGTACTCGCCTGTGGGTTCCATCGGGCGCCAGAAAGCGCCCGAAACCGCCAGATTTCTGTTCGTTTACTTTTTCTGGCTACAAAAAGCGGGGAAATGTTTACTTCCCCTACAGTCAGAAAGAGCCAGAGGTTTTAGCTCGGGCAATTACGGGCGATTTGTTTTTTGTAGCCCGAGAAAGTAAACGAACAGCAAACTTGCCATTTCGGG
Organism: Thereva unica; assembly: GCA_949987705.1. Taxonomy (NCBI): domain Eukaryota; kingdom Metazoa; phylum Arthropoda; class Insecta; order Diptera; family Therevidae; genus Thereva; species Thereva unica. The sequence continues at coordinate 121,629,706 of OX465281.1, read as the reverse complement.
CGCTTTCTTGCTGTTGTCAATGTTTTCCGTTGTCATGTTTAAAAGTTGTTTATAGCCGTGATAGAAGAAATAAAAGATGGCAGAGACAAATTTTACATTAAGCTTCTCTCCTGGAACATTTTCAAGAGTCCAACAACGTTTTTGCGATTCGAGGACACAAATAAATAATATAATTAATTTGACAATCCAAAACCGTTGCCAGAAAACCACAAATGGCATTTAATCTTCTTCTTATTATTGGTAAGAAATCGCCCGAGAAGCGTTTTTTTACTTTTCAGTTTTTTGATGGAATTTCCCCCACTCTTGGCGTAAGTTTGAGCCAGAAAACTGATAGCCAGAAAAGTACGCGAACAGAGCTACGGAAAGTTAACCCTTGTCGACCAAAACACGAGTGAGACGGATAATTCAATTTACAATGAGAGGACACTTTGGTTGGTTGGTTCGTGTTTTTTTTTTTTTGTTTTTATGTGGCAGTGCTAAGCTCAGGAGTCACCCTTTGTACTACTAGTCCGTCATGTTATTTGTCACGTCATGGTGCAATGTCTAGCAGTAAGCTTAATACCGGGGAGGGGGGGGGGGGGGGTTATAAAGGTACGGGGGGTATTGAAGAAGGTGGTGATGAACCCTGCGTTTGAACTCTTGAATGTTGTAGGAGCTCGGAAATACTGACTGCGAGAGGTTATTCCACAGTCGAGTTGTTCTATTCACAAACGAATTCATATCTTGTTGAGTGCGTGAAAGGGGGAGTTGCAGGTGCAGGGAATGAGATGAGTGGGCTAATCTGGTGTTGCGGGTATAACATTGCCGTGGAGGCAGGAGAGCGTTTAACTCGAAGGAACAGTCACTATGATAGTAGCGATAAAATTTTGTCAGTGCTGCTACGTTCCTACGGTGGCTCAGGGGGTCGATGGTGGAGCAAGCGATTAATTAACTTAAGGGCCCTTTTTTGGACCTTATCTAACCATGCTAAGGTGGTTATTGGAGCGCCGCCCCAAACGAGGGAGTTATATTCGAGAAGAGGCCGAATGTAGGATTTATAAATAACAGCACGGGCCGATGGCTGGAGGAGGAACTTGCACCTCTTAAGAATTCCCAAGCACTGGGATCCTGGTTTTGCGATTTGGAATATGTGGTCATTCCATCGCAAGTCTTTGGCTAATGTCACACCTAGGATGTGTAGGGATGGGTCGGCCTTTAGTACCACGCCATCCACTGACAAGGATGGTGAGGTGTTGATCTTTTTCTTTGAAATAAGACAGTACTTGGTTTTGTCAGGGTTAAAATCAACACGATTGTTCTTTCCCCACTCTAGAATGAGTTCTAAAGAATGAGATATCTAAAGCAACCAAACTAGATTCACCAGATCCATGCAAACTTTGAGGTGTTCTGTAAGGCAAACTAAAAGATCACCAGTGGATCTTTTTTGTCGGAAGCCGTATTGTTTGTCGTTGATAAGTTGGTTGGATTCTAGGTATCCCATTAGCTTTTTGTTAATTATCGTCTCCATGGTTTTGGAGAGAATAGAAGTAATTGCTATTGGACGGTAGTTGGAGGAAAGGCTGGAGTTACCTTTTTTTGGTATTGGCTGCACATGAGCAAGTTTCCAAAAATCTGGGTAAACTCCGGAAGAGTATGATAGGGCAAAAAGTTTGCGCAAGGGTTTATCCAAAGGTGAGGCGCATTGTTTTAAGACGACAGGAGGTATATTATCGGGTCCAGTGCATTTGTTGACATCGAGCTCCTTGAGGCAGCTGTACACCTCGCGAGTTCTGAAGAAAACCCTGTCCATTAAATGAGCGCTGTGCTCGAGAACCGGGGGTAGCATATCAGTTTGGGGTAAAGAAGAATTGGCAGCAAACAGAGATGCTAATAAATCGGCCTTGGATTTTCTGTCTGTTATCACCTTCTCATCGTGGATGAATGAAGGAGTTGTGGATGAGGTGAAATTCTTCTTAATGGAGCTTACCAAGGACCAGAAGTTCTTGCTACCAGAGGTTGCATTAAGGAGTTTACTTCTCAATTTGTTGTCAAATTAATTTTTGACATTCCTGATGGTGACTTTGCAGGAATTTCTCAGTTTTATATACTCTAAACGGAGCGATTCACTCGGGGAGCTCTTGTAAGCTAGAAAGGCGGTTTCTTTATTTCTGATTGCATTCATACACTCCTGATTAAACCATCTGCTGGGCCTAGCCTTCACAGATTTAGTTGCATGAGGAATGAACAAATGCATTCCTGCCTGTATGATCCTAGAGATACGGATAGCGGCAGCGTTGACGTTTTTGTTTCGGAAACACAGGTTCCATTCAGTAGATTGGAAAAAATTAATAAGCCCCAGCCAATTGGCCTTCCCACAATGCCATACAGTTCTTTTAACTGGTTTGGGAGGGGTGGGAAATTTGAATGGGAAGCTAGCGCTAACTAAGCAGTGGTCCGAATTGCCGAGAGGTGAATCAACTGTGACGGTATATCGTGCTGGATGGGAAGTAAGGAAAAGATCAAGGAGATATCTTCCTTGATCAGCAGCATCAGGGACTCTTGTGAGATGATCCACAATTTGATGCAAGTTATTGATGTCTGCAAAGAGCTCGACGTCCTTGCCAGAAGCACTGGTGCCATTTGAGTAAGTCAGCCAGTTTACATTGTGAACATTGAAATCACCCGCAACGATGATTTCACACTCAGGATTGGACGATAAAAATCCCGAGATTTGTTCCGAAATAGAATCGAATGATGAAGTGGAGGCTTTGTTACTTATGTTAGGGCTTCTGTATAGGAAGCAAAAGAATATGACATGGCTTCGGAAGATGATTTTAATCCAAAGATAGTTAAAATCTGAAGTCGTGCTTGAATATTTTTTATAATAAGCCACGTCATCCCTAACATAGATGGCGATACCCCTATGGGGGGAGAGATTGTGCACTAAAGTGCATCCCGACACCTGGTAATGACCTAAGTCATTATCGGGTGATATTTGGGTTTCACTAAGTGCGAAGATTGGGGGTTTATATGTCAACAAGTGGCACTCAACAAAAGAAAAGTTCGCATGAAGTCCACGGATATTACAGAGGTCAAAAACAAAGCTTGACTGGTAACGGGACTTCGGTTGCGCGGGTTCAATCGCCACATTCTTAAGGCCCCCATTATTATTATTATTATTATTAAGGAATGTGGGGGCAACCCATATGGTGAACACTGCGGCCAAGTTAGGCCTATTGTGTACGTACCCCACTAGCGGAACAGACTATCGGCCTTCCGAATGAAGGCAAGAAGGTCTTTAGTTGATGAAGACCGGACTTGGGCAGGGCTCAAGAACTCTCTGATAAACGTTCTTCTTCTAAGCCAGATCAGAGCAGGACATTCACAAAGAATATGTGTGGAAGTTTCATCGCCTTCCAAGCAGAGTCGGCACTCTGTCTCTTGAGACAGTCCTAGGTTGTGGAGGTGGTACCGCAGTCCTACATGGCCAGTGAGATAGCCCACCAGCAGCCTTAGGTCCGCTCTGTTTAGAGTAATAGTGCCCCTTAAGGCAAAGGGTCTTATAAGATCTTTAGCCTGTCTAAGACCTGGGACTGACTCCCAATAGGCTAGGTTTATTTTCTTAATCCACTCTTCTATCAAGGACTTGGAGGTGGACCAAGAGATGCCACAGAAGGGTTCTGGGCCCTGGAACAACGTCTCAGACCCCTCCCTAGCGAGGCTGTCTGCAGCCTCATTTCCCTCGATACCACAGTGTCCGGGGACCCAGCATAGCGAGACCTCGTTTCTTCTGGTCAGGCTCTGGAGTACGTCAAAACACCCTGCTACTATTTTGGAAGAAAACTTCCACGTTGAGAGTGCCTTGATGGCAGCTTGGCTGTCAGAAAAGATTTTAATGTTGGCGCCTTTCAGACCTTTCTCAAGGTTGAGCCTAGCGCAGGTCGCAATGGCATGTATTTCAGTCTGGAAAACAGAGGGCCACTTACCCATTGCAATCGAGACCTTGGAGTTGGGTCCTGCGACACCAGCCCCTGTACCATGTTCCATCTTTGACCCGTCAGTAAACCAATGGAGATGGTTTGGATCCCTAGGAAGAATAATTTCCTCCCACTCAGAGCGATCCGGGATAATTGCTTTGAATTTCCTTTGGAATCGTAGTTGACCAACCATATGGTCGGATACGCGGCAGATGGAAATGCTTGGGATAATTTTAAGGATATCCATGTGTCCTTTGACCGTATGGGGCCAGTTGGATGAGATCTGAAGTCTCAAGGCACTTATGGCGGCGGATTTCCATATGAAGAGATGCAAAGGGGTCAATCCAATGATTGCTTCCATTGCAGCTGTGGGGCAGGTCCGCATAGCTCCGGTAATGGAGAGGCAAGCAAGCCGTTGCAGCTTGCTGCACTTGAGGATCGACGTAACCTGTTTAGTCTTGGGCCACCAAACTATAGCAGCATAAGTGACAACAGGTTTAACGATCGTATTGTACATCCAGTACATCATTTGTGGTGTAAGACCCCATGTCCTACCCAGAAGCCTTTTGCAGGCCCATATGGCCCTTGTGGCTTTGCTGATGACGTAGTCAAGTTGAGCGTTCCAGTTCAGTCTCTTGTCTAGCTTTATTCCCAAATATTTGACTGAGTCTGAGTACTCAACTGTGGTATCCCGAATACAGATAGGACCTAGGTCCAATTTGTAACGTTTGGAGAAAGGTACCAGGACAGCTTTATTTGGGTTAATTGCTAGGCCCTCCTTGGTACACCATCTTTGAACTTCTCGTAGTGCTGTTCTCATGACCTCTGTAATGGTCAAATCGAATTTCCCAGAGACAATGATGGCAAGATCATCTGCATAGCCGATGACATCGAAACCAGATTCAGATAGTTTAGTCAAAAGTTCATCCACAACTAGTGACCAAAGTAATGGGGATAAAACTCCACCTTGAGGGCACCCCTTAATAGCCTTAACACTAATGGTGGAGACACCTAGGGTAGAAGAAATGTCACGATCTGCAAGCATGGCATTTATCCACTCAATCGTGTGAGGATCCAGATTTCTGAGAGCCAGTGCTCTAGAGATGGAATCATAGCCTGTGTTGTCGAAAGCACCTTCGATGTCAAGGAACGCGCATAAGGCAGTTTCCTTAGCGAGGAAGGCCCTTTCGATTTTACTGACCAGGTGGTGTAAAGCAACCTCTGTTGATTTACCTTTAGAGTAAGCGAACTGGGAGCTATGTAGAGGGAGGGAGAGCTCCAGTTTGCACCTAATATGAAGGTCTAGCAGCCTTTCCATTGTTTTCAAAAGAAAAGAGGTTAAGCTGATAGGTCTGTACGATTTAGGCAGCTCGAGGGGTCTGTTGCCCTGTTTCGGGATAAAAACCACCACGACTTTCCTCCAGATGGTTGGAATGTATCCCCAATTGAAGCTGGCTCTAAAGAGGCAGACCAGGTTGTTGAGGATCAGATCGAGGCCCTTCTGAAGAAGTGCTGGAAAAATTCCGTCTCCTCCGGGTGACTTATAGGGTTGAAAAGAGGCCACTGCCCATTTAACCTTGTCACAGTCGAAGATATTCCCTGAAAGACTGCGGGAATAGCGGTCTGGGATGGTCCTATGACTACACCCAGGATCCAATGGATAAGCGGTCTGGAGGATTGACCCTGGAAAGTGCTCTCTGAGCAGGCACCTTAAGGTTTCCTCATGGTTAGAGGTGTAGGAGCCATCCTCCTTTTTGAGAAGGCCCACTCCGTTGAAGGAGTCTTTGGAAAGTAGCTTTTGGAGTCTAGTCGCCTCTGGTAGAGTCTGAATGCTCTCACAGTGTTTCCGCCAGGCAATCCTTTTGGAACGTCTCAACTCCTTGTTATAGGCTGTTAGGGTGAACCTATATTCATCCCAATACCCGGTGTGTTTTGCTCTATTGAACAATCTCCTAACGTCTCTACGCATTGCGGCTAACCTGTCATTCCACCAGGGCACCTTTCGCGATGACTGAAAGGAAGAGACAGTGTTGCTGTCGTGGTAGGAAGAGATCAGCACGTCAGTAAGCTGCGTGGCCGCATTCTCCAGTTCATACACTGAGCTGATAGAAGCCGCAAGCTGGTCTGATTTCGAGGCCACCAGCCCCTGAAACTTAGACCAGTTGGTTTTCTTAGGAACCAAAGAAGAGGCGCGGAAATGTGGAAGGCCCACAATGTCAAATCTAATGTGCAGATGATCCGACAGTGAGGCCTCGTCCAGAACACGCCAGTTTTCAATCCTGTCGGATAAAAGCCTGCTCGTGAAGGTGAGGTCCAGCACCTCCTTTCTACTAGCAGTGATAAAAGTGGGTTTGCATCCTCTATTTGCAATATCTATGTTATTCGTAACGAGAAATTCTAGAAGACACTCCCCCCTTTGGTTTACATCGGTACTTCCCCAGATGGGATGGTGAGCATTTGCATCACAGCCGATGACGAATTGCCGGTTCGTCTTGCGACAGAACTCAATGAGATCTTGAACCTCCTGGGGTGGCACTACTGCTACATCCCCCGGAAAGTAAGCGGACGCAAGAACGATTTCTTGGAATCCGTTGGCGGTGGGAACCGCAACCGAGATCGCCACTAGATCTCTAGAAATAAAGTTAGTAATGGAGAGATAAGTGACACGATTGTCAATTAGGAGGGCAGCGCGAGGCGCCCCACATCTCCGATCATACACTAGTTTACTTGAGCCGGTGGTAAGTCCTCTGACTTTGCCATCGGTTACCCAAGGCTCTTGAATAAGAGCAAGGGTAAGGTGCCTCTCCGCAAAAGTCTTGCACAGGGTGGAGGATGCCCCTTTTGCATGGTGCAAGTTTACTTGGAGTGCCCTTATGGCGCTCATTTTTTTTCCAAGGAGCGTTTGACAAGCCCGGTCTTCTTGGCTTGTCTAGGACCCTTTGCCCTACCATCTTTGCACTTGGGGGGTACAGATTTGCCCCGTGCTCCGACTCCAGGTTTGGCAGGCGTGTTCTTTTTCCGCTCCGCAGATTGCTCCGGTGCAGGCTCCCTGTCGCATGCTACAGATGCGGGGGCCGGGATTGGAACAACGCCTGACGGTCCCGGAGTCACAGCGAGCGCAGCTCCGCCGTCAGATGACCCTATGGCCAAAGTAGCGGCATTGCTGTCCTCGGTGACAACAGAAGCATCGGGAGGCGCCATTTCAGACCCTGTTGTCTGAATGTCACACGACGAGCCCTGCCCTTGCGACTGCTTCTTTGCAGGATCTGTATCCTTGAGAATTAGCCTGATCTGGGAGAATCGATAGGCGATTTTCCCCTTCAGGCTAATTAACTTAGCCATGGAGGCGGTGTCCACTACCATGACCAAGTGAAGGGTGTTGTCATTTACCCGCCTCTGGACCACTTTCCACTTGTCAGCGGGAACCGAGTTTTGTGCGGCAATAGTAGCCAGCACTTTCTCGTTGCTTCGGTTAGCACTCTGGGGGAAATAGCCACGAATGACGTGAGTCTGAGGGAAGTTACCCTCTTCCACCAGAGTGATATCAAGAGCACTCTTGCTCTTGATGAAGGAGATGTTACTCCTCACCCATTCCGCTGTTTGAGGGTTTGAGCAGACTAACATAAGCCAGCCTCTTCTCGGGAAGCTCCCCTCGAAAGACGGCTTAACTTCGCCGCCCGCTTTTTCAATTGCGACGTCGATGATCGCTTCCTGCAACTGTGCCATTTGCTCAGGTGTCAGGGGGCAGTTGACCATGTCAGTCGAGATGAGGCCAAGCTTGACACTGCTTACCACCTGGCTAAAAGTGGGGCGAGTGGGCCCTTTGGCCGTCTTGGTCCTCTTCTGTTCCGGACGTTCCGGAGTTTCCTCCTCTGAGCGAACTCTCTTCAGCTCAGACTTATTGGAGGGCTTTTTTAAAGCTTCTTCCAGGGCCATTTCCCTGGAGAGGCCGTTTGCCATTGCTTCATTAAAGCGTTTCCTTTGGCGGTTGGAGAGTTTGACAAACCTGGTTTTGCCAAGCTCCATCTTATTCAAGTCTCGGGCAATGGTGGTAGCTCCGGAAATAACCGAACACACACTGACCGAGTCTACACTGCAGACGGATACTGCGTCTAAAGACTCATCTTCAGCGACTGACGACCCGTCTGGAGAACCGGTGTGCCCAATGGCTCCACCGGTTGCAGCAGTTGATTGCAAACTTGCGTGCCCAATGGCTCCGCTAGTTTGAGCAATTGGTTCACAACTTGCGTGCCCAATGGCTCCGCTAGTTGAGACAATTGCTATCTCTTGCGTCCCTAAGGACACTTGAGATGTGGCCATCGTCACAATTGACGAGGATGATGCTATCGGAGCTGCATCGAGCTCATTATTTTTATTTTTTGTTTCCATAAATGGTCCCACGAGTAATTCGGGAAAGTAAGTCACCCACAGCGAGCCCGTGTACTGTGGGAAGGCTAATTAAAACTGGAGGACGCCAGGTATCCAGAGTTCGGATATTAGAGACCAAGCACCCCCTTGGCCACGAGTCTCTCGGCATATCCTGTTTCACCTTAGACTGGGGTGATTTTTTAAAGAGTGTTCTTCTCTCCGCCCGACTACCATTAGCCAGCACTCCTGGTAGAGACATGACCATGCCAGGAGTCTGTTTCCAGTCGCCCCACGTGGAGGGTGTAGTCGAGCTTCCAGCAGTATTTAGCACAGTTTCGGCACGGAGCACAAAGCAGCGTGTTAGTCCCCCTGTGTAACTGTTGGCATGCGACCAGTCCAATTGGTTGTACAGCGAAGTGCGGTTGTACAACCAAAACTATCGATTGTGGGCCAGTCGGCCGATCAAAATACATTGCGCTTATAGGTTTGATGAAAATCTGGTTGTACAGCCAATTTGACCGTGTATGGGGGCCTTTATTGATATTTCGCGGAATTACAACCGTCGCAACCATCAGAGTCAATGAAATCTGCCTGCGTTAAAGTGTTATGCCTTTTGAAACGGGGCAAATTTCATCGACCGACAGATTTTGGGCGCGACACCTGCAGGTCCGTGAATCGAGTGAGGGTAGGGAGCAAAGGGAACTTACTTTGTGCTGTTCGTCGGTCGCTTGTCTTTGGAAGGGTGATGAGGCCTTCGCTTTACACTGCGCGTGTATATTTCTTTTATGTTGTTGTTTTTTTTTTGTGGACGTTGATGTTTTCACTTTCACATCAAAAAAAAAAATTTGGATTTCATTTTTTTTTTAACGCGTCGTGTTTTACGAACCGGATCAGCACACGTCCGAACACTTTGCTATCCACGGCCAAAACTTGGTTTTGCCATTGGAGATTAGGCATATGTTGCCCCTGAACATCCTCCCCCCGTTGAAGCATTGATTCAACTGTCTTGGGTGGGCATGTTGATACCGAAGTCCGATGCTGTGTGTTGTCTTGGCCGAGGTGTTGGTTTCTGTTCGCGTTGTATGCAGAAATTTGGACGGAATTTCCAAAGTAACCATATGGCGGTTGAAGCTGCTACGATAGCCGCAATGTATCCTGTCAAGACCCTCTCAACTACAGGCCTCCTAGATGTATTTTTCGTGGTGGTGGTAATGGTCCCAAAAGTCACCACACACCGGAATAACATGGCGCGGAAGCCGTACGCGCAGAATTTTTGTGTTTATTTTTGCAGTAAAAAGTGATAAAATATTGTATTTTAACACTTTTAACTGCAATTGGATTTATCAGTGAATAGTTTTTTAGTGATTTCATTAAAAAAAATAAAACAAATTTGGTGATTAAGTGTGTTTAAGTGTTCAAATTGTTAAGGCGATCAACTTTTTTTTCACATTCATGGTGTTTTTTCATGTTTATTTACGAAAAAAATGTTAAATATTTAATGTTTTGTGTAGTTATGGAATTAAAAGTGATTTTAAAGTGATTAATACATATATTATGATATTATTATTAAAAATATAGGTGCCGAAAAACACTTCTCTTATTCACTTTTCCATTCGCACTTTTCTGTACTTATATGTTTAGTAATAATTGCAAAATAAATTAATTAATGACTTTAAAATCACTTTTAATTAAATATTCAGCATATTTTCCCTTAATATACACGAAAAAAACACCGCGAATGTAAAATAAATTTATCACCTTAACAATTAAGACACCAAAAATACACTAAATCACTATTTTTTTATATATTTTTTTTATTAAATCACTAAAGAAATAATCACTGATAATCCTTGTATGGTTTAAAGCGATAAATTTCAATAATTTACCACTTTTTACCACAAAACTATAACGAAAATACTCGCGAACGTACTCTGCGCCATTAAATTCTCAGCAACTGTCAAATTTTGGGACCATTCTCAGCAATTGTTGTATTAGTGCCCGATACAACTGCATGGCCTGTAGTTGAGAGGGTCTTGATCCTGTGGATAGCTGGTGGATATCGTGTGGTCGAATCTTCATGGCCAGGTCAGTGTGAAGCAATTGAGTGTTGATCCTGTCCTTTATTTCTTGAAGGTCAGTTTGGTTTGACTGATATTGCTGAACTTGGTTGATTAGTGATGTTATCTGCTCTGGCTTCGCTATGTCCGAAATTGGACTTATGGCACTATATGATGTTCTACGGGTGCGTAGTTGAATGTTATGCCCCTGTATTGTGACGTAGTTATTATTGATAACACAATTTTGTTTTATTACTAGGAGACCGGATCCTTCAATGCTGGTGGAGGTGACTTTAGAACCACAAACGATTTTATTTTTAGATTCGTCCTTTCCTTGACCGCAAAAATCCATTGGTTTAATTTGTTTAGCTGAATCCACTGAGTATCGCCTATTAGGGTAGTAATGCGACAGGTTGATGTTGTGGGAGTATCATTGATGAGGTTAACTTCACACATCCCCACCGAAGAGCCCCGTTAGTAGAGTGGTTGAGTTTGTCTGCAAATGTGGTGCTCCTCTTCCAACGAGAGACAAGAACGTAGAGCAGCTTCTGTCAGAGGGTAGTAAGTGTCACGATGAAGATTGTTGATCAGAAATGGTGCGGACGGTTGGATGGCAAGGAAAATATCGTTAATTAGTGCTGGAATCGGGACGACATGGAATAACTCGAACCTTTCCAGCGCTAATAGTGGAATGTTAAGTTTGAAGATGATGTGCTTGCCGGTTGATCGTGCTGCTACCTTCATGATGGGGTAAAATTTAAGAATGTCGCTGAGTTCAGCGGGAAGCCAGAAATGGGAAGCAAGGTATCCCTTAACTTGGAATAGCTCCTGCCTTAACTGATTTGGCGTGATTAACTGTGGACTGGCTTGTCCATGATGGGTGTCTGCAAGGACGTCGATGATGGATGACTGCGATCTCTGAATATTTGAGGCAATCAGCATTGTTTGAATGGAGAGTGTCGTGAACGAGACCATAAGCCTTTCTTGATGATTCTCGGCTGCCACTGCATGTGTATGGCTGATCATAGACTTTAGTTGGGCCTCCACGTCTCTGAATTGTTGATACACCCGTTGCCGATCCTTTTGCATGATGTTAACGGTTGCGTCCAAGATAGATGTTTGATTTTTTATTGATTGACGTAGGTGATCTTGGTTAGAATTTATGTCGTTAATAGTTTGTGATATTAGCTGCGTTCCTCTTCTACTATTTAGTACTTGTGAGCAGAGCAGAAAAGGAACGCAAAATTTTCTGATTTGAGTAAAATCTCACTTGAAATTTTTGACGTTACTTTAAACTTTACAAATAAAAAATTCTTAAAAGAAGAATTTGTGACACAATGGGGAAATTAATGCGACAATTTCTAAAGTAAAACGAAAGATAACAATTTTTGATAATTATACGACTGAAGTTTTATTTATGGACGTTTTTATATAAGCAAATCAGCTCGACACAAATAAAAGCCATCTAGCGGGTAATGGCGTAAGTGAAAATAATTCACAATAGACTCGAAATGGCCGCTTTCCCCTAGCGGATTTCAATTGCGTAATGGCAAGTGCTATCTACTCGTTTATAAGAGCAAGTGTAGTTGATAGTACGCAAGTGTAAAAAATAGTAAAAATTAGCAGAAAAGGAACGCAGCTATTGTTTCTGCATATTCTGCGTCTTGTACGCCGAATAGAGCGTTGACAGTGCTGCCAACGAAGTTCATGACACCACGCCTTTTGCGGGGTGAGTGTGGCAATAGCAGCTGTTGTTGTTTATTATCTCTTCCTTCACGTGGGCGAGTTGGGCGATTATTGTTTCGCACGATTTTTCCTTTTTGATCGAGTGGCAGAGGTCTTCTAATATTTTATTCGTCTTTTGAAAGCCTTCAACTTCCTTCCAATATTCTGTTAAGTCGTAAGAAACGATGAGCTTCCATTCGTCGGAGATTATGCTGGCAGGTCCGAGGTTTTCGAAGTGAAGTCCAGGTTGAGATTTAAACGACGTTACTGTGACTGGGGTGGAATTGGTGCTGGATGTTGAAGGGATTAGTAGACAGGTCAATAGTAGCGTGGTGATGGCATGTCCTAGGGAGATTCGTGCCCTTTTCCGTGAAGTTGGGCGTTCACCCTGGTTTGTCGCAGTGTACATATCATCGCTTGGTGTTTCATCTGGTCGTGTTTTCGGGAGCTCTGCCGTCTTTTCTAGCTGATCAGCTGACGTACCTTCGGTTTGGGTTGGGAGTGGTGCAAGCTTGTGGATGGGTCTTCGTATAATGTTTCCCTTCAATCTATCTATCAATCTATCTAGTTTTCCTACTAGGATGTGCAGAAGTAATGGATCCCAATTATCGGTGGGAACGTTGAGGTTCTCAAGACCCATGAGCGTCTCCTTGGTGGTGTCATGTAGGGCCTTTATGTTCGTGGAGCTCTCGGAATTGAGTTTTTGTTGTACCATCTATTAGTTGAGCAGGGCGGTTACTAATAATCTCTTATTCTCATAACGCGCCTTTAACAGCTCCCAGGCAGCTGAGTAGTTTTCATTAGATAGACTGAGATGTCTAATGAGTTTTTCGGCTTCGCCTCTCAAGTTGGTCTTGAGGTACCACATTTTTTCGCATCCACTCATGGGTTGATTGTGGACTATTTGGGTAAACAAATCGTAGAATTGTCTCCATGTAAGATAATTCCCGTCGAAGATAGGGATTACTATCTTTGGTAGCTTCATGGTTGCATTATTGGGTGAATGTCCACTAGACTCAACAGTGGGTTGTTGGTCAGCGCACTCAGACAGCTGGATTATTGTTGCTTGTACTTGTTGCTCTAACTCCATGTCTTCCTGAAGATTATGGCCAGCTGGGAGCCAGCCTCTGTCAAATCCCATATTTCAGCATTAAGAGCTTCTATTTGGAACCAATGTCGCTCAATGTTGCGTATGGTGTATTGATAATATTGTTTAGATTTGCGCTCTTGGTGATTGCTGGTTGATGTTTCGAGTAAGTGGCATAATGAGTCGACTCTGGCCCTATGTTTCCGAATGATTCTGCTCAGAGGAGTCCCTGGTTGAGAAATGTTGAACTCGTTGGCTGTGGCGCTGTCTTCAACTGGTTTCCTTGGTGTAAGGCGGTTGCTTTGGTCTTGTACCCGTGACCTTTCTTGGTTCTGGTTGGTCTGCTGGGGCGACTGCAGCAGCTCCGTCCTCATGATGTAGTTCATCTGCTGAACTGGTTTCTGCAGGTCGGTCTATTGGTGGAGCATCTGTACCGTTCGTGGATTCAATCTTGGAAATGATCTCTTCCCGGTACTTGAGATACAGTTTGTTCACTGCTGTGTAGTATTCAGTGCTGAAGTATGGGTGGTCGGTACGGCTTTCATACTTGCATCTTATGGTATTGTCGGTGGCTTCGAATTCGTCCCACAATGCGTAATCGTAACGGTTTAGCCGCTAGGGCGTTTGAGCCTTGTATTAGATATTTTGACTTGAAATTTAACCATTAAATCCTTAAATTTAACCAGTTATTGTTCCCATTATAAAGTATAACTTTTGAAAATTTCATCAAATTTCACTAAAAATATTCGAAGTTATCACCAAAAAACCAAAATTCTGTAGTTTCTTTAGTTTTTGATTTTTTTTTGAGGTTATGTGAGCAGATAAGGATTTCATATTGTAACCGCTGGTAGCCAATATCATAACGAACAACCTCTATTTTTTCAATTTTTTCGGACCTACACATGCCGAGATATACGCATTTATATTTAGAAAGAATGACCAAAATGGTAAATTTTTGACATAATGGCCGATAACTTACGTAGCGGCGGTTGCTAGAGGTAGAAAATGTCCATTTCGTATAGTATTCGATGTAACTAACATGTTCCAAAAAAAAATTTACTCTGGAGACAATTCCCTTTTCACTAAAATTTGATGCTCATCTGACTCCACTAATACCTTACATTATGGAAGTTGGCTAATCAAAATAATTTTCGTGAATAATGCGATCGTTTTAATGTGGCACAAGGAACAGCACACAAAATTTTTGTAAAATTTGTAAAACTAATCACTTTGCATCATAGCTATTCATGATGCCGAAATTCCCATTTCAATACAAAGATTTTACGTTTACGATACAATTATGAACACAGTGCTTTAAAACTGTGACATTTATGAAGTCTTGACTTAAACCGACTGCTTAAATTTTACATTTACGAAGTCACCCTATTTCTTATACCGGATCTTAGACTATACGCTTCGACCAGGCTTCTTTTTTGGTTCGCGAAATATTGTGCGTACGCACACACACACCTACATATACAAACATAGTTCATCTCATAACTATGTTTAAAACGTTATTGGAATATTGAAAAATGAAAATACGTTGAAAATTAAATAGCTTCCTTATAAACTGGAAAGTTAATAATTATATTATAAACATACCTGGTAATTTTTATTGACTTTGATATATTGATCAAAAAGCGTAGCCATTCTTAAAGAAAAAATTAATAAATTTTGAAAGAAAAAAATAACTTTACTTGATTATTAAAACAAACTGTATTGAAATGGCCGGAATGTTGTATTTTCCCGACAAATTGCAACATAACACCAGCAAGTGCCATGCAATTACCTTCTCCCGTGGAAAAAACCCACAGAAGCAGTACTATTATCTCAACGACATAATTTTGAATTAGGTCGATCATATCGTAGGGCTAGGCCTCGTCCTAGACACAAAACTCAATTTCAACCTGCACTACAATAATATTACTGCCAGAGCCAATAATCTTCTAGGTTTCATAAAGAGGAGAGCCAAAGAGTTCGATAATGTATAGGTCACAAAAACACTCTTCTCAGCGGGAAAAAGAATTAATTTGGAATTAATTTAGAATCAATTCCCATACAAACGAACTAATTTCATTTGTATTCTTTTGTATGAAAAGAATGAATTACATTTACACGGCCATTGCATAGGCTGGAATACATTTATTCGGTCTGCATCACAAAGTAATTTATTCTGAATTAGTTACAAAGTGTTGTATTCTGAACTAGTTACAAAGTAATAAATTTAGAATATAATACTTTATATTGACTTCATA
The DNA here is from genome assembly GCA_949987705.1 of Thereva unica. Classification (NCBI taxonomy): domain Eukaryota; kingdom Metazoa; phylum Arthropoda; class Insecta; order Diptera; family Therevidae; genus Thereva; species Thereva unica. Next base: position 121,614,258 of record OX465281.1, on the reverse strand, counting down.
ATGGATTCCTTTGTTATGCAGACCGAATAAATGTATTACAGCCTATTCAATGGCCCTGCAAATGTAATTCATTCTTTTAATATAAAAGAATACAAATGGAATTAATTCGTTTGCATGAGAGTTGATTCTAAATTAATTCCGAAATAATTCCATATATACATACATAAATATGTATGTATGTGCCTGTTTAGACGGTTCGCTTCCAGGAGCGTTCCTCACGAATTTTGTAGATGAAGGGGGAAGTGGGAATGAACAGAGGTACCACCCCACTTCTCCCTTCATCAACCAAGTTCGTGAGGAACGTTCCTGAGAGCGAAGCGTCTAAACAGGCCCTATATATTTATTCACTAAAAATTTGTCACACAATTTCAGTCATCACAGCTTGTAGCATAAACAATAAATGAAAATTTCGTCGGGTGATTCCACATGAGCTGCACACTGTTGTATGATATAGTCTGATAACAGTTGTTGTATTCTATAGTCTGATAACAGTGATCAGACAGTGATCAGTCAGTCTTGATCTCCCCGACAGTGCAGTCGATTATATATTAAATAAACAATTAGAAACTGAAGTGGACTTTATTATTTAATAAATTACAACATGGTGTCAGATGTGAAAGAAAATATTTAAAATAAAATACGTCAGTGAGAAATATTTAAAAAAAAAAAAAAAAATAAATAATTAAAAAGTCAAAAGAAATATTTAAAATACAGTTAAGCCTAAAGTCACTAAAAGTAACCTATCTATAATGGATTTACGAGTACCTGGGCCGATGGATTATACATCATCAAATTTGTCAGAAGCTTGGAACTGGTGGAAGCAAAGATTTCAACTTTTCGTAATGGCGTCTGGTAAATCAAAGGAATCGGATGAAAGGAAAATTGCTATTCTACTACATTGCATTGGAGATGAAGGTATCAAAATCTTTAATACATTTAAGCTAGAAGCGTCCGTAAAATATGAAGATGTCTTAAGTAATTTTGATGGTCATTTTTCCCCAAAAAAGAATTTGGTGTATCAAAGATTTAAATTCTTATCATGCCGTCAAACACCGTTCCTAACGGTTGACAAATACCTAACGGAACTCAAAAGATTGGCAGCATCGTGTGAGTATACCGATGAGTCAGAAATGATCCGGGATGTATTTGTGATGGGGATAACGGACGATGTATTAAAAGAAAAATTACTTAACACGGATAATTTAACATTGGAAAAAGTTCAAACAATTATACAAAGTTATGCACTTAATAAACTACACATCTTGGATATGTCTGGAAAAAATTTAGAGTCCCATATGGATATTAATAAAATTCAATTTAACAGAAATATAAAAAATAAAAATGTCAATTTTAGCAATGCATCAAATTCAAGGTTTCGTGCACATCAAAAGCAGCAACAGGAGGGTCGAAGTCCAAATGCAGCAAATTGTCAGTCGAAAAAATTCAATACGTCACAAGAAAGTGGAAACAATGAAACATGCGACAAATGTGGTCAATTCCATAGAAGCAAATGTCCAGCTGTAGGAGCCGTTTGCCATCAATGCGGTAAATTTAATCATTATGCGAAAATGTGTAGATTTAGATATGTTAGAAATTTAACAGTGGAAAATGGTTTCAAACAAAGTTATAATAATAATAATAGTGAAAATAATTTTATTATAGGAGTAATAGATAGTAATAATCATAATAATTTGATTTGGTCTATTGATGTTATTATTAATGAGAAAAAGATTTACTGTCAGTTAGATTCAGGAGCGCAGGCAAATGTTATGTCTATCAAAACATTTGAGTCACTAGAAACTGAAATAATTTTAAAAAATTGTTATTCTTCTATTACTTCATTTAGTGGAAATAACGTTCCAGTCGTGGGTATGTGTACTTTAAATTGTTTGTACGGTAATGGCCAACGGGCAGACACGGAATTTATTATAACGTCAATTAATTGTCCAACAGTTTTAGGATTACGCGAATGCACTAAATTGAATCTTATAAAACGTGTGTATAGTATTGATGATCCTGCTGTGTCATACAGTAACATTTTGGATAAATATGCGGATTTATTTACTGGGTTAGGTCGTATTGAAACAATCTGTCATTTTAAAATTAAGGAGAATGCTATTCCTGTGGTTGATCCTCCATGTAAAATTCCATTTAAACTTTACGATCGTTTAAAGTCTGAATTACAACAAATGGAAAATTTAGGTGTTATCACCAAAGTAACTAAACCGACAGAATGGGTAAATTCTTTAGTACTTGTTGAAAAGAGAAATAAATCTCTTCGTGTATGTCTAGATCCAAGAAATCTAAACAAAGTTTTAATTAGATCTCGTTATCCTTTGCCTCACATTGACTATATTAAATCAAAATTAGCTGGTGCAAAATACTTTTCAGTGCTAGATGCTAGTTCAGGCTTTTGGATGTTACCTTTGGATTCTGAAAGCGCGGATCTTTGCACTTTTAATACACCGTTTGGTAGATATCAATTTTTGCGGTTACCGTATGGTTTAAGTGTGGCACCTGAAATATTTCATCGAACAATATCGGAGTTATTTCATGATCTTAATATCATTACATATATAGATGATCTATTAGTCTATGGGAAAACAAGAGAAGAACATGATAAAAAATTATTCGCCGTACTGCAACGGGCAGAAAAGGTAAATCTAAAATTAAATAAAGATAAATGTCGTCTAGGTCTTACTGAAGTTAAATTTTTCGGTCATAAATTCAGTGCTGAAGGGATTAGCCCTGATCTTACAAAAGTCCGTGCAATTACAGAAATGCCGTCGCCAAAGTCAGTAAATGATCTTCAAAGGTTTCTCGGTCTTATAAACTATTTTAGTCCTTTTATCAAAAATCTTGCTGAAGAAACAACACCTATTAAAGCCTTACTAAAGAAAAACAGTATGTGGCAATGGTCAGAGACTCATGAATCTACTTATAACAAACTTAAGTCTATGCTAACAGCAATCCCGTCATTAGCCTATTTTGATTCTTCGAAAGAGCTTACATTGTCTGTCGATGCATCGCAATTTGCAGTCGGTGCAGTCCTTATGCAAAACAAACAACCGGTCGCTTTTGCATCAAAAACACTTACTTCTTGCCAACAACGTTACGCACAAATAGAAAAAGAACTATATGCCGTTGTTTTTGGCTGTCAAAAGTTTCACCAGTACATTTATGGCCAAGTCGTTAAAGTAGAAACAGATCATAAGCCTTTAGTCCCACTTTTCAAAAAACCACTGTCAGAAGTTCCATCAAGACTTCAACGAATGATGCTAAACTTACAACTTTATTGTTTAAATGTAAGTTATGTCCCAGGAAAACAACTTCAAGTGGCTGATGCCCTTTCACGTGCACCACTTCCTGATCAAGAAAGTACAGAATTAGATTCTGATATCAAAATACATGTTGGTCTATTGCGATCGTGCTTAGCTATATCTGACAATAAGATTAATGAAATTAGAAAGTTCACACTTGAAGATAAGCAGTTACAATTACTTAAAGGTTATTATTATGAAGGTTGGCCAGAGCACAAACACCTAGTCCCTAATTTAATCAAACCTTTTTGGAATATTAAGGAAGATATTCATGAAATAGACAATTTAATGTTCAAAAGTCAAAGTATAATTATTCCTGAAAAAATGAGGAACAAAATTTTGCAAATAATTCATGAAGGGCATTCAGGAATCGAAAGGTGCAAACAACGCGCCCGAGGTTTAGTGTATTGGCCTGGAATTAATGATCATATTGAGAAATTAATAGAATCTTGCTCTGTCTGTCTTAAATATCGTCCTGCAAATGTTAGAGAACCATTAATGAATTTTCGCTTACCGCAATTACCTTGGGAAATTCTAGGTGCTGATCTATTCGAATTTGAAAAAATTCAATACTTACTTATCGTCGATTACTATTCAAAATACATTGAAACTGTCAAACTACCAACTACTAGTTCTTCTGCAGTAATTACTCATTGCAAATCTATTTTTGCACGGCATGGCATACCCAGAGTTTTGATTACTGATAATGGTCCACAATTTATGTCAGCAGAATTCAAAGAATTTATGCTTACCTGGGATATTAAACATGAGACTAGTAGTCCACACTATCCACAAGCAAATGGACTGTCTGAAAGGTCTGTCCGAACAGTAAAAACTATTCTCAAAAAATGCAGAGATAGTAATACTGATCCTTATTTAGCACTTTTAAATTATCGCGCGACAAAAAAGCGTTTTAATTACTCTCCAGCTGAACTTTTAATGTCAAGAAATTTAAGAACTCGACTCCCTGTTACACAAAATCATTTGCTGCCTAGGGTTATAGATTACAAACACTATGAAAATGAGGTTGAGCAATATCAAAAAAGGACTCAACAATATTATAATAAAAAATCCAAATCTCTTCCGCAATTAGAAAAAGGTAATAATGTTTATTATAAACAAAATCCTAATTCGTATTGGTCCCCAGGAATTATTGTTTCTAATAGTAACCAACCTAGATCGTATGTTATTGCAGATTCCGCAGGTCGTCAGTACAGAAGAAACCGCCGTCATATAATATTTACTAATAATGACAATGAAGAATCAACGCATTCTAAAGTGACGAGTCCTGAAAATTCTAAAACTTACGCCAGTCCAATGAGACTAAGATCGGGAAAGATTGTAACAAAATTTAAATGAAGTATATAAAAGAATAACGAAATAATTTAGCAATTTCATATTGAATGAATGTATATTTGAATTAAGTAAAATAAATATGAAGTTGATTTTGTATGATTAATTAAAATGTCATTTATTAGTTTTTTTTTTTGAAAGAAAAAGGAGATTTTGTATATTATAGTCTAATATCACTGAATTAGAGTAAGTCAAATAATGTGTCCATGATATGAATTTGAATTTGTATATTGATTTGTTTATTTTTATTAATTTTTGAAAAATAAGGAGATGTTGTATGATATAGTCTGATAACAGTTGTTGTATTCTATAGTCTGATAACAGTGATCAGACAGTGATCAGTCAGTCTTGATCTCCCCGACAGTGCAGTCGATTATATATTAAATAAACAATTAGAAACTGAAGTGGACTTTATTATTTAATAAATTACAACACACACGGCACGACAAGAGTCGGGTGTAAAGGCGGTTTATGAAGAAGAGGGTGAGAGAGTACGATAGAATGGACATTTCCATCGCCCTCCCTCACCCCTTCTCCATAAACCACTTTTGCAGCCGACTCTTATCGTGCCGTGTATACGCTCGTTTGAAATGGGTTTTCCCAATTCATTCGACGCGTCTTCCCATTTCAAATTGTGTCATAAAACTTTTCGGAAATTTCAAAGAATCCAAGAATTACAAATGTGCATTGAAAAGAAAAGAGCAACATAGGGTAGGTTTTTGTTTGCCTCTTAATTGCAAACTAATTCCTTTGTAATAAATTCGGAATTCATTCGTATGGAATCAATTCGAGTTTTTTCCGCTGGGTTCTGTTCTTTAATTCACCCTATACTGGAATATGCGTGTCCTATCTGGGATCCCATATTCCAAGTAAGCAACAGGAGGATCGAATCCGTTCAAAAGAGATTTCTCCTTCTCGCCCTGAGACATCACAACCCCCATGACTACCAAACCCTACCGCACTACTTGGACAGGCTCAAAGTTGTCTTTGACGTTCTAAGGGGAAAACATAAAGTGCAGTTTCTGTCGGCCAAGATCAAATTCAATTATGTAGTCCGACACACACGACACACCAAATTACTTAGCGAATATACACACCGTACCGATTACGCTAGGAACGAGCCCGTCAACAGATGCTGTCAATGGTCATGGCTCCTGTTTCTCTCCTTCACTCAACAAGGCATCCTATAAGAAAATACTCAAACCCCTACAAACATAACTCTCCCTCTCTTGACAATATGTAGTAGGTTTTCATTAGGTTTTAATTCAAATTATTAAAAGACTGTTTTACTACTTTGTTTTTTAATTTAAGTGCCATGTTGTACATTCATGTTACTGATGCTTTTAGCTATATCAGGATCTTGGCTCTCCACGAGTGCTCGGTTACTCGGTTACTCGGGATTGGATCATATCAACGCAACATCATGCAACATCACGTTCTGAAATGCTATCTCCAAATCCTATCCATCAAATGCCGATTGAATTCGATTTCTCGTCTAATTGCAGCTTCTTTACAAGCTTTTCGGTCACGAAGTTAAGATCGGAATCTAAATGTAAAATCGCTCTGCAGCTGACTTCGGTGGCATTCCTGACTTTTCTAGTAAACACTATTCCATGACGGCAAATTCGTTGTCAAAATATTTAAAAACATATGTGAAAACGGAATTACCCACAATTCTGACGGTCGAATCGTCCGATTAAAATATATTCTAAGTTTACCGACAAGAATGGCGAACGAGAATTTAACGAAATCTCCTTAACGAGAATTTAACGAAATCTCCTTAACGAGAATTTAACGAAATCTCCTTAACGAGAATTTACGAAATGAAGAAAGAAAGAGAGAATTTACGAAAGAATGCCGTGTTTTTCTGCAGAAATTGGAACCAATTTGCATCTTCAGCTATAGAAAGAAATATTAATGTAAAGTGTCATGGATGACGAACGTGTACACTTTTTGCTTTGGTCATTATCGAGTATAGATGCTTATTGTTGTTGTTTTTTGCTAGTTTTAAACTAGCTTGGCACTTAGAGGCCTTTTAATGGTCCCGGCCTTTCAGCCATATAATCATGAATCTTTGATATACAACTTTTTTTAATTGGCCTTAGTTTTTTTTTTCTTGTGATGAAGAAAAAACTCTCTCTCTCTGTAATCGTCAATCCCAGACTGATGGGCCAGATCAGTAAGGGGATGGTCTTCAATTAGTTTAAGTAAAGTTCGTCAGACGTTTAGAAGGCGCTAAGGCCTACTTTATAAGTTCATAAGCTAACAAATTAGAAATTAGTTATTGTCATTGATCAAATAATTAATTATATAATTCAAAAGTTAACAATTAAAATTATTGTTATTGTCATAGATCTAAATTTCTCAAAAATTTGAGAACTAAGAAGCTAATAGATCGGTGGGCACCTATGAATCGGGAATTTCGATCAGAGGTCTACGAAAAACGAGGAATTAGAGGAATCATCCCCTGTTACTGATCTACGCTGCGAACCTGTATGCAGGTCTTTATAGATTTAAACCAGATAGTTTTCACGAATACAATGTTTGGAGATCTAGATTGATATGGTACTCTTCTTCCAGTAGTTATTCTACTAGTCATGGGGATTTGGTCCACTGCTGACACGCCCTGTGAGAGAGATCTCCTTACTGAGTGCGTCGATTAAAAATTCATTTTGAGGGGAATCCGTATCGTCTAGATTAAAGGATGTGTCATCTGCTGAAAACTGCCACAATGGGAGTTCTGCTACTCTCTGACACAATGGGAGTTCTGCTGGTTTTAGGTTTATTGGTAGGGTTTGACAAATTGGAGGTTCCCTTTTCTCTATTCTTTTCTTTTCCATTAGTTGACTTGGGTCGGTTTGATTTCACTTTTGTTGACAAGCCGTTCTGGTTTCGTTTTGTTTCGTCTGAATTTTTATTTATAGTTTGAGAGACGTTACTTCGTAGGTCAATTTTATCATTGATGTATTGGTCCGCTGGGATTCTGTTTTTTGCTTTGAAACTCCTCCAAGCATCTTTCCTTGAGTAGTTACCTCGTCTCATTATATTAACCATTTCCTTTTCTCTAAACCAAATCGGACATGCCTTGTCAAAAGCACCGTGGTTTCCATTGCAGTTGGCACAATTGGGCACTTTACTGCACTGATTCCCCTCCTTGCAATTTCTCTCTCCGCATTTTCCGCAACGTTCCCACTTTGATTTACAAAAACGACTTAAGTGACCAAAACGTTGGCATCTGAAGCATCTCGTTGGGGCGTGTACGAATTTGTTCACTATAAATGTAGAATAAAATAGATTAATCTTCTCAGGGATTACTTTTCCCCATATGTAAATTTTGAGTTTATTGGTTGCCTTAGTAAGAATCTTACCCTCGACTTTCCTCTTCCACATTATTCTGAAAACTTTTTTGAAAACTACTGAGGGATTGCAAACTCTAAGCGCCTCTAGTAATTCCTCCTCATTAAGATCCTCATCAACACCGTGAATCAAGACTGGGGTGGCCATCAGTCCTAGAGGTATAAATGCTCTGTATATTGGGTCCAGAGGCAGTTTTCAATGAAGTCGTTGGCATCTTTTGCGTTGTCAAACCCAATTTTGCATTTGCTATGTCCTATTTTTGCAACAGTTTTAATTCCTCTAGTGGAGGACCTTATTAGGCAGTTGCCTAAGTAGAGTTGATTAAGATCTTTGGTCTCCCAGTCTAGGGGGTTTGTTTTTTGAACAATGACTATGAAGGGACCAGCATCTTGTTCAATATAACCCGTAGCTGTGACTTTTAGACTAACAGGGTCTTCAACAGTTTTTTCTATTGAAGTTTCAATTACATTTTGTTTTTGGATTGCTGAAGAGCTTGTGCTGGGTTTCGGGGAGTCGGAGGGAATGCTCTGTGAAGATTCTCTTACCTTTTTAATGGGAGCCGAAAGGAGTTTTGTAGAACGAATTTTAATACTTGGATCTTTGGGTTTACACGATGGATCCTTCACTTTTCCAAGACCAGCTTCTGCTTGTGTCGATGATGTTAACTTTTTTCTCATGAGTCGAACAGAGGCTCTCGTCGAATTTTTCTTACTGATTCCACGACCAAATGTATGTAGAAACAGGTAACAGGGGGGTACGTTAAGGCAGCACGAGCAAGGTGAGAAAGGCTATTTAATCGCGGTAAATATATGACCGAAGGTATAGGAATAGAACCGAAGAAAGATGCCCACCAACCTAAGTTAGCCAGATACAATTTCTCACTACAACTACAAGAATAAATAAAAGAAAACTCATGAAATGAACTTAAATTAACTAAAATCAAATAATTTAAAAGAAAGAAAGATAGACTTAAAATTTGCAATTAAAAAATAAGAGAAAAACAAAAAAAACAAACAGAAAAAGAATTGCATAAATGAATAGATACAACAAAAAAGTTAAAAACAGTGGGTGTGTGTACTTATGTACACGCATTAGAAGTTATACTTCTTTGGCGTGATTTTAAGACTAATTTTTAATTTCTACACCAATATTTTATTGGATTCTTTCTATTTTCGTGCGTTGGAAGGTGCAAGCATTATGATGCCAACACGCTCAAGGCTGTCGGTTATACAGTATTCTAAACCTAACTAAAATCACCAACTAGTTGGGTCATTAGGCCTAATTACAATTATCTTAAGATGGGCTTAAGATGCCTCATGAAATTCTCTTAAGACTGGCTAATTTTCTACCAAAACGTAATGAATGTTAAGTTTAATATGCGTCGCAAGCTGGATCAGCATTTATTTACCTGATAATACTACCGGTACTTCTAAGCCCAACTCACTTCTTTTTTGTTCATTTCCGCCTTAGCTTCTGATTGAGGAATTTAGCTTCTCCTCCACTTTAGTCAGTAGATCAAACGACGTTCGTTGCTCTTAGCCGTGCCTTTAGCTGTAGGTTACAGTGCAGCAGTTTGCTCGGCTGATCTCCGGCAATACAAAAGGACATCGTCTGTGTCCTCTGTCACAATGAGGAATTCCAGGCGTTGCGTAGACTCATTTTGCCGGTATGCTCTCGTAACTCACCTGTGGGTTCATCGACCTTGGGTAGATTCATTACGTCACTTCCAAATTCTGTTCACTTCCGCAGCTTCTTCTTTTAGTTGTTACTCAATTAAATTGAGTGGGTTAGGGTAATTGAAATATGATACGAAGAGTTTCATACTAAGGACATTAATGTATCGGCAAATATAGCATCAACGCTTCCAAAGTTTGAGTGACAACACTCCGAACCTGTCCAAACACTATCGTTGGACGCTTGACATTGGACATTCGTAGTTCGAGTAGCGGCCACGCGATGCGTTCTACCATCAAACGTCCAACGTTGGAAAGTGCTCATAGCATCGTTTAGAGCCGGCTTTAGCTGAAAACTAGGATATGTAATTTATTTCCCTCCATAGCCTCTGGGTAAAAACCTCCTCACCCATGGACATCGTGAACGGACTTTGGCTACGAATTTTCATATGCCCATATAATAATAAACTTAATAGCTAAAGGATTGGAGTTGCAATGCTTCCCTCCTCTACTCTTTCGTCTATATCGTTCGCAGGCCGTATCAGAACATCAAAATTCGCAGCGTGCAGTAAATTAGGGCATGAGATAAAAATGCAGCACGCTGCAATCAAAAGTATTTCAATTGGCTCAGGCTGGTAAAATGACAAGCAAAGCAGCGTGCTGCATGTGCATATCATGTCTTAAATTTGCAGTACGCTGCATATTTGAGGTTCTGATAGGGCCTCCAGCATACCCATCGTAGCTACAGGCCTGGAAGCAGCCGGTGCCGATCCTACATTTGCTTGAATGGAGGACATTTCCCGTGTAATAACATAGTGGAGCCAAGTTTTTTAGTTCATTTTTTCAATAAAAAGTTGTAAAATATTGTATTTTATCACTTTTTTCTGCACCTGGATTACCAGTGATTAGTGTTTCAGTGATTGAATTAAAACAATTTCAAAAAATTTAGTGAACCAATATGTTTTAATGGTTTAATTGTGAAGGTGACCAATTTTGTTTACATTCGCTGTGGTTTTGTCGAGTTATTTTAGGGCAAAAATGTTGAATTTGTGTGGTTATTGAGTTAAAAGTGAATTTAAAGTGATTAAAGCTTGTTGAAGAATAATTTTTAAAAATATAAAAGCAGAAAAATGTGTAGGAAAAAGTTCAAAATAATGTTTTAATAACTATTCCGTAATAATTTTAAACCATTTTAAATTCACTTTTAATTTCATTACCAATTATTAACCCGAAATTAACACCATGAATGTAATAATGTTTATTAAATTAACCCGAAAAAAACACCATGAATGTAAACAAAACTGGTCACCTTATCAATTTCATTCAATTTATTCACTCGGATCACTAACCAACTTATCACCGGTAATGCACGTGCAGTAAAAAATGTTAAAATACAATATTTTGCCACTTTTTACGAGTTAAAAACTTGGCGAGTCTATGATATTACACTACGAGTTAGAGAAATTGCCTTCCATTCAGTAAAACCCCTCACCCACAAACAGCACACAATAAACACTACGAATCTTCCTCTCCTATGCCCACGAAAAAACAAACATACGCTTAGCTGATGACTCGAACATGAAATTTATTTCCCTCCATAGCCTCAGCACAAAACCCCCCTCACCCATCGACATTCACGGTATTCAGAAACAAGGTAATGTAAAAGACTGTATACCGTATACGGTATTTTAGTGCTGATGTCACGTGGGGGACACTTCCCATATAAAATCGAAGCTGTTGTTGTTGTTTCAGCATTACGGCTGACGTCACCAGGCGCCCATTTTTTACGGTATTCGAAGCTGGCGTCGCTTTTACATTACCTTCGTTTGCTGTATACCGTGCATAATAATGATAATCCCAGTGCGCATGAAGAATGGAAGTTGAAACGCTTGCCTTCCATTGCCTCCACCCCTTCGCCCATATCCTCAAGTTGCGTTGCGTTGCGAATTCGTCAAAATTCACTCTCATAATATTTTTCAAAACGCGCCTAAAGAAGTATAACTTCAAAAACTTTAAAAATGATTAAAATGAATAATAGACTCAAAAGTCTAAGGAAAATTAAACAAAATGGAATTAAAATTATTAACAAAATTAAATAGTCAAGAAAATTCATAAATAAATCTAAAAATAAATCTAACAGGACATCTCTAAAAGAACAAAAAACAAAAAGGTTTAGCACATGTCTCAGACAAAAGAAAAAACTAAAAGAAAAAGTTAACTGAGAACCATGTGTACTTTACAGTAAAATAGCGGAGAAAAAGCACAAAAGAAAATTGAAAAACTAAAAGATACTTATCACATTGAACTTATGCACGTAGATAATATGGTTATGGAATAATTATGTTATATCACAAACTGCTTAAAACCCATTCAACATATTAATCGAAAAACTAAATAAAATTTTATTAACTATAATTTAAAAGTAAAAGTGACCACCATTTATTTGAAAACTAAAACAATCAGAAAAATACATGCGTCCGTACAATCCGAAGTCCAGAGAGAGAGAGTGTGAGTATGGATGCTTATGCTTTCTTATTGAAATGAATGAAATCTCTCGCTTTTTAAGCGCTTTATCTTGTTTCTTGTGTATAAACAAATCTTGCAATTTGATTTTGACCCACTTTCATAAACTTCAAACTTTGCGCATATGCCCAGTTCGCGTGAGAATGTAATGTTCGCGTGACCATTTTGTAAAAATATCAAGATGATGGACAATTGTTGTAATTGTGTTCCCAGACCCCAGACAAGGGTATCAAATGAAAGGGTATGACAGGTATAATATAATTAGCTGTGTGCCGACATTCCAAATTCAAAATGGCGGAAGACTAGACTAAAAAGAAGAAAATACAATCAATACGTCGTGCAAGCGACGATATAATAGACTAAAAAGTAGAAAATATAACCGATCAATATGAAATCCTGCTTATAAGCATAGTTCGCGTTAGGCCATTCATACACGAGGGATCATGGTTCTGCAACCTAAAGCTTTGCTGCAAGTTTCTTGAAAATACACGGAGCAATGGCAAAGGAAGCAGCTTTTGTGTTGCTACGCAATGATTGTATTAGTGAAATGTCAAATATTTTTACTTGGGTGTTTATTTAAATCAGTTCATTCCTTATATTTTTGTAAGTTTGAAAGTTTATTATTATTAACAGTAAGAGCACGAAAGTCTCCACCGAAGCACGAAAGTCTCTACCAAAGCACGAAACTCTCCACTCCACTTATTACATACCCGCACACCTTTCTTGCCCAAAAAAAGCTTTTACTCTGGAACCATGAACCCTGGGATATGAATGGCCTTAAAAATTCAAAATGGCGATACAGATTTTATTTGGAGTAACGTTCGCAGTTGTAAAAAAAATCGTAAGGAACTTCGTTTCTAACGGGGGTCCCATGACCGCACCTGTGTTTTCCCAACAAACAATTTCTCTCTTATAAAGCCCTCCAAGAATTTTATAAGAACTAAATAGGCTTTAGCTAAGATATATAACTTTGACAAATTATTCTTCAAGAATTTTTGAAGAGCGTTACTAGCCAGAAAGTGGCGTATGAAATTAATCTTGTGACAGCCTGGAAGATTTCTGGAAGAGTTGTTGAAGATACTTATAAGATAGTGGTAAAAACAGATATAAGAAAGTACTAACGCCTATAATAGACTTAGCGAGATGTGTTATGATGAGAGCTCGATCTCCTATAATAGCTTTAAGTAAGGATATTACACAACACCTAAATTTCTCTTGGCCTTGGTTTACAAGATTATTATCAGAATTTACTTTTATAATATTCGTGGATAAGAGCATAACAGGACAATTTTGAAGCATATGTTCAAGTTCAAATAAGATTGTGTGTGTATTGAAACTATCGTTATATTCATTTTCATTTATGTATAAATAATTTTTACTTATAAAATTCTCTGAAAAGATTTAAAAAAAGTTAAAGCAAATAAAATAATGTCTCCATTATATTCAGAGCCGGACTACACCAAGTGCCGCCCCCACGCCAGTCGCAAGTTACCGCTTCGTTAAGGCTAGCGTTTTTGGAAACTTAAATTTTTTACCTATATATATAGGGAAAATATAATGATAATAATATTATAACATAATTATTGCCGCCCCTAGAAATGTGCCGCCCTACGCAATGGCGTTGTTGGCGTAGGCGATAGTCCGGCCCTGATTATATTCCTTATTAATTAAATTCGACTTGAATTTAATCGATTGATAATGGGAATTGTGGTGCGAAAGAAATGGCATTGATAAAATGTGGTATGATACCTCCAAAAAATACTTATCGCCCTCCAAATTTTGCGGATAAATCAACATGAAGCAGTTTGTAAGGAAAATATTTTTTTATTCACTCATTAGAAAAACATAGGAATATGTTCAAAAATTTGTCCGTGGCAGATAATGTTTTAATAAAGGAATAAATTATTTAAAATCGAGTCTGGACTGAGCCTCGGTGGAGTGCGGGCGTGTGTTGTCGCCAGTCCCATTGTAACGCAAAAACCGAAACAATAAATATAACTACAAAAACAACACAAAAAACAAAAAAAAACTTATAACACATAAAAACTTAAAAAAAAATTAATAAACCACCAAAATAATAACATAAATCACAAAACAAACAATAACATAAAAAAATAATTATAAAACATAAACAAAAAAAACAAGCAAAGGCCACCAACAACAACAACAATAACCGAAGGACCGACGGACAACACGTAAGTTTCTTCCACCCGCTTCCCGCGCTTCCTGCCGGTCGCTCCGGCGCTGCAGCCTTAATCGGTCAGCTGATGGGAGTCGTCTTGTTTTAGCAGGCATAACACTGCAACAAGGCTACTCCCGTTAGCTCCGATGGATGCATCACCGGTGCGGCCGGCTACAAATGAGGTCATGGACCTCACGCAAAACAGTCCCCAAAGTGACAATGATTTTATAATCAATTTTTGTAACATTCGGGGACTGAATGCGAACTTCCTGGCCGTTACGTGCGAGTTACTCCTCCATACCCCTGCTATTTTCGCACTGAGTGAAACCCAAGTGTTACCAGATCTTGATTTAGATCGATTTCAGGTGACAGGGTATAACTTAGTGCACAACTTTTCCGCCCATAGGGGATTAGCCATATATATTAGGAATGACGTGACCTTTCAGAAGGTGTACAGTAGTACATCCTCTGATTTTAATCATCTTTGGATTAAAATAATTATCCATAACCACGTCATATTTTTCTGTTTTTTATATAGGAGTCCTAATATTAGTAATGAGGCCACCACCTCAGCCTTCGATGCTATTTCCGAACAGATTTCCGGATTTTTATTTTCCCACCCGGAAAGCGAAATCATTGTTGCGGGTGATTTCAACGTTCACAATGTACATTGGCTAAATTACTCAAATGGCACCAGTGTTCCTGGCAAAGACGCCGAGCTCTTTGCGAGCCTCAACAACTTGCACCAAATTGTCAAATGTCCGACGAGAGTCCCTGATATTCCAGGTCAAGGAGCCCATCTCCTTGACCTGTTTCTTACTTCCCACCCGACGCGGTACTCCATCAAAGTTAGCTCACCCCTTGGCAACTCGGACCATAAACTAATTAGCGCTTATTTCCCATATCCATCCTCGACCACAACCACCACAGCTCCTAAAAGAACTGTGTGGCACTATGGGAAAGCCAACTGGTTGGGTCTTATTCGCTTCTTCCAGGCCACTGACTGGGATTTGTGTTTCCGCAGTGCCAATGCGAACTATGCGGCCCTCTGTGTCACCAAAATTATTCGAGCGGGTATGCGCTTGTTCATCCCCCACTCTACCAAATCTGTGAAGCCTAGGCCGAACAAATGGTTCAATGGGGAATGTATGAACGCAATCAAAGCTAAAGAAGCCGCCTATAGAGCATACAGATGTTCGCCTAATGAGCCACTTCGTCGTGAGTACGTCAAACTTAGAAACTCCTGTAACTCCATCATCAGGAAAGTCAAATCATCATTTGATGATAGATTGAGAAGTAAGATTCTTAACTCCACTACAGGCAGCAAAAACTTCTGGTCCTTGGTAACTGCCATCAAGAAGAATTTTACTTCCTCCTCAACACCTCCTTTTATTCACAACAAGGAAGTGATAACAGAAAGCAAACCCAAGGCCGACCTATTAGCTTCTCTGTTCGCCGCAAATTCTTCTTTACCCGATGCTGCTATGTCACCCCCCCACTCTCGAGAATACCACCCACTCAATGGACGGAGTTCACTTCAGGACTCGCGAGGTGTTTAGGTGTCTCAAGGAACTCGACGCCAATAAATCCACTGGTCCCGACAAAATCCCCCCTATGGTACTTAAAAAATGTGCCTCACCTTTGGCTAAACCTCTGCGCAAACTTTTTGCCCTGTCTTACTTCTCCGGAGTGTATCCCGACTCTTGGAAACTAGCTCATGTTCAGCCAATCCCAAAAAAAGGTGAAGCCAGCGACCCCTTAAACTACCGCCCAATAGCAATTACTTCTGTTCTCTCCAAAATCATGGAGACAATAATCAATAAAAAGCTGATGAAATATCTAGAATCCAACCAAATTATACACGACAGGCAATACGGCTTCAGATCTAAACGGTCTACTGGCGATCTGCTTGTGTGTTTAACCGAGCGTATCAACCAAAGCATTCACAGCTTTGGCGAGTCTAGCCTAGTTGCTCTAGATATATCAAAGGCTTTTGACAGAGTATGGCACCCAGCTCTGTTGAATAAACTCCAAGCTATTGGTATACACTTAGTTCTAAAGAACTGGATTAAGAGCTTTCTTTCAGGCCGTTCAATCAAGGTAGTATTGGACGGCGTCGAATCCAACCCCAACGCCATCTCGGCCGGAGTTCCCCAGGGTTCAATTCTCTCACCCGCACTTTTTCTAATCTTCATTAATGATCTGCTCTCAATCCCCTCCAACCCACTTCACTGCTTCGCTGATGACGGTACTCTGAATTTCTCTTACTCCTTCGACAATATAAGACAAGCACGTGCCAGACCTTGTCTTTACCACCGTCAACTGATGTCGGCTTCGATCAACCGGGATATCGAATCGATTCTTCACTGGGGCGAAATGAACCGCGTCGAATTCAATGCCACAAAAACGAAGCACTGTCTGATCTCCAACAAAAATAATTGTACCGACCTTCCTCCTGTCTCGGTGGATGGAGAGAATCTAACGGCTGACTCAACTCTCAACATCCTAGGGGTTCTCTTAGAGTTCAAACGTGAGGTTCATCGTCATTTTCTTCTACACCCTCCAGACCCCCTCTAACCTTTCCTATTCTCCTCTATTCTTCAAACCAAGCTACTACTAGACATTGCACCATGAACTGAACGACATGACGGACTGGTAGTACAAAGCGTTACACCTAAGCTTAGTTTTTTCATAAAAAAAAAAAAAAAGAGTAGCGGATTAAAAAAAAAACTTTATATTGGGTGATTTTTTTTCTTTTTTCTAATTAATAGGAAAATATGGCGGAACTTTTTTGTTTTGGTTAAAGTCTTTACAGGTCTATTTCACGATCTCATAATTGTAACCCTTATCAGCTGACTAAAATAGCATATTCTTATTAAATTCTTCAAGGCTATTATAGAAAGAACTACTTCGCTTTTACCTAAATTCAACTTTTTTAAGAATTTTCTCTTGCATTGTTCTTAGGTAAGGTTATTACTAGAGTAGTATCAAGATTAACCATATAGAGAATGTATTCTTGGCTAAAGTTGCTTGAGGAGCATTATAGGAATTGATCAAGTTTACTCTTAATAAATATTATTATAAGAGTTTTATAAGTACAGTTGATAAAGAGTTCCTAAGTGAAACTATTACAAGTGTATGATTCAAATATTCTCCGGCATAAAGCTTCTACAAGAGCGTTATTGGAACCTACAATTTTGACAGTTGAGAATGCAATTTCAACGGACCCTAGCTGCTGAACCATTACGACCAGCTCTTCACTCACCCCCGATCTTCCGATTTGTACCTGTGACGCACCATTTGTTCCTCACATCATTGCTTAAAGGAAAATTAGCGGCAAATTCCACTTTTCATATCATCATGTATATCATTGTATACTTCGTTTTTCAAAATGGGATAATACTTTGCTTTTTCCTTGTTTTCTTCATAGTCCAATAATTTGTTTACATCAGCTAATTTTTTGGCTATTTGTAGATACTAATGGTCGATTTCCTTTACGTAAATGACTGGACTTCGTCAAATTGTCATAATACTTTTAAAATAATCTCGTAAAAAATGCTTCTCTATAATACCTTTAAATAAGACTTAATATTTATAACTCTCTTATTAAAACTTCATATAAAAGTACATGCTTATAGAGTTTTTAGATAAAGTAGTTATTAGACTTTAGTTTTATAATGTTCTAATAAGATCATGCGCACAGATTCTAGCCGTTTGTTCTTAAAAAATTCTTAAGCAGAACTCTTTAAAATATTATTTCTTAAATGTAATGTACTTACACAAAACTATGTCAAGACTGTAATCAGAATAAGATCTCTTCTGCAAAGACAAACTTACTGTAAAAGGTTTTAAATAAGGCTGCACTCTTCTCGAAAGACTTTATAGCTCAAATAAAACCCAATTCTTGAAACAGTCAGACCTAAATACGAAATTAGAAGTAACTTTTGGCAAAAGAGTTAATAAACAATTTATAAGAAACGCCTCTTTGTGAAAAATCTAATAAGAGCTTTATAAGCCCAATTTCAATTTTTCCAAGAGTCTACTCTTACAAATTGTTAGTTGGATTTTTATGTCATTACAGATTTCTATATACAAAATTATAATGCCAAGACTTGTGGTCGGATAAGGAGGAATTATTCATTTTAACCATGAATTTTAATCGGCTTTTACTTATAAGTAAAATAGAAATTATTTGTATTACTTTAAAGTTTCCATTTTTGTTTATTGTAAAGACAACGTCGTCGTTATTAGGTTTTAACAACGATGGTGATGAAATTCGTTAAACATGACAACAGAATTTCGGAGAGGGTAAGAAATTCTGGCTGAAGTAGCCGTGTGTTCATATTTTCCTTGTTTTTTGCCCACCATGTGAAAGGGCTCAAATGGCGTTGTAATAAATCTCCGGGGCTTTTATTATTAGGATTTTCTTCAGGCATTGATGTCTGCTTGATGGAAGCTAACTCTTCATAACAAGTCCAAAAAGCGAAAAATCGCGTTGTGGCGGCTCCCGGATAAACCGCAACCAACTTCACCACAGAGGCAGAAGAGATTTTCGCACGATCACCAGCACGCCATCAATTCATTACGACATAGCCCGTCCACGAGTGTATTTCGAGTTCCCACGTGAATAAACCAAATGAATTGTATAACGTGTGTTTTTAATTAATAATTTCAACTGCATGTTGGCCCAGGAGCCACATAATGGTGACCCCGACGGGTTTTTAGTAAACCGCGGAAGTAAAAAGTGAACATACAGCAAATAAAATAAAATAAAATCATACAAAAAGAGACGTGGCTAATGGCACAATCCATAACGGAGCAACATACAAAGGAGCATCCTACAAAAAAAGGACAATTACACGTGTCTAAAAATTAATTACAAAAGTGTACGAGGAGCTGCACGCAAATATTAAATTAGCAGCAATAGACAATAATTCTACAACAAAAGAAAATTTTTCAGCAAGGAACCAGCCAAACAAAGAATCGGCATCATCTCACCAAAGACAATGAGAGAAATCATCAAAAAAAATCACAACGATCAAAACAATAGGAATACAATTTTTTTCTCTTCTTTTTCTCTAAAATAGATCAAAAAAACATTTTCAAATAATTTTTGCTTTTAGATTAAAAAAAATATGTACATTTGCGATGGAGCTGAAGACGATTCTTTTAAAATAGAAAACAACAAAAAGAACGGCAATAACAAAAAAAATAAGATAATAACAACCATAGCACGCAGTGAGTACATTTCAAGGTTAATTTTTTTTCTTTCCTTTCCAAATCAAACACATGTCTTGCATTTTTTTTTTTAAATTAATTTTACTATGAAATTGTTAACAAAATTTCTTCGAAAATATGTATTGAATATATATATAATATGCGTGCAAAAAAAAAACATTTAACGTGTTAAGAACATAAAGTGTTAAAAAATAAATAAATAGATATATAATGAAATGTGATAACGCATACGGTGGAATATAATATTTCTTCCAACACACATGAAGGCATCTGAAGTCCTTAGGGCACCCAATTAGTTCTAACCCTTCTTAAAATATTTTGTCAACGCTGTTTAGTTTCACAGAACTTAACAAATATTTCGGAGGTGTTGTATTCAGTGCAAGTGATATAAAAATTTGCATTAGTATTATTGGTTCCACAGTTTGAATTTTATTTGTCCATTGTATTAACAATGCAATAACTATGTGACGTTTCCAATTTCCGAAGAGCAAAGAGGAATCCTAAAGAAAACAAACAAATACTTTATAAATACAAACCTTTTTCCTATTCGAAATAATTCATAAATTTTCAAATCAATTATTATTTAACATATATAAACAACACATCAATATCATAAATCACGGAAGCATATTTTAATTATTTGTACGTGAAGCTTACCGACATATGAAAGCGTAGATTTTTTATCCTTCACCTAATCCACCATCCTAACCTCATCGGGCAATATTTCGACATCTTATCATTTCATATTATTTTTCTTCTAAAATTCTATTGCACGGATATTATTAGTAAACCCACAATCATGTCTGAACCAGAAAAAATATCTATCCCAAGTGCTAGCGGCACCAACACTAATCAACATTGGGCGCACAGAAAACGCGTGTTTCGAGTCAGTCGTGGCATATCTCAAGATACCACCCTTCTGGGCCAATCACCCAGAGCTCTGGTTTCTACAAGTTGAGACACAATTCCGTGTGAAAGGAATAACGTTGTCGAACACAAAATATGACCATTTGGCATCTCTTTCACCTGAAACTATGGAGATAGTGGCCGACATTTTGCTTAATCCACCGGACGACAACAAATACGAAATCCTGAAATCCCATATTTTAAGCAGGAGCCAGGACTCCGAAGAACGCAGACTGGATGCATTGTTGCACAAAGTGGAAATTAGAAACAGCAAACCATCCGACTGTTTCGAACTATGGAGGCTCTAGCTGGCAACAGCAATAGCCTAATAAACAAAACCTTGTTGAGAAAGCTTTGGATGAACAAACTCCCCAGTTCACTCCAAGGTTGCCTTATAACAATTGAGTCGACACACACACAGGAAGAAATTTTCTCTATCGCTGATAGAATACATGACTCCACGACAGATATCCGCCATTCACAACAACAATAACAAGAACACCAGTAAGAACTTTGACCATCTGTGCGACATGATGGAAGACCTAACCAACCGTCTTAAAATATTGGAAAGAAGAACATCGAGATCGACTGAAAGAACGCAACAAAACCGTAGAAATCTCAAGATCGACATCTAGATCACACCTGTCAAGATCGACATCTAGGTCACACCGTAACAGTAACGTATGCTGGTATCACCAAAAATACGGAGCCAAAGCAAATAAATGCATTAATCCCTGTGACATGAGACCAAACACAAGAGATGGCTCACCCAGCAGCAACAGTCGTTTTTCAAAAAACTAAAAGACGCTCTTTCGACCGCGGCATCGAATGTAGACACCAGATCTCGCCGCCTTTTCGTGTACGACGAAACCAACCAAAAATATTTCTTGGTCGACACAGGCGCAGACTTTTCAACAATACCAAAGACCTCTAAAACAAAAAGGTTTCCTAACCAGGACATAACACTTTTATCTGCAAAGGGAACACCCATATTAACATACGGAATAAAGGTGTTAGCTCTAAATCTAAATTTACGACGCACTTTCATTCACCCTTTCATAATAGCGAATGTCGAACATCCCATCATCGGTGCTGATTTCTTGTATAAACACAATCTCCTAGTTGATCTTCGACGAAGAAAATTAATCGATCAGACAACAACTCTAAAGACAAACTGTATCTCACGATTAGCAAACTCCACATCCCCAAAGCTTTGCGCCTTACAAGGCGAATACGGGTCCACCCTCAATCTCTTTCCTTCTCTTAGGTCTCCACCGAACTTCCATGAAGAAGTCAAACATAATGTATTACACCGGATACACACAGAAGGACCTTTACCGTCCGCAAAGCCGAGACGACTCAGTGTGGAAAAATATAACGCGGCTAAAGCCAAGTTTGAGCTAATGGTGAAATTGGGAATTTGTCGCCCATCAGCATCTTCCGTTGCTTCCCCTTTACATTTAGTGCCCAAGAAAGGTAGCACAGAATGGAGACCCTGCGGGGATTATAGACAACTAAATGCAGTAACCATCGATAAATACCCGTTACCCAAAATCCAGGATTTTACCATCAATCTGAATGGTTGCACTATATTCTCAAAAATAGATCTTGTACGAGCGTACAACCAGATCCCGGTAGCACCAGAAGACATATATAAAACCGCAGTAACAACACCGTTTGGGTTGTTCGAGTTTACCCGTATGCCTTTTGGGGTTAAAAACGGCGCACAAACGTTCCAAAGATTTATCAACGAAGCCCTATCGGACCTACCATTCATCTTCATATAGTGGATGATATCCTAGTGGCAAGCAAATCACCAGAGGAACATAAAGGTCATCTAAGATACGCAACAATACGAAATCAACGTGAATATAGTCAAATGTTCGTTCGGAGCTCAAGAATTAGTTTTCCTCTCACATAAAATCACAGCAAATGGTATAAGTCCATCAGAAGAACGCATAGAGGCAATAAAGAATTTCCCAACCCCAAATTCTATAAAGAAATTACAACGTTTTTTATGCATGGTAAACTTTTACCATCGTTTCCTTCCAGGCATAGCAAAAATTTCAGGACCCCTTTATGATACTCTAAAAGCTGTCAATCCAAAATCAAAAAAGCCAACACAAAGTAACTTTATATGGTCTGATGAACAAGAAAAAGCGTTCCAAGAAATCAAAGGAAACTTACAAAATCACACGTTACTGGTACACCCTTGCACACAAGGCAAACTCAGCCTGTTTGTAGACGCGTCAAGCGGCGCAGTCGGAGCTGCGTTACAACAAAACACCACCGGAAAGTGGGAACCACTTGGTTTCTTCTCAAAGAGACTCAAACCCAACAAAAAAAGTATTCGGCTTTCGACAGGGAGTTGCTAGCAATTTTCCTAGCCATAAAACACTTTAGGCATTTAGTGGAAGGAAAAGATTTCATTGTATATACAGATCACAAACCTTTGACCAACGCACTATGTTCAAAAGTGGAAAAGTCTCCACGACAAACCAACCATCTAAATTTCATCTCACAGTTCACTCAGGATATACGACACATCAAAGGTATTAAGAACGTCGTTCCTGACACACTATCCCGAGCACACGTTGACGAAATTAATGTTTCCGACAAAATAGACGTAAAACTTTTGGCGGATGAACAAAATAAAGATGTTTAGTTTAAGAAAATAATCCGCGCGATCAATGCAAAAAATACGAAAGAGCCATCTTTCAAACTTCAAAAAATATTTGATTTCTCGAGCGAAGTCTAAGTATGGTGCGAGACAAGCACAAAAACTAACAGACCATACCTACCACACCCACTACGTCGTAACATTTATGAAACCATGCACAATCTATCGCACCCTGGTATCAGGGCAACACGAAAACTAATCAACACGCGATATTTTTGGCCAAACATGAACAAGGATTTAGCGAAATGGACAAAGACTTGTTTGACCTGCCAAAAAGCAAAAACGCACAGTCATACAAAATCACCACATGGCACATTCGACACACCACGCGGGAGATTCGAACATGTCCATATGGACATAGTCGGGCCACTCCCGCCATCAAACGGCCACACGTACCTTCTAACCATTAAGGACCGTTTTAGTCATTGGCCCGAGGCCATTCCTCTCAGGAATATCAATGCAGCCACCATAGTCGACGCATTCATAAGACGATGGGTAGCCCAATACGGAGTGCCAAAGACAATCACAACCGACCAGGGCACTCAATTCGAATCAGCTGTATTCAGAGAACTTTCAATCATACTGGGAAACCAAACCCATTCGCACTACCACGTACCATCCACAAGCAAATGGTTCAGAAGAACGCTTACACAGGCAAATTAAGACATCCATTCGCGCTACCAACGAACCTAAAAACTGGTATAAAAACATCCCTTAGATTCTTTTAGGTTTAAGATCAACCTTAACCCTTAGCTGGCCCACCTCGTTTTTGTAACATAGCTGGCCTATGGGGTGTCCACGCACCCCACGGAAAAAAACTATTTCCACGGAAAATATGCAATATTAACCTTTTTTAAAAATTCAGTGGAGTTCTTTGACAACCCTTTTTTATGTTCCAATAGTTGAGCGACTTTTTTCTTACTACGGCAGAAAAAAATTAAGGTGCGATAAAACATGAAAAATCGACATTTTGCTTCAAAAAATCAAAACTCCTATGTTTTTTGAATGTATGGACACCCGCAATGGCGTAAAAGCTCTGTACATAACACCATCTAACACAAGTGAAACTTACAACCTTCAAGCCACATTAGATGGTGCCACAAATATTGTTATTAGATTGATATCATGGAAAAAGGGTTTTTTTTAGCTAAGGGTTAATAAGCGACCTCAACGTAGCACCTGCCCAACTCCTTTTCGGACAAGCACTCCGATTGCCCGGACAATTAGTTACTACAGACTCACCTTCAGAAATTAAACTAACCACACAGGTAGCAACTGACATCAGAAACGCTGTTCTAGATGTAATACCTCAGAATACCCGTTTCCGAAAACAACATCACGTTTTCATCCCTCAAGACCTTCACAAGTGTTCACATGTTTTTGTCAAAGACCCCATTTACAAAAATTCTCTCAATCCACCGTACACTGGCCCACACGAAGTAATTACAAGACAAGACAAAGTGTTTAAAATATTAATTAATGGGAAAGAAGAATTAATTAACATAGACAGATTGAAACCAAGCACTATCGCAAATACTAGAGCTAGTAAAAAACCAAAAGTAACTTTCCAACTGTAAATTGCATGCACTTCAAAAAGAATAATAAGAACTTATAAAAAAAAACCAATTGCATACTAACAGTTATAAAGCAAACGAATAAAAATATTAGTTAAATACATAGCCTAATGAATAACTCAAGAAATACACATTCAAGAAACATAATAAAAGTATTCATTTCACTTTGTAGTTGTTTGTAGCTTTGTAGTTTCGTAGTTCGATTGACATGAACGACTACATTGAATATTTTTCGTAGTTCATTTTTCGTATTATTGCTAAGTGTCATTTTTAAATTGTGATATTTTAAAGTAGTTGTTTTGTAAGAAAATATCCAGCAAAAGTGAAAAAGAAAATTGTTTAGAAACATTAATTGATAAAGCCATTCTCAATGCTTCGCTAGTCATATTCTAAATTCACTGAAATGAAATTCAATGAAATAATTCAAAACAGCTGCCAAATGTCAACATCAACTACGACAATTTAAAATTACGGAGCCGTTTTAGAAACTCAGTAGCTTCGTACTTCATACAAAATGTCGTAGTTAAAAAATATATGGAAATGAACTACGAAAACTACGAACAATTACGAAGTACGAAAAGAACGACAAATACGAAGAATTTACGAAGTGAAATGAATACCCTTAATAATTGCACTAAATTTACTAAAATAAACGAACAAATATATTTTTAAGAAATGTAATATTTAAGAAGCATACGAATTGACTTAACATTAACAAAATAAATGAATAATTATATGTTAATTATTGTAAGAAACGTAAGAATTCTAATGTAACTTGAAATTTAATTATACTCGCATGTATCAAACAATACTCATATAAATAAGTCAATGAAAATGAAATTAACATTAAACAAAAAGTAGTAATTAGAGACAACATCACAAGAAATACAGTAAACGATTTTCATCGAGGGGGAATGATGTGGCGGCTCCCGGATAAACCGCAACCAACTTCACCACAGAGGCAGAAGAGCTTTTCGCACGATCACCAGCACGCCATCAATTTATTACGATATAGCCCGTCCACGAGTGTATTTCGAGTTCCCACGTCAATAAACCAAATGAATTGTATAACGTGTGTTTTTAATTAATAATTTCAACTGCATGTTGGCCCAGGAGGCACACGCGTCTTTAGTGGATGTCCACCTCATTATAGCTCTTTTAGCTTCAGCGGTTGGGCTGTCCGTTGTCTGTCAGTCAATTACTGTTTTATATATAGCGAAGAAGAAGAGCATATTATATTAAACGAAACTACTGTATTTTACCGAATAACATTTACGCCGCTGCCTAAGCATTGATAGATTTGTGAACAACAAAATTTAGTAAAATGCAAATAAAATAATTAAAATTTATTTATTTTTTAATTTTTTTGGATTTCCATATGAACTTTCATCCCCTATTTCACCCCCATGTAGGTCGAAATTTCAAAAATGATTATTTATTTCTTATCATGTGCTTAAATATAAAAGTCACATGGTTTTATCTTCAATTTTCAAATATCTTCAAAAACGCGAATCCCCTATTTCAACCCGGTCAAGCTTTCTTTCCGACAAAAAGTAGCCTATGTCTTTCTCCGAGGTCTAAACTACCTCTGCTCCAAATAATGAATGAAAATTTAATGAAATAAATTTAATTGCACGACTGTCCTTATAGTCCATCACTATAAGGAAGTGATTGTTCTCAGAATTTTTAATATTTTACAAAAATTTTACAAACGATTTGCCCCATATCTAAAAATTTTTGCAGCCCTTTGTCTAAGTTTTTATTAACTAAATTTGTATGTATCTCTTCAGAATAACAAAAAATCAGGTGCGGTCATGGGACCCCCGTCAGGAACGAAGTTCCTTACGATTTTTCTACAACTGCGAATGTAACTCCAAATAAAATCACAATTGAGGTAGAGGAACACGAATTTTAAGTGGTAAAATCATTTACCTACCTTCAATAACATCAGCCGACAATAGCATGGAACCAGAAATCCGAAACTAGAAATCCTTT
Organism: Thereva unica; assembly: GCA_949987705.1. Classification (NCBI taxonomy): domain Eukaryota; kingdom Metazoa; phylum Arthropoda; class Insecta; order Diptera; family Therevidae; genus Thereva; species Thereva unica. Next base: position 121,587,457 of record OX465281.1, on the reverse strand, counting down.
GAACCAACGCGGAGCATAGTGAAGACAGCGCCAGCATGAGGCACGTTGCTCATAGTAAAGTATTCAAGAGCAAGAACAGCAGCTTTCAAGATATATAACACGTTGCGCGGATATATACTTTGGCCTTTCTCCGAAAGAGGTACGGAAGTTACCTTTCGAACTTGCTACTAAAAATAATCTGAAACGATCTGCTACTTGGCTCGAGAATGAGATGGCTGGTGAGGAATGGTTTCGTTCATTTATAAATGGCAACAGCAACAGGATATATACAATGTTGATGAAACTGGCGACACTACAGTCCAAAAACCTGATAAAGTAGTAACAAGACGTGGACTACGGCAAGTAGGATCTCTTACTTCAGCTGAACGAGGCACATTAGTCACTGTTGCTTTGCAGTAAATGTTTTGGGCAATGCTATTCCTCCTTTATTCGTATTTCCAAGGGTTCATTATCACGTTCATTTTGTTAAGGACGGGCCAATAGGATCGATTTGTACTACACATCCTTCAGGCTGGATGCAACGGGCTGACGCTGTTACAGACACACCTGGAAAAGAGGCATTTAGGCAAGAATATGAAGAAAAAAAGACGGCTGCAAGCTAAGCGGGTAAAGAAAAATCTTACTGGTGTATTTTTAACCTGTCACTACCGACCCTGGGTTGTGATATTTATTCATTTTTTTCTAATTTGCCTCCAAGAGTTAACCATTGTACATTTCCTTCAGCTTACTGGCATACTTACTAAATGATGGGCTATCAAATTAAAATTGTCACAATTGTACCCATTGTACCCTAAATACTTGTAAGAAGCTATACAATTTTATTAACTTACTTTTCTAAATTTTCTAAATTTGTATAAGTCTCATTTGATGCCCTTTCCATTTTTCTAAACTTATTTTTCGCAATAATGAAAAATTCAGCAGCAGTCACATCCAAACTAATTCAAAGGTTTGCTATGTTTGACATTACAGTTAATAATCGCACTTGTAGCTTGATTTTGAAAGGTATTCCATTCATTTCAATAAAAAAGCATAAGCATCTATCCTCGATAATGACCAATGCAAAAAGTGTGCACGTTCGTCATGCATGACACTTTGCATTATCATTTCTTCCTATAGCTATCGGTGCAAATTGATTCCAATTTCTAAAGAAAAACACTGCATTCTGATTTAATAAATTCACAAATTGCCTACTGGGATCGATACTCGCACGCATACATACACAAAATATCGCATTTTCTTACGTGACGATTTCTCCCAATTCACTCTACCCGCAAGCCGCGTTAAGGAACTTCGTTCCAAAAAATTATAATAAACTAAACCTTCGTCACCAAGAATTGAACCCTGGTCCTTTCGCACGCCGATCTAGCGCCTTTTTTTCAGTTTTAAAAAGCATTTTATTTACCTTAACATCTATCTTAATATAAATTTAACTAAACGCTTAAAGGTAATTATTCTAGCCTATTCTAATCTATCTAATTTACTGGCCCTCAGCAGGCACTCTAAATTAATCTATGTCTTAAATTAGCTATCGGTGCAAATAGAATTAGAATTGATTCCAATTTCTAAAGAAAAACACTGCATTCTGATTTAATAAATTCACAAATTGCCTACTGGGATCGATACTCGCACGCATACATACACAAAATATCGCATTTTCTTACGTGACGATTTCTCCCAATTCACTCTACCCGCAAGCCGCGTTAAGGAACTTCGTTCCAAAAAATTATAATAAACTAAACCTTCGTCACCAAGAATTGAACCCTGGTCCTTTCGCACGCCGATCTAGCGCCTTTTTTTCAGTTTTAAAAAGCATTTTATTTACCTTAACATCTATCTTAATATAAATTTAACTAAACGCTTAAAGGTAATTATTCTAGCCTATTCTAATCTATCTAATTTACTGGCCCTCAGCAGGCACTCTAAATTAATCTATGTCTTAAATTAGCTTATGCCTTTCGGCTAAAACTTATTTATTTTATAATTATATTTTATTTCTAAAAGGAAAACATTGTCAACTTTAATTCTAAGAAAAATTGGAAAAAAAACTTAGACACTATATTTATTTTATATAAAACAACTACTACTTAATCCTATGACTTAGATCTGGCACTATCTCGCCGGGGTGCAGCGGAGACTATAAAATCGTCTCAGGTGACCCCCGTCCAGGCGACGGGCTTCCACAAACTCGAGTAATTCTAGAGCTCAAGTTCGTGAAAGCTCGCACCACTTACTTAGAAGCTAATTAATTTAAACACTATTCTAAACAGTAAAGCTGCTGACAGAATTTCGCTCAAACGCGGTGCGGACATTGACAGATAGAGTAAAGTGTGTGTATTGCAATGCGAACTAACGAGATGTGGCTTGAGCACGACGCACACACCGCGTAAGTTGCTTTACTTTCTACTTCTTGCGCGTTGCCGCGCGGTCCAGTGTAAAAAAGTTGTTTGTGTGTGTTGTGTTTTGAGTCGTGTTTTGGTGTTGGTGGGCATTTTGTTTATGTTTTGAATCGTGTGCTGGTGATGGGGATAAGAAATTTGTTGAATTTCATAATTATTTCGAAATTGTGGTGATGAAATTAGTACCTAGAAAAAATACAAGTCCTGTAGGATAGAAAATTAATACGCAAATCATACAGCTTTTTCAATTTATTTCGTATCACGTCCACTTGCCACTTTGATTTTTAGGTTGTGTCAAAGTCTGAACGCGACACCAGCACGGCGACTTTGTGTCAGTGAAAAATCCGCGCACACCGCGAAGCCAATGTCCGCACCGCCTTTGAGCGAAATTCTGTCACCAGCTTAAGAACTATCCGGGCGGGGTACAGCGGAGGGCCTGCCTCGGATGTATAGATTTTTTCAAACTCCGTGACACAAAAAATTTGAACAGTTCTGCGCACCTCATTGCCAAATTTTACAAATATTGTTCTATCATTTCCCCTCTTTTTAGTTAAAACGGCAACAAACACAGAAAAAAACTCAACAAAATAATGAATAAAGTTAATTTATCTTTATATGTGTTGAGGAGAGCTTTTAAATACATGTAAAACTCCTGCTCAACCAAGTCAGTTTAGCCATAGTAATAAGCATAATTTTACTATAATTATGCTAAATATTTCTCATCCCTAAATTTAAAATAAATTAAAAGAATTGCTGGAAAGGTTTCTTTTAAAGGTATGAGCATTTTCATTCATAAATTGAGAGTTCTCCGCAGCCGCAAGCAACACAACCTCCCCAAGCAGAAGCGCGTATGCGACTGGCGGAAAATGTCAACAATCAAGTAATCAAAGTGATAAAAATACAAATTTCGTATTTTTTAGTAGAAATTGCTACAAATTATTTCTTTAGCGTATGTGTAAAATACAAAAACCTTAAAATAAAAAAAATATATAAAAACGGGTGTTTTTCAGTCATAATTTGTAAATTTTTTAAATAATCATTGAAGTCTCAGAAAGATACACCTCCCTTCGGCAATACGCAGTCGCGACTGATTACATGACAGCAAGTGATTTGATAGGAGGAGTTAAATGAAGCTTTTGTCTGAGCTTTTAAACATTTTTAAGAGCTTAGCTGGGGAACATGCGCGGAAGTCACGACGTTTGAAAACAACTAAAGGTGCCGGCCCATAGAACGCGTTAACGCGATGCGCGCGCAAGATGCGTGTGACATTTCAGTTGAAGTAAATGGTATTTAATGGAACCAGTCCCAATGACTACCGCGACACACGCAAATAAAGCTCCCAACGCTTGAAGTTGACCAATTTTCAACTTTTCCATGCGATAGGCGCGTTTGACGTTTGTTGTGTACATAATTTGAATTTTCAATCTTTTTTTAATCTAGTGTGCGAAGTTTAAAAACAGGAATTAAATATAAATTGAGTTCAAATGTCATACGCGTACAACGCGTTCATTGGGTCTGTCGAATTTTTCGGAAACGGAACTCTCACACGCATCTATGGGCCGGCACCTTAACGGGGCCCATCCACAGGCCAACTGGGTTGCCCAAACTGAGTTGTGTAAAGAGTTGGTGTTTCGCCACAAACGCTTCAACTGAGTTGATACTTCAACTATCAATTCGATATTTTATAGGCAATTTGAAAGTTAAATGAAATTGTAGAAAACCTACGATTAAGTTTTATAATAATAAAACATGAATAACGATAATTTTTTATAATAATTATAAATTATTTAATTATTAGTATACATATTTATATGATTTTAAAATATAATCTGAATTCTGAAAATAAATTATGAAAATAATTAAATGTTATGTGAACTTTCATAATTTAAATTAAAAATAATGCAAAACAATGAAAATATCAACTTGCAAAAAAAATATTCGAATTCAGGCTAATTCATTCAAGTAGTTTGCCAAACTGCAGCACACACAGTGCAACTAGTTGCCCAAACTCTAAGCCCCGCCCTCATAAAATTAAAAGATTTTGATTTATCCCAACTGTCAAATCAGTTTGCCAACTGCCCCACACACGCTGCGATTCAGTGCCAACACAACTCAGTTTGGGCAACTAGTTGGCCCGTGGATGGTCCCCATAATACTCCGTCCAGGCGACGAGCTTCCACGGGCTCGTGTTAGCAAAACTAACACAACAAACAAAAACGAACAAACAAAACGATCTAGCGCCTTCCCAATACTCCAAACATGAACTTGTAGGAATGTGGCAATAAACATATGTATTTGTTCATTCTTACGTAAAAAAGTACATTCCAATGCTAGATATGTATAAACTTTCGAACGAATAAACGATTTATAACAACAGATTTTCTATTATTTATGAAATGTATTTTGTATATTTTATGTAAATTGATAATCACAGGTAAATCGAAGAGTAATGTAATATTGGCATAGATGGAGTGTTCATTATTCTTTGTCATATATATGGGATGCAATTAAAATATATCAATTCTTTCAAATTCTGGTAATTATTGTATAATTCTTTCAGCAGCATCTACATGAAAGATGCGTTAATTTTTCAAGTTATTTGTTGGAATGTTTTCGTGATTCACCATCTCCACTTAATATATTGTCATCCAGTCTGAAGTGTTATTTAACAGAAAGGATACCATGAAAAAGCGTAATTAGTGGCTAGTCTCAAGGCACAACATCCCACTAGTTTCACCTTGTGCGAGCATCTCCGGTGAGATTCTTCTTCTTTAACGGCTCTACAACCGGGATCTGGACCTGGCCCCTCACAACTGTTCTCTCCACCGGTCCCGATTTTGAACCGATGTCATCCAAGTTGGCATCCTTATGGTGCATCCACACTCCGCGGACTTTGGTCATACGCGCTTTTGCCTCTTCATATAGAGTTGAATGGCTTTTTTTGCAAAATTTTTAATGGCAAAGGCAGTACGGCCAAACTGCGCGGACATAAGCCTGTGCTCAAAAGGGTACATTGTACCTCCACACAACACGGGCTTCTCGACGGTTTTCTCAATTTACTCACAATTCAGAAAATTAAATGCTCATGCGCGCTTTTTTTTGAAGCCGTACGGCGAAAAGCGCGTGGGATCTAAGTCCGCGTAGTGTGGGCGGCCCATTAAGCTCTGAGCGTCCTGGTCTACGCCATCCTTCCAGCGAAGGTTGGGTCTCCCTCGCTGTCGCACCCCATAGGCCTTACCGCAGAGAACTTTCCGAGCAGACCCATCTTCCCTCATACGAGCTAGATGCTCTGTCCACCGAAACCTACCGAGCTTTATTTGCTTCACAACATCTATGTCGCGATAGCGCTCGTAGATCTCGTCATTGTAGCGTTTCCGGATCGTCCGTCCTCCCATACGGGGCCCTCAATTCTCCGAAGTATTTTCCTCTCGAACACGGCAAAGAGGTTTGAGTGCTTCTTGCTAATCACCCACGTTTCAGATGCATATGTGAGAACCGGTAAGACCATCATCTTGTAAAGCAAAAGTTTGGACGTTATGGTTAGATGCTTGGATATAAAGAGCCTTGACAGTCGTGCCCGTATTTCTAGTTCCATTCTATTGTCGGCTGCTACTATTGACCCAAGGTAGGTAAATGATTTTACCACGTCAAACTCGTGTGCCTCTACCTTGATTGTGGGACCAATGTTAGGTGTTCTTGTAGACGAGGCCACCCTATACTTTGTTTTGCTTTCGTTAATGTGCAGTCCCAGATTTCCTGCCGCCTACTCAATCTGAGTGAAAGCTTCTTGTACAGCTGTTGTTGTTCTTCCAATGATGTCAATGCCGTCTGCATAAGCCAGTAATTGGGTGGGTTTGTGGAGGATTGTACCTCTTAATGTTACGCCTGGTCAGACCGTCCCCTTGTCGGAGTCCATTATAGATGTTGATTGGTCTGGACAGCGTTCCGGATACCTGTACTTAGCTTGTCACACTGGTAATGATCAACCTACATGTTCTTGTCAGTTTGTTAGAGATGCCGAATTTTCTCATGGCTTTGTGAAGTTATACTCTGGCTATGCTATCATAGGCGGTTTTAAAGTATATGAAGAGGTGTTCAATTGAGTTTTGAAAATGTAGACATTTTTCCATAGCCTGCCTCAAGGTGAAAATCTGATCAGTCATTGATTTGCCTGGACTGAAGCCACACTGGTAATGGCCTATGTTATTTCTGGCGTATGGGGCCATCCTGTTTTGTAGCATAGCGGAGAATATCTTATACGCGGTATTCAACAACATTATACCGCGATGATAAGTGCACGCTGTAATATCTCCCTTTTAAAGTATTGGGCAGAGGATGCCTTTTGTCCAGTCTTCTTGGTCCTCGCTTGGTGTAATGTAGGCCCTCCATTTTAACCAGCCCCGCTGGGATGCCGTCTGCACTCGAGGCCTTGTTGTTTTTGAGCCGGCTGATAGCTCTGCTAACTTCTTCTAAGCTTGGTGGCGGAAGCATAGCATTATCATCAGATATCGGTGGAGTCTCCGAATCCTCAGTTAGCTCGCCATTTAGCAATTCATGAAAGTGCTCTTCCCATCGCCAAGATGTCTTTAGGATCGGTCATCAGATTCCCTTCTTTGTCCTTGTCGTATGTGCAACGTGGTGTGAATTGCATCATACTGCGGATTCTTCGGTAGAACTCCCGCGCCTAGTGCGGCCGTCCCTCTCTGTACTGTTCTAGCTCACAAACGAGATTTTTTCCCCAGGCTTCCTTTTTTCGTCTGTGAATATTTCTCTTCGCGTGCCGGTGTTCTCTGAGACTTTTTTTTTATGTGACAGTGCTAAGCTCAGGAGTCACCCTTTGTACTACCAGTCCGTCATGTCATTTGTCACGTCATGGTGCAGGGTCTAGCAGTAAGCTTAGTACGAGGGAGGGGGGTTATAAGGGTACGGGATGTATTGAAGGAGGTGGTGATGAACCCTGCGTTTGAACTCTTGGATGTTATAGGAGCTCGGAAATACCGACTGCGAGAGATTATTCCACAGTCGAGTTGTTCTATTTACAAACGAATTCATATCTTGTTAAGTGCGGTATGCTGCATTTCTTATGTTCAGTTGCCAGCTTGTATTCATTATCGAACCAGTCGTTCCGATCTCTACGACTTCTGCCTAATATGGAATCAGCAGTGCCAATGAAGAAATTTTTAGGGCGGGTCCAGCTCTCGTCGACGCCCGGCATCTCATCCCCAGGACTTAGTGTGAGTTCTAATGCATGGCCGTATTTGTTTCTGACCATTTCATTGCGTAGTGCAGCAGTGTTGATTCGAGCTTGATCAGTGGATACAAAGCTTTTCAGCGTTGTAATGCACTCTCGGAGCTCAATACTAACAAGATAATGATCCCAGTCGAAGTTGGTACCTCGGTACGTTCGTGCCGTTATCAGACCCGAAAGGTGGCGGCGATCTATCAACACATGGTCTATTTGGTTGCGAGGGTTGCTAACATGAGATACCCAGGTGGCTTTATGGATATCTTTACGCACAAATCTACTACTTGCAAAGACTAAGTTCTTACTTGCTGCCATCTCTATAACTCAATGTCCATTTTCATTAGTGTTTTCATGCAAGCTGTGTATGTCGACATATTGCTTGTATATGGGCTCCCGGCCTACTTTGGCGTTCAGATCTCCCAGTATGATTTTTACATCATACCTGGGGCAGGCATTAAGTTCCCGTTAAACTAATTCGAAGAATTTTTATTTGTCATCATTCGGGGACTCTTCTGTAGGTGCGTGAACGTTTATGAGGCTGATGTACTTAAATTTACTTGCAAGGAAGGGTGCATAGCATAGGTGTTTTGTATGACATCTGTAATATACGTTATACTCAGGTCGTTGCAAAACACCATTCACTGTCCATTTCATCTCCTGGATAGCGGTAATGCCAGCTTCATACTTTGACATGGTATCGGCCAGATGTTGTGTAGCTCGAGTTCTGTATAGAGTTCGAACATTCCATGAGAAAATTCTTAAATCGTTTTGCCTTTTTCGTTGCCGTGGTCGTCGTCGTTAATTCCAGTATCCGCGGCATTTTGCTCGTACCGTAATAAATAATATTAATTATTTTTCCGGGTGTGGTTATTAGCCTCACGCCAACCTTACATGGAAGGGACTAGCCCGATCATATTAGCCTATCCTCTCATAGAATAGTTACCAGTAGCCACCGCTAGGAGGTTATAATCGCACTTCGATCAGTCCGAAATAGTTGCGGCACGTTCATGTTATGCTACATCTTATTCCCCCTATTCCGCTGATGACGGTCCACCTCCTACATTGATTACTTGTGCTAATATCTCTTGAGATCGTTCGAATTTCCATCAGTTCGAACTTCCAGTCATAAACTGGGAAGTATCAGCGGCGCTTCAACACACTGAATACGAATTCGATTACGCGCCCTATTGCAGCAAAGAAAGTACGAAGGAAATGATCGTTTGCTAAAGTTAAAGAAAAACAAATTCTTTAGACAAATATTGTAGATTTACCACTATTGTCGTTATTTGAACTAACTTTTCTCAATATTACTTTGGAACCAGTTCTGGTACTAGTCAATCTCCCAGTAGTGCTTATGGAAAAGCAACAATGAAGCGCGGGAATTTTAAAACCACAGTCACAGGGGTCGGCTGTATTGATATTGTTATACTAGGGCCATTCCATATCAAATCAACCAATGGTTTGGACCTCACCACCTCCGATTGTTTTAATTTTTTTTTATTTGCTCTTCTGGTGGAAACTAAGAAAAAAACAATTTTTCAGATTTTCTGGGCTTCTATTTTTTTAATTACAAATTTTCAAAAAATCGAAAATCTTAAAATTTTGAAATCTTTGAATTGGTCTAGTTCAAAAACTAGTTGACATAGAAAGCTGAAAGTAGCACCAATTTCTTCAGATTTAATAAGGCTTTAATTTTATATAAAACATAGTATTATTAGTAAAGTAAGAATGCAAATTTTTCCGGCATTTTGAAATTTTTGACGTGACGTCTATTAAATCGGGTTAAGATAGGACGCGCGTGTAACAATGTCCCGCACAATGAAGTTCCTTACGATTTTTCTACAATGCGAATGTAACTCCAAATAAAATCTGTATATTTTATTTATTTTTACTTTATACCATTTTTCAAGCAAATAATGTAAAGGATCGAATTAAATCAAAAATTTAATTTAATATTTTAGGAAAATATTTATTACTTACTTTCCAAAAAAAAATTTCAAATTTTTTCACCAAATTGTAACATAGAAATTATTGGCTTATGATAACTATAATAAGATGCATATACTTCAGAATCAATTTGGTCCAAGAATCTCGAAAAAACGGCATCAACTGTAGTACAGTATTTCGTTGTGTACTGTGCTGGATCATTATTCATACTCAAATTAAATGTGTCAGATAAAAAGGATGTGAAGATTTTAAATTTGTCTTATTAGTGGAAGTTTATGACATAGTAATTTAGATTCTCTCTCAGTATATTCTAACAGGGATTGATGAATAAATAATGTAATATCCTCCATCTTTTGATTTGGTGATATATAAACAGCTACAATAACTATTTCATGATCGTAAGCATCTATCCTCGATAATGACCAAAGCAAAAAGTGTGCACGTTCGTCATGCATGACACTTTGCATTATCATTTCTTCCTATAGCTATCGGTGCAAATTGATTCCAATAAAATTCACAAATTGCCTACTGGGATCGATACTCGCACGCATACATACACAAAATATCGCATTTTCTTACGTGACGATTTCTCCCAATTCACTCTACCCGCAAGCCACGTTAAGATCGATTCGCACTATACCGAACGTCAACGTCACGTCACGGAACGGCAACGGCACGTCAAAATATTCTTCAAGGTCGATTCGCACTATACGGAAGGTCAACGCCACGTCACGGAACGGCAACGGCACGTCAAAATATTCTTCAATGAGTTTTGCACTACACGTTCACATATATAGGCAACGTCACGGACCGTCAACGTAACGGCACGTCAAGATTAGTTTGAAACTATATTTTGACGTGACGTGCCTTGACGTGACTGATCTATTCTGTTCAATGTGAACGTAGTAACGGAAGCATTTCGAATTTTTCAAGCATTTATGCTTTTTGTATTGAACTAATTTATCATGGAAGATGAAAATTTAGTTGAAAAGGTTCAGCGATTTGAGGAGCTGTATGATTTGTCACCAATTTTTTTCTTTCTCATCCAAAACTAATGCGATCCTTCCATCCATTCTATGGCGCTACAGCCTAGCCTTGGCTTCCTTCTAGAATCTAGCCTTGACCTTCTTTAAAGCATTTCTCCAAGTTTGACGGTCTTTGTTCCGGATGTTGAGCATTGATGTGACAGCCGTCACAGAGTCTATCCATCTTTCGTCTATCCAAATTTCTGATACCATAAGCCATTTTGGGATACGATTATCCTCGATCCTGTTTACGTGGCCAGCTAGTCTCAGTCTGTTCATTTTTATTAAAGTTGAGAGTTGTGCGTTGTCAAAAATTTCATACAACTCGTTGTTGTATCTTCTTCGCCATATTCCATCCTCTCTGTTTGGGCTGAGAACTTTTTTCTCAAACCTGTTGACTCTCTCCTCTGTCCTGGGTCATGTGTACAAATCTTGAGTGCTTGTTTTTGGGCATAAAAGGCTTTATTAGCCAGTAGTATTCGTCTGGTTATTTCTTCGTTTTTTTTTCGTTTCTTTTTGTGATTGTAGACCCAAGGTAGACTGTTTTATCGAGTATTTCTAGGTTATGTTCGTCGGTGGTTATATTTTTTCATATTAAATCTTTCTGTTCTGGATTGTTGCATCACATTCGTTTTTCTTCATTTATTTTCAGACCTATGTCCTTTGCCGCCTCTTTTAATTCGACATAAGCTTCTTTTGCTGCCAAAAAGGACCTTGCCACGATGGTCAGATCCGCATACCTAAGAAATTGTACCGACTTAGCTATTCATGCCCTTCTTTTGATTGGCGTTTTCCTTATCACCCATTCAAGGGCGAGGTTATGAGCATTGGGCCCATCCCATCTCTTTGTCTAAGTGCTTGTTGTACTTCAAACTTTTCTGTTATAACATTTTGGATCCTATCCTTCGCCAGTGAGCTAATTGTTGCGCATTTGATCAGTTGTACCAGCTTTGAGGGGACTCCTATTTCCTATAAGATCTCGTATAGTCTCTCTCAGTTTATTGGGTCATATGCCTGTTGAAAATCGACAAATATCTGGTGTATATCTACATTCCTTTCCAGATTTTCTCCAGAATTTGCTTTAAGGTCAGCAATTGGACCGATGTTGACCTGTTTGTCACCAGCTTGATATTCTCTTATAAGGCCTTCCGCTTTAGGTTCTAGTTTTTGTTTCACAGGATTGTGAAGGATTTGTACATAGCTGGTGCTGAGGAGTGAGACTGAACGGCAAAATTGACGTAACGTTGACGTGATGTTTAAGTACGAATCGAAAGCAAAATTCACTTGCCGTTGCCGTGACGTGACGTTGACGTTTTGTATAGTGCGAATCGACCTTCAATGAGCTTTGCACTACACGTTCACATATATAGGCAACGTCACGGACCGTCTACGTAACGGCACGTCAAGATTAGTTTCAAACTATATTTTGACGTGACGTGCCTTGACGTGACTGATCTATTCTGTTCAATGTGAACGTAGTAACGGAAGCATTTCGAATTTTTTCAAGCATTTATGGGTTTTGTATTGAACCAATTTATCGTGGAAGATGAAAACTTAGTTGAAAAGGTTCAGCGATATGAGGAGCTATATGATTTGTCACCAATTTTTTTTTCTCATCTAAAACTAATGTGATCTTCCCATGCATCTATGGCACTACAGCCTAGCCCTGACCTCCTTCTAGAATCTAGCCTTGGCCTCCTTTAAAGCATTTCTCCAAGCTTGACGGTCTCTGTCTCGGATGTTCAGCATTGATGTGACAGCCGTCACAGAGTCTATCCATCTTTCGTCTATCCAAATTTCTGATACCATAAGCCATTTTGGGATACCATTATTCTCCATCCTGATTACGTGGCCAGCTAGTCTCAGTCCGTTCATTTTTATTAAAGTTGAGAGTTGTGGGTTGTCAAAAATTCCATACAACTCGTTTTTGTATCTTCTTCGCCATATTCCATCCTCTCTGTTTGGGCTGAGAACTTTTTTCTCAAACCTGTTGACTCTTTCCTCTATGTCCTGGGTCATGTGTCCAATCTTAAGTTCAGTATTAGTTTTTGGGCATAAAAGGCTATATTAGCCAGTAGTATTCGTCTGGTTATTTCTGTGTTTTCTTCGTTTCTTTTTGTGATTGTAGACCCAAGGTAGACTGTTTTATCGATTATTTCTAGGTTATGTTCGTCGGTGGGTATAATTTTTCACATTCTAAATCTCCCTGATCAGGATTGTTGCATCACATTCATTTTTTCTTCGTTTATCTTCAGACCTATGTCCTTTGCCGCCTCATTTAATTCGACATAAGCTTCTTTTGCTGCCAAAAAGGACCTTGCCACGATGGTCAGATCCGCATACCTAAGAAATTGTACCGACTTAGCTATTCATGCCCTTCTTTTGATTGGCGTTTTCCTTATCACCCATTCAAGGGCGAGGTTATGAGCATCTCCTTGTCTAATTCCTTTTTGCACTTCAAGCTTTTCTGTTATAACATTTTGAATCCTATCCTTCGCCAGTGAGCTAATTGTTGCTCATTTGCTCAGTAGTACCTGCTTCGAGGAGACTCCTAATTTCTATAAGATCTCTTATAGTCTCTCTCAGTTTATTGGGTCAAAATTATGCCTGTTGAAAATCGACAAATACTCGTATCTACATTTATTCATGGTGTATATCTACATTCACTTCCCAGGTTTCCAGAATTTGCATTAAGGTCAGCAATTGGACCGATGTTGACCTGTTTGTCCTGAAACCAGCTTGATATTCTCTTATAAACCCTTCCGCTATAGGTTCAAGTGTTTGTTTCACAAAGATTGTGAAGGATTTGTAGCTAGTGCTGAAGAGTGAGACTGAATAGAAAAATTGACGTAGCGTTGACGTGATGTTTAAGTGCGAATCGACAGTAAAATCCACGTGCCCTTGACGTTCCGTATAGTGCGAATCGAGCTTTAAGGAACTTCGTTCCAAAAAATCATATCTCCGCCCCCATACATGTTAGGGGGGTGGTTAATGGCTCAAAATTTTCGTTAATTTAACGTTAAAATACGGACGTGATACTTCACATCCAAGACCATTAATTTTTTTTTTATCCTAACCCCATTGAAAACCTTTTTTTTTATGTGATAGTCTAAGCTCAGGTGTCACCCTTTGTACTACTAGTACGTCATGTCGTTTAGGTCATGGTGCAATGTCCAGTAGTAAGCTTAGCTCGAAAGATAGAGAGAAGGACATAATAGGTTAGGGGGAGTCAAGGGGGTGTTGCAGAAAGTGGCGATGAACCTTGCGTTTGAACTCTTGGATGTTGTATGAGTTCGGGAATACTGTCTTTGGAAGGTTGTTCCACAGACGAGTTGTTCTTGTCATAAACACGAATTTCTAGATCGGAGTGTGCGCGAAGATAAGGGCTGTAAACTGTGGGGTGAGCCGAGCGGGCAAGTCTTGTGTTGCGGGAAAAATGTTGCCGTGGAGGCATGAGGTTACTTATTTCAGTGGAGCAATCATTATGAAAAAAACGATAAAATTTTGCTAGAACTGCAACATTCCTACGGTGGCTTAATGAGTCAATTGAAGAGCAAATGGCGCTCTCACCAATAAGTTTGAGAGCGCGGTTTTGCACCTTGTCTAAGATGGTGATGGTTCTTGGGGCCCCGGCCCAGATATACGAGTTATATTCAAGACGGGGACGAATGTAGGACTTGTAAATTATAGCCCTGGCAGACGGCTGAAGGAGAAATTTGAACCTTTTGAGGAATCCTAGACACTGGGATGCTTGTTTAGCACTTTGGAATATCCAGCGCAGATCTTCAGCTAATGTTACGCCTAGGATGTTTAGAGAGGGTTCTGCCGTTACGGTCTTGTTGTCCACTGAAATAGAAAGTGGTTCGGTGCAAGTTTTATTGGAGATGAGACAGTACTTAGTTTTTAATGCATTAGATTCGACACGGTTCTTGTGGCCCCAATCAAGAATTCGTTCGATGTCCCTGTTGATTGAATTGGTCAACAGTTGGCGATGATGTAGACAAGGTCTGGCACGCGCTTGTGTTACATTATCAAAACCATAGGAGTAACGTAGAGTACCGTCATCAGCAAAGCTGTGGAGTGAGTTGGAGGGGACTGAGAGCAGGTCATTTCTAAAAACTAGGAAGAGAGCTGGTGATCGAATTGAGCTCTGGGGAACACCTGCGGAGATGTGGTGGGGGTCGGATTCGACGCCATCCAATACTACCTTGATTGAACGGCCTGAAAGGAAGCTCTCAATCCAGTTCTTCAGAACAGAGTCAATACCAATAGCTTGGAGTTTAGCCAACAGAGCGGGATGCCATACTCTGTCAAAAGCCTTGGAGATATCCAGAGCAACCAGACCAGATTCACCAAATCGGTGTATACTTCGGCTGAGGTGCTCCGTTAGGCAAACGAGGAGGTCGCCAGTAGATCTTTTCGATCTAAAGCCGTATTGTTTGTCGTTCAATATTTGGTTGTATTCAAGATATTCCATAAGCTTTCTTTTAATTATTGTCTCCATAACTTTGGAGAGAATAGAAGTAATTGCTATTGGGCGGTAGTTAGTAGGGTCACTAGCTTCACCTTTTTTCGGTATGGGCTGTACATGAGCCAGTTTCCAGGAGTCAGGATAAACTCCGGAGAAGTATGAAAGTGCAAAAAGTTTGCGCAGAGGTTTAGCCAAAGGTGAGGCACATTTTTTAAGAACTATAGGAGGAATTTTGTCGGGGCCAGTCGCTTTGTTGGAGTCCAGGTCTTTGAGACACTTATATACTTCACGCGTCCTGAAGAAAACTCTATCCATTGAGTGAGCGGAACACTCGATGGTGGGGGGTTGCATGTCGGCATCGGGTAAGGAAGAATTTTCGGCGAACAGAAGTGCAAGTAGATCGGCCTTGGGTTTGCTTTCTGTTATCACCTGTTTGTTATAAATGAATGGAGGCGTTGAATGTGAAGTGAAATTCTTCCTGATGGAGGTTACCAAGGACCAGAAGTTTTTACTGCCAGCAGTGGAGTTAATGAGTTTACCTCTGAGTCTGTCATCGAATAATTCTTTGACTCTCTTGATGGTGGATTTACAAGAGTTTCTCAACCTGATGTATTCACGTCGAGATGTTTCGCTCGGAGAGTTTTTGTACTGTTTGTAGGCGGCTTCTTTGGTTTTGATTGCGTTCATACACTCTCGATTGAACCATCCATATTGCCTAGGCTTTATATATTTGGAAGAATGGGGAATGAATAAACGCATTCCGGCCAATATAATTTCGGTAATACAGATGGCCGCAAAATTAACATCGCGGTTCTGAAAGCAGAAATCCCAATCAGTAGCTCGAAAAAAGCGAATCAGCCCCCACCAGTTGGCTTTTCCATAATGCCAAACAGTTCTCCTAGGAGCTGGCGTTGTTGGGGTTGGAGATGGATAGGAGAAGTAAACGCTGACTAGACAGTGATCCGAGTTGCCAATAGGCGAATCGACCTCAACGGAGTAACGTGAAGGGTGGGAGGAAAGAAAAAGATCAAGGAGGTGTGCCCCTTGTCCCGCAGTGTCAGGAACGCGCGTACGCTGTTTCACTATTTGGTGCAGGTTATTGGTCTCAGCAAAGAGCTCGGCATCCCTGCCAGAAACACTGGTGCCATTCGAGTAATTCAGCCAATTTACGTTGTGAACGTTGAAATCAAACAATGATTTCGCACTCCGGATGAGAGGATAAAAGTTCGGAGATACGTTCGGAGATAGCGTCGAATGCTAATAAGGAGGCTTCATTACTAATATTAGGACTCCTGTATAGAAAACAGAAGAAAATGACGTGATTACGAAGTGAAATTTTAATACCGAGATGGTTAAAATCAGATGATGTACTGCTGTACACCTTCTGGAAGGCAACGTCTTTCCTAATATAAATGGCAATTCCCCTATGTGGGGACAGATTGTGCACTAAAGTGTACCCGGAAACCTGATAACAATCTAGACAATCGTTAGGTAAAATCTGGGTTTCACTTAGTGCGAAGATTGGGGGAGAATAAGTGTTGAGATGGCACAACACGGAATAGAAATTCGCTTTTAACCCACGGATATTAGTAAAGTCGATACAAAAATTATTGTATCGTTGCTTTGTGTACACAAGGTTGCAAGCCCCAGTCGCAACCGGCAGTGCCATTGTCATCACCGTCGAGGTTAACGGGATGCGCCTTGCTGGAGTGTTATGCCTCCTAAAGCAAGGAAAAACCCAGCAGCTGACCGACACTGGCTTTGACGCCGGCAGTGCTTTGAACGGGTGTGGGAAAGGGGAGAGAAGATTTACAATTTACTGTCCGTCTGTCTCCGTAACATCCACTGTTTCGTTGGTGACACCTTCACTATACACTTATAACACAGCAGCTGTTTAGTTGATTTAATTTTTCTGCACATCACTTCACAGTTAATTAATTAATTAAAGTGGTTTTAATGAATTTAAAAATTGCTCCCGGCAAAGTAAACAAAAAAAAACTTGGATTATTTGATTTTTCTGTTAATTCGGTACTACTACTACAGCTACTAATAGAGGCCGTAAAAAGTGAATGGAATTCTATCTCTTTAGATACAATTGATAAAATAATAAAATCAATTCCAAAGAGGTGCGTCCAAGTCATAAAATCAAAAGGGATGTACACAGAATATTAAAATCTCTGTAAAGTTTTGCACAGCCCAAAGTGAACTAAGCGTAATATTATTGTTGTTTTTATTAAATTAGTAAATAAATGTTTTTTTAATTTTTATATAAAATAAAGCTGATAATTAAAGTAATAAAGTGGCAAAGTTTCGAGATTGTAACTTTAATAGTTTCGGAGTTCTGACCTATTATTTGAAATCCATGCAATGCGGTGCTATAGTTTTGCATAATACTGTATGTATATGTAGGTATGTGTAACTGCAGATTAGCCCGCTCGGGTTTATGCGTAGAGCGATCTATTCCACGCCGATCCAGACTAGCAATTCATGAATTTTGCAATTTTTATTCTTGCCCTCCTACAACATCCAAGGTTTGCGAAAAAGCAAACGTAGGCCCCATTGTCATCTTCTTCATATCTCCTCCTTACCCCTCAAAATATTACACCTATTCCATCTTTTGAACTATTCTCATTATTATAAATATGACATGACATAATCAACGAAGCCGTAGCGGACTAGAAGTACAAAAGGTTATTCCTTAGCTAAGAACTGCCGCATAAAATTCCAATGAACTTGAGTTAAATTAATAGTAATTTTATGTAAATTTTGATTAGTATCGTTTTTATTTATATATGTATTTGATTTCTGTCGCTGGGTAATTTAATAATTGCATATATTTTTTTTTACAAGCTTTAGGCCGGCCGTATACCAAAGCTGCATGGCGTCATTTCACACATAGCTTTTCGTCATTTTTTGTATGGAGATTTATGTAGCAAAGAATATTTTATTATAGGGTTGTGCTAAGCTCAGGAATCACCCTTTGCACTACTAGTCCATTATGTCGTTTGTCGCGTCAATGCGTCAGTGCAATGTCTAGCACTAAGCTTGGTTCGGGGAAATGGGTTAAGGATTATGAGGGCTTGAAGGGGTGTTGAAGAATTTTATGTCATTATGTCGCTTTGCCACTTCTCTTCAACGTTGTAATCGACGCGATTATGCATGAAGTATTCGATGGGCGACTCGGAGATCGATACAACGACAACAACTTCGTAACCGACTTAATGTTCGCCGATGATAGCGTCGTGTTGGCTCACACGGATGCCGACGCAAGGAATATCTTATACGATATTTCCCGCATCGCCCAGTCATACGGGTTTAAAATAAATGTAGAAAAGACCACAGTGCTCACAACGGACGGATCGAGGGTCAGTCGATGGAACCTAAATCGAACAGGTTCAGATGTTCAAATATTTGGGATCATTGGTTGAGGAAACGAAAGTGGCCTCGACTTCTGACGTTCACAGCCGCATCTGCCAGGCAACAGCAACATTCGCCTCGCTCCAGTGGTGCATATGGGAAACGAACAAATATTTCTAGCAAAACAAAAGTACGCTTTTACCGAACGTTGATCCTTCCGATTCTTTATGGATCTGAGACGTGGACACTGCCGAACGTTAAGAAGCTCGTGGTCTTCCAAATGCGATACTTGAGGCAGATTCTTGGTGTCTCACTCCGCGATCGCCTTCGAAACGATACAATTAGACAAAGATGGGATCAGCAGACTCTGATCGAAGAAGAAATGCAAAAACGTCGACTGTGGCGATTTGGACATGTTTGTCGAATGGATGATAACCGCTTGCCACGTAAACTTCTCTGGCGAGACGGTCCCGCAGGCTGGAGAGTCCAGCGATCGGCACGGAAGAAAACCTGGCTGAAGAGTATCGAGGGTGACCTAAAGAATCAACGATTCAATTACTATTTGAACAATTTCCGTCTAAGGGATAGAGGCAAGAGATCAAGGATTTTGAGCCTGTCCTTATAGTGAGGAAGGTTGTGAAACTCCGAAGAATTATAGAGGTTCCTAAGCGCGAAAAGAAGGAATTTCTTTTGGGCAGATTCTATTCGATTTACCCTAATTTTAAATATGGGATCCCAGATCTGGCACGCATATTCAATAATAGGACAGACTAATGAGCAAAACAAGGCTTTAGTAACCCATACATTGTCGAATTATTTAGCTCTTCTCATGGTGCAAATACACAAGGTATGCTCTTACGGAGAGCTTTTATGGTGTGACGTCACTCGTAGCCAATTTATGAAATTTCATTAGGAAATAAATTGTTTTTAATTTTTAACGTAAAAACTACTGCACCGAGTTCATTGCAATTTTGCATGGTCTTATATGGTAGACCGGGTAAGAATATATGATACCAATAATTTTAACTATTCAAAGCATTCAATAGATATAATAATTTTTAATTAAATAAAAAATGAAAAGTCTCTGATATTAAGTAACAATCTTCTTTAATTTTCTTTTTTTGCTTATAGAATATTTTTCTTTATTTGCCAGAACATTTAAATTTTTAATTTGGTATCGGAAAAATAGTTCCTTACATTTTAGAGAAAGTTCAATAATTTCTGCAGCTTTAATCATATATTTCAAAAACTTGTCTTTTATTAATATTTTCTCGCCATTAATTTTTAGGAAAATATTCTCCAATTGTTCTATTTTGGCTAAGAAAGTCCTGGATGGCTTGACCAAACCCCCTTCGGATAACTCGTTTACCCACGACCAAGAATTCGAGCTATCCCTAACTGTTGCATCTAGTATGTTTGACTTACTCAGCCGTTTAATGATGTATCCAGCTAAATTTTCCAGGGCATCTTCCTGTAATTCCTCGAATTGGACATTGGAAATGTCCTGAAAAGTGCAATCCATTGAATCTTCAAGGATTTCTTCTGAAATATTTGAATTTTCCAAAAAATTTAAATTCAACGATTTTTCATTTTGTTCTTCGATATTGACGCTGTGTAGAATTTCTTCGTTTCGCCCTTAGAAAAAAATTTATTAAAAATAAAAAATATCATGAAGTCGGGATAGTATGTTGTTTATTGCAGAAATCGGCTTTATTATTTTCTTTCTGTAAATATTGCTCTTTATTTAAAAAACTGTTAGATAATGTTAGATATTTAAGTTACAATTTAACCGATTCCTTATTTACATTATGTGCAACATTAGGATAAAGGAAACGGAATTGTGGGAAAGCTGGAATTTTTATTAACTAAATGCAACATAAATTACCTAATAAATGTGATCTTAACCTATATTTATTTTCTAACGGCGTTGGGTGGTCATTTAGACCTCCCTTAAAGCGCATACTACTGAAAAAAAATTCCAATACATCTTGATTAAGCCTATTAGTTAACAAAAAATCTACATCATAATGATGCTGCAAGTATGTAAAAAGTCCGCGTAAAGAAGTCATCAAGATTCCCTTTTGAAAAGGTAATAAATTGTCTTTTTGAGGAATTCGTAATTTTAGAATTGTGTCGTCTATCTCTTGAAGCTTTTGAGTTTGTTTCTCAAGGACTAGTCCAAATGCCTTTAATAGATCACGACTGAGTAAGAATTCGTGAAGTGGCTCCCCATATTTTCAAGTTTGAAATAAATTTATTGAAAGGAATGATTTTTGTTAGCCCTATTTTTTGTACTTTTTTCTTCAAAAAATCATATTTTGGGTTCTTTTTAACACAAGTGGCTGAAATTTACACTAAGAATGTAAAAAAGGCTGAACTTTGAGATAACAAAAGAAAAACCAAAAAAAAATGATTGCTAATAAAAAATAGGTACACTTTCATAAACAAATTAAAAATTTCTCATGTTCTTGAACTCATATCGACTTCGTTTAAAAACAGTATCAAAGTACATTTATGTATTTATGCTCATGCTAGTGAAATAAAATGTTTGTTACCTCTTAAACTTTTTGTATAAAACGATATTTTGTACGACGCCGCAAGCATAAACTAAATGAAACACACTTTCTCCATTGCAGGAAATTTTTGTCTTTTTTCTCATTTTGTTGCAATTCCAGGAAATTTTGCTCATATTTAATGCTTCCACTTATGCAATAACCCCCATAATAATGTTTTTGGACATGCCGTTTACGAATTTGATGTCAAAATTTGGAAATTCAAAATGGCGAATACAATATGGCGGACATAATTTTTCAAAATTTGTATAAAAAAGTTCAAAACATAGTATTTATATGTTTTTTTGACCATGCTGAATACGAATTTGATACTTGAATTCGAAAATGTCAAGAACAGGAACTTGAGTGACTCCGTTTACAAGATATGTAATTAAAAAGTGTGATCTAAATCCCAATATTCTTCGTTTTTTCAGAAAAATTCCAATATTTTAGCATTTTGGTCATATTTTGAGCCTACATACATATCTTGTAAACAGAGTCACTCAAGTTCCTGTTCTTGACATTTTCGAATTCAAGTATCAAATTCGTATTCAGCATGGTCAAAAAAACATATAAATACTAGTTTTGAACTTTTTTATACAAATTTTGAAAAATTATGTCCGCCATATTGTATTCGCCATTTTGAATTTCCAAATTTTGACAGCATGTCCAAAAACATCTAAATACAAGTTTTGAGTTTATTCCTGTAATGTTTTAAAAATGATGTCCGCCATATTGGATTCGCCATTTTGAATTTTAAGTTTTTGGCATCAAATTTGTGATTAGCGATCGATTACCCATTCATTCAAAATTCACATTCAAAATTCAGTCTGACAAATTTATTAACAAAAATTGTAAGCCAGACAAGCTTTAATAGACAGAAGAAATCTTGAACTTTATGTAAAACAAAATTCAAGGAGGTGTTATGAAGTGCATTTTTATATAAAAAAAAAAGAATTTATGGGTAGTTCTACGTTAAGAGGCTACTTGAAAAAATCATACATAATTTGAAAATTTGCGGAAAACATCAATTATATTTAATAATAAATAAAGCATACTTTTTTACCAATGAATTACAATATCTAAATTAGCTTAGTTTAGTCACAATTTCATGTTTACCTAGAAAAAAGTATCTACCCTGGCCTGTCCCTTTACGATTCTGTAACAAACTCTTCAAAATTTAACACATTACTAATTCATTAAACATCTAAGCGTTATTTATTACATAAAGCAGTATAAATAACAATGATGAATATTAAAAAAAACTCTCAAATTAATTTAATTTTCTATTGAAAAAAAAAAACATCAGTTTTTGTCCCTCATATATTAAGTCTCCTTCCCTGCCTATTTTCCGTCCGTTATAAATGCCGCCAAAATACGTTGACACTACAAATTTCAATAGGCAGAGCTTTTGTTTTGAAATGAAGTTAGCAATAAACGTCGCGAGTTCCATTCGCTTGCTCTCATTAGCGGATAATTCGACTGCGCCCCTCGGCTTACTCGGACGTGTCAGTGATTGCAGTATCTCCCCTGGAAAGTTTTATTTACTAGTTATTTACATTTAAAGTTTTTTTGTAATATTTATTTACTTTAATTTAAGCTTAGTTTACCGTGTTAGTTTGGTTTTTCGTTACAACATATTTTATCCTGATTAATCTTAGTTTTTTCATGAAAACGTCTCTTCCCTGCCGTATTTCCCCTGCCTCATGAGATGCCAGGGTAGAGACTTTACGTCCAGGGTAGATAAGGAAGTGAAATATTACTGCTTTCTTAGTATTCATATTATTCATTCGAGTTCGGAAATACTGACTTCATTCGAGTTCGGAAATACTTCCTACGGTGGCTTAAGGTGGAGGCGCGAAAGGGGCCATCACCAATGAGTTTGAGGGCACGATTTTGCACCTTGTCGAGACAAGCCAAGGTAGTTTTTGGGGCGCCTGCCCAGATATACGAGTTGTATTCGAGGCGCGGCCGAATGTAGGATTTGTATACTGTAGCCAATGCGGTTGGCTGGAGGAGGAACTTGCATCTCTTGAGAAATCCTAGGCATTGAGAGGCTTGTTTGGCGATTTGGAATATGTGATCATTCCATCGCAGATGCTGCGTTAAAGTTACCCCTAGGATGTTGAGAGTTGAGTCAGCCGTTAGATTCTCTTTATCCACTGAGATAGGAGGAAGGTCGGTACAATTTTTATTGGAGATCAGACAGTACTTCGTTTTTGTGGCATTGAATTCAACGCGGTTCATTTCGCCCCAATGAAGAATCGATTCGATATCCCGGTTGATCACAGTCGACATCAGTTGACGGTGGTAAAGATAAGGTCTGGCACGTGCTTGTCTTATATTGTCGAAGGAGTAAGAGAAATTCAGAGTACCGTCATCAGCGAAGCAGTGAAGTGGGTTGGAGGGGATTGAGAGCAGATCATTAATGAAGATTAGAAAAAGTGCGGGTGAGAGAATTGACCCCTGGGGAACTCCAGCCGAAATGGCGTGGGGGTTAGATTCGACGCCGTCCAATACTACCTTGATTGAACGGCCTGAAAGAAAGCTCTTAATCCAGTTCCTTAGAACTAAGTGCATACCAATAGCTTGGAGTTTATTCAACAGAGCTGGGTGCCATACTCTGTCAAAAGCCTTTGATATATCTAGAGCAACCAGACCAGACTCGCCAAAGCTGTGAATGCTTTGGTTGATACGCTGGGTTAAACACACGACCGTTTGGAATTACCATAAAGCCGGACATGGTAAGGGGGCTCCTGATGGTGTCGGTGCTGTTTGTAAGAGATCAGCAGACCGATTGGTAGCTAATGGCAGTGACATAGCATCTCTGCGCCAATTATCAGATGCTATCCAGAAAAACTGTCCTAGCATCAATGTTCTCCTTATTGACGACAAAAGTATCTTAGAGAAAGACGCTTTGCTTGTTAGTGCCAAAGAACACATAAAGACTTTCCCAGGTACTTTGCGTGTCCATCAGGTATCATGGAACATTGAGGATCCAAAAAAGTTTAAAATGAAGTCTTTAAGCTGTTTTTGCAATGAAAATATAAATTGTGATCACTTTCATCTTGGTGTTAAGATATACTCATCTCATAAAACATCTCGTCTCCGAGTTAAGGATGTTTACGGATCGGATTCAGACTCTGGGAATAATAAAGAGAAATCCCCTGAAAGTGAACAAATCATTACACCAAAAGGTGGCAGGCATCAGGCAGAAGATGAACCACAGCCGTCGAGATCCAAAAAAACATTGAGGAACTGCGACTTCATTCTGGTTAAACTACAATCAAAAAAAAAAGTACCGTTACGTGGCTATGTGTTATGGGGCCCATCCACAGGCCAACTAGTTGCCCAAACTGAGTTGTGCAAAGAGTTGGTGTTTTGCCACAAACGCTTCAACTGAGTTGATACTTCAACTGTCAATTCAGTATTTTATAGGCAATTTGAACGTTAAATAAAATTGTAGAAAACCTGCGATTAAGTTTTATGATTATAAAAAAATGGGTAGTAATGATTTTTTATGTTAATTATAAATTTTTTAATTATTAATATAAATATTTGTATGTTTTTAAAATATAAATTAAATCCTAAACATATAAATTATGAAAATAATTTAATATTATGTGAACTTTCATAATTTAAATTAAAAATTATGCAATACAATGAAAATATAAACTTGCAAAAAAATATAATTTTCGAATTCAGGCTTAATTAATGCAAGTAGTTTGCCAAACTGCAACATACACAGCGCGACTAGTTGCCCAAACTCTAGGCCCCGCCCCCATAAAATTAAAAGATTTTGATTTATCCCAACTGCAACCCCAACTGTCAAATCAGTTTGCCAACTGCCCCATACACGCTGCGATTCAGTGCCAACACAACTCAGTTTGGGCAACCAGTTGGCCTGTGGATGGGCCCCATAAGGGTTTGGAGGAAGATGAGAAGATTCAGGTAGTTTTCTGTAAAAAAGGGGACAAAACTGGGAAATTATTTAAAGTTGATGAGCAAGATACAGTGGCTCGCACGAATAATGGGACAAGCTAAACTCGTACATTAAAACAGTTGTATTAAGCGAAATAATAAATTGTTCCCAATATGTGACACATCAAATTTCCTGGTATTTAACGTATTTTTAAAATTTATCATCACATTTACAAAAACTAATACCGTTAAACAATTATTCATTTAAAAACGAAACTAAGCCCGATTCCTGGATCGCACAAATAATGGGACAGAAGAAAAAACAAAATAAATTCCTGTTATAATTGACAATTTTGAGAATTTTTTTTCTTTTTACTAGTACTTAGTAGCATAACCCTTTGATTCAATAACAGCAATTAAACGCGAACGCAATGAATTTACTAATTTTTTACAAAAATCTGGCTCAATACTATTCCATATATTTGTCAATTCAATTTTAATTCATTAAGGCTCTTGAAGGACTTGCGGTACACTCTGCGAGCAAGCTCCTCCCTCAGGTGCTCTATGACGTTTAAGTTCGGTGGCTGTGGGGGTGGTTCCAATAATTTGGGGCAACTGTGGATAAGCCATAGCATTGCAACTTCCGATTTATGTTTAGGGTCATTATCTTGATAGTAGGCAAAGTTATTAAGAATCCCTAATTTCTCTGCACTTTGCTTTACGTCCTCTTTTAGAATGTTTAAGTAGACAAACCTGTCCATCTGACCTTCAATAAAATGCAGATTGCTCACCCCAGCACTAGACATGCAGCCCTAAATCATTAAAGACCCACCCCCATGTTTTACGGTAGCGCGTGTGTTTTTATATTCAAACTCTGTATTTGCCTTTCGCCATACATAACGTCTTCCATCCGAGCCGTGAAGGTTAAATTCACTTTCGTCCGTATGTAAAATCTATAATTAATCAATTCAGCACTTCAAACATATCAATATATACCTTTACGGTTCAATTTGCAGTATGCCAAAATACCCTTGGATTTAATAAATATTCTTTAGAAAATTTCAAACGAAATTTTCTGTTTTTCGGACTAATAAATGGCTTTTTCCGTTAAATTCTGCCATGAAATTCGTTTCTTTGTAAGGCCCTTCGAATAGTGTCATCACTCACATTTTTGCCTGTAGTTTGCTTCACATAAAAATTAAGTTCTTTAGCTCTTTGGAACGGATCCTCTTTAATTTTTCGCACTATATTTCTTTCTTCCTGATCAGTTAACAACTTTCCTTGCCTTTCTCGAATTTATTTTTGATTCTATTTTCGTTTCTATACTTTTTTATAATATTGTGAACCGTGGAATGACTTCTACCTACAAATTTTCCAATTTCCCGAACGTTTTGCCCATTGCCATAACACTTGTAATTATTAGTTGCGTTTCTTCAAAAGTAGTTTGCTTTCCTTTAGGAGCCGTATTGATAATTGACTTTACAAATTGATGTGGAATACTCAACTGAGCTTATCATAAGGCACTCAGAGTCAATATTGTAGGAAATCATTAGTTATAACAAGAATTTGTTTAATTTTTTCTTCTGTCCCATTATTCGTGCGAACCAGGAATTGGACTTAATTTCGTTTTTTAATGAATAATTTTTTAACGGTATTAGTTTTTGTAAATGTGATGATAAATTATAAAAATACGTTAAATACCAAGAAATTTGATGCGTCACATATTGGGAACAATTTATTATTTTGCTTAATACAACTGTTTTAATGTACGAGTTTAGCTTGTCCCATTATTCGTGCGAGCCACTGTATTTCATTTGTCTCAAAGGACCAGATTGTTGAAACACTCCCTACACCAAATCCCATTTTGAAAGGGCAGAGAATGTTCTACTCCTTCAAAAAGTCGGTGGATGTGTTTGAGAAAGCTTAAGCATATTTAGATTTTTTTTTGTTCATTTAGACAAGAGAAATGCCTTTTAATTTGTTGTTATTTTTTTTTAGTTTATATCATCAGAAAACTTGTTAATTTAATGAAAGAATACTTTATTATTTAGTAAAGGTACTATATCATGTTAACTTACTTATATTTTTTGTCACAGACACTAAAAAAGCTCTAGTTTTAGATTTAAAGAAAGGCTGTAATACCAAAATGATACTCGGTTTATAAGTTAAATACAATGTTTAATAAAAGTTTGGTTTATTCATTGTTTTATTACTTCAAAGTCTCTCCCCTGGTCAAAAAAGTATCTACCCTGATATTCATGTCTCTACCCTGCCCGATGTATTTACCCTGGCCTTCTAAAAAGTAACTAAATATGTATAAAGTGACTGGCCCTTACGTGAATGTGTACATAAGGGTGCTAAAATCGTAATATATGTGATTAATCAAACAAAACTCCAACTTTTCCCCTTGGCCGCATCTTCTATGAACTCAAAACCTCTTATCGTAGAATGACCCTTATAACATAAGGTCTGTCAGAAGCTAACTAACAAAAATTGTCAGACAGACAAATATTTTCAAAAATGGTTCATTATTTACTACAAATTGTATAAATTTCAGACAGGTGTTTTGGAAAATAAAATCATTGTTTTTTAACAAAATTCAAAAATTCTTAAAAAATAGCAATTAACAAATTTTTACTAGTCTGGCGGGCTTTACATGTTTTTTACATGTTTTTCAGCCAATCTCACTTTATTGTTTTGAGGTGTTCGATGGGGTACCTTTTTTGCTGTGGGAGCTTAGACTATTATCAACACATATTTAAAAACTTTTTTATTAATAATAAAAGCTTGTTTTAAATTTTTTTTGTGTTTTTAATTTGATTATGACTTGATAAAAAAATTACTTAACTGGGCTTATTTTATATATGTATAGGATGGATCGGTTGATGCAGAGCGCAGCAATGTAACCGATCTAGTTTCGCAGTGTGATCCATTAGGCAAGCGAACAATATTTGTTTTGACTAAGGTGGATTTAGCAGAAGAATTAGCAGATCCCGATAGAGTAAGTTAAAATGTTGACATAACTTTTATGGGCTAATCATTTTGTTTAAAACAGATCAGGAAAATTTTGTCAGGCAAGTTGTTTTCAATGAAAGCTTTAGGATATTATGCCGTTGTCACAGGAAAAGGGCGAAGAGATGATAGCATTGAAGCAATAAGAGAATATGAGGAAAATTTTTTCAAAAATTCTAAACTCTTTCAGTAAGCTATATACAAAATTGCATCCATTTTCTAGTTTTCCATAATGTTTCTATTTTCCAGGAGACGAGGTGTTATTATGCCTCATCAAGTAACAACAAGAAATTTGAGTTTAGCTATTTCTGATCGATTCTGGAAAATGGTAAGAGAAACAATAGAGCAACAAGCAGATGCCTTCAAAGCGACAAGATTTAATTTAGAAACAGAGTGGAAGAATAATTATCCTAGGTAAGCAAAACATAAAATTAATTTGGCTTTTTATTATTATATGGTCATATTTCAGGTTGCGTGAATCTGGTAGAGATGAACTGTTTGAAAAAGCTAAAGGAGAAATCCTAGATGAAGTTGTTAACCTTTCACAAGTATCTTCAAAAACATGGGAAGAAGTTCTTAACACAAAATTATGGGAAAAATTATCAAATTACGTATTTGAAAATATATATTTACCAGCGGGCCAATCAGGTTCTCAAAGTAATGTAACGACAGTTATTACAGTTGTTTTCATAATTTCTGGTCTCAGTTTTTTATAATTTATATTTTGTACTTATTCTTCTTTTTCTTTGATCCGACGCTGCTGTCGGTGCCGCTAGGTCTCGAACTCTTTTCACGATTCGTTTCCATTCTCCCCGGTTTTTGACGACGTCTCGAGCCTAACTGATAATCGTTGATTCTTTAGGTCACTCTCGATATTCTTTAGGCAGGTTTTCTTCGGTGCCGATCACTGGCTTCTCCAGCTTGCGGGACGGTCTCATCAGAGAAGTTTATGTGGCAAGCGGTCATCATCCATTCGGCAAACATGTCTAAACCACCGTAGTCGACGTTTTTGCATTTCGCTCATCCGGAAGAAGAGAGTTACATCTCAAAATTTTACATTTTTTTTAGTTTTCTATATGTATCAACTCAAAATTATGATTAATTTTATGGGAAATAATGTTACATGCACGCTGCGCTTTCTGGACGAGCGCTGGCAACATTGTATCCCTTTGGTGTCGTTTATCACTTACTGAGAAGACGGTAACATTTCTTCTTCTGAAAAAAGAAGTTTTTTGAGTTGTAACCCTTTTCTTCCGGATGAGCGATTTCTTCTTCGATCAGAGTCTGCTGACCGCATGTTTGTCTGACTGTCTCGTTTCGAAGGCGGTCGCGGAGTGAGACACCGAGGATCTGCCTCAAGCATCGCATTTGGAAGACTTCGAGCTTCTTAGCGTCCAGTTTACAGTGTCCACGTTTTAGATCCATAAAGAAGAATCGGAATCATCAACGTTCGGTAAAGGCGTATTTATGTTTTGAAAGAAATTGTTCGTTTCCATATGCAGCACTTGAGCGAGGCGAATGTTGCTGTTGCCTGGCTGATGCGGCTGTGAACGTTGGACGTCGATGCTACTTTTGTTTTCTCAACCAATGATCCCAATAACTACTTATTAACTAATCGAAAACAAAGCCTGTTACATAACCCATATTACCTACCACACTTCACATTTGCATAGCAAAAATGTCATATATTGTTGTCAATTAAAAATATTTTATGTATGCGTTACAAATAGCGGCGATTACCTTTGATATGGATATCGATTTCGATGTAATTTCCCTTCAAGGGAAATATAACTTTCCGAAATTTGCGTATATGTTTCATCAATTTATAAAGAAATCGGATAGCACTTCACATTTTATAAATCGCATTTGTGAAAAAACCATAAAAAGAAAAATAATCAATGATAGCAACCCATTGGAAATACCGGAAAATACGTTTTTATATTTTAATAAATATTACAATTAATTAATTCTCTTTATTTTATTAGGTTTATTTTGTATTTTCGGCTGAACAATTATGCGTCCAAATACATTTTAAATAAATTGGAAATCTCAACATTTCTAACATATCGACTTGAGGCTCTGTACTATGAAAGCTATCCAGTAGGAACGAGCAAAGATTTTAATATTGGGATCGCTACACCAAGCGTGTCAAAAAATTTATTAGTTATGCTTGAATTTATGAAAAGTCATCTTCTCTTCTCTTTCATCCGTTAGCTGGCGGTCCGAGCGGAACGTCCCCGCAACGGATACTCTGCTGTCGGTGTGCTTTAAAAAATGTGGGTTTTGTTAGTGGTCACTTCGGTAGGTCGACCACCCTCCTCCTTTCACACCCAGGACTTGGACCAGACGACGGCGGAGTTATGGAAAGTCATATGTGTGAAGAATGGTTAATCCGTTGCAAAAAGATTGCGCAATTGAGTATTTACAATCTCTCCAGATCTGAAATCAATATTGCCATTAAATAAATACATATTCTATATTTAATCCTATTCTTACCTTGTCTCATCCCCGACATTTAATCTTTACCTACATTTTTGCTTGCGTCTCTAATCCACCTACAAACTTTTAGGCCTTTTGTCACCCAAGAATATTCTTCGAGGAATAAAACCAATTCCAGATACTACTTCTAATTAGTTGTTGGTGCCCTATTTGAAGGAATACAAAACATTTATTTATATCATTTAATAAATCAAAAATATTTACTACTATCAATCAATCTGTAGACTTGACAACTAGCGTAGACAAAAATGATCAACTCGTCGAAGATGGATCGGAGTTTGTAATATAAATTGTATCGACGCGTCGACTTCATTCATGCTGACGATGTGCGTAAAAAGGGCGAATGTTGCTTGAAACATTTGAATTATTCATATGCAATTATTTAATAAAATTTTTCGCAACACATTCCTTGGCAGACCGATGTTGCATTGCTTGACCAAAGTTTTGTTCTATTATGTCTGGATCGAGTTGACTTCCAGTAGAGAACATCCTTTATAAAAATAATAGACTTTAATACATTGAAATTGTTTCAGAGCGTGTGCGATAAATCCCTCGAGTAACATGTTCAACGCGATTTCAAACAGCACCTACACGAATATGCTAAAAATTGAAGATATAGTCGGGGAGCTGAGTGGCCACAAAATGCAACTGTTTTATAAAATCTGAAATTTTTTTAGTTTGCCTGGTTGCATTTTTTGGGCGCGCAGATCACGGTTCAATAGCTTTTGTACCCTAAAGCGTTTCTTTTATTATCGGTTGAAAAAAGCAATAACTTATTATATTTGTAAAGAAAGCTGAAATTTAAAAGGTTTTTTTTATCTTGATCTTATTTTCTTTATAGATTCGTTTAACACAATTGTTGATATAAAATTAAGGCAATGGGCGGATCAAGCTTTGCCAGCAAAATCTGTTGAATCTGGTATGGTAAAAGAAACTAGTAAAAATTGCTTAATAACTCTAATTTTAAATTTATTTGTAGGTTGGGAAGCACTTCAAAAGGAATTTACTGATCTAATCGAAAAAGCAAAAAAATCTTCAGATCACGATGGTATTTTTGATAATTTAAAAATGGCAGTTATCGATGAAGCCATTAGAAGGCACTCTTGGGAAGATAAGGTATGTGTGCATACATTGTGCAAACAGTTTCCCGTAATTCAATATTAAGATGTAGGCACGCGCAATAGAGCCTCATCTGTTGCTCAATGTGTTCACAGCAGTTGTTTATGTTAATCCTGCTTTTAAATATGCAGTGATTTTATTTCAAGCAGAAGATTATCTTAATTTTCTTATTAATAGGATTACAACACAAGCCCCTATCCATTTGTCACACTCATTCCACCTTAAGATGAAATCTCCTGGTCTGTGGACAATCTTAATGAAATAATTCATAAGAAAAAAAGAAAATCAGCACCTGGCAGAGACAACATAAATTTTGATATAATAAAATGAAATAATGTCACACACAGCGCCAAAGTAGCACTGGTTCTCAAACATAAAGAATTTTTTACCACAAACAGTATAGCTCAGAAATGGCTTGAAATTAAAATTATCCCGATTCCCAAACCTGGCAAAGATCTAGAACTACTTTCAAGTTAAAGACCAAAATAGTTTTGTACTATATATAGGAAAGGTAGATCCGCCACCACCTGTCTAAGTTTTATTCAACAATCAATTGTCAACAAAGAGAGGTCACATAAGGCTGTTGGAATGCTGACTCTTGACCTTGACAACGCGTATGACAGAGTCAGACATCACTATTTAGAATTTGGCACTTATATACATTAATTGGATAATGAACTTTTTTGGCAAAAGAAAACTGGTACTTGATGAGGTTATCAAAAGTGTCAATTGGGGTATTCCTCAGGGTAGTTCTCTGAACCTAATACTTTTCAATTTCTATAGCGCCAAACTACACGATATTCATGTATCGGACATTAAACTTTTCCCTTTTGCAGATGACTTCTGTTTAATTGTAAGCGTGCCACCCTTAAAAATTCAAAGAACACCTCTTTTTAGGGGGTTTTCGTGATTATTTCAATAATATTGAAAAATAATGCAATGAAGTACACTTTTTTAAATATTTATTTGCGAAGGTGGTTGATTTGTACTACGTCATGGCAAACTTTATGATAAGGGGTGATCCTAAAGGGTTGAAACCACCCGTAAATCGGCTACAAATAGAAAAAAATGTAAATTTTTTTTTCAAGTTTATGCTTTAAATTCGATTGTGGGCGTACTGTCAGGCAAAAATAAATTATTTTCAACCCTTAAGGGATTAACACTACCCCTACCATTATAAAAATCAACTTTATATAAAAAAATTGCAAAAATTGTTGTATTTTGCTTGAAGTTTGGTTCAATAGGTATTATCAGCCAAAAATTTATTATTTTCAACCCTTAAGGTGGTAAAACTACCCCTACATTGAAATTGTAATTGAAAAAAATAGAAATTTATTGTATTGTTATTTTACTTTCCATTTTTAATCATTAAAACATTTGGAAAATTTCACTTTAAACCCTTTTTTAAAGGGGTTAGACCACCCCTAAACCGAAATTAAAAAAAACCGGTGCCCCGGGCGATTATCCGGTGACAACTACCATATTGCTTATTCGTTATGCAATATATAATAAACACAATATACATATAATTTTGCAGTATTTTTATTTTTATTTATTCTCAAATGTAACAATAATAGTGTGATTATTTATTCAGTATTTTTTATTTCCAATAGCCGTGCTTTTTTAATGAACTATATACATTGATTATCTATAAGTAGATGCGTAATCATGGGACCTGTGAGGATGGCGGGTGTTGGTGTTTGGCGGCGCTGGCGTCTGTTTTCTTTTTGCGGTTTGTCCTTTCGGTAAAACTTGCAAGATTTGGAATCTTTGGTTTGGAGTTTCGATAATACATAATAAAAAAGCTGAGGGTTATCGATGATGGAAATAAAGTGTACATAAGAAAGTATTTTCTTGGAACATTAAAATGAAGTTGAATTTATTTTGGCTGGGGCGCGGTGCCGTATACAAATTTGAGATATCGAATCTCATGATTTTTCAGTTTTGGGACTTTTTGATTTTATGAGACTTATTTGCGTTAGTTAGCGAAAAGTCCTTTTGCAACGCAAAGGAATGGGAGGGGGAGGGGTGTCGAAACACCGTTTTGAAACTATTTCTCTTCATGTTTTTGGGTGGCTGATTATGAAAATCCACAGGAAATTTTAGGACTGCAATAAAATATGTTTGTCACTCTTATAAATATAAAACACACCCCTTTTTAAGGATAAGGATAATTATAATAATCAAATTAAATGCACTCTTTTTTATATTTATTTGCAAGGTGGTTGATTTTTATTTAATCTAGCCAAATTTTATCATGCATTAAGGGGATAAAACTAAAGGGAAGTAATATTTTAAAAATAAACTTTATACAGCAGCTTTTTTCTACGTTATGGGTAATTGTTGCTGCTACCGGATTGCAGTTTGGTTATTTAATATTGTTAAGAAGAAATAAGTCATTTTCAACCACCCCTAGCCACAGGTTGTATTTGAAAAATGATTCAAATATTTTTATGTGTTTAAATTTTATTTTTGATGAAATAATATCAAAAATAAATTGGGAAATTTATTATAACCTCTTTTTCAATGCGGTGAATCCACCCTTGAATCAAATCAAAATCAAAAAAAAAAACTTGAAAAATGTTGTACGATTTTGGAACAAATTTCCCAAAATAAACTCTTGTACAACTAGTCCATTATTTAGTTTGTCATATCATGGTTTATTGTCTTGCAGTAAGATTAGTACAAGGGTGGAATAGGTTAACCATTATGATTGTTGGGAGGTGGAATTGACGAGGAATTCTGCGTTTGAATTCTTGGAGGTTGTAGGAGCTCGGAAATACTAACCGATTATTCCAGAATCTTGTTGTTCCTTTTAGAAACGAATTCCTATTTTGTAGAGTGCCCGAAAAGATGGCTGCAGGTGGAAAGAGTGAGACGAGTTATCTAATTTGGTGCTGAGGGAATAAGATTGCCGTGTAGTCAGGAGAGGGTTTATTTCGATGGTACTGAGATAGTGGCGATAGAATGTTGTATGTTTAGCAAGTAATTTGTTGATCTACACAGGAAGCACCAAGATTTATTGATTGTCAGTTCGCCTTCGACGATAACTTCGGAAGTTTACGGGATAAAACTGAAAAAATTGTTTGAATATTCTCCGTTTTTACAACCCAGCGGGAAATGTAATGGCTAGGTAAGCGAGGTGATAATGAGATGGACCCATTACCTTTGTGATGAAATAACAGTTACTTTTACATAGGGATGTCCTATGGCGGTAAGTTCTTACTGTAGGCATTACAACGAGGACTTATTTCAGAGGTGAAGTGTATTAAGTGAATACATAGATACCATGTAAGGCACGCAGAATAAAATTCTGGCTTCCCTTTTTAGCATTAAAAACATTACTATCCAAAATTACCATTGCATTTCAGCTACATTTGGTGAGAATTTTACTAGCAAGATATCTTTTTGACTGCACTGCACGATCCACACCGAACGAATTTGGAGGACGGAATAAACTCAAGAAGAGAGGCTTCGACAAGACAAAGAATAATAAAAGCACATCACATTTCCAACGAAAGTATTTCACAAATCATTACCTAGTCGCTTACCTAGCCATTACAATGTAAAGACCTCCATTTTACTAAATTTGCAGTAGAATTTTTCAAATACCATGTAAGCGGTTACACAAATCATTAATGAATTCTTGGGTTACCTGAGTAACCCCTCGCTAGTTTTCCCGCCTGGGAAATAAAGCCTTTGATTTGTTACATATAGGGTGTTAGTAATACTCTATTTACAAATTTGATAGTGCCAAACTATTAGGAGTCCTAGCATATGTATGTGACAGACCCTGTACAAGCAGTTGCGGAAAAATTGTAAAGATGAGAGGATGAATATTAACAAAACCAGTTAATACTAAGTAAAGCCGGTTTATAGTACACTTCAGCCTGTAACTGTTATGGGGTCTGTAAATTTTGGAAAGAAGGATTCAATTGTTTTACAGTTCCAGGATGATATATTTATGTGGATCTATCATTATAGCCAAGGTCCTAAATCCAAAGCAATGCCTGAATGCGAAAGGATCTTTTTGATTGAAAGCCGTGAATTATGCCTACTGGGGACACCACGATATAAAAAAACGCGCCCTGTACTCGACCTTTTAGGTGGTGTGGAAGAGAGTGCACAAGACTTATTATATTTATAAAGCACTTACAATTCCTGGTGCGTTATAAATTTTAAAATATTCTTTTGGAGTAAAGTGCGACAGTTTAGTATGGAATGGTTTTACATAAAGAAAGATTTTACTTTTCCCATATCATTAAACATCAAATCTTAATGATGAGGCAAAATACTTCATTGCCTGGGATACTATATGATAAAAACCTCTTCCATATGTAATTTAAAACTTTTTACTGAAATTTTCTCAGGCTCAACTTTTGGTCGAAAATAGAAAAATTTTTATATTCTGTACAAAGCAGAAATTAAAATTTGCGGCCCGTATCCACCTGCAGACAAAAAAATATGATTTCATAAAAAATAAAAAAAATAAAAATCTTCCAAGACTAAATTTTTCCTTAAACCTGAAAAATCGTTTTTAAACAACACAACAACAAAAATTCCGAAAATTTTGTCTCAAAGAACGGCAGGCGCAATCGCAAGTATCCCAATTCATGCGATTGCTATATACATGAATTCAAAAGTTCAATGTACATAAGCAGCGAAACCGATAGACAGCTTTTATATGTTTCGAAAGCTCTTGAGTCTCAGTTTTAACATGGATTTTTGAAATCAGTGTAAGTAAGGCCATCTATTGGGTATGAAATATTTTTATTGGAAATAAAAGTAAAAACGAACTGATTTGATTCGATTTTTAATTGAAAATATATTAAAAACAAGTCATAATTCATATTCGATAAAGCGAGAAATGAACAAAATATCTAAATAAACTAGTTGGGATGTGGGTTCGACCCTTTCGGTCCACACGATCAACTTCCCAGTATGATGGATGTTGAATATTATGATTGGATATTTTAATAATAAATGAACAATAAGCAATATAGAATATATGCATAATACCGAGAATTTGTCACAATTGTTTATCAATATTTTCGTTAAAATGTCAAACTAAATTTGCGCACTTACAAGATTAGGATGACGAAAATGTATATAAAATTGATGTATTAATGTTTTTGGGCACCTCAATGAAATCGATATAGTTTTTAGTTCGCGCGGTATCGTGCAGGTACAAAAATCACTTAAGTCAATTAAACCAAAAACCCGCTGGACCGAATATTATAAAAATATTTTCAGATTATATTGTCGCTAATACGCTTCGAACGGCACCTCAAGTAAGTCAATATCTTTGGTGGTTCGGGCCATATCGTGCAGGTACCTACAAAAATTACTTACGCC
Source organism: Thereva unica (assembly GCA_949987705.1). Classification (NCBI taxonomy): domain Eukaryota; kingdom Metazoa; phylum Arthropoda; class Insecta; order Diptera; family Therevidae; genus Thereva; species Thereva unica. The sequence goes on along the minus strand of OX465281.1, from coordinate 121,550,558 downwards.
GCTTAAACAAAAAAACAGCTCGACCGAATTTTATGAAAATCTTTTCAGATCTTATTTTGGTTAATACTCTTCGAACGGCACGTCAACTAAGTCGATATCTTTTATAGTTCGCGCGATATCGTGCAGGTACAAAAATCACTTAAGTCATTTAAACCAAAAAACCGCTGGACCAAATATTATAAAAATCTTTTCACATAATATTGTCGCTAATACGCTTCGAACGGCACCTCAAGTAAGCCAATATCTTTTGTAGTTCGGGCGATATCGTGCAGGTACAAAAATCACTTACGTCGCTCAAACAAAAAAACGGCTGGACCGAATTTCATGAAATTCTTTTCAGATCATATTTCGGTTAATACGCTTCGAACAACACCTCAACGAAGTCGATATCAGTTTTGGTTCGCGCGATATCGTGCAGGAAAAAATGACCACATCCGTACGCACATACACACACACACACACATACTTCCTCCCAATTTTTTGCTTAAAATGCTCCTGGGACCTTGAAAGATGAAAATACGTTGAAATTTTCGATTTCGATTTTCGGACCGATTACAATAACTTCCTATACTGGGAAGTTAATAATCGTTTGTCAGGATTGAAAATATTTTTGAAATCGAATTATAAATATTAATTTAGCCCTAATGAGGCATTCTAGTATGACCCCGTTTAAAACTGATCTGTAAAATATTATTTCAGCCTTAAAAAGGCATTCGAGTCAACCCCAGATCAGAACTGACAATGTGAATATTATTTAAGCCCTAACAAGGATTTCAAGTTTTGCCCCGATTAAGGCTGATCTTGAAAATATTGTTTTAGCCCTGACAAGGCATACCAGTCGGCCCCTGGCTAGAACTGAACTTGAGAATACTATTTCAGCCTTAACAAGGTTTTCTACTTGGCCCCAATTAAAACTGATCTCGAAAATATTTTTTCAGCCCTAACAAGGCTTTTTAGTTAGCCCCCGAGTATATAGCTAGGAATGAACTTTTTTAGCCCTAATAGGGAACCCATGTTATGCCCCGTATAGATCTACAAAGGCTTAAACCAAGGTTTCCTTATTAGGGAAAACCATGCTTAATCCTACTAGGGCCACGTTACAAACATATCCTACTAGGGCCACGTTACAAACATGGCACGCCCTGTTCTATTTCCACCAGGGTAATGATAGATCCACATAAATATATCATCCTGGAACTGTAAAACAATTGAATCCTTCTTTCCAAAATTTACAGACAGCATAACAGGGACAGGCTGAAGTGTACTATAAACCGGCTTTACTTAGTATTAACTGGTTTTGTTAATATTCATCCTCTCATCTTTACAATTTTTCCGCAACTGCTTGTACAGGATCTGTCACGTATGCTAGGACTCCTAATAGTTAGCGCTATAAAATTTGTAAATAGAGTAACCCAGTAGGAAATAGTGCAAGCGCTTATGGGGTAATCAGAGAATTCATGCATGAAAAATCAAATAAAGTAAGTTCTTCTATTTGTAATAACTAAGAAGCGAATAGGTAATAACTACACTTTAGTCGGGCGAGAATGAAACATGTCAGAACGTACTGAAGGTACCTTTTACAAATGTAATGTCTGGTAAGTGTACTTACCACCCTAGGACATATACGTGTAAAAGTAATCGATTCTGTAATTGGTAATTGTAACCTATTGACATTACAAATCGACACTACTCAATCGATTCGGTAATGCTTACATTGCCTACTGGGAACTAACACCCTATATGTAACAAATCAAAGGCTTTACTTCCCAGCAGGAAAACTAGCGAGGGGTTACTCAGGTAACCCAAGAATTCATTAATGATTTGTGTAACCGCTTACATGGTAATTGAAAAATTCTACTGCAAATTTAGTAAAATGGAGGTCTTTACATTGTAATGGCTAGGTAAGCGACTAGGTAATGACTTGTGAAATTCTTTCGTTGGAAATGTGATGTACTTTTATTATTCTTTGCCTTGTCGAAGCCTCCCTTCTTGAGTTTATTCCGTCCTCCAAATTCGTTCGGTGTGGATCGTGCAGTGCAGTCAAAAAGATATCTTGCTAGTAAAATTCTCACCAAATGTAGCTGAAATGCAATGGTAATTTTGGATAGTAATGTTTTTAATGCTAAAAAGGGTAGCCAGAATTTTATTCTGCGTGCCTTACATGGTAATCTATGTATTCACTTAATACACTTCACCTCTGAAATAAGTCCTCGTTTGTAATGCCTACAGTAAGTACTTACCGCCATAGGACATACCTATGTAAAAGTAAGCTATTATTTCATCACAAATGTAATGGGTCCATCTCATCGGAGAATATTTAAACACGGCACGGCAATCTTATTCCCTCAGCACCAAATTAGATAACTCGTCTCACTCCTTCCACCTGCAGCCCTCTTTTCGGGCACTCTACAAAATAGGAATTCGTTTCTAAAAAGAACAACTGGATTCTGGAATAATCGGTTAGTATTTCCGAGCTCATACAACATCCCAGAATATGTGGCATACTTTACTTTCGGAGGTTGGCATGTTGCATACTTTCGGGGGTCAGAAAGGCGTAATTTGAAAATAAAAACAACAGGAAAGTGATGAGAGCAAATTTATAACAAATAATTGATTTTTTATAAACATATTTATTATTTTCTAGCGAGCATTTCGTGTAACAATGTAAAAAATAGCACTTAACTTCCGTTTAATTTTGAAATTTTTAAGCATCGAAGTAGGCGTTTCATGAAATTTCCCTTGTCGTTTTTTAATGAACTCGATAAAGAACTATATAGTTCATTAAAAAAACACGGCTAATATACGGCGAAGCCGGCGTCGCTTACTCACACATACGCATAGGCCACGCCCACCACACACCGTTTCGGGACATTCTCCGTCCGCGCGCTCCGATTTATAAGACGTTATCACGTCAATAAAAAATACATTGCAGGGTAAAAACGACAATCACACAAAGCCTTCTATATTTACAAGCCATATGAGCCTGAAGTTCCGAACGTTCGATCGAACGATTTTAGAAAAAAAAAATTAAATTTTGAAACTGACTATCGGACCTTAAAAAACAAGTAAATAATTGTTTTTTGATACCAGACAGACAGTGGGGGTCTCGAAAAATATCATACCTAAATTATTAACCCCGAATTATAAACCTACCCCTAACTAACCCCCTAAAAATGATGTTTTTTGGAAAAAATAGTTAGAGGCCGAGTGCCCCGCTGGATTTTTGTGGACTTGTTAAGGGTGGTGCTAGTAACCACCCCCAAAAATCTCAAGTCGATATCGTGCACGGGCGACACCCCTAACTCACCCCCTAAAAATGAATATTTTTAAAACAATAGTTAGAGGCCTAGTGCCCCGCTGGATTTTTGTGGACTTGTTAAGAGTGGTGCTAGTAACCACCCCCAAAAATCTCAAGTCGATATCGTGCACGGGCGACACCCCTAACTCACCCCCTAAAAATGAATATTTTTAAAACAATAGTAAGAGGCCTAGTGCCCCGCTGGATTTTTGTGGACATGTTAAGGGTTGTGCTAGTAACCACCCCCAAAAATCTCAAGTCGATATCGTGCACGGGCGACACCCCTAACTCACCCCCTAAAAATGAATATTTTTAAATCAATAGTTAGAGGCCGAGTGCCCCGCTGGATTTTTGTGGACTTGTTAAGAGTGGTGCTAGTAACCACCCCCAAAAATCTCAAGTCGATATCGTGCACGGGCGACACCCCTAACTCACCCCCTAAAAATGAATATTTTTAAAACAATAGTTAGAGGCCTAGTGCCCCGCTGGATTTTTGTGGACTTGTTAAGGGTGGTGCTAGTAACCACCCCCAAAAATCTCAAGTCGATATCGTGCACGGGCGACACCCCTAACTCACCCCCTAAAAATGAATATTTTTAAAACAATAGTTAGAGGCCTAGTGCCCCGCTGGATTTTTGTGGACTTGTTAAGGGTGGTGCTAGTAACCACCCCCAAAAATCTCAAGTCGATATCGTGCACGGGCGACACCCCTAACTCACCCCCTAAAAATGAATATTTTTAAAACAATAGTTAGAGGCCTAGTGCCCCGCTGGATTTTTGTGGACTTGTTAAGGGTGGTGCTAGTAACCACCCCCAAAAATCTCAAGTCGATATCGTGCACGGGCGACACCCCTAACGCACCCCCTAAAAATGAATATTTTTAAATCAATAGTTAGAGGCCTAGTGCCCCGCTGGATTTTTGTGGACTTGTTAAGGGTGGTGCTAGTAACCACCCCCAAAAATCTCAAGTCGATATCGTGCACGGGCGACACCCCTAACTCACCCCCTAAAAATGAATATTTTTAAAACAATAGTTAGAAGCCTAGTGCCCCGCTGGATTTTTGTGGACTTGTTAAGAGTGGTGCTAGTAACCACCCCCAAAAATCTCAAGTCGATATCGTGCACGGGCGACACCCCTAACTCACCCCCTAAAAATGAATATTTTTAAAACAATAGTTAGAGGCCTAGTGCCCCGCTGGATTTTTGTGGACTTGTTAAGGGTGGTGCTAGTAACCACCCCCAAAAATCTCAAGTCGATATCGTGCACGGGCGACACCCCTAACTCACCCCCTAAAAATGAATATTTTTAAATCAATAGTTAGAGGCCGAGTGCCCCGCTGGATTTTTGTGGACTTGTTAAGGGTGGTGCTAGTAACCACCCCCAAAAATCTCAAGTCGATATCGTGCACGGGCGACACCCCTAACTCACCCCCTAAAAATGAATATTTTTAAAACAATAGTTAGAGGCCTAGTGCCCCGCTGGATTTTTGTGGACTTGTTAAGGGTGGTGCTAGTAACCACCCCCAAAAATCTCAAGTCGATATCGTGCACGGGCGACACCCCTAACTCACCCCCTAAAAATGAATATTTTTAAAACAATAGTTAGAGGCCTAGTGCCCCGCTGGATTTTTGTGGACTTGTTAAGAGTGGTGCTAGTAACCACCTCCAAAAATCTCAAGTCGATATCGTGCACGGGCGACACCCCTAACTCACCCCCTAAAAATGAATATTTTTAAATCAATAGTTAGAGGCCTAGTGCCCCGCTGGATTTTTGTGGACTTGTTAAGAGTGGTGCTAGTAACCACCCCCAAAAATCTAAAGTCGATATCGTGCACGGGCGACATCCCTAACTCATCCCCTAAAAATGAATATTTTTAAAACAATAGTTAGAGGCCTAGTGCCCCGCTGGATTTTTGTGGACTTGTTAAGGGTGGGGCTAGTAACCACCCCCAAAAATCTCAAGTCGATATCGTGCACGGGCGACACCCCTAACTCACCCCCTAAAAATGAATATTTTTAAAACAATAGTTAGAGGCCTAGTGCCCCGCTGGATTTTTGTGGACTTGTTAAGGGTGGTGCTAGTAACCACCCCCAAAAATCTCAAGTCGATATCGTGCACGGGCGACACCCCTAACTCACCCCCTAAAAATGAATATTTTTAAAACAATAGTTAGAGGCCTAGTGCCCCGCTGGATTTTTGTGGACTTGTTAAGGGTGGGGCTAGTAACCACCCCCAAAAATCTCAAGTCGATATCGTGCACGGGCGACACCCCTAACTCACCCCCTAAAAATGAATATTTTTAAATCAATAGTTAGAGGCCTAGTGCCCCGCTGGATTTTTGTGGACTTGTTAAGAGTGGTGCTAGTAACCACCCCCAAAAATCTAAAGTCGATATCGTGCACGGGCGACATCCCTAACTCATCCCCTAAAAATGAATATTTTTAAAACAATAGTTAGAGGCCTAGTGCCCCGCTGGATTTTTGTGGACTTGTTAAGGGTGGGGCTAGTAACCACCCCCAAAAATCTCAAGTCGATATCGTGCACGGGCGACACCCCTAACTCACCCCCTAAAAATGAATATTTTTAAACCAATAGTTAGAGGCCTAGTGCCCCGCTGGATTTTTGTGGACTTGTTAAGGGTGGTGCTAGTAACCACCCCCAAAAATCTCAAGTCGATATCGTGCACGGGCGACACCCCTAACTCACCCCCTAAAAATGAATATTTTTAAAACAATAGTTAGAGGCCTAGTGCCCCGCTGGATTTTTGTGGACTTGTTAAGGGTGGTGCTAGTAACCACCCCCAAAAATCTCAAGTCGATATCGTGCACGGGGGACACTTTTAACCCACCCCCTAGAAATGATTATTTTAAACACAATAGTTAGAGGCCGAATGCCCCGCTGAATTTTTGTGGACATGTTAAGGGTGGTGCTAGTAACCACCACGAAAAATCTCAAGTCCATATCGTGCACGGGCGATACCCCTAACCCACCCCCTAGAAATGATTATTTTAAACACAATAGTTAGAGGCCGAGTGCCCCGCTGAATTTTTGTGGACATGTTAAGGGTGGTGCTAGTAACCACCACGAAAAATCTCAAGTCCATATCGTGCACGGGCGATACCCCTAACCCACCCCCTAGAAATGATTATTTTAAACACAATAGTTAGAGGCCGAGTGCCCCGCTGAATTTTTGTGGACATGTTAAGGGTGGTGCTAGTAACCACCACGAAAAATCTCAAGTCCATATCGTGCACGGGCGATACCCCTAACCCACCCCCTAGAAATGATTATTTTAAACACAATAGTTAGAGGCCGAGTGCCCCGCTGAATTTTTGTGGACATGTTAAGGATGGTGCTAGTAACCACCACGAAAAATCTCAAGTCCATATCGTGCACGGGCGATACCCCTAACCCACCCCCTAGAAATGATTATTTTAAACACAATAGTTAGAGGCCGAGTGCCCCGCTGAATTTTTGTGGACATGTTAAGGGTGGTGCTAGTAACCACCACGAAAAATCTCAAGTCCATATCGTGCACGGGGGACACTTTTAACCCACCCCCTAGAAATGATTATTTTAAACACAATAGTTAGAGGCCGAGTGCCCCGCTGGATTTTTGTGGACATGTTAAGGGTGGTGCTAGTAACCACCACGAAAAATCTCAAGTCCATATCGTGCACGGGCGATACCCCTAACCCACCCCCTAGAAATGATTATTTTAAACACAATAGTTAGAGGCCGAGTGCCCCGCTGAATTTTTGTGGACATGTTAAGGGTGGTGCTAGTAACCACCACGAAAAATCTCAAGTCCATATCGTGCACGGGCGATACCCCTAACCCACCCCTTAGAAATGATTATTTTAAACACAATAGTTAGAGGCCGAGTGCCCCGCTGAATTTTTGTGGACATGTTAAGGGTGGTGCTAGTAACCACCACAAAAAATCTCAAGTCCATATCGTGCACGGGCGACACTTTTAACCCACCCCCTAGAAATGATTATTTTAAACACAATAGTTAGAGGCCGAGTGCCCCGCTGAATTTTTGTGGACATGTTAAGGGTGGTGCTAGTAACCACCACGAAAAATCTCAAGTCCATATCGTGCACGGGCGATACCCCTAACCCACCCCCTAGAAATGATTATTTTAAACACAATAGTTAGAGGCCGAGTGCCCCGCTGAATTTTTGTGGACATGTTAAGGGTGGTGCTAGTAACCACCACGAAAAATCTCAAGTCCATATCGTGCACGGGCGATACCCCTAACTCACCCCCTAGATATGATTATTTTTAAACAAATAGTTAGAGGCCTAGTGCCCCGCTGGATTTTTGTGGACTTGTTAAGGGTGGTGCTAGTAACCACCACCAAAAATCTGAAGTCCATATCGTGCACGGGCGATACCCCTAACTCAACCCCTAGATATGATTATTTTTAAACAAATAGTTAGAGGCCTAGTGCCCCGCTGGATTTTTGTGGACTTGTTAAGGGTGGTGCTAGTAGCCACCACAAAAAATCTCAAGCCCATATCGTGAACGGGCGACACTTTTAAAACACCCCCTAGAAATGATTATTTTAAACACAATAGTTAGAGGCCTAGTGCCCCGCTGGATTTTTGTGGACTTGTTAAGGGTGGTGCTAGTAACCACCACCAAAAATCTGAAGTCCATATCGTGCACGGGCGATACCCCTAACTCACCCCCTAGATAAGATTATTTTTAAACAAATAGTTAGAGGCCTAGTGCCCCGCTGGATTTTTGTGGACTTGTTAAGGGTGGTGCTAGTAGCCACCACAAAAAATCTCAAGCCCATATCGTGCACGGGCGACACTTTTAAAACACCCCCTAGAAATGATTATTTTAAACACAATAGTTAGAGGCCTAGTGCCCCGCTGGATTTTTGTGGACTTGTTAAGGGTGGTGCTAGTAACCACCACCAAAAATCTGAAGTCCATATCGTGCACGGGCGATACCCCTAACTCACCCCCTAGATAAGATTATTTTTAAACAAATAGTTAGAGGCCTAGTGCCCCGCTGGATTTTTGTGGACTTGTTAAGGGTGGTGCTAGTAACCACCACAAAAAATCTAAAGTCCATATCGTGCACGGGCGATACCCCTAACTCACCCCCTAGATATGATTATTTTTAAACAAATAGTTAGAGGCCTAGTGCCCCGCTGGATTTTTGTGGACTTGTTAAGGGTGGTGCTAGTAACCACCACCAAAAATCTGAAGTCCATATCGTGCACGGGCGATACCCCTAACTCACCCCCTAGATAAGATTATTTTTAAACAAATAGTTAGAGGCCTAGTGCCCCGCTGGATTTTTGTGGACTTGTTAAGGGTGGTGCTAGTAACCACCACAAAAAATCTCAAGGCCATATCGTGCACGGGCGATACCCCTAACTCACCCCCTAGAAATGATTATTTTAAACAAATAGTTAGAGGCCTAGTGCTCCGCTGGATTTTTGTGGACTTGTTAAGGGTGGTGCTAGTAACCACCACAAAAAATCTCAAGTCCATATCGTGCACGGGGGAGACTTTTAACCCACCCCCTAGAAATGATTATTTTAAAAACAATAGTTAGAGGCTTTAGACCTCGCTGCATACTTATTAAGGATGGTATTAAGAACTACCACAAAAAATTTCAAGTTCATAACATCCCCGGGTGGCACCCTTAAACCACCCCCTAGAAATTGTTATTATGGAAATAATAGTCAGAGGCCTGTGAGCGTTCTATAAATTTGATTCTCTATGCCCTAAAAACGCCATACAAAAATTTTAAATGTTCTAAAAGAAATATGTTACAAATTAAGTGCTTAAATAATTAATAAAAATCTTTGCCGCCCAAAGATTTGTAGTTGGCGATCCTAAAAAATCTAATAAATACATCACACAATTCTCATTTTTTTTCTAATTTTTTGTTGAGACGAATACATAACATTAGAAATGGTTGTTGTGTTCTTATCGCGACGATTTTACTAGCACTGATTTGGTTCTGAAAAGGACCATCGCTGTTTCTCGTTATTTTCTAATGTTTGTTTGTGTTTATAATTTTTTTGTTTCTATGAAATTTGTTAAAATTATTATTGTTAAATTATATATTATACAGCTATATACCCCATTACGACCTGTCTGTCTTTGCTAAAAAAAATATTTTTTTTAATCGAGTGAGAAATAGGCTCAAAATATGTCCAGAAAGTCGTATAGAAATCGGATTACCCGTTTTCGAGATTATAACCATACAGAAAGGCAATCAATAAAAGTTCTTAACAGCTCGAGCTGTGACCGTCAAAAAGTGGTGGACTTTTCTGAAAGGATGAAAATTGCAGGAATGATAGTATTTGCGAAAACTATCTGCATTTCGAAAATCGGAGTAGAAAATGTATGTATGTATATCCATATTAGAGTGAAAACTTTCTTTATCTATACAATTGAAGTCCCCAAAAAGCTCTATTAAAATAAAATATCCAGCATCAGCTAAGTATAAATAACATTATAGACAATCTTATCCACAAAATCGTGCTAAAAAGAAACGAATTGCCTATAGTACGGTTAGGATATATTTAGGCAAATATAGATATTGAGATTGAGCTTGCTGAGTTGTACAATTAGAATGATGAAAAAAGTTTTAACTCACTTTCCTTCAAGTTTTCGGTCTGATCAGATAATGGGACTAGGGAATCCAATCCCGCATCAAAATCTCACTCCCGCAAGCTTGTGGGATCGAGGACAACAATCCCGCGAGTCCGCGGGATTTGCGGGGCTGCAAAAAAATAGATTCTGTAGAGTAACTTGACATTTACTGTGCTTCCATGAACTAGAGTAGTGTATTCGCTGAGTTTTCAGAGAAGCGGAGAGTGAACGGAGTGGGATTTTGCTGGTTATACTAACGGAATTAAACGTATGCAAATATCATTTGTACTTTCTAATTTTTCGGCAAGGTTTTACCAAATTTTGGACTTATGCTTAAAATTTTTAGCTTATTAATTTTTGAAACTTTCATCCGGTCCGTTCCGTTCCGTTGGTCCAATATAACCACCTCAATATAATTTCTCTGTATTGAAACTCAGTTTGGCATTTCAATCCGGTCTGTTGTGTTCCGTTGCGTTCAGTATAATTGGGGCTTAAGGCCCTACGCACACGATTCGAATGATTAGAAATCTCTATTTCAAACTGGTTTCACAATGATCACACGCGCACAACCAAATAGCAGTAAAAATTAAACTTTTGTCCACACACGAGCACAACTGACTTTGGATCAATCGGTGTTCTGTTCCCACATAGTTTTTACAGGTTTTGGCAAAATTTCAAGTAGTTTAAATCAAGTGCAACCACGGATATCGCTCCTGACCAGCAGAACAGTCGCTCGCGAGCAGTTCAAACAAGTTTCAAATCGGTATCGTTTCTGTCGACACGTGTATGGATTCCCACTTCCATATACGGGCAACATGACGAAACAGATGCATGTACTGATTGGAATCTGTCGTACTTTGAAATATTTCTCGGTCTTTATAAAGGTGCGTATCCACCAAGAGTTTTGTCTCCGCACTATCTCCATACATTATCCGTCAAAGTGTCCCCACCAAATTCAATGTTCGGAGATAAAAAATGTGCGGAGATTAAAAGTGCGGAGACTACACACGCACACCGATATTCCAGTGGATACGCAACGTATCCATTGAAAAATCTTTTGGGTCGGTGCGGAGAACTTCTGCGGGGACTGTGCGCGGACATGTAAATTCAGTGGATACTTGAAAAAAGACTTCGAAAAGTCTTGAAGTAGCTTCTTGAGGCGTATCTTTTGTTTTCCAGTGAATTTGGAAAACACGAAATATCTTAGGACAAGATATTAGACAAAGGGATTATTTTGAAGAAATAGTTTTCGAACGCGGTTTTTTATGTGGCATGGTCAAACTCAAGAATCACCCTTTGTACCACTAGACCGTCATGTCGTTCAACTCATGGTGCAATGTCTAGTAGTAAGCTTGACCTGAAAATAGAAAAAGAATAGGAAAGGTTAATGGTAGTCTGGTGGATGCATAAGGAGAAGGCGGTGAGCCTCGCGTTTGCACTACTGGGTGTTATATGAGTGCATCCATTTTGTAACAGCCGCGTGGGGTGAAGCCGGGGTATTACTGTCTAACAAATTAATATTGGGGAGTTTCACATGGGCCAACCAACAAAAATTGGATGTATTCGGTAATTCCCTTTTGAAATTTGATGAAGAATAGCATGGGTTTTCACAACAGCCAACTTTTCCAACAAACTATACGCTAGAAAGCTATACGCAAGCTGGATTCCGAAATTGTTTTATTAAAAAGTCATAAGGAAGCTGTTTACCAATTTTCAGCCATTTTGGAATTTTGTCTCCGGACTAAACAGGTGTTTTGGAAAAAACATGTCTTTTTAACAAAATTCAAAAATTCATAAAAAATAGCAATTAACAAATTTTTACTAGTCTGGCGGGCGTTACATGTTCTTTACATGTTTTTCAACCAATCTCATTTTATTGTTTTGAGGTGTTGATGGGGCACCTTTTATGTCTTGGGAGCTTAGACTGTAATGTGAAATAATGAATATTCTTTCTCTTATTCCGTGAGTGCTTGTCTTTTTCTTCGTCCTTCATTGCGTTCAAAAATGAATACCTTATGGGGCGCAATATGGCATAGTGCACCGGGCGCAAATCCCCAAGCGCCGGCCCTGATTGTGGGATGTCGAATTCAAAGAATATAGAAATAAATGATTGGGCGTCTTTAACAACTCCTCCCTATCCACAATGATAGACAAAAACACATTAAATTTTCCGGAGCCAGACAGCCTATGGAAAGAGGAATCAAGGTCCCCTACATATTTGTAACTGACGACACCTTCGCTCTTACCTATTCTGCCAGTGGTCTTGCGGATGAAATTTGTAATTTCGGAATATGCCTTCCAGCGAAAAATTTTAAATGCGGCATAGCAAACCATTTCGATTTGTACATAGTACCTGCGTAAATTGTATAATAAATTTTCGTCCTCCAAGCTCATTTTTTTATATCGCCGAACTGAAGCGGGGTAATATATCTAGGTTTAAATCGGAAAACATAAAACATTGTGCGCACACAAGAATTTTTTTCATTCAAGGTCGTATCCACCTAAAGTCTTGTCTCTACAGAGTGCACGCACAGTCTTTTAAAACATATTTTGAGACTTTTCATATGCTTCCTGCAATATTTTAGTGGATACGCAATGAAAACTTTGTCTCCGCACAGTTTGAAATTTTTCGTTTTTTGCTCCTTTTTTGTGGATTTTTATGTGCGCGCACTGTCTGCAGACCGCAGTGGAAACGCACCTTAATAGGTGCTTCTACTGCCCAAATCCCGGGAATCCCGCGGATCCCGCAGGTCTAGTGCCGCATCACTGATCCCGCAAAAATAGTGCGGGACCCCGTGTTTGCGGGATTGGATTCCCTAAGTGGGACTCGATAGTCGCATGAAAGTGAAAAAGTAGCCGCAAATATGCCTTACCTTCGCAGGCCTTTTTACAGACAACTAGGATAAATGAAAAATGGTTATCACATTTCATAAAATTTAGGGAACGGAAAATTCATATCGCCAGTATGTAAGTACGCATAATAGTTGAAGTCAAATTTATGGACTCGTATTAATTAAGTTGAAAAATTCTAGAAAAAATAATAGTTCTTCAATGCTTATATTATTAAATATACATTGAAAATAAACCTTACCCCCTCGAAGACCCTTTTGTTAAAAATAACCGAGATTTTGCAAAAATATCTTGCATTTCCGGATTCAGCAAATCTAAATCTATAGAAATCATCCGGAAAATTCAACGACCCCTTCATGAATAGCGAACCCCCCTCAACCGCGGACACCGTTCTCCGAGTCTTTCAAACTAAGCAAAAAGTGCTCCTTAAGAATCGCTTTTGACAGAGAAAGAACGCACTATATCTTTCTGCATCGTGCGCACCCATCGTTAAAGCATAGAAAGAGCATTAACTCGTTCAGAAAAATTTAAAAAATAAACTTCGACGCAATTTTCTTACGACCCTTTTCCTTTATGAATGGAATTCTGAATTGATGACCTGTTTAGGCGCATTTTTTGGATAAAAAAAGTTTGAGGGCGCGAAGTCTGGACAGGGCGAGAAATCCCCCGGCACGGCACAAATCCTCCGGCCTGGCGCTGTCTGTTACACATTTTTGTATTGTAAATACATACAAAAAAAATTGTTTCATGGCTTTTTTCCCCGTGAAAACTTTTGCAAGTTGAAAGTGAAAATGATATTAGAGGAATTATGACCAAAAATTTTATTTTTTAGGGTTTTTGAAATTCAGCCGCAATTATTAAAATGTAACATATTTGATATCTCTCGGTCGGTTCTCCAGAAAAGAATTTTTGGGCACATGACATTAGCGATTCATAAAATATTTAGTTCAATCTAAACTAGAGATACCGAATATTCGGCCACGTTCTCGGCCGAAGCCCCGAATTCGCAAACATTTCGAGCATAGAAAAATTATCACTGTAGAATGCGATCTTAATACTACAATAATATTTCCGGTGTTAACACAATTGCGCGCAATTCCATAAACGATTTGCAGCCACTCGATTTCGATATTTTGTTTTTTATTGCTCTTTTCTCAAGAAATTTGTTCCCCGGTCCGGAGTCCCCTTTCATAATATGTATTGTTGTTTTTTTTTTGTTGCTTTTCCGATGAAATTTGGATCCCTTTCATATAATTTTTAGTGATATGTGCGTTTTTTATGATTTGGTATTCGGCCGCATAACGTGGATTAACCCACAAAGAAATTTTAGGGGTGGCGGTGACATTTAAAATCCATGGGACAACATTTGCGCTGGCATAAACATCAGGCGGCGCGGAGAAATTAAATCTATGGGGACTTCTGCCGCAGGCCGCCGCCGTCGCCGTCGCCTGGCAAGTCGTTTGTTCATTTATTCGGCCGAATACCGAACATTAAAAAAGTGGCCGAAAAGCAGCCAAATATTTGTGGCATCTTTATAAACCATACCAAATTGATAATAAATTGTCTTAGAAAAATGATTTATCATCTATTAAGTAATTAGTTCAAAAATTATCTCATTACTAACAAAACACAATTAATTCAACTTCAAGACATAATGCTCAAAAGAGTGGCTTTCGTGGATACTAGGATGCTAGGGTGTTTATTATTTTTAAATATGTACATATATTATTTCACATGGCATTGCATCACTTTTATTTAAATCTTTCCGCCTAATATTTCACGTCACATTACTTCATTGGAGTATAAGTTGATTCAATCACTGTTTTTAGTTAAATTAATTTATTATATCTAGTTAGCATTGAGGTGGTGGAGGAGTGGCCACTTCCGGAGTTGAAGTTTTTTATGTTATTTCTTAACACCACCCTTATCAAGTACAAAAAAACCCAGCGGGGTATAAAACCGTTAACTATAGTTTCAAAAATAAGTGAGTTAAGGGGTGAATTTTTTAACACCACTCTTTTTAACGAGGGACCATATTGTGCAGCGGGGTCTTCTACAGCCTTTAACTATATTTCCAAAAATATGTGGTAGTTCTTAATACCATCCTTAACAAGTATGCGAAAATGCAGCGGGGTCTAAAGCCTCTAACTATTTTTTCGAAAATAATCATTTATAGGGGGTGGTATAAGAGTGGCTCCCGGGGATGTTATGAACTTGAAATTCTCGTTTCTAGGGGGTAAGTTAGGGGTGCTGCCCGTGCACGATATGGACTTGAGATTTTTTGTGGTGGCTACTAGCACCACCCTTAACAAGTCCACAAAAATCCAGCGGGGCACTCGGCCTCTAACTATTGTGTTTAAAATAATCATTTCTAGGGGGTGTTTTAAAAGTGTCGCCCGTGCACGATATGGACTTGAGATTTTTTGTGGTGGCTACTAGCACCACCCTTAACAAGTCCACAAAAATCCAGCGGGGCACTCGGCCTCTAACTATTGTGTTTAAAATAATCATTTCTAGGGGGTGTTTTAAAAGTGTCGCCCGTGCACGATATGGACTTGAGATTTTTTGTGGTGGCTACTAGCACCACCCTTAACAAGTCCACAAAAATCCAGCGGGGCACTCGGCCTCTAACTATTGTGTTTAAAATAATCATTTCTAGGGGGTGTTTTAAAAGTGTCGCCCGTGCACGATATGGACTTGAGATTTTTTGTGGTGGCTACTAGCACCACCCTTAACATGTCCACAAAAATCCAGCGGGGCACTCGGCCTCTAACTATTGTGTTTAAAATAATCATTTCTAGGGGGTGAGTTAGGGGTATCGCCCGTGCACGATATGGACTTGAGATTTTTTGTGGTGGCTACTAGCACCACCCTTAACAAGTCCACAAAAATCCAGCGGGGCACTCGGCCTCTAACTATTGTGTTTAAAATAATCATTTCTAGGGGGTGTTTTAAAAGTGTCGCCCGTGCACGATATGGACTTGAGATTTTTTGTGGTGGCTACTAGCACCACCCTTAACAAGTCCACAAAAATCCAGCGGGGCACTCGGCCTCTAACTATTGTGTTTAAAATAATCATTTCTAGGGGGTGTTTTAAAAGTGTCGCCCGTGCACGATATGGACTTGAGATTTTTTGTGGTGGCTACTAGCACCACCCTTAACATGTCCACAAAAATCCAGCGGGGCACTCGGCCTCTAACTATTGTGTTTAAAATAATCATTTCTAGGGGGTGTTTTAAAAGTGTCGCCCGTGCACGATATGGACTTGAGATTTTTTGTGGTGGCTACTAGCACCACCCTTAACAAGTCCACAAAAATCCAGCGGGGCACTCGGCCTCTAACTATTGTGTTTAAAATAATCATTTCTAGGGGGTGTTTTAAAAGTGTCGCCCGTGCACGATATGGACTTGAGATTTTTTGTGGTGGCTACTAGCACCACCCTTAACAAGTCCACAAAAATCCAGCGGGGCACTCGGCCTCTAACTATTGTGTTTAAAATAATCATTTCTAGGGGGTGTTTTAAAAGTGTCGCCCGTGCACGATATGGACTTGAGATTTTTTGTGGTGGCTACTAGCACCACCCTTAACAAGTCCACAAAAATCCAGCGGGGCACTCGGCCTCTAACTATTGTGTTTAAAATAATCATTTCTAGGGGGTGTTTTAAAAGTGTCGCCCGTGCACGATATGGACTTGAGATTTTTTGTGGTGGCTACTAGCACCACCCTTAACAAGTCCACAAAAATCCAGCGGGGCACTCGGCCTCTAACTATTTGTTTAAAAATAATCATTTCTAGGGGGTGAGTTAGGGGTATCGCCCGTGCACGATATGGACTTGAGATTTTTCGTGGTGGTTACTAGCACCACCCTTAACATGTCCACAAAAATTCAGCGGGGCACTCGTCCTCTAACTATTGTGTTTAAAATAATCATTTCTAGGGGGTGGGTTAGGGGTATCGCCCGTGCACGATATGGACTTGAGATTTTTTGTGGTGGTTACTAGCACCACCCTTAACATGTCCACAAAAATTCAGCGGGGCACTCGGCCTCTAACTATTATGTTTAAAATAATCATTTCTAGGGGGTGTTTTAAAAGTGTCGCCCGTGCACGATATGGACTTGAGATTTTTCGTGGTGGTTACTAGCACCACCCTTAACATGTCCACAAAAATCCAGCGGGGCACTCGGCCTCTAACTATTGTGTTTAAAATAATCATTTCTAGGGGGTTGGTTAGGGGTATCGCCCGTGCACGATATGGACTTGAGATTTTTCGTGGTGGTTACTAGCACCACCCTTAACATGTCCACAAAAATTCAGCGGGGCACTCGGCCTCTAACTATTGTGTTTAAAATAATCATTTCTAGGGGGTTGGTTAGGGGTATCGCCCGTGCACGATATGGACTTGAGATTTTTCGTGGTGGTTACTAGCACCACCCTTAACATGTCCACAAAAATCCAGCGGGGCACTCGGCCTCTAACTATTGTGTTTAAAATAATCATTTCTAGGGGGTGGGTTAGGGGTATCGCCCGTGCACGATATGGACTTGAGATTTTTTGTGGTGGCTACTAGCACCACCCTTAACAAGTCCACAAAAATCCAGCGGGGCACTCGGCCTCTAACTATTGTGTTTAAAATAATCATTTCTAGGGGGTGTTTTAAAAGTGTCGCCCGTGCACGATATGGACTTGAGATTTTTTGTGGTGGCTACTAGCACCACCCTTAACAAGTCCACAAAAATCCAGCGGGGCACTCGGCCTCTAACTATTTGTTTAAAAATAATCATTTCTAGGGGGTGAGTTAGGGGTATCGCCCGTGCACGATATGGACTTGAGATTTTTCGTGGTGGTTACTAGCACCACCCTTAACATGTCCACAAAAATTCAGCGGGGCACTCGTCCTCTAACTATTGTGTTTAAAATAATCATTTCTAGGGGGTGGGTTAGGGGTATCGCCCGTGCACGATATGGACTTGAGATTTTTTGTGGTGGTTACTAGCACCACCCTTAACATGTCCACAAAAATTCAGCGGGGCACTCGGCCTCTAACTATTATGTTTAAAATAATCATTTCTAGGGGGTGTTTTAAAAGTGTCGCCCGTGCACGATATGGACTTGAGATTTTTCGTGGTGGTTACTAGCACCACCCTTAACATGTCCACAAAAATCCAGCGGGGCACTCGGCCTCTAACTATTGTGTTTAAAATAATCATTTCTAGGGGGTTGGTTAGGGGTATCGCCCGTGCACGATATGGACTTGAGATTTTTCGTGGTGGTTACTAGCACCACCCTTAACATGTCCACAAAAATTCAGCGGGGCACTCGGCCTCTAACTATTGTGTTTAAAATAATCATTTCTAGGGGGTTGGTTAGGGGTATCGCCCGTGCACGATATGGACTTGAGATTTTTCGTGGTGGTTACTAGCACCACCCTTAACATGTCCACAAAAATCCAGCGGGGCACTCGGCCTCTAACTATTGTGTTTAAAATAATCATTTCTAGGGGGTGGGTTAGGGGTATCGCCCGTGCACGATATGGACTTGAGATTTTTCGTGGTGGTTACTAGCACCACCCTTAACATGTCCACAAAAATCCAGCGGGGCACTCGGCCTCTAACTATTGTGTTTAAAATAATCATTTCTAGGGGGTGGGTTAGGGGTATCGCCCGTGCACGATATGGACTTGAGATTTTTCGTGGTGGTTACTAGCACCACCCTTAACATGTCCACAAAAATCCAGCGGGGCACTCGGCCTCTAACTATTGTGTTTAAAATAATCATTTCTAGGGGGTGGGTTAAAAGTGTCCCCCGTGCTCGATATGGACTTGAGATTTTTTGTGGTGGTTACTAGCACCACCCTTAACATGTCCACAAAAATTCAGCGGGGCACTCGGCCTCTAACTATTGTGTTTAAAATAATCATTTCTAGGGGGTGGGTTAGGGGTATCGCCCGTGCACGATATGGACTTGAGATTTTTCGTGGTGGTTACTAGCACCACCCTTAACATGTCCACAAAAATCCAGCGGGGCACTCGGCCTCTAACTATTGTGTTTAAAATAATCATTTCTAGGGGGTTGGTTAGGGGTATCGCCCGTGCACGATATGGACTTGAGATTTTTCGTGGTGGTTACTAGCACCACCCTTAACATGTCCACAAAAATTCAGCGGGGCACTCGGCCTCTAACTATTGTGTTTAAAATAATCATTTCTAGGGGGTTGGTTAGGGGTATCGCCGGTGCACGATATGGACTTGAGATTTTTCGTGGTGGTTACTAGCACCACCCTTAACATGTCCACAAAAATCCAGCGGGGCACTCGGCCTCTAACTATTGTGTTTAAAATAATCATTTCTAGGGAGTGGGTTAGGGGTATCGCCCGTGCACGATATGGACTTGAGATTTTTCGTGGTGGTTACTAGCACCACCCTTAACATGTCCACAAAAATCCAGCGGGGCACTCGGCCTCTAACTATTGTGTTTAAAATAATCATTTCTAGGGGGTGGGTTAGGGGTATCGCCCGTGCACGATATGGACTTGAGATTTTTCGTGGTGGTTACTAGCACCACCCTTAACATGTCCACAAAAATCCAGCGGGGCACTCGGCCTCTAACTATTGTGTTTAAAATAATCATTTCTAGGGGGTGGGTTAAAAGTGTCCCCCGTTCTCGATATGGACTTGAGATTTTTTGTGGTGGTTACTAGCACCACCCTTAACATGTCCACAAGAATTCAGCGGGGCACTCGGCCTCTAACTATTGTGTTTAAAATAATCATTTCTAGGGGGTGGGTTAGGGGTATCGCCCGTGCACGATATGGACTTGAGATTTTTCGTGGTGGTTACTAGCACCACCCTTAACATGTCCACAAAAATCCAGCGGGGCACTCGGCCTCTAACTATTGTGTTTAAAATAATCATTTCTAGGGGGTTGGTTAGGGGTATCGCCCGTGCACGATATGGACTTGAGATTTTTCGTGGTGGTTACTAGCACCACCCTTAACATGTCCACAAAAATCCAGCGGGGCACTCGGCCTCTAACTATTGTGTTTAAAATAATCATTTCTAGGGGGTGGGTTAGGGGTATCGCCCGTGCACGATATCGACTTGAGATTTTTGGGGGTGGCTACTAGCACCACCCTTAACAAGTCCACAAAAATCCAGCGGGGCACTCGGCCTCTAACTATTGTGTTTAAAATAATCATTTCTAGGGGGTTGGTTAGGGGTATCGCCCGTGCACGATATGGACTTGAGATTTTTCGTGGTGGTTACTAGCACCACCCTTAACATGTCCACAAAAATTCAGCGGGGCACTCGGCCTCTAACTATTGTGTATAAAATAATCATTTCTAGGGGGTGGGTTAAAAGTGTCCCCCGTGCACGATATCGACTTGAGATTTTTGGGGGTGGTTACTAGCACCACCCTTAACAAGTCCACAAAAATCCAGCGGGGCACTCGGCCTCTAACTATTGATTTAAAAATATTCATTTTTAGGGGGTGAGTTAGGGGTGTCGCCCGTGCACGATATCGACTTGAGATTTTTGGGGGTGGTTACTAGCACCACCCTTAACAAGTCCACAAAAATCCAGCGGGGCACTAGGCCTCTAACTATTGTTTTAAAAATATTCATTTTTAGGGGGTGAGTTAGGGGTGTCGCCCGTGCACGATATCGACTTGAGATTTTTGGGGGTGGTTACTAGCACCACCCTTAACAAGTCCACAAAAATCCAGCGGGGCACTCGGCCTCTAACTATTGATTTAAAAATATTCATTTTTAGGGGGTGAGTTAGGGGTGTCGCCCGTGCACGATATCGACTTGAGATTTTTGGGGGTGGTTACTAGCACCACCCTTAACAAGTCCACAAAAATCCAGCGGGGCACTAGGCCTCTAACTATTGTTTTAAAAATATTCATTTTTAGGGGGTGAGTTAGAGGTGTCGCCCGTGCACGATATCGACTTGAGATTTTTGGGGGTGGTTACTAGCACCACTCTTAACAAGTCCACAAAAATCCAGCCGGGCACTAGGCCTCTAACTATTGTTTTAAAAATATTCATTTTTAGGGGGTGAGTTAGGGGTGTCGCCCGTGCACGATATCGACTTGAGATTTTTGGGGGTGGTTACTAGCACCACCCTTAACAAGTCCACAAAAATCCAGCGGGGCACTAGGCCTCTTACTATTGTTTTAAAAATATTCATTTTTAGGGGGTGAGTTAGGGGTGTCGCCCGTGCACGATATCGACTTGAGATTTTTGGGGGTGGTTACTAGCACCACCCTTAACAAGTCCACAAAAATCCAGCGGGGCACTAGGCCTCTAACTATTGATTTAAAAATATTCATTTTTAGGGGGTGAGTTAGGGGTGTCGCCCGTGCACGATATCGACTTGAGATTTTTGGGGGTGGTTACTAGCACCACCCTTAACAAGTCCACAAAAATCCAGCGGGGCACTAGGCCTCTAACTATTGTTTTAAAAATATTCATTTTTAGGGGGTGAGTTAGGGGTGTCGCCCGTGCACGATATCGACTTGAGTTTTTTGGGGGTGGTTACTAGCACCACCCTTAACAAGTCCACAAAAATCCAGCGGGGCACTCGGCCTCTAACTATTGATTTAAAAATATTCATTTTTAGGGGGTGAGTTAGGGGTGTCGCCCGTGCACGATATCGACTTGAGATTTTTGGGGGTGGTTACTAGCACAACCCTTAACATGTCCACAAAAATCCAGCGGGGCACTAGGCCTCTAACTATTGTTTTAAAAATATTCATTTTTAGGGGGTGAGTTAGGGGTGTCGCCCGTGCACGATATCGACTTGAGATTTTTGGGGATGGTTACTAGCACCACCCTTAACAAGTCCACAAAAATCCAGCGGGGCACTCGGCATCTAACTATTGATTTAAAAATATTCATTTTTAGGGGGTGAGTTAGGGGTGTCGCCCGTGCACGATATCGACTTGAGATTTTTGGGGGTGGTTACTAGCACAGCCCTTAACATGTCCACAAAAATGCAGCGGGGCACTAGGCCTCTAACTATTGTTTTAAAAATATTCATTTTTAGGGGGTGAGTTAGGGGTGTCGCCCGTGCACGATATCGACTTGAGATTTTTGGGGGTGGTTACTAGCACCACCCTTAACAAGTCCACAAAAATCCAGCGGGGCACTCGGCCTCTAACTATTGATTTAAAAATATTCATTTTTAGGGGGTGAGTTAGGGGTGTCGCCCGTGCACGATATCGACCTGAGATTTTTGGGGGTGGTTACTAGCACCACCCTTAACAAGTCCACAAAAATCCAGCGGGGCACTCGGCCTCTAACTATTTTTTCCAAAAAACATCATTTTTAGGGGGTTAGTTAGGGGTAGGTTTATAATTCGGGGTTAATAATTTAGGTATGATATTTTTCGAGACCCCCACTGTCTGTCTGGTATCAAAAAACAATTATTTACTTGTTTTTTAAGGTCCGATAGTCAGTTTCAAAATTTAATTTTTTTTTTCTAAAATCGTTCGATCGAACGTTCGGAACTTCAGGCTCATACACAATTCTCATTTTTTTTCCTAATTTTTTGTTGAGACGAATACATAACATTAGAAATGTGTGTTGTGTTCTTATCGCGACGATTTTACTAGCACTGATTTGGTTCTGAAAAGGACCATCGCTGTTTCTCGTTATTTTCTAATTTTTGTGTTTATAATTTTTTTGTTTCTATGAAATTTGTTAAAATTATTATTGTTAAATTATATATTATTCAGCTATATATCCCATTACGACCTGTCTGTCTTTGCTAAAAAATATTTTTTTTAATTGAAATACTACCTCTTAAAGTCCTATAGAAATCGGATTACCCGTATTCGAGATTATATAACCATACAGAAAGGTAATCAAAGTTCTTAACAGCCCGAGCTGTGACCGTCAAAAAGTGGTGGACTTTTCTGAAAGGATGAAACCTGCAGGAATGATAGTATTTGCGAAGACTATCTGCATTTCGAAAATCGGAGTAGAAAATGTAGGTATGTATGTCCATATTAGAGTGAAAAGTTTCTTTATCAATACAATTGAAGTCCCCAAAAAGCTCTATTTAAATAAAATATCCAGCGTCAGCTAAGTATAAATAACATTATAGACAATCTTATATACAAAATCGTGCTAAAAAGAATCGAATTGCCTATAGTAGGTATGGTCAGGATATATTTAGGCAAATATAGATATTGAGATTGAGCTTGCTGAGGTGTACAATTAGAATGATGAAAAAAGTTTTAGCTCACTTTCCTTCAAGTTTTCGGTCTGATCAAATAGTGGGACTCGATAGTCGCATGAAAGTGAAAAAGTAGCCGCAAATATGTCTTACCTTCGCAGGCATTTTTACAGACAACTAGGATAAATAAAAAATTGTTATCACATTTCATAAAATTTAGGGAACGGAAAATTCATATCTTCATATGTAAGTATGCATATTAGTTGAAGTCATATTTATGGACTCGTATAATTAAGTTGAAAAATTCTAGAAAAAATAATAGTTTTTCAATGCTTATATTATATTATATTTGAATATAAACCCACCCCCTCGAAGACCCTTTTGTTAAAAATAATTGCTTAGCTGAAGGACCGAGATTTTGCAAAAATATCTTGCATTTCCAGATTCAGCAAATCTAAATCTATCCGGAAAATTCAACGACCCCTTCATGAATAGCGAACCCCCCTCAACCGCGGACACCGTTCACCGAGTCTTTCAAACTAAGCAAAAAGTGCTCGTTAAGAATCGCTTTTGACAGAGAAAGAACGCACTATATCTTTCTGCATCGTGCGCACCCATCGTTAAAGAATAGAAGGAGCATTAACTCGTACAGAAAAATTTAAAAAATAAACTTCGACGCAATTTTCTTACGACCCTTTTCCTTTATGAATGAAATTCTGAATTGATGACCTATTTAAGCGCATTTTTTGGTTAAAAAATTTGAGGGCGCGAAGTCTGGACAGGGCGAGATATCCCCCGGCACGGCACAAATCCCCCGGCCAGACGCTGTCTGCTACACATTTTTGTATTGTAAATACATACAAAAAAATTGTTTTATGGCTTTTTTTCCCCCGTGAAAACTTGCAAGTTGAAAGTGAAAATGATATTAGAGGAATTATGACCAAAAAATTTATTTTTTAGGGTTTTTGCAATTCAGCCCCAATTGGTAAAATGTAACCCACTTGATATCTCTTATGGACGGTTCTCCAGAAAAGAACTTTTGGCCACATGGCATTAGCGATTCATAAAATATTTAGTTCAATCTAAACTAGAGATATCGAATATTCGGCCACGCTCTAAGCCTCGAATTCGCAAACATTTCGAGGATAGAAAAATTATCACTGTAGAATGCGATCTTAATACTACAATAATATTTCCGGTGTTAACACAATTGCGCGCAATTCCGTAGACGATTTGAAGCCACTCGATTTCGATTGTTTTTTATTGCTTTTCTCAAGAAATTTATTCCCCGGTCTGGAGTCCCCTTTCATAATATGTAAGTGTGGTTTTTTTATGTTGCTTTCCGAAGAAATTTGGATTCCTTTCATATAGTGATATGTGTGTTTTTTATGATTTGGTATTCGGCCGCATAACGTGGATTAACCCACCCACAAAGAATTTTAGGGGTGGCGGTGACATTTAAAATACATGGGACACCATTTGCGCTGGCATAAACATCAGGCGGCGCGGAGAAATTAAATCTATGTAGGGGGACTTCTCCCGCAGGCCGCCGCCGTCGCCTGGCAAGTCGTTTGTTCATTTTTATTCTGCCGAATACCGAACCTTAAAAAAGTGGCCGAAAAGCAGCCAAATATTTGTAGCATTTTATAAACCATACCAAATTGATAATAATTTGTCTTAGAAATATGATTTATCATCTATTAAGTAATTAGTTCAAAAATTATCTCATTACTAACAAAACAAAATTAATTAAACAATATTCTTCAAGACATAATGCTCAAAAGAGTGGCTTTCGTGGATACTAGGATGCTAGGGTGTTTACTATTTTTAAATACATACAGTGACTCCCAAAAGTAACCGGACAGAGACTTACGAGTTGTTTTTAAACAATCCTATCAGAGGATATCGAATATTCTTTACTGACAGCAGGGATAAAAAAATTATTCCTGTTGCCACATGTTTAAAATAAGTCTATTGTATATTTTGTGATGACATAAAATCTTGTCTGATTGAAAGTAAAATTAAAGTGACCGACTTAAAAAAAACAATCTCGTAATCCACCAGAAAAGATTAAATAATTGTTTGTAATTCTTTACAGCATTAACCCTGCGTGTGTACACTATATTTTCCGAGATATGGTGTGTACACTAGGTCTTTGAGGGAACGGCCGGGTTTTCAAAGTTTTCTCGGCTATCAAACAAAATATCTGAAAAAAATTTTGGGGTACTTACTTGGGGTCTACTATATAGCCAACAAGTTGAAAAAGTCATAAAAGCATTGGGGAGGTAATTGAAGTTCGCCTTCTATTCATGAGAGGAAAATGTGAGTTTCAAATTTTAACTGTTCCTTCCAAGACCCAGTGTACACACGCAGGGTTAATCCAATCAGAATGGATATAGAAAGAAGAATCATTTTTGAAGACGGTGCCAGGTGGTAGTTGACTTTCATTGCATTAACTGTTTTCTAAATTTGTTTTCATTTCTTTGTTAGCCTTATGTACTTAATACACCGCCCCAAATAAAGGTGTTAGGAAGGTGTTAGGACTAGCACCACCCTTAACAAGTCCACAAAAATCCAGCGAGGCACTAGGCCTCTAACTATTGTGTTTAAAATAATCATTTCTAGGGGGTGTTTTAAAAGTGTCGCCCGTGCACGATATGGGCTTGAGATTTTTTGTGGTGGTTACTAGCACCACCCTTAACAAGTCCACAAAAATCCAGCGGGGCACTAGGCCTCTAACTATTTGTTTAAAAATAATCATATCTAGGGGGTGAGTTAGGAGTATCGCCCGTGCACGATATGGACTTGAGATTTTTTGTGGTGGTTACTAGCACCACCCTTAACAAGTCCACAAAAATCCAGCGGGGCACTCGGCCTCTAACTATTGTGTTTAAAATGATCATTTCTAGGGGGTGTTTTAAAAGTGTCGCCCGTGCACGATATGGACTTGAGATTTTTTGTGGTGGCTACTAGCATCACACTTAACAAGTCCACAAAAATCCAGCGGGGCACTAGGCCTCTAACTATTGTGTTTAAAATAATCATTTCTAGGGGGTGTTTTAAAAGTGTCGCCCGTGCACGATATGGGCTTGAGATTTTTTGTGGTGGTTACTAGCACCACCCTTAACAAGTCCACAAAAATCCAGCGGGGCACTCGGCCTCTAACTATTGTGTTTAAAATGATCATTTCTAGGGGGTGTTTTAAAAGTGTCGCCCGTGCACGATATGGACTTGAGATTTTTTGTGGTGGCTACTAGCATCACACTTAACAAGTCCACAAAAATCCAGCGGGGCACTAGGCCTCTAACTATTGTGTTTAAAATAATCATTTCTAGGGGGTGTTTTAAAAGTGTCGCCCGTGCACGATATGGGCTTGAGATTTTTTGTGGTGGTTACTAGCACCACCCTTAACAAGTCCACAAAAATCCAGCGGGGCACTAGGCCTCTAACTATTTGTTTAAAAATAATCATATCTAGGGGGTGAGTTAGGGGTATCGCCCGTGCACGATATGGGCTTGAGATTTTTTGTGGTGGTTACTAGCACCACCCTTAACAAGTCCACAAAAATTCAGCGGGGCACTCGGCCTCTAACTATTTGTTTAAAAATAATCATATCTAGGGGGTGAGTTAGGGGTATCGCCCGTGCACGATATGGGCTTGAGATTTTTTGTGGTGGTTACTAGCACCACCCTTAACAAGTCCACAAAAATCCAGCGGGGCACTAGGCCTCTATTTGTTTAAAAATAATCATTTCTAGGGGGTGAGTTAGGGGTATCGCCCGTGCACGATATGGACTTGAGATTTTTTGTGGTGGCTACTAGCACCACCCTTAACAAGTCCACAAAAATCCAGCGGGGCACTAGGCCTCTAACTATTGTGTTTAAAATAATCATTTCTAGGGGGTGTTTTAAAAGTGTCGCCCGTGCACGATATGGACTTGAGATTTTTTGTGGTGGCTACTAGCACCACCCTTAACAAGTCCACAAAAATCCAGCGGGGCACTAGGCCTCTAACTATTTGTTTAAAAATAATCATATCTAGGGGGTGAGTTAGGGGTATCGCCCGTGCACGATATGGACTTGAGATTTTTTGTGGTGGCTACTAGCACCACCCTTAACAAGTCCACAAAAATCCAGCGGGGCACTAGGCCTCTAACTATTGTGTTTAAAATAATCATTTCTAGGGGGTGTTTTAAAAGTGTCGCCCGTGCACGATATGGACTTGAGATTTTTTGTGGTGGTTACTAGCACCACCCTTAACAAGTCCACAAAAATCCAGCGGGGCACTAGGCCTCTATTTGTTTAAAAATAATCATTTCTAGGGGGTGAGTTAGGGGTATCGCCCGTGCACGATATGGACTTGAGATTTTTTGTGGTGGCTACTAGCACCACCCTTAACAAGTCCACAAAAATCCAGCGGGGCACTAGGCCTCTAACTATTTGTTTAAAAATAATCATATCTAGGGGGTGAGTTAGGGGTATCGCCCGTGCACGATATGGACTTGAGATTTTTTGTGGTGGCTACTAGCACCACCCTTAACAAGTCCACAAAAATCCAGCGGGGCACTCGGCCTCTAACTATTGTGTTTAAAATTATCATTTCTAGGGGGTGTTTTAAAAGTGTCGCCCGTGCACGATATGGGCTTGAGATTTTTTGTGGTGGTTACTAGCACCACCCTTAACAAGTCCACAAAAATCCAGCGGGGCACTAGGCCTCTAACTATTTGTTTAAAAATAATCATATCTAGGGGGTGAGTTAGGGGTATCGCCCGTGCACGATATGGGCTTGAGATTTTTTGTGGTGGTTACTAGCACCACCCTTAACAAGTCCACAAAAATCCAGCGGGGCACTAGGCCTCTAACTATTGTGTTTAAAATAATCATTTCTAGGGGGTGTTTTAAAAGTGTCGCCCGTGCACGATATGGACTTGAGATTTTTTGTAGTGGCTACTAGCACCACCCTTAACAAGTCCACAAAAATCCAGCGGGGCACTAGGCCTCTAACTATTTGTTTAAAAATAATCATATCTAGGGGGTGAGTTAGGGGTATCGCCCGTGCACGATATGGGCTTGAGATTTTTTGTGGTGGTTACTAGCACCACCCTTAACAAGTCCACAAAAATCCAGCGGGGCACTAGGCCTCTAACTATTGTGTTTAAAATAATCATTTCTAGGGGGTGTTTTAAAAGTGTCGCCCGTGCACGATATGGACTTGAGATTTTTTGTGGTGGCTACTAGCACCACCCTTAACAAGTCCACAAAAATCCAGCGGGGCACTAGGCCTTTAACTATTTGTTTAAAAATAATCATATCTAGGGGGTGAGTTAGGGGTATCGCCCGTGCACGATATGGACTTGAGATTTTTTGTGGTGGCTACTAGCATCACACTTAACAAGTCCACAAAAATCCAGCGGGGCACTCGGCCTCTAACTATTTGTTTAAAAATAATCATATCTAGGGGGTGAGTTAGGGGTATCGCCCGTGCACGATATGGACTTGAGATTTTTTGTGGCGGCTACTAGCACCACCCTTAACAAGTCCACAAAAATCCAGCGGGGCACTAGGCCTCTAACTATTGTGTTTAAAATAATCATTTCTAGGGGGTGTTTTAAAGTGTCGCCCGTGCACGATATGGGCTTGAGATTTTTTGTGGTGGTTACTAGCACCACCCTTAACAAGTCCACAAAAATCCAGCGGGGCACTAGGCCTCTAACTATTTGTTTAAAAATAATCATTTCTAGGGGGTGAGTTAGGGGTATCGCCCGTGCACGATATGGACTTGAGATTTTTTGTGGTGGCTACTAGCACCACCCTTAACAAGTCCACAAAAATCCAGCGGGGCACTAGGCCTCTAACTATTTGTTTAAAAATAATCATTTCTAGGGGGTGAGTTAGGGGTATCGCCCGTGCACGATATGGACTTGAGATTTTTTGTGGTGGCTACTAGCACCACCCTTAACAAGTCCACAAAAATCCAGCGGGGCACTAGGCCTCTAACTATTGTGTTTAAAATAATCATTTCTAGGGGGTGTTTTAAAAGTGTCGCCCGTGCACGATATGGGCTTGAGATTTTTTGTGGTGGTTACTAGCACCACCCTTAACAAGTCCACAAAAATCCAGCGGGGCACTAGGC
Organism: Thereva unica; assembly: GCA_949987705.1. Classification (NCBI taxonomy): domain Eukaryota; kingdom Metazoa; phylum Arthropoda; class Insecta; order Diptera; family Therevidae; genus Thereva; species Thereva unica. The sequence goes on along the minus strand of OX465281.1, from coordinate 121,521,465 downwards.
CTCTAACTATTTGTTTAAAAATAATCATTTCTAGGGGGTGAGTTAGGGGTATCGCCCGTGCACGATATGGACTTGAGATTTTTTGTGGTGGCTACTAGCACCACCCTTAACAAGTCCACAAAAATCCAGCGGGGCACTAGGCCTCTAACTATTTGTTTAAAAATAATCATATCTAGGGGGTGAGTTAGGAGTATCGCCCGTGCACGATATGGACTTGAGATTTTTTGTGGTGGTTACTAGCACCACCCTTAACAAGTCCACAAAAATCCAGCGGGGCATTAGGCCTCTATTTGTTTAAAAATAATCATATCTAGGGGGTGAGTTAGGGGTATCGCCCGTGCACGATATGGACTTGAGATTTTTTGTGGTGGCTACTAGCACCACCCTTAACATGTCCACAAAAATGCAGCGGGGCACTAGGCCTCTAACTATTGTTTTAAAAATATTCATTTTTAGGGGGTGAGTTAGGGGTGTCGCCCGTGCACGATATCGACTTGAGATTTTTGGGGGTGGTTACTAGCACCACCCTTAACAAGTCCACAAAAATCCAGCGGGGCACTCGGCCTCTAACTATTGATTTAAAAATATTCATTTTTAGGGGGTGAGTTAGGGGTGTCGCCCGTGCACGATATCGACCTGAGATTTTTGGGGGTGGTTACTAGCACCACCCTTAACAAGTCCACAAAAATCCAGCGGGGCACTCGGCCTCTAACTATTTTTTCCAAAAACATCATTTTTAGGGGGTTAGTTAGGGGTAGGTTTATAATTCGGGGTTAATAATTTAGGTATGATATTTTTCGAGACCCCCACTGTCTGTCTGGTATCAAAAAACAATTATTTACTTGTTTTTTAAGGTCCGATAGTCAGTTTCAAAATTTAATTTTTTTTTTCTAAAATCGTTCGATCGAACGTTCGGAACTTCAGGCTCATCAAGCCATGCACAAAGAAATCTCACACTCACAATGAAAGGATAATAGGACTTCAATTTAGCTGTCAAACTGTGTGGAGTTTGGTTATGTTGGTTTATTGGGAATTAATTAATCTTCTTAAACCAATTAAAAACAAAAATTATGGTCATTAATTGCAACATTTATTTACTACATATTACAAAGTTGCGTTAATAATGTAAAAAATAAGTATAATTGCATCCTTGACTTTCTTCCTTAATGGATATTATTTCAAATATCATGCCGTCAAGCCGTCACACCAAGCAAAAGCCGTAAGTGGAGGAAACCACCGCTAAAAATAAATTTATATAAATATTTGGCAATATTTAGCAAACTATTCGTTTCAACTTATCTTCATTTGCTTATATTCCTCTAAAACTGGAACTGGCTGCAACGAAAACTGGCTGATCCGTCATGTGACACCATGGCCCCAAAAAACAATTTCAAGTAACAATTCGCTTAACTACAAAAATAGCGCCAAACTGATATTATGTATGTGTTATTTTTATAAAAAAAACTTATTTTTAACAAAAAATCATGTTGTTCCACCATAACCAACATAAAACCCGCAAATCCTGTTTTTAACATTTATATTTAAATTATTAACGTAAGACACACATTTTATTTTAATTTTTGCACTGTTTCACGTTTTTGATTTTGATGAAATAACTTTTATTTTTCACAAAACCACACTCGCAACAGCACTTACCGCGGCACGAAAGCATATTTCCCTTTGATTTTAATGAGATTTTGACACTTCACGAATTTTGGTTGGGACTTCATACAACCACAAACACACACATGCAGCATGGCTTGTAAATATAGAAGGCTTTGCAATCACACAATAATTGGGAAATATATACCCTTATTTTATTTGAAGTATGTATGTAACTGTCTTGAGGGAGGTTGAGCTTTCGCTCGAAGGAAAGAAGGAGGAAGTACATTGCCACCAAGGGCCTGACAAAAACCCATATAACAAAAAAAGAATTGGGGGGACGTGGTCACTAAGGACAAGAAGGTGGCTGGCCGAACGGTCCGGGAGGAGGGGTATCGCCGAGAAAACTCAAGTATCTCCTCTACACTTATTGTGGGCACGACTAGCGCTGCTCTTGCCAGCTCGCCGGATGGGGGGGTGGGGTTGTGTAGGGAGACCGAAAGAGGTGACAGTTTTAAACTAGTGGGATGTTGTGCCTAGAGACTAGCCACTAATTACGCTTTTTCATGGTATTCTTTCTGTTGAATAACACTTCAGATTGGATGACAATATATTAAGTGGAGATTGATCCGGACTCACTTCCAACCCGCCGGATCTGGGAATCGAGGCCAATAATTCGAATGTGTCAAATTGAAAAAAAAAACACACACATCACACATGTAAACACTATAGAAAACGAATCTAAACATCAACAACAGGAGGAGGAGGAGGAAAATCTAATGTGATGCACTTTGCACAACAGAATTAGGTGTATTATTTTACTTAAACATACATGTCTTATTGTTAAAAATTCGGATTACCGCACCTTTTGTATTAATTTACACTTCAATGTAACTTTTTTTTTATTTTTAAAGAAAAAATCACGCACGCACTACACTTTTCTTTAAATGTAGAACATCTACTGAAAAACATAGGCACCTGTTTATCCATAGCATATATCCCAGCGGGAAAAAAAATTAATTCAGAATTAATTCAGAATCAATTCCTATACAAACGAACTAATTCGATTTGTATTCTTTTGTATGAAAAGAATGAATTACATTTACACGGCCATTGCATAGGCAGGAATACATTTATTCGCTCTGCATTACAAAGTGATTAATTCGGAATTAATTACAAAGTGTTCTATTCTGAACTAATTACAAAGGAACCTATTCTGAATTAGTTACAAAGTAATACATTCCAAATTTATTACTTTGTAACTAGTTCAGAATAGAACACTTTGTAATTAATTCCGAATTAATCACTTTGTAATGCAGAGCGAATAAATGTATTCCTGCCTATGCAATGGCCGTGTAAATGTAATTCATTCTTTTCATACAAAAGAATACAAATCGAATTAGTTCGTTTGTATAGGAATTGATTCTGAATTAATTCTGAATTAATTTTTTTCCCGCTGAGAAGTTTTAATCTTGAATTTGATTGATCTGTAAATGTAAACTGTGAACACATGACAAATTACTGTGAAAATTGCTTTGTAAAGAATAAAAATTGGTAAAAAAAATTTGACATTTTTAACATTTCAATTCATTTATTTTTATACATTAACATAATTAATTATATTTTTATTTGTTGGTTTTTAATATTTTGTATTTTAAAAAAATAATAATAAAAAAATTAACTTCATTCAAATTTCAATTGTGGTATTTATAGGACTTAAATTTAATAATAATAAACATAATAACAACTTAAACTTAATTTACTGGTTCTTCCTCTGATCAAAAGCACGCTTGTTTAATTTTTGCTTGCCTAAGCGGAAACTATTTCTAATGGCTTTTTCGGCATCTTTACCAACTAGTATGTCTGAAAAAACTAATATTAAAACTGATATTAAAAATAATTAAATATATTTGTTACCTCCTAATAATGCAATTGTTTTTTTAAATTGTTGAAACGGAAGTTTCCCATGACTTCCATCGTAATTGTAATTACTAATTATGTTTTCTCCCACAAATTGGTCAAATTTTTTTTCAAATTTGTCTGCTGGGAGAATTCGCTTAAGTATAGTAAGCTGAAACAAAAGAAATTAAAACATTTTCTTAAGAATTTGTCATAATCTTTCTTACATAATGGTCTCGATTTTGCTCATTTAGAGCTTCTTCAAACTCCTGCACTTTTTCTGTACTCTCTAGGGGAAATTGCAACAGTTCTCTTTGTGCAGCAACTTCTTGTCGCAGCAGCTTCCGTACTATTGCTTCCGTAGCTGTCATGGACTCTGCTATTGGAGCCAATTGTTGCTTCATAAAATCTGCAAAAAAAATGTTTATTAATAATAGCTAACAAATTGTAATAAATAAAAATACTTTTCAATTCTTCGAATTTATCATCTATTTTCTTATGTATCAATTCAACTTCATGGTTGGAAATGGAAGTGCCTGAAAAATTGTATTTACAAATGTTTTAAGTAGGTACAAAATTGTATAATGAATTAAATGTAATCTTACTTGGTTGGGGAGAAAACAAAGTTGGACCCATGGCTGCATTTGTTCTTCGAAGTTTCCCGGGGGTATGTTCTTCTTGTTCCGTTGTCCGTTTAGTTGCCATTTCTAAAAGTTTTAGTTTTTTATTAAGTTATACAACATAATTAGATAACAGTATTTAAAAAAAGGTGATTTCACTCACAGAAATTTAATTATGTACAATCATGCAAGACTGGTATAAGTAGAGATTTGTTTTGAAACGGCAGGCGTAATAATTTGCAGTTTATGCTATTTATGCTAAAAATCTCTACTTCTTCACTGGGATCTATACTCGCGGTACTTATTACCAAAGCTGATATTGATGGCAAGGGCTCTGTGAAGAAATCTTTTACATCTTGTAATTTTTTTCCATGTACAAATTTATTCCCGGTCTCATCTTCGTAGAATTTTGTCACTTGAATTGGTGTATATGGCGCTATGCAGCAGTAGTTATTTGGTTCATTTTTGCTAAAAAACACTTTGTCTGTATTATAAGTCATTATTTCGTTTGCACGCATCTTGAAGCCTGTAGATTCCGTTTCCTTGATAGTATTTTCATATTTAAGTTTATTAAATAATTGTTGCAAAATCTTCCTTGGATTTTTTATTAATCTTTTGATTTGTTGCAATTCATTTTCAAAAGCATAGGCGGTAAAGTTTGTTAAAACACCTAAATCCTTCGCACAAGCGGTTAAATGTAAGAGATGGTGAACGTTGTACGTCACACTATCTTCTCCAAATATTCTGGGAAAATTTTCTACAAAAGACTCCAAAAGATCTTGTGCAGTGGAAATGTTTGTTAGATAGCTTCTTGGACACGAGAGCAATCTATACGCACAATGTAGTAGAAGAAAAGTATAATATACGTCTTCATGCACATTATTTCGTAATACACATATTCCTGTATATAAAATAAACTGGCGATATTCAGTAGCTTTCCAATTTTTTATTTCATTTAAGTGTCTAGGCTTTCTTGCAAACTCCTTCGGAATAAATGCTGACAATGCTACCAATTGATCCGATATATGTGATTTCACTTCATTGGTTATTTTGTAACAAATGAGAATATTATTCTTTAATAACCTTAACAAAAATTTCCTTGTTACTCCTAAATCTATAAGGTGCATGGGATCAAGTGCGACTTGTGATATCATTTTTACACCAAGCTCTTCTAAAGAACTTTTTTTTGTTTGAAAATAAGATTGGTGTAAGTATTTATATACTCTCTCCGAAAAACTCTCATCGGTAAATAGGGATGCAATTTTTGTGTCGAACACCGTAACATTATTAATTCGTTTCCCTACTTGATCACATTTTGTGCACCCATGAAGGGCTGTATGTCCTGCTATACAGCAAACAAATGATTTTGCAGGGGCGTCTAAAATAAATGACCTCAATGAAATTTTTAAAACTTTATCTTTTACTCTTAAGCCGTTTTCTAGTAAATCTTTCATTTCTGTGACAAAATCATGCAAAAATGTATCAATGTTGTTGGGTTTCTTAACTCCTACATAAGCTCCAATCAAAAGAATTTTGACGTTCGTTATATTGACAATTTTTATTAATATTGGCCAAAGACTAGTATTTGAACTTCTAAAAAGTGGTAACCCATCGATATTGACGTCCAGATTGATTTCTTCATATTCATATATAACATCTTTTATTTTATTCAGTTGATTTTTCAGGCCATAATGCCAATATTGGCCAGGTGCAACTGTTCTTAATACTACCTTTTCTTTGTTTTTAATTAAGCTATTATAACAGGCTGGAAGCTCCAAATTCTGATCTTTTAAAATTTGTAATAAAGAATCTACACTTTTTCTTGATGGCTTATATTGGATACACCATTTTCTTAATTCATCTTTCAAAGACGGAACAGAATCAATATCGGGAATATCTGATAAATTATTTATATTATTAATATCATATGAATTATCTTCAATGTCTAATTCTTCTTCCCTTTCAGAGACATTTACATTAGCATTACTTTTGGCTTTGTAATGTTGCCTTAGTCTTTTAATGTCGTATGCAATCTGGCGTCTACTTAATCCTCTTTTTGGAAACATGTTGTCTAATTGAAATCAAAAAAGTTAAATTTAATTATACACAATTTCTCCAATAAACTTCAAGACAAGTTACTTTTTCGCACAACGGTATGTACAGTAATCTCTCTGTCTGCACGGTTTTCAATTGAGCGATTTCGCAATTGCGCATCCAAGTTTTTAATACAAAATTCTCGGGCTGCGCGGAAAATATCGTAACTACATTTTTGTTATTAAGAATAAGAATATTTTAACATGATTTTTTGGGAATCCCTTAAGTTAAAATTAAATAACCAGGGATTTACTATAGCTTGCTGTATTTCCAAAAATATGGCTTGAAAGCTGTATAAGACAAGTTGTTGTAGAAATTCTTGAAACTGAGGAAATTGTGACAGCTTCACAACAGAAGATATCACGGAAGTTTTATTAACTAAAAAAGAAAATATTACAATTGGCGATATTTGGAGACAATCAATAATGAAAGTGAAGAAGATGTAGATATTTTAGGACAAAAGTTTACCAGTGAAACAATTGCAAATTTTTAAAAACTTAGTAGTCAACTTGAACAAGAAGCTTTAGAAATAGATCTAGATAAGAAGCGTTCTTTATAATTTCGGAGAAGTTTGACAGCCTGAAGCGGCAGAAATTGCAGAAATTTGCCCCATATGCAGAAATTTATAAAGAAAAGTTTAAATTTGGTAAGCTAACAAACTAATCGGAACTGATTAAAATCAGATCCTACAGAATAATGAAATTTTTGCTCGCTTTGCTTTTTTATCTACAAATATTCGTTGAATTAACCCTTTGCCACATGAATTTTTTTTTAACTTTAACTTGACTTTTTTTTTTGAACTTGGGTTTCGGTTTGCGCGCTGTTTTTGTAGAAGCTATCTACCGTGCAGTTAGAGGTATCACTATATTATAAGTTTATTCAAATATATGTATAATTTTTAAACGCTTACCTTAACTATTTTTTTTTAAACTATTAAAATAATACACACTAGTTATTAGTTCTTCACAAATAAAGTTCTTCACAAATAAAATTCACTTTTTATCGTTCGTCGCAAATAAAATTATTAGTTCTTCACAAATATATAATTTTACCTTTCTAAAACTGTCAAAATGTCTTTTTCACTACTTTTTTGATACAAATCACTTCAGTCGTCACGGTTTGAAACAGAAACTATGAATGAAAACTTCTTCCAAGTTCATTCAACACACTTTTCCAAGAAGTACAAACGTCCATTGAAAACAAAAGGTCAACATAGGGTAAAAAGGTCTTTGTTAGCCTCTAAATATTCGGAGTTCTTTCGGATGGAAGCAATTCGGGGTTTTCCCGCTGTAAAAATGTGCATTGAAAAGAGAAGAACAACGGTAAAAAGGGTTTTGTTTGCCTCTTAATGGCGAACTAATTACTTTGTAATAACTTCGGAATTCATTCGGATGGAATCAATTCGGGTTTTTCCCGCTGGGATGCAGGTGCACGCACACAAGTACCCCCACCTCGCAATGAGACCAACACCAATAATTACCCGCCAAAAATTTGAAAGAATTGATATATTTTAATTGCACCCCATCTATGACAAAGAATAGTGAACACCATCTATGGCAATATTACATTACTCTTCGTTTTACCTATGATTATCAATTTCCATAAAATATACAAAATACATTTCATAAATAATAGAAAATCTGTTGTCATAATTCAGTTGTTTACTTTCTTCGAAACTTTATACATATCATTGTAATGTACCTTATTACGTAAGCATGAATAAATATGTTTATTGCCACATTCCTACAAGTTAGTGTTTGGAGTAATGGGAAGGCGCTAGATCGGGGTGCGAAAGGGCCCGGGTTCGATTCTTGATGAATTTGAGTACTCTTTTTTAGCTACGATGATTTATTGTAGTATAATAAACTAAGCCTGCGTTGATGGTAAAATCTCAAAGCGGCGACTAATTAAAACCTTTGGTACATATTCAATTGTGAGCTATAACTCAATCTATAATACGCTAAATAAGCCAAACCCGTTCTTATTACACTTTTATTACACGTTGCATTGATTTAATTATTGTCATAATGCTGTATCCTAGTTTGGCCATGGAGATTCATAAGTATCACACTGACCAACGCTATATATAATTAATCTTGAAAAGTTTTTGTTAAAGTCTTATGTAGGTTATAAGTTGTGAGACTGCGTAATCTAAAACTTAACAAAGTATTTAACAAACACTACAATATAATCATCATAGCTTAAAAAAAGGAAATCAAATGTAAACAATAAAATTCTTTGATTCTTCACCCACGTCATGATACTTTATTCAATATAAACAATAGTTTTTGAGCAGCAAATAAAAACTATATGCCATAATTTCGTTATCATCGGTTTTTGTTCTGGAAGCAAATTTAGAGACGTATTCATGTCAAAAACTTGTTTCATATGAAACAAAATCCCCGAAGGAAATTAAAAAAAATTATTATGACGAAAAAAAAGCACCACGAGCCGAAGGATTGAACTCGCAGCCCCACAGACGAGGGACTTTCTCTAGCCCTTTATAGTCCATGGAAATGAAATGGTACTTTAACATTGCAAAAATGCAGGACAAGGTTTTATTTTTGGGATGTGTAGGGGGGGTCAGTGTGAGCTTAAGTTTGAGTTTTCGGGATTCTAACTCCCCCCCCCCATTTGGCCGCCATCTTGGAAAACGTATGCAAATGGTTTTTCCACTATATCTCCGAAACGGCACATCTTACCGGAAATTTGCAAGGACACTTTTTGTTTAGAATTAAATAATCTACAATTTATTACTTAGAAATTTTGTGGTAAAATGAACAATTAAGAAGTTATAAGCCTTAGAACACAAAAATTAGTCACAATATTTTCTTTAAAGGCTCTTTTTTGTTGTTTAAATATACTTCTGGTTGAAATTTCCAGACTATTTTCTCAGTTTTTGGTCTTTTGACCAAGAGCTACATTTTGAGATATGGCCCAAGTCTGTAGCGGCAGTACTTTCAGAGATGAAAGTAGGCTTCAGACGGACAGACGGACAGAGCCTCTGTATAAGCTTTTTTTTTGTTTTGAAAAAGCTAAAAATCAAGATGACGGGGCCAGGATGGCGGACATCGTGGTGACAAGAAAATGGTAGAAGCCATATAATAGACTAAAAAGTAGAAAATAAAATATATAGTTTAAAAAAACCAAAAAATACGCTTTTAATTAAAAATGAACTAAGAAGTAAAAAATAATTTTTAATGTAAAATTTTTATTGCTCCAGCCAGTATATGGGAACAACCTACGTTTCGAAATGTAAAAAAGCGTGGGGCGCTAACGAAAAGTTCCAATGTTAATAAAATAAGAAAATAGGTAAATCGGTACGTAACTACGTAATCGGTTTCTAACCGCCGACCGTTACAAGTACTTTTTTTTCAATATATTTGGGTTCTTGTTATAGGAGTTACCCACCCCTAAGGTTTAACTCCTTTAAGAAAAGGGTTAAAATAAATTTTCCAAATGTTTTTATAACATTTCATCAAAAATAAAATAAATAAATTTTAATGCAAAACAATAAATTTAAATTTTTTTCAATTACAATTCAAATGCAGGGGTAGTTTTACCCCCTTAAGGGTTGAAAATAATAAATTTATGGCTGTTAATATCAAACCAAATTTCAAGCAAAAGGCAAAAAAACAAAAAAAATTGAAAAAAAAAATTATATAAAGTTGATTTTTATAATTGTAGGGGTATTTTTAACCCGATTTCGTATCAGCGACCCCAAAGACCTTTAGGGTTCGATTTTCTTAACGTTTTGAATGGACTATTTATCTGTTTTCAGCAAACGACTTTTATTTTTATATTTTAAAAATAAAAGTCTTCATAGATTTTTATAGAAAAACTGGAAAAATAAAAATCTTAAAAAGACTTTTATGCAAGACAGAAAAAAATAAAAGTCTTTTTAACAGTTATTTTTGATTTTAAAAATAAAAGTCTATTTTAATTATTATTTCGAACAGAAAAAACAAATATCTTTAATAACAGTTTTAAAATATTTAAAATAATACTAGGCAAAAATTAAAGTTCTTTTATAATTTTTAGTAAAATTTAACTGTTACTGTTGCCTTAAATCATATATATATGTCTTAAAATAATTATTATTTTCTGATTTTTTCTATATAAGTTATAACAGTTACGATCCCTGGTTTCTAAAGCATTTAGAGGTGTTCCTGTTCTTTTATTACTGTCTGAAGACATCTTTAGGATCAAGGATATAAACAAATATTATTACGAAAAAATATTGTCATGGAATTAGGGTTATTTTACATATATCTTTTACATATATCTCTCTTCTATCGAAGTAGAGACTTTTCCAATTTTTTTAAAAAAAGCGGAGATTATACCCATCTTTAAAGCGGGAGATAAACATAAAAAGACAAACTATAGACCGATATCTTCAATATCTAACTTCGCGAAACTATTTGAGAAAATTTTGAAAGTGAGAATTATTAAATTCGTTGAAAAGCATAAATTGATAGATCCGAATCAATTTGGCTTCCAGTCGGGTAACAGTACAGATCACGCGTTAACTAAAGTCCTTGATGAAATACATGATGCGATTAGCACTTCCACCCCTTGTATCGCTATATTTTTGGACCTGGCCAAGGCTTTTGATACAGTTGATCATAATATTTTGTTGAGAAAACTTTATTGCATGGGGATTAAAGGAACTGCATACAACCTGATAAAAAGCTATCTGTCGGACAGAAAGCAAGTAGTTAAAATAAATGATAAATTAAGCTGTGAACAAGATGTAAAATGTGGAGTCCCTCAAGGCACTATTTTAGGCCCAATTCTGTTCATATTATATTTGAATAGTATTTTTAGTCTAGATCTCAATGCAAATTTATATTCCTTTGCTGATGATACAGTTTTACTTATTAGACAAAAGAATTGGGATGATGCAATACGAGTCGCAAATATTGAAGTAAATAAAGTAATGATATGGCTTTGCCGTAACCACCTTTCTTTGAACACTAATAAAACAGTATATATCACCTTTGGTAGTTACAGTAATAGTTTACCAGCAACATCCAGTATAACGATTCACGACTTCTTTTTCAACCCGAATGACCAATGTAATTGTAAACAAATCGAAAGGGTTAATTATACTAAATATTTGGGAATAATGGTAGATTCTTACTTGAGATGGAATGAACATGTATTAAATATATCAAAGAAAACTAGATACATTATTTACCTAATTTATAAATTAAAAAGTATACTTTCAAGTAAACAATTAATGACTTTATACTATAGCCTTTTCTGGTCTACTGCAACTTACGGTTTAATTGCATGGGGAGGAGCAACGAATACGGTAATAGCTCCGATTAAAAGTATACAAAAAAGAATACTTAAATTAATTTTTAATAAGTCTGCTTCCTTCCCTTCAAAACAATTATACAGAGAACGAGAAATAATTGAGTTGAGAAAATATTATATTGAAAAATCACTTTTCACTAACTTCGAGTCACTTCAAACTAAATTCTTAAAAATACAACAAACATCTGCGAGGCAACAATTTTTACAAACACCGAGGATAAATAAAGAAATTGATAGAAGAAATAATAGATACTTAAGTGTGAAAATATTTAATTTACTTCCAGAATACTTAAAAGAAAAACAAATTGATAAACTTAAAAGATCTAGAGAAATTAGAAAATGGATTATCAGATTAAATACGGAAGAAGTGAAATCATTATTTCACCCCATCGTTTGAATTCTGTGATGGCTGGTGCATCCATGAATGATGTAAATATACAATACTTGTTGTTACTTCTTTTATATATATATATGAGTATGTCTATGGATAGAGTGTAATAGAATAGTTTTAAGATAAATTATATGTACAGGGTCGCGCACAGGCATTATTGCCTTCAGCGAAGTTATTGCGAAAGACCAATTTTAGATTCTAAGTTAACTAACCCCGTCATAGAGTGGACTGTAAAACCAACTCTTATGACTGGGATAAAAAATTGTAACTACGATGAAATTTTGCCAAGATACTTTGTAAAAGCAATAACTGTAATTTCCTTACACCTGCATAATAAATAAATAAATAAATAAATATGTTTTAAAATAACCCTAATTCCATGACAATATTTTTTCGTAAATTTCTAATAATAAAATCGAATGATATAAAATTATGGATAATCATTTTGCAATAAATAGCGAAGCACATATTTTATTATTGACAATTTATATTAATAAATAATGATTTCGAAATATTAAATCTATATTCTATATATGTATATAAAAATGAATCATTGTTTTGTATGTAATCGATGTTTGAAAAATTGGCTGCACGAAATGACTGATTAGGTGTTGGTTGTGTTGGAAGACCTCAATAGCAAGGTTTATGTATATAGTTTTCATAATTATGTCTGTTGGTCAACAGTAGCCTTTTTCGGCCTTAATCGGGTCATTAGTCGGTTTGTTGAAGTTAGTGGCTAATTGAACGCTACTGGGTTTATTGAAGGTAAACGCTGGAGGCAAGCTAGCACTACTCCCACTAACCTGCTCGTTGTTGTTGTGAGTAGATCCATGTCCGTCTTCATCGAGGATGCTAAATCTGTTTTCCTGGTTATTCGTTGGCTGATTACTGAAGTCCGGGGTATGAGATACCAAGGGCCTACTTTTATTTTTGTAGGCAACTCTACTCCAGCCTCCGTTGCCGGAAACATCTGCGTTAAGGTTAGATGAATTTAACTGGCTGTGAAAATTTTCAAAATTATTGGTGCTATTAACAATTTGGACATCATTAGTTTCCGGAGAACCCGTATCCGGATTGATAGCAGCATCAGCATCACCGGCGACGTGAGAAGAGGCGTCCGAAACCGGAGCCGTTTCAATTTGCTTACGGGATGCCTTTGTGTCAATCCTGGGAATTGTTGTTTCAACCTCCATTGTTGTCAATGGAATTCTGGGTACCGTTATTTGTGCTTCTTCATCGGCTTCTGCCGGGCACGTGGGCAATGTTGTTGTGAGATTTACCGCAATTGAGCGGGATTTTGATGACTTGTTTATGTTTGGTTTTTTTTATAGGCTGCAAGGATGCCGATAGCGCCTGAGGGGCATCCGGAGATCCCAGCCTACGATAACGCTTTTCAATTTCTGATTGCCACTTTTTAATGGTAGTAATTTAAATTTACGTTAAATTAATGTTATTATTATTGAACGGCTTACACAGACTTAACTTTTTACTTCTTTTTTATCTATCCTAAACTTTTCATTCACGACTAGCGAACTAGGGAAGCTTTACGATGCGACTTCACTCCACGAGAGTCTAAGCTCGAATCCAGGAGGTTATGATCGCCCTTCCATCCGAAATTTTTGCGGCGCGTGCATTTTATGCTACATGTTATTTCCCCTAACTCCCAGTTTCAGTTTCATGCATAAATATAATTTTAATTGGACGACAAAATCTAGTTGAAAATGGACGTTAATTTTTCCAAATAACAATCTCTGGATTTTGTTCTTTATTAACACATACTATTTGTAAGGGCACAAGAGAAATAAAGAAAATGTTTCTATCCGAGGTATTACTATCTGGATCGTTCAATTTTTGTTTACAATTACTCTGACCGGAAGTGCTGTCACATCCCCATTTGCATAATATCTGATTGTGCTTCGAGTATTGTTTGAGCTATATGGTTCAATAATGATTGAATTTTAACCGAAGCTTCAGTTTTAGGTACAGTAATGTCTTCGGGATAACATATTTTGTAGAAAATTGAATGCAAAAAAAAATTTTAAAAACCGACTTCAGAAAAAACCCGCGATGCACAAAAAAGGATGAAATAATTGTTTGTAATTCTTAACAACATCAATCCAATAAGAATGGATCTAGAAAGAAGAATCACTTTTGAAGACGGTGCTAACACATGTGGGTGATATATTAAGGGCATAAGCCTAACAATGAAATGTAACCAATTGCCGAAGCAAGAGTTAGTGCAATCAAAGTCAACTACTACCTGGCACCGTCTTCAAAAGTGATTCTTCTTTCTAGATCCATTCTTATTGGATTGATGTTGTTAAGAATTACAAACAATTATTTCATCCTTTTTTGTGCATCGCGGGTTTTTTCTGAAGTCGGTTTTTAAAATTTTTTTTTATTTCGTGCTTTTTAGTCCATTCATTTTTTAATATTGCCTATCATTGCAAGGAGCCTACGTTTTTACGACGCCACATAGCGAAGTGTATTCTACTTGTCACACCTTTTCATTTGATACCCATGTCTGGGGTCGGGGAGCGCAATTGCAAAATTTGATTGCAGATTGTATTGTCATGCGAACTATACGTATGTGCAAAATTTGCATTTGATCGGTTATATGGAACTGGGTCAAAATCAAGTTGCAAGATTTGTTTACACTATACACACATACAGATCAAGATAATATAAGGCATATAAAAAGTTAAGTTGCCATTGATATCGGGGAAATTAAATGTAAACAATAGACTTCTTTGATTCTTCATCCACGTCATGGTATATTTATTTATTCGATATAAACAATAGTTTTTTGAGCTGCAAATTTCGCCATAATTTCGTTCTTATCGGCTTTTGTTCTGGAAGTAAATTTACAGACGCATTCACGTCGAAAACTTGTTTAATATGGAACAAAATTCCCCGAAGGAAATTAAAAAATAATTATTTTGTCGATATATAGAAAAAAAAGCACCGCGAGCCCTTGGGATCGAACTCGCACCCCACAGATCCCACAGACAAGAATACTTGTCTCTAACCCTTTACGCTATGTCAAGTACTATCGGCCGCTGACCAATATGCTAATAAATCATTTCAGAAAAAAGAAAAAGAAAAAAACCGGCTGCCCCGACCGGAATCGAACCTGCCTCGCTGAATCGAGGATCCGACGCTCCATGCACTCCGCCATCGGCTTGCTGCCAGATTTACAACAATAAAGTAATTTGTTCGGTGCTCATGAAATGTTTAGGTTGAGCTTTAACAGGTTGAATTTTAACAGTTTTTTCTGCCTAACTCCGAACTTCGTTATCAGAATTTAGAAAAAATTTAACGGGACCACCGTGGGAAGCTCCCCTTTCAAATGAACCAAAAAAAAGCAAAAAAGTTATTGCGTTACAAAGTTATGCGTGAACAGGACCACAAAATACCTACACGTCGAATTGAGTAACCTCCTCTTTTTTTGAAGTCGGTTAAAAATATACCTATATATTAATCAAAACAACAACCAAAACATATTACTCAAAAAAGGAACCTCCCAACACTAATTCCATTTATGTAATAACCATAGAATACCCCTACAACTAAATGTTAATTTAATTGTTTGGAAATTTCAATGTCATCACCGAAATACCAAAAACTGTATCGGTCTCTTCTTTGTCGAGCCGTAGAAGTGACCACAACTGCATAGGAGAAAATAAATTGGTTTCGAATTATTACTTGGAGCTTTTTTATATTTATAATTCTTTTTTAAGCATTTTAGCTGCTGCAGTCTAATTAATCCTCGCAAGAGTTTATTTTTCGACATTGGTGCCGAAACCCGGGAAGTTTTACTGGGTCTTTATGGAAAAATAGAATTACGATCTCCAGGTAGTTTTTTAATACGTGATCGCTTGAAAAAAAAGGAATATTAACAATGGACAGTGTAACAAGAGGAGTTTACCGTCGTCAGATAACCTTGATAACAAAATCAATTAATGACTATTTAAAGTTGTCGGAATCAAGATCAACACCGGACAATAGTGAAGGGTTTGATGAGATCATAGAAGAACTTTCAGTGCAGTTGTCAAGATTAAAGAATGCTAGTGAAAATCTTCGTAGTGCGGATAGTAATATTTTGGCGAATTTAAAAGCGGAAGAATATGAAAGGGAACGAGAAGCCATTGTAGACTATGAGGATAAAGTTATAAGTGCAGTCTCGCGAATAAATGTTCGTTTGGAAAGAATAAAATCTGTTCGCGATCAGACTCTTTTCCCGTCAAATGCATCATTTTCTACGCGCGAACAAACTCATGAAAGAAAGCCTACAATAAAGTTGCCTAAAATCGACTTGAAGAAATTTTCAGGAGAACATAATGATTGGTTACCTTTTTGGGAACAGTTCAACACATTAGTGCATGAAAATAACTCGTTGAGTGCTAGTGACAAATTTTCATATTTGCAGGCGGTTTTGTATGGTAGGGCAGCTACCACCATTGCCGGCTTTTCGCCCACAGCGGCTTGTTATGATGCCGCAATTTCACTCCTGCGTGAAGAATATGGTGACACAGAAAAGCTGGTTGACAAGCTCATTCAGCAAATAATGTCTTTAAATTCCGTCTCTTCTAGGCACGATGTAGCCGGTTTAAGGCGACTATACAATGCCGTAGTTTCTAATACGCGTTCGTTGTCGTCTCTAGGGGTCTCATCCAGCAATTATTATGTTATATTGAAAGCAGTGTTATTGAGATGTATACCGCAAGATTTGCGTGGGGAGTACCACCGTGTATATAACAGCCGGGATGATGTTCAAGAGGAAGCAAAGGATGATGATGCACAATCTGTCAGCTCCGCGCCAAATTCGAATACTTTGTCCATTACCATTGATAAAGGTGTTAAATTTCTTTTAAGTTTTTTGAAGCGGGAGATAGAAGCTCTGGAACGGGCTGGTGTTTCTGATAGGAAATCTAGTGCATCAAGTTCGACATTCAACACAAAAGCTATCAAGACAGCTGCTGGATTATTATCTCCAACTCAGGGCAAAAAGGTTTGCATATTTTGAAAGGGCACTAATCATTTTTCAGATGTCTGCGAAGCCCCTCTGAAGCTCGAGGAAAAAAGAGCTGTACTTAGTAAGGAAGGAAGATGCTTTAAATGCACTAGAAGAGGGCATACATCCAGAGACTGCAAAGTGAAATTATATTGTCGTAAGTGTAGTGGCCGCCACGTTCTGGCTTTATGTGGGAATGTACGTCTCAAATGTAGTGATCCTAAAAACGAAAAGGAATTGAAGGAATCATTTAGTGCTGCTGATGCTTCCACGACTAATTTATGTTCAGCAAACTCATTTTCATCCAACGTGCACCTACAAACAGTACGCGCTTTTGTTTCTACGCCTAATAACGCTGCTATGGCGTTTTTAGTAAGAATAGTTTTCGACAGCGGTAGTCAGCGATCGTATATCACTCAAAGTATAGCTGAAAAGCTGGATTTGCCAGTTGTAGATCAAGTTAAAATTAGAATCCTACCATTTGGTTCATCAAAGAAAACACCAATCCAACTTTGCAGTCGAGTGAGGATAAGTCTTCGAAGTCAATATGACAATTCTATAACGTGTATGACGGCGATAGTAGTACCGGAAATTTGTATTGACACCTTACCAGTTCCGGACATAAACGATTCCAGATTTTCTAAGTTTACTCTAGCGGATGCTCCTTTCTTAGGAAAACCTCAAGATGGAATTTCTGTACTTATCGGATCTGATTTTTATTGGCGATTCATCACTGGAAAATTTGAACGGATTGAAAATGAATTGACAGCAGTGCACACAAAACTAGGTTGGACAATTCAAGGACCGTTGTGTAGCAATTATATACCAGAATGTGAGTCAGTGGCAATGTGTGCATCGTCCACGCTTGAAAAGTGTTCGTCATTAGATGATCTCAGCCAAATGTGGGACCTTGAACTTTTAGGTATAAAACCTCCTGATGCAAGAGATACTATTATTGAATTAGACCGATATGTGAAGCGGAAGGAGAACTATTACGAAGTATCCCTTTTATGGTTAAAATCACATTGTAGTCTACATAGCTATCATGACAGTGCCTTTAAAAGATTCCGTGGACTGCTGCGAAAACTGTCTAGAGATCCTCAAGCGCTGCAAGACTACGATACTGCCATGTTCGAATTAATTAAGTCAGGAGTTGCTGAGCCAGTTATCGATCAGGAGGAAACCAGAAAACGTCCAGTATATTATATGCCCCACCGCCCGGTATATCGCGAGGATAAGACGACAACAAAACTGCGAATTGTTTTTGATGCTTCCGCACGGTGCTTCATTGAATGATAATTTAGATTCTGGCCCGAATTTACTGCCTGATATTCTATCAACTTTATTAAATTTTCGGATAGGTATGGTAGCATTAGTCGCCGATATTGAGAAAGCTTTTTTGCAGATCAGATTGTGCCGAGATGACAAAGATGTCCATAGGTTTTTTTGGTTTAAAGAGCCTATTGAAAGTATTACCAACTTGCCAGCTGTTCAAGAATATCGCATGACCAGAGTAACCTTTGGCGTGAAGTGTAGTCCGTTCCTGCTTGAAGCCGTGATTCATAAGCATTTGGAAACAGAAGCTTCGAATTTTCCAGATGTTTGCTCGCTCCTAAGGAAATCATTTTATATGGATGATCTGGTAATAAGTGTCAACGAACCGAAATTTGCTTTCAAAGTGTATTCAGAGGCGTGCTGTATCATGAAACGGGCTAGTATGAACATCCGAAAATGGAACACCAACGATGCTTCTCTTAGAACAACTTTAGCTAAAGAAAACGAATTACCAATTAGGCAAAAGGTGTTAGGAATGGTTTGGAGCTGCTTGACAGATGAGATTTCCATAGATTTGCGACCTGCTCGAGAGTTCTTGCTACATATAGCGAATGAAGGTGTTACTAAAAGGAGCGTACTGCAATTGTTAGCGCGAGTTTTTGATCCCATAGGTATTCTTGCTCCATTTACTGTAAAATTAAAAATGTTTTTTCAGAAGTTATGGCGATTGAAGATGTCTTGGGATGAAAATGTTCCGGCGGAGCTTTTGAAAACTTGGAATAAGTGTCGTCAAGAATTCGAAAATTTAGAAGAAATTTTTTTACCTCGATGTATGACAAATGTAAAAGAAGTAAGTTCCATTCAATTGCATATATTCGCAGATGCCAGCCCATTAGCGTATGGGGCTGTGGCCTTTCTAAGGACGGAACTAACCGATGACATCATAACAAAATTTGTTTGTTCGAAAAATCGCCTAGCACCAATTTTGAAACAAAATAAGCAGCTAACACTTCCGAAATTGGAGCTTACTGCGGCTCTTGTTGCCGCTCGCCTTTGTAAATACTTATTAGATAATTTGAATATATCAATATCGAAGGTATATCTCTGGACCGACTCCAGAATTGTGTTACATTGGATTAACGGAGATATAAAAAGATGGAATGTTTATGTAACAAATAGAGTGAGAGAGATTCGACAATGCACTTTATGTGAAAACTGGAAGCATTGTCCAGGCGAACTCAATCCAGCAGATTTTTTAACTCGAGATGTATTTGGAAAAAATGTGACTAATTCAAGTTCATGGTTAGCTGGACCCCTTTGGCTATCTAAAGATGAAGACCAATGGCCACAAATCGTCAAACATGTCACCAGTGATGAATTAAGCTTAATTTCTTTACAACAGGCTGAAGATACTAATGTAAGCAAAAGAACAGTTCTTATAAATTTGGCAGACTACAGTTCTTATACGAGATTACTACGGGTGACTGCTTATATCCGCAGATTTGTAGCACACGCTCGAAATGCACCAATAACGACTAACAAGTTCCTTGTAGGTAAAGAAATCCAGTTGGCCGAATTGTTTTGGGTGAAATTCATTCAAGAAGAATATTATAAAACTGAAATGGAGGCGCTTAAAGCCGATAGGCCGATTCCTGCTAATTCTGTTATATTAACGTTGAATCCAGTTTTGGATACAGAAGGAGTAATACGTGTAGGCACACGCCTACAATTCATGGATATGTGTTATGAAAGTACCTTTCCTGCAATATTACCTCCGTCAAGTCATTTAGTCAAGCTGTTAATAAATGATACGCATCAACGATTACTGCACAGTGGTGTAAATGCTGTATTAACGCGTCTCAGGGAGAAATTTTGGATTCCCCGTGCTCGTCAAAAAATTAAAACTGTATTGAAAAGCTGCAGAGTATGTCGACGTCTTTTCAGCAAACCAGTGAGTCAACCTTTTGCACCTCTACCGCGAAGCAGGCTAATGTCAACAAAACCTTTTGAGACGGTCGGCGTAGATTTTGCTGGGCCGCTTTTTGTTAAATGGTCGAAATCTGACACAACAACTGTAAAATCTTACATCATGCTTTTAACTTGCGCAACTGTACGAGCGGTTCACCTTGAGTTGGTACCCAATCTTGGCGTCGAGAGTTGTATATTAGGTTTAAGGCGTTTTATTGCACGAAGAGGCCTTCCTAATTTGATTATGTCTGACAATGCTCGGACGTTTAAGCGTGCAGCAAAAGAATTAAAGGAGCTAAATTCAAGTTTACATACGAAAGAATTTCAAGATTACTTGGCAACTAATAAGATATCATGGGAGTTTATAGTTGAGCGAGCGCCTTGGTGGGGAGGTTTTTGGGAGCGGTTGGTGCGCTCAGTAAAGAACGCTTTAAAATTGGTGATTGGCAGAGCAACACTGACGTTTGAAGAAATGCAGACAGTTTTGGTAGAAGTCGAGTCCGCGATCAATAGTCGACCTTTAACGTATGTGAACGACGACCCTAAAGACTTAAGTCCTTTGACCCCTTCACATTTTTTACAAAATTCTAATCCTTCAGCTCTAGTTATAGTACCAGATCTCATTAGGCCGGCTTCCACTACTCAAATAAGGGAATTATGGAAGACACGTTTCAAATTGGTGAATGCTTTTTGGAAAAGATGGCGAACGGAATATGTGCAGCAACTACGAACTTTACATCAGACGAAGAAAAGATGTTTTGGACGAGATTTGAATGTAGGAGATGTTGTACTAATGTATGAGCAGAATGCGCCCAGACTGCTATGGAGATTAGCCAGCATTGAACGAGTTTATCCTGGAAGAGACGGAAGAGTTCGAGCATGTGAGGTACGGTTAGCAGACGGATCTTTATTCAGGAGATCAACTCAGCACCTTTATCCATTGGAATTTCAGCACGAAGAGCCGTCTACTTTACTCGCCCGCCCGGAGGATGTAGAAAATTGAATGCAAAATATACCTATATATTAATCAAAACAACAACCAAAACATATTACTCAAAAAAGGAACCTCCCAACACTAATTCCATTTATGTAATAACCATAGAATACCCCTACAACTAAATGTTAATTTAATTGTTTGGAAATTTCAATGTCATCACCGAAATACCAAAAACTGTATCGGTCTCTTCTTTGTCGAGCCGTAGAAGTGACCACAACTGCATAGGAGAAAATAAATTGGTTTCGAATTATTACTTGGAGCTTTTTTATATTTATAATTCTTTTTTAAGCATTTTAGCTGCTGCAGTCTAATTAATCCTCGCAAGAGTTTATTTTTCGACATATTTCTTTACATAAGATGGGTAAAATGAAGAATGTTTGTTTAAACTGACAGCACGTCAGGATTACATTATATTGACGTTTTGATAGTTTTGCATTCTATCAACAGTGATAACGCTTCGTTGTCAGACTCAGATTCCATGTACTTCTATGATGTTGATGGGGTCTCCCTTATGAGCTATTCCTAATGACCTTGGAAGCATTTACTTGTCCAGAAGCTTTTGTTGACATTCAGGTAGCGTAGACTAGGCACTTTTCGAAAATATCAACGATTTGCAATCACATCAAAAATTTAAAAATCCTGCGACGATCAAAAGATTGCCATGAATTTTTTTTTGCCGAAATCATACTATAATATTTTTGACATTTTATAACATTTTAATTTTATGTGAACTGTTCACATTTGAATCTGCTTTAAAGCGACTGCTTTGTTGCACAGTTTATAATCAAATTATTGACTTGTCAAAGGGTTTTCGAACACTTGACGCAATCATCAAAATTTTGTTAGAACACTTGATTCGAATCAAAAGCCAGTCATTGACATTTTCGAAAAGTGCCCTAGTTCCTCAACAACACCATGGTGTGACCGAATATTTTCAGTCCTTCTCCGTTTTGACCGTTCGCTTAATAGTCCAGTTGTCAGAGACTTAGACCCAGCACAAAATGTGATATCTCTGAAAATTGGATCATAGGTAATTTTTGGGGTGTAGAACACAATAAAAAAACCTTTGCTGCTCTAAAGTGTATGCTAACTTCACAATTTCGAAAACAAATTCGAAAATGTGGTTTTCGCGTTATATCTCGAAAAAGAAAAGAAAAATCGAAAAACTAATTACACCACGTGAAAAGCTGTGTTTTTGGAGCGCGTCTTTTGCTGCTATCTTTATTATTGCGCAGCAAAACAAACATGGCTTCAAAAACATTCATTGCTGCCGGCGTCGCTGCGCGCGTCTTTTTTCTTCATGATATTTCAAAGAATGTTCTTTGTTTTTAACGTGTTTTTAATTAATGTTTGCTTTTAACCTGAATGTTTAATCAAAAAATGAATAATATATTCTTAAAGCTCAGGATTTTATCTTTCATTTTATATATTTAACAATTTTTTTAGGCTTAACTTTAAGTTGCAGGAATCAGTTTTATAAAAATCAGTGAAAATCTTAGAAATTATAACTTCCGGTCAACTTTTCTATGAGAAAAAAACAATAAAATTAAAAACTAATGACTTCCTTAAAAAGCTTAGAGTGTCCTCTTTAAAATGCTTTTTTTATTTTTTGTTTTTGGTGGATTTTAGGCAAAGATATTTCAGTTTTTCCCCGAAGGCCTCGCTTGAATATTTGAATTCTGGGATTTGGCGCGCGTCAAATTTTCGAACTCGCTTTCTTATTTGTAATAATTTTTTATAATAATAAACAAACATTTTTTAATAAGTTATAACTTAGCTTTTAGTAGAATTTTCCGCTCTTTCACGTGGTGTAATTAGTTTTACGAGATATAACTTCTTTCTTTTTCGAGATATAACGCGAAAACCACATTTTCGAATTTGTTTTCGAAATTGTGAAGTTAGCATACACTTTAGAGCAGCAAAGGTTTTTTTATTGTGTTCTGCACCCCAAAAAGTACCTATGACCCAATTTTCAGCGATATCACATTTTGTGCTGGCTTTCAGTCTAAATTTGACTCTGGCAACTGGACTATAAGTTCTCCCAGCTTGTAGACGGACTTCCCTCTGCTGCGTCCGTTTTACTTATCTTCTTGCTGTCCCGTGTGATAACGAAAACTCTACGGCCTCAGATTCACTCCTCGTACTTTGTGATTTCTGCTTCCAGAATGTTGGAAAATTTCTTCTAATTTCCGATTTGAACTTTAATTATTTTGTTTGACGTCTCCAGCTCGCGAATCGACGTGCTCGATGCTAACAAAAGGACTAGTTTCTGAAGCCAAATATCGACTCCAGCTTCTTAATATCGGTAATTTTACATGCTAGGAGTACCCACTGTAACAATTCCAAAGGCTAAAAGTACCGAAAAATCTTTAATTTTTGGGTTTTGGCCAGCTTTTTTAACATTTCCGACCACTGGGCGGCGCACACTGGGACGGATTGCCCCTTTACGACGACAAAAATCAAAAAAATTGGTACATTTTAACTGACCAAAACTAACTGGGATGCATTCTTAAATACCCTCTCTATAATACTGCAATTAAACAATGGCGAGATAGTGACATAATTGGCTGGTAGCACGCGCTAAACTTCCCCTCTCTGACCCAAAGTCAACGCAAGAATCAATTGCGCTCGAAATACCAACAGCTTATTACGCTTGTTTTGAGTTATTTATATTAAGAGTCGTGGCTTTTCAGTAAGAAGAAGCGACAGGCATTTTTTTTTTTTTTTTTTTTTTTCAAAATTTGTTAATAAATTAAAATACTTATCTAGTATATGAGACGTTTTTCAGTTCCACTTTATATCGAATATTTTTAGACGCAATAAACATTAATGATTTTAAAAAATCCATTAAGCGGTCCCCATATTTCCCCCTTTGTTAAACAGACCTTCACCTAACAAGTTGACATTGTTGTTAAAAAAACCCAAAAGTTGGACTTTGACAACTTATAACTCCTAAACTTGCGAAGATAGAACCATCAATTTTAACATCATAGATAAGTGGAGGAATTTTGCGTTCATTGGTACCTTACTCATGAAAATAGGTTATAGGGTTACAAAAATACATGGTGATATGTAAAACTCTATCTTTGTACAACTCTGACCGTATTACATCTAATATTACATCACCTAATATTGCTCAGTTTTATAATTATGTTAATTGATTTATTATGTTGAGATTCTAGAGTTAACCCTTCTAGCACAGAAGGCGCACTTTTCAGCTAAGCATGAAAATCTATATATACATACACATACATACATATAAATATATATATGTATATATATACATATATAGAGTTTCCCTTCTAACACAGAAGGCGCACTTCCCAGCAGGGCTGAGAAATATTTACCACTACTGTGGCTCAGCTGAGACATGCAAACATAAAATATTAAAAACATAAAAGATCAAAAACATTAAACAGAGAAGCATGCAAAACTAAAAAGGGAGTGAGGCACGCAGAGAGTCACGCCACATTGAGAAGTATCCTTTTAAGGACAACTTCACTGGTTAGCAAGCTAAACACACTCCTATTGTTGTTAGTATTTATAAGCATGCGATTAACGGGTTCGAACATGCCATAATTGGTGTTAGAGGAATTTATGTGCAAGAGAGGTTCACCTCTCAGGTTGTAGTTATTCACTCTAAATGACGCGCGGTTTCTTAAGAAACCAGAGTCCACCTTGTCATTCATCAGTCGATGAACGAATATAACGTCAGCGACCTCACGGCGCTTATGGAGGGAGCTTAAGTTGAGCAATTGAAGTCTGTTCTCATAAGGCGGAAGAGCGAGTGGGTCATCCCACGGGAGGTGGCTGAGTGCAAACCGGACGAACTTTCTTTGAACCGATTCGATTCTACTAACATGGGAGGAGTAGTAAGGAGACCATACCTGGGAAGCGTAGTCAAGCAAAGGCCTAACCAAAGATATGTACAGGTGTTTAGTGACGAGGGGGTTGCTAAACTCTTTGGACCATCTTTTTATAAATCCCAGGACTGAATTGCCCTTGGAGGAGATATAATTGATGTGGGTGGAGAAATCCAACTTACTTTCTAACCTTACCCCAAGATCGATTACAGATTCAGTACGGGAGACCTTGTTGTCAAGGAAAGTATAGTCATAAGTTATGACACCACGTTTCCTACAAAAAGTCATGATCTCGCATTTACTAATATTAAGCACAAGGTTGTTGTTGGAACACCAAGAATAGAAGGTGTTTAGATCTGCTTGCAGAAGTTTGCAATCTTCAATACTCCTTATGTGGCGATACAGTTTGATGTCATCAGCGTAAATAAGGATTTTACAGTGCCTTAGCAGTGTAACAATATCGTCAATTGATAAAATAAAAAGAAGAGGGCCAAGATGACTGCCTTGCGGGACTCCAGAGGACGCTTCGATATTCTTCGATTTGACACCGCGGAATAGAACCTGGTAGGTTCTCTCGGCTATTATTATTATATTATAAGGAGTGAGGGGGCAACCCATGTGGTGAACACTGCGGCCAAGTTAGGCCTATTGTGTTACGTACCCCACTAGCGGAACAGACTATCGGCCTTCCGAATGAAGGCAAGAAGGTCTTTTATTGATGAAGACCGGACTTGGGCAGGGCTCAAGAACTCTCTGATGAACGTTCTTCTTCTAAGCCAGATCAGAGCAGGACATTCACAAAGAATATGTGTGGAAGTCTCGTCGCCTTCCAAGCAGAGTCGGCATTCTGTCTCTTGAGACAGACCTAGGTTGTGGAGGTGGTACCGCAGTCCTACATGGCCAGTGAGATAGCCCACCAGCAGCCTTAGGTCCGCTCTGTTTAGAGTAATAGTGCCCCTTAAGGCAAAGGGTCTTATAAGATCTTTAGCCTGTCTAAGACCTGGGACTGACTCCCAATAGGCTAGGTTTATTTTCTTAATCCACTCTTCTATCAAAGACTTGGAGGTGGACCAAGAGATGCCACAGAAGGGTTCTGGGCCCTGGAACAACGTCTCAGACCCCTCCCTCGCGAGGCTGTCTGCAGCCTCATTTCCCTCGATACCCCAGTGTCCGGGGACCCAGCAGAGCGAGACCTCGTTTCTTCTGGTCAGGCTCTGGAGTACGTCAAAACACCCTGCTACTATTTTGGAAGAAAACTTCCACGTTGAGAGTGCCTTGATGGCAGCTTGGCTGTCAGAAAAGATTTTAATGTTGGCGCCTTTCAGACCTTTCTCAAGGTTGAGCCTAGCGCAGGTCGCAATGGCATGTATTTCAGTCTGGAAAACAGAGGGCCACTTACCCATTGCAATCGAGACCTTGGAGTTGGGTCCTGCGACACCAGCCCCTGTACCATGTTCCATCTTTGACCCGTCAGTAAACCAGTGGAGATGGTTTGGATCCCTAGGAAGAATAATTTCCTCCCACTCAGAGCGATCCGGGATAATTGTTTTGAATTTCCTTTGGAACCGCAGTTGACTAACCATATGGTCGGATACGCGGCAGATGGAAATGCTTGGGATATTTTTAAGGATATCCATGTGTCCTTTGACCGTATGGGGCCAGTTGGATGAGATCTGAAGTCTCAAGGCACTTATGGCGGCGGATTTCCATATGAAGAGATGCAAAGGGGTCAATCCAATGATTGCTTCCATTGCAGCTGTGGGACAGGTCCGCATAGCTCCGGTAATGGAGAGGCAGGCAAGCCGTTGCAGCTTGCTGCACTTGAGGATCGACGTAACCTGTTTAGTCTTGGGCCACCAAACTATAGCAGCATAGGTGACAACAGGTTTAACGATCGTATTGTACATCCAGTACATCATTTGTGGTGTAAGACCCCATGTCTTACCCAGAAGCCTTTTGCAGGCCCATATGGCCCTTGTGGCTTTGCTGATGACGTAGTCAAGTTGAGCGTTCCAGTTCAGCCTCTTATCTAAAATTACTCCCAAATATTTGACTGAGTCTGAATACTCAACTGTGGTATCCTGGATACAGATAGGACCTAGGTCCACTTTGTAGCGTTTGGAAAAAGGTACCAGGACAGCCTTATTTGGGTTGATTGACAGACCCTCCTTGGTACACCATCTTTGAACTTCTCGCAGTGCGGTTCTCATGACCTCTGTAATGGTCAAGTCAAACTTCCCAGAGACAATGATGGCAAGATCATCTGCATAACCGATGACATCGAAACCAGATTCAGATAGTTTGATCAAGAGTTCATCCACAACTAGTGACCAGAGTAACGGGGATAAGACTCCACCTTGAGGGCAACCCTTAATAGCCTTAACACTAATGGTGGAGACACCTAGGGTAGAAGAAATGTCACGATCTGCAAGCATGGCATTTATCCACTCAATCGTGTGAGGATCCAGATTTCTGAGAGCCAGTGCTCTAGAGATAGAATCATAGCCAGTGTTATCGAAAGCACCTTCGATGTCAAGGAACGCACATAAAGCAGTTTCCTTAGCGAGGAAGGCTTTTTCGATTTTACTGACCAGGTGGTGTAAAGCAACCTCTGTTGATTTACCCTTTGAGTAAGCGAACTGGGAGCTATGAAGAGGGAGAGTGAGCTCCAGTTTGCACCTAATATGAAGGTCTAGCAGCCTTTCCATTGTTTTCAAAAGAAAAGAGGTTAAGCTGATAGGTCTGTACGATTTAGGCAGCTCGAGGGGTCTGTTTCCCTGTTTCGGGATAAAAACCACCACGACTTTCCTCCAGATGGTTGGAATGTATCCCCAATTGAAGCTGGCTCTAAAGAGACAGACCAGGTTGTTGATGATCAGGTCAAGGCCCTTCTGAAGAAGTGCCGGAAAAATTCCGTCTCCTCCGGGGGACTTATAAGGTTGAAAAGAGGCCACTGCCCATTTAACCTTGTCACGGTCGAAGATATTCCCTGAAAGACTGCGGGAATAGCGGTCTGGGATAGTCCTATGACTACACCCAGCATCCAATGGATAATCGGTCTGAAGGATTGACCCTGGAAAGTGCTCTCTGAGCAGGTACCTTAAGGTTTCCTCATGGTTAGAGGTGTAGGAGCCATCCTCCTTTTTGAGAAGGCCCACTCCGTTGAAGGAGTCTTTAGAAAGTAGCTTTTGGAGTCTAGTCGCCTCTGGTAGAGTCTGAATGCTCTCACAGTGTTTCCGCCAGGCAATCCTTTTGGAACGTCTCAACTCCTTGTTGTAGGCTGTTAGGGTGAACCTATATTCATCCCAATGCCCGGTATGTTTTGCCCTATTGAACAATCTCCTAACATTTCTACGCATTGCAGCTAACCTGTCATTCCACCAGGGCACTTTTCGCGACGACTGAAAGGAAGAAACAGTGTTGCTGTCATGGTAGGAAGAGATCAGCACATCAGTAAGCTGCGTGGCCGCATTCTCCAGTTCATACACTGAGCTGATAGAAGCCGCAAGCTGGTCTGATTTCGAGGCCACAAGCCCCTGAAACTTAGACCAGTTGGTTTTCTTAGGAACCAAAGAGGAGGCGCGGATATGTGGAAGGCCCACAATGTCAAATCTAATGTGCAGATGATCGGACAGTGAGGCCTCGTCCAGAACACGCCAGTTTTCAATCCTGTCGGATACAAGCCTGCTCGTGAAGGTGAAGTCCAGCACCTCCTTTCTACTAGCAGTGATAAAAGTGGGTTTGCATCCTCTATTTTCAATATCTATGTTATTCATAACAAGAAATTCTAGAAGACACTCACCCCTTTGGTTTACATCGGTACTCCCCCAGATGGAGGGGTGAGCATTTGCATCACAGCCGATGACGAATTGCCGGTTCGTCTTGCGACAGAACTCAATGAGATCTTGAACCTCCTGGGGTGGCACTATTGCTACATCCCCCGGAAAGTAAGCGGACGCAAGAACGATTTCTTGGAATCCGTTGGCGGTGGGAACCGCAACCGAGATCGCCACTAGATCTCTGGAAATAAAGTTAGTAATGGAGAGATGAGTGACACGATTGTCAATTAAAAGGGCAGCGCGAGGCGCCCCGCATCTCCGATCATATACTAGTTTACTTGAGCCAGTGGTAAGTCCTCTGACTTTACCATCGGTTACCCAAGGCTCCTGAATGAGAGCAAGGGTAAGGTGCCTCTCCGCGTAAGTCTTGCACAGGGTGGAGGATGCCCCTTTCGCATGGTGCAAGTTTGCTTGGAGTGCCCTTATGGCGCTCATTTTTTCTCCAAGGAGCGTTTGACAAGCCCGGTCTTCTTGGCTTGTCTAGGACCCTTTGTCCTACCGTTTTTGCCCTTGGAGGGTGCTGATTTGCCCCGTGCTCCGACTCCAGGTTCGGCAGGTGTGTTCTTTGTTCGCCCAGCAGTTTGCTCTGCTACAGGCTCCCTGGCGCATGCTGCAGATGCGGGGGCCGGATTTGGAACACCGCCAGATGGACCTGGAGTCGTTGTGAGAGCAGCTCCGCCGTCAGATGACCCTATGGCCTCGGCATTACTGCAGTCCTCGGTGACAGCAGAAGCATTTGGGGGTGCTAATTCAGACCCTGTGGTCTGAGTGTCACAAGACGAACCCTGCCCTTGTGGCTGCTTCTTCGAAGGATCTTTGTCCTTGAGAATTAGTCTGGTATGAGAAAACCGATAGGCGATTTTCCCTTTAAGACTAATTAACTTAGTCATGGAAGCGGTATCCACTACCATGACCAAGTGAAGTGTGTTTTCATTTACCCGCCTCTGGACCACTTTCCACTTGTCAGCGGGAACCGAGTTTTGTGCAGCGATAGTAGCCAGTACTTTCTCGTTGCTTAAGGTACCACTCTGGGGGAAATAGCCACGAATGACGTGGGTTTGAGGGAAATTACCCTCTTCCACCAGAGTGATATCAAGAGCACTTTTGCTCTTAATGAAGGAGACGTTACTCCTCACCCAATCTGCTGTATCAGGGTTTGAGCAGACCAGCAGCAGCCAGCCTCTTCTTGCGAAGCTCCCCTCGAAAGACGGCTTGACTTGACCGCCCGCTTTTTCAATAACGACGTCAATGATCGCCTCCTGCAACTGTGCCATTTGCTCAGGTGTCAGGGGGCAGTTGACCATGTCTGTCGAGATGAGGCCAAGCTTGACACTGCTTACCACCTGGCTAAAGGTGGGACGAGTGGGCCCCTTGGCCGTCTTGGTCCTCTTCTGTTCCGGACGTTCCGGAGTTTCCTCCTCTGAGCGAACTCTCTTCAGCTCAGTTTTTTTGGAGGGCTTTGATAAAGCTTTTTCCAGGTCCGTATCCCTGGAGAGGCCTTTTGCCAGTGCTTCTTGGAAGCATTTCCTCTGGCGGTTGGAGAGTTTGACAAACCTGGGTTTGTCAAGCTCTATCTTATCTAAGTCTCGGCCAATGGTGGTTGCTCCGGAAATGACCGAACACACACTGACCGAGTCTGCGCTGCAGACGGATTCTGCGTCTAAAGACTCATCTTCAGCGACTGACGACCCGTCTGTAGAACCGGTGTGCCCAATGGCTCCACCGGTCGAGGTTGAAGGTTTTAAACTTGCGTGCCCAATGGCTCCGCTCGTTAAAGCAATTGATTCACAGCTAGCGTGCCCAATGGCTCCGCTAGTTGAGGCAATTGCTATCTCTTGTGTCCCTAAAGACACTTGAGATGAGGCCATCGTCACAATTGACGAGGATGATGCTGTCGGAGCTGCATCGAGCTCATACTTTTTATTTTTTGAATCCATGTATGATCCCACGAGTATTCGGGAAAGTAGGTCACCCATAGCGAGCCCGTGTACTATGGGAAGGCTAATTGAAACTGGAGGACGCCAGGTATCCAGAGTTCGGATATTAGAGACCAAGCACCCCCTTGGCCACGAGTCTCTCGGCATATCCTGTTTCACCTTAGACTGGGGTGATTTTTTAAAGAGTGTTCTTCTCTCCGCCCGACTACCATTAGCCAGCACTCCTGGTAGAGACATGACCATGCCAGGAGTCTGTTTCCAGTCGCCCCACGTGGAGGGTGTAGTCGAGCTTCCAGCAGTATTTAGCACAGTTTCGGCACGGAGCACAAAGCAGCGTGTTAGTCCCCCTGTGTAACTGTTGGCATGCGACCTTCTCTCGGCTAAGTACGACTGGAACCAATCCACAAGGGCATGCGGAAAGCCTAATTTCTTTAGTTTAAGAACTATAATAGAGTGGGAGAGCTTGTCGAAAGCCTTACTAAAGTCTGTGTAGACACAGTCAGTTTGACAGCCAGTGGCAAAGCCTCTAATTGTGTATGAAGAGAACTCCAGTAAATTAGTAGTAGTGGAACGGGCTGCAAGAAAACCATGTTGGTTTGTTGAGATAAGCCTCTTGCAGATAGGGGCGATAGCAGAATAAATAATAGATTCGAAGAGTTTTGGTATAGACGATAACTTGCCTATAATTAGATATTTCGTTTTTACAGCCCTTTATTTAGGGATTTTTGAAATAAACATAGAAGAGGAGACAGTAGGGCCCCTGCACAGGATTTTAGAACAGCTGGAGGGACTCCATCAGGGCCGGACGAAAAATCTTGTGGAAGTTCATTTATATGTTTCGAGATATCATCCCTAGTTATAGACAGGGAAAAGTTTTGAGCCGTTTGGATTGCATTGATATGTCGAAAATTGTCATCTGGTTGGAATACAGGGGACGAGAATACAGGGGAGAGATTTGAGGAAGAACGATGCAAAATTTTCACAAATTTCGGCTGGATTAGAACTAAGGGAGTTCTCGTATTGCATGGTGTAAGGGTAATTATCAACTTTTTTCTTTGTGTTGATAAATTGAAAGAATGCTCTGGGATCACCATACACTTTACCTTCCATGTTTCTGAGGTACTCTTTATAGAGGGTTTCGGAGAGAGCAAGAAATTGGTCATAGCAATTGGGAAATGCATCGAGACTCGCAGTGTCTTTCTTCTTCAGGTAGGTTTTCCAGAGTTTATTCTTTAGGTTTTTGGTACGTCTCAACTCGTAGTTGTACCACGGTGGGGATGGTCTGGACGATTTTAACGGCTCGATAGGTACACAGGATGCGAAAGTTTCATATAGGACGGAGTAAAATCTGGCTACATCGACATCCAACTCATTAGGTGAGAGCAACCAATTGAAATCGACCGAAGTGAGCTTGGATGACAGTTCCTCAAGTTAAAGGTAAAGGTTGACTCCTCTGGGGTTGGCTTATTGTTAAAGACAGAACAATAG
Organism: Thereva unica; assembly: GCA_949987705.1. Classification (NCBI taxonomy): domain Eukaryota; kingdom Metazoa; phylum Arthropoda; class Insecta; order Diptera; family Therevidae; genus Thereva; species Thereva unica. The sequence goes on along the minus strand of OX465281.1, from coordinate 121,489,156 downwards.
CTCAGTAGGAGAGGAGGGTGATAATTATCGACAGGTGACAAGACAATTGAGGATCGTTTTTTCAAAACTGCATATCTCCAATTTTGACGAAAATGAGTTTTACATGTCATCGCCTTATTTTAAATGATCTCTTTCATTTGGTGTAATCATATTTTCAATAAACTTATTATTTTAGATACTATAAGTATTTAAAAATTGTCAGTTTTTGCAAAACACTCAGTTTTCTTTCAATTTGTATAACAAAAAATGGTTCTCCTGAAAAATTAAGTTTTTTCAAATGATGAGTTTTGAAAAAACGGTCCTCAATTGAGCTAGGCTCAACATTCATGCTGTCTGAGTCGGAAAAGAATACAAGATCTAACCGCCTTCCTAAAATATTATTCACACCGCTCATTTGGCACAAGCCGCAGGAAAATAAGGAATTCAGAAAGCTGGATTCCCTAGAGTTAAGGTTGTTTCCAGGAAGGTAGTTATCGTCATCATCGCAAGATACCCATTTAACATTGGGTAAGTTAAAATCACCTACAAATAGGAGTTCATCTTTGGAATCCATCATATCTTGGATATGATTTATGCAAGTGATTAGAATATCATAGAGATTTTGACCTCTATCGTCAAGAGTGATATGATATAAACCAAAAAATATAAAATATGTATGTTCTTATTTTTGTCGTCGTAAATTGGCTATCTGTCCCAGTTGTGCGGCGGTTGAAACGAAAATAAAATGAAACACTAAAGGGATACAAAATTAAATTAAAACAGACAGCTGATCAAAAAAAGCCAACGTGAGTCGCCTAAAAATCGAGACACAATTCCTTCCCACCCACTGACATATAGTAACTATACTATTACTATATGTCAGTGTTCCCACCCAAACACTCTCCATTAGACCGGGGGCCAGTTCACGCAATTCGACACTCGACGTCGACACTTCATGAAAACGACATTAGTTTCAACGACGTTGAATTTGGGTTCAAGTTAGTCGACGCGTCGAATGTCGTTTTCATAAAATAATTGCCGCCAAAAAGAATGCAAAATTTCATGGAACCGCTATAATAACACTATTACTTTCGACATTGTCCATAAGCGGGAAGAGTTACACATAATATTAAACTTCAATTAATTAAACAAATTTACAATAACATTTGAAAATCTTAACTCTGTATTTATTTTTCTACATTGTGGTTTTTCTAACTAAACTCTTCTTGGAGCAGTTTTATTTTTCGACTATCACGTAGGTTATCTTTATCTATTGTATTTTGCACGTTCAGAACTGCAAGAAGTATTGTGTGAAATTATTTCTTCTCCTGCAGTTCTTCTTCAAGAATAATGTGTGCTTCAGGAGATAAAAATGGTTATTTTCCTGTTGTCGCTAATGGAAGCGTAACATACTTTGGCAGTAGCTGCTTGATCCGTAGGCTTAGATGGAAAAATTTTGTTTCTACCCTCAGGATTTGAATCTTTTAATAAGCTAATGAAATTGGCTTCATTCATTCATCCATGAGACTATTTCTTGTAAAGGTATATTTATCGAGGAAGAACATTTTGATTACTGCTGCCAGAGCCACGTCGATTTGCCACTAATGTTTTTTTATGTTATGTTTAAAACCTCGTCATACCTAAAATATGTTTAATACAATTGTAATTTTTTTACTTTATTTATTTGAGATACTTTTTACTACCCATTATAATTATATCTTCGATCCGTTTGAATTTAATTTTTCAGTTAATTGGTACCACAACTAGTTTTTTAACACACTAGAAGCAAGATTCGACACCAACTTTGTTGTCGAGAAGATTAACGACACTTTTAAAACGACAAACATAAAACGTCGACTTGCGTGAACCCAAAACGGCATTTAATGAGTCGTTTTCATTCGACGTCGAATTGCGTGAACTGGCCCCGGTTCTACACATTCAACTTTGCATTCCACTTTTTGACGTTCAATTCTGTCGCTTACGTCTACACATTTTCAACTATTCAAGAAGCAGATCGAAAATCTCGGCTGTCTTTGCTATCCGTGTACACTCATATTCATACATATTCGCACACTCATAAAAATGTGAAACTAAAACGACGAAAACACAAAAATTGAACGCAAATTTCCATTCCATTCTGAGCTGCTTTCCATTTTCCTTTCAACTCTAGTCTGTTTCAAACTTTGCATTAAAGTGAAAGAAAAAAAAAGGTGAACGTCAAAAACTGGTATGGAAAGTTGAATGTGTAGAACCGGTCTTATACAAATTTCGTGTTGAAAGGTCCCGGAAGCGAACCGTGTAAACACACACAAAGATGTTATCTTTTACGAAGCAGTAGTTGCTTCGTATATGTGGATAAGTTATTTTAATATACAGTGGCTCACAATGAAAATCGTCCACCTTCCGACGAAGACAAATTTAGTCATTTTTTCCAGCTAATTCTCAACAAACTCAATTAAAAATGAATGTAACTAAGTTTTTCATTTATTCTCTTCAAAATAATAACGAAAAATTATAAAATTCAACAATAACAAAAACGGGAAAAATTAAAATCACTTAGAAGGTCCTATTTATATCTCACAGTGAAAATCGTCCAAAACACTCAATACGGGGAAATGTCGTTAAAAAAGGAATGTGCCCTCCCTTTTACACTTTCTGTTACATACTATATTGCAAATTCCCGTTAGTTTTAGCATTTGCTGTGGACTTTAAGGATAATTATCTATCTTAGTTACATATCAGTGAACGTGTTCGCAATGAATAAACAAACGAGTATTGAAATTCGTTCTTTAATAATCTCTCATTATAAGGCGGGCAAAAGTCAAAGAGAAATAGCCGAGATTGTTAAGAAAAGTCGAACAACTGTACAATATATTATTAAAAGGTTTAAAGAAAGTGGTAGAATAGCAAACAAGCCAAAAAAATAGTACCAGAAAAGTGTTTACCCCAGCCAATGAACGTTTTATTCTAAGGAGAATTCGGGAAAATTCTACACTTTCCGCCCCAAAGTTAACGGCTCAGGTAAAATCTCTTTTAAATATCGATGTAAATCCGGAAACCGTTAGAAGAGTTTTGAGGAAAAATGGTTTCAATGGCAGAGTTGCCAGGCGAAAGCCACTAATTAGCGACAAGAATAAAAAAAAAGAGGCTCCAGTTCGCTTTAAAATATATTGGCAAAGACAGTAGTTTTTGGACGAAGGTAATATTGTACAAAATATTTAAAACTTACTTAAAACCACTGAAGTTATGTTTATGCAGGTAATGTTTACTGACGAAAGTAAATTTAATGTTTTTGGTTCCGATGGTAGGCGAATGGTTTGGCGACAAAAAAATACTGAGCTGAATATGAAAAATATTCAGCATACAGTGAAGCACGGGGGCGGATCTTGTATGGTATGGGGGTGTATGGCAGAAAACGGCACTGGCAACCTTGAGTTCATCCGAGGAATAATGGATAAAATGGTTTACTTGGATATGTTCAAAAGAAATGTAAAGCAGAGTGCGCAACGTCTAGGCATTGCTGATGGATTTGCGTTCTACCAGGGTAATGATCCTAAGCATACCTCAGACGTTGCACGCCGTTGGCTAATATTCAATTGCAAAACAGTTTTGGCCGTTCCTCCTCAATCCGCTGACTTAAATGTTATAGAGCATTTATGGGAAACACTTGACAGGAACATTCGGCAGCATAATGTTACCTGCCCGAAAAATCTTGAAAATGTACTTAAACAGGAATGGGCTAAAATTACTCCTGACTATACTAAAAAGTTAGTGGATTCAATGCCGAACAGGCTTCGAGCACTAATTAATGCTAAGGGAGAACCAACTAAATACTAAGTTTAGTTTTTTAACGATATTCTTACATATGGACGATTCTCACTGTGAGATATAAATAGGACCTTTTAAGATATTTTAATTTTTCCTTTTATTGTTATTGCTGAATTTTATAATTTTTCGTTATTATTTTGAAGACAGTTAATAAAAAACTTAATTACATACATTTTTATTTGACTTTGTTGAGAACTAGCTGGGAAAAATGACTCAATTTCTCTTAGTCGTAAGGTGGACGATTTTCATTGTGAGCCACTGTATGTATAAACAAATATGATAGTGCTTCAAGAATTTATTTTTTACGATTTTGTTTTGAATTTTATATGAAATTAGTCTTTCCGATCCATATTATATAATGTATTCTTTGTAATTATTTTTGAACTAAAGGCAATCGATATGCTCCGTGTCATTCAACTAAATACTTTAGAAGATCGTTGTGTTCATGATAAACAGGAGTGGGATCAAGCAGTAAAGTTTTTTGAAACATCTGTTAAGGAAAAACTTCAAGCCACTGAAGAAACCCTTGCCGCCATGCTGGGCCCTTCTGCAATATTTCAGTGGATTAACTGGAAGAATCGATCTGAAGATCAAAATAAACGGCGAGTCACAAAAGCAGAACTAGATAAGATAATAGAAAGCGATTCCGTAATTATAAGAGAGTTTTGTCTGGTTGCATTAATAATTTATGATTTTTTTTAGAAACATCAACCAAGTTTAAGTTATGATGAATTAACTACTATTCGAAAGAATTTACAGCGATCAGGGGTTGAAGTTGATACAGACTATATACGACAATTGTGGTATCCAATTTATCGAAAGTAAGTATTTTTTTTAAATAAGTGTAAAGCAATGAAATTGGTAACTTTTACTTTTTCTGATTGTGAGCTGTTAGAATTGTGAATGAATGATTTGTTAAGGTAAAAGTTTGTGTGATACTTTTAAAATTAAGTAAGAAAATAAGTATTGCAAAATAAAGGCTAATATATTGGGATTTCTGAGTCCTCAAAATAATATTACAATAGACGGGAATCTTAGCTCTTGCTTTATTGATCTGATTCATATTGAATTTTTTTCCCAATTTTTAATATGCCATGCCGTTGCCTTAGGCGGAACAAAATTTATTCGAAATCCATTGAAAAATTCTATTTTTGAACTTCAAACTTCAAAGTTGTTTTATTACATATAAAGAATACATAGGTGGTTTTACTGTTGTTTTAAACTATTTTTAAAGATACTTAAACCATAGGTTAATAAGTATTCCTAACTTATAGACCGGGCGCTGGAGGTAGTTGAGTATGCAAAATATGAGGACCGCATTCTGTTAACAGAGATCCGTTAAGAATAGCTCAAAGAGGAATAATATGGATGTTGCCGGTCAATTTTTGGGTCCAATTTATTTTACCCCCTCTTTTTTTGTTGGCCACCCTACAGCTCAGGGGGGCCGCTTTTTGACGATGGATTATGATGAATCACTGCAAAATAAGTCGAAAACATGAAATAAAATTTTTCGATATCACGCTTAGTTTTCGAGATATCGACACTTGAAGTTGACGTTTTGAGGTATTTTCCTCAAGTTTGTAGTTATATAACAGCTACCACATCCATGGTGCTGATATTTTAATTATGAATTTGAATGAATCACCCCTAAATAAAACGAAAATGTAAAATAATTTTTTTCAATACCTCGCTTCGTTTTTAAGATATCGATACTTGAAGTTTTAGGTATTTTCAAAAACATGTTACAGCTTTAATCGTTTTCAAAAAATACTAATAGCTCAGGGTGGGGGCTGGAGGGATACAAAATGTGAAGACCGTGTTTTATCAATTGTTTTGATCTGAGAAAGGTTTACAGATTATAATTCTTGATGTTGCCAGAAGCTTCATTGGTCCATTTTTTTATACCCCCTCCGCTTAGATATCCAAAAATCGATAAAGAAAATGCTTTAAAGCAATTTTAATGATTGTTTCAGTGTATATATGAAGTTTTTAGTCATGATTAAAGGTAATACTAGCTAAATAAATGAAATAATACCCACAAATATTGGGGCATTTTTACTATTGGTAAATGTCTAGGCAAATGGATTGCAGAGTAGTGACATGTTTATCAATTTTGCTGTTCTTACAACTTGTTCGTTTTCTTTGTATTACTGCTCCTACATACGCAGAAGTGAAGGAAGATTGTGAAATATATATTTGTGGCGGATTTGATGACCCTACAAAGTGTTTCAAGTTACAAGGTTCTTCATTTTCTGAGGTACTTGAATTAAATTCAAACCACTTAGAAGCTGATTCAAGGATGTTTTGCCATATATTTCACGCAGTAAAAATCCAATCTGCCCATATCATAATCCTCAGCGCCGATACAGATGTTTTCATTCGGAAGGTTTACTCGGTTGAGTAGGAAAGATAGAGGCAAAGAACTTGCCTTTGATAGTTGAAATCATCATAACTGAGTCTGTGGGCTAAAAGTTCTCCTGTAGCTCTAGCCTCATTAGCTAGGAAGTCGGCTTTAAAAAAATGTGGAACGCTTCACGATGTTGCGTGTCATCCTTGCGCAGGGGCCATGCTAATCTTCTCTGTATCGTTCCAATTTTAGTATATGTTCTGCCGAAGCAAGAACAAATATGTAATATTTAAATCTTAATATTTTTGTTTAATATAATACGTATTTAATTGACATTTTTGATTATGTGTTAGAAACTACTTGCAATATAGTAGGTTCTTAGTCTAATAGTGCTTCCTTGTATATTGCACAACTTAACTCAGTCACAATCACAGCCAGGTTCCCTTCCACATTACGGGCCATCTATACCTGTGGCTGAGCGAAGGACTACGAGTACTAACGGAACCAGGCCCACGAGCTTACGGCATGTGGAACCTAAAGTCATCGTACCCAGCACCGCCTGTCTCAGCCTTATAACTTATATTAGATGGTTTGTATTTATTTAAAATAACAGATGATGCACTGAATCTCTCTTAAAATAAAAATCAGTTATTCTGGTTCTACTTATCGCGGGAGTTTGTATGTTGTTATTGTTTAGATTTATCGGTGAGAGATAATAATTATCTAGACCTTCATTAATAGGGGAGTGGTAGATTTCTCTGATCAAAGGATTATCGTGGGACTGGAGTTTATTGATCCATTACATATCGTCACCCTTATGCCAGAGACGCGAAAGTGCAAATTTTTCACTTTGCGCTAATAGGGTTTTGTAATACAAAATGGTACAAAGATGCCATGCCAGAAGTACGAATCTGATTTATCCGGTGATATAACGAAAAAGTGTAAAGCCTACAACACGAAAGCAAATAAAAATCTGATTTTTAGAGACAGTTTGAACATTTATCTAGCAATAACTCAAAACTGCAGATTTACACTTTCGCGCCTCTGGCATAAGGATGACGATATATCATTAGCGGCACGATGTTGACCTCTTCATAAATTTCGACATTAGAGAAAAGTTTGTTTCTACTTTTAAATTTTTAATGCAATTCCTTATGATTCTACGTTCGATCTTCTCACAGTTATTTGCTATTGAGGTAGATGCAGCGAACCAATATGAAAAGCCATAAGTAATAATTGGCCTAATTAATTGCTTGTAGTTCAGAAGCGGAGCAAACATGTTGGATATCCTATTCGCTTTAGAAACTGCCATTTTTAGATGTTCATTGGCTTTTAAGAGATTATTAAAAATGACTCCTAAGTATTTTATGCTTTGGACTTGTGGAATTTGGGCACCATTCAAGTGCAGTTTTTTATTTTTGCTCTTTTTTATTGTTCGAGACCGTCCCTTCCCACTGGCATTTCGTACGCAAATGAACTTAGATTTACTAGAGTTTACAGTAATATCCCATCTGTGATAGAAATCATTATTGTATTAAGGTGGCTTCGAACATTTTTCATTCCCCTATTGGGATCAGCTTCTACCGCGTAGATAACTGTATCATCAGCGTAAAGTAGAACTGTGGAGGTGCTATTGCTGGAATATGGTAATTTATGGGGAAAATCAAAGTGGGACCCCACATAGGATTGGAAAAAATTAGACTGTGTTTGGTTTACTTGGACACAAGCACTTCTGTTCTGTAGAAAATTATACATCAGTCTTGTTATGTGAGACGGGAAATTCAGTGATACTATGTATTTTGAAAACAAGTCCTTTAATCCAAACGGTATCAAAAGCCTTTTGAATGTCTAGGGAACACATCACTGTCGGATTTTTCCTCCTTAGACCTGTAAGCATATTATCGTGAATTTTAAGGCCCAATTATAATGAACGGATCTGAGTGGATTGGAATGTCAAAAAAACGCATTTGATCGGATAGGAAATTGACTGGTTATAATAACGCATCTTCTCAGATTCAAACGTCAAAACTTATTGTAAACAAGAATGCAAAAAATTCTTCATTTTGTTGTTTTTATAGCCAATTTTGGCTTTTTTATAAATAATTTCATAATGTTAGCTCTTTAAAAAAAAAGGTTCTACAGAGGCTCTGTCCGTCTGTGACCTTCTTTCATCTCTGAAAGTATTGCCGCTACAGACTTGGGACATATCTCAAATTGTAGCTTTTAGTGAAAAGACCTGAAACTGAGAAAATGGTCTGGAAATTTCAACCGGAAGTATATTTAACAACAAAAAAGTGATTTCTAATAAAGTCTATATATCGGTAGCCTATAGGTAAGGCGCTGGAGTTCTATCCCGGGGAACCAAGTTCAATCCTCGGCCGCACAATTGTGAAATACAATTTTTTTTTACTTCGGTGTAACATGTTTTGATTCTATCACTATATTATATTATTTAATAATGCTACTCAGAAGAACATAAACATTTATTTAATTAAAAGTGAAAAAATATCATTTTCTTGATTTTTTATGGCTCTTCGGCGGCTTTATAAATAATTAAAAAATTTCGTGGAAATAATATAAAGTATTTATTTGCTTATATGCAAATTTTATATGCTGCTCATTTTATTAGTTTATAGTCATGTAGGTGGTGCTGTAGACAAAAAACAACTCTATGATTTAAACGAAATATTTGGTAGGTTTATGAAAAATTGATAATCGCAGTTATTAAAATTATTAGTGAGTGGCAGTAGATATAAAACGAAAAGTAGATGTCTAATTTTTACCAGAGAATATAAACGCTAACTGAATGAATGAAAATTTATAAATTTAATTGCACGAACGGTGTATTTAAGACCGTCCTTATAGTCCATCACTATAAGGAAGTGATTTTTCTCAGAATATAATATTTTACAAACGATTTGCCCCATATCAAAAAATTTTTGCAGCTCTTTGTCTAAAAGCATATTTTTAAGTTTTTATTAACTAAATTTGTTTGTATCTCTTCAGAATAACAAAAAAAAAACCCTAGTCCTTTCGAACGCCGATCTAGCGCCTTCCCAATACTCCAAGCACTAACTTGTAGGAATGTGGCAATAAACATATTTATTCATTCGTACGTAAAAAGGTACATTGCAATGCTAGATATGTATAAACTTTCGAAGGAAGTAAACAACTGATTTATGACAACAGATTTTCTATTATTTATGAAATGTATTTTGTATATTTTATAGAAATTGATAATCACAGGTAAAACGAAGAGTAATGTAATATTGGCATAGATGGAATGTTCACCATTCTTTGTCATAGATGGGGTGCAATTAAAATATATCAATTCTTTCGAATTTTTGACGGGTAATTATTGTATAATTCTTTCAGCAGCATCTACATGAAAGATGCGTTAGTTTTCAAGTTATTTGTTGGAATATTTTCGTGATTCTTCACAATCTCCACTTAATATGTTGTCATTCAGTCTGAAGTGTTATTCAAGAAAGGATACCATGAAAAAGCGTAATTAGTGGCTAGTCTCTAGGCAGAACATCCCACTAGTTTTGACCCCGTTGACGAGTTGGTCGCCGGTAAACATGTTTGCATTTCAACTTTTAACGTTATGTTTATCAAATTTTTGACAGTTCAATGCGGCAATTTCTAATCTTTTAAAAACGAATGCGCTCAAATCCGACCGAATCCGCTTGAATGCGTTCATTATAATCGGTCAGGTCTAAAATGTATATTGGGAAAACCAATTTGACAGTTCAAACCGTTTTGTTGCGCTTTTTCGTGATCCGTTCATTATGTGTTCATCAAACTCTCGCGAAAGTTAGTTGTGGAATTGTTTTGCTGGAACCAGTCATTGATTATTTTACCATTACGGTTAGTTAGGTTATTATACCAGTTTGGGTGTTTCGCGTTTACATCTCCCCCTATTAATATACCATCAAAATTTTCTTGTTCATTAAGGAAATTATACGCGTTGAATAAGTTAATAATTGCTTGTGATTCGGTATCGTTAGTGTGTAAGTATAGTGACACCAGAAGCCATTTATTAGTGGTATTGTTGTGATTGAAATATATAGCCAGAGCGGTATAGGAGATTTCACGGCAACCGAGGTCAAAATGTCATGTTCAATATTTTTCTTAATTAAAATAGCCGTTCCCTGGAATGCATCATTCCTGTAAATTTGCAAATTATGGATTGATAGTTTATTGTGGTTTTTCAAGTGCGTTTCGTTGAGAAAAAGTATATCTGGAACTTAACAGAATTTAATACATATGTTTCATATGGAGTTATTGGAAGTTACTTGTTTGAATAAGTTCTGCTTTTAATAAAGTTCTGCTAAAGGTACGGTTCCGAACAAGACGGCGTAAAATACTTAAGTATTGAGAGCGCAAATTAGAGCTTTTCATTCAGACGGGTTTTGCAGGCCCTTTTGGTATATATTGTTTTATTTACAAACGTTTGTACATGCGTTAGAGATCTTTCTTTAGTACATTGATTAAAAAATTATTCAAGCCCACTGTGAAATGTGGTCTTTGCTGTCAAGTACATACACAGTTAGCTGCGAAACTGTGCTGCTAAAGGTAACTACTGACCTTCGAATGGCTCTTGATGGTGATAATATTGCATTTCTGGTGCTTATCGACTTCAGCAAGGCATTTGATAGTGTCAGTCATAAGCTTCTTGAAACTGGATTATCTAACTAGATGAGTTTCTCCCCCTCAGCGATCTCCTTAATTCGGAATTACTTAAGTAATCGTTCCCAAATCGTATGGTTTCAAGATTCTATCTCTGATCCATCACCAATTTTGTACATGTGGGGTTCCGCAGGGCTCCATTCTAGGGCCATTACTTTTCAGAATCTACATTAACGATATCTGTAATATTGTCAAGTATTGCAAACTCCACATGTATTCGGACGATGTTCAGATTTATTCAAATATGTAGTCCTTTTGGGTTAGTGGAAAACATTGTCTAGAACATCAATGCTGACCTCGAGCGAGTATATCAATGATCATTTTCAAATCAGTTACATCTAAATGCCGCCAAGTATACATCCATCGCAATGTACAGGAGTGAGTTAGACACCTTATTTACCGCCTATTACTCTTAGCCATACAACCTTACCCTACCAGCCACGAGTCAAGAACCTATGTGTTTACCTGAACACACAAATAACCTGCTGTGATCAAACCGATCATACCTTATCCAAAATATATGTTATTTACCGCCCATTACTCTTATGCATACAACCATACTTATGGGGGCCTCCGTAGCCTAGGGAGTAAGGCGTCTGGCTACTATCCCAGAGGTCCCGGGTTCGAATCCCGGCCAGCCCCACGGTCCTTCGCCTTTTCCACTTTCCCACCTACATAACTTTCCTTCTTTCTTCTTCCCTCTTTACATTCCTGATTCCTTTTGTCATAGCCTTAGTTAGCCCTTCCCCGCTTCACCAAAGCGCATGTCATCGGTTGGTTGATGAGATTCAACTCGTTTCAGGAGGCATAACACTCCAGCGTGTTGTTTCTCGATGCCCCGACGACAAAGTCGCCAGTAATGGTGGGAGTAGGTGGACTGCAAAATATCGCTGGTAGGTTGTGACAGTTCCTTTCTTCCCCGACTAGAGCTGCTGTTCGACATTGCACTCTATATGAAGAAAATAGATTGTCGACACAGTATAAAGGGCGTTTCCTGTGACTCTAGTCTTTCACATAAAAAAAAAAAAAAAAAAACCTTACCTTACCAACCACGAGTCAAGAACCTATGTGTTTACCTGAACACACAACTAACCTGCTGTGATCAAACCGATCATACCTTATCCAAAATATACCGTAATTTGCGCCGCCTCTGGCTTTTCGCGCTCATTCTGCCTGCAAGTGTTCTGTCAAAGCTCATCAAATCCTTGGTGCTGGCTCACTTCACTTACGCTAGCTCAGTCTTTCCGTCCCCAGATGCCTCATGCTGGGCCAAACTTAACGTTGGCTTTAATGATTGTACGAGGTTTGTGTATAACCTCCGCAGATTTGACCATACAAGCCCTTACCGCTGTTCTATCCAGGGTTGCACGCTCGACCAATACTTTTCCCTCAAAGCAGTATTATTCATTTATAAACTTCAGCTCTATGAACGGTCGTCCTACCTCCTCGAGAATCTTCATCGCGGTCGTACAACAAGAAAAATACTTTTTATCCCGCGTAGAGTGAAGGACTCTGGGCAAAGGTCCTTTTTTCCACTGTCTTTGCATGTGGAACAATTTGCCACACTCCATTCAGAGTGCGAGGTCTTCGAACGTGTTCAGGAAGCTTTTATCTAATAACCTTACAAGTCAATTATCTTCCATCAACTTAGTTCTTTTCTTTAACATTTCTTCCTTTCTTCCTTTTTTCCTTCCTTCCTTCCCCCCCCCCCCTCTCTCTCTCTTTCTCATATGTAGCATATCGTAATATTAAGTCAATTTTTAGTTTAACTTTTTTATTGATTTATATAAACTTTTCTCCATTTGTTTTTGATGTACATACGTGTTAAAGCGTGTTAAGATTGTAATTATCTTTATGTACTAGTTGATTTCAATAAATAATAATAATAATGACTATCAGTATTGACGAGCATTAAACACGGCGCAAATCAGCCGCCATCTTCTCCACACAATTATGGATTTGGTCTTTAGGCTCAGAGATATAAAGCTGCACATCATCAGCATACATGTGAACCTTATTATTATTATTATTAAAAGGCCCTACAAGCGAAATCCGCAACAAGTGGGTCGCTCACTGCAAAAGCGGTGCGGCTCTACACTTCGCAACACTAGAGATTGACTCGCTTTGGAGTCACGTTTCGTCACATCCCCCGCTACCAAACTTCGGAGAAAAATGGTGCCATTCAGTATTGTCAATCAGCAGTCCATTCCTATATCCAGTCCACTTGAGAAAAAGGGAGGCTACCAACTTTTGATTCAATACCGACAACAGCCCGAACGTGTCCAAAAAGCAATTTTGAACGCTTGGCATAGGACACTCATAGTTCAAGCATCGGCCACACGTCCTGCCATCAAGCGTCCAACGTTGGAGAATGTTTCTAGCATTCTAGTTTTACCCTAACGTTTTTAAAAGAATATTTTTGAGACTGGAAACCAGTCGTTATGTTTTGATTGTCTGACTCCACTATTGTGTATATCCATGAGAAAGCAAAAAATATATTTTACTTTTTAGTGCATTTTTTGTATAAAAATTAATTATTTTAAAGAGGTTTTTTAATATATTTTTTCTGTTCCTCTGTTAGAATATAAGCATTCTGATTAGAGATGCGCCGAATACGGGTTGGACCGAATACGAATATTCGCCAAAGTTATTGCCAAAAAATAAGGTACTTAAGCAAGAATGTGGGTCTCAAACTGGTTTCACCATTACCACGCTCACAACCGGTTTGCAACCAAAATGAAACCTTTGTCCATTTGTTTTTGATGACACACAAACTGATTTTTGATCATTCGGTGTTTTGTGCTCACGAAGATTTTGTTGAATAAACTTTGACACGTACAAATGCAACCACGCAACTGAAACTGGTGACATTTCCAAGCGTACTTGCGTTGCATTCGGTGACAGACAATATAGAAGTACAGTGTATTCAAATCCGACTTGACGGAATATTCCGTGAATGGAATGCATGCAACGCAAATGTCGGTCTACTTTCAGATTTTACTCGTTACTTAGATTTTTGAGTTATGTTTAAAAGCCGGGACAGAATGCAACTACGCAATTGACGTTAGTGGAAACTTGGTCGCATATCATGGAACCGCTGAATGCAACGCAGGTACGCTTGTCTATCAACAGCTTGATATTGCTTCCGATCGGCAAGAACAGTCGCACGCAAGCAGTTGAAAACTCGTTTTAAATCGGTATTGTTTCTGTAGACTCTGTCGTGTGTGGATTCTCAATTTTTAAAATTTTTGGGGTTATGGTTACACAAAGAAGTGTTTGTTTCATTCAGGCGCGGATTCAGAATTTTGTTTTGGGGGGGGGGTCACGGAATTAAAAGTAAACCAAGAAAGCGAAACATTGAAAGCATTCGACTATTTACTTGGACAAAATGGAACGCTTTCATTTCACCAACGGAACCAATATTATCAGAGGGTGGTAGAAGCTGAAAAAAGTTTCCTTCAGACTTTTCATAACCCAGCATCTGTGTGTACAACGGGACTCACAAGTAAAGGAAAGCCGAGATCGATGTTACTATGTAGGGATAATGAACTTCTCTATAATCGTGACACTGACGGAAAAGTAGATATTTTGATGGCAAATGATAGGAACTTCAGTGCACTCTTCGTTGAATTCGGTGACTTTACTCTTCAGCATCAAACCGCAGGTTCAATCGCGACATATATCAGTAAAACCACCCAAAATCAACTTATGGAAGCCTGCAAAGACGAAATTCAGTAAGCTATTCTGAAAGGAGTTAGAACGGCAAAGTTTTGCGCAGTTGTATTTGATGAGACGAACGACAATTCTTATACAAAACACCTTAGCTTATCCTACTACTACTACTGCAACAGAGCAATCAGAGAATTTCATCACATTTTGCGATGCATACCAAGCAATTCGTTCCGAGGATATCGTCATCGATCTGTGTGAGAAATTCGACTTGGACCTAAAATATTTGGTTGAAATTAGAACAGATAGTTGCTCGCTAATGGCGTCTGATTTGAAAAGGGTATCTCAGGACTTGACGAAAGTAGCCATTCGCGCAAGACGTTGTTCTTGCAGTAATCATTTGTTAACAATTCTTTATTAAAATCTTCCAAAGTTTCAAATTGTCGCAATGCTTCAGGAACAATGAGAGCAGTTTTAGCTTTGACTAACGGTTTTGCAAACGTTTTTAAAAAACATCTTGGTGGCAAATCACTTAAGGACTTTGCTAGACTGGTAGAAACCAACTTCACTAGTTGGGTAGAAAATCACGTTGGGCACATGTAGTTTGAGGGTGAACAATTAATAAAAAAGTGTGACGCACTTAATGAGATTTCGGTGTGGGAGGACGCGAAAACTGCATCTGCTGCGGCAAATCTTCGTCTTGTACTTTTCAGCCTAGAGTTTCCGATTTCATCTGCTTAGTTAAATGACGTTCTAGGCGTGTATAATATTCGTACTATTTGATTTTTTATCATAGTCATTAATAACGTAATAAACTTTTACTTTTCGTACGTATCCGGTACAACTTTACCTTTGAGCCGAATACTCCAAACGTCTTCATTAGATTTAAAAAAAAGCGGAATTCAAAGAAGCACGGGTTGTTTATCGTCAAAAAATCAAACTCCAGAAGATGAATCTTCATTCCTATATTGGACAACATTGTTACCGAATTTAATGAAATGCTTTCTCCAGACGTGTTGGACCGAGACGTTGATCAGTTGAGACATTCAAGATGTTCGACAAGTAGCAGAAGCGTCAGCGGCTTTTGGTTTCTCCCATCTCAACTATTTTTGCATAGTTCGAGCTTTTGGGGGGGGGGGGTCATGACCCCCGTGACCCCCCCCCCCCCTGAATCCGCGGCTGCTTTCATTTACAAATATGTACTACCTATGTTCGGTTTAATAAAGCTTCTTTAACATATGTAACTCTTAAAATAATACTATTTAAATATTCGGTAATTTTTCGGCAAACTAACCGAATATTCGGCCGAATACGAACATTAAGGGTGAGTTGCACCAAATCGTTGATTCAAGTTATTGTTAAAATTAACTTTAACAATAACAAAGTTGTTTAAGTTCCAGTTTGTAAAAATGAGTTGCACCACCCAACCGTTTGTTAAAGTTATCGTTAACGGCTACTTTGATTTAAATTTACATTTTTGTGTATTTATAAGTTACACAGTTTGTGAGTTAATTGAAAATGACACCCCTGTCTAGATCTATGACAATTGTCATAAGTTAACAATAATAATAACCGGGCAAATTTGCCTGGTTAAAGTTAGCGTTAAAATGTTACGTCATGTTAACAATTGTTAAACGGTGCAACTCCCGTTTTGTCTAACCGGAGATTTGACAACCGATTTAGCTTTTGTTACGGTTAAAGTTAGTTGGTGCAACTCACCCTAAAAAATACGCCGAATATACCGAATACGAATATTCGGCCGAACATTCGGCGCATCTCTAATTCTGATATTGCTTTTAGATACAGAATTAACAGCATTTCACACCCGTGTGGAATATTCATTCACTTCATATGGAATGACTACTAGTGGCGACATCTGTTACTCGTAATCCAAGAATATGATGTTTTATTCACGATTTATTGATTAAAGAAAAAGAAAGGATTATTTCAATAATAAACAATCAATGATGTTTCGCGTTTCGCTAGACTAATTTTGTTTTAAATTAACTATTCAATTATTAAACTACAGAAAATAATAGCATTTTTTAATAAATTTTGCAGTGTTATGGATGGGCACTCCGTACTTATTTGTTATGTAGTGTTCAAATATTTTATATATTCTATTTTTGACATTAGCTTTACATTAGGTGCGTTTTTCATTACAAAAATCAATAAAAACTATTATTAGAGGCGTAGAAAAATTATTGTCTGGAACACATTTTGAATGGCACATTCCGCACTCGTGGACCGTGGTTATCATCCCCACTTCAACCTTAATGCACAAAAGTTCTTTAGGCACATGCGCTGGAGCGCACCGTCTAAACCAGCCATATGCCTCTGTTACTTCTTAATAAGTCTAATATGATTTTCTACACTCGAAAAACCTTCAACTCATATTGCATATTATAACTTTTACTGGAAAAGTTTATGTATTGGATTGATTAGCCGATGACGAAATTGTCGTATTCACCTTAACGATCATAAATTTGCAGTCGAATCTCATGTTACTTAATTTGACTAAGTTAACTATTGCTAACTTTTACAAAAATTAAAATTTAATATTTTAGGCACTTTTTGAGACTAGCTCTTCAAAGAGCTTATGATTGCAGAAAAGCATATTATCTCTATACACAGCAAGGAGGCGAATGTGAAGTAGGTGCGGAATTTATTGTAATATACAACTATATTTTTTGTTTATCTTTTAGGTTAATTGTAGTGATATAGTTTTATTCTGGAGGATTCAACAAGTTATTAAAGTAACTGCTAACGCCTTGCGACAACAGATTATTAACAGAGAAGCAAGACGTCTAGATAAAGAAATAAAAGAGGTTCTTGATGAATTTAGTGACGACGAAGAAAAGAAGAAATTATTATTAACTGGAAAACGAGTAACTTTAGCCGAGGAATTAAGTATGGACCTAAATATATTATGTTAAAAAAATTCAAAATTCAATATTCTTACAGTTCGTGTTAGAGCAATTCAGGAGAAACTTGAGGAATTCATTAATGCCCTTAATCAAGAAAAATGAATGTTTTTACAAAGTAAAAGTAAACTGTTTTTTTTTAATTTTTGTAAATTTAAATAAAGTTATATCAATTATGTTTGCATATTGCTAAAATAGTAGATAGATATGTTGAATTTAACATGTAGCAAGCAATGCGGTGGTATTGGAGAAAGAGATTCAACTTTCGTTTCCGAATTTATTTAGCCTGTCCTGATAGTTTCGACTATCATGATATATCCGTTTTTTTGCTGATCTTTTACAGACAATTGCAACCATGGCTGCAGGGTCATTTGCGGATTCTTCTACTTGTTAGGATTTATTTTTATATTAAATACAGTTACACCAACACACAACATGAATAACTTTTGCATTTTTTCCTACACATTTTTCTGCACTTATATTTTTAAGAAATATTACATAATAATCTTTAATCACTTTTATCACAAACATTCGACATGTTTTCCCAAATAAACACGAAAAAACAACCGCGAATGTAAAATAAATTGGTCACCTTAACCACACTTAAAAAACTCTTAATCACTCATTTTTTAATTTTTTTTAATTGAATCGCTAAAGCACTAATCGCTGGTAATCTTTCTGCAGTAAACAGTGATAAATTACAATATTGTAACGGTCGACCTGTAGGTCGGAAGACTGACTTCGGAATAACGTCCCTGTCCCAATTAATTCTCCGTCATTTTAAATTAACTACTCAAAACAATTCAATGTAACACTTCCTAAGTCAGTACACATTTTTTTCTCTTCCCATAATTTCTTTCTCCACATTTTTCTGGTGATTTTCATCTAAATTACGCGCGCCTATGGCCTAGAAGCTCAACACCGTAGTTATTTTCCCACTCACACATCGACGTCCCGTCCAGAAAACTCATTCGAATGGTGGCGCAGCCAACCACCTCACTTGGCGTAATTATTATTCCATGACGCCGGTACACACACTAGTCGAATGAATGTATGGGCGCATGTCGAGATAGGGAACTACCATAGCCTTCTATATATCCAGAACATCCAGACACGTCGGTGTTAGAGGCTCAGCTCCTAAGCGGTTGTCCCGCCCCCAAAGGCACGCCATGACCAAATAAGGCGATGAAGACCAAAATTTTTCCGCGAAGCGTCCGCTACGTAAGCCTGGACGGGTAAAACAAAAGTTGGCGTCAGTCGGGTCTCGAGAATCGGAATGTGGACATCGAAGAACTGGTGTGTAGAATGGAGCGGTAACTAAATCAAATTAGAAAATCGGCCTTTGTCCGCTACTTTAGTTTTTTTAACATCTTATTCGAGCATCTTGAGGAGTTTTTTTCCATAATTCAGATAATAAAAAAAAAAGAAAAAAGCATAAAAAAGGAAAAAGTCTATTTAAAAGATGCTATTCAAGAAAAGAGTTAAAGCATCGAAAGTTAAAAAAATCTCAGAAAAATAAAATCTTTTTTTGTTCTCTCCCCCCCCCCCTCCCACATAAATAAAATTTAAATGCTATAAAGTTTATTTTTTTTTCAAAAATATAAAAAAAATATCGTGCGAATAATGGTTTTCTTCAAAGAAAAGGTGGCAGAAAAGTCTCCCCAAAATTAATGGTCTTGGATGTGAAGTATCACGTCCGTATTTTAACGTGACAACGTCTATTAATTTGAACGTGACAACGTCTGTTATTACGTTTTGTATTATTTTCTCAATTAATAAATTATATATTTCGAAGCAAATTTTTTTTTGTGTGCGGGATATTTTCACACGCGCGTCCTATCTTAAACCGATTTAATACACATTGTCACGTCAATAGGGTGAATGAATGTATTTTTCCCGGGTAGAGGATAAATTAACGAAAATTTTGAGCCATTAACCACCCCCCTAACATGTATGGGGGCGGAGATATCATTTTTTTTGTGTGCGGGACATTGTCCGGGACATTTTCACACGCGCGTCCTATCTTAAACCGATTTAATAGACGTTGTCACGTCAAAAATAAAAACAATGTTTCTTGTTTAATGTAATTAAATATATAAAAAAATGGTTTTGTTTTTTGCACGGGTTCCTTTTTCTAAATATGGGCGATTCTCCAGAACCTTTAACCTGAGCTAATTGGAATAATGAAATTTCAAATTGGTAGCACAACCGTGCCATGATATTTTTTGTGTTTCTTATTTCATAAATAAATGTTTTCTGATGTAGAACATTAAAAAATTCAATGCGCATATTTTTTATGACATGGTTATATTGACATGGTTACAATTTTGACATCAAATTTGACATGGTTACAATTTTGACATTCGCTTAAATTACTTTTTTTCAAGATTCATAAAACAATTTAAGTGAAGGAAACGTTACATATGATTTAACTAGTTACAATAAATCATAAGAAATTTTACGGGGATGAATTTAATGTAATATGAGCAAATTAATTGCAGTTACAACTTTGACATTTAAATGTAACCTACGTTTACGTTAGCCAGTTTTGCCCAAAAATCAACCAATTTCAACTTATTTTTGTCACAAAATGTATGCACATGTTCGTTAGTGTCTGAACAATAAGTGCGTTTAAAAAAATTTACGATAAAATGAGACAATTTGGAATACTTCGACTTACCATGCGGGTTACAACTTAGACGTCAAAACCTAGGGACAAACTTCAGAGTTGTTTTTTGGAAAATATAGCGATTTGACACTGCACCGAACACAACTGCATTTTTCCTTAAGAGTTAAACTACAACTTTTCACTTTTCACTATTTGCTTCAACGCTTCCTATCACAAATATAAATAGTTTTTCATTCAGATTAGCGCTAAAGACAGGCCGAAAAGTGACAGGTAACGGAATATTTTTCCAAATTTTATTGCAATATATAGGTCCCCATACACTACAAGGTTGTATGCGTACAAACATGTCCCACAATCTTTCTGACAAACTTGTTTGAACGCCGAGCTTACCCATACACTATTATGGTTTTCATTCTCCTTTAAAGATTTCAAATCGAAATGAGTTCTTTAACTAGGAATAAGTTGTAATCAATAGCCTTTGAAATTTTATGTTATGCACAGAACTGTCAGATAAAACCACGAAAAAATCAAACCATTTTGATATTTGGGACAAACTTGTGACAAACATAAAACCAAAAACCAAATTCACCATACACTGTCAATCTTTGTTTGAACGCCTTGTTTGTACGCATAAAACCTTGTAGTGTATGGGCCCCTTATCGTTTTAAATGACTTCGTACTTATATCTTATTGTTCATTAATAGTTTCTTAACATTATTGATAGCTTCTTTTATTTTTAATCTTCTTATAAAAATTGTTAGCCATAAATATTTCGAAGCGACAAGCAGGTTAAAGGTTCTGGAGAATCGGCCATATATATATAAGAAGAGAAAAAAACAATAAAACAAAACGAAAATATATGGGAAAGTGAGAAGAAATATAAAAAAAACAAATCGAAAAGGTTTTTAAATAATTAGAAAAAAAAATAAAAAAAGAAATTTAATTAAAAATAAAAAAGAAGGAAAAATGTTGAAAGTAGTGCCAATCCTTACTAATATTATAAATGCGAAAGTAACTCTGTCTGTCTGTTACGCTTTCACGCCTAAACCGCTGGACCGATTTTGATTAAATTTGCAATAGACATAGTTTAGACCTTGGAGACGGACATAGGCTACTTTTTTTTTTTTGGAGAAAAAAGGGTTGAAGGGGGTGAAATGGGGTTCAATAAGTTGTAAGGGGATAAAAAGTAACTGATTGACAGACAACGCACAACCTAAACCGCTAGAGCTAAAGGGCTGAAATTTTGACAGTGCATACGTAGCGATTTTTCGAAATTCGTCCCCTAAGGGGGTGAAATAGGGTCAACTCAAAACCGCTGGAGCTATAAGGCTGAAATTTTGACAGTGCATCCCTATATTGACGTGGACATCCACGAAGAAGCGATTTTACGAAATTCATCCCCTAAAGGGGTGAAATGGGGTTTACCCAAACCGCTGGAGCTATAGAGCTGAAATTTTGACAGTGCATCCCTATAATGATGTGGACATCCACTAAAACGCGATTTTTCGAAATTCATCCCCTAAGGGGGTGGAATGGAGTTTACCCAAACCGCTGGAGCTATATGGCTGAAATTTTGACAGTGCATCCCTTTAATGACGTACAAATCCACTATTAAAGCGATTTTTCGAAATTCTTCCCCTAAGGGGGGGAATGGTGTTTACCCAAACCGCTAGAGCTATGGAGCTGAAATTTTGACAGTGCATCCCTATAATGATGTGGACCGCTGGAGCTATAGGGCTGAAATTTTGACAGTGCATCCCTTTAATGACGTGCAAATCCACTATTAAAGCGATTTTTCGAAATTCTTCCCCTAAGAGGGGGAAATGGGGTTTATCCAAACCGCTAGAGCTATAGGGCTGAAATTTTGACAGTGCATCCCTATAATGATGTGGACATCCACTAAAAAGCGATTTTTCGAAATCATCCCCTAAGGGGGTGAAATGGGGTTTACCCAAACCGCTAGAGCTATAGGGCTGAAATTTTGACAGTGCATCCCTTTAATGACGTGGACATCCACTAAAATACGATTTTTCGAAATTCATCCCCTAAAGGGGTGAAATCTGGTTTACCCAAACCGTTGGAGCTATAGGGCTGAAATTTTGACAGTGCATCCCTTTAATGACGTGCAAATCCACTATTAAAGCAATTTTTCGAAATTCTTCCCCTAAGAGGGGGGAAATGGGGTTTACCCAAACCGCTAGAGCTATGGAGCTGAAATATTGACAGTGCATCCCTTTAATGACGTGGACATCCACTAAAATACGCTTTTCCAAATTCATCCCCTAAGGGGGTGAATTGGGGTTTTTCCAAATCGCTAAAGCTATAGGGCTGATTTTTTGACAGTGCATCCCTATAATGGCGTGGAAATCCACTATTAAAGCGATTTTTCGAAATTCGTCCCCTAAGGGGGGGAAATGGGGTTTACCTAAACCGCTGGAGCTATAGGGCTGAAATTTTGACAGTGCATCCACGTGGACGTGGACATCCACTAAAATTCGCTTTTTCGAAATTCATACTCTAAGGGGGTGAAATGGGGTTTTTCCAAACCGCTAAAGCTATAGGGCTGAAATTTTGACAGTGCATCCCTATAATGGGGTGGACATCCACTATAAAGCGATTTTGCGAAGTTCATCTCCTAAGGGGGTGAAATGGGGTTACCCCAAACCGCTGGAGCTATAGGGCTGAAATTTTGACAGTGCATCCCTATAACGATGTGGACATCCACTAAAAAGCGATTTTTCGAAATTCATCCCGTAAGGGTGTGAAATGGGGTTTACCCAAACCGCTGGAGCTATAGGGCTGAAATTTTGATAGCGCATACCTTTAATGACGTGCAAATCCCCTATTAAAGCGATTTTTCGAAATTCTTCCCCTAAGGGGGGAAATGGGGTTTACCCAAACCGCTAGAGCTATAGAGCTGAAATTTTGACAATGCATCCCTATAATGATGTGGACATCCACTAAAATAAGATTTTTCGAAATTCATCCCCTAAGCGGGTGAATTGGGGGTTTTCCAAACCGTTAAAGCTATAGGGCTGAAATTTTGACAGTGCATCCCTATAATGGCGTGGACATCCACTATAAAGCGATTTTGCGAAGTTCATCTCCTAAGGGGGTGAAATGGGGTTACCCCAAACCGCTGGAGCTATAGGGCTGAAATTTTGACAGTGCATCCCTTTAATGACGTGGACAACCACTAAGAAGCGATTTTTCGAAATTCATCCCTTAAGGGGGTGAAATGGGGTCAACCCAAAACCGCTGGAACTATAGGGCTGAAATTTTGACAGTGCATCCCTATAATGGTGTGGACATCCATTAAAAAGCGATTTTTCGAAATTTATCCCCTATGGGGGTGAAATGGGGTTTATCCAAACCGCTAAATTTATAATGCTGAAATTTCTACAGTGCATCTCTACAATGGCATGGACATCCACTATAAAGCGATTTTTCGAAATTCATCCCCTAAGGGGGTGAAATGGGGTTTACCCAAACCCCTGGAGCTATAGGGCTTAAATTTTTACAGTGCATCCCTATAATGACGTGGACATCCACTTAGGAGCGATTTTTTGAAATTCATGCCGTAAGAGGGCTAGATGGGGTTAACCCAAACCGCTGAAGCTAAACGGCTGAAATTTTGACAGTGCATCTCTATAATGACGTGGACATTCACTAAGAGGCGATTACTCGAAATTCATCCCCTAAGGGGGTGAAATGGGTTTAACCCAAACCTCTGAAGCTGAAGCGCTGAAATTTTGACAGTGCATCCCTATAATCACGTAGAAATGAATGACTCGAAATTTACTTTTCTTAATATTCATTTCTGATTGCTTCATAATTTCTTGCACCCACATAAATAGGCGAACAAACTTAACGAACGTTCGTCATACCCTAAAATGTCACTTCCCTTGATGACATATACATGCCAATCTCTGCTTCAAAACTTGCAGATTTGTTGAGCAGAGGTGATATACGCAGCAATTTGTTAAACCATATTTATTAAAAAAATGCACTTTAATAAATCCTTTTTAGGGATAATAATAGCTGACTTTTTTGTTTGTTTTTTTTTGAAGGAAAACATTGCACATAATAAACAGTTTTTATTTAAAGGCGTTGAAAGGCACGCGGATTTTATGCTAGTAATAATTAAAGGTGGAATAATTGAAGATTTCCTAAATTTTTTAAGGTAATTTTTTTATATATATATGCATACATGCCTAGATTGAGCAGATGAATTGTTATAAGCATCAGCGAAAGAGGAGAAAAAAATGGCACCCAATTTGTTATATTATACGATGTATATATTGTTTTTTTGGTATCTTTTTTTGTATTGCATATTGCATAGGCTCTTGTGCTTTGCATTATTACTTCTTAGTCTGTACTACTCCTCCTCTGCTATTTGTGCGATATAAAAAGCAAAAAAAAAAAAAATAAACAAAATAAAGTTTGAAAACGAATTATAACAAAAAAAAAAAACAAACAAAAAAATTTCTTTGAAAATATAAAAAAAATGAGCTCGAGATATAAATAATATTAGTTAATTAATAATAATAATTAAAAAGGCTCCTATATTGTTTTTTTCTTATAATGTAAAAGAATATACTTGTATTTTTTCTGAGAAAATTTATTTTTTTTATTTATCATTTGTTATCTTAAAAGAAAAAAAAAGAAAACATGAGAAAAAAACTTGCAAAAAGTGCAATGTAAATAAAACAAAAAAAAATTTATCTTATATTGAGAACGTTATGTGCTTAGCACACAAATATATTAAATAATAATTTTAGTTACTCTATAAAAGAAAATTCATACGGGGCACGACGTGTGAGGATCATATTCAAGCCCGATGATGAGTGTGCACTGACATTTTTTTTAAATAAATACCTCTTTTTGTATATTTGTATTTATGAACTACTAGCATAAAACCCGCGTGCCTTGCAACGCCTTTAAAATCTGTTTATTATGTGCAATGTTTTCCTTAAAAAAAACCAACAAAAAAGTCAGCTGTTATTATCCCTAAAAAGGGTTATTTATAGTGCATTTTTTTAATAAATATGGTAAACAAATTGCTGCGAATATCACCTCTGCTCAACAAATCTGCAAGTTTTGAAGCAGAGATTGGCATGTATATGTCATCAAGAAAAGTGACATTTTAGGGTTTGACGAACGTTCGTTAAGTTTGTTCGCCTATTTACGTGGATGTGCGAAATTATGAAGCAATCACAAATGAATATTAAATAAAGTGAATTTCGAGTCATTCATTTCTACGTGATTGTAGGGATGCACTGTAAAAATTTCAGCCCTTCAGCTTCAGAGGTTTGGATTAACCCCTTTTCATCCCCTTAGGAGATGCATTTCGAGTAATCGCCTCTTAGTGGATGTCCACGTCATTATAGGGATGCACTGTCCAAATTTCAACCCTGTAGCTCCAGTAGTTTGGTAGCCCCATTTCACCCCTTTAGGGGATGAATTTCGAAAAATCGCTTCTTAGTAAATGTCCACTTCATTATAGAGATGCACTGTCAAAATTTCAGCCGTTTAGCTCCAGCGGTTTGGCTTAACCCCATTTCACCCCCATAGGGGATAAATTTCGAAAAATCGCCTTATAGTGGATGTCCACGCCATTATAGGGATGCACTGTTACAATTTCAGCCCTATAACTTTAGCGGTTTGGATAAACCCCGTTTCACCCCCTTAGGGGATGAATTTTGAAAAATCGCTTCTTAGTGGATGTTCACACCATTATGGGGATGCACTCTCAAAATTTCAGCCCTGTAGCTTTAGCGGTTTGTAAAAACCCTATTTCACACCCTTAGGGGATAAATTTCGAAAAATCGCTCTTTAGTGGATGTAAACGTCTTTATAGGGATGCACTGTCAAAATTTCAGCCCTATAGCTTTAGCGGTTTGTAAAAACCCCATTTCACACCCTTAGGGGATGAATTTCGAAAAATCGCTCTTTAGTGGATGTCCACGTCATTATAGGGATGCACTGTTAAAATTTCAACCCTATAGCTCCAGCGGTTTGGATAAACCCTATTTCACCCCCCTTAAGGGATGAATTTCGAAAAATCGCTTTATAATGGAAGTCCACTCCATTATAGGGATGCACTGTCCAAATTTCAGCCCTATAGCTTTAGCAGTTTGTAAAAACCCTATTTCACACCCTTAGGGGATGAATTTCGAAAAATCGCTCTTTAGTGGATGTAAACGTCATTATAGGGATGCACTGTCAAAATTTCAGCCCTATAGCTTTAGCGGTTTGTAAAAACCCCATTTCACACCCTTAGGGGGTGAATTTCTAAAAATCGCTCTTTAGTGGATGTCCACGTCATTATAGGGATGCACTGTTAAAATTTCAACCTTATAGCTCCAGCGGTTTGGATAAACCCTATTTCACCCCCTTAAGGGATGAATTTCGAAAAATCGCTTTATAGTGGATATCCACTCCATTATAGGGATGCACTGTCCAAATATCAGCCCTATAGCTTTAGCGGTTTGTAAAAACCCCATTTCACACCCTTAGGGGATGAATTTCGAAAAATCGCTCTTTAGTGGATGTCCACGTCATTAAAGGGATCCACTGTTAAAATTTCAACCCTATAGCTCCAGCGGTTTGGATAAACCCCATTTCACGCCCTTAAGGGATGAATTTCGAAAAATCGCTTTATAGTGGATGTCCACGCCATTATAGGGATGCACTGTCAAAATTTCAGCCCTATAGCTTTAGCGGTTTGTAAAAACCCCATTTCACACCCTTAGGGGATGAATTTCGAAAAATCGCTCTTTAGTGGATGTCCACGTCATTAAAGGGATCCACTGTCAAAATTCCAGCCCTATAGCTCCAACGGTTTGGATAAACCCCATTTCACCCCCTTAGGGGATTAATTTGGAAAAATCGCTTTATAGTGGATGTCCACTCCATTACAGGGATGCACTGTCCAAATTTCAGCCGTTTAGCTCCAGCGGTTTGGCTTAACCCCATTTCACCCCCATAGGGGATAAATTTCGAAAAATCGCCTTATAGTGGATGTCCACGCCATTATAGGGATGCACTGTTACAATTTCAGCCCTATAACTTTAGCGGTTTGGATAAACCCCGTTTCACCCCCTTAGGGGATGAATTTTGAAAAATCGCTTCTTAGTGGATGTTCACGCCATTATGGGGATGCACTGTCAAAATTTCAGCCCTGTAGCTTTAGCGGTTTGTAAAAACCCTATTTCACACCCTTAGGGGATGAATTTCGAAAAATCGCTCTTTAGTGGATGTAAACGTCATTATAGGGATGCACTGTCAAAATTTCAGCCCTATAGCTTTAGCGGTTTGTAAAAACCCCATTTCACACCCTTAGGGGGTGAATTTCTAAAAATCGCTCTTTAGTGGATGTCCACGTCATTATAGGGATGCACTGTTAAAATTTCAACCTTATAGCTCCAGCGGTTTGGATAAACCCTATTTCACCCCCTTAAGGGATGAATTTCGAAAAATCGCTTTATAGTGGATATCCACTCCATTATAGGGATGCACTGTCCAAATTTCAGCCCTATAGCTTTAGCGGTTTGTAAAAACCCCATTTCACACCCTTAGGGGATGAATTTCGAAAAATCGCTCTCTAGTGGATGTCCACGTCATTAAAGGGATCCACTGTTAAAATTTCAACCCTATAGCTCCAGCGGTTTGGATAAACCCCATTTCACGCCCTTAAGGGATGAATTTCGAAAAATCGCTTTATAGTGGATGTCCACGCCATTATAGGGATGCACTGTCAAAATTTCAGCCCTATAACTTTAGCCGTTTGGATAAAAGCCATTTCAACCCCTTAGGGGATGAATTTCGAAAAATCGCTTCTTAGCGGATGTCCACGCCATTATAGGGAGGCACTGTCAAAATTCCAGCCCTATAGCTCCAACGGTTTGGATAAACCCCATTTCACCCTCTTAGGGGATGAATTTGGAAAAATCGCTTTATAGTGGATGTCCACTCCATTACAGGGATGCACTGTCCAAATTTCAGCCCTATAGCTCCAGCGGTTTGGATAAACCCCATTTCACCCCCTTAGGGGATGAATTTCGAAAAATCGCATTTTAGTGGATGTCCACGCCATTATAGGGATGCACTGTCAAAATTTCAGCCCTTTAGCTCCAGCGGTTTAGGTTGTGCGTTGTCTGTCAGTCAGTTACTTTTTATACAATAAAAAAAAAAGTAAAGATAAAAAATCTCCTTACAACTTATTGAACCCCATTTTACCCCCTTCAACCCTTTTTTTCTCCATAAAAAGTAGCCTATGTCCGTCTCCAAGGTCTAAACTATGTCGGTAGCAAATTTCATCAAAATCGGTTTAGTGGTTTAGGCGTGAAAGCGTAACAGACAGACAGAGTTACTTTCGTATTTATAATATTAGTAAGGATTTGTTTCGTTATTGTTATTTTATTGTTCGATTTTGTGACTATATAATTTTTGTCATAAAATGATGGTAAGCACGGGAATCAATAGGATTTATTAAAAAGAAAATAAAATAAATATGCAATCTGAAGAAAGCGTATATTAAGTATTAAAATAATATGTATTAGGATTTTTGTTAATACTAAAAGTATGAATATAACTTCTTTGTAAAATTCATTCCGATACTGACATTGAATGTCATTTATCTAGTTAAAATTGTAACCTAATAGTTTTATATAGAAAATAACGTGTGAACGTTATTATTAATAAATTCGATATCGGAATTTTGCATTGAATTAATTTCTTTATTGGTTAAAGTAGAATTAGGAGTTTTTTTCTGCCATGTTATGTGAATTGTATTTTTTTTTTGTTTTTGCTGGATATATTGGTTCCATATTTCTTGCGAAAATTTCTTATTATATTTTTGTTTTGGTCGACTCTTACAATAAATATGTAAGTAAGTAGTAAAACGGAGGGCATGGAGACCGGTGGGGAGGCTGTGGGAATCACCCAATATGTAAGTTCCATTAGTAGTTAGATTTTCATTATTAGCTTCCTACCCTGACCGCGTCCGCCCGCATGGCTGCGACCACATCCTAAACCTTCCTCTCTCGATGGCCCTGGACGGGTCTCCCTATCGTCCCTTTATTCTTTAGGTACTTTTATATTTTTATTGGCACGAATATTTTAGTTTCTGGTAAAACTGTCACTCTCTTCCGCCTTCATACACTACGAACCCCCCCCATCCGGCGAGCTAGTTTGAGCATCGCAAGCGTGCCAGCGCCTAAGTGCAGTGGAAGCAGGTGTTTTTCTCGGCGAACCCCTTCCTTCGGACCATCCCTTTTATAGGTATTTTTTTTAATTAGCTTCTTCATGCTACTATCACAAAACCTTCCCCTGACAGTTACAATATTTGATGACTTTTTACTGCGCAAATAAAATGTTCATCTATGGCGCTTAAAATTTTCTCTATAAAATCCCAATTAACGCACTTAATCATTGATTTCACTTGTCGTGTTTACTTAATAAAGCACTACAACTAATCACTGATAATTCTATGTCAGTAAAAAGTATCTGCATCTGCACTTGGCGTCGGCACGACTTGCGATGCTCAAACTAGCTCGCTGGATGGGGGGGGGGGATTCGTTGTACAGGGAGGTAAATGAGATTTCGGCGACACCCCTCAGGCGGACAAACCGTCCCAGCCACATATTTTTTCAGGCAATCTCCTTTTTCCCTATTTTTTTTGTAAGTAGTCCTTATGGTATGTGAGGCAATTTCCTTCCTTTTTTTGTCTTTCGTGCTTCGGCACAAATATTACTTCAAGGACAGTTATGCCTAATCTCCAATGAGAAAACCAACCACGGACCAACCACGTACCAGTTGGCTGAATTAGCTTTCAAAATGTGTTCACACATTTCTATCACTGTAGATGTGAATTGTCAGAAATGTCTGTTTTGTTATTATTATTACTAGTTTAGACTTTTCTGTTGACAAATTTTTTGGCGGGATATTGCAAATGCAATTAACGTCATTTATGTGAAATGTCAGTTCCAATTAATTGACATTTTCACGATTTTATTTGTCATATTTATTTGTAATTACAGTTTAACGTCATTTTTGACTTGCTTTTTGAAATTTTTTGTACTAAATTGTTGCTGAATTTCATCTGGCAACTCAAATGGTTTAACTAACACATACGGAAAGTTAACGCATGTCGACCAAAACACGAGCGAGACAGATAATTCAATTTACAAGGAGAGGGAATAGGAAGCAGCACTTTGGTTGGTTGGTTCGTGGTTGGTTTTGCAATTGAGATTAGGCATTACGCTCAACGTTAGGCTAGTAATTTCTGGTCTATTTTATTAGCTCGGATATGTCTGTTAGTCACTTGGTGACATCACCTTTTTTCGGCATTTTTGTCTTCATTCTTCCTTTCGGAAAGTCTCTCCCTCCGAGCTATGTTTTTCAATTCAGTGGTCTCCAAATGTAAGGCCGACGTTTAGTCTTTATCTGTGGCATAGGGCATCGAGAGAAACCGGTAGTGGACTTCTTTCATTATTCATTTCCATTCTCAGACCAAGTCCCTCGGGTTATTTGGGATTGGGTTTTGGTACCTGCCGCGGTATCATCTCCCTTACAGCTTGTTTCTTTTCCTGTTAGCCTTAACGGCCTATAAAATTTCTGTCGCTTTCATTGAACGTTCACGGTTCAATAACTTTTTCTTTCTGCGGTAGCTTCCAAATTGTCTACTTTGTTCATTCATGTTGAGTCGTTCTGCCCTAGTACCAAGCGACTTCGCTTGCTAGTGCGACAACTCTTGTGGGTCAATCAATGGGGTATTCCTGCTGTCAGGCTTCATGCTACTTGTGTTCTCATGGCTAGCGCAGGGGTGGCGACATCTGGTTGTCTCTTCCATGTATGAAGCAAAACCGCTCAGTTTGTTTGCCTTTTTCTATTTAGTATGGCCAAGTTAATGGGGAGACGATTGACGTACATTGATCCTGGTAACAGGCGGTCGTCCCTCGCCTGCCAGCGCGATAAGTCGGTCGTCCCTTTATTAATGCGGTCCCGGATGGATCCGTTGATTGGACAGCCTTCCGGAATTTCAGTCGTGTCGTCGTCGTTACTAATACGTCGTGGCTGCCAATCGGGGATCATTAACTCAAATGGAAGCTTCTAAATTCTTTCTTCTCTTCGTCACAGCCATGCGAACTGCTGCGGGCGGGGATGGGTGCGAAAATGTAGAGACGATCGAGGTGGATGGTGTTATACCACTCTCCTCTGCTGATTTGTAACTGGTAAGTGCTGAAACGTTGAGGAGTACATGTCTTCTCCTCTGGTAACCATGCTCACGTCTATTCACTATTACCCGAGTCGCCCTAATAAGGCATCTCGCCGGCTTCACCGGTTAACTGACAGGGTGCCTTAATCCGCTTAGGTGACTCCCCTGGGGGTGGTACACCTCCTTTTTTTCCTTGGTTGTCTGGGGCCAAGGTTTGAGTATTTGAATTGGGGCTGCCAGACCAGTTCCCCGAGGCACGGTCCCCTCATTTTCTTTTTAAACCCTGGATCAGAGAAGACCTTCGCAGGCGAAGGTGCCTGCTGCAGTACCTTAGCCCTTAACTACTTCCATTTTTCTTCACTGTTTGTATCCGTTCTTCTTGGACATTTCAACTCATAGATATTTTGCTAGCAGCAGCCTCTGATTTTGATTTGTTCCCGTCAGGCTAACTCACTGTCTGACAGGCGTAACGCCTGGCACTGCGCGAGTCAGTCCTGACCATGGAACTTCCCCTTTGGTTATTCATTTTTAGTATGGTCTGATGGACGCCTTGTCATTGAGTCTGCTCTCGTCTGGGTTCACAGGCGTGATACCGCCTAACCTTGCGACAACCTTGGTGCCAAGGTGATTTGTAGTGTGTTTTCGGTGGGGTCTGGCTGCAAGGGGCTGATGTCCACTTGGCCAGATCGTTGGTTGCCTGGTGGCGTTTGTGTTTGTCCTCAAGTTCCGTCCTATCCCGTTTAGTCGTAGTCCTTCTGTCGTCTCACCTGCCTGGTCTTAGCAGTGTTGCTGACCCGCAGTGGAGCAGCAGACCGGCTGCAAATATCTAACAGAGGCTATCTCCTACTCATCATAACTTCTTTTTTTACCGCATTGCGAAGGCTTCTCTTCCCTGGGAGCGGACCGTTCATGTCTCGTGTTAATCAATTCTCCGTATGTTTATTAGCAATGATGCTTATCACTTTCATCATTATGAATTATATTAAATTTTCCTTATTTCTGTAAACAAAACATTTTTCTAATACGTTGGAAATTTTTTTTCTTTGTTTCAGCCTGAAGCTTATTTTTATTTTATCAACACCTTGTTACTTGGAAATCTTTATCTTCCACTTTTGTCTTTTGTGTACCCATCTCCATCTCCATATATTTATGAAGATTTGTTCGTCACTTACCTTTTTCATTCCGAAGTACGTCACGTTTACTACACTCACTACTAGGCTTTCGCCTTCATGCTTTTTGGCAGTCACCTCTGGTTCTCTTTTTTTCTCATTGTAAG
This sequence comes from Thereva unica, assembly GCA_949987705.1. NCBI lineage: Eukaryota > Metazoa > Arthropoda > Insecta > Diptera > Therevidae > Thereva > Thereva unica. The sequence goes on along the minus strand of OX465281.1, from coordinate 121,456,591 downwards.
TTTTGCTCGTTCGTTCCCCTTCATGGGACTTCAAATTATTTGAATGGATCAAAGTCACTTCAACCATTTTTTGGCACTAGTCATGAATTCTCGTCACATTTTCCTACTCTGTAGAAAGCATCTCAGGGTCGTGGGTCAAGCCACACGTTTTTTTGGCCACCAGCCTTCCAATATCCGAGAATTTGCCCGGCTAGCTCAGTCGGTAGAGCATGAGGCTCTTAATCTCAGGGTCATGGGTCGAGCCACACGTCTAAAGGCCTCCTCGTCTTTCGGCTCCTCTCTCCACTCTCTTCGTTCGGTCTAGAGTATCCGCGTTGTAACGGTCGGCCATACCCGGCGAATTGAAAAATTTCTTTATACCTCCATAACAAAAATTTGTGGTACCGGTCATTTGATCAGTAAAAAAATCGTTACAAATTGCCGCAACCCTTCTTCACTTCTGAGCAAAGTAAATAAACCAAAAAATCTCGGTTACATTTCCTATTGAAAATGCCAACGGCCAAACTTTGGTCGACAAATTCAAAAAATAAAGTTTTGTACTATAAAAATTTAAAAAAATCCCTAATTGATTCAATTTAAAGGTGATAAACTGCCTAAATATGCATCTAAAGTTTGGTGGTTGTGTGGTGTATTGGTAATTAGTAAAACAATAGTCATTCTTAGCATTTCTGTTAAATTTTAAAATGTTTATTGGTTGTTTGAAACTTCTTTCGAAATTATTGTACCACATTTCTCTGCTGAGAAAATCAACCGAAATTTTTCATGCGGTCGTGGAAAATTGAACATTGCCCTGACTTCTGTCGTGTATATTACCATGCCTTCTTTAAAAAGTAATCCTGCGTTGTATTATAAGTGAATTATTAATTTAATTGAAATTAGACAAAAAAAAGAAAGAATAATTAAAAAAAGCAAAAATTAACTGATTAAGCTTTTTCTTTTTTTATATAATTAAAAGTTAAAAAAAAACAAAGAAGTGGATCTGCATTTTCTCTTTATTTTTTTTTTGGGAAAATGCTGCAGGAGGGCAATTTTTTTTATAGGAGTTGCAATTTTGAAAAAATAATAAGGAAAGAATATTCGCTGTTTGATTAGAGCATTTCACAATGATTTTATTTTTTGTTTCTTTTTTGCAAATTAAACACAAAACAACAAAATGAACTTTTTAAAATAAGAAAGAAAAATATAATAAATGTAAACAAGAAATCTAACAGAAAATACACGTATCTAATATTAATTAAGAAAATAATAATAATAAGAGAAACAAAAACTTAAAGGAAAGTATTATGAACTAATGGATTTATTGTGAGTACTTTTTTTTGTTTAACAAATATACATTTAAATATAAGATGAATATAATTTTCAACAAGCTGTATAATATTGAAATGCACTGGAATAATATTATTTATATATATAAAAAAAAGCAAAAGAAGGGAAGAAAATTAACATTTAAGTAAAAATTAAGATGGAATTATATATACCACTTTTCTTTGCGAAAATTTCTTATCTTTTTTTGTCGACTGTTATAATGAATATGTAGGTAAGTAGTGGCCAGGAGGGCGTGGAGACCAGTGGGGAGGTTGTGTACCTCACACATAAACACGTAAGTACTCTTAGTGGTTAGTTTATTTTCAGCTTCTTGCCCCCGATCGCGTCCGTCCGCATGGCTGCGAAGTGAGATACCCCCCTGTCTCGATGGTCCTGGACGGGTCCCAGGTCGCCCCTTCATTTTTTTGGCAAACTTTTGTTTTGGCACGAAGATTTTGGTTTTTTTTAAACTGTCACCCCCCTTCTACCACCCTGCACAACGAACCCCCTCCATCCGGCGGCGTAAGTGAGATTTCGGCGATACCCATCAGGCGGACAAACCGTCCCAGCCACTTATTTTTTCAGGCAATCTCCTTTTTCCCCATTTTTTTTTGTAAGTAGTCCGTATGGCCCTGTGAGGCAATTTCCTTCTTTTTTTTGTCTTTCGTGTTTCGGCACAAATATTATTTCAAGGACAGTTACACTACCAACAGCTACGTTAGTGTTAGTTAACTCGGTATCTTCCAACCACTGACATATAGGAATGGACTGCTGATTGACAGTGCTGAACGCCACTATTTTTCTCCAGAAATAGAAAACCTTTTTTACGTAAACAAAAACATTTTTTTCGAATTTGGGAGAAAATAAGTGATAAGATGTCTGTTATAATTAATATAAATAAATTTCCATCGCTCATTTTTATTTATTAGCAGTTTTTTTTATTAAATAAATGTATTTATTCCGAAACTGTGACGGTTCCCCTGTTTAACGAACTTTTCAAAATAGCTCAAGAGTGAGACAGAAGAGCGCAAACTCTACCTATTTTTTTCTAATTATGTTTACATCGCTGACGATTAAAGTTGTTGGAATTGAAATTCAGCTATATCTATTTAGCCCGCATGGCAACACTAGGAACTGAATACTTGTTCTCTTAGACCGGTTCTACACATTCAACTTTGCATTCCACTTTTTGACGTTCAATTCTGTCGCTCGTGTCTACACATTTTCAACTTTTCAAGAAGAAGATCGAAAATCGCGTCTCTCACTGCTATCCGTATACACTCATATTCATACATATACGCACACTCATAAAAATGTTGAACGAAAATACAAAAGTTGAACGCAAATTTCCATTCCATTCTGAGCTGCTTTCCATTTTCCTTTCAACTCTAGTCTGTTTCAAACTTTTCATTGGAGTGAAAGAGAAAAAAAAGTTGAACGTCAAAAAGTGGAATGCAAAGTTGAATGTGTAGAACCGGTCTTAGAATAGAGAACTACAGGAAAGGCCCTCGTGTGTATAATCCGTGTATGTGAGCGTAGTGAAATCTGGGGGTCTCTTAACTATCAAATTGGGTTAGTTAGCTGCTTGTGTTCCCGCGTTCGGTGGAATACTTTTTTAAGACTTGTTTTTTTTATAAAGTTATCCGAAATTATAATATTAAAGCTAGCATAAATAAAAAAGAACGTATAAACAATAGTTGAAGGAAAGTGTAATTAAAGTTCTAGCGAGTGAGTTTTCTGTGAAAACAAGAACAATGAAGTGTGCAGTTTGTGAGAAAAATCGTTCTTTAGGTGAATGTGCTAAATAAAATAGTTCCTAAACACATATATTAGATATTTACATTAATAAATATGTGATAAATAGTCCAAAAAATGTAAATTTTATTTGCTTGAATTTCTTTGTTTACATTAACTAATCCAACGCAAAATTCAGGGGGATCAGCTGATTCGATTCCGGAGTGACGCCGTGTAAAAAGTTCATTTCTGGGGGCAAGCTTTGATTTTAGATAACTCATAATTTTAACACGCTCTTGCCCCTCCTCTATTCCACTCGGTTTTTACGCTTGTACGGTCAAAACAACTACCAAAGCGTGGGCGCTCATACAAAACGAATTTCCCTACGCTTTAATTCGGCGAGAGCCCTTCCTGTAGTTTTGTATTCTAAGCTTGTTCTATTCACTTAAATAAAACTTCACTCCTGAATTGTTACTTAACTGAGAAGGTTCTTTTTATTTATCTGCGCGCATCATTTCAACAGGTTATGGGCCCAGGCGACGCCATTTTGGGTAAAATTAAGTAAATTCGGTTTTGTGTAATTTTGGCCGGTTTAAAACAAATAAAAAAAGGTAAACAAAGGCATTGTGTCGTTATTTTAATTCGGGAGTCGGAATTTAAAAAAAAAATTTTTTTTTGCAACAATGCCGGTGAATAATTATTCGGCAAGCGTGTCGAAATTAAAAGGTCGTGAAAATTACGGACAATGGGCATTTGCTATTAAAAATGTCCTGGTGTTGGACGATTTTGAATCCTGTCTCACACAACAGGAACGGACACCAAAAAGGACAATCAAGCAAAGTCAAAACTGATTTTGTCAATTGAACCTTCGTTGTACGTCCATATAGAGGGCGCATCAACCTGCAAGGAAGTATGGGATAAATTAAAAAAAATTGTTCGACGACTCCGGTTATACAAGAAAAATAAGTCTACTGCGTTCGCTAATATCGGCGCGGTGGGAAAATTTTACTACAATGCATACGTACGAAAGGTAAAAAGTCATCACCTTGTACACCAGAACAAAATGGTTTGGTGGAACGGATGAATAGGACGATGGTTGAAAAAGCTAAGTGCTTGTTATTTGACGCAAAATTGGATATCGAATTCTGGACTGAGGCAGTCAATACTGCGGTGTACCTAATTAACAGAAGCATTTCATCTGCATTAAAAAGAAAAACCCCTGAAGAAATTTGGTCGGGAAAAAGACCGAATCTGAAATATTTAAGGACTTTTGGATGTCAAGCCATGGTTCATATTCCCAAAGCTAAAAGAAAAAAGTGGGATAAGAAATCAAGGTTAATGATCCTTGTCGGTTATGGAGAAAACGTCAAAGCATATCGTTTGCTGGATCCGGATACCAGTCACGTCATATACAGTAGGGATGTTGTATTCCTAGAGGATAAAGATGATTCCAATATACTGTTGGATACTGCACAGGATTCATATGACAATTCAGATTCAGTGGGGGAAAAGAAGTCTAAGGAATGAAGAAAATATGGACATAGCTGAAGCTGATGATGATGGTAACCTGAATGATGTTTCGGATGACGATAATGATGATACATACCTCGATGCGCAAAAATATCCTACTTACTCACCTGTATTGAAAAATCCGGTGACATCGGGTGATAACGTAAGAAGAACCGAATGTATAGCTAAACCTAAATGCTATGAAGATTTTGTGACTTATCAGTGTGTAAAAACAACTGGAAGTTGTTCAGAATTAGCAATTTAATTTCTGACTCAATAAAAAGGTGCCGGAAGGGTGTGATTCAATAAAAAGATAACTTTTTCCAATAACCAAATTACTATTTATTCGCAATTAATTATTAGATTTTCTTAAATATAAATTCAATAAAAATTCAACAAATTGCCAAAATATTTCAATTCAATCTTAAATTTGTTATTAATTCGTGATTTAGTACTTGAAAATTCGTAAATTATTCTTTATTTGTTTGTAAATAAGAATTACCAAAATATTGCTTGCTCTGATAGCTTAAATTGATAACGCCACCTATCTGTCAGATGACGATCGATGTTTCGCCTGATGTGTTCTGCAATTAGAACAGCCAGGAATAACCTTTGTGTTGCTGCACTCTGGTTTCGTTTCTTGGGAATCGCTTGGGATTTGCTTGCTGTTTGCTGCTTGCTGCCCTGGTTGTGGCTTGCTGGACTGCTTTGCCTTGTTTCTTCGCAAATTCGTCCCTCTGTGGTTGGTTAGAGTAACTGCTGAAATCAATTTTGGTGATTAAGTTACTGCTGTATTAAAGACTTCAAAACTGTCTTTAATTCGGGCTTTACTGGGAAAAGACCTCAATTCTGTCTTTCCAGAATGCTAAGTTCGATACTTAGGCTTTGAAATTGCTTTATTGCTAAAACCTCAATACAGATTTTATCTTCTAGTTCAAGACTCTAGAAAGATTAAAAGCAATCTGATTTAACGCCGTCTGTGCGTCGGTATTTATTTCTCTTTGAATAATGGTTGAGGCTATTCTGTAGTAGGGGGCTTCGTTCTCGAAGTACATAATTTCGGGTTATGTACTAGATCTGCGTGCGATGTCCGATCAGCTGTTCTTGTTTATCTTGCGGCTGTCAAATGGGGTAAGTATTTTTATCTTTGTTTTTTGAATATATAAATTAATTTTAGTTAACATTTTTAGGTTTTTTAGTGGGGATGGACGAGGAGGAGCCCGCGATTAGTGCATTGGGGGGTTGACAGGTGAGTGTTTTTTTGGAACCTGTTTTGGATCAAAGATTATCTATTACAATAAGATGTGACACTCGAGACGTTTTCGCTTATCTATTTTTGACCTTCGTACCGTTATTTAACCGACCTTGCCGGAATTGTAAGAAATAGATAGCAATAGAAAAGCCATTTGTAAGAAAAGGATGCAATATGATGAGGAACAAAGTGGAAATTGATACAATTTTTACAGGGTGTGCATATAATTTAATGAAATTTTTTGGTTTAAAATAAATTTAATGACATACGCAAGTCAAATATGGCGAATTAAAAACTAAACCTTGGAATAAGAGCTAGAAGCTTAGTTTTTATTTCATTTTATGAAATTAATAATGCGGAGTGTTTTCGCTAAGTGGCAAATCGTTTAGTGGATTATTTCTGGAGAAATAATTGTTCCTTGGCTATCGGGACAGACGTTTGGAAAAGTTTTGAAGTGAAATTTGTTTGTCGCGGTTGAGTAAGTTTCTGTGTAGAGATATGAAATTGTCATGAAAAATGTATGGAATTGAGGGGAATCGACAAAATAGGCTGGCTGAGGGGACTTCGTGTGACTTCGTTATCTTCTGTACTTCCGCCCGGGACCAACAAAATATTATCTAAAATTATAACTTTCGAACTTGTTGGATTTCGATCTATATTATAATTACTTACATTAATTGGATAAGCCATTTTTTTCAAACGATTTGATGTTTTTAAAACCATATTTTCCTCGAAATGCCTTTCACAAACACGGTGATCCTGTGGTATTTTCACGTTAAGCAAATCGCATTTATTTAAATTTCTCAACCATGTTTCCCTCTTAGCGCTATCACGCGGTAATAAAAAATCTAATTTCTAAATCATCCGATTTTTGTACACCGCACACCAAACATTTAATGTGATGTTTACCCATTTCTATTATTATTTAACAACTGTGACCTGCGTAATCTAACTCCAAATACCGGTAACACTACGAATATTGTTCCAGCTAGCCTTTAAAATACAAACAACAAATCTACAATCTACAAATTGATTAACTTACCAAATTAAAAAAAAAACAATATAAGCCGATTTACCACAAACAAATTATATGGAAACGTGCTTTCGGTCAAATCGGCTGGAATTTTACTATGTTGTAGCTGACATCGTCCTGATCAAAAGTGTTCATGGGCACGAAACCCAAAAATTAGATCTTTTGGGTTTTTCAGGTACTTTTAGGATTTACCTCTCTTTTGCCTCCCACGGCCCCAAAAGAAGTCGTAGGAGGCTCCAAGACCCCTCAATATTTTCGTAACGGTACCTACTATTAGTAAAAAATGCCAGAAAAATCCCCCTTGCCTCTAAGGGGGCCAGGGGGCGGTCCGTATGGCTGCAACAGGTAAAATGCACTTATGCACTTTTTAAAGCTTGGAATTGAGAATTTTTTGATGCACCTACAAATCGATGTAATTAGAGCCCCAGGTGAGGTGCAATGACTTTTTTTTGATTGATTATGAATTATTACAATGGAATTAACTAGTTTTATAATTTAGACATGGGTGGCGTGCATAGGGTGCATATGGGAGGGGGCCAAACTTTCAGGACCCTTTTTGACCTTCTTAGAGGGAAATGCGGATTTTTATATTATTTTGGCATAATTGTACGATTAATTAAGAAGATTTTCCGGGGTCTCCGAGCTTCCTACGACTTCTTTGGGGCCGTGGTAGGTAAAAGTTTAAAGTGCATAAGTGCATAAGTTTCCTGTTGCAGCCATACGGACCGCCCCTAGCCCCCTTAGAGGCATGGTATTTTTTACTAATAGTAGGTACCGTTACGAAAATATTGAGGGGTCTTGGAGCCTCCTACGACTTCTTTTGGGGCCGTGGGAGGCAAAAGAGAGGTAAATCCTAAAAGTACCTGAAAAACCCAAAAGATCAAATTTTTGGGTTTCATGCCCATGAACACTTTTGATCAGGACGATGTCAGCTACAACATAGTAAAATTCCAGCCAATTTGACCGAAAGCACGTTTCCATATAATTTGTGCAGGGTCCTTTTTCCAGGTAGCCTGCCTATAAAATTATCACTAACTGTTCCAGGTAGCCCTAATAAATTCCTCAAACAATAAATCTAATACCGTCCTCGCGTTATAATATTAAAAAATACACAATTATTAATAAAGTCATTAACGAATTTTCACCTAATTCAAAATACCAAAAAACTGCACAATTATTAAAAAAGTGAAAGTCACTAACGAATTTTCACCAAATTCAAAATATCAAAAAACTTGCACAATTATTAATAAAATCATTAACCACTTTTCACCAAATTCAAAATGAAACAATAATTACCGATATAACATAAATAAATTGTCACAGATAGCCTAAACTAGTTACGAAAAAATTTAGTTTCTTCTAATTCTTCCCGCACTTTATAAAATACTTTACTTTGCTATACTTTATAAAAAATCACTTTCTTTTATAAATTACACAAAATTTCTGCACCAGCCTGTGATATTTCTATTATCAATGCTAACACAAGTATGATTGCCGGGGATCGCCTTTAAAACTATGGGATGAAAAAATTTCCTGTTTGTAATGCGTGTACCCCTTGTACATGTGTTAATTTTGTGTCAGTTCCACATTTCCCTATAATTTACAGGCTGGCTGGTTGAAATTGAACCACTAACACCATGCCATATGCCGGGGATCGCCTTTAAAAATGCATTGTAAAAAAACCGGTGTTTATTTATTGTACACATTTTATGGGTGTGTTTTTTGTTTTTGCGATATGCTTCGTACTCTTTCTTTTTAATGGGAATTTGCATAAGACAGTTGTTTGGATAAAAAGCACTGTAGTTATTCTTTTTCAGCTAATAGGAAATTTTTGTTTATGTATTTATGAAAAATTTTAGGTGTGTTTGTGATTCGAGAGTGTCACATCTTATTGAAAATAGATAATCTTTGTTTTGGATGTTATTAATCTTGTTTTTGTTTACAGAATTTGTCGATTTGCCGACGGCATTTGGCACCTTCCTGGGATGAATTTCTGGTTGGGTTTCCTCGTTAATTTGGATTGTTTATCCCCTTTGGTTCAAAAGGTAAGAACTTGTATTTTTAATATCTGCATTTCAATAACTTTTTTTCTATTTCCAGGTATAAATTTCTTGTTGTTTGTTTTTGTGTAGTGACGTCCTTTTAAGTGTGTGTTTTTTTGTACTCTTTTGTAGATTTATGTAGTTTTGGTTTGTTTAATAAAAATGCAAAAACTGAAATGAATTTGGTGTTTTTACTTATTAATTCCTTTTTTACTTTTTTGGTTGTTGTTTAGTTTTTGATTTCCAGTGTCGCCGGAACATTCTCCCCGCCTTGAAGCGTTAAGCTTAAAAAAAAAGTGTTTTCGAGGGGCTGATTAAGACGGTTTTGTTTTCCGGCGGAAATGCCATTGTGGTATTTTTTCTTTAGGGTTCGTTGCTGGTTGGCGAATACCTTTGTAGTTATGACGTCTTGCTGCGTTTCGTGTTAATAATTTCCACCAATTTAGGGCTGCTTGTGTTTCTAAGGACTCTACGTAGCTGGTTTGGGTATGGCAGGATGTTGATTTCGATGCCTTTAGCCAGTGTCGACAATATGCTGTCACTCGTTGCAATTTCGTCCATGAAGAGTATCTGTTGATTTGGTCGCTATTAGAGGAATCTACTTCGACCTGGATACTGGCGATGGTTTTTCGTACTCCCACCGTGGTATCGTGGATTTCTTTCCGTTTGGGCCAGTGTTCCCTTGTTTGTTGGAGCCAATGAGGCCGTGACCACCATAACTTGTATAGTTTTAGTTTACTCGGTGATAGCCCTCTTGTGGCGCAGTCGGCAGGGTTGTCTTCTTTTCTAACATGATTTCAGTTACTTTGGTCTAGCAGCTGATGTATTTGTGAGACTGTTCGCCACAAATGTTTCCCATGATGATGGGTGTTTTCTCAACCATGCGAGTACAATTGTAGAATCAGTCCAAGCATGTGTAGTTACCTGCTCGAACTTCATGTCGTCCTTTACTTGCGCCAGTAGTTTGGCCAATAAGTGCGCTCCGCATAACTCTAGCTTTGGCAGTGAGATGGTCTTGATGGGTGCCACTTTGCTTTTGGCAGCGATTAAGTGACAATGGCAGTTGCCGTCTTCGTCCTGTGTCCGGATGTATACGGCTGCTGCATATGCTTTGATGGATGCGTCGCAAAATCCATGGATTTCGATGTTCTGGATTTTGTTGTGAGTTTCAATCCATCGCGGGATTTGAATAGTTTGGATGACTTGGAGGTCTGCTCGGAACTTTCGCCATTGTTGATCGATGTTGATCGGGACTGTTTCATCCCAGTCGAGTTTTGTCAGCCAAAGACTTTGTATTAAAATTTTGGCATTAATTGTTACTGGGGTTAGCCAGCCGATGGGGTCGAACAGCTTCGCAATTTCGGACAATATTTTCCGTTTTGTATATATTTCTGGTGCTGACTCCATGCTGACCTTGTACAACAGTGTATCGCTGGCAGGATTCCATAATAAGCCAAGAGCTTTGACTTCTTCTGCATTCACTGCGAGTGGAAATGAGACCTCTCGATCGGTTGCCGGAACTTCTTCCAAGATGGTGTTGTGATTCGCGGCCCATTTTCGGAGCTCTAGCCCTCCAGCTCGGAGAAGCTGAATTAGCTGCCTTTGCTTTTGTCTTGCTTCTTCTACATTATCTGCGCCAGTCATCAAATCGTCAACGTAAAAATCGTTGAGTACGGCGTTAGAGCCAATTTGGAATGATTCTGCTTCATCTTTCGCCAATTGGTGCATGGTTCGGATGGCAAGGAAAGGAGCGCTCTTTGTTCCGAACGTCACGGTTAAGAGTTTGTAGTCTCGTATAGGCTGATCTGGTGATTCCCTCCAAACAATTCGTTGATAATCGGCATCGTCTGGATGAACTCGTATTTGGCGATTCATCTTTTCTATATCGGCCATGTAAGCAATGCGGTATTTTCTCCATCGCATGAGTGTGGACATCAAAGAGTCTTGTATCACTGGACCATTCAATAATACGCTATTGAGTGAGTTTCCGTTGGCAGTCGGACGGGATGCGTCGAAAACTACTCTCAGTTTGGTGGTCGTACTACTCGGTTTGATGACAGCATGGTGAGGCAGGTAACAATATCGATATGTTGTTGTGCCGTTAGGCAGTTGGTTTTGAAGTGCTGATTCGGGGGTGGTGGCAGGCACCATGTGACCTAACGTCAAATATTCTTGTATGCATTTGACGTAGTCCGCTTTCAAATCGGGATCTTGTTGGAATCGTTTCTCCATTTGCATCAATGTTCGAATGGCGATGTGTCTTGATGCGCCAAGTTGTATTTTATCAGCTACAAATGGAAGCCGTACCTGGTAACGTCCGTTGCTGCATCTAGTGACGTTGTGTTTGAAGTGGTTTTCGCAACGGGTTTCTTCGGTTGTCCATTTGGATCTTGATGGAAGTTCTTCTAGTTCCCAGAATCTCTTTAGCTCGTCGTTAGGAGTCACCTCGGTGAAGAATGTTTTCACATGTGCACTTGCTCGTGCAGCTGGAGTCGTCTTCCCAGAGATGATCCACCCAAACAGCGTGTTTTGTCCCACTGGGGCTTCCTCGTTGCCTTTCCTTAGGCCGGCCAAGATGATCATGGGGAATAAATCTGCTCCCAAAAGGATGTCGATGTGACCCGGCTTGTGGAACGTTGGATCCGCTAATTCGAGACCCTCTAAGTGCGCCCAATCCTTGCTAGACCATTCACTATTTGGTAACGGATTAGTTATTTTGTTAATTACCATTGCCTGGACCTGGATGTTCTTCGCCTGTTTGTTTCGTGTCTTTAGTTGCAGCGAGGCCCATTTTGTGATTTTCCCGGCTGGCATGTTACCGATTACGCTTAATGCTGTTTGTATTGGCTCCTTTTTGAGTTGTAGACTTTGAACCACTGCCTCACGTACGAATGAGGATTGAGATCCGGGATCAATGAGTGCTCTGCAGACCTGCTCTCGTCCAGTTGGAGATACTACGGTGACCAGGGCTGTGGCTAATAGTACTTGTCGGCAGACGTAGGGTGCTGCCTGAGCGAAGTATGTTTGTGTTTGGTTGGATGGTAATTCATCGTTTGAACTTGAGGGCGGTGACACGCTGCTGTTGGTTTGAGTCGCTGACTGGATTCTGTGTAAGGTTGTATGGTGAGTCTTTCCGCATTGGAAACATCTACCTTTACTGGGACACTGTGATGAGCGATGGCCTGCTCTCAGGCAATTGATGCATAGATCCTTTGATTTAATTGTTTTATATTTCTCATCAATGCTGAACTGCACATATTTGGGGCATTTCCCTATGGCATGTGCGCCTTTGCGCAGGATGCATACGCTTTGATTTGCGACGTGGAAGGCTTGGCTTCTTCTTCTTGGGTGCTCTCTGGACTTGCTTTCGTGAGGTTCATTCTTGTGGATTGTTGGTTTGCTGACAGCTTCCAAGGTTCTGAACCTGGTTTCCAAGAATTCGCGTAGTTCCACCCATGTTGGAATCGATTGCCTTGATTTGGTGCTCTGCGACTGTTCCCAATGTTCGTGAGTTTCGCTTGGTAGTTTTTGGACCAGCAAGTGGATGAGAATGGGATTCCAATTTTTTGTTGAGACCTCCAGATTCTCAATGGCAGTGAGGCATTCGTGTGTCCTCGTTTTTAGCTCCTTGATGCCTTGAGCTGTTTCTCGGGTTAGTTTAGGTTGATTGAGCAGAATGTCGAGCTGGGTTTTCAACAATGCTCTCTTGTTGTCGTAGTTATCGACGAGAAGTTGCCATGCTGGTTCATAATTGGCGTCACTAATGAGCGTGTTGCTGAGTAGTCGTGCAGCTTCTCCAGAAAGATGAGCCTTTAGATATTGGAGTTTTTGTGCTCCTGTTAACGATATTTTGTTATGCACAAGGCTGGAAAATAAATCCAGGAATGATGGCCACGACTCGTAATCCCCTGCAAATGTGGGTATCGAGATCCTTGGTAGTTTCACATTGTTGTTGTGTTGCGAAATGCAGCTGCTGTTTAAATCGGCTGATGTCTGCTCCGCTCGTGCGACTGGTTCTGTGACTGACAGCGTTTTGTGATAGTCTTCATCGATTTTGCAGTACATCTCGACATAGTCGTTTTCTGTGTCGGCATACCAATCCTCTTTGAAGTATAGCTGCTCTTTCTCGTCCTTCTTCGTCTTGACTGATGTAATCTGTCGATGATTGTTCTTGAATTCCGTCCAGTCATCGTCGAGCATCTTGAGCCTTTTTTGAAAATACTGCGCTGTCTTCCTAGATGGGCCATCCTTGAGATAGTTTCTGAAAGACCGTTCGAGTCTCTCTCGTACTTCGCTCTGTTGAATTATTAAAGCATCCATACTTGTATTGCGGCTTAAGTTATCATATTGAATCACTATCCGGCTCGAAAGACCAATGTTCAGAATTAGCAATTTAATTTCTGACTCAATAAAAAGGTGCCGGAAGGGTGTGATTCAATAAAAAGATAACTTTTTCCAATAACCAAAGTACTATTTATTCGCAATTAATTATTAGATTTTCTTAAATATAAATTCAATAAAAATTCAACAAATTGCCAAAATATTTCAATTCAATCTTAAATTCGTTATTAATTCGTGATTTAGTACTTGAAAATTCGTAAATTATTCTTTATTTGTTTGTAAATAAGAATTACCAAAATATTGCTTGCTCTGATAGCTTAAATTGATAACGCCACCTATCTGTCAGATGACGATCGATGTTTCGCCTGATGTGTTCTGCAATTAGAACAGCCAGGAATAACCTTTGTGTTGCTGCACTCTGGTTTCGTTTCGTGGGAATCGCTTGGGATTTGCTTGCTGTTTGCTGCCTGGTTGTGGCTTGCTGGACTGCTTTACCTTGTTTCTTCGCAAATTCGTCCCTCTGTGGTTGGTTAGAGTAACTGCTGAAATCAATTTTGATGATTAAGTTACTGCTGTATTAAAGACTTCAAAACTGTCTTTAATTCGGGCTTTACTGGGAAAAGACCTCAATTCTGTCTTTCCAGAATGCTAAGTTCGATACTTAGGCTTTGAAATTGCTTTATTGCTAAAACCTCAATACAGATTTTATCTTCTAGTTCAAGACTCTAGAAAGATTAAAAGCAATCTGATTTAACGCCGTCTGTGCGTCGGTATTTATTTCTCTTTGAATAATGGTTGAGGCTATTCTGTAGTAGGGGGCTTCGTTCTCGAAGTACATAATTTCGGGTTATGTACTAGATCTGCGTGCGATGTCCGATCAGCTGTTCTTGTTTATCTTGCGGCTGTCAAATGGGGTAAGTATTTTTATCTTTGTTTTTTGAATATATATATTAATTTTAGTTAACATTTTTAGGTTTTTTAGTGGGGATGGACGAGGAGGAGCCCGCGATTAGTGCATTGGGGTTGACAGGTGAGTGTTTTTTTGGAACCTGTTTTGGATGTTATTAATCTTGTTTTTGTTTACAGAATTTGTCGATTTGCCGACGGCATTTGGCACCTTCCTGGGATGAATTTCTGGTTGGGTTTCCTCGTTAATTTGGATTGTTTATCCCCTTTGGTTCAAAAGGTAAGAACTTGTATTTTTAATATCTGCATTTCAATAACTTTTTTTCTATTTCCAGGTATAAATTTCTTGTTGTTTGTTTTTGTGTAGTGACGTCCTTTTAAGTGTGTGTTTTTTTGTACTCTTTTGTAGATTTATGTAGTTTTGGTTTGTTTAAAAAAAATGCAAAAACTGAAATGAATTTGGTGTTTTTACTTATTAATTCCTTTTTTACTTTTTTGGTTGTTGTTTAGTTTTTGATTTTCAGTGTCGCCGGAACAGAAGTAATGAACCATCCTGCGTTGAAGGGGCCTGATGCTGCAGAATGGAAGAAGGCGATGAAATGCAAAATTCAATCGATGTATGAGAATGAGACTTGGGAATTGTGTGATAAGCAGCCTGATAAAAAATTAATTACAAGCAAATGGGTTTTCAAGAAGACGACAGACAATTATGGCAATACGGTGCGTTTTAAAGCAAGATTGGTTGCTCGAGGATGCCAAAAGGCAGGATTGGACTATGAGGAAACATATTCTCCCGTGGTAAGATATTCCTATAAGATATCTACTTTCAGTAGCAGCAGAACATAATCTGGAAGTTACCCAAATGGATGCGATAACTGCGTTCTTACAAGGGGACTTGGATAAAGAAATCTACATGGCTCAACGAGATGAGTTCAATGATGGTACCGGTAGAGTATGTAAGTTGCGGAAATCAATCTATGGTCTTAAGCAAGCCAGTCGCTTATGGAATAAAAAAAAATACGAGTGTGCGTAGGACCACACTTTAGAAGTGTTAACTTCTATGGCTAGTCTAAATGTCCAAATCAATCTTAATACAGGACGATAAGGATTAATATATTTTATTTATGAATATTCTGTTAAAGTTTATTTAATTGTTACTTATATGCACTCCCTCCAAAATGTGTTGCAATGTTTTGGAAATTAAACAATTTATCTTAAACTTATCACACAAAGATCGGACGATGGATGACTGGGATAATGTAGTTTTTAGTAAAAATAGTAGATAATACATATATAGTAATAAGTACATAGTGCATAGGAAAAATGTAGTACATAGTACTTGTCGTCGGGTTGATGCAATAGTCACGAAACAGAAATTTTTGCTATTTTAAACATTGTGCAAATATGCAAAAAAGTCATATTATATTTAGCCAAAGTCACGGATCTAAATTTTTATGGGAATCCACTGGATTCATTTTGAATTTTTTCAGAACATAGTACATAATATGCAGTACATTGTATATAGTACGTAATACATAATATATAATACATAGAAAATAATATAACATACCAGTAGGGAATGGAATTACTGGAAAAATTACTTCTACAGAAGATGTACAGTACTTCCACCCAGTACAACAAAGGCATTACATTAACACGGCGATGGCCTAGGCTGGGAAGTACTTTTTTTCCCTTCCATTTGGAAGTACTTATACTACATTTATTACTAAACTCATAATGCAAAGTTATTATACTGTAAATTTTTATAATATAATTTAGTTGGCGTAGGCGTGAAGGGGTGGGGTAGCTTGAAGTAAAATTAAGCGATTTATATTTATATCATAAACATAAATTCAAATATATGTTTATACATTAAAAAACATAAAACTTAATGGCTGAGACGACTGTGATGATTAACAAAGAAAACGAGCAGCTACGAAGTTTTTCAACACGCTTTTTGCGCGAAATCAAACGCTTGGTCACCAAACCCATTCTCCTCTGCATTATTTATAAGTCATTACAGAGAACACTAATTAAAGAAGTACTTCCAAATCGACTTCCCACAATAAATACCTGCGATTTTCCCTACTGGGATACTACCTCAGATATGTACGTAAAATACAGATGCCCAGTCGAATAGGTGAAACGCCGAAACGTATTCCATGCCGCCGAAAGCGATTAATCCAAGCAAAAAATTTAAATATTGCAGCCATTTAGTTGGCTAGAGCATGGCAACTTTTAGTCGAGGTCCAGCAACAGACATCAGCGATGGTGACGCGCATTTTTGGTTCGCACCCGTTTCTGGGCACTTGTGCCTATGCAGCTGGCTAGAGCATGGCCACTTTTGGTTTAGCTCCACATAGAAACAGCAGCGTATAATTCTATGTGTGCGAGGAAAAATAGCCCGCGCTTGGTGAGAGGGATTGGGTTTCAATGTTGCAATGCAGAAGCTGCTCTCAGCATTCGTTTTATATTCTCGCACCGCTCTCAAAATTCATGTCGGGTGCCACTTTGGCTCTATAGAGCCATTTGTGGCTCTTTATCAAAAAAACTTTTAAAATTGGCTCTTTGGCTCTTTTTCAACTTAAATGGCTCTTTTGCCTTTTTCTTTCAACTTGATTTTGAATTTTAACTGATTTGGTTCTTCCTAATTACATACTCGCAAAGAATTTACCATTACTGTTACTGGATAAAAATTCAATATTTGATTTCAAGATTTGAAGATTTTAGAACTATCCTACAACTAATTTCTCTGGTCGACCATGCCTCCTACTCGTATGGTAAAGAAGAAGATTTGTTTTTGACATCTTATTGTTCGCGGTTTTCAATGTAATTTCTGTTGTGTTTGAATTTGGCTCTTTTTTATCAGCTTTGGCTCTTTTTCTCGGAAAATTTGGCTCCAAAAATTTTTTGTTTAGTGGCAACCCTAGTCATATTCTCGCACGCCATCGCACACAGCAGCGAATGTATGAATGTATGCAGACCCGCTCTCAAAATCCATGGCATATTCACGCCGCTCTAATTCTCTACAAATATCCTGTTGAGAGTAACGTGATTCATCCAGTACTTTTTATTGTATACGCCAAAAACGGAAAAAGTACCCATTTTTGTTGCTAATTATTGTTTAAACAATTCCACATGAGTATATTTTGGCTGGTTTTTTGGTTTTAGTAATCCATGAAATACCTCTGAAGTAGTAGTGCAAGCAGTTTGCTGTACAATTTTATAACATGAAAAAATCTCTAATGACTGGTCTAAACCTTTATGAAAACAACCCATACCTACTTGGGCGGTTTGGGATGGGAACCAGATCACTAGGTCAAGGTCAAGGTGATTAATCACGGGTAATTATGTTGACAGGTCATTAACCTGTAATTATGGTAAGTGGGTGACCTTGGAATGTGTGGCGACGTATTAATTGTTTGAGTAGATCAAGGTCATCGTTTTTATGGTTGTATGTGTGAGGCACGCCCACTTGTGCGCCGCGAAGATGAAAGTTGGAGTGCGGAGATGTGGAGGGGAGTGCAGCGGAAGTATTAGCAATGGCGATGGTGACGACGGGGGTAGGAGCGGGGGGGGCGGGACTGGGGGCGAATGTTGAGAACTCGATGGCTCGACGGGTACATCATGTCTATGGGAGGTGTAGAAGTAGTTATTGGGCCCCCTGTAGCGTGGGAACTTTATCTAGGTCACGGAACTAGGTCAATCACTTGTCAGTGAAGGTGGGCTTCCAAACAAAACCTGAAAAACGACTAGTGAATGATCATAATAAAAAACAATATGCTACATGTTGAACATTTTTATTTTATTTTCTAAAACCGGATTTATTATTACACTCAGTTGTGAAATTCTGTTTTTAAATCTAAATGTATCCACTGCATACTAAGGTCCATGGTCCTTTCCTACTTTGTCTGTATGCGAAACTCCATACTACCATATATTTAACTTGTGGGTCTTCATTGAAACTTATTTTCTCCCTCATATCTGCTCATGGAAATAATAATGAATTGCTAGAACGAATAAAATACCAGCTAAAAATTTCAAAGTGTTGAAAGGCCAAAGTATGGTTTTTGATTTAGGTTGTTCTGTAAGTGGTGCTAGATAATCTTTGAATCGTCCGCATTCGTCTATCCTATTAGCATAGATACAGTGTGGTGAACGATGTCTATGATCGAAATCTACATCCGATGCGCAACTCATATCTGTATAGAACAAAAGTAACATTGAAGACGGTCTTTGATGTTTGTGTAAAAAAATCCACTTTTCGCTAGCTGGTCTGCTGTATCTAAGTCTACTGCTAGATTATCGAATGTTTTCAAACGATCGTATTCTTGTTTCAAGTTTAACATTTTGAATGAGTGTAACATGTTTTATATCACGTCTTTTATATTAATCCAAGTATTGTGTTTTGAAGGAAAACCAAGCCACTTCACTAGAACTTGATTACCGCGTCTTTTTATAACCTTTTCTACTAAATAAACATCAGGGTTTTTCACAGGAGCTATTTCTGGTTCATAAAATCTACCTTCGAGAATATATGTTGTTGGGTAAACAGGTTTAACTTCTTTTATTTTAAATATCTGTGGACCAATTAGGTGTATAGCCTTTTTCGAATACATGGTAATGTCTACTTATACGGACAAAATCACCTGTTTGTATTTAGATTTTGATTTTATTTTAGGGTAATTATACACAGATAATAAACGTTTTTCGTTATGCAGTGCAACATCTACAGGTCTCATCTTAATCGTACGATGTTTCGTTGTATTGTAGTCGTCTGTCAACTTGGTCAACATGCTAATCCAGTGATAATTGCCATTCATGCTGAATTCTTTCCACATCATATTTTTCAGCGTTCTGTTAAATCTTTCTACAATCGAGGCTTTCAAAGTACTGTAGCTGGAATAATGGTTTATTTCGTAATCTTTCATCAGTTGACGAAACGGTTTATTAAAAATTCTTTTCCATCATCGGTTTGTAAATTTCTTGGAATGCGTCCTGTATTAAAAATCGACTGCAATGCTGTTACAACTTCTGATGCCTTTTTAGATTTTAAAGGCAGTGACCATGCACACTTTGAAAAGGTATCAATTACAGTGAGAAGAAAACGAAACCCCTGATTTTCTGATGAGTAAGAACCCATTTCGACCAAGTTCTCGATGTCAACAAATCAACTGGACCCGATAATATACCCCCTATCGTCTTAAAACAATGCGCCTCACCTTTGGCTAAACCTCTACGCAAACTTTTTGCCCTTTCATACTCTTCCGGAGTTTACCCAGATTCTTGGAAACTTCTCATGTGCAGCCAATTCCGAAAAAGGTAACTCCAGCCTTCCCTCCAACTACCGCCCAATAGCAATCACTTCTATTCTCTCCAAAACCATGGAGACGATAATTGACAAAAAGCTTATGGGATATCTAGAATCCAACCAACTTGTAAACGACAAACAATACGGCTTCCGACAAAAAAGATCCACTGGTGATCTTTTAGTTTGCCTTACCGAACACCTCAGCCGTAGTCTGCATGGATCCGGTGAGTCTAGTCTGGTTGCTCTAGATATCTCCAAGGCTTTTGATAGAGTATGGCACTCAGCCTTGTTAGCTAAACTCAAAGCTATTGGAATTGACTCGCTTCTCTATAAGTGGGTTGAGAGTTTCCTTTCCGGCCGTTCAATTAAGGTAGTTTTGGATGGCGTCAAATCTGAATCTCACCCCATTTCTGCGGGGGTCCCCCAGGGGTCAATTTTATCACCGGCCCTATTTCTTATCTTTATAAATTACCTACTTTCAAGCCCCTCCAACCCACTTCTCAGCTTCCCTGACACGGTACTCTACGTTACTCGTGCAGCTTCGATACAAGACAGACACATGCCAGATCCTGTCTTGATGATCGTGAACTAATGTTCAACTCTATTAAGAACGACATTGAACTTATTATAGAGTGGGGAAAAAAGAATTGTGTCGTATTCAACCCCTCCAAAACCAAGTACTGTCTTATTTCAAAGAAAAAGATCAACACATCACCATCCTTGACAGTGGATGGCGTGGAAGTAAAGGCCGACCCATCCCTACACATCTTAGGCGTGACATTAGCCAAAGACTTGCGATGGAATGAGCATATATTCCAAATCGCCAAACAAGCATCCCAGTGCTTGGGATTTCTTAAGAGGTGCAGGTTCCTCCTCCAGCCATCGGCCCGTGCTGTTATTTATAAATCCTACATTCGGCCTCTTCTCGAATACAACTCCCTCATTTGGGGCGGCGCTCCAATAACAACCTTAGCATGGTTAGATAAGGTCCAAAAAAGGCCCTTAAGTTAATTAATGACGATACCGCTTGCTCCACCATCGACCCCCTAAGCCACCGTAGGAATGTAGCAGCACTGACAAAATTTTATCGCTGCTGTCATAGACTGTTCCTTCGAGTTAAACGCTCTTTTGCCTTCACGGCAATCTTATACCCGCAACACCAGATTAGCCCACTCGTCCCATTCCCTGCACCTGCAACTACTCTTTTCACGCACTCAACAAGATATGAATTCGTTTGTAAATAGAACAACTCGACTGTGGAATAATCTCTCGCAGTCGGTATTTCCGAGCTCCTACAACATCCAAGAGTTCAAACGCAGGGTTCATCACCACCTTCTTCAATACCCTCCCGTACCTTTATAATCCCTAACCTATTGCCCCCACCCCTCCCCCGTACTAAGCTTACTGCTAGACATTGCACCATGACGTGACAAATGACATGACGGACTAGTAGTACAAAGGGTGACTCCTGAGCTTAGCACTACCACATAAAAAAAAGTCTGCCTGCCACAAATCATCTATACCTTTGGTAGTGACATGTCGACGTTTAAAATTTTTTCGCACTGGTTTATGCTGTTCATTGATTATCTGCCTTCTGCTCATTGTACGGAATGTATAAATACCTGCAGTTGAATAACCAGTTTATATACAAGACAAGAATGATCAGGTTTAATCATCCGTTTACAATGATGGTTGCGGGGCCTTCGGGATGCGGGAAAACCACAAATTAGAAAAATTATATGGTGTAATGCAGAACACGGTGCACTGCCAACGGATATTAAACTACAAAATATTGAATATATAAATGCTATACCGGAGGAGTTTGTAAATCACGTAAAGGAACCAGCGTTGATTGTTATAGATGACATGATGTTATATGCATATAGTAAAGAAGTTTGTGAACTATTCACTAAGGTGTCTCATCATCGTAATTTATCAGTAATTCTTGTGACACAAAACGTATTCCATCAAGGAAAATTCATTCGTGATTATATCGCTAAATTGTAAATATCTTGTTGTATTTAAAAAACCCCGGGATAAAAGTCAATTTACACATCTGGCCCGACAAATTTACCCAGAAAATAGTTTAGAACTTGTGAGAATATATAAAGAGATAACTCAAATGCCTTACGGGTATTTGCTAATTGATTTAACTCAGGACATTAACGACGTCTTAAGATTTCGTACTGATATATTTAATAAACACTTTGTAACCTGTTTTTGCCCGCAAAACTCTTTAAATGGTAAGAATGGCGTCACGAATGAAACGATTAAGGGAGAACAAGCATATGCTATATGTGCTTAAAAAGGCTAAACCAAATCTGAGAAAGTCCATCATACAAAATGCTGACCCTGAGGCAATAAAAACTCTTTGTGAAGTTACACTGAACACCTTTAAAGGTAACCACATGCCGCATGGAAATATCTACAACTCACTGTGTAGGTATAAAATGGATGTGCGTAAATTGATTTGCGCAAAGAGATCTGTCGCCAGAGGTTTACAACAGACTTAAAGATGAAATTGAAATGACTGCAAATCAATCCATTTTTGATAGAGCAATGAATAATATACTACAGAATAAAGACATGAATGATTCCGAAAAATGGTACATATTATTGGAAATGCTCAATTTTTACACCCTTTGTCAATTTATATTCACGTTTAATCGAGGAAGTTTTATCTACAAATACTGATTTAATTTCTTCCGAAACTGATTTTAATGTGTTATCGGCTATGTCATTTTTACTTTTAAAACTCTCTATCTCATTTCTCACCGCTTGAGTAACCTCTCTAACAATATCAGTCTGACCTCCTGATTTACCGTTACAGCCACAATTATTAGTAAATTGTTGACCGTCTGCTTGTTCATCTAAATATTGATCAAAAGTATCATCCGGACCAATATAGTCCTTAATCTTTTGCACCCATTGTTCCATCTCACCTTTCATCTTTTGACAATCTTTCATTATCGTATTAATTTCAGTACGATTTTTCTTTGCGTCCTCACTTAATTTTGAGCTCCTTTTTATCATTTGTGCTGTCGCATCAGAGCTCTTTTTGGTCATATCATTGACTATCACAGAGATATTCGTCATGAATGTTCTCATTTCTTTTTTGAGAACTTCCATGTCCGATTTGACAGTCTGTATCTCAGTCAAGTTTGACTTGTTCGTATTTATAAATTTAAATGGACTATTCAGTATTTTTTCGTTAATTTTGATTATCCTTTTGCTTTCGCCTTTTTGACCATTGATGGTGTTACTATTATCCATTTCCTTTATTATTTTTCCGCCAGAATCAATCTTGCCCCTAGGCATTTCCAGATGAGTTTTATTTATGCTGCATGAAATAGCTTCTGTCAAAGCTTTCATTTCGTCCTGAGTTAGATTGTATTTAGCTGTAAACGACATACATACATATGTATTGTATTAACTTTCATCGTTAGTTTTAAAAGATGGCTAAGACGCCCGTGCTCAGAAAGCGGAACACACGCGTTCAAAGCAGAAACAGCCTAAAATATATTTTATTAAAATAAGTTACCATCTGACATCAACCGCACACACACAGAACACATGCTATGCACGGCCAAATGAAAGAAGGTTTACTTTTACTTTACTTATCCACAACGCAACACCTAGC
Source organism: Thereva unica (assembly GCA_949987705.1). Taxonomy (NCBI): domain Eukaryota; kingdom Metazoa; phylum Arthropoda; class Insecta; order Diptera; family Therevidae; genus Thereva; species Thereva unica. The sequence continues at coordinate 121,433,518 of OX465281.1, read as the reverse complement.
ACGAACACAATGCCAAGCACGACGCTACAGATATAATAAACAGAAGTGCCCCTAGTGTGAAATGGGTTGAGGTTTTCTATTTGTCTTATTTTAACATTATTTAACTATAGCTCACTGTCACGTTATTAATCTCACCTATCATCTATATATTATACCCGCCTACAATTCGTTCTGACTCCATCGAATATTTTTAATTGTAAACATTCGTAACTGTCATCCAATAGATGATATTAATCAAATTAAAAGGTTCGGTTGTTTGGCCTATATAAAAGTACAGAGGAAAGCAGGCCCTAAATTTGGTCCGATCGGTAATAGAGTAATTTTGGTGGGATATACATTAGATGGATATCTATTTATGAAGCCCGAGGAGAGAAAATTTTATGAGAGCAGGGACGTTCGCTTCAATGAAAAACTAGTTTTTAAAGATAAATTTGACTCGATAGCAGTTTGGCCAACAGAAAGTGAAGTGAACAAAATTGACTGGTTTGTAAAATTTGATGAGGAATTCAAAGAAACGGAGGGAGAAAACTTAAAACAAGGGGGAGAGAAACGAAAAGGAAGTAGACCCAAGAAAAGTACAGAAAAACAAGTTAAAGACAGTCATTTAGACATATCCCAATCAGTAAAAGGTAAAGACAGTAACAATGTGATCGATCGAATCATGTTTAACTTTGAATTCGATGCTGAATCTAACAACAAATTGAATAATAAAGAGGATGAGATTTATTACGCATTATTAATAAATATTAATCAAGACCCGAACTCATATGAGGAGGCTATGATTTCTAAAGATAAAGAAAAGTGGCAGAAAGCTATTGACGAAGAGCTAGAAGCAATGGATGAAAACAAAGTGTGGCAAATTGTAGATAGACCATTTTTAAGTGAACAAGGAAAAAGACCAAATATTATTGATTCGAGGTGGGTCCTGAAGAGGAAAACCGGTGTGGATGGAAATGAAAAACACAAGGCGAGATTGGTAATTAGAGGATTTAAAGATCAAAATGAATATGATCTGTGTGAGACGTATGCCCCAGTATCTCGTTTAGCATTGGTAAGAACTCTGTTTGCAATAGTAAATAAAAATATGACTGGCACTGTATACAATTGGATGTAAAAACAGCATTCCTCAATGGAATAATTGAGGAGGAAATTTTTATGGAGATTCCAGAAGGTACACCTTTTACAGAACAAGAAAGGAAGACTAAAGTATGTAAGCTTCTCAAATCACTCTATGGGTTGCGCACAAGTCCCAAAAGATGGAATAAGAAATTCACCGAGGTTGCTAACAAAATAGGACTTAAAAATAGTAACAGCGAACCATGCATTTTTATCTGGAGAGAGACAGAACTTTGATATTATTACTATATGTAGATGATATAATCGTGGCTAGTAATAATATGACAAAATTGAATGAAGTGAAAGAATTATTGAAGGGTGAATTCAAATTAACAGAAATGGGTGAGCCTAAGGAGTTTTTAGGAATTGAAGTTAAAAGAAATAGAAAAATATGATTTTAACACTCAGCCAGGGAAAATATATAGGAAAAATATTAGAAAAATTCGGTGATGGAAAACTATATTCAAAAAGAACCCCAATAGTAACTGTTCAGGTAAACAATCGATCACGAAAAGATAGAGAAGATTTAGACATTGAAAGCGATTCAAGCAAGTCGCACAAACTAAATAAACCATACAGGGAGGCAGTAGGCAGTTTGTTATATTTGGCAAACGCAACGCGACCTGATATAACGTATTCCGTCAACATATTGAGTAGACATCAAATAAACCCAACTGAGGAAGATTGGGAAATGGTGAGAAGAGTGTTGGGATACTTAGGGCCGGTTTCATCGACCCGGATAATAATAAGACCGAATATATTCATTTCACCAACCTGGATATATCTCAGTCGGATATAAATACGACTGGGTTGCGTTGGTCGTAAAAATATCCGCTGAACGTAGCCTCATTTAGTATGCTATGTTCGAAATTTCGAAAATTATGTTTGACGTTAAAAACAAACAGTTTCAATTTATTTTTGAAAATAATTAAATGACATTAGAACCATTGAATAAATCAGTTTTGAGTTGAGTTGAGTTTTTGAAAATTATGGTTGACGTTAAAAACACTCACGGTGATATGTTTGGATATAATCGAATTCTATGTCCGAAAATAACATAGACTTTCGAATATGGAGGCATCATTTATCCCGGTCGATGAAACACACCAAATATCCGACAGAATATCCAAGATATTTATTATCCGTGGATATATCCGTGCCCATGAAACCGGGCCTTAAAGGCAACTAAACTGATGGGTTTGAAATACGAAGGTGAGACTGATGAATTACAAGCATTTTCAGATGCGAGCTTTGCAGACTGCAAAGGCTCGAAAACAACATGTGGATTTGTCATTAAACTTTTTAATGACTCTGTAGCTTGGAAAACGCAAAAACAATCCTATGTTGCTCTGTCCACATGCGAAGCAGAATTCATAGCGATGAGTGAGGTGTGTAAGGATCTAATGGGTTTGAATAACTCGCTTAAATTTATACTGGACAAGTCCTTCGTACCGTGTATTATTTGGTGTGATAATAAAGCTGCTGTAGCAAATGTACAAATTGAGGGTGGTAATAAACTCAGACATATAGCAGAAATTAGGAGAGATTACATCAAAGAGTGTGTAAAAGAAGGGTGGATAACTGTAAAATGGGTGTGTACTGAAAAGCAATTGGCTGACATATTCACAAAACCACTCTCATTTCTGATACATGAAAGGTTGGCATTATCGATTTTAAATGATAAAATAATTAAATGAAGGATGTGTGGAGAGTGAAAGTAAGACTGATAATAATATATAAAAAAAAAATAATAATAATAATAATTTTAATATTCAATCTGTTACAGGGCAAAAATAAACATAACGATTCTAACATCAATATCCTGTAAGGAAGGCATAAGTTTGCTGGAGATCTGCAATCATTAAAATTAAATTAGAACCAATAACTTTGATATATGTATATTAATCATCAGATTCATTGGATTATTAATAAACAAAACCTTATTTATTTACTGTTCTATAAGTTCATTGAAGTTGAGAGGTAAATCAGAAAAATAGATGTGCTTGGTGCGAAATTCATCGGGAGGGAGTATTGGAAATGCGATTCTTTCTTCTGCGCGCCATCTATTATATTCATATGCGGTTAAAACTAAGCGCCGCTGTTTTTATTTAGTTCTCTTAGGTTTTTTTAGATCTAGTCGGACGGACGTGCGAGTTTCAGTTTATATATTATAATTAATAATAAAGATTCTTCGTAAAGAAAAAACCTTGTTTTTAAATAATCTAAAAGGTTATTGGACCGGAGCACGCTTTCACTGCGCTTCAAAATAAAGAAAAAAAAGAGGGTTAATTTTCTGAGAAAAATAAAAGAAAAAAGCTTAATTCTTAGTAAGGTTAATTCCACCAGCACGTGCATATTCATACATAAAGGAAAAAAAAAACATGGAAGACAAGCAGGCTGACATGGCTGAATTGGAAGGTATGTGATTTATAAATAGATCGAAGAAATTCGGAAATTTCGATAAAGTAGAGAAATAGGAAAAAATTAAAAATTCCGTCAAAAGGTGAATATGAATCGTGCGGGCCGGGACATGCATCGAAAAAAAAGTGAACGCTTGGCCGATGGCATTTCCGACTTGCCGATTCTTGTTTACATAAAAAAAAAAGAAGAGAAAAAGGGGGCTCGTTGAGACTTTTAGCATGGCCTACTAAAAGTTGTTGGTGTGTTTAATATAAAAAAAAAAGTTTTGACAAGTTCTATAAAAATTATATTTGTTAATATATTTTTGGCTAAATTCGAGTGCTATAAAGTAAAATTATCCTGATCAGGGGATGGAAAAGAAGAGGAACGTTGGAGAGACAATTGCCAAATTTTGGAGGGCTTTTACGAGCACTATGGAAAGCTGTTAAAGCTGAATGAAAATCATCCGGAGGAAAGGATTAAAATATCGATCAGCAAAGACAATATACTGTTTGTGACTGAATCGGGTCAGGAATACCTCACAGGTAAAATACAGTATTTAATATATACGCTAAGTATACAGTGGCTCACAAAAGTTTTGGGACTCAGCAGGTTTAAATGGATATTCGATCATATCTTTTCTATAAATATTTTATTCGCACTAATTGTTTCTCAAATTTAAAAGTTCTTAACCTAAGCTACTCTAATTAACAAAAAATATGACTTCAACATTATTAATAATACCAAAAATAAAAAAAATTCTGCCATAACTTCAAATTTTCCCTCACGAAAGTATTGGGACTTTTGTCAGTTACTGTCCTTAACAGTCTGCATTTAAAAATTCCCGTTAATTCTAGTATTAGAATCTGCACCAGAAAGCGCTTTTTGCTGGCAAAAACAACCAGAAACATTTAATTAATAAAAGTGCAGTGTAATAATTGTAATTGTAATAATTATATTTTAATTTCAAAGTGCAGTGCAGTGCAATTACCAATTGTAAGTTTCAAAATGGTTAGAGGGAAAGAACTCACTATGGAAGAGAAAAGAATTGTTGTTAATTTGCGAAAGGATGGGAAAACATTACTTGAAATTGGTAAAATTATAAATAGGAGTAAGCAGACAGTTTTTAACGTTCTGAAGAAAGCGGAAGAATTCCATACTCTCAAAAATAAACCAAGGTGCGGAAGGCCCTCTAAACTAACGGAACGGGATAGACGCAATATCATTCGCATTGTTCGTGAAAAACCAAAAACGAGTGCTTCAGCAATTGCTACTGAGCTTAACAAAGATTGCAATCCTGAGTGCATTAGGAGAGTCCTAAGGATCAATGGATACCACGGGCGAATAGCAAGAAAGAAATTTTTTGTTAGCGAAGCGAATCGGAAAAAGCGATTAGCTTTCGCCAAGGCATACGAAAATCATCCTATAACTTTTTGGAAGAAAGTTATCTTTAGCGATGAAAGTAAATTTAATATTTTCGGGTCGGACGGCAAAGGATATGTATGGAGAAAGGTGAACACAGAAATGGCCCCAAAGAACTTACGTGCGACAATTAAACATGGTGGTGGGTCAGCGATGGTGTGGGGGTGTATGGCGCATTCCGGAACCGGAAATCTAGTGTTTATTGAGGGCAGGATGGACCATAGAAAATATATCGATATTTTGAAAAATAACTTGAGGGCCAGTGCTGAAAAGCTTGGGATCGAAAATGAATATTATTTCCAGCAAGACAACGATCCCAAGCATACGGCTTACAATACGAAATATTGGTTGCTGCAAAATACCCGTCATCGCCTAGAAACACCTCCTCAATCACCTGACATGAACCCGATTGAGCATTTGTGGGCAATTTTAGATAATAAAGTCAGAACACGAAATCCTTCCACTCTTTCAGGACTTAAAGAAAGATTACAAGAAGAATGGAATCGGATCGACCTTTCGGTAACCCAAAAATTAGTAGAATCTATGCCCAATCGTCTTAAAGCCGTGATAAAAGCGAAGGGAAATCCTACTAAATATTAGCGTAAATTGAAATTTTTTAATTTTCTTGAATAAATTGAATTTATTATGCTTATTTTTTTTCAGTTTCAACAAGTCCCAATACTTTCGTGAGGGAAAATTTGAAGTTATGGCAGAATTTTTTTTATTTTTGGTATTATTAATAATGTTGAAGTCATATTTTTTGTTAATTAGAGTAGCTTAGGTTAAGAACTTTTAAATTTGAGAAACAATTAGTGCGAATAAAATATTTATAGAAAAGATATGATCGAATATCCATTTAAACCTGCTGAGTCCCAAAACTTTTGTGAGCCACTGTATATGTAAGAGCATATATTAATGTAATTAAAATATAACTGGTCTAAACAGAAGTGTGCTTGGTGGTTGAGGGAAGATGAATAAATTAAATAAATAATTGGTGAGGATTGACGTCAATCAAGAATGGCAACAATATATCTATTGGATGACGGTTACGAATGTTTACAATTAAAAATATTCGATGTAGTCAGAACGAATTGTAGGCGGGTATAATATATAGATGATAGGTGAGATTAATAACGTGACAGTGAGCTATAGTTAAATAATGTTAAAATAAGACAAATAGAAAACCTCAACCCATTTCACACTAGGGGCACTTCTGTTTATTATATCTGTAGCGTCGTGCTTGGCATTGTGTTCGTGCTAGGTGTTGCGTTGTGGATAAGTAAAGTAAAAGTAAACCTTCTTTCATTTGGCCGTGCATAGCATGTGTTCTGTGTGTGTGCGGTTGATGTCAGATGGTAACTTATTTTAATAAAATATATTTTAGGCTGTTTCTGCTTTGAACGCGTGTGTTCCGCTTTCTGAGCACGGGCGTCTTAGCCATCTTTTAAAACTAACGATGAAAGTTAATACAATACATATATGGATGTCGTTTACAGCTAAATACAATCTAACTCAGGACGAAATGAAAGCTTTGACAGAAGCTATTTCATGCAGCATAAATAAAACTCATCTGGAAATGCCTAGGGGCAAGATTGATTCTGGCGGAAAAATAATAAAGGAAATGGATAATAGTAACACCATCAATGGTCAAAAAGGCGAAAGCAAAAGGATAATCAAAATTAACGAAGAAATACTGAATAGTCCATTTAAATTTATAAATACGAACAAGTCAAACTTGACTGAGATACAGACTGTCAAATCGGACATGGAAGTTCTCAAAAAAGAAATGAGAACATTCATGACGAATATCTCTGTGATAGTCAATGATATGACCAAAAAGAGCTCTGATGCGACAGCACAAATGATAAAAACGAGCTCAAAATTAAGTGAGGACGCAAAGAAAAATCGTACTGAAATTAATACGATAATGAAAGATTGTCAAAAGATGAAAGGTGAGATGGAACAATGGGTGCAAAAGATTAATAACTATATTGGTCCGGATGATACTTTTGATCAATATTTGGATGAACAAGCAGACGGTCAACAATTTACTAATAATTGTGGCTGTAACGGTAAATCAGGAGGTCAGACTGATATTGTTAGAGAGGTTACTCAAGCGGTGAGAAATGAGATAGAGAGTTTTAAAAGTAAAAATGACATAGCCGATAACACATTAAAATCAGTTTCGGAAGAAATTAAAACAGTATTTGTAGATAAAAGTTCCTCGATTAAATGTGAATATAAATTGACAAAGGGTGTAAAAATTGAACATTTCCTTGATTTCTTTACTTCAGAACTTAGATCGTATGATCTACTTTATGTCATTAATCCTCAAATTCAAATCAATATTTTAGATGAAAAATTAAAAGAAAAGCATAGATATAAAGTCAGAGAAATTTTGATCAATAGGATCGATTCCGAATATTATAATCAGGTGGATGAAATTCTGTGTCCAGTACAAATGTTGAATAAATTAAAAGAGATTAAAGGCTGTGAAAACAACTTTAATACCGTAATGATTAGAAAACAGCTTTACGATATGAAGTACAATCCAACAAAAGATACTGGATCGGACTTCATCAATAAATTTGAAAATTGTATAAAAAGCTATAACTCTCTAAGTACCTCTGGTGAGCTAACAATGAGCGAAAAACGAGATGCTCTCTTTCAAGCTGTTATGGCGGCTGTACCCAGTATACAAACGGTTGAGTTTATCACAAAAAATCAGACTAACATAGGTCTCTCTTATGACCAAATCAAAACCTATATAAGGCAGGACGAAATCAATAGAAAGCCTAATAACAGCATCAACTCTCCGAGAGCGGTTCTAAAAACGGTGCATGTTGGTGATAGATGCTTTAAATGCGATGGCTTGGGACATCATGCAGCTGAATGTCGTAGAACCGATAATAAGAGGAAGTGCTATGAGTGTAAATCATTCGTAGACCCTTCACACGTTGCATCGAACTGTCTAAAAGTGGTTGATAAGGCAAGAGGAAGTTCAGTAGTGCGCGGAAGTATCTTTGCGGGAGGAGATCGCAGGTTCGCTCACTCAACTTCTCATCGTGGCGGATTCAAAAGTGGTCGTGGCGTTAATCGTGTTCTGAAGCGCAAAACAGAAAATACAAATAGAGTTAGTGGCTCTAAACGATGTAGAACTTCTCATAGCCAACACGAAAATAATGGTAATTATATTAATCAACAGAGCCAGAAACAATCTAATAATAGGGATTATCAGCATGGTCATTACACTAACAAAGGTGAGTGCCTTAATTCTTATTATGAGTCCTTAAATAAACAATTAAAATATGAGAATGAATGTGTCAATGGTGAGAGTGATAAGAACTTGTTAGTTAAATTCTTGGCAGACTCGGGGGCAACTGAGCATTTGACCAATTCCAAGATGATATTTAAATCCTTTGATCCAACTGATCAAGGTCTGATTCGGTGTGCGAATAAACATGAATCAGCGAGCTTAAAGACAGAGGGAGCGGGAGTGGTTAAAATTAAATTAAATAATGGTGAGATTATGGAATTAGAGGATGTCATCTGTTCAAGATCTCTTTCAGACAACTTGTTGTCTTTAAGAAAATTCGTAGAACTTGGTCTAGGAATATATTTAGACAACCGCAGTGTGGAAGACGTATTCAAAACTTCAGCTATTAATGCAGGATATTTATTTCCTTTCTTGATATGCTATAAATTCTAAATATTGCTTTAAATTAATATAATTCCAAACAATTAACAATACAAAATTAAATCCTTACTTTTTAGTCCGTCCTGTTCCACGTCGTTTTCCAAAGTCCTTGTCAAGTGTACTTCGTTTGTTTTAGTCAAGTTTTGTGCATACTTGGATGTCTCGGTTTAAGTAATACAAATTTTAATTCTATTTATTTTCTAAGTGTCGCTTACACTCCCCCTCAGTATGTTGAATTATAATAATTCGGCTTACTCGTTCATATCGGCAGCGACATCTAAAACAGCTAGCTTTACTGCAGGCCTTTCATATATTCCTGATATGGTTTTCACTACCGCTCTTCTAACCTGTCCGTCTTTGCTAGTTGTTACTTGAAGTACCCTTCCCTTTGGCCAATGGTTTCGTGGCTGATCTTCATTAACAATAATAACTATGTCGCCTTCTTTTATAGGTCGATTGAAGTTATACCATTTCGACCTTCTGGTAATTTCTGGGAGGTATTCACTTATCCATCTTCTCCAAAATTTATTAGCGAATTGCTCGGATTTTTCCCAACACTTTCTTAAAACTTTTCTCTCATCATTTAGAGGTCCTAGTGGCTTTAATCCGTTTGAAGAACCAAGCAAAAAATGATTGGGTGTAAGTGCTTCTTCCGCATGATGATCTAAGCTCAGGTATGTCAACGGTCTGGAGTTGAGGATATTCTCTACTTCTGCCATCATACCTTGTAGTGTTTCGTCATTTGGATTAGTATGCAGTTTGATACCTGCTAATACATTTTTAATGGAACGCACTAACCGTTCCCAAATGCCACCCATGTGAGGTGCGCATGGAGGATTAAACTTCCATTCGGTATGTGGTGAATTCAGCTCTGCAGCCATTTGATTTTCGTCAATGTATTTTCTCGCCTTAGCTAATTCAGTTTCTGCGCCGCGAAAATTCGTACCGTTATCCGAGTAGATTTCAATAGGAACACCTCTTCTAGCCATGAACTTTCTGATACATATGATACACGAATCAGTTGAAAGAGAGTGGGCAATTTCAATATGCACAGCTCTTGTCGTTAAACATGTGATGACTACTCCCCATCTTTTCTCTTGGCGTCGTCCGAAGGAAACATATAGTGGCCCAAAATAGTCTATTCCAACATATGAAAATGGTCTGGTAAAGGTTGCCAGCACGTCTGGAGGTAAATCTGCCATTCTCGGCATCAATGGTGATGCGTCTTTTATTTTACACACCTGACATTTTCTTCGAATTGATTTCAGTGCCACTCGAAGTCGAGATATACAGTAAATTTGCTTAAGTTCATTAAGTACAGTTTCATGATGACGGTGATGGTAGCTTTGATGATAGTGACACATGATTAGGTAGGTGATATAATGATTTCTCCCCAATATAATGGGTCTTCTTGTAGTCTCCTTCGTTTCGACTGCAGAATCTATGCGTAAATGTGCTCGAATTATGTTGTTTTCGTCCATGTATGGAGTCAATTTATAGATAAGGCTGCGTTTAGGTAATTTTTTCAATTCCTTTATTGCTTTCCCTTTATTATATTTTAAGATATTCGATTCTTCGGGGTAGAGTTCTTGTTGAGCCAAATAATAAAGTCTGTTTTCAGCTGTTGAGAGTTCGCCAGTTTGAAGGGGCCCTGATTTGAATCTCGTTCCTTTCGTCTTTACCAGCATGTTGTGTATAAATCTGAAAACAAATGCGACCGCTTTTCTTAATTTTGTCCAACTCGAGAATCGTCTGATATCGATTAAGTTTTCATTTATTCGCACATGATTAATAGAGTGCGTTCTAATTTCTTCAACTGTTTCAGAAATTTTGATTGTAGGCCAATATTCTTCTGATTGTAGCAAAAACGGAGGTCCATCAAACCATCTACTACTATTGAATGCTGATGTTTTTTGCCACTTGGAAGCTTCATCTGCCACGTTCAATGCTGTTGGTACCCAGTTCCACTCACTCAAATCGGAGTCTTCTAAAATTTCTCCTACTCTGAAACCAACAAACTGTTTATATTTCCGATGATCTGACTTCAACCAACTCAGAACCGTTTTTGAATCAGTCCAAAAGTAACGCTTATTAAATCTAATTGTATGGGCCTTCATGATGCTTCTACTCAATCTGGATCCCAACACAGCAGCTTCTAACTCTAATCGAGGAATTGAAACGTATTTCAGTGGTGCTACTCGTGTTTTTGTAGCAATTAATGCGCATTTGAATTTTTCTTGTAATCTTATTCTTACATATGCTACAGCGGAAAATGCTTGTTCACTGGCATCAACGAATGTATGTAATTCTGCTTCATCATATATTTTATCTTTTCCTTCGTGATTGAAATATTGCCGGGATATACTAATATTTTCTACTAACGGAAGTTCACTTCTCCATGACTTCCACTTTTCAACTAATTCGTTTGGAAGCTCATCATCCCAATCTATTCCTGTCCTCCAAACTTCTTGCACAAGTATTTTCAAATTAATCATATAGTTAGCTAGCAATCCCAGGGGGTCAAATATGGACATGAGTATCTTAAGCATTTCTCGTTTTGTCGGAATCTTTTTACCTCGCAAAATCTCTTCGTTATTTTCCTGGTACTTAAGTGAAAATGTTAATGTATCCGCGGAGGTACACCACCACATTCCCAACACTTTTTCCATAACGGAATCTTTGTCGAATGTTTTATTTCCGGGTTTCTTTTCAATATTCAGCTCTTTGACCTTTTTAGAATTGGAGATCCAATTTCTCATTTCGAATCCTGCTTGGGTATGAACATATTTTACTTCCCTTACTAGTTGCATCGCTTCGTCTTCTGTATCGACTGACTGTAACCAGTCATCCACATAGTGATTTTCTTTTATAGCTTGTGTAGCCCGGGGATACGTATTGGAAAATTGGTCCGCGTTTACATTTTTTATGTGCTGGGCAATACTAGGTGAACAGCTAGCTCCAAACGTAAGAACGTTCATGATATAAACATCTGGATCTTTTTTATCATCTTCACGCCATAAAAATCTTTGTGATTGTCTGTCTTCTTCTCTTACGAGAATTTGATGGAACATCTCCCTGATGTCACCACTTACTGCGATTTCCTTTTCTCTAAACCTTAGAAGTATTTCCCAAAGAGAGGACAATTCATCTGGACCTTTCAACAAGCATGAGTTTAAGGATATACCTTGGAAGGTGGCGGCCGCATCCCATACTATTCTTACCTTTCCTGGTTTTTTAATATTTATTACTGGAAATATCGGAAGGTACCACTTTCTACTATGATTTGCTGCTATTTCGCTCGCCGATAATTTACGTATATAACCCTTCTCAGTGTATTGCTTCATTTGATTATCCATGTTTTCCCTTAATTTTGGTTCCCTTTTTAATCTCCTCTCTAGGCATTCCAAACGTTTTCGAGCAGTGTCGTAGTTGTCTGGTAGTGACAGGTTTGGTACCTTCCACAGTAGTCCAACCTCATATCTATTGTCTTTTCTGCAGGTAGTACACTGAAGTATTTCATTGGCTCTTTGGATTTCTTTAGATTCTAGTGCTTTCTCTGAACGCACAATCCCAATGCTGTCCAGTTTAAAATAGTTCTTCATCTCTTGGTGCATAGTCATGTCTAGTTGTTCACATTGGCAGAGATGTAACCCTTGGAAGTTCTGAGACTGACTTTCAGGTACATCGTGATCATATGGTCCATACACTGACCACCCGAGTCTTGATTTGACAGCTACCGGTTCATCCATCCCACCCTCTTTTACCTTTAAAGGCACACCTATTTTCCAGTTATCAAGTCCAATCAACAAAGTTGGCTTTATATTTAGATACGTTGGCAAAGGAAGATTTTTCAAATGAAGGTATTTATTCTTTAAGTCCTCTGATAATGTCTGATATGGTAAATCCAATTGCGTTACTGTCCTTACATTAGTAACATTAAAATGGCGTGATAATTCTCCCCCAGATATTTTAAAGGATACTCTTCTTGAATTTTCTTCTATTCTCTGAGTGTCGGATGTCCATGTCAAGCAGAGTGGAGAGGTTGGTCCTTTCAAGTTTAATTTGTTGGCGAGGTCTTCTTGTATCAGTGTAACGGATGAACCTTCGTCTACAAATGCAAATGTATTAACTATTATTGATCCATTATATATGGTCACTGGTAATATCCTGAATAGGATCTTTTTATTAATTTCTCCATGTGTACTTACCAATGCTTCGTCAATACTTTTTACACCTTCATCTTTGTGTAACATTGGATGGTGGTTATATACGCATCCATTCTTTGTGCATTTAATATTAGATCTGCACTTACCTCTATGGCCTCCCAAACATAAGCGGCATAAGTTGAATTCTTTAATTACATTCCACCTTGAGTTTCTCTCCATGTTTATAAACTTTGGACATTTCGATATATTACTACAATCTTGCTTACACAAGCGACAACTTGGTTTATGATGTTCTTTATCCTCGGCGGATGGACTACTAACATCATATGCTGCCATGGCTATATTATATATCCATGAGGCAAAAGTGGATATGTTCGCGATACCTAGTTTTGCTTTATGTAATGCCCAATTAAGTTTGAGATGCGAAGGCAATTTATCTGTTAATTCTTGAAGTAAAATGGGATTATTCAGATGAAACTCCAATGCTGTTGCTTCCATAGTGGCACAAAGATTCTTTACACTCAACGCGAAGGTCATTAGGGTATCCATTTTTTCTAATTTTGGGGGCGGATCACTTCTTATTTTTTTTATCAAATTATTTATAATCAATTCAGGTTTCCCGAATAATGTTTTTAAAACGACCAAAATATTTGGCACGTTCACCGGTTGCAGCAACTGATAGCGTACTGCTTCTAATGCCTTACCTTTGAGACATTTTTGCAATCTTATAAGATTTTCGGCATTGCTGTATTTGCATAATTTCGTCGTTTCCTCAAATTGCGCTATGAACAGAGGCCATTCTTCCGCGCTACCGTGGAAAATTGGTAGTTCTTTTGAAATAATTTGCCTAGCGGCTAAAGCACCAGCACCTGTTACTTCAATATCATTTTCTTTGGTGACATTCGCATTTATATTATTTACCCAGTCTTGGACGTTTATGTCCCTTATCTGTTCGTCTAAAGTTCTTGCTTTTGATCTGTCAGTAGCCTGAGATAAGAGTTCGTATTTTTTTTCTATATACTCTTTGGCTATTTTTTCCATAGCTTTTTTTTCTTCTTCAAGCTTTTGGATTTCTAATTGTGCGATAGTATATTTTGTAGATATATTTGACTTGCTTTGTTCGGTTTGAGATCTGTTGTCTTCTTTATGCGAACAATTCTCACAACTCCATGCTATATTTTCTATCTCTTTGGTTACTCCTACACATACAAAATGGTACCACTCTTTACATGAGTCACATTGTACCATATCGTCCTTTTTCGGCTTTTTGCATCTTTCATGGTTACATCCGTTTTGTTGCGGCATGATTTGAATATCTTATTATAGCTAAAATAATACGGAAAGAGCAATTTCTTTTGTTTTTCTTCTATGACAGGATTTGTAGTCCTCAATAAAAAAATTTATAGTTTTGTGGAAGACGTATTCAAAACTTCAGCTATTAATGCAGGATATTTATTTCCTTTCTTGATATGCTATAAATTCTAAATATTCCTTTAAATTAATATAATTCCAAACAATTAACAATACAAAATTAAATCCTTACTTTTTAGTCCGTCCTGTTCCACGTCGTTTTCCAAAGTCCTTGTCAAGTGTACTTCGTTTGTTTTAGTCAAGTTTTGTGCATACTTGGATGTCTCGGTTTAAGTAATACAAATTTTAATTCTATTTATTTTCTAAGTGTCGCTTACACGCAGAATAAATATCTTGGATCCAGAATCAAATGAAGTATTTATAACAGGGGTTTATGACAAACCATTTTGGATTGTTCATTTTGAAATAGAGAAAGGGAGCGGAGAAGGAAATTACAATTTAGCAAGGAATAAGAGAGTGCTTGCTAATTTAAGCCATAATTATTTTACTAGAAATTCAGCTAATAGATCCAAAAACAAAGCTACAATAAATGAAGTTAATCAGACAAACAAAAAGAATACAAGAAATAAAAACGAGCCGTATAAGGGGGAAAACCTAGAAGAGGTCGAAAACGAAAGAGTTGAAAAATGCAATAACAGAACTGAAAATAAATTTGGAAAACTGTCAGACATAGATACTACAATTCGTGACAGGAAATTCGTAAAGGGAGGGGTTGAAGTACAAAGGACATCTACTGACACAGCTGAAAATAAAACTGTAACTACAAAAATGAATGACGCTTATTTGTGGCATGCTCGAATGGGTCATGCTTCGATAGCATATTTAAAAGCCCTGCGAAAACTTTATCCGGAAAACAAAAACTTAAATAGCATAGCTTTTGACGAATCACTATTGGAATGTGAGGTGTGTCTGATATCCAAAATGAATAGGCTGCCTTTCTCTATGACTAGAATGAGAGCTTCAGAGCCTCTACAAATCGTTCATTCAGATTTAATGGGTCCAATTAGTCCAGCGTCATTCCCCAAGCAGTACAAATTCATATCTGTATTCATCGATGATTACTCTCGTCTTGCTATGGCATATGCTATGAAGAATAAGAGTGACTGTGGAATCTGTTTCGAGTGTTTTGTAAGGAGTGCCAGAAATAAACTGGGCAGAGATGCGAAAGTGTGTTACCTCAGGTGCGATCAAGGTGGCGAATTTACCGGGGGCTATACAGTAGAAGTTTTGAACGAATTAGGTGCAGAATTGCAACTAGCATGTCCAGATACTCCGCAACATAACGGCGTGGCCGAACGCTTTAATCAAACAATTCAGAAGAAGGTAAGAAGCTATATGTTTGATTCAGGCCTTCCATTAAATATGTGGGACTATGCATTGAACGCAGCCGTTTATGCATATAACAGAACTCCCCATAAGTCAAATGATATGATGACGCCACTGAGGAAATTTGCTCCAGATTATAACTATGATATTAATCAAATTAAAAGGTTCGGATGTTTGGCCTATATAAAAGTACAGAGGAAAGCAGGCCCTAAATTTGGTCCGATCGGTAATAGAGTAATTTTGGTGGGATATACATTAGATGGATATCTATTTATGAAACCCGAGGAGAGAAAATTTTATGAAAGCAGGGACGTTCGCTTCAATGAAAAACTAGTTTTTAAAGATAAATTTGACTCGATAGCAGATTGGCCAACAGAAAGTGAAGTGAACAAAATTGACTGGTTTGTAAAATTTGATGAGGAAATCAAAGAAACGGAGGGAGAAAACTTAAAACAAGGGGGAGAGAAGCGAAAAGGAAGTAGACCCAAGAAAAGTACAGAAAAACAAGTAAAAGTCGCCATTAAAGACAATCATTTAGACATATCCCAATCAGTAAAAGGTAAAGACAGTAACAATGTGATCGATCGAATCATGTTTAACTTTGAATTCGATGCTGAATCTAACAACAAATTGAATAATAAAGAGGATGAGATTTATTACGCATTATTAATAAATATTAATCAAGACCCGAACTCATATGAGGAGGCTATGATTTCTAAAGATAAAGAAAAGTGGCAGAAAGCTATTGACGAAGAGCTAGAAGCAATGGATGAAAACAAAGTGTGGCAAATTGTAGATAGACCATTTTTAAGTGAACAAGGAAAAAGACCAAATATTATTGATTCGAGGTGGGTCCTGAAGAGGAAAACCGATGTGGATGGAAATGAAAAACACAAGACGAGATTGGTAATTAGAGGATTTAAAGATCAAAATGAATATGATCTGTGTGAGACGTATGCCCCAGTATCTCGTTTAGCATTGGTAAGAACTCTGTTTGCAATAGTAAATAAATATGACTGGCTCTGTATACAATTGGATGTAAAAACAGCATTCCTCAATGGAATAATTGAGGAGGAAATTTTTATGGAGATTCCAGAAGGTACACCTTATACAGAACAAGAAAGGAAGACTAAAGTATGTAAGCTTCTCAAATCACTCTATGGGTTGCGCACAAGTCCCAAAAGATGGAATAAGAAATTCACCGAGGTTGCTAACAAAATAGGACTTAAAAATAGTAACAGCGAACCATGCATTTTTATCTGGAGAGAGACAGATAGAACTTTGATATTATTACTATATGTAGATGATATAATCGTGGCTAGTAATAATATGACAAAATTGAATGAAGTGAAAGAATTATTGAAGGGTGAATTCAAATTAACAGAAATGGGTGAGCCTAAGGAGTTTTTAGGAATTGAAGTTAAAAGAAATAGAAAAAATATGATTTTAACACTCAGCCAGGGAAAATATATAGGAAAAATATTAGAAATATTCGGTGATGGAAAACTATATTCAAAAAGAACCCCAATAGTAACTGTTCAGGTAAACAATCGATCACGAAAAGATAGAGAAGATTTAGACATTGAAAGCGATTCAAGCAAGTCGCACAAACTAAATAAACCATACAGGGAGGCAGTAGGCAGTTTGTTATATTTGGCAAACGCAACGCGACCTGATATAACGTATTCCGTCAACATATTGAGTAGACATCAAATAAACCCAACTGAGGAAGATTGGGAAATGGTGAGAAGAGTGTTGGGATACTTAAAGGCAACTAAACTGATGGGATTGAAATACGAAGGTGAGACTGATGAATTACAAGCATTTTCAGATGCGAGCTTTGCAGACTGCAAAGGCTCGAAAACAACATGTGGATTTGTCATTAAACTTTTTAATGACTCTGTAGCTTGGAAAACGCAAAAACAATCCTATGTTGCTCTGTCCACATGCGAAGCAGAACTCATAGCGATGAGTGAGGTGTGTAAGGATCTGATGGGTTTGAATAACTCGCTTAAATTTATACTGGACAAGTCCTTCGTACCGTGTATTATTTGGTGTGATAATAAAGCTGCTGTAGCAAATGTACAAATTGAAAGGTTGGCATTCTCGATTTTAAATGATAAAATAATTAAATGAAGGATGTGTGGAGAGTGAAAGTAAGACTGATAATAATATATAAAAAGAATAATAATTATAATAATTTTAATATTCAATCTGTTACAGGGCAAAAATAAACATAACGATTCTAACATCAATATCCTGTAAGGAAGGCATAAGTTTGCTGGAGAACTGCAATCATTAAAATTAAATTAGAACCAATAACTTTGATATATGTATATTAATCATCAGATTCATTGGATTATTAATAAACAAAACCTTATTTATTTACTGTTCTATAAGTTCATTGAAGTTGAGAGGTAAATCAGAAAAATAGATGTGCTTGGTGCGAAATTCATCGGGAGGGAGTATTGGAAATGCGATTCTTTCTTCTGCGCGCCATCTATTATATTCATATGCGGTTAAAACTAAGCGCCGCTGTTTTTATTTAGTTCTCTTAGGTTTTTTTAGATCTAGTCGGACGGACGTGCGAGTTTCAGTTTATATATTATAATTAATAATAAAGATTCTTCGTAAAGAAAAAACCTTGTTTTTAAATAATCTAAAACATATAGCTATCGAAACCAATTAATTTCATTTTTAAATCACAATCGGAAATCCAAACGAACGTTGGATAAAGAAACAAATTTTGGGTAAATTCAAAAAATCATCACGACCGCATCGCTGCGGAATTCAGCTACAGACTTCAATTTGAAGTCTGTAGCTGAATTCTGCATTGATGCGGCAGTGATGGGTTTTTGAATTTACCCTTTTACTTGCCACGTGAACATAATGTCAAACAAGAAAGTTTAAGAGATAGTACCACACAAACGAAAATTATATTTAAAGATGATGTGTTAACACAGACTTCACCACCACCAGCAAAGGACTTCCTAAGCGAAGAAGAAGTATTTGAAGAAGCACATAACATAACCCCGCCAAGAAGATCTTTATCACCAGCCGCCAAAAGACGATTATCAGCTAGCGGAATAGCAAAAACTCTAAGGCCACCACCAAAATTACTA
Organism: Thereva unica; assembly: GCA_949987705.1. Classification (NCBI taxonomy): domain Eukaryota; kingdom Metazoa; phylum Arthropoda; class Insecta; order Diptera; family Therevidae; genus Thereva; species Thereva unica. Next base: position 121,414,898 of record OX465281.1, on the reverse strand, counting down.
AGAACAACATCTGCACCTAATGCACGTGAAAAGGATTATAAAATAATCACAGCTGAGGATGGTGTAACGCAGTATACTGTACCTACGAATATGACTGCCGATGAAGCTAGCGAACATAGAAGAATTAGAACAAAGTGAAAAACAAAAAGCAGTCCAGAAACAGTCTACATATATTAATACCCTCTCCGCTAGAATCTGGTCAATATATGCTTTCATTTCCTTTACGTAAGCTCGGTGTTAGACAGAGTGAGCGTCTGAAGACCAAAAAGGATAGAACTACAAGTACGTCGGACATTGCTTGGGAAAGACTGTAAACAATGCCAGTGGAAATAAAAGAAAATGATTTTTACGTATGTCTTTTAAGTAATAACTCTATGCAATTTTACCCGGAAAATACGCTATCGGCTTTTACAAATGCACTTGCTAAACCATGCAAGTTTCATGGGAACTGGGGTGTTGGAATAACTGAAATTGCATTACCAAATTTCGAAATAACAAAACGTGCAATCTCCAACAATGGGGGAAATGTGCGTAAACGAGTGAGGCGTGAATATGACCAGTTAAAGGAAACTAGAAAGCAGCATCAAAAGGATTTTAAAATACTTAGCATCAAAATAAATGAAAATGTAAAACTTGAATGGACACCAGAAAATCTTGAACAAGTTAGTTACAGACATGGACAAATAAACCTTTCAGCATTTTTATTAACATTTTATAATGCAGTTACACCTTCATGGTATACCATGTACTTGAATGATGTTAAATCGAAAATGTGGAAGCGCTTAGAAGACGACCACTTTAATGAAGTTATCCCTGAAATAAAGTATAAGCAGGAGCCAGACGAATACATATTGCACATATCAAGGAAAAAAGACTTCAGAAAACGTTGTTTTAAAATATAAGAACTATGAATTAATTGAAGATTTTGTTGATGATGTATTTGGTCAAGTTCCTAGGAAGAATAGAAAACATCCTGTTTTGAAGAATGCAATAGACAATTATACACATCCAACGGCTAGCATAAAAGCAGCTGAAAATAAAGAGAAAAAAGGTAGTGAAAAGAAGCATGATGTATTCGAACTCCGTTTAGAGGAATTGGGTGTTACGATAAAAATAAAAAAACCACTACCCTCACACTTGAATGTTAAATATCTCATGACATTGCTTTTAGCCAATTTACACTTTGACGATAAACAACTTAGCGAGGAAGAAAAACATATACGAATTATTGAAATTAAAAATACAATTTTTGAAATATTGAATAGACTGAAGAAAGATTCACTCAAAGCAAAGACACCCGAGCAACGGTAAATAACTAAAAACAGTGAAATTTTGCAGCTCCCATATGAAAAACAAAGCTCGGGCGAATTTTTATCTACACCAGTACCTATTAAGTGAGGCAGCAACAGTTTTTGGTGCAATTTTTTTTGAATGGGATATGTTAGTGGTCACAGCCCATACAAAATTACCCCAGGCCCGGCGCAAAAGAAAAGCATCTCAGATTATCGGCTATAATGAGTATTGAAATTCTGTATAGTTGGTATATCCCGTAACTGTGACTAAGGTGTAAATAATACTATTTCTTTTAATTCGAGTAAAATACCTAACATTACCCTGTATTGTTGTAATGCAAAACATATTTTCATGAATAAGGTGTCAGTGAACGCGCAATACTCCCACCTATCTAAAATTTTAAAAGCGATGGTACCACTGTACCAACTTCCAGCGTTATGAGTCGTCAAAGTCAAACAAAAAAATTTTTTTTTAAATGTCAGCTTCAACAACTTTTATCTCCCAAAAATACATAGTTAACCAATTCCCCCCCCCCCCCTCCCCTAAATAAGAAAACTTGGAATGTTTCCTATGAATAATGTCCAAACAATTTTATGCTACGGCCTTTACTTTATGAGTTATAAGAAATTTTAATGCGAAAATTGACTCCATTTTCTACTCTTTTACCTAGGCCTAAAATTTCAAATAATTCCAATTGTAAAGTCAAAAATGCTTGCAATTTGAACAAATAAGGCGAATTTTAACAACAAAATTGCTTGTAACTTCAACTTTGACGGCTCATAACTCTAGAAGTTGGTACGATGGTACCGTAGCTTTTACAGTTTTAAATAGGTGGGAGTATTCCGCGTACACTTGCAACAGCATAATGGCGCGACTACATCTTGGGCGCCACTTATGCGAGGTATTGCCCCCCTAGCCAGAAGCCCGGAAAAGCATGACCAAGGAGTCAATAACCTACATAAGAAAAAAAATTTCCGGAACTCATATCCTCCCCAACCGCCGATACTAATGTTAGGGGGATATGCTGCCGGCCACACGGAGTTCACTAGCCCGCCGGAGGGGTCGTGGGGTGTGTGGCCGGACCGAAACCTTCATAGTTCACCACTTACCTCTATGTCAGTGCCAGTCCTCTTCAGGTCATTCCAGGTTAACGTTCGCTCAGCCTAGAGCGCCACCGTTGGTTTTCTGGGAAAGAGTGAACCTGCCACAAACACAAAAAATTAAGACAGAGAAACCCGCCAACCTTCCTGGAAAAATTTAGCAATTTAGGCTATCATGAAAAACTGGGATCAAAACTAGGATAAATCAATCTATATTTATTAATCACCAACAACAAGAGTTTTCAACAACTACGAAAATGTGTAATCATACAGTTAAGTGTGAAGAAAAAAAAACGGAATAAAATGAATTCAGTGATAGTTCGAAATTCTACCACGAAGCAAATTCTCACAAAACATTATCAATAAAACTGACATTATCAATAAAAACGTCGCCCTGGGCCTAGTACGTTGTCTTTGTTTAAAAGAAAAAAAACACAAAATATCTGAAAACAACAAGAAGACAAAAATATCTCCAATGAGGAGCAACCAATTGAATACACAAATATAAATAATATGTCATATGACCAAATATAGATAATAGGATGTACTTCTAACTACACTTAAAATGGTTAACTATTAATCAATTAAACTATTACATTAAACCATACATAAATCTTGTTTGTCGTGGTTGTTGATGTATACCAATCATTTAACCTCCAAGCGGTCGCTACATATTATTTTTCAGTTAAATAGCCTTTTTATTGCATATTTCAGGTTGTTGGTTACATATTATGTTTTCCTTTTTTTATTATGACACGAGCTACACCTAGGGGCAAAAGGTTACCACGTTGGCAACTGCACGTCAATTTTATCATTTGATCCTTTCTGTCTAGATTGACCTCCAAAAATCTTTTACCACCAGGAAAAATATTGTTGACATGTCACTTTCATCGGTTGGTAACAATTAATCAGCGGCTGATGTAGACTATTGGTGGGGGCCTCATATCACACACACATTTAATTCATACAGGTCTGGTTTTGATGCTAGCACTGGGATTCGGGAATTGATCCGGGATTTTTTTTCACCATCTAGCACGATTATCTCCTCCTCGAGCAGGGCGGTCCTCGTTACAACCTCACACTTAAGTCGAACTGATTTTTACTTAATACAATCGATGCCTTATAACTTTATGCATCATTTAATGTAATTTATTTGTAATTGAACTTTCAGCAAAATTACTTTTTACTAAACAAAATAGCTAAAATTCTCTCAACACCGATACTCCATGACACACACCCCTGACTGACTTTTCAAAAAATTTCTCTTCCCGTTTTTTGACGTGACAACGTCTATTAAAACGATGAACGCCGGCTGCATGCACGAAAAATGATGACTCATTGTCCCGTTATGTCCCGTTAGTCCCGTAAGTCCCGTAGTAATTTTAATAAAAATTTGATTGTAGTAATCTTAAAAATTTGATTAAAATTGTCAAAAATTGTCAACAATAATATTACAGTTTCTTTCTATAAAAACTTGTTCATAATTATATTTCATCTATCCAAACGCCAGTTTTTGGATTTAATCACAAATTATTGACCTACAATTACCAAATGGCTGATCAACCGTCTGCAACGCCATTCGCTGAGCCGCCAACAATCGCTGCTCCAAAATCAAACGCACAGACACAACGTGAGTACAGGCAGCGCATTGCAGCATCAAGAACTCCTGCACAGTCGATAGCTGCGAAGAAATCAGATACCGAAAGAAAACGCCTCCAGAGGCTACGCAAAGCTGCTAACTCGGCTCTTGCCAGTGGTTCATTAGAATCGACTACTGCATCCTTCAGCGCGAAGGTCAAACAATGTCCAAATTGGTACACAACGACAGCCCACCTACAATTACCAAATGGCTGATCAACCTGACGAGCCTGTGGATCTCACGGATATGCCACTACCTTCGAGGAGTAAAGCACCGATTGAGACGCAAAGTGCTGTCGCATCAACGTCAGCAACGCCATTCGCTGAGCCGCCAACAATCGCTGCTCCAAAATCAAACGCACAGACACAACGTGAGTACAGGCAGCGCACTGCAGCATCAAGAACTCCTGCACAGTCGATAGCTGCGAAGAAATCAGATACCGAAAGAAAACGCCTCCAGAGGCTACGCAAAGCTGCTAACTCGGCTCTTGCCAGTGGTTCATTAGAATCGACTACTGCATCCTCTTCTCGTTCAGCGGGAAGGTCAAACAATGTCCAAATTGGTACACAACGACAGCCCACCTACAATTACCAAATGGCTGATCAACCTGACGAGCCTGTGGATCTCACGGATATGCCACTACCTTCGAGGAGTAAAGCACCGATTGAGACGCAAAGTGCTGTCGCATCAACGTCTGCAACGCCATTCGCTGAGCCGCCAACAATCGCTGCTCCAAAATCAAACGCACAGACACAACGTCAGTACAGGCAGCGCATTGCAGCATCAAGAACTCCTGCACAGTCGATAGCTGCGAAGAAATCAGATACCGAAAGAAAACGCCTCCAGAGGCTACGCAAAGCTGCTAACTCGGCTCTTGCCAGTGGTTCATTAGAATCGACTACTGCATCCTCTTCTCGTTCAGCGGGAAGGTCAAACAATGTCCAAATTGGTACACAACGACAGCCCACCTACAATTACCAAATGGCTGATCAACCTGACGAGCCTGTGGATCTCACGGATCTGCCACTACCTTCGAGGAGTAAAGCACCGATTGAGACGCAATATTCATAAGATGACGTGGCAGTCACCAGACAGGGTTACATATAATCAAATAGACCACGTCCTAATTGAGAGAAGAGGGGCCACGAGTATACTGGATGTGAGAACTATGAGGGGAGCGTGCTGTGGCTCGGACCACTATCTTGTCAAAGTGAAATTTAGAGCCCGGATAACGACCAAAACTCAAAGAGCTAAGGTACGATATAGACAAGTTGAAACTTGAAGAAAGAAGAGAGGCCTATCAGAATGCTATCGTACAAAACCTGAGAGAAGGAGTAGAAGAAGAGCCTGACATTAACAACAAATGGGAAAAGCTGAAAAACAGCGTAAAGGAGGCAGCTGAAGACGCCCTAGGCTGGGCCCCCAGACAGACTAGAATTGACTGGTTTGATCGGGATTGCAGAGCTGCAATAGAAGAACGAAACCAGAGCCACCGGGAGTACATCGCAAGGCCCACAAGAGCAAGGATGGAAGTCTTTAAGCTAAAAAGAAGAACTGCAGACAAGCTGTGCAGAAAGAAAAAGAGAGAGTATCTAAACAGGAGGCTCCTACAGATACAGGAAGACTTCAGCGAAGGTAGAACTAGGCAAGCCTACAAAGGAACACGCCAGATCAGTAATAAGTTTCAGCCCAGAACGGATATTTGTAGAGACATGGATGGGAACCTATTAGCAGACCCGGATAGGATAAAGGAAAGATGGAGACAATATTTTAAAAACTTATTGAATCCAACCCATAGAATAAACGAAGACTCACAGGCGGAAGCAATGGTAATACCTCAAGATAGTATCCCAATAGAACCACCAACACTGGATGAGGTACGGGAAGCTGTGAAAAGGCAAAAAAGCAGCAAATCCCCAGGCATCGATGGAATCGCAGCTGAGTTACTAAAGGAAGGAGGGCCGCAACTCTTAAGGAACTTACACGAACTCATATGTAACGTCTGGGAGGAAGAAGTTATACCAGATGACTGGAAGAAGGCGATTATATGTCCGATCTACAAGAAAGGAGATAAATTAACCTGTAAAAACTACAGAGGCATCTCACTCCTTAGCACCAGCTACAAAACCTTCACAATCCTTGTGAAACAAAAACTAGAACCTATAGCGGAAGGCCTTATAGGAGAGTATCAAGCTGGTTTTAGGACAAACAGGTCAACATCGGACCAACTGCTGACCTTAAAACAAATTCTGGAGAAAACCTGGGAAAGGAATATAGATATATACCAGATATTTGTCGACTTTCAACAGGCATATGACTCGATAAACAGAGAGAGGCTGTACAGGATCCTATTGGAATTAGGAGTCCCCTCCAAGCTGGTACGACTGATAAAATGCGCAACGAATAGCTCCCTGGCGAAAGTAAGGATTCAAAATGCAATAACAGAAGAGTTCGAAGTGCGACAAGGTCTTAGACAAGGAGATGGACTGGCTATCGCTTTTCAACCTGGCCCTAGAATGGGTGATAAGAAAAACATCAGTACGGAGAAATGCGTCCATAGCAACGCAGTCTGTACAATTACTTGGATATGCGGATGACGTGAACATCGTGGGAAGGTCCTTCTTGGCAGCAAAAGAAGTCTATGTCGAATTAAAAGAGGCGGCCAAGGACATAGGGCTGAACATCAATGAAGAAAAAACGAAGGTGATGCAACAATCCAAAGCTGGAAGATTTAGAATGGGAAGAAATATAACTATCGACGAACATAATCTAGAAGTAGTCGATAAAACAGTCTACCTTGGGTCTACAATTACAAAAAGAAACGATGAAAAGGAAGAAGTAACTAGACGAATACTACTGGCTAATAGAGCTTTTTATGCCCAAAAACAAATATTGCACTCAAGATTTGTGCACAGAAAAACAAAACTCTCACTCTACAAAACAGTAATACGACCAGTACTGTGCTATGGCAGCGAGACTTGGACTATGACCCAGGAGATAGAGGAACAAGTCAACAGGTTTGAGAGGAAGGTGCTCAGATGCATAATAGGCCCAACGAGAGAGGATGGGATATGGCGAAGGAGATACAACAACGAGTTGTATGAAATTTTTGACGACCCAGAACTCTCAACGTTTATAAAAATCAACAGACTAAGACTAGCCGGCCACGTAATCAGGATGAATGATAACCGTATCCCAAAACGGCTTATGGTGGCCGAAATTCCAGGAAACAGACCAGTAGGTAGACCCAGGAGAAGATGGATGGACTCTGTGACGGCGGACGCAGAGACAATGCTGAACATTCGGAACTGGAGAACTGCTGCAAGGAACCGTCAGACTTGGAGAAATGCCCTAGAGGAGGCCAAGGCTCGATTTGGGCTGTAGCGCCATTGGATGGATGGAGACGCAAAGTGCTGTCGCATCAACGTCTGCAACGCCATTCGCTGAGCCGCCAACAATCGCTGCTCTAAAATCAAACGTACAGACACAACGTGAGTACAGGCAGCGCATTGCAGCATCAAGAACTCCTGCACAGTCGATAGCTGCGAAGAAATCAGATAACGAAAGAAAACGCGTCCAGAGGCTACGCAAAGCTGCTAACTCGGCTCTTGCCAGTGGTTCATTAGAATCGACTACTGCATCCTCTTCTCGTTCAGCGCGAAGGTCAAACAATGTCCAAATTGGTACACAACGACAGCCCACCTACAATTACCAAATGGCTAATCAACTTGACGAGCCTGTGGATCTCACGGATATGCCACTACCTTCGAGGAGTAAAGCACCGATTGAGACGCAAAGTGCTGTCGCATCAACGTCTGCAAAGCCATTCGCTGAGCCGCCAACAATCGCTGTTCCAAAATCAAACGCACAGACACAACGTGAGTACAGGCAGCGCATTGCAGCATCAAGAACTCCTGCACAGTCGATAGCTGCGAAGAAATCAGATACCGAAAGAAAACGCGTCCAAAGGCTACGCAAAGCTGTTAACTCGGTCTTGCCAGTGGTTTATTAGAATCGACTACTGCATCCTCTTCTAGTTCAGCGGGAAGGTCAAACAATGTCCAAATTGGTACACAACGACAGCTCAGAAACCGACAACGTCAATCTTTAGCAGCAGAACCAGCACAAACCACTGTACAACCAGGTGCTTCTTCAGATCAAATTGAAGTACAACAGGCACAATCTACCTGGAACACCAAATGGAAATCCTCGATCATGAGATTTAAATCAACTTTTCTGGACAACGACTTTGGCTACGCTTTCTCGGTTTGCGAAAGATTGTGGTTCAAGAATGATCTCAAACCCATCACTGCGACACAGCTGAAGGTGATCTCCGATTGGTTCATCAAAGAAAATCGACAACTGTGCAGAGAAGAATATGAACTCGTTTGTAACACTTGCAAACGATCACTGGACAAAAAATCAATGCCACACCTGGCAAAGGTTAACGGATTCTCATATCCTGACCGACCACCAGGCCTACCACCGTTGGATCCCATCAGTGAACGATTAATATCGCCACGGCTGCCATTCATGCAAGTGCGCCGTCTACGCCATGATTTCTCTTATGGAATCATAGGGCAAGTGATTAACGTACCAGTAGACGTAAAAGAGATGGTAAAATGTTTGCCTCGCCAATTAAATGAGGACGACGTCATTAACGTCAACATCAAACGAAACCTGGCTCACAAATCTGTCTACCTGAGCGGGTACATGTCCAAAAGTACAATCAAAGCGTGGCTAGATGTACTACAAAAGTCTCCATTATATCGTTTGTACGAAATCAACGTGGATTTGTCGAGACTGAATCCTACTGTGCCATTACTCGACGACATACAGGATGATCCGTCTAACCGTATAGAAAATATCTCCGCTGAAGATACACCTGAATCTGAGATTCTCAGTTCAAGGCAACATACCATGATGTGGAACGAAAAAGATTGTCTCCATATCGCACCAGGACATCAGGTAAAACCTCTCAACATCATTTATGGCCGTCATGCAGAAGAGTTATCGTTTCCATCGATATACTTTGGAGAGCCACGTCGATTCAACATGGGCGTTTCAGTGACACCTTACATGATGGCGACCAGTGAGATAAGACGACGTGACAGACGCGGAGCCACGCCTCAAAAAATCTTGTACGTTGTAATGAAAATATTGCGGCTGCGCATGGTGGACGGAATTTACAGCACTTTCCGTAATGTTTCGGTCACGGAGAATGTTACGCGACTTATGTTAGAGAACACAGAATTTCTGAAATAATATGTCATAAAAAACCTCGCGTTCATGAAGACAGTACCAAACTCCGTCCAATACTGGGCATGTCGCAAACGAGACCTCTTTGCCATGATTCGTCAACTTGGTAAACCAACAATCTTTCTCACTATAAGTGCAAACGAAATTCGCTGGATGAAACTACTTACTATACTTCTCAAACTGAGCAATAAATATCCGGGAAAAACAGCAAAAGATCTCAACACTTCTCAGCGCTGTACTTTGGTGAGCGATGATCCTGTTACGTGCTGCATATACTTCTACAAGCTCGTTGGTTCGCTGATGAAAATGCTGAAATCCAAACAGACGTACAATCCATTCGGCAAGTACTTCGTTAAAGACTACTTCCTTCGTATTGAGTTCCAGCACCGAGGAAGTCCACACGCTCATATTTTATTGTGGCTGAACGACGACCCTCATGAGACCGTGTCGAAAAATATGCCAAGAACCATCGAACTCGTGGAAAAATTAAGTTCCGTTTCCCGAGATGATGTGCCCAACGATTTTATCTACGCCAACCAGATACACAAACATACTTTCACCTGCACAAAACGAGGCGAGACGACTTGCAGATTCGGGATCCCGTACTGGCCAATGTCCACGACCCGGGTATTGGTTCCAATGCCTCAATCTGATGGGCGCCGCCAAACACTGCAACAGAAGGCCAAGGATCTGCGCATTTCTCTCGGTGAACGTCAATACACATGCATGAATGATTTTCTTGAAGCTAATAGTTTGACTTATGCTTCATACCTTGACATTGTGCGTTCAACGTTACGCAGACCAACTCTGCTGTTCAGACGAAACTTCAACGAGCTTATGACAAACACGTTCAATCCGTACGTTGCTGGCGAAGTCAACGACATTCAGCTCATCTTGGATGAGTACAGCTGCGCAGAGTACGTCGTAGAGTACGTAAATAAATCAGCCCGTGGAATGGGTAACCTACGTCGTGAGCTTACCACAATGATGCAAGAACATCCCGAACAGGACTACACGGGCCAATTGAAATCGTTAAGTATCAAGCTTCTTAACGCAGTTGAGATGTCAGCGCAAGAAGCAGCATGGTATCTTCTACGACAACCAATGAGCGAGACAAGTCGTCATGTTGTGTACATCCCGACAGTTTGGCGGTTTGATTTTGTTGACGAGGAAGACGACGTGCTCGTGGATGACGATGAAGATTCAGAACATGTACCTGGAGCGAGGGCGTCGAGAGCACCAAAAGAATATCGCAGACGAGTGACCGGACGTATCATACGATACAGACGCTATGATATTGATGAAACTGTCAATTATAAACGCGAGATGGTTCTATTTTACGTACAGTTCCGCAACGAAATGGCAGAGATTGTTGATCAAAATAAATTTTTGCAATTATTTGACGACAACAAAAATACGATTATGGAACGTCGTAGCATATTCGAGACAAATTTGAACATTGAAAACGTCATGAATGACCTTGAAGCGATGATGATTTTGCAAAACGAAGATAACAGTAGTTTGCAGGAAGAAGAATCAAGAACAGCATTTGTTCAACGGGTGTTAGGAGAAGATGGTGCCGAAAACGTCGATGACGTTAACCAAATCGTCCCACGACAAGGATTCTCGATTGTGAAAAAGCGCAGCAATGTGATGTCAAAGCAGCAGTATTGCGAGTTTCTTCGAACCACCAATCCGGAACAACGGGAGATCATCCTTGAAGTCATTCACCGATTACATGGTTGTGGAGATGGCATTTTGGAAGCGCTACAAATTTTCTTCACCGGTCCGGCGGGCTGTGGAAAAACTTACACATTAAAGTGCCTTATGGAAACGTACAACCGATACACTCAGGAGCACAACTCTATGAACAACGCCCTACATTGCCTGTGCAAGCACAGGTAAAGCCGCTGTACCTCTTGGTACAGTACAGTGGCACAGGCACTACAGTACATTCAGCGTTTCGTCTCACAACTTCTCGCGTGAAAAAACTCTTATCCACAGAAAATTTGCAAGCCTACAGAAACATGTTCGTTGGTGTCAAAGCTGTTTTCGTCGACGAGATCAGCATGTTAAGTTCAGCCATTCTTTAAAAAATCAACTACCGACTGCAGCAGATTACCGGCTTTTATGACAAACCATTCGGAGGCATCCACGTGATATTATGCGGAGATTTCAGACAGCTACCACCGGTACGAGCAACTCCATGTTACAGCATGCCGATCAACCAACTTGGAGGACCAATTCTGTGGCACAGCACCGACTACTTTCCGTTGGTTCAGGTTGTGCGACAAACTGATGAGCGGTTTTCAACGATTCTGACCAAAATTGGAGATGGACTAAAACTAAGTATCGATAACATCACACTTATTGAGTCCAGACATAAATCTCAGGCTTGGTGTAAGGCGAACGTACCTGATGCTGTCCGGCTGTATTATAGTAATAATGAAGTTGATTCATACAACCGTAGCGCAATCATCAACGCATACATCTGTCTCGCACATGATATTATACTTGGTTTTTCGAGTGAGCAAGAGAAGACACAGTGCCGAGGTAAACTTCACAAGATGTGGTGGCAGAGACTGATGGATTACCATACCTGCTGCCATTGGCAGAAGGGTATCCTTACATGATAACTTCTAACATAGATGTCGCTGATGGGTTGGTAAACGGAGCTATTGGTACCTTGCGACATATCGAACGTCAGCAATCAAATGTGGATGACCATTCTGCAGAAGCAGGACCATCGACCAGTACAACTTCGCCGGCATCTAGAGAAGAAATCATTACTCTATGGTTCGAGTTTCCGGAAGCAACAACAGGTGTTAGTGCCAAAATTAAATGCCGACCTCACGTGCAAAGCAAGCCAAACACTCTGTCTCCTAACTGGGTGCCGGTGAATAGGAAAATAGTGAACATTACACTGACGAAAACTGTGAAATGCAAACGAAAACAGTTTCCTTGCGTTCCTGCTTGTGCTATTACCATTCACAAGTCGTAAGTTGGGACGTTTAGTGTTATTGTTTATAAATACTCCTCGAAGCAACCACAACAGTTGGTGTACGTGGCACTGAGTCGGGTAACGAATATAGACGGCTTGCACATCATCACGGAAAAAGATGCGCCTTTTATCTTCAAACACGGACGGGATGGGAACGACTCACAGACTACGCGAGATGTCCCTAACGAATACATTCGACTCCGTGGACACGCCCTTCAAACAATCACTTCGAAAGCAGTGAAATTTTGTGATGACGGTAAAAACGCTGGGCAAACTGTAGTGACAAACCTTAATGTTCAGAGTTTGTCTGCGCACTTCGCCGATATTGAAACGGATCCCGTGATACCAAGATCGGATTATTTGGTATTGACTGAAACGTGGATGCGTGACAATTTTGATCCAGTTCCAATCAATAATTATGAATGTATAACCAGGCAGAATAATCGATCGGATTCTGATACAAACGCAGCTGGTGGAGTGGCAATCTATCGAAAATTAACATCAACATCCACGGCCAAAGTTCTCCACGTTGAATTATCGGACACAACTCGTCTCATCAGAAACACAGGCGAGGTCTGCTTGGCTGAAATTACATGCTTTACTGCTGATACAACGTTTAAAATTGTACTTGGCGCAGTGTATATTCATCCTGGAGCAAGTGTTTCAAACATTAGTGTATTGCTGCACGAAGCACTCTTACCGTACGTGCATAACAGGCAGTATGTGCATCCGATTATGCCAGTTGATACCAATGTACCAATTCTTCTTTGTGGCGACTTCAACACAAACGTGAAAAATGATGATACATTCCTCAAATTCATGAAGGATATGTACAATCTCGAATGCACATCAGATGTTACTAAGTCAACAACGCTGAGAGGAACAACCCTTGATTTGACTTTTTCAAGGCACATTGCACTTGAAACACTCCCATTCATTTCATACTTTTCCTATCATCGACCTATCCTTAACAGAATAACACAGATTGTAAGAAGTTAAATATCAGACAGGTATAAAAGCTGTAAATGAATTTGTTACTACACATTGTTACTTGTAAATAATCTGTTCACTAAAGTAATAAACATTTTGAATTAATTAGTGCAAATAAAAGCTAATTTACCAATCAAAATGAATATTTCATTTTACTCCTTTTTGTATCCATACAAAATAATGATAATTTAATATAAATGATTCAATTTTATTCATAAAAGTATGCAATCATTTCATCAATGTTTTCTCATGACGTTGTCACGTTAAACTATCGTCCGTAAACCCTCTTCACAGACAACAAATTTTTCCTTTCTACGCCTCCTTTTTTGTTCCGAGCAACTTCTCGATTTCATTCCCGACAGTGATTTTGAGTCAAGTAATTATTGAGGGATTTCGTGCAAAACTGACCGTTACACACTGATACCTTATACATGATAATATGTTATAGTATTACAAAAATACAGAGTAATAATAGGTATTTTAACCGAATAAGCGTAGTATCCTGTTCTTGCGGAATTCCGCTCTGTAGAGAATCCATATAATTAGCAAAAATTACTCAGAAAGATACGACAATGTAATCCTTTCTGTGCGAAGAAAAAGGAAAGTAAAAATCTATTCATTCTAATCTATTCATATACGCGCTCCGGAATGGCGAGAGGGCGGAGCAACGGCAAACTACACAAACACATGCAGAGCAGGAAGTACACGAAGATGGTACATGAATTCACACAAGCAAAATAAAAGTGCAGACGGCACAAAAAATTGCGGAGAAGAGAAATCAGTGCGTCTCTTTCGCACTTCGTGAAATAACATTTCTTTATTTACCCTCTCTTTCTTCGATTTTTGTTTTGTTTTTAAATTGAATTTTGTCTCGCTTGCACCTTGTCGATTGATATATTCACTCGCAAGGGGGCTTATGGGAAATTTTGAGAGCGTCGTATCTTTGTGGGTAATTTTTGTAATTAGTCTGAATTTCGCTTAGCTGGGAGAGTTATGTAGACAATGTAGGCTTGACAGTTGGACAATTTGAAAATGTTTTAGCGGCGTTATGACAAGTTGAGAAAATTGCTTGCCTATCGGGTAAATTCATTAAGATGCATGTTTTATACATACTTATATCTTGGTACTTATAAATTTGACTAGCTAAAACATTATGAATTAAAATAGAGTAAAAAGAATCAATTAAAGATTTTGCATTTAAAATGTAAAAAGCACATTACAATCAAATAATTTTTATTTGACGCGAACATTTGTTAATGTTACATTTTTCAATCTCGTATGCCTTCGTAAAGTAACCGTCACACCTTAGCCACAGTTACCGGATATACCAACTATACATAATTTTAATACTCATTATAGCCGATAATCTGAGATACTTTTCTTCCGTTTTGTGGTGCATGTGGTTCCCACCAAAATCTAGTAATAACAAGTCTTTCATCTTCATACAAAATTTTCACCCGGTTGGTTGTGTGCGTGCACTGCTGAGCAAAACTCAACGCATACTTCGTGAATTCAGCGAGGCAAAGCCAGATTCTGTCTTTACGGTAAAGTATGCAGAACAGAAAAGGAAAGAAAATTGAATCAGCGGTCAAAATTTAAATCATCAAAACAAACGAGCAAATATGCACCAATACATCAACATTATCCCTATAGAAACTCATAAAATTTTCTGTTGTTTAGTTGTATGCTAGCGCTTATAAAAATATTGCATTCTCTCTCTGATAGCCTGACATCGTCATTTGAAGAACTTATGCATATAGCTGTTCGTCTTTCACTCATTAACCATATGAAGATAAACGACTTGTTAATTTCTAGACTTTGGTTCCCACGAGCCACTGGTTAGTTTTCTGCCAGCACCTAGTTTTCTACGAGAAACTGCCCAGTTTTTTTCGAGAATCTTGCCAGTTTTCGGCCAGAAGTCGGATAGTTTTTTGAAAGTAATCGGCTAGTTTTCCTCTGCGGGCTGGCTCGTTTCTACGAGATATTGGCTAATTTATTGCGAGTTAATGGCCAATTTATTTCTGACTAGACTTTCCCTACGAGGCACTTGCAAAAACTAGCGTTACATAATCGAACAAAGCCCCTATGAGTTTTCCTCACCAGTTACTTGTTAGAGAAAGGGAAAAACTAACCAGTTACTGGTGGATTACTAGAGAAAATATCTACTTGGGTAATAATGATAATCCCAGTGCGCATGAAGGATGGGAGTTGAAATGCTTGACCTCCATTGCCTCCACCCCTTCGCCCATATCCTCCGTGTTGTGCCTTCTCGGATTCCTGTGTTGCGAATTCCTCAAAATTTACTATCATATTTTCAAAACGCGACTACCCTGCAAACATTCCGACTCGATATCGAAGTGAGAGCGATTCATGAAAAGCGAAAGCTAACTAAATCGAGAACGATTCGAAGGCGTTATCGAAAATGATAAAAAAGGAACGCTATAACGAATCGCTTTTTCGATGGAACCTCGAAAGCTTTGAATGTATGTGTTCCGTTTTTTCGAATTGATATCGAATGAATCTCGAATGCCTTATATGCTTACGGTGCTCGTTTTATTCCATTCACTTCTACTATTGAAAATGCTCGCCAGCTTATTCCAATCGCGCCCGTGTTTCCTGCATATTCATGTGCACGCACTCATCTTCCGAAATCAAAATCTCAAATTTTAAAGCAATTGGAAGGGAGAAAAAAACAAAACCATGGAAAGAGCGTAAAAGCTTTAGGGGTCGTTTTAATGATTGTTTCTCGAATAATTCTCGACAAACTATCTTTCAAAAATAGGTCGAGGAAGCACAGCAAGAGTATATATATATATATATATATGGCCGATTCTCCAGAACCTTTAACCTGCTTGTCGCTTCGAAATTTTTATGACTAACAATTTTTATAAGAAGATTAAAAATAAAAGAAGCTATCAATAATGTTAAGAAACTATTAATGAACAATAAGATATAAGTACGAAGTCATTTAAAACGATATATTGCAATAAAATTTGAAAAAATGTTCCGTTACCTGTCACTTTTCGGCCTGTCTTTAGCGCTAATCTGAATGAAAAACTATTTATATTTGTGATAGGAAGCGTTGAAACAAATAGTGAAAAGTGAAAAGTTGTAGTTTAACTCTTAAGGAAAAATGCAGTTGTGTTCGGTGCAGTGTCAAATCGCTATATTTTCCAAAAAACAACTCTGAAGTTTGTCCCTAGGTTTTGACGTCAAAGTTGTAACCTGCATGGTAAGTCGAAGTACTCCGAATTGTCTCATTTTATCATAATTTTTTTTAAATGCACTCATTGTTCAGACACTAACGAACATGTGCATACATTTTGTGACAAAAATAAGTTGAAATCGGTTGATTTTTGGGCAAAACTGGGTAACATGAACGTAGGTTACATTTAAATGTCAAAGTTGTAACTGCAATTAATTTGCTCATATTACATTAAATTCATCCCCGTAAAATTTCTTATGACGTATTGCAACTAATTAAATCATATGCAACGTTTCCTTCACTTAAATTGTTTCATGAATCTTAGAAAAAAGTAATTTAAGGGAATGTCAAAATTGTAACCATGTCAAATTTGATGTCAAAATTGTAACCATGTCAATACAACCATGTCATAAAAAAAATGCGCATTGAATTTTTTAATGTTCTACATCAGAAAACATTTATTTATGAAATAAGAAACACAAAAAATATCATGGCACGGTTGTGCTATCAATTTGAAATTTCATTTTTCCAATTAGCTCAGGTTAAAGGTTCTGGAGAATCGCCCATATATATATATATATGTATATATATATATATATATGTGTATATATATATATATATCTCTATATCTATAAAAATCTCGTGTCACAGTGTTTGTTACCGTACTCCTCCGAAACGGGTTGACCAATTTGCATGAAATTTTTGGTGTATATTTGGTAGGTCTGAGAATAGGTCGTAGGCTATTTTTTATACCTTTAACCAAAAAAACAGCTGCAAAATCCAAACAAAAATGGTAATTTTAGGAATTTTCACTTCAATTTAGTTTCAATAGCTTCATGGCCTACCTATTGTTTGACAAATGTAAAATTGTCATTAAATTGAATCATTACATTTAATGAAAATTTCAAATTTACGCAGCTGTCAAACAATAGGTAGGCCATGACGCTATTGAAACTAAAATGATCCATGGCGGCCGTCTCAAGAGGGCGGTGTACCACTTTCTTCACAACCACCTCGACATGGGTATCAAATGAAAGGGTATGATAAGTAGAATACAATAAGCAATGTAGTATACAAAATATATCTTTAGATCCATGGCGGCCGTCTCAAGAGGGCGGGGTACCACTTTCTTCACAACCACCTCAACATGGGTATCAAATGAAAGGGTATATTAAGGAGAATACAATAAGCAATGTAGTATACAAAATATATCTTTAGATCCATGGCGGCCGTCTCAAGAGGGCGGGGTACCACTTTCTTCACAACCACCTCGACATGGGTATCAAATGAAAGGGTATGATAAGTAGAATACAATAAGCAATGTAGTATACAAAATATATCTTTAGATCCATGGCGGCTGTCTCAAGAGGGCGGGGTACCACTTTCTTCACAACCACCTCGACATGGGTATCAAATGAAGGGGTATGATAAGTAGAATACAATAAGCAATGTTGTATACAAAATATATCTTTAGATCCATGGCGGCCGTCTCAAGAGGCCGGATTACCACTTTCTTCACAACCACCTCAACATGGGTATCAAATGAAAGGGTATGTTAAGTAGAATATAATAAGCAATGTAGTATACAAAATATATCTTTAGATCCATGGCGGCCGTCTCAAGAGGGCGGGGTACCACTTTCTTCACAACCACCTCGACATGGGTATCAAATGAAAGGGTATGATAAGTAGAATACAATAAGCAATGTAGTATACAAAATATATCTTTAGATCCATGGCGGCCGTCTCAAGAGGGCGGGGTACCACTTTCTTCACAACCACCTCGACATGGGTATCAAATGAAAGGGTATGATAAGTAGAATACAATAAGCAATGTAGTATACAAAATATATCTTTAGATCCATGGCGGCTGTCTCAAGAGGGCGGGGTACCACTTTCTTCACAACCACCTCGACATGGGTATCAAATGAAGGGGTATGATAAGTAGAATACAATAAGCAATGTTGTATACAAAATATATCTTTAGATCCATGGTGGCCGTCTCAAGAGGCCGGATTACCACTTTCTTCACAACCACCTCAACATGGGTATCAAATGAAAGGGTATGTTAAGTAGAATATAATAAGCAATGTAGTATACAAAATATATCTTTAGATCCATGGCGGCCGTCTCAAGAGGGCGGGGTACCACTTTCTTCACAACCACCTCGACATGGGTATCAAATGAAAGGGTATGATAAGTAGAATACAATAAGCAATGTAGTATACAAAATATATCTTTAGATCCATGGCGGCCGTCTCAAGAGGCCGGATTACCACTTTCTTCACAACCACCTCAACATGGGTATCAAATGAAAGGGTATGTTAAGTAGAATATAATAAGCAATGTAGTATACAAAATATATCTTTAGATCCATGGCGGCCGTCTCAAGAGGGCGGGGTACCACTTTCTTCACAACCACCTCGACATGGGTATCAAATGAAAGGGTATGATAAGTAGAATACAATAAGCAATGTAGTATACAAAATATATCTTTAAATCCATGGCGACCGTCTCAAGAGGCCGGATTACCACTTTCTTCACAACCACCTCAACATGGGTATCAAATGAAAGGATATGTTAAGTAGAATACAATAAGCAATGTAGTATACAAAATATATCTATAGATCCATGGCGGCCGTCTCAAGAGGGCGGGGTACCACTTTCTTCCCAACCACCTCGACATGGGTATCGAATGAAAGGGTATGATAAGTAGAATACAATAAGCAATGTAGTATACAAAATATATCTTTAGATCCATGGCGGCTGTCTCAAGAGGCCGAATTACCACTTTCTTCACAACCACCTCAACATGGGTGTCAAATGAAAGGGTATGATAAGTAGAATACAATAAGCAATGTAGTATACAAAATATATCTTTAGATCCATGGCGGCCGTCTAAAGAGGCCGGATTACCACTTTCTTCACAACCCCCTCAATATGGGTATCAAATTGAAGGGTATGATAAGTAGAATACAATAAGCAATATAGTAGACTCAATATACCGATTCATGGCGGCCAACGCAAGACCCATGTTCTTTGAGGCATTTCATCTGTGTAAAATTCATATCTCGAAAAATATTAAGTCAGTGGATGGTTTTTATTGTTTACTATTGACTTATGGGTGCAGCGTAGGCGCACCGGGTCCCAGCTAGTATATATATATATATACAGGGTGTCCCACATAAACTTACAAAGCGGCCGGCTGTGGATAGGTCTTGGATAGACGAACAAAAAATCGTATGGGTGGGGGGGGGGAAATCGTAACGGTTTAGCCGCTAGGGCGTTTTGAAGTTTTTTTGCTAGAGTTTTACATATCACCCTATATTTTTGTAACCGTATAACCTATTGTCAAGGTTTTGGTACCAGTGCACGCAGAATTCCTCCACCTTTCTACAACGGTAAAAATAATGGTCCTATCTTATAAACTTTTGGAGTTATGAGTCGCCAAAGTCAAAATTTTGTATATTTTTCACTAAAATTTCAACTAAAACCACCTTTTTCTCCAAAAAATACGTGATAAACCTAAATTTTTTTTTCCAAAATTAAAAAGTTTGGACAATTTCCTATAAATAATGTATTACAAGTTTTATTCTAGGGCCTTTACTTTAGAAGTTATAAGCAATTTTAAAGTTAATATTGGCCTTTTTCGATGCTTATTTGGCACTTTTCGACAAAGTTCAGATGGAAAAGTACTAAAAAAGGACGAAATAGAGCCAATTTCAACATTAAAAATGCTTATAACTTCAAAAATAGAAGCTGCGGCGTAAAAGTTGTAATACATTATTTATAGGAAATTGTCCAAACTTTTTAATTTTGGAAAAAAAAATTTAGGTTTATCACGTATTTTTTGGAGAAAAAGGTGGTTTTAGTTGAAATTTTAGTGAAAAAAATACAAAATTTTGACTTTGGCGACTCATAACTCCAAAAGTTTATAAGATAGGACCATTATTTTTACCGTTGTAGAAAGGTGGAGGAATTCTGCGTGCACTGGTACCAAAACCTTGACAATAGGTTATACGGTTACAAAAATATAGGGTGATATGTAAAACTCTAGCAAAAAAACTTCAAAACGCCCTAGCGGCTAAACCGTTACGATTTCCCCCCCCCCACCCATACGATTTTTTGTTCGTCTATCCAAGACCTATCCACAGCCGGCCGCTTTGTAAGTTTATGTGGGACACCCTGTATATATATATATATATATATATATATATATATATATATATATATATATATATATATGGGACATTCCACGTCAAATCGGACAAAATTTTTCGACCCCCCTCCGATTTGGCTGAAACTTTTCAGGGACTTTGGGCAACTATTTAAGACTACAAAAAAATTTTTTTTAGAATTTTTTCATTGATCTATTGATCAATAAAAATTAAATGTATTTTTCGGGATTTTCATGAATGTTGACTTTCTTTTTTGATTTTGACTCTATATCTTTCGTTGGGGTCGACGTTTTTGATAGGTTTTACATGTTTTCAGGTCACAGGGGTTGTTTACAAACAAATTTGCTGAAAAACATAAACATATTTTCGAATTCAAGGTCAAAAGGTCAAAAAATAGTAAAAAACTTTAAAATTCAATTTCTCAAATACCCCATCTTGAAAATGGACGTTTTTGGTCTCAAAATGTTCGAGAGAAGTCACTCTAACACCTCGATAAAAAATCTCGATGGGCCATCAAAGATTTCAAAAATTATGAGTATTTGTTTATAATCATTAATGTTTATTGAACCCTTTGACCTGGATATTTTTGAAACGTCACCAATTTTCACCAAAACTTGTTTATCGGGGTTTTTTGGTCGCTGATTACGAATCTGCGGTCAGATTTTCAAAATTCAAAATGGCAGCCAAGATGGCGGACCAAAATTCAAAAAATTAACCTTTTTCCATGAAACTTAATAAATAAGGGTTTTTTACTCGTAGATCACGAATCTGACATCAGAATGGAAACCCTGAACGCTGTCTTGAAGTACAAAGGCATAATTCTGAGCATAGTCTCCTACCGTTAAAATTTCTCCTTCCTTTAAAGATGCACGCTTATTTTCTCGCTCTCTCTTTATCTTTCTCCTTCTATCAAGCCTCCGTTCAGTACACATGCCATGATGGGCGCTTCGCTCCGTTTGGTGAATCTTTTTAGTTTCGTTACATCCGCATAATATTCATCGTCGACCTACTGATTTGAACAATGGTACGTTATCTAATTCCTTATTATCATCATTAATTTTAGATGTTTCAATGATTTTAATGAATTGTTTTTTGTAAGTGTTTTAACATAACCTCAAAAATGTGTTCTCTTAATGAAAAAGTGTCACCAAAGTGTTCCCCTGAAAACTTAAAAACGAAGTCTGAATTTACCGAGCGGGAGCTTTTCTTGATAGAGAACCGATCAGGATTCACTGTGGAAACCTTATGCATAGCTCATGAAAGAAAATACCTGACATTTTATGTCCTAAGACAAACGACATGTTGTGATCCGCTGAACAAATATTGCGATGAAAAAAGAGCCTACTCGTTGCGTGTCATCAGTTTCAAATATGAACAGGTCTTCCACCGCCTTTATCCACGAATTTTGGAGGGCAACAAAATCTGCTCCCCATGTCGAAAAATCATCGGCCAGAAAGAAACAGCCAGTACCAGTGAACCAATGCCAAGGCAATCTCAATCCTTTGGTGTGGATATTGAAAGTGACGACAATGATGGACTAATACCGACACAGTCACAATCACACGAAGAAGAACTGGAAAGATCCAGGAGGTCCCTTCAGCCACAGCAAAGTGGTTTTACCAACGAAAGTGATAGCTATACTTATCCTTTGATTTTGATAGACAAAATTAACGACGGCTTAAAGACACTCCATTTAGGAAAAGTCAATATCTCCAAACTGGAAAACTCTAAATTTCGGTTGAAATTGTTGCAAAATGTTGAAAATAAATTCAAGGCCCTGTTCAAACAACTGTTAGAGTTGGATGAGTCCGAATCTTCTCAAGATCAAGGTAACTAATTACAATCAATTATTTTACAATCAAAGAGTTATTTCAATCCCCATTATCAGCTTTATTACATCAAGTTTTATTTTTTAAGATCTTGAAATTGACTTTCGTTCGGCTGGAAAAGAGATGATCCGACAATTGGTAGGAGAATTTTCTACGTTGACCAAAGCAAGTGACAAGGTTCATACATTGTCGGTTTTGCCACAAAGTTGGAGCATTTCCAAAATTCAGAATTACTTTAATGTGACAAAACACATGGTGTGCAAAACAAAATCTTTAGTATCTGAACAAGGTGTACTTTGTACGCCAAAACCAAAGAAAGGCAATTCACTTTCGGAGGAAGTTAAAGATATTGCCAAAAATTTCTACTATGACATTGATATCAGCCGTGAGATGCCAGGGATGAAAGATTGCGTCACCGTCAGAGATGAACAGGGCAGAAAGGAAAAGAAACAAAAGCGACTCGTCCTGGCAAATTTGAGTGAAATTTACCAAACTTTTCGAGAAAAGTTTCCAGATGTTAAAGTAAATTTTTCTAAATTTGCTGAATGGAGGCCACGTGAATGTGTATTAGCAGGATCATCAGGCACACATACTGTTTGTGTTTGCACAACACATCAAAACTTCAAGCTCATGGTTTATGATTCTGGGTTACTTCCTCTGTGCTTCAATGGAAAAAAAATCGTAACTCACAAGGATTTCTTAGCAGCCATAAAATGTGACCCACCAACAGAAGCATGCCATTACAGAATCTGTGAAACCTGCAATGATGTTGTTCCAGGACTCAAAGACTTTGTTCTGAAAACGTTCGAAGAAGAATTCATCGACAGTATTGAGTACAACCAGTGGGTGCAAGTGAATCGTTGCAAATTTGAAAAGTTAATCAAACCTGCAAATGAATTTGTGGAGGAGTTGTTCCAACAGCTCGAAGCGTTGTCTTCCCATGACTACACTGCAAAACAACAGTCAACTTTTTTCAAACAAACAAAGGCATCTTTAAAGGAAGGAGAAATTTTGACGGTAGGAGACTATGCTCAGAATTATGCCTTTGTACTTCAAGACAGCGTTCAGGGTTTCCATTGGAATAACGACCAGGCGACTGTGCATCCGTTTGCTTGCTATGTGAACCGAAATGGAGTCGCTGAACCACTTAGCATAGTCATCATTTCAAATGACCTCGTCCACCACACGAAAGCAGTGCATTACTTTCAGAAAGCTCTGGTTGATGTTTTGAAAACAGAAGTACCTGGCGAAATAAAGAAAATCATTTACATGTCAGATGGATGTACTGCACAATACAAAAATCGGTTCAACGCACACAATCTCTGTTTGCACCAACAAAATTTCGGAATACCAGCAGAGTGGCACTTTTTTGAAACTGCGCATGGAAAAGGACCGAGTGATGGATTGAGTGGAACAGTCAAAAGATTAACTTCAAAAGCCAGCCTTCAACTGCCAATTAGAACACCATTTGAACTCTTCAGTTGGGCAGAAAAAAACATCACCGGGATTATCTTTAAGTACATAGATAAACACGATGTCGCTGTTAATGAAAAAACCCTGAGAAGAAGATGGAAAAATACACCAGCATTGAAAAATATCCAATCACTGCACGCGTTATTTCCGCAAAATGATGGACGGATACTGCTAAAGCAACATTCTTTACAACGTGAGGGGACGATTCTTGATTTTGTGCACGACCTTGAACTCCTATCGACATCAGAGCGAGAACCAAGAGAAACCAGGTAACCCTCTTGATAATAACACAAGATTATGCATAAAAATCACGAAAATTTCTCTAAAGAATGAAAAATTATTTTTGTTACAGATCTGCCTCGAAAAAAAGGAAGAGAAGTCTCTAAAATCGTATTCCGAACTGTGAGAGCATCGAAATATTATAACATACGGAATTACTTTGTAGGCAAGAAATTAATTGATCAAAATAAAGTGATCAAAATAGTGATCTACGAGTCAAAAAACCCTTATTTATTAAGTTTCATGGAAAAAGGTTAATTTTTTGAATTTTGGTCCGCCATCTTGGCTGCCATTTTGAATTTTGAAAATCTGACCGCAGATTCGTAATCAGCGACCAAAAAACCCCGATAAACAAGTTTTGGTGAAAATTGGTGACGTTTCAAAAATATCCAGGTCAAAGGGTTCAATAAACATTAATGATTATAAACAAATACTCATAATTTTTGAAATCTTTGATGGCCCATCGAGATTTTTTATCGAGGTGTTAGAGTGACTTCTCTCGAACATTTTGAGACCAAAAACGTCCATTTTCAAGATGGGGTATTTGAGAAATTGAATTTTAAAGTTTTTTACTATTTTTTGACCTTTTGACCTTGAATTCGAAAATATGTTTATGTTTTTCAGCAAATTTGTTTGTAAACAACCCCTGTGACCTGAAAACATGTAAAACCTATCAAAAACGTCGACCCCAACGAAAGATATAGAGTCAAAATCAAAAAAGGAAGTCAACATTCATGAAAATCCCGAAAAATACATTTAATTTTTATTGATCAATAGATCAATGAAAAAATTCTAAAAAAAATTTTTTTGTAGTCTTAAATAGTTGCCCAAAGTCCCTGAAAAGTTTCAGCCAAATCGGAGGGGGGTCGAAAAATGTTGTCCGATTTGACGTGGAATGTCCCATATATATATATATATATATATATATATATATATATATATATATATATATATATATCTTCTTCTTTCTTTGTGCCCCTTTAATCCCTCATGGGACATAGGGCGGAAACAGTTGCCCTCCAGCGGACTCTGTTTTGCGCGACAGCTCTCAGCTCTGACCAGGATCTCCCAGTTGTTGCGGCCTCTGCTAGTAGGGTCCTCCTCCACGGTCTTCCAACTCGACGGGATCCTTGCGGGTTCCAGTCAAGGGCCTGTTTGGCTAGGTTTTCGTTATCGCGTCGCAAGGTGTGGCCAACCCAATTCCATTTCCTTCGCCTGATTTGGTCGTCTATCCTTTCTTGGCCGGCACGGCGCCATAGTTCTTCGTTTGAAATTCTATCCTGCCAGCGGATTTTTAGGATACGACGCAGGCATCTGTTGATGAAGACTTGTAGGCGCCCTGTGATGAATTGGGTGACTTTCCATGTTTCGCAACCGTACAAAAGAACTGCCTTAACGTTGGAGTTGAACAGCCGCAATTTGGTGTTAGTTGAGATCTCCGTTGATCTCCATATGCGGAACAGGCATGCATATGCGCCTCGTGCTTTATTTATTCTGGAACTGACGTCTTCTTCTGTACCGCCATTTTCGGTAATAATGCTACCGAGGTAGCAGAATTTATCTACCAGTTCCACGTCACGGTTATTCAGCGCAGTTCGTTCAAGTGTGTTTGCATTTATCCGCATTTCTTTGGTTTTGTTCGGATTCAGCCTTAAGCCTGCTAGACTACTTTCTGTTGCCAAATTGTTTAACATGTTTTTTAGCTCCTGATGTCTGTGGGCCAGCAAACAGATATCATCCGCGTAGTCGAGGTCCTTAAGGCGGTCTAGCAAACCCCATTGTATGCCGCCTGTTCTATTATCTAGAGCGTCGACAAGGATGTCATTTATTACTATAAGAAATAGTAATGGCGAAAGTAGACATCCTTGTCGTACTCCTGAATTCACCTCGAAGCTGTCGGATAATTTTCCATTATGGAGAACTCTGCATTTGGAATTGTTGTAAAGGGCTTTTATCAATTCTATTATTTTATCAGGCAGTCCACGTCGCCGTAATGCCTGCCATATAAAGCTCCTATTAACCGAGTCGAACGCTTTCTCATAATCTACGAAAGCTAGGTAAAGGGGGGATCGGAATTCAGTAGACTGCTCCACTATGATTCGCAAGGTGTTAATATGGTCTATACATGAGCGGCCCTTCCTGAATCCGGCCTGCTGCCTTCTAAGCGTTCGGTCTACTGCCTCTCTTATCCTTGATAATATAACGTGGGACAAGATTTTACCCACAGTAGATAATAGACAGATGCCTCTCCAGTTGTCGCATATTGTTAGATCCCCCTTTTTGGGTATTTTGACTATGATACCTTCCGTCCAATCCTCCGGAAAGGTACAGGTGTTCCATGCTAATTCGAGGATTGGCTGAAGCGCATCTGCTATGAGGCTTGAGTCGGCTTTCAACAATTCTGCCGGGATGCCATCTTTTCCAGCTGCTTTACCATTGGCCATCGCATGAATTGCGGTTACTATTTCCGTCTTGGATGGGGCCCGGGTGTTGATTCTTATCGGCTGTGCATTGTTGCTGTTTTCCTGAGGTTCCTGTGCAAGTGAACCATTCAGGGCGGCGAAGAAGTAATCTCTCCATCTTTGGAGTTGCTCCTCGTCGCTGCACAGCAGCCTCCCATCCGCACTCTTTACGGCATGCTTTTTAGTAGAGTGCTTTCCCGAGAGCTGTTTAGTAATTTGGTACAGCACTTTACTGTTGCCTGTGTTTGCCGCGTTTTCCGCTTTTTCTGCGAGCTCATTTATCTGCTGCCTTTTATCACGCCGCACACTTCTCTTTACTTCCCGGTGTAATTGGGAATATTCCCGTTCAAGTTGGTGACGTCTTGCCGGGTCGCTTGTGGAGTTTACGTTATTTTTGAGGGCCCTCCTGCGTTCTATTTTTTGCCAGGTAGTGTCCGAGATCCAATGTTGCATGTTTCTCTGGACATAACCGACGCTCGTTTCCGCAGCCGTCAATATAGCTATTTGCAGTCCTGTTTAACGCTGCTGCCCACACTGGCGCTGCGTATAACAGGACTGAGCTGACCACCCTCCCCAAAAGGAGGCGGCGACTCGGTCTAGGGCCCCCAACATTGGGCAGCATTCTTGCGAGTGCTGCACAAATCGCAGACGCTTTGTCTGCCGTGCCCTCCAAGTGCGCTTTGAAGTTTAGCCTCCGGTCGATCATCACTCCCAGGTACCTTAGTGCGGGCTGTGAGTGGATGATCTGTTCCCCCACCTTGATCCTCACGGATACTGGCTTTCGTCGCTTGCTGATCAGCACTACTTCCGTTTTGTGCTCAGCAAGCTTCAACCCCGCGCGTTCTAACCACGCTTTAATTTCCCAGATCGCTTCGTTTGCGTACAATTCGATGTCATCTGGGTGTGGGACGAGTCTGTTAAGGGTCGCTGGACCCACAGACTTATCCCTAATGTGGAAATATGGGCTACGAGGGAGCGTGGGGAAGTAAGTTACGACCTCACGCAGTTCCTGAGCGGACATGGGGGGTATAGGAAATACCTCCACCGCTTTGGGCACGATGATTCACCGTTGTGTCCGGTGTGCCCAGCGACGGAGGAAGACGCAGAACACGTCTTCTTTACCTGCTCGAGATTCGCCGAGGAAAGGGCGAAACTAGAAGAAAGGGTCGAGGAGCCACTAACGCCCGAAAACATCCTAGACCATATGATGAGGTCTGAGGAAATGTGGAGGGACGTGGAAGCAACCCTGAAGACCATTCACAGAAAGCTAAGGCAAGAAGAAGCCGTAAGAAATAGAGAAAGGCACAGAAATGCCGCGAGCAGAAGCAGCTGAATGAAGCTGAACGACCCCCGCGATGTAATGCTTATTAGCCAGTCCCGCGGGGGTGGATCACGTCGGAGGGGCTTTTTTAGTTCTCATGTTCATAGACCCATATATGCGTATGTGCACTTATGTGTCCATATGTGTGTATGTGTGGATTTACGTGAAACATAACCGTCATGCGGGATCGGCCAGTAAGGGGCACTTGAGTCATGACGGTAGCGAAGGCTTTTTTACACCCATAAGTCAATAGTAAACAATAAAAACCATCCATTGACTTAATATTTTTCGAGATATGAATTTTACACAGATGAAATGCCTCAAAGAACATGGGTCTTGCGTCGGCCGCCATGAATCGGTATGTTGAGTCTACTACATTGCTTATTGTATTCTACTTATCATACCCTTTCATTTGATACCCATGTCGAGGTGGTTGTGAAGAAAGTGGTAATTCGGCCTCTTGAGACGGCCGCCATGGATCTAAAGATATATTTTGTATACTACATTGCTTATTGTATTCTACTTATCATACCCTTTCATTTGATACCCATGTCGAGGTGGTTGTGAAGAAAGTGGTACCCCGCCCTCTTGAGACGGCCGCCATGGATCTAAAGATATATTTTGTATACTACATTGCTTATTGTATTCTCCTTAACATACCCTTTCATTTGATACCCATGTTGAGGTGGTTGTGAAGAAAGTGGTAATCCGGCCGCTTGAGACGGCCGCCATGGATCTAAAGATATATTTTGTATACTACATTGCTTATTGTATTCTACTTATCATACCCTTTCATTTAATACCCATGTCGAGGTGGTTGTGAAGAAAGTGGTACCCCGCCCTCTTGAGACGGCCGCCATGGATCTAAAGATATATTTTGTATACTACATTGCTTATTGTATTCTCCTTAACATACCCTTTCATTTGATACCCATGTTGAGGTGGTTGTGAAGAAAGTGGTACCCCGCCCTCTTGAGACGGCCGCCATGGATCTAAAGATATATTTTGTATACTACATTGCTTATTGTATTCTACTTATCATACCCTTTCATTTGATACCCATGTCGAGGTGGTTGTGAAGAAAGTGGTACCCCGCCCTCTTGAGACGGCCGCCATGGATCTAAAGATATATTTTGTATACTACATTGCTTATTGTATTCTACTTATCATACCCTTTCATTTGATACCCATGTCGAGGTGGTTGTGAAGAAAGTGGTACCCCGCCCTCTTGAGACGGCCGCCATGGATCTAAAGATATATTTTGTATACTACATTGCTTATTGTATTCTCCTTAACATACCCTTTCATTTGATACCCATGTTGAGGTGGTTGTGAAGAAAGTGGTAATCCGGCCTCTTGAGACGGCCGCCATGGATCTAAAGATATATTTTGAATACTACATTGCTTATTGTATTCTACTTATCATACCCTTTCATTTGATACCCATGTCGAGGTGGTTGTGAAGAAAGTGGTACCCCGCCCTCTTGAGACGGCCGCCATGGATCTAAAGATATATTTTGTATACTACATTGCTTATTATATTCTACTTAACATACCCTTTCATTTGATACCCATGTTGAGGTGGTTGTGAAGAAAGTGGTAATCCGGCCTCTTGAGACGGCCGCCATTGATCTAAAGATATATTTTGTATACTACATTGCTTATTGTATTCTACTTATCATACCCTTTCATTTGATACCCATGTCGAGGTGGTTGTGAAGAAAGTGGTACCCCGCCCTCTTGAGACGGCCGCCATGGATCTAAAGATATATTTTGTATACTACATTGCTTATTGTATTCTACTTATCATACCCTTTCATTTGATACCCATGTCGAGGTGGTTGTGAAGAAAGTGGTACCCCGCCCTCTTGAGACGGCCGCCATGGATCTAAAGATATATTTTGTATACTACATTGCTTATTATATTCTACTTAACATACCCTTTCATTTGATACCCATGTTGAGGTGGTTGTGAAGAAAGTGGTAATCCGGCCTCTTGAGACGGCCGCCATTGATCTAAAGATATATTTTGTATACTACATTGCTTATTGTATTCTACTTATCATACCCTTTCATTTGATACCCATGTCGAGGTGGTTGTGAAGAAAGTGGTACCCCGCCCTCTTGAGACGGCCGCCATGGATCTAAAGATATATTTTGTATACTACATTGCTTATTGTATTCTACTTATCATACCCTTTCATTTGATACCCATGTCGAGGTGGTTGTGAAGAAAGTGGTACACCGCCCTCTTGAGACGGCCGCTATGGATCATTTTAGTTTCAATAGCGTCATGGCCTACCTATTGTTTGACAGCTGCGTAAATTTGAAATTTTCATTAAATGTAATGATTCAATTTAATGACAATTTTACATTTGTCAAACAATAGGTAGGCCATGAAGCTATTGAAACTAAAATGAAGTGAAAATTCCTAAAATTACCATTTTTGTTTGGATTTTGCAGCTGTTTTTTTGGTTAAAGGTATAAAAAATAGCCTACGACCTATTCTCAGACCTACCAAATATACACAAAAAATTTCATGCAAATTGGTCAACCCGTTTCGGAGGAGTACGGTAACAAACACTGTGACACGAGATTTTTATAGATATAGATATATATATATATTTTTTTATATATATATATATATATTTTTTTTTTTTTTTTTTTTTTATACGGGGGATGGTGAGACTCTACATTGACACTTTCTGAGGTTCCCGCACTCAGACCGAGTTTCAGACTCCTACTGAATAAACTCACCACCCCTTTGTGTGACGCTTACCCCGCCCGGAACCGCCGCGAGGCATTACTTCGGGCGGGCGTCACCACCATGACCCTTTAGGTGTCCCTCTCGTCCTTACCCATGGGGGTTGCTACTGCTCTCGGCATTTCTTCGCCTTTCTCTGTTTCTTGTGGCTTCTTCTTGCCTTAACTTTCTGTGAATGGCCTTCAGGGTTTCTTCCACTTTCTTCCACATTTCCTCGGATCTCATCATATGCTCTACGATGTTTTCCGGCGTTAGTGGCGCCTGGGCCGTTTCTTCTAATTCCGCCCTTTCCTCGGCGTATCTCGAGCAGGCAAAGAAGACGTGCTCTGCGTCTTCTTCCGTCGCTGGGCATACCGGACACATCGGTGAATCGTCGTGCCCGAAGCGGTGGAGATATTTCCTATACCCCCCATGTCCGCTCAGGAACTGCGTGAGGTCGTAACTTACTTCCCCACGCTCCCTCGAAACCCATATTCCCACGTTAGGGATGAGTCTGTGGGTCCAACGACCCTTAACAGACTCGTCCCACGTCCCCTGCCATTCCCTTAAGGACTCACAGCGCGCAGTCTGCCGCCGTACCCTTCTTGGCTGTCCTCTACCGTATTCTGGGTCATAGAGGCGCATGCCCTCCCTCGCCAGAATGTCTACGGGAATCATCCCCGCTATCACGCACGCCGCATCGTCGGACGTGGTCCTATACGCGCAGCAAGCGCGAAGTGCACTTAGCCTATATGCACCCCTCCATTTTCTGCTATTAGCAGTCCTGTTTAACGCTGCTGCCCACACTGGCGCTGCGTATAACAGGACTGAGCTGACCACCCTCCCCAGGAGGAGGCGGCGACTCGGTCTAGGGCCCCCAACATTGGGCAGCATTCTTGCGAGTGCTGCACAAATCGCAGAAGCTTTGTCTGCCGTGCCCTCCAAGTGCGCTTTGAAATTTAGCCTCCGATCGATCATCACTCCCAGGTACCTTAGAGCGGGCTGTGAGTGGATGATCTGTTCCCCTACCTTGATCCTCACGGATACTGGCTTTCGCCGTTTGCTGATCAGCACTGCTTCAGTTTTGTGCTCAGCAAGCTTCAACCCAGCGCGTTCTAACCACGCCTTTATTTCCCAGATCGCTTCGTTCGCATACAGTTCGATGTCCTCTGGGTGTTTTCCTTCGACAACTACCCCGATATCATCTGCGAACCCGATCGCCACTGCTTCCTTTGGAAGACGAAGCCCCAATACATCATTGTACATTGCGATCCATAGGAGAGGGCCCAGGACGGAACCTTGCGGGACACCGCATGTTGTCCCGAACACTTTAGGACCATCATCCGAATCACAATGAAGCGACCTACCCTGGAGGTAGTCGGCCACTACACGCACTAGGTACTTTGGTGTGCCTAGCTTGATCAACGCCTCAACTATTTTGCTCCACCTCGCTGAGTTGAAAGCATTTTTTACGTCGAGGGTTATCAATGCGCAGCAGTGATTTTTCTCTATGGCGGCTCTTGCTATGCCCACCACCATATTGACAGCATCAGTTGTCGTCCTTGCCTTTCTGAAGCCGAATTGCTTGTCCGACAGGCCACCTGCCCTTTCGACGCTAGGGAGAATCCTGTTACAGATCACCCGCTCGAAAAGTTTGCCTACGCAACTAAGGAGGCATATCGGTCTGTAGGACGATGGGTCCCCTAAAGGCTTATTCGGCTTCGGTAGGAGCACGAGTTTCTGCTGTTTCCATCGCTCCGGGAAGATCCCCTCTCTCAGGCACGCTGTGAAGACTTCAGCGAACCTGTCTGGCGCTATTGAAGCTGCTAGCTTCGCCGCTTTATTTGGTATGCCATCCATGCCAGGGGCTTTGTTGATGGCTACCTTTTTTGCAGCCTCCAGAATCTCATCTGCGGTCACCGCAGGTGCCTCTTCTGGGTCCACCTGAAGGGTGGGTAGTTCGACGGTGCTTACGTTCTGCGGAAACAGGACGTACACAATGCTCTGGAGCAGCGCGGGGCAGGTGATCGGCGGAGAGCGTTTGCCCTTGACCGCTGACATAACCATTTTATAGGCTCCACCCCAGGGGTCCGAGTCTGCTTCTCTGCACAATCTTTTGAAGTGCTCGGATTTACTTCTAGCGATGGCCTTGTTCAGCCTTTTCCTCGCTTCCTTATATCTCTGAAGGAGTTCATCGAAATCAGGACGGTTCCGATTTCTTTGAGTTCTCCTTCTCGCTTTCAGGCAGGCCCTTCGGCATTCGTCGATCTCGGCGTTCCACCAGAAGTTTGGTGGGTGTTGCCGATTGCCGGCGCGCCGAGGCATGGATGCATCACATGCCCGTGTTAGTGAATCTACGATTCGCTCTGCCCCTTCCCTGGCACCTCCTGCCGACCTCGCATCATGCAGGAATACTTCCTCGAACACCTCTTTGTCGAGTTTATTTACGGCCCATCCTCTATTCGTTCCATTGATAGGATTCCTTTTTCCTATACCCTGGCCAATCTCGAAGATGATGGCTAGGTGGTCGCTGTGCGTGTACAAATCGCTCACCCGCCATTGTAGGTCCTTGGCCACTGAATCGCTCACGTAAGTGATGTCGATTACAGACGTTCTCCCACCCCTTTGGAAGGTGTTTTCGCCTCCGGTGTTGACCAACACCACATTTAGTCGCGAGAATACTTCTAGGAGTATGCGCCCTCTTGCATTCGTTTGTCGACTGCCCCATTCGACAGCCCAAGCATTGAAATCACCCGCTAATATTACCGGGTGATGGCGACTCGCGTCGGCGGCTAACCTTTCCAACATCGACTCGTACTCGTCTAGTGTCAGGCTTGGCGCCGCATAGCAGCTGTAGACGTGTATTCCGCCTACTTTTGCCCGCGTGAAGCCATTCTCTGGGCTTCTCATGGTATCTTCCATGGCTCGGCTCCCGCACGTCCATATCGCTGACGTGCCGCTGCTATCATTTATCCAGACGCCGCTGTGCAGGTTTCTATACTGCTCGCAGACGATTGCGACGTCGATTTTCTCCTCATAGACTGTCTGTGCCAGCAGATCTTGTGCCGCTTGACAGTGGTTCAGGTTAATCTGTAAGAACCTTATCTTCGTCTTCTTTTCAGTGCCTCCTTGTACGCCGGACATCTACTACCTCCGGTCACGTGCCCGCTATCCCTGCCCTCTACCTCCCTACAAATTAGGCATTTGGCAGCTTGGTCACACTCCCTTACTTTGTGACCCTCTTTCCCGCAGCCTCGGCACAGCCTTCCTCTATCCTGGCTGCTGCTGCAGTTTTTCGCTATGTGACCGAACTTCATGCATTTGAAGCACGGTTTAAGCGATACCCGCTCCCGCATTCGGCATACCACCCAGCCGACTCGAACTTTACCTGCTGCGATAGCCTTCTTCGCAGCTTCAACAGGCAGGCTTATAAACGCCGTCTGAGTGCCCCCCCACGACTCTCTTAGCCTGAGGACATCCTTTTCCTCGACCGTCAGACCTAGCTGGGTCCTCAGTGCTTCGCACACCTCTTCCTTGGTTGTGATCTCGTCCAAGTCTCTACACTCGATCACTACCGTATTTGTACTGGCTCTCACTTCGGCCACCCCGTTAATCGATGCTTTAACCTTCTGTTCTAAGTCCCCGGTCTTAGCATCTCCCCTCTTTAGCTCTAGCAGGAGATCGCCCTTTTGCGTTCTCCTAACTCTATTTACGCTGTTTCCCAGTTCCGCCAGGGAGGCATCTGTCCTCACCTTGCGAAGGATCTCCGCGTACGTTGCTTCCCCTTTGGTCGTGATGATAATCGCATCCGACCGGGTCCTTTGCCTCAGCTTGTTGGCCTCTTTCAGTCTTCTTTTCTTTTTCTTCCTCTTTTTTCTTTCCACCTTCTTCCAGGCAGAGCTTTCCCGGTTCACACTCTCGCATTCAACCGGGCGTGACGCCTGCAACGGGGCTGGCTCGGCCACTGCGTCGGGAGTCTTTCCCTTTTTTCTCTTGGGGGTGTGCTGCTGCAGCTGCACCTCCTCGTTGAGCTCTCTACGGCGCTTGCGCGGCCGCGGCTCTTTGCTCTTTTCTTGGGGCCGTTTCTCTACAGCATCCCCGGTTGAACGGCTCTCTTTTTTGTGCGGTGAAACTTCTGTTTGAGCCGACGTATCCTTCAGCTCTTTCGCCCTCTGCTGGGTAGTTATTTCTTCCTTGGCCTTGAGGTAGGTAGACCTAACCCGCCTAATTTTCTCCTTTATGGCGAGCTCTACGTTTTTCTTTGCGTCGACATACTCCATGAGGTCTCTTATCATAACCCCTAATTTATCAAAAGGGGATGATTGAGCCTCCTCCGCTGTGGTCGCCGGAGTGCTCACCCTCACTTCGCCATTTTCCGCTGACCCAAGGTGCTCTAGGCCGTTGGTGCTCTTTGTCGGCGGTGTCCTCGCCGTCTTGCTGCTCCTTGGGATGGAATTCTTTGAGTTTCCTTCTTGGGGAGTCGCACTTTGTTGCTCAGGACCTGGATGTTCCGGGTCCTTAACACTCTTAGCTGGTGGTGTTCTCACCGTCTTTCTGCTCCTTTGGATGGAAGATCCATCTTCCGGAGTCGCCCTTTGTTGGACTATAAAAGCCCTAGCTGCGTTTGGAGCTTTGGGAGGTGCTCCAACCTCGTTTGGTTTTGTTGGTTTCTCTATTGTGAATCCCACGAGTTGCGCGAGAAAGAACAGTCACCCATGGCAGAGCTCCGCATTACCACGGGAAGGCTACATTGAAACCGAAGGTCGCCTGGTATTCGGAGTTCATCGTTAGCGGTACACTGACGCAGTACCATACATCCCCTCAGCACGATTGTTTCCACCTTGGGATTTCGTGTATCTATCTTAGTTAACCACAAGCCTCACCACCACGACAAGGTGTAGATACAAGGTGAGGATATATATATATATATATATATATACCTATATATATATATATATATATATATATATATATATATATATATATACCTATATATATATATATATATATATATATATATATATATATAATTCGTTCAGTGGGACTAAAACAAATCCTATCGTCACTTGAGAAACCTTAGACTCGACGAAGACGCGTTAATAATATATTGGAACGAGACGCATTACGTACGTATGCTCTTGGCAAACAAAAAAAAAATTTTTTTTTAATTTATAATTTTCCTTTGAAATTACATTTAGTTTAGAAGTTATAAGCAATTTTAAAGTTAATTTCGATGCTTATTTGGCACTTTTCGACAAAGTTCAGATGGAAAAGTACTAAAAAAGGACGAAATAGAGCCAATTTCAACATTAAAAATGCTTATAACTTCAAAAATAGAAGCTGCGGCGTAAAAGTTGTAATACATTATTTATAGGAAATTGTCCAAACTTTTTAATTTTGGAAAAAAAATTTAGGTTTATCACGTATTTTTTGGAGAAAAAGGTGGTTTTAGTTGAAATTTTAGTGAAAAAAATACAAAATTTTGACTTTGGCGACTCATAACTCCAAAAGTTTATAAGATAGGACCATTATTTTTACCGTTGTAGAAAGGTGGAGGAATTTTGCGTGCACTGGTACCAAAACCTTGACAATAGGTTAGACGGTTACAAAAATATAGGGTGATATGTAAAACTCTAGCAAAAAAACTTCAAAACGCCCTAGCGGCTAAACCGTTACGATTTCCCCCCCCCCACCCATACGATTTTTTGTTCGTCTATCCAAGACCTAACCGCAGCCGGCCGCTTTGTAAGTTTATGTGGGACACCCTGTATATATATATATATATATATATATATATATATATATATATATATATATATATATATATGTATATATATATATATATATATATATATATACATATATATATCTGAACTTTGTCGAAAAGTGCCAAATAAGCATCGAAAAAGGCCAATATTAACTTTAAAATTGCTTATAACTTCTAAAGTAAAGGCCCTAGAATAAAACTTGTAATACATTATTTATAGGAAATTGTCCAAACTTTTTGTATATATATATATATATATATATATATAGGAAATTGTCCAAACTTTTTAATTTTGGAAAAAAAATTTAGGTTTATCACGTATTTTTTGGAGAAAAAGGTGGTTTTAGTTGAAATTTTAGTGAAAAAAATACAAAATACAAGGTCCCCTAAAGGCTTATTCGGCTTCGGTAGGAGCACGAGTTTCTGCTGTTTCCATCGCTCCGGGAAGATCCCCTCTCTCAGGCACGCTGTGAAGACTTCAGCGAACCTGTCTGGCGCTATTGAAGCTGCTAGCTTCGCCGCTTTATTTGGTATGCCATCCATGCCAGGGGCTTTGTTGATGGCTACCTTTTTTGCAGCCTCCAGAATCTCATCTGCGGTCACCGCAGGTGCCTCTTCTGGGTCCACCTGAAGGGTGGGTAGTTCGACGGTGCTTACGTTCTGCGGAAACAGGACGTACACAATGCTCTGGAGCAGCGCGGGGCAGGTGATCGGCGGAGAGCGTTTTCCCTTGACCGCTGACATAACCATTTTATAGGCTCCACCCCAGGGGTCCGAGTCTGCTTCTCTGCACAATCTTTTGAAGTGCTCGGATTTACTTCTAGCGATGGCCTTGTTCAGCCTTTTCCTCGCTTCCTTATATCTCTGAAGGAGTTCATCGAAATCAGGACGGTTCCGATTTCTTTGAGTTCTCCTTCTCGCTTTCAGGCAGGCCCTTCGGCATTCGTCGATCTCGGCGTTCCACCAGAAGTTTGGTGGGTGTTGCCGATTGCCGGCGCGCCGAGGCATGGATGCATCACATGCCCGTGTTAGTGAATCTACGATTCGCTCTGCCCCTTCCCTGGCACCTCCTGCCGACCTCGCATCATGCAGGAATACTTCCTCGAACACCTCTTTGTCGAGTTTATTTACGGCCCATCCTCTATTCGTTCCATTGATAGGATTCCTTTTTCCTATACCCTGGCCAATCTCGAAGATGATGGCTAGGTGGTCGCTGTGCGTGTACAAATCGCTCACCCGCCATTGTAGGTCCTTGGCCACTGAATCGCTCACGTAAGTGATGTCGATTACAGACGTTCTCCCACCCCTTTGGAAGGTGTTTTCGCCTCCGGTGTTGACCAACACCACATTTAGTCGCGAGAATACTTCTAGGAGTATGCGCCCTCTTGCATTCGTTTGTCGACTGCCCCATTCGACAGCCCAAGCATTGAAATCACCCGCTAATATTACCGGGTGATGGCGACTCGCGTCGGCGGCTAACCTTTCCAACATCGACTCGTACTCGTCTAGTGTCAGGCTTGGCGCCGCATAGCAGCTGTAGACGTGTATTCCGCCTACTTTTGCCCGCGTGAAGCCATTCTCTGGGCTTCTCATGGTATCTTCCATGGCTCGGCTCCCGCACGTCCATATCGCTGACGTGCCGCTGCTATCATTTATCCAGACGCCGCTGTGCAGGTTTCTATACTGCTCGCAGACGATTGCGACGTCGATTTTCTCCTCATAGACTGTCTGTGCCAGCAGATCTTGTGCCGCTTGACAGTGGTTCAGGTTAATCTGTAAGAACCTTATCTTCGTCTTCTTTTCAGTGCCTCCTTGTACGCCGGACATCTACTACCTCCGGTCACGTGCCCGCTATCCCTGCCCTCTACCTCCCTACAAATTAGGCATTTGGCAGCTTGGTCACACTCCCTTACTTTGTGACCCTCTTTCCCGCAGCCTCGGCACAGCCTTCCTCTATCCTGGCTGCTGCTGCAGTTTTTCGCTATGTGACCGAACTTCATGCATTTGAAGCACGGTTTAAGCGATACCCGCTCCCGCATTCGGCATACCACCCAGCCGACTCGAACTTTACCTGCTGCGATAGCCTTCTTCGCAGCTTCAACAGGCAGGCTTATAAACGCCGTCTGAGTGCCCCCCCACGACTCTCTTAGCCTGAGGACATCCTTTTCCTCGACCGTCAGACCTAGCTGGGTCCTCAGTGCTTCGCACACCTCTTCCTTGGTTGTGATCTCGTCCAAGTCTCTACACTCGATCACTACCGTATTTGTACTGGCTCTCACTTCGGCCACCCCGTTAATCGATGCTTTAACCTTCTGTTCTAAGTCCCCGGTCTTAGCATCTCCCCTCTTTAGCTCTAGCAGGAGATCGCCCTTTTGCGTTCTCCTAACTCTATTTACGCTGTTTCCCAGTTCCGCCAGGGAGGCATCTGTCCTCACCTTGCGAAGGATCTCCGCGTACGTTGCTTCCCCTTTGGTCGTGATGATAATCGCATCCGACCGGGTCCTTTGCCTCAGCTTGTTGGCCTCTTTCAGTCTTCTTTTCTTTTTCTTCCCCTTTTTTCTTTCCACCTTCTTCCAGGCAGAGCTTTCCCGGTTCACACTCTCGCATTCAACCGGGCGTGACGCCTGCAACGGGGCTGGCTCGGCCACTGCGTCGGGAGTCTTTCCCTTTTTTCTCTTGGGGGTGTGCTGCTGCAGCTGCACCTCCTCGTTGAGCTCTCTACGGCGCTTGCGCGGCCGCGGCTCTTTGCTCTTTTCTTGGGGCCGTTTCTCTACAGCATCCCCGGTTGAACGGCTCTCTTTTTTGTGCGGTGAAACTTCTGTTTGAGCCGACGTATCCTTCAGCTCTTTCGCCCTCTGCTGGGTAGTTATTTCTTCCTTGGCCTTGAGGTAGGTAGACCTAACCCGCCTAATTTTCTCCTTTATGGCGAGCTCGACGTTTTTCTTTGCGTCGACATACTCCATGAGGTCTCTTATCATAACCCCTAATTTATCAAAAGGGGATGATTGAGCCTCCTCCGCTGTGGTCGCCGGAGTGCTCACCCTCACTTCGCCATTTTCCGCTGACCCAAGGTGCTCTAGGCCGTTGGTGCTCTTTGTCGGCGGTGTCCTCGCCGTCTTGCTGCTCCTTGGGATGGAATTCTTTGAGTTTCCTTCTTGGGGAGTCGCACTTTGTTGCTCAGGACCTGGATGTTCCGGGTCCTTAACACTCTTAGCTGGTGGTGTTCTCACCGTCTTTCTGCTCCTTTGGATGGAAGATCCATCTTCCGGAGTCGCCCTTTGTTGGACTATAAAAGCCCTAGCTGCGTTTGGAGCTTTGGGAGGTGCTCCAACCTCGTTTGGTTTTGTTGGTTTCTCTATTGTGAATCCCACGAGTTGCGCGAGAAAGAACAGTCACCCATGGCAGAGCTCCGCATTACCACGGGAAGGCTACATTGAAACCGAAGGTCGCCTGGTATTCGGAGTTCATCGTTAGCGGTACACTGACGCAGTACCATACATCCCCTCAGCACGATTGTTTCCACCTTGGGATTTCGTGTATCTATCTTAGTTAACCACAAGCCTCACCACCACGACAAGGTGTAGATACAAGGTGAGGATATATATATATATATATATATATATATATATATATATATATATATATATATACCTATATATATATATATATATATATATATATACCTATATATATATATATATATATATATATATATATACCTATATATATATATATATATATATATATATATATATAATTCGTTCAGTGGGACTAAAACAAATCCTATCGTCACTTGAGAAACCTTAGACTCGACGAAGACGCGTTAATAATATATTGGAACGAGACGCATTACGTACGTATGCTCTTGGCAAACAAAAAAAAAATTTTTTTTTAATTTATAATTTTCCTTTGAAATTACATTTAGTTTAGAAGTTATAAGCAATTTTAAAGTTAATTTCGATGCTTATTTGGCACTTTTCGACAAAGTTCAGATGGAAAAGTACTAAAAAAGGACGAAATAGAGCCAATTTCAACATTAAAAATGCTTATAACTTCAAAAATAGAAGCTGCGGCGTAAAAGTTGTAATACATTATTTATAGGAAATTGTCCAAACTTTTTAATTTTGGAAAAAAAATTTAGGTTTATCACGTATTTTTTGGAGAAAAAGGTGGTTTTAGTTGAAATTTTAGTGAAAAAAATACAAAATTTTGACTTTGGCGACTCATAACTCCAAAAGTTTATAAGATAGGACCATTATTTTTACCGTTGTAGAAAGGTGGAGGAATTTTGCGTGCACTGGTACCAAAACCTTGACAATAGGTTAGACGGTTACAAAAATATAGGGTGATATGTAAAACTCTAGCAAAAAAACTTCAAAACGCCCTAGCGGCTAAACCGTTACGATTTCCCCCCCCCCCACCCATACGATTTTTTGTTCGTCTATCCAAGACCTAACCGCAGCCGGCCGCTTTGTAAGTTTATGTGGGACACCCTGTATATATATATATATATATATATATATATATATATATATATATATATGTATATGTATATATATATATATATATATATATATGCACTGCGTGCACTGGTACCAAAACCTTGACAATAGGTTAGACGGTTACAAAAATATAGGGTGATATGTAAAACTCTAGCAAAAAAACTTCAAAACGCCCTAGCGGCTAAACCGTTACGATTTCCCCCCCCCCCACCCATACGATTTTTTGTTCGTCTATCCAAGACCTAACCGCAGCCGGCCGCTTTGTAAGTTTATGTGGGACACCCTGTATATATATATATATATATATATATATATATATATATATATATATATATATATATATATATATGTATATGTATATATATATATATATATATATATACATATATATCTGAACTTTGTCGAAAAGTGCCAAATAAGCATCGAAAAAGGCCAATATTAACTTTAAAATTGCTTATAACTTCTAAAGTAAAGGCCCTAGAATAAAACTTGTAATACATTATTTATAGGAAATTGTCCAAACTTTTTGTATATATATATATATATATATATATAGGAAATTGTCCAAACTTTTTAATTTTGGAAAAAAAAATTTAGGTT
Source organism: Thereva unica (assembly GCA_949987705.1). Taxonomy (NCBI): domain Eukaryota; kingdom Metazoa; phylum Arthropoda; class Insecta; order Diptera; family Therevidae; genus Thereva; species Thereva unica. The sequence continues at coordinate 121,373,258 of OX465281.1, read as the reverse complement.
TATCACGTATTTTTTGGAGAAAAAGGTGGTTTTAGTTGAAATTTTAGTGAAAAAAATACAAAATTTTGACTTTGGCGACTCATAACTCCAAAAGTTTATAAGATAGGACCATTATTTTTACCGTTGTAGAAAGGTGGAGGAATTCTGCGTGCACTGGTACCAAAACCTTGACAATAGGTTATACGGTTACAAAAATATAGGGTGATATGTAAAACTCTAGCAAAAAACTTCAAAACGCCCTAGCGGCTAAACCGTTACGATTTCCCCCCCCCACCCATACGATTTTTTGTTCGTCTATCCAAGACCTATCCACAGCCGGCCGCTTTGTAAGTTTATGTGGGACACCATGTATATATATATATATATATATATATATATATATATATATATATATATATTTATATTTATATATATATATATATATATATATATATATATATATATTTATATTTATATATATATATATATATATATATATACGAGGTGTGGCTATTAAATAACGAGACTGACGCTGTCCAATATTTTATTTTTATTTCATACATTTTTACTTGTTATCACCTTCAATATACACCCCTCCTCTATCCCTACAACGCTCCATGCGAAGCTTCCATTGTTCGAAACAGTGCTGGAAGTCTTTTTCTGTCAGCTCCTTCAGGACGCGTGCCGCTTTCTCTTTCACAGCTTCAACAGACTCAAATCTTGTTCCTTTTAATGCAGATTTCATCTTAGGAAACAGATAGAAGTCGCACGGCGCAAGATCCGGCGAATGAGGCGGATGGTCTAACACTGGGATGCTGAATTTGGCTAGAAACCTCTTAACAGACAATGCGGAATGTCTTGCGACAATGCGTTGCTCTACTGTTACACTTAAGATTTTTCCGGCGAAACAAAAAAACAACTCTAATGCGAACGAAGGCTACGGCTGTACTGATTTGTTTACAGAAGCGAGAGGGACTACATTCGAAAGAGAAGGCTTCACGATAACAGCTGTTGGTTGCTGGCGTTTGGCGCATGCGCACTTCTTCTGTAGCAGCGTCAGTCTCGTTATTTAATAGCCACACCTCGTATATATAAGATTATATCCTATGGGTTAGAATAAACGAATGTGTTGCTTCTGAAAACAAAGCTTTATTTATTTATTTCTTTGGTACACTATTGTAACAACGTTACCTGAAAACAAAGAAACGACATTTAACGTTTATTTTTCCACTAAATTAATTCTAAATCTTTGTACACAAAAAGTATTCTATGAAAATTTACTTTTAGGCCTTTTTCTATAACACGCCATTCTCCATAATTCTAACCTCCAAAAAAACACCCGCCTAAAAAGTCTGACGTTTTCCAACAGTCATGCCTCATGCGAAGCGCGCCAAGTTCAAAACACGCAGCGCGCCAAATTCAAAAATATTAAAGAAAATCTATTTTCTTTACATCTCCCCTCTAGGGGAAGAAAATTCACCCGTGAATTTTCTCTTCAGAACTAGCAGAGTTTTTCTTTCATTCTTCTTCATATTTTGTTATTTGTATTGGAATTAGTTTTGTAATATGAAATAGGTTTGACTCTGTTTTCCTGTGTCCTGTATCTACCCTATAAATTGTATTAGATTTTTTTTCTACTATTTTATATGGTCCAATTCTCAGTTCATCCAGTTTTCTTCTATTTAGTTTATTCCCGTTTTCTACATATACCATATCTCCAACTTTAAATTCTCTATTTTGTCTTTTTCTATCATAACGCATTTTATTATAATTATGTGATTTCAAAGTATTATTAAATGCTCTTTCTTTATCTCTAATCCAGTCACTGTGTGTACGTTCTTGGCGCAGCTCATTTGGTAAGATTGTAACGGCTGTCCCATATAACAAATAGCATGGTGCATAGCCGGTTACCGAGTGATTAGTCTGATTGTATTTTTCTACACATTCATGTGCTATTTTAGTCCATGCTTTTTTTCCTCCATATCCATTTATTCTGCACCTAATCTTGTTCACTAGTGTTTGGTTTAACCTTTCATTTAGGCCATTTGAAAAAGGTGCGTTCACTGCTGTAAATATCATTGTTATTTGCTTGTCACTAAGAAATTTCTTGAATTCTTTTGAATTTATTCCAGGATACTGGTCGGTGAGAAGTATTCCTATCTCTTCCGTTTCGGTTACTTTATTTATTAGCTTTATAAAATCATGTGCATTCTGGGTCTTTGATGTTATAATAAATGCGTACCGAGTGAAGTGGTCCACTAAAAGATGTAGGTATTTCTTCGTTGATCTCGAACCACCAAAGCCGCCAATTGTGTCTATTGATACTATTTCAAAAGGTCTTGTCGCCGGGCCTAAATGTGACATCATTCCGTATTTGTCCTGTCCTCTTGTTTTGTTCCTTATGCAAATTTCACAGCTTCTGCAAACGTTTTTTATGTTTTTTGTTAAATTCTTTGTTATATACAGTGAACTAATAGTCCTTAGCATTTGACCAACTCCAATGTGGCACAGGTCCTCATGTATTTGTTTTATAAGTCTAATACTAAATTCTTCCGTTATTATTATTTTCTCTTTGTTTCTTATTTTTTTGTAGTATACATTATGTTTTTCAATTATTTTGTTTTTGTTTCTCTGTATTTCTTCATTTTTATTCTGATCCATTATAATATCTTCCAAATTAATTAAGTTCACTATTTTTAATTGTTCTTCTATGTTTTCTTCTGGTTCCAATACAGGATTTCGACTTAAACAGTCTGCTTCTAAATTTTCTTTTCCCGGGGAATATTTAATTTTAAAGTCGTACTGTGAAAGGTAATAGGTCAGATCACCCAGCTCTTCATCTGTTCTTGCTTTTAAGTTCATATTCTCTAGTGGTTTGTGGTCTGAGTAAACAGTAAATGGTTTACCTATTAACCAGTACTGCCAATATCTCAGTGCTTCTTTAATGGCCAAACATTCTAAATATATAGCTTTTTTCTTCTTTTGTGCTCCATTTAATTTTTTTGAAAAATAAGCCACTGGTTTTTCTTTACCATCTGTTTGTATCTGTTTCAATACTGCTCCGACGCCCTCTAGCGATCCATCGGTATAAATGTTTATTGGTAGATCTTGATCGAATATTTCTAGTATTGGTTGTGAACATAAGAGGCTCTTAATTTTTTCAAATGCTTTTTGACATTCTTCAGACCAAATAAATTTCTGATTTTTTCTAAGTAAATTATGTAGTGGGTCTAATATTATTGCGCCTCTTGGTATGTATTCGTGGTAAAAATTTATTTTTCCTAAAAATTGTCTAACGTTCTTCTGAGTTTTTGGTACTGGGAAATTCCTTATCGACACTAGGTTATCCTTCACTGGTTTTATCGAATTATTTTGAATAATATGTCCTAGGTACTTGACTGAATCTGATGCAAATGTACATTTTGTAAATTTTAATCGAAATCCTTCTGTTAGAATTGCTTCTAGCAACTGTTTCAAGTGATTTATGTGTTCTTCAAATGATTTTGAAAATATCAGGATATCATCTATGTAATTCACAGTAAAATCGGTAAGTTTATATTTTCGAAGTATATTACTTAATATTCTCTGAAATATTGCTGGTGATGTCTTTAAACCGAATGGTAGACAGGTCCATTGAAAGTGTCCTTCCTGTGTTACAAATCCTGTCTTTTTCCTGTCTTCTACTCTTAGAGGTATAGACCAAAAAGCTGAGTTTATGTCTAGGCTTGTAAAATAATTGCAATTTCTTGTCTTTATCATAAGGTCTTCAATTAATGGGAACGGTTGAGCCTGTGGCACTATTATCTTATTTAAGTCCCTGAAGTCTATACATAGTCTTGACCTCTTATTTTCTTCTTTCTTAAATGCCAAAGTTACTGGCGCTGCAAATGGACTGTAGGACTCTTCTATGAGTTTATTATCTAATAATTTTGCTATCTGTTCCGCTATCTCTTCTTTGTCTTCTATAGTGCATCTGTATGGCCTTTTGCTGCAGTATTTATCCACTAATAAATCTATTCTTGCTTCATATTCTTTAACTCTTCCTACATCATACTTGTCTTTGCTAAATACTGATTTATATTTTTGTATTAGTTTATTAATTTCTTCCCTTTTCTTTTCATCTAAATGATTAACTTTTATTTCAAATTCTTTTATATGTTCATTGAAGTTTATTTCGTTTTTTTTTTCATATCTGTTACCCTCGCTTTTCTCTGTACTTATCTTTTCTTCTTTTGTTATAGTCTCTTCATGTAAGTATTGCTTTTGTGTTATTTTTAACTCCTCATCTTGTATAAGCTTGTATTTCTTTATTATGTCTAATCCTATTAAAAATTCATATCTGAAATTTGGATCATCAATTATGTAAACATCCACATTTTCTTCTTTTTCGAAAATTTTTATCTTTATATTTGTCAAACCATTTGTCTTTTTAACACCATTAATTGTATCTAAATTTTTTTCATTTAAACTATTTTTCTTGGTTTTTAATTTTAATAATTTAGAATTAATGAGAGAAACATTCGAACCTGAGTCATATACGCCATATATTTCCAATTTATCATTTAATAATAGTTTGACTTTTATTAATGGTGTCACTATTAGTTTTTTTGTTCTGTTTCATTTAACTCTGCTTCAATTACTAAATTGTTTACATGTCTTATAGGTCTTCTATCATCATCTTTAACCTTAAACCAGCATGCAGCCTCAGGATGGTAACGAGTACCTTTATTTAACTTTTCGCATGTTCTGCATGGAGTACGTTCTTCATTTTTGTTATTTATCTTTTGATTTTCATATTTTCTGTAGGCCCCAGTCCTATTTTTATTTACTAAGTGTTCATACTTTCTCACTTCATTGAATAAATCTACTGTATCCTCCAATGCTTCTCTGTTTATCTTCTCCAGTACAATCCTTGGCAAACCTGCCGCAATAACATCCACAAGTGTACCTGTATCTATTGATCTCCTCATATCCAGTATAAGTTTTTCCTTTTTTATGGCATAGTCCACCAACGAACCATCCTTGTATTTAAATAACAGAGCGTAAGTCACTTGGTTCCAACCTTGATTTGCAAATGATTCACAGAACTTTTTTTTCCATATTTTCCAGTCTGCGTTTAGAGTAAATTTTATAATCATAGAACTGTACCAATCAACACAACTTTTATCCATGAATAGTCTGAATATTTCAATTTTCTTCTCATCTTCCATAATATCAAAGCGTGAACATTCCCTTTCAAAAATATCAATCCATTGGCTTGGATTTGAGTTTTTACTTGTAAATTTTTCAATTACAAACTTCTCTGCAATGTATTTTAAATTCTGTTTTTTTAAATCTTGTGTGTTCTCCATTAATTTTGCAAATACTTTTTCCAATGAGTCTGTGTCTTTTTCTAATCCTCCAGATGCTTGCGTTTGTTCAATTTCTTCTAGATATTGCTCTCCAAATTGTAAGTTGCCATCTTCATCTATGTAGACTTTACTTAGTTCATCTGTCATTGTTATCCAAACTTTTCGTGTCTGATGTCTTCTTTTTAAACTATTTTTCACTTTATTATACGCACCTGTCTTTATCAACTCTTTATGAAGACCAGCAGACTGTAGTTCTTCTGGTATAGCAAACACTTTTTTATCTTTTGTTGTTATTGAGGTTACACAATAGATGTTTGATTTCCCATCACTCGCCGGCAATATTGCAAATTCGAAACGTAGCTGTTCCATAGTTTTGTTTGTTTACGTATTTTACTAAACAAAAATGTCGTTTTATAAGATTATATCCTATGGGTTAGAATAAACGAATGTGTTGCTTCTGAAAACAAAGCTTTATTTATTTATTTCTTTGGTACACTATTGTAACAACGTTACCTGAAAACAAAGAAACGACATTTAACGTTTATTTTTCCACTAAATTAATTCTAAATCTTTGCACACAAAAAGTATTCTATGAAAATTTACTTTTAGGCCTTTTTCTATAACACGCCATTCTCCATAATTCTAACCTCCAAAAAAACACCCGCCTAAAAAGTCTGACGTTTTCCAACAGTCATGCCTCATGCGAAGCGCGCCAAGTTCAAAACACGCAGCGCGCCAAATTCAAAAATATTAAAGAAAATCTATTTTCTTTACATATATATATATTTATATATATATATATATATATATATATATATATATATATATATTTATATTTATATATAGATATATTTATATATATATATATATACATATATATATATATTTTTTTTTTTCCTGGGGGTAAAAAAGCATTCGCTACCGGCATGACTCAAGTGCCCCTTACTGGCCGATCCCGCATGACGGTTATGTTTCACGTAAATCCACACATACACACATATGGACACATAAGTGCACATACGCATATATGGGTCTATGAACATGAGAACTAAAAAAGCATCTCCGACGTGATCCACCCCCGCGGGACTGGCTAATAAGCATTACATCGCGGGGGTCGTTCAGCTTCATTCAGCTGCTTCTGCTCGCGGCATTTCTGTGCCTTTCTCTATTTCTTACGGCTTCTTCTTGCCTTAGCTTTCTGTGAATGGTCTTGAGGGTTGCTTCCACGTCCCTCCACATTTCCTCAGACCTCATCATATGGTCTAGGATGTTTTCGGGCGTTAGTGGCTCCTCGACCCTTTCTTCTAGTTTCGCCCTTTCCTCGGCGAATCTCGAGCAGGTAAAGAAGACGTGTTCTGCGTCTTCCTCCGTCGCTGGGCATACCGGACACAACGGTGAATCATCGTGCCCGAAACGGTGGAGGTATTTCCTATACCCCCCGTGTCCGCTCAGGAACTGCGTGAGGTCGTAACTTACTTCCCCACACTCCCTCGTAGCCCATATTTCCACGTTAGGGATAAGTCTGTGGGTCCAGCGACCCTTAACAGACTCGTCCCACTTCGCCTGCCATTCCCTTAAAGACTCGCAGCGCGCCATCTGCCGCCGCATCCTTCTTGGCTCCCCTCCACCATATTCTGGGTCATAGAGACGCATGCCCTCCCTCGCCAGAATATCTATGGGAATCATCCCAGCTATCACGCACGCCGCATCGTCGGACGTGGTCCTGTACGCGCAGCAAGCGCGAAGTGCACTTAGCCTATAAGCACCCCTCCATTTTCTGCTATTTGCAGTCCTGTTTAACGCTGCTGCCCACACTGGCGCTGCGTATAACAGGACTGAGCTTACCACCCTCCCCAAGAGGAGGCGGCGACTCGGTCTAGGGCCCCCAACATTGGGCAGCATTCTTGCGAGTGCTGCACAAATCGCAGACGCTTTGTCTGCCGTGCCCTCCAAGTGCGCTTTGAAGTTTAGCCTCCGGTCGATCATCACTCCCAGGTACCTTAGTGCGGGCTGTGAGTGGATGATCTGTTCCCCTACTTTTATCCTTACGGATACTAGCTTTCGTCGCTTGCTGATCGGCACTACTTCCGTTTTGTGCTCTGCCAGGTTCAACCCAGCGCGTTCTAGCCACGGTTTTATTTCCCAGATCGCTTCGTTTGCATACAGTTCGATGTCATCTGGGTGTTTTCCTTCGACAACTACCCCGATATCATCTGCAAACCCGATCGCCACTGTTTCCTTTGGAAGACGAAGCCCCAACACATCATTGTACATTGCGATCCATAGGAGAGGGCCCAGGACGGAACCTTGCGGGACACCGCATGTTGTCCCGAACACTTTAGGGCCATCAACCGAATCACAATGAAGCGACCTACCCTGAAGGTAGTCGGCCACTACACGCACTAGGTACTTTGGTGTGCCTAGCTTGATCAACGCCTCAACTATTTTGCTCCACCTCGCTGAGTTGAAAGCATTTTAACGTCGAGGGTTATCAATGCGCAGCAGTGATTTTTTTCTATGGCGGCTCTTGCTATGCCCACCACCATATTGACTGCATCAGTCGTCGACCTTGCCTTTCTGAAGCCGAATTGCTTGTCCGACAGGCCACCTACCCTTTCGACGCTAGGGAGAATTCTGTTACAGATCACCCGCTCGAAAAGTTTGCCTATACAACTAAGGAGGCATATCGGTCTGTAGGACGATGGTCCCCTAGAGGTTTGTTCGGCTTCGGTAGGAGCACGAGTTTCTGCTGTTTCCATCGCTCAGGAAAAAACCCCTCTCTCAGGCACGCTGTGAAAACTTCAGCAAACCTGTCTGGCGCTATCGTAGCTGCTAGCTTCGCCGCTTTATTTGGTATGCCATCCATGCCAGGGGCCTTATTGATGGCTACCTTTTTTGCGGCCTCCAGGATCTCATCTGCGGTTATTGCAGGTATCTCTTCTGGGTCCACCTGGGTGGTGGGTGGGTAGATCGACCGTGCGTACGTTCTGTGGAGAGAGGGAGAATAGAGAAAAAATGTCTTACTTGGTTAGGCTCAAGGCCCTTTTTCCAGCGTAGTTCCCATTAGTGTGGTTACTTTGTCCTTCCTTCCTAAGATTGTCCATGTTGATGAGATGCTGCTGCTGATAAAATGTTGGTGAGATGCTGCTGCTGATGAGTGACGAGATGCTGCTGCTGATTGACGAGATGCTGCTGCTGATGAAATGTTGATGAGATGCTGCTGCTGATGAAATGTTGGGCAGTGTATTCGGGCCGCCTGCCTTAGAATTTAACCTCTATTACTTATTTCACGAGGATACCTTTTTCGGTATCCTACCGGCTGCGCCAAACTTTTGTCGTGAGTGTTTGTTTTTGTTTACTTATTAACACACGACAGGGACAAGGGAATGCTTTCGCATTGGCGAGAAGTACACCTGCCCCTTTTGAATGTTCTATTAAAACAACGAACTCATGTTTTAGTTATATATATTTTTATTTTAATCACTTAAATGTTTAAATAAAGTAATATTCTTTTGGTTGTTTTTATTTAGTACACAAGAATATTTTTTACATTCATTTAAATGTTTAATTAGAATAATATTCTTCGGGTTGCTTTGTTTTATACACAGAAATATATTTTAAACTATTAAACTCACTTTACTAAACACATTTTCCTTTTTTATACTAAACACATTTTCTTTCTTACTTAACACATTTTCCTTTTTTACTAAACAGATTTTCTTTCTGTATCAAAAAACAATTAATTCACCTGGGCCAATATATCCAACCATTTGTCAGGTATCGACTCACTGTTACTCACTTACTAACTGATGCCGATTGATTCATGTTCTCTCGGCCGGTCACCCTCGTAGGCCTCCAAAACCAATTAACCAATTGCTCCCCCACCTCGGGGTTCTGTTTGTGGAAGGTAAACGCGAGGAAAGCTTTTTTTTTAAAGCAGGTGAGAATCTTTGAGCATGCAAGTGATCGAGTATTCGTGGTGTTTCCTGAGGGGAAGAGTGTGCGCGAAGCAAATTTACTCGAGGTCAACATGTGGAAAATGTTGACCTGTGTCATCGTTACCGATGATCGACGGAAATCGTTTTTACATGCGTGTAATATTATTTTGTGGGATTATTGGGCTTGGCGGAAACTCATATTGAGTTTCCAGAATGAATTTCCTGTTAAAGCGTGCATTTTAGAATTTTTAGAATGTACTTGAAAAATCGGTTATGACATGCATGTGGCGGAAACTCATATCGAGTTTCCAGAATTGGTTTCTTGAGTTGAAATGACCTTGGAAATATGAAGGTTGAGTAAAAGGTAACGGGCGGAGGCGCAGCTCGTTACATCTTTGTAATAAGCGAAGTTCTCCAAAATTCCCAATTTTTCTGCTCTTTGCTTAAAGTTTTGTTAAGATTGTCTAGTTGTACATATTTGTCCACCTTACCATTTATTATGTGTAAATTATCCACCCCTGCACTAGCATTACAACCCCAAACCATTACAGAGCCACCTCCACGCTTGACTGCAGCCCAAACATTTCTATGTTCGAATTCAGTATTTCGGGTAAATTAAATTTACGTTAATCACTGAATAACACCTAAAATATTGATCTGGAAAAAAAGCTACTCTTTTAATAAATACTTTGTGTAAATTTGAAGCGAATGTGTTTATTCTTTGCGCTTATAAAAGGCCTTTTCCTGAGGAATCTTCCGTGTAAACCAGCTTTTCTTAAAACATTTCTTATGGTTTCCGTGCAAACATTTTTAATTTCGCTTAGAATTCGCCGTTCATCGTGATTATTTAATATTTTTTCTTGGAGGTCTAATCTCATCACATCTTTTTGTGACGCACGCACTGTTGAGTAACCTTTGCCAACGATTTTCCGAATTTCCCGCATTGATTTTCCTTTTTAAAATATAGCCTAATTATCAGCCTTATTCTAGTTGTCGAGTGACGTGACAGATGTGTCACTTCGACCTTAAATTGGTATTTTAATTGTCAATCTAACAGATTTCTAGCAAGCAAATCGAAAAAATTCGTATTTAATTGTTGCAAGGTGGCGTATGAAGTGACATTTTCCTCGATGTGTGTAAGGTATCGACAGTTTCATTTCATTGCGTCCCTCGGAGTCACGTCATTCGCCAACGAGAATACGACCATATATGCTGCAGTATTTCGAAAGTAGTTTGTATAACGCACGGTTTTTTTAAATTTAAGAAATTCACACTTTTCTCTGTAAAAACATACATTCGTCAACTCGCGGCGATGCCCAAAAGTGAACTGAACTCTCAGGATCCTACTTCTAGATCCTAACATAATTTCCTTTACTTTCGTATATACCGACCCTTCACTAACTCATATAACATTAATATTCATTTGGAACGTGTTCCTGGAATTACTAATTACATATTTCCTACCCTGCTTTGGTTCTGTCGGTTTTATCTGTGAAGTTCTTTCGTCTGTGTGGAGTCTGTCGCCTATCTGTCGGCCCTCAATAATCCTTGCTCTTCTATTCTGTTTAAAACTAAACTAATTCATAATTACTGGTTTTTCCTGATTATTTCTGTCACTCGCCGCCGCGAGAAGACAACGGTCTTAATACCAAGGAACTCAAGGTGGGCTTTTCCCTGATTTGTTCATTATAGTTCGGCCAACCTTCATTGTCACTGCCCTCAGTGACTATAGCTCCTACCCTGGTTCACGCCCATCCCAAGGTCTTACTGAACAACAACGCAGAACCATCGTTCATGCTCATCTCAAGCCTTACTGAACGACAACGCAGACTCTGGATCACGCCCATCTCAGGCCTTATTGAACCATTCATCGCAGAACTCTGATTCATGCTCATCTCAAGCCTTACTGAATCGTTCAACGCAGAACCATCGTTCTTGCTTATCTCAAGCCTTACTGAACAACAATGCAGAACCATCGTTAATGCTCATCTCAAGCCTTACTGAACCAAAGTCTAGAAATTAACAAGTCTTTCATCTTCATATGGTTAATGAGTGAAAGGCGAACAGCTGCATGCACAAGTTTTTCAAATGACGATGTCAGGCTATCAGAGAGAGAATGCAATATTTTTATACGCGCTGGAATACAACCATAAGTCGGAAAATTTTATGAGTTTCTATAGGGATAATGTTGATGTGTTTGTGCATATTTGCTCGTTTGTTTTGATGATTTCAATTTTGACAGCTGATTCAATTATCTTTCCTTTTCTGTTCTGCATACTTTACCGTAAAGACAGAATCTGGCTTTGTCTCGCTGAATTCACGAAGTATGCGTTGAGTTCTGCTCAGCAGTGATGTTCATATATGCACGCACACAATCAACGGTCGGAAATTTTTGTATGAAGATGAAAGACTTGTTATTACTAGACTTTGTAATGAACGACAACGCAGACTCAGGTTCACGCCCATCTCAGGCCTTATTGAACCATTCATTGAAGAACTTGATTCATGCTCATCTCAAGCCTTACTGAATCATACAACGCAGAACCATCTGCTTATCTCAAGCCTTACTGAACAACAACGCAGAACCATCGTTCATGCTCATCTCAAGCCTTAAGGCTGATTTACAATGTTGCGAGAGTGCGATGCGACAACGAGACGAGTCTCGCTCGCACTGTCAAAACGTTTTCCATATCGTGTGTTCAATTGCCGCAATGTACAATGCAGCGATTTGCGATAATACGAGACGAGAGAATTTGGAAAAATTGAAATTTTAACGCTCCCAGAGGCGATGACAAGTCTCATATCGCACCCTTAGAATGAAAGTGACCTAACTCAAAAATTTCATTTTGTGGGAAATGAGCAAGAAAGTTTTGAAATAAGTGCGGTGTGGAGTAAATTTAAAAGTATCTGTCCCGTGTTTCATTGAAAATGATTCGTTTTTTGCGTATTTATATATTGATCTTTTATGTACAGATTGGTAACATTATATTAAATTTAAATGTATTTTAAATATATTTTGACAATTTTAATAAGAAATAGTTTCAAATTAAGTCACTCTATGTCAAAAATATTTCTGTATTACTGGGACTTTTTATGAGTTAAGCCTATTTAAGACGCAAGATGCAGCAAATGCTGATGGCACATTATGGTTTCAGTCATTATTTACCATAAAATTCTATAGATGTAAGGGCGTATAGTATTTGCAATAAACTGGCACAATTCGAAATCCGTCGATTTTATACACGTCCATTTGCGAGCACCTCTGACGCAATTCTGATTCGGTCTCTTTCACATAACATGCATAGGTGAATTGTGCGACCAACAAAAATGACCGATGTATACGTTATCACTTTTTTATCCTTAATTCGGGCTCTTTTTCGCCATAGGGTTTTAGAGTAGGCTTTTTAAGGTCAGTTTATATCAAAATCAGAATTTACAAGAATTTTGAGTTAGGTCACTTTCATTCTAAGGGTGCGATATGACAGATTTTTGAATTTTGGATTTTAAATAATTATTTCTGACATCTGTCTTTCTAAGTTTAGTTGATTTTTGATACAAATAAAAATGCAAAGAATAAGCGAAGCAGATGTTAAAAAAATAAAAAAATTAAATATAGAAAATTAATGTTGTTACTTTTGTCATATATTGTGTCAAAACTATAAAATTTGACATAGTGAACTAGATTCGTACTCGCATTATTGTAATTCTACCTGCGAGTTTCCAGCGATAGCGAGTATCGTCCGACAACTCGTCTCGCTGACGCACCGCAATCACGGAATATTGTAAATCAGCCTTTACTGAACGACAACGCAGAACAAGTTGTAGCTGTATTTTACAAAAAAGGTATAATTAAATGAAACAATTTTATTTACTTATTTTGAATCTCTTCTTTGCCTTTATTTAATTATTTATTCTTCTTATTTTGCATGGACAAGCTGCCTCTTTGTCTTCTGGACCTGGTTCGTCCATTATTTCTTCATCAAAATCAAAATCCATTAAGCTGTCCCAAGGTTTCATTCTCTCTGCTGACTGCACCGACTCGTACGGTTTCCGCGTTACCTGCAGTTCTGCGGAATCGCTCACAATATAACGATCATGGTCCAACACTACTTTGACGATATAAGGTCCCTTGAACCGTGGTTGGACTTTTCTAGTTTGTCCAGTTGCGACTTGTAACGGTCAGTTTTGCACGAAATCCCTCAATACTTACTTGACTCGAAATCACTGTCGGAAATGAAATCGAGAAGTGGCTCGGAACAAAAAAGTAGGCGGGGAAAGGAAAAACAAAAATAGGAGAGAAAAAATATTTTTTGGGAAGAGAGTTTTTTGATTTGGTCATGAAGAGGGACGGCCAGTTTTGAGGTGGAAATTTTTTTCGGGTATTTATTCGTTTAGTTTAGTTAATTCGCGCAGTTAATTTATCCGGCCGGCAATCAAATAGTGCACATATCTGTTTTGTTCGTCGAAAAAAATTTTAAAACAATGATGGTGCAGTAATTGCTGGTATGCAGGAAATGGTATTGCTATGCTGAAAAACCGGCAGTGATTGGCTGAGGTCCTTTTATTCGCATAATGAAGATTCAACCTACTATCAAGCAGAAGCCTACATCAAATATTTGCAACCACAATCACAGGAATTCAAGCATTCAGCTGTATTGGCACTAAAAGGTGGTTAATCATTTTATGTCCTTATAGCATCCGTTCGACCACATGAAAAAGAAGAGTCGAGCTGAGTAGAGATCACAAGAACGAAATTAGCTGGCTTGTATTTTTGGCTGGTGAAAGGTTTTTTTTCTAACTATTTCAGTGGTTCGGTTTTCAGGCCAATTTTCCTCCGCGCAGCATTGCGGGTGGAATCTGAAGTTTCACAAACGTGCGACCAAAAATAAAATAAAACAACTTTTATTTATAACCACCAACTTTGCTAGAGTGTTTAGCGATATAAACTCATCCCGTTAAGGATGGTTGGAGGCAGTTTTCATGGAAATTATTGGATGACGACAACTTATTGTGATTTTGCTGATGTATAAACATTACAGTCGCATTTTCGTCAGGAGCTCGACAGGATGCGTGGATTGTTGATGCATGACGAGAAAGACCTTGGCACCAAAATCGCTTACTAAAAGTTTAGGTAACTTGGTAACGTCAGCGTCTGGAAGGACCCATTTTATGCGTTTTTTTATACATTTGGTTGATTTGGCTATATTAATTTGTTGATTTGGCATTGGATTAATTACTAGCGAGCAAACAACAATTTTATACAATTATATTACTATATTAACTAATATTTATTAATTCTTAGTAACTTTTAATATTGAACAACAATAATAATTTTAGCCACGTATGAATTACTTTACCACATGTTATTTTTTTTCTTATTGTCTGAGACTTTCACGTTCAATTTATTAACAACACAAACTACGTTAAGTATTGTTGTAAAAAGACAACGTACTGGGCCCAGGACGACGTTTTTATTGATGCCAGAAATTTTTTTGTGAGAGTTTGCTTAGTGGTAGAATTTCGAACTATCACTGAATTTATTTTATTCCGTTTTTTTTCTTTACACTTAACTGTATGATTACACATTTTCGTAGTTGTTGAAAACTATTGTTGTTGGTGACTAATAAATATAGATTGATTTATCCTAGTTTTGTTCCCAGTTTTTCCAATAGGCATGATAGCCTAAATTGCTAAATTTTTCCAGGATGGTTGGCGGGTTTCTCTGTCTTGATTTTTTGTGTTTGTGGCAGGTTCACTCTTTCCCAGAAAACCAACGGTGGCGCTCTAGGCTGAGCGAACGTTAACCTGGAATGACCTGAAGAGGACTGGCACTGACATAGAGGTAAGTGGTGAACTATGAAGGTTTCGGTCCGGCCACACACCCCACGACCCCTCCGGCGAGCTAGTGAACTCCGTGTGGCCGGCAGCATATCCCCCTAACATTAGTTTCGGCGGTTGGGGAGGGTATGAGTTCCGGAGATTTTATTTTCTTATGTATGGTATTGACTCCTTGGTCATGCTTTTCCGGGCTTCTGGCTAGGGGGGCAATACCTCGCATAAGTGGCGCCCAAGATATAGTCGCGCCATTATGCTGTTATATAAATGGCGCCCAACGCGGCTTTTAAAGCCCGTTAACAGTCCTACACGGACCTTGAAGTTTAAATTTTTCTGGTGTTTAGTACCACTTGTGCCTTCACGGACAACGTTTGATTTTTTTGTTTATGGTTCACCACCTTTACCAAGCGCTCGCTGTGGGCTAAGGTAGTACCGCGAGGCCTTAATCCTTGTCTGTTTTGTCGAATTTTTTTTCAGCATCCTTGTCCAAATTCTATGTGATTTTTTTCGTTGTTTTTACCTTTAGGCCTTCCTTTCCCAAGTAACGCGGTAGCTTCTTCGTTTCGAACTGTCTTCGAACCATGCTGACCTGCCCGGCTTGCTAACAAGCGGTGTTCGCTTGGCTATGCGTGCAGGTGAAGTGGTTCATCTCTGTCCTGTTTCTAGGGTCGGCGTCTTTGGTATCAGGCGTGATACCGCCTGCCCCTGCGTCGGTCCGTGAACACGATCTTCTTTTAATTTTTCCTGGTGGACGCTGACGTTGCGTTGGTACAAGGGCTTAACCATCTCTGGTATCAGGCGTGTTACCGCCTGCCACTGCGCCCCTTGTCCTCCTGTTGGTCCATCCAGCTTTTTAAATTCTATTTTTTTGTTTCTGTCTCGAGTTTTCTTTCTCTGTCTGTTCATCGCTCCTGATTGATTTTCCGAGAGGTAGCTCAGGTGTGGTTGGACAGCGGACCGCTTCCAAATTTTTATCTTTTGTTGAAGAAGTTTCCTTTTCGATGCGGTGCTAGATTTCTTTTGGTCATTCGGTTGAGCGTGGACCCGAGATGCTTTCGGCGTCGTCGGAGGCACTCGGTGATGGTTGTTACTCATAGCCACTACCGACTGACTCCGGGGACATCGACCACCAGGGATCCTGCAGAGGGGGAATCCGTTTAAACCATCCTGGAAAATTTAAAAAAAAAAACCAAACAACTTTTTTACATTAATTTTTTTTCCGACTTTTGGTGATTGTAATTACGTAGACTATTATATCAGGCAACCGATGTAGGGGTTTTGGATAGTAGTGGGTATTGTGAGATAGTAGGGATCCTTTGGAAACCATATAGGGTTAGATATACTGTAGTAAATTGTCGGGCTACGGAATTTTTTTGCGGATACTTACGGTTACTAGAGTACAAAATTTTTTTTAATCTGTTTCACTAAGTTTCTTTCTAAGTGGGTTAGTCCTGCTTTTGTTTTACGGATTAATAGTACTAACGCAGAATTTGGAGAAACTTCCAGGCGCATTATTGATTTTTTTATCAACCATCTGCGTTCCGTGTTAGAAAATCAGACAGTCTCAGTTATTTTGTTTATTTTGATTTCTTCACTTCTGGAAAATGGAGCTTCGGAGTGGGAAAGTTGCCAGTTCCGATCGTAGCGGGAGTGACCTACCAAGCAGATCCCAAGCCGACCTTGACGATTCCCCGAATTCGGACGAAAACGCTCCCTCTCTCGAGGAGCAACTCCAAGCATTGCGACGGGAACGCGATGCGCTTCTTGCTCAGGCGTGCGGGAGACTCCGGCGACTCCGGTGCCAGGTCACTACTTTACCCCGACTGAGCCAGTACATACTGAAGGCGGAAGGTACTCGTCGGTCGGAACCTATCGCCGCAAGTCCCCAGTTACATCCTGGAACATCAAGTTCTCCGGTGAGAACCCTGCGTTGTCGGCGGAGGAATTTTTGTTCCGGTTGGAACTGAGGGCGCGCGACGAGTGGGTCAGCCAGTCTGAGGTATGTCGAAATATCTCGGCCTTATTGACAGGCAGAGCCGAAGACTGGTACTGGTCCCAGTTCCGCCGTCAGGTACGTGACCCCGATTGGGAAGGGTTGAAGCTTCACCTCATCAGACAATTTAGGAGTCGCGAGTCTGACTTTGAGCTCATAAAGCGAATGTTGGAACTAAAACAACATACCAGTTCCTATGATGACTATGTCGCAAAAATGTTGTCGCTGTGTAACCGTATGTCCAATCCAATGTCAGAGGCGGACCTAGTGGACATAATTGTGCAAAATTTAGATGCACCCTTGGGTTCAGTAGTGATAGGGCAACGTTTTACATCTATGTATGAACTACGAGAAGTCTGCATCCGCGCCGAACGCTGGAAAAAGCAGAAGCGACTGGAACGTAGGTCCGATAGGCAATTACACGAGGGAATATTCAGCGACATACCAGACTAACCATGTGAAACCGGACATATCTTCGCAGGGAGTAGACGTGATGACGGCTACGCGTCAGGTTCCGACGAATTCACGACCCATCCGTTGTTGGAATTGCCAGCAACCGGGCCATCCATTTATGGACTGCCCATCTGAGACTCGTGGCATGTTCTGCTACAAGTGTGGCAAGCCAGGAGTCGTGACTCCAGTATGCCGTACCTGCCAGGGAAACCGGAGCCGGGGTGCGAGACCGTACGGGAGTCCGCGCCCGAGCTAAGCTCGCCCGTTATCCCTCATTTCACTGCAAATTCTAATATCAATACAACGACTACCATCAGCGACTTTACGTCTACTGATGCTCTTCCTGTTTTTCCCTCAGAGGAGGTCAAACTTTCGTTCCTTTCCCGTTGGAAGAGATATATCTCCACTCGTGCCCGCATCTTTTCGGAGCCACTTTTTGTGGACTCCCTAATTTCCAAGCATACCCCTCCCCAAATTAGGGTACGAGCAAAGGAGAAGCGACAAAGTTTGCAGAAAATTGTTTCTGCCTTCATCTCTAATTCGTCAGATCCTAGGCTGTTTACCAAGGTCATATTAGGTAATGAAGAGGTGGTTGGTTTGTTGGACAGTGGTGCCACTGTTAGCTGTTTGGGAAGAGATGCCGAAGCATTTCTAGCTAATCATACCGAAGTGACAGTCTACACTTTGCACTCTGTAGTGCATACTGCTGACGGGGCTCCGCAGAGACTTTGCGGTTATATTCGGGTTCCGATATCCTTTGGAGGAAGGACCCGTGATATAACCATCTATGTGGTGCCCAGTCTCAGCCAGAGACTGTACCTAGGGATGGATTTTTGGAATCTTTCCGGCCTAGCTCCCCAAATAGTCGGCGAGATAAACGCTCCATCCGTGTCAGCAAAAATGCACGACTTAACGTCCACGCAATGCGAACGTTTGGAACGCGTCAAGGCCAGATTTCGCTCCATCGATGTCTTCGGACTGGGAAAGACTAACCTGGAGGAACACATCATTGACACTGGTGAATCAGTTCCTATCAAACAGAGGCATTATCCCGTCTCACCCGCTGTACAACAGCTGATGTATGGTGAGTTGGACAGGATGCTGTCGCTGGGGGTGATTGAGCCATCAAATAGTCCCTGGAATTCTCCAGTGGTGTTGGTTCGTAAACCAAGTAAAGTCCGCCTGTGCCTTGACTCTCGCAAGGTCAACAGTGTCACTGTCAAGGACGCCTACCCTCTTCCACATATAGATGGTCTACTTGGTCGTCTTCAAGACACCAAGTTCATCACCAGCTTAGACCTTAAGGATGCCTTCTGGCAAATTCCTTTAGAGATGAAGTCGCGAGAGCGGACAGCTTTTACTGTCCCTGGTCGTCCACTGTACCAGTTCACAGTAATGCCTTTCGGCTTATGTAACGCCCTTCAGCGCATGTGTCGCTTGATGGATAAGACCACCCCGGGCCATTTACGTGAAAACGTGTTTGTCGATCTGGACGACCTGCTCATTGTTTCACCTGACTTTGACTCTCACCTAAAGCTTTTGGACGAAGTGGCCAGCTGTCTCCGTCGTGCGGGGTTAACCATCAATTTATCTAAAAGCAAATTTTGCGTGACGGAAGTGAAGTATCTCGGCTTCATAATTGGTGATGGGACTCTGAAAACCGATCCTAATAAGGTGACGGCCATCAAGGACTTCCCGACTCTGAAGTCTCATAAGCAGACCCGGAGGTTCTTGGGTATGACCGGATGGTATCAGCGTTTGATACCCAATTATTCTAGCGTGGCTTCTCCAATCACGGATTGTTTGAAGTCTAAATCTTTTAGTTGGACTGATGAGGCCCAGCAGGCGTTCGGGACTTTGAAAGATCTGATGACGAAAGCTCCTCTTTTAGTCACTCCAGATTTTTCTAAACATTTTTATATTCAGTGCGATGCCAGCAGGACTGGTATAGGTAGTGTGCTTTTTCAAAAGGACATGGATGGCGAAGAACATCCGATTGCTTATATGTTCAAGAAATTGAACGGAGCACAACGGAACTACACCATTACTGAGCTCGAATGCTACGCAGCCGTGCTGAGTATAAAAAAGTTTAGAGCTTATGTGGAGGGACAGACTTTCATGGTCATTACTGACCATAAGTCTGAAATGGCTCATGAGCCAGAAGGAGCTTAACGGCCGTTTAGCCCGGTGGAGTCTTAAGCTTCAGAGGTTCGACTTTACGATCGAACACCGTAAAGGCGCCCACAATGTGATTCCCGACGCCTTGTCACGCGTGGATTGAGTTGACGAATTGTCCTTGTGTTTCGACGTGGATTTAAAAGCCACGTCCTTCAAGTTACCTGAATATCTTCGTCTGGTTGAAAGACTCAGGCAAGCCTCACAGCAGTTGCCAGACCTGCGAGTTGAAGATGGGTAGCGTACATCTCCATGTACTGGAAACCCGATTGCTGACGATCTAACCTGGAAGTTGTGGATTCCGTTGGAATTGACCGCGTTGCTGGTCGAATCGTCTCATTCACCTCCCCAAGCATCGCATGGTGGAATAGGGAAAACCCTAGCCCGATTGCGATACAAGTACTTTTGGCCAGGTATGGCAAAACAGGTACGTGAGTTCATCGCCAAGTGTGAGGTCTGCAAGACCACCAAAGTCCCCAGTTCAGTACTTCGACCACCTATGGGAAACCCCATGGATGCGTCGAGGCCGTTCCAATTTATATACGTCGATTTCTTAGGTCCTTATCCCAGGTCGAAGAACGGCCACACGGCAGTATTTGTTGTATTGGATGCATTCACCAAGTTTGTCTTCCTGCACCCCGTGTCCGCTGAGACCACGGCGGTGTCCGTCAAGTTTCTTGAGCAAACTATTTTCCATACCAATGGAGTTCCTGAAACAGTCTTCTCCGACAATGGTCGGCAATTCACCTCCAAGGAGTTTGCTAAATTACTACAGAATTATGGCGTACAACATGTGCGCACAGCTGTATATTCGCCGCACCCCAACGCTTCCGAGCGGGTGAATAGATCCGTCCTCGCCGCCATTAGGGCGTATTTAAAGGAGGATCATCGTGAGTGGGATAGACATCTGTCGTCCATTGAATGTGCTCTTCGTAGTACCCACCACGAGGCGATCGGCATGTCCCCGTATCAGGCCCTGTTTGGTAGCCACATGATCCTGCACGGATCAGCATATCCAGTCCTGAAGAAACTGAACGTTTTCCAGGAGGGTGACATAGCTTTCTTGCCATTGACGGACAAAATGCAGATGCTTCGAGAGCGGATCGCGCTAAATTTAGCCGCCGCACACTCCAGACATAAAATTCGATACAATTTACGGTGCCGTGTGGGCAGTTTTCGTCCGGGAGAAGAGGTTTACCGGAGGACTTTCTGGTATTGCTGGAAATTGTGCCGATGGAGCGAAAGCAACCTGGATTTGGGTGTAAATATTTGAAGACGTGGTGTCAGTAGGGGGACAATGTGGTATTGTCTTCCGCCTGATAGTTGTAAGTTCAGATATTCCTCCGGGAGGTTCTTCAGGCTGATCATCACTAAAATACGGTTGCGACCGTAAGCTCAAATTATCCTTTTTCATTCCGTATGGTGACCACTCTGTTTAGAACCTGGACAGCCCGGCATCTCAGTCGGTAGAGCATGAGACTCTTAATTTCAGGGGATGAGTCGAGACCCACGTTGATTTTACCCGAGGCTCCTCACTGCCTCGCGAGTCGGCCCGAGGGTATGTAACGGTCAGTTTTGCACGAAATCCCTCAATACTTACTTGACTCGAAATCACTGTCGGAAATGAAATCGAGAAGTGGCTCGGAACAAAAAAGTAGGTGGGGAAAGGAAAAACAAAAATAGGAGAGAACAATATTTTTTGGGAAGAGAGTTTTTTGATTTGGTCATGCAGAAGGACGGCCAGTTTTGAGATGGAAATTTTTTTCGGGTATTGATTCGTTTAGTTTAGTTAATTCGCGCAGTTAATTTATCCGGCCGGCAATCAAATAGTGCACATATCTGTTTTGTTCGTCGAAAAAAATTTTAAAAGAATGATGGTGCAGTAATTGCTGGTATCCAGGAAATGGTATTGCTATGCTGATAAACCGGCAGTGATTGGCGGAGGTCCTTTTATTCGCATAATCAAGATTCAACCTACTATCAAGCAGAAGCCTACATCAAATATTTGCAACCACAATCACAGGAATTCAAGCATTCAGCTGTATTGGCACTAAAAGGTGGTTAATCATTTTATGTCCTTATAGCGTCCATTCGAAAAAGAAGAGTCGAGCTGAGTAGAGATCACAAGAACGAAATTAGCTGGCTTGTATTTTTGGCTGGTGAAAGGTTTTTTTTTCTAACTATTTCAGTGGTTCGGTTTTCAGGCCAATTTTCCTCCGCGCAGCATTGCGGGTGGAATCTGAAGTTTCACAAACGTGCGACCAAAAATAAAATAAAACAACTTTTATTTATAACCACCAACTTTGCTAGAGTGTTTAGCGATATAAACTCATCCCGTTAAGGATGGTTGGAGGCAGTTTTCATGGAAATTATTGGATGACGACAACTTATTGTGATTTTGCTGATGTATAAACATTACAGTCGCATTTTCGTCAGGAGCTCGACAGGATGCGTGGATTGTTGATGCATGACGAGAAAGACCTTGGCACCAAAATCGCTTACTAAAAGTTTAGGTAACTTGTGGACGTCAGCGTCTGGAAGGACCCATTTTATGCGTTTTTTTATACATTTGGTTGATTTGGCTTTATTAATTTGTTGATTTGGCATTGGATTAATTACTAGCGAGAAAACAACAATTTTATACAATTATATTACTATATTAACTAATATTTATTAATTCTTATTAACTTTTAATATTGAACAACAATAATAATTTTAGCCACGTATGAATTACTTTACCACATGTTATTTTTTTCGTATTGTCTGAGACTTTCACGTTCAATTTAGTAACAACACAAACTACGTTAAGTATTGTTGTAAAAAGACAACGTACTGGGCCCAGGACGACGTTTTTATTGATGCCAGAAATTTTTTTGTGAGAGTTTGCTTAGTGGTAGAATTTCGAACTATCACTGAATTTATTTTATTCCGTTTTTTTTCTTTACACTTAACTGTATGATTCCACATTTTCGTAGTTGTTGAAAACTATTGTTGTTGGTGACTAATAAATATAGATTGATTTATCCAAGTTTTGTTCCCAGTTTTTCCAATAGGCATGATAGCCTAAATTGCTAAATTTTTCCAGGATGGTTGGCGGGTTTCTCTGTCTTGATTTTTTGTGTTTGTGGCAGGTTCACTCTTTCCCAGAAAACCAACGGTGGCGCTCTAGGCTGAGCGAACGTTAACCTGGAATGACCTGAAGAGGACTGGCACTGACATAGAGGTAAGTGGTGAACTATGAAGGTTTCGGTCCGGCCACACACCCCACGACCCCTCTGGCGAGCTAGTGAACTCCGTGTGGCCGGCAGCATATCCCTCTAACATTAGTTTCGGCGGTTGGGGAGGATATGAGTTCCGGAGATTTTATTTTCTTATGTATGGTATTGACTCCTTGGTTATGCTTTTCCGGGCTTCTGGCTAGGGGGGCAATACCTCACATAAGTGGCGCCCAAGATATAGTCGCGCCATTATGCTGTTACAGACTGGTTCGTGTTTAATAAGAACTAAGTCTTCTTCTTTGTATTTTCGCGTAGCTTCCCCGTTTTCATTAAACTTCTCACCGTTTTTAAGTTGTTTATGCCTCATTTTCTTCAGGATTCTTTCTCTAACTTCGACAAGCGGCATGCTGTCCTCCTGTCCTAGTGTGTTGTGAAGAGTAATTTGTTTCTCAGAATATCCCTTGGTTTATAAGTCAATACCAGATCATGAGGGGTAACATTCGTTGTTTCATTCTTTAAGCTATTTATAGCCCATCGTATGGCCCTCAAGTTCCTATCCCAATCTTGACCATTTTCATCTTCAGTCATTGTTGTAATTGAAGTTTTAATGGTACGGAAATACCTTTCAATTTGACTATTTGATCTCGGCGTTTTGACGGTTGTAGAGATGTGATGAATATTGACTAATATCATCAAGTGTTTTTATTACCTCTTTACTCTTTGCTGTTTTTACACCACGAATAATAAGATATTTGGAAAAAGAATCAATAACTCCTAGCACATAAGTATTTCCTGTCTTACTCTTTGGATATGGACCCAAATGATCGATGTGTAAAGTATGGAATGGAATTGGTAGACGTTCTGGGGCATGGAGCAAGTATCTTTGTTCATCTTGACCTCTTTTATTGTAGAGACACTCTACACAGCAAGCTATGTATTTCTTCACTACCGGCTTCATCTGGGGAAACCAGACATATTTCCTTAATGTCTCTATTGTTCTGTCTGTTTCTGGATGTCCACGATTGTCAGGGGCATCTTTGATTACTCTCCACCTGATGCCTTTTGGTATCATAAACCGAAATCCTTTATCAGTTATTTTGAACACCTTCCTCTCTTTTAGAGCGAAATTCCCTTTGATGCCGTCCTTTCCTCGACTGTTCGCGTGGTTTCCTTGAAAGGTGCTTTTAATTTCGGCGATGTAAGGATCTCCCCAGTCATCTTCTATGCCTCCAATAACTAAAATTTTCATGGACACGTTTTCTTGTTCTTCTCCTTCCTGCGCGGGTGCTCGGCTCAAGGCGTCTGCGTGGCAAAGTTTAATCCCTGATCGAAACTTTAATTCAAAGTCATACTCTGAAATCTTTAGCCACCATCTTGCTATTCTGGGCACAAGGTCTTTCTTTTCGTGGGTCTGTCGTAGCGAGTTGCAACCCGTAACTACTTTGAATTTCCTTTGAAGCAAATAATGCTTAAAACGTTCTAATGACTCTACTACGGCTAGCGCTTCCAACTCATAACTATGGTACTTAGACTCGGTTTCAGTGGTGGCTCGGCTGAAGTATGAAACTGGCTTCGTTCCATTTTCCTCATTCTGCATCAATATTCCGGCTATGCCATGGTTGCTAGCATCCGTGTGTACCTCGTGAGTAGCGTTCTCATTAAATAAGGTAAGTACAGGTCTCTGGACTTAAAGCTGTTTTAGTTTCT
The DNA here is from genome assembly GCA_949987705.1 of Thereva unica. Classification (NCBI taxonomy): domain Eukaryota; kingdom Metazoa; phylum Arthropoda; class Insecta; order Diptera; family Therevidae; genus Thereva; species Thereva unica. The sequence goes on along the minus strand of OX465281.1, from coordinate 121,348,609 downwards.
GGAACGATTGCTCCGCTTCCTCGGTCCACCTAAACTCGGTGTCTTTGCGTAGTAACAAATTCATGGGCCTAGCAGTTAGCGAAAATCCCTTAATAAATCGTCGAAAATACCCCGCCAGGCCTAGGAATTGTTTGATTTCCCGTGCAATTTCTGGTCTTTTGAAGTTGTCGATAGCTAATGTTTTGTCAGGTCCAGGGGCCAGTTCACGCAATTCGACACTCGACGTCGACATCGACGCTTTATGAAAACGACATTAGTTTCAACGACGTTGAAATTGGGTTCAAGTAAGTCGACGTGTCGAATGTCGTTTTCACAAAATAACTGACCCTAAAAAGTATGCAAAATCTTATGAAACCGCTATAATAATACTGTTACTTTTGACATTGTACATAAGCATGAAGAGATACACACAATATTAAACTTCAATTAATTAATTAATCAAACAAATTCATAATAACATTTGAAAATCTTAACTCTGAATTTATTTTTCTGCAATGTGGTTTTTCTAACTAAACTCTTCCTGGAGCAGTTTTATTTTTTATTTTACGACTATCACGTAGTTTATCTTTTTCTATTGCATTTCACTTACTCAGAACTGCAAGAAGTTTTGTGTGAATTTATTTCTTCTGTTGCAGTTTTTCTTCAAGAATAATGCGAGCTTCAGGAGATAAAAATATTGATGCTAATTGAAGCGTTACATGCTTTAGCAGTAGCTGCTTGATCCGTACGCTTATATGGAATAATTTTGTTTCCGCCCTTAGAATTTGAATCTGTTAATAAGCTAATGAAATTATTCATTCGTGAGACAACTTCTTGTAAAGGTCTATTTATCTAGGAAGGACATTCTGCATTACTGTTACTAGAGCCAGGTCCATATGAACTCGCATGGGGACACTTCTAAACATACTGTTCATATAACACTTTCTTCTAGTAGCGTTATATGAAAAACTTCTTAAAATCCACAACCAGTTTTAGCAATTGAGTTCTTATTTGTCACTAATGTTCTTTTGATGATATATTTAAAACCTCGCCATACCTAAAATATCTGTAATGCAAGTGTAAATTTTTTACTTTATTTATTTGAGATACTTTTTGCTATCCATTATAATTTCTTATTTTCGGTCCGTTTGAATTTAATTTTTCAGTTAATTGGTGCCACAACTAATTTTGTAACATACCAAAAGCAACATTCGACACCAACTTTGGCGTCGAGAAGATTAACGACACTTTTAAAACGACAAACATAAAACGTCGACTTGCGTGAACCCAAAACGACGTTTAAAGCGTCGTTTTCAGTCGACGTCGAATTGCGTGATCTGGCCCCAGGTCTAACACCTAAGGCCGAAATCTCGTGCTCGGGAAATTTTAGGCTGTCTTTGAGAAATTCGCATTTTTTTAAGTTTAAGGTTACACCGGCTTTCCTTACCTCCTCTACGAATGCTTTCATAAACTTTAAGTTGTCTTCCACCGTCGATGAAGCAATCAAAATGTCGTCCAGGAAGGTTATAACTGTGTTCGATTCTAAAGGTTGGGTTAATTTCGCCATTAACCTCATGAAAACGGCTGGTGCATTCGTCAGTCCAAAGGGTACCCGCTTAAATTCGTAGTGTCCTTCAGGAGTTACAAATAGCGTAAGGTGTCGACTTTCCTTTTCCACAGGAATTTGATGATAGCCACTCATTAGGTCCAGGGACATGAAAATTCTTTTATTGTCAGGAGATTCAATGTTTCTTCAATATTCGGCATAGAAAAGACATCTCGTTGCGTGATTGCATTAATTTTACGATAGTCCACACACATTCTATGTTCGCCGTTCTTCTTGGAAACCAGTAACACCGGGCTCGCATATTCTGCCACAGATGGTTGAATTACGTCCATTCTCAGTCTTTTATTTGCTCCCTCAATGTAGCTTTAAGTCCGTATGCCACTTCGTACGGCTGATATTTAATAATTTTCGTTTCCTTTAGTCTGATTGTCATTTCAATAAGGTCTGTTTTCCCCAATTCACTAATATCGCGAGCAAAACAGTCTCGATAGTCTTCTACCACCTTTATTAACATTATTTTATCTTCTTTCGATATTTGTTCCCCCACATTCACTTCTTCTACGTTAATGGCATTGAGCTCTCGCCTTCCCTGCCTGTTGCCAGCCACTGAACGAATTTCAAAAACACCCCAACGTTTAATAATCTCAATGTCGGGATTATCCAAAAAATTCTTACCAATAATTACTGTTGTGTCTTGCGCCTCATTATCGACAACCATAAAGTCTAATAAGCGTTCAATGCCAGATATTCGCACCGCTTTCTTAATCCGCCCGAAAGTATTAGTGCGATAATTTCCGAATCCCTTTAATGTTGTGTCGCAAGATAACATTTCCCAATTACATTTTAATACTTCCTTCTCTTTAATTGTGCTAGGCAGTGTGTCTAAATCGAGAAATGCTAAACATGGTTTTCCCTCAATTTTAATGATTTTGTGGTATTCATCCATCTCACTGGTTTTTGGGTTCACGTCAAGTGTTGCGACTTGTTTCACGTTGCAATTTTTCGCAATATGGCCTCTTTGGTTGCATCGGTAACATTTAAGCTCGCTATTTACTTGGCAATTTCTCGCGTAATGGCCCGGTTTGTTGCACTTCAAGCACATAATGTTTGGACTATGATTATGATCCAACCGTTTATAAGGATGTGTTCTTTGGTAGTCACGCTTCCATTGACTTTTTCTGTCGTGCTTGGGATGAAATTTGGTGTGATTGGTAATATTTTGTCCAAACGCAGGTCTGTTGCCTGAACCGGATTCCTTTACCTGGGTGAAATTCTTCCTCGATTGCTCCTGGTCGCGAATCTCTTCATAATTTTTGATTTTTTGCAATAACATAGGGATGCTCTAACAACTCGCCGCTGTTAACACATTAATCAAGTTTGGATTTACCAACCCTGATATAATGTATCTAATTGTCGACACTTCCCCTAAATTAATTCGTTTGGCTAAGGCTGCAATATCGTAAACGTAATCTTCGATTGCTTCCCCAGGTTTCCTTTTCCTTTCCATAATTTTCCTGTGAATGGAAGTCATCCTGACTCATTGGAAAACTCTTCAAAAGCTCTTCCTTGAATAATGCGAAGCTTTTAATAATATCTTGTTTGGATTGGTACCAACTCGAAGCTGCACCCCCCAATCTTAAGCTTGCATAGAATAGTGTATCCATGTCGCTCCACCCGTATAATTTTTTTAACCCCTCAACTGTCGCGATCCAACTAGCCGCAATTTCTTGATTTTTAGATGGGTTAAATTCACGAATTAAATTATTTATTTCTTGCATTCCGAACTTCATACTCTAGAGTTAACCCTTCTAGCACAGAAGGCGCAATTTACAGCTAAGCATGAAAATCTATGTATACATACACACACATACATATATATATATATATATATATATATATATATGTATGTATGTATGTATATATACATATATAGAGTTTCCCTTCTAAGACAGAAGGCGCACTTCCCAGCAGGGCTGAGAAATATTTACCACTGCCGTGGCTCAGCTGAGACATGCAAACATAAAATATTAAAAACATAAAAGATCAAAAACATTAAACAGAGGAGCATGCAAAACTAAAAAGGGAGTGGAGCACGCAGAGAGTCACGCCACATTGAGAAGGGTCCTTTTAAGGACAACTTCACTGGTTAGCAAGCTAAACACACTCCTATTGTTGTTAGTATTTATAAGCATGCGATTAACGGGTTCGAACATGCCATAATTGGTGTTAGAGGAATTAATGTGCAAAAGAGGTTCACCTCTCAGGTTGTAGTTATTCACTCTAAATGACGCGCGGTTTCTTAAGAAACCAGAGTCCACCTTGTCATTCATCAGTCGATGAACGAATATAACGTCAGCGACCTCACGGCGCTTATGTAGGGAGCTTAAGTTGAGCAATTTAAGTCTGTTCTCATAAGGCGGAAGAGCGAGTGGGTCATCCCACGGGAGGTGGCTGAGTGCAAACCGGACGAACTTTCTTTGAACCGATTCGATTCTACTAACATGGGAGGAGTAGTAAGGAGACCATACCTGGGAAGCGTAGTCAAGCAAAGGCCTAACCAAAGATACGTACAGGTGTTTAGTGACGAGGGGGTTGTTGAACTCTTTGGACCATCTTTTTATAAATCCCAGGACTGAATTTCCCTTGGAGGAGATATAATTGATGTGGGTGGAGAAATCCAACTTACTTTCTAACCTAACCCCAAGATCGATTACAGATTCAGTACGGGAGACCTTCTTGTCAAGGAAAGTATAGTCATAAGTTATAACACCACGTTTCCTACAAAAAGTCATGATCTCGCATTTACTAATATTAAGCACAAGGTTGTTGTTGGAACACCAAGAATAGAAGGTGTTTAGATCTGCTTGCAGAAGTTTGCAATCCTCTATACTCCTTATGTGGCGATACAGTGTGATGTCATCAGCGTAAATAAGGATTTTACAGTGCCTTAGCAGTGTAACAATATCGTCAATTGATAAAATAAAAAGAAGAGGGCCAAGATGGCTGCCTTGCGGAACTCCAGAGGACGCTTCGATATTCTTCGATTTGACTCCGCGGAATAGAACCTGGTAGGTTCTATCGGCTAAGTACGACTGGAACCAATCCACAAGGGCATGCGGAAAGCCTAATTTCTTTAGTTTAAGAACTATAATAGAGTGGGAGAGCTTATCGAAAGCCTTACTAAAGTCTGTGTAGACACAGTCAGTTTGACAGCCAGTGGCAAAGCCTCTAATTGTGTATGAAGAGAACTCCAGTAAATTAGTAGTAGTGGAACGGGCTGCAAGAAAACCATGTTGGTTTGTTGAGATAAGCCTCTTGCAGATAGGGGCGATAGCAGAATAAATAATAGATTCGAAGAGTTTTGGTATAGACGATAACTTCGCAATTGGCCTATAATTAGATATTTCGTTTTTATAGCCTTTCTTATGGACGGGTATTATAAAAGAGTTCTTCCATAAGGTTGGGAAGCGCCCTTTATTTAGGGATTTTTGAAATAAACATAGAAGAGGAGACAGTAGGGCCCCTGCACAGGATTTTAGAACAGCTGGAGGGACTCCATCAGGGCCGGACGAAAAGTCTTGTGGAAGTTCATTTATATGCTTCGAGATATCATCCCTGGTTATAGACAGGGAAAAGTTTTGAGCCGCTTGGATTGCATTGATATGTCGAAAATTGTCTTCATCTGGTTGGAATACAGGGGACGAGAAAGATTTGAGGAAGAACGATGCAAAATTGTCACAAATTGATAAATTGAAAGAATGCTCTGGAATCACCAAACCCTTTACCTTCAGAAACATGCTGAGGTACTCTTTATAGAGGGTTTCGGAGAGAGCATGAAATTGGTCATAGCAATTGAGAAATGCATCGAAACTCGCAGTGTCTTTCTTCTTCAGGTAGTTTTTCCAGAGTTTATTTTTCAGGTTTTGGTACGCCTCAACTCGTTGTTGTACCACGGTGGGGATGATCTGGACGATTTTAACGGCTCGATAGGTACACAGGATGCGAAAGTTTCATACAGGACGGAGTAAAATCTGGCTACATCGACATCCAACTCATTAGGTAAGAGCAACCAATTGAAATCGACCGAAGTGAGCTTGGATGACAGTTCCTCAAGGTTGGCTTTTTTAAAGTTAAAGGTAAAATTTGGCTCCTCTGGGATTGGCTTACTTGGTGACAGATCGCGAATCCAGTTCTAATTCGCTATTGGAGCAACTCATGCTCCTTGTAATAAGATATAAAGAATTCATATGGGTAGAACTTAAAAGACCATTATAATAAGAAGAAGATAGAGAGATTTTTTGAACGAGTAGTGTGCGGACCTAGGAAAGAAACCCTGTAACAACCAAATATAATTTTGTATAATAAATTGAGGTAAATCTCGCAATAAGGAACCGTGTTTAAGTTTATAAATATAACAACTGGCGACCGTGACAGGACATCAATCGAAGAAATGGATAAGTATGTGAAATCTCGTGCCGCAACGAGATCTTCATTCTCCAAAAAAATTATTTTATTGGAAGCAGCCATATTGAAAGATGACAGGGATACACAAGAAATCAAGGTATTAATGGAAGTCATTGAAAAGAAAAATGAAGAGCTGTTAGAACTTAATTCGAAAATATATGAGGAATTATTGGAGAAGTCTGATCAAGAAACTCTTGAAGCGGAGTTAGATAACAACGATGAATATCAGATGAAATATGCTAACATCAAATTAAAAGTGGTTGCATTAGAAGAAGACAAGGAAAGTGTGCGTTCTGAAATTCAGCATGGAATAAGTGCTTGTGCAAGTGTAGTGGAAAGTAAGCGCCCCTTCAAACTTCCCCAACTGGAACTGAAAAAATTTAGTGGAGAGTTAATAGAATGGCTTCCCTTTTGGAATCAGTTCAGTAAAATTCACACTGATACATCTATTGCCGACGGCGACAAGTTCCAATATTTAGTCCAAGCCACTGTTCCTGGATCGAAGGCGCGGGTTTTAGTGGATAGTTTCCCAGCTATTGAAGAGAATTATTGTAAAGTCGTCGAATGCTTAAAAGCTAGATACGGAAGGGAAGATTTGTTGGTGGAATTTTATGTCCGAGACTTGTTGAACTTGGTACTGCAAAACACTCTATCGCACAGAAAAATCTCATTATCATTTTTGTATGACAGATTAGAATCGAGATTGAGAGCATTGGAAACTTTACATGTCACTACTGAAAGATGTGCGGCGATGCTCATGCCTCTTGTAGAATCGTGTTTGCCAGAAGAACTACTTCGTACATGGCAGAGGAGCGATAATTGCACAAAGATAGGAAATGCACCACAGAACCGCCTTGAGTATTTGATGGATTTTATGCGTAGGGAATTGGAGAATGAGGAGAAAATAAATTTGGCGCTAACGGGTTTCAATGTGGAAGGTACTTCAAGACTTAAATCGGATGAAAGACGGAAGGAATTTAATGTACGGCCATTAAGGAAGGGAGTCCCAACAGCTACAGGACTATTAACGGCGACGGATGAATTTGCTTGTCTTTTTTGTGAAGGAGAGAATAGTCACAGGGTTTCCGATTGTCCAAAAGCACTGAAGATGTCTGTAAAGGAAAGGAAGTTGAAGGTCGATAAACGACATGGTTGTTACAATTGCTTTAAGACGGGACAAAGATCAGCGTCTTGTTGGAGTAAGGTAAGGTGCATTGTGTGTGGTAAAAGGCATAATGTTTTACTCTGTGAAAATGTAACATCCAATAACGCTCCTGTGTCATCTATGAATAAGGAGACATCTGTTAAGGTAAGCGAAAAAACTTTAACGAACATGGAAAAATCGCCGAAAGTATACTTAATGACATTAGTAGTGAAATTGAGAGGTAATGGTTGTGAGCGGAATGTTAGGGCTATTATTGATCCTGCATCACAACGTTCCTATATATTACAAAATACAGCTATCAATATGAATTATAAATATATTAGGAAAGAGGAAGTGCAGCACGAGTTATTTAGTGGTTTAAATACGAACTTAATAGAACATAAGGTGTATACAATCCACCTCTCTGATATAGAAGATAAGTATAGATGTAATTTCGTAGCTTTGGATCAGGAAGTGATTTGCAATAGAATTCCACCAATAAACAAAGAAGCATTAGTAAAGGAATTAAAAGATTTTAACATTAAATTAAGCGATTTCTCAGAGGGTCCAATTGAAATTCTGATCGGCGCAGATGTATGTGGCAAATTGCTTACGGGAAAGATACAATCATTAAGTTCAGGGTTAGTGACAATTGAAACGGATCTTGGCTGGACAGTGATTGGCCGAGCACCAGAAACAAGTGTCTGTAGAAATACCGCAATGGGTGTTCCAACATTGTTGATTAAAGAAGCTGAGATTTCGGAACTATGGTCGTTAGATATAATCGGTATAGAGGATCCTGCTGAAAAGAAAAGGAAACGTGAGTTAGAGGCAGCGGCGGAAGAACATTTTTTAAGAACCGTTTCTAAGGATGCAGAAGGTAGATATTTGGTGCATCTTCCTTTTATTGAAGATCATACTCCTCTGTCGGATAATTATAGTATTGCGCTTAAGAGATTGTACACTACTATTAAGAAGTTGAAATCGGACGGATTATTAGAAGACTATGATCTTGTTTTGAAAGAATGGAAACAAGAGAGCATCATCGAAGAAGTTCCTGCATGTGAGTTAAAATTGCAGTCACATTATTTACCGCATCGCCACGTTGTGAAGGAAAGCAGCACTACTAAAATTAGGCCCGTTTTCGATGCGTCAGCAAAGGAAAAAGATGAACCCAGTTTGAATGATTGTTTAGAAAAGGGTAGAAACTTAATTGAATTGATTCCTTCTATTTTAATAAGATTTCGGAGTAATGAAATAGGTGTTGTATCGGATATTAAAAGGGCGTTCCTACAAATTAGTGTTGTTAAACAGGACAGAGATTTCTTGAGATTTTTGTGGATGGATGAAGGTGGTAAAGTGAAAATATATAGACATTGTAGAGTAGTTTTCGGTGTAACAAGTAGCCCTTTTTTACTCGGTTCAGTGATTAATTATCATTTAAATCAAACTATAAATAAATGTGAAAACAATGAAGAAAGATATTCTATAGAGATCATAAATAAATTACGTGACAGTTTTTATGTGGACAATTGTGTTAACAGCGTTAATAGTCAAGAGGAGTTGGATTCGTTTATAAAACAGGCTACTAACATTATGGCAGAGGGAAGGTTTGAGTTGAGGGGATGGGAGTATACCCATCAGCCCCTAATGGATGACTCTGAGGAGAAAACTAATCTCTTGGGTATAATATGGAATAAAAATCTGGATACATTGGAGGTAAATATACAAAGTTTCGACTCTTTTAATATCTCACAGGTCACAAAAAGAGTAATCCTGGCAACTGTTCATAAAGTGCTTGACCCGGTCGGTGTAGTTTGCCCAGCATTAATGATTCCGAAGCTTCTCCTGCAACAGATTTGTGGAACAAAAGTTGGATGGGATCAAGAAGTGGAGGAGGATGTTAAAAACAAATTTATTAAATGGTTTCTAGAATTGTCCTATTTAAAACAGGTTAAGATACCAAGATGGTTTTTAGGGTATCGTCGGTTTAAAAATTGTTCCTTTCACGTATTCTGCGATGCTAGCCAACATGCGTATGCTGCTGTTGTCTTTATAAGGACAGTTTCCGTTGAGGATCAGGTAAATGTTCAGCTCATTCAGGCCAAGTCAAGAATTGCTCCTCTGCAAAAACAAAACAAAAATATGACTATACCCCGATTGGAATTATTAGCCGCGACTATTGGCGTGAGAGTGTACCAAAGTGTCGCTAGAGATTTGACGATACCTATTGATAGTGTCCGTTTTTGGACGGATTCGACGACTGTACTGGCTTGGATTACAAGGGAGGAACAATGGGACGTTTTCGTACGCAATAGGGTGAATGAAATAAGACAATTTACGTCAAAGGATCAATGGAGTCATGTACCTGGCGTGAATAATCCAGCGGATCTCCCCTCAAGGGGATGCAGTGCGAAGAAATTGGTTACTTCTCGGTGGTGGCTAGGTCCAGATTGGTTAAGAGCTTCGGGTGATTGGTCGTTCGATGAAAACTATAACGAAGAAGAAATCAATAAAGAAAAACGGAAATCGGTGACCTCATCATGCTCAATGATGTGCAACTCAGTAGACGCTGACTGGTATTATAAACATTTTTCCAATTACAAGCAGATTGTACGTTTAGTAGGATGGATAATGCGTTTTGTAAAGAACACATCCTTAAGAACAGAATCGCGGACTTCGGGTGATATATCAACGACAGAGTTTGAATATGCAGAAAAACGTGTTTTAAGCTTTATTCAGAAAGATTCGTTCACTGGTCTCGAGGATCCGAAAATTAAAAGCCTAAACCCTTTTTTAGATAAAGATGGACTGATCCGCATTAAAACGAAAGTCTCCTATCGTGAAGACTCTGAAAATTTCTGTTATCCAGTATTACTACCTGGTCGAGAGCATCCAGTTATAAAACGCCTTATAATGGATATACATAAGGATTCATGCCATGCTGGTATACAGTCTATGATGACTATACTGAGAAATCGTTTCTGGATTTTGAGAAGTCGTCAAAACATAAGGGCTGTAGTTAATGGATGTACGATTTGTAAAAGATATACTGCCAAAAGAGTTACTGTAAATTCTCCGCCATTACCGATTGATCGTATAAGAGATGCCAAGGTTTTCGAGATCATTGGAGTAGATTTAGCTGGCCCAGTCTACATTAAAAAGAAAGATTCTGGAGCACATAAGGCCTGGATCTGTTTATTCACCTGTGCGGTTTATCGCGCTGTTCACTTAGAACTGATTTCGGCAGTTTCCACAGATAGATTCCTGCAATGTTTGCGCAAATTTATTAGTAGACGCGGCCGTCCAAGCATCATTTACAGTGACAATGGGACGAATTTTGTGGGGTCAGCTAATAATCTTTCTCGTATAAAGTGGGATGAAATACAAAAATACAGCTCGGTAAGAAGTATTCATTGGAAGTTTAATCCTCCAACTGCTGCATGGTGAGAATGGTGGGCTTACTAAAGCGCACGCTGAGACGAGTGCTGGGTCGGACGTCATTGGATTGGGAAGAGATGGAAACGATTCTGTGTGAATGTGAGAATATTATCAATTCGCGCCCGTTGACTTACGTTTCAGGAGATCCTTCTGAATTAATTCCTCTGACGCCGAAAATGTTTTTACAGGAAAATGCAGAAACTGGTACACCAGATTTGGATTCCGTGGAAATGTTGGATCTCAACCGAAGACTACGCTATCGAAATCAGCTACGACATGTTTTGAAACAGAGATTCCGTGATGAATATCTAGGTCAACTTGCGCTGCATTCTAAACGTATTACTTCTCGAAGTGTCAAGGTGGGAGATATGGTTTTTGTGGAGACTAATGATCCGAAACGTCTGGATTGGCCTTTGGCTCGAATTGTGGAAATCGTACCTGGTCGAGACGAAGTGGTCAGGTTGGTGAAATTGAAAACGTCGACGGGTACATTGTTGAGACCTGTGCGGAAGATCTACCCTTTGGAAAGCGAATTTCCAGGAACTGAAGAATCTGGGAATGCTCCAGATTTTTCAATAAAGTTGACTCGTCAGGGACGGAGAGTGAAAGCACCGGACAAATTAGATTTGTAAGAATATTGTAATAAGAGTAGGTCACGCAGTTCTAGAGTAGATGTTCATTAGCTTTGAATTTAAATTTGTTTTGACTAATTTTTTCTTTGTAGTAATGTATTTAGTTCATGAAAAGTTGAATTTCTTTTGTATTCATGTAAAGATTGTTAATTTTATATGGAACATCTTAAACTTATGTAATCACATCTGAGTATCGGGGAGCCCATTTTGATGATTTTGTGAGTTAATTCATGATGGATTCTTCATTAACTCAGGTGGGAGTGTGTAATAAGATATAAAGAATTCATATGGGTAGAACTTAAAAGACCATATAATAAGAAGAAGATAGAGAGATTTTTTGAACGAGTAGTGTGTGGACCTAGGAAAGAAACCCTGTAACAACCAAATATAATTTTGTATAATAAATTGAGGTAAATCTCGCAATAAGGAACCGTGTTTAAGTTTATAAATATAGCACTCCTTTCCCTCATCAGCAATTCTTTTTCCCGTTTCAGTAATTCAATTTCCCTTTTTAGCAATGCATTTTCGCGTTTAACATGGTCATTTTCATTAATAAGTATATTTTCTTCCCTACCTTGATTCAGATTAACATCAGGTGGTGAGCCTTCCAAACCATCGCTTTCCATTTTTTCACTTACCAGTTCACAACCACTTGTGTATTATATGTATTTATATATAAATATATTTTTTACACTTCACAAAGCAATTTTGTTTCTTATAAACACACAAATCCGTTCAAATTTCACTTTTTCCGCAATTCGTTTTAGGCTTGTAGGTTTTTACCTTTTTTTTTAAATTTAAGAAATTCACACTTTACTCTGTAAAAACATACATTCGTCAACTCGCGGCGATGCCCAAAAGTGAACTGAACTCTCAGGATGCTACTTCTAGATCCTAACATTATTTCCTTTACTTTCGTATATACCTACCCTTCACTAACTCATATAAAGGCTGATTGCGGTGCGTCAGCGAGACGAGTTGTCGGACGATACTCGCTATCGCTGGAAACTCGCAGGTAGAATTACAATAATGCGAGTACGAATCTAGTTCACTATGTCAAATTTTATAGTTTTGACACAATATATGACAAAAGTAACAACATTAATTTTCTATATTTAATTTTTTATATTAATGCAAATAATATCTTTAGATAAAGAAAATGCGTTCTTTTATCAAAAAGTGCTGGTTTTGATTTTATTAAATCAATCATTTTTTCAACATCTGCTTCGCTTATTCTTTGCATTTTTATTTGTATCAAAAATCAACTAAACTTAAAAAGACAGATGACAGAAATAATTATTTAAAATTCAAAAATCTGTCATATGAGACTTGTCATCGCCTCTCGGAGCGTTAAAATTTCAATTTTTCCAAATTCTCTCGTCTCGTATTATCGCAAATCGCTGCATTGTACATTGCGGCATTTGAACACACGATATGGAAAACGTTTTGACAGTGCGTGCGAGACTCGTCTCGTTGTCGCATCGCACTCTCGCAACATTGTAAATCAGCCTTAACCCTAATATTCATTTGTGTTCCTGGAATTACTAATTACATATATCCTACCCTGCTTTGGTTCTGTCGGTTTTATCTGTGAAGTTCTTTCGTCTGTGTGGTGTCTGTCGCCTATCTGTCGGCCCTCAATCATCCTTGCTCTTCTATTCTGTTTAAAACTAAACTAATTCATACTCTCTGCGGTAAGACCTATGGGGTGCGACAGCGAGGGAGGCCCAACCTTCGCTGGAAGGATGGCGTGGACCAGGACGCTCAGAGTTTAGGGATGCCAAACTGGATGACATCGGCTCAGAATCGGGACCGGTGGAGAGAACAGTTGCGCGAGGCCAGGACCGGATCCCGGTTGTAGAGCCGTTAAAGAAGAAGAAGAGAATTCATAATTACTGGTTTTTCCTGATTATTTCTGTCACTCACCGCCGCGAGAAGACAACGGTCTTAATACCAAGGAACTCAAGGTGGGCTTTTCCCTGATTTGTTCATTATATTTGTTTACGTTTTGGCGCCAAGTATTCTACAATTTGAACTTTTAATATTAAATGCTTCTAAACTTAAAGTTACACCAATAGAAGTAGAATTCAACCGATGATATGTATTAAAAAAAATCTAAGAAACCCCCTTATTTTAACAAGTGTTACAACAGTATCCGATTATTCGTTTGACAATAAATAAATTTTTGATGAATATATGTTAAAATACAATAAAATTAGAAACAAATGAGCTACGCATTATTAATTTCAATCTCATTTTATGAAATTTATTTAAAAGTTGTCACTGTCCGATTATTCGTTTGAGCCACTGTATATCCATCCAACTATCCGACCGAATTTTCGATTATCCGAATTGCCCCAATTAATTAGGATAATCGGAGTCTGTTGTGAGAAACAGGATTTTCGATAAAAACAACGCGATTTCGAGAAATAAACAGATTTATTTTTAGCCTGTTTACAGCGTGGTCGTGTCTAATTAAAAACTTCAACTGAAAACTACAAAGAGTACCAACATACAAGAGAAAAACAAACCAATACAAAAGTGACATCCATCTTATCAGTTTAAACTTTAACACTTCCCCGTAAACTGATCTGATTAAAAAAAAATTTTGACATTTTAAAACGAACAGAAATTTCAATTGTTTTGCAAAATAAAAAGAAGAACAAATTCACTCTAATATACCAAATTAAACGCAAAAATGATTAAAATGTAAGTCCAATTCTGGAGCACATGAATTTAAACTTGTTAGAATTCAAAGGTTTTGTGAACATGTCTCCCAGTTTATTCTCCGAAGCCACAAATTCCACGTCGATGTCACCTCTCTGATAAAGTTCTCGCACAAAGTAGTATCGCACTGCAATGTGCTTGGACCTTTTGTGAAACTCCGGATTCTTCACCAACTTGATTGCACTGGCGTTGTCGACGAACAAAATTGGTGTTTCTCCAGAGGTACCAATTTCTGACAGCAGTCGGTTGAGCCACACCAGTTCCTTAGCGCCTTCGCTCGCAGCAACAAATTCTGCCTCGGTTGGTCGATGAAGCGACTGATTTCTGCAATTGTGAGGTCCACGAAACTGCTGTGCCGTTGATCAAAGACACGAAACCGTTGGTTCATCGACGAGTCTTGACGTCTCCTGCAAAATCAGCATCAGAATAGGCAGACAGTCCGTCAGCATTAGAGGTGTAGAACAAACCCAGTGCAGAAGTGCCCCGGAGGTATCTGAAGATGCGTTTAACGCAAAACCAGTCGAACTTTGTGGGATTCGCCATCGCTCGTGCCACCTTTGAAACAGCAAACGCTATATCTGGGCGTGTAGCACAGGCCAGATACAACAAGGAGCCAACAGCAGAACAGTATGGGATGGACTTGTCGAGGGATGCGTCGTTTGAGTTATCGGGTTTTTCGTTGTCCGCAGGTGTCTTCACGGATTTGCAGCTTGCCATTTCGAATCTTTGTAGAATTTTCTCAACATATATGCGTTGCGACAAAAAGAAACCAGACTCTCTTTGCTCGATCTGCATCCCCAAAAATGAGTCGAGAGATCCAATTGTGATCTTAAATTTCGAAATCAGCAATTCCAGGAACGAGTTAACCACGGCCTGCGATGATCCAGCAAAAAGACCGTCATCGACGTAAATTGCGACGAGTAACTTCTCTCCTCTAGTCCTAGTGTAGACGCATGGATCAGCGGTTAAACGTGTGAAACCGTTCTTTTCCATGAACGAGTTAAGCTCGTTGTTCCAGCAACGAGGAGATTGCTTGAGGCCGTATGCAGCTTTCTTCAGACGACAGACGAATCCAGATCCATCATCGAAGCCTTGTGGTTGTCTCATATAGATGACAGTGTCAATTTTTCAATATAAAAAGGCAGTTCGAACATCGAATTGACCAAGCACAAGATTTTCTTCAGCTGCAGTTGCAATGAAGGCTCGGATGGAGTCGTAACGAGCGACCGGGCTAAATGTTTCATCGTAATCAAGTCCAGGACGTTGAAACATTCCATGAACAACTAAACGGGCGCGATACCGATCAACCATCGGGCTTGTACTTGACTCGAAGAACCCAACGATTATCGATAGCGCGCTCACCCGGTGGCAACGGTACCAATTCCCACGTTTCGTTCTCTCGAAAAGCGTCCAGTTCATCTTTCATCGCGCACAACCACTTGTCTGAGTCACGACTCTTCATTGCATCAGCGAAGTTAGTTGGCTCCAGATCTTCCTGGACAGCTTGTGTTAAACAAGCCAAAGCGTTGTTTGCCTTTGAGTGATGAGTTTGATATCCCACTTCGTAGTCATCATATCTCGGTGGCAAACGAATCGAACGTGCTGGACGTGGCACTCGTCCTTGAACAACTTCTGGTACAGGTTGAGCAGCATTCTCAGGAGGTTCACATCAGCATCGATAGTTTCTTCAGGAACATCATCAAAACTTTCATAGTCAGATTCATTACCTTCCTGGTCGTCGGTTTCAACTTCCCCTTTTTGGTCATCCTGGTCATCACAGCGAGTTCCAAATTCAAGTTCGATTGTGTTCTTTGTAGTACAAAGTTTTTCTGGGCGAAAATCGACGTCTCGTGACTTCATCATGCGATGTTTGGATAGTACCCACACTTTGTATCCATCCTTGTCGTTGACGTAACCAACAGAACGACCAAGGACTGCTTTGGCGTCGAATTTTGTTCGGAACTATTTTGGCACATTCACATAACACTCTGTACCGAAGATTCTCAGGTGATCGAAGCTGTCAAAAACCCTGCCGGTCCACATCTCAAACGGTGTCTTGCCAGGAACGCGTGACTTTCCGGTGCGGTTGATCACGTATACAGCGGTGTCACAAGCATGTGCCCAAAACAATGACGATAAACCGCTGACTGTCAGCATCGAACGCGCCAACTCGACGACATGACGGTTTGACTGTTCCGCGACTCCGTTCTGCTGCGTATATGGACACGATGGCCGAAACTCGATACCTCGTTCACGTAACAACTTCATCACAGCATCACATTCAAATTCAGTCCCACAGTCAGAACGAAAAATTTTCACTTTATGTCCTGTAGTATCACACTCTCTCAAAAATGCGTCCAATGTTCAGCCACTTCCGATTTGCGCTTCATCAAAAATATGCGAACAAACTGAGAATAGTCATCTTTAAACACCACGTAGTATCGAAAACCGTTAATCGAACCAACAGACATCGGGCCGCTTACATCAGCGTGTATCAGCTCACCAACTGCAGTTGGGCGATCAACACGGGAGTGAAAAGGTTTGCGATGCGATTTCCCGAGCACACAACCGTCACAAAAATCCGATGTATCTGACGACTTGCACGAAATACCAAAACGAGACAAAACATCACGCACGTGTCGTTTATCTTAATGTCCGAATCTTTCGCGCCATCCTTGAAGTACGTCAGTTGATGTGGCGAGATTAGCTTTTACACAGGACATCTCTGGAATTCGAACGCGCATGTCCATGACGTACACAGACCACATTAGTTGACCGGTCGCGGCAAGTTCACCATTACACAAAACTTTCACTCCATCAGAGTTAAATAAAACGTCATTTCCACGTTCAGCAGCTTGAGGAATGGAGAAAAGTTGATGACGTGCCTCGGGGACATACCAGACATCATTTAGGGTTGCAGACAACAACCTGCCACCGATGCGAACATCACCTTGCCGGATCCATATGCTAAAATGAAATTTTTGCCGGCCGTTTGAACGCG
This sequence comes from Thereva unica, assembly GCA_949987705.1. Lineage (NCBI taxonomy): Eukaryota > Metazoa > Arthropoda > Insecta > Diptera > Therevidae > Thereva > Thereva unica. Next base: position 121,331,654 of record OX465281.1, on the reverse strand, counting down.
CTGTGGAATCGGGAACTTCTCGAAAGTAGCAAAATGCTGCTTGTTCGCTGATATGTGGTGCGTTGTGCCGGAATCCGAGATCCAGTTGTCAACTAATGCAACATCAGTGTTGACAGCCAATCCTGTAGCAAGAAACGAGCCTAGTTTAGAGTTTTGTTTGAGTTCCACCTTTCCACCGTCAATTTGCTTGTTTCGTTCTGCAGCCTCTCGCTTCCGACATTCACTGATGATATGACCAAATTTCTTGCAGTACAAACAAGCGCGCTTCTCCTTCTTGCCTGTTGCAAATGAACCTCAAGAATTTTTATTTTGTTTCTTTTGTGTTTAGTGAAAAAAGCACCTGACGAATGCGACGCGCCTTGTGACGAGACTGAATTTTCAATTGATCGAAGATTCTCGATCAGAAGTTTAGTCGTCTGCTCAACTTCAGGAACGCGATACCAAGTCGAACGATAATATTGGTATTCTGGACCGAGCGTTTTGAAAATTCTGTGGTGCAGCAAAGATACATGAGGATTGCCCTTTTGAAGTTCTACGAGAATGTCATCGAACATATTTGCCAATTGCGTGTTTGGTGATAGAAATAGCGTCATCTTTCGTTATTTCGAAAAAACTATCAAATAGCGTGTACAGACGCTGCAAAGAAGATTGTTCGAACACTGATAAAAGTGTGGCCTCGATTCCCAGATCCGACGGCGCGGAAGTGAGTGCGGATTTGACACCTTGCGATTCTCAAATCCGCGGTCGCGGATTCAATTAAATCAAAAATTCGGAGTGAAGATTCACACGATAATGAAATACCCGATGTCGGATTATCTTAGGCGCATTTGTGGTTTCATATCCGCAGAAAATTTGTTGCGGATCACCTTTTAAAGCACGGAAAATGTCAAAGCGAGATTCGCGGTTGCGGATTTCAGAATCGCAAAGTCTCAAATCCGCACTCACTTCCGACCCGCCGGATCTGGGAATCGAGGCCTGTATCCCATATTTCTTTGGCGTCAGTCTTTTTGCGAACGTAGATTGCAGCTTCTTCATCCAATGCCGTGCCCAGAATACGAGCCGCGCGCGCGTTGTCTCGTTGCCATCGTCTGTACTCATCGGACGGTTCTGCGTTTGCTGCAGGTGCGGCAGGGCATAACTGTGTACCGTCAACGATTGTAAAAAGACACTGTTCTTTCAAACAAAGTTCGATTTGCCACTTCCACGTTCCCCATTGAGCTTCATTTGCTATCTTGCGGATGCTTGCCAGAACACGACCGCTATCATCTTGTTGCTGTGCGGGTTCAGCCATCTTGTTCTTGGCTTGACGAAAGTTTTAGTCTAGAACACAGAATTGCACACAAAATTACCGAAAATCGCCACTAAATTTGATTTCAATGCGCAGTGGAAGCGTTCTAAGCCCATAACCTGTTGTGGGAAACAGGATTTTCGATAAAAACAACGCGAGATTACGAGAAATAAACAGATTTATTTTTAGCCTGTTTACAGCGTGGTCGTGTCTAATTAAAAACTCAACTGAAAACTACAAAGAGTACCAACATACAAGAGAAAAACAAACCAATACAAAAGTGACATCTATCTTATCAGTTTAAACTTTAACAGAGTCCTACTGTAATTTTAAATTGCCGAACGTTTCGTTTTAAAAAATTGGTCGCGTCACAAAAAAAATTTCCACAAGAAATGCAACTTTAAATGACCGGAGATGTCTCATTCTCACTTTTGTGACAACGGGAATACGAAAACTGGGGTGGTAGCACATAAGTCGTTTCAATCGACCTCTTCATACAAAAATCTTGAATTTTTATATGAAGAGGTCGATTGAAACAACTTACGTGCTACCACCCCTGATTTCTCACTGTTTTCGATAGGAGGCGACATTGGTGTTACTACGATGTATGCACGAACAGCTCCTCCTGAATCCAATCTGGTGTTTTCTAAGCGTTCATCATGTTTTCACTGCCTCTCTTACCCTAGATTGAATGTTGCGTTTACAAATGACTTACCTATGCATATATTTAAAACAGACGCAATATATACCAAGGCTGACGATTTTATATTTATTAATAATATTTTTGAATCATTATAAGCATACGCAATGACAAATTAAAACTTAATTTCGGTATATCATAAACATCTGACTGAAAATTTATAAAAGAACAATGCGAGTGCGCTTTGCTTTAGTTTTTTATATGTATAACCTCCATAATACTAGAGCAAAACCAATCTTGGCAACATTCCATAACAACTGCATTACGAGTAGAACCCTCAACTAGTCATTGCAGCATGGCAATTATGCAGATGGGGCTATTTAAATTTTTACATGCATGGTTAATTGCCTGATTGAAAGCCTTTGAATAGAGAAGATAAGGAACCGAAAATAGCGTACATGTACACGGATTTGAGATGGTGAGATGAGATGGTTGCTGAGAAACGATATCCCTCCCGGATTTTGAATAAATATAACACAGCCACTGTCCGGGTTAGACACAAATACGTAAAGAATGCTATGCATTAGTGTTGCCAAAATGCTTCCCCGTGTTTAATAAATTTCACTTCCTCGTCTTCTGTATTCAAAGTTGAAAGCATGCTTGTAAAAGACCAATTGTCAGATAAATCAGTTTTGGGCAACCTTGAAACTTTGCCTAGTAAAATAAAAAAAATCCTCTGACAAAAGCATATAAAACTTCATATGTCAATTCTTCTTCTTTAATTAGATAAGGATGCATACAGTTGCGAGATTTTCCCAGACTTGTCAAGGTTGCAATTTTGAACAAATGATTCTTGCAAATTTGCTTTTTTGAATAACCTGCCATGATCGATTTGAGAAATTATAGACAACCTTCAACTGTAATACTTTTGGAGATTGAAAAATGTATGACTTGCATAATGGATTAATGTTATGGCTGAATATTACGAGACGGGCCAGTTATTAACTCATACCCGTCCTGTTGGTCCGGTCCAGTGATTCAAAATCTATTAAATATTACGCATTCGACATCACTGAAACAATTTGAAAGAATGTTGCTTATTAAGATTAAGTTGTCTTAAAATGGAGCCCAGGGAATCAGAAAAAATTCCCTATGCAATTCACTGGCCGTATTTTTTTAATGAACTGGCTGGTTCTTCGCCATACAAAATCGAAAACCCAAGTTCTATCGGAGTCTATCTGGAGCGCGTTCAAAAACCTTACTATAGTAAACCACGAGGTAAGCTGTGGTTATGCTACATCACTTCACTTAACCACGAAAGTTTATGTTTAACCATGGAGGTTTTTGAACGCACCGTGGTTAACTACGTGGTAAAGAAAAATTAAAATTTTTTTCCACAAAGTAGTGTCGGCTATTTGCCTCAATTATTTCCAATAATTATTTATTTAAAATAATCGCACAAATCCCACTTTGATTTGTTCATTATTAACATTAAAATAAATGTCAAAAAATTGTTTTTATTCTTCTTCTTCTTAACTATCGCTAACCATGCTCCCGAGCATGGTTAAAATTTAACTACACCATGGTTAACCACGGGAGTTTTTGAACGCCAAAAAGTTATGCTCGTGGTTATGTTGTAGTTAACCACGGGGTTTTTGAACGGCAAAAGTTTACTATAGTTAACCATAGTAAGGTTTTTGAACGCGCTCCTGGTTCTCTATCGGGGTTACTGGGAGATTTTAAAATTTCCGTTTTCCATATTGCGGGCAACTTCAAGTCGGAGGAAATATGTCACTCGTGTGCGGAGGGGGACTAAATGTGAAATGTTTGCAGAATCCAAATAGAACAATCAGATCGCATCGTCTGATTTCCGATTAGAAAATCTCATGCCCGGGCGGGGAAATCTCATGCCCGGGGAATTCATGCACTTTAATTGCTTTATCACCAGGCAGCGCTTCCAAATAATCAATAGATTCTACATGATCTAAGTGATTTGTGAAACAATAAATGACAAGATCTTAGGGCTTAGTCAACTTGGTAAAACAGAGAACACTTATTCATCCAAAATATAAATTGAATACATTTAAATTATTTATACCGGACAAACATTTCGTAATTGAAAGTTACAAGAGAATGTAATAAAATGTAATAGATAAAAACAAACTATAATATGAAGGAAAGAAAATCAAGCTTTACTTGGGGCTAACAAAATCAATACTACAATACGACTAGTTATGCAGTTGTTACTCAATATTTTGTAAGCGACGTTAATAATGTTTCATTAATCATTAATATACAAAACAAAAAAATTAACAAACAATGGTCAAATACTTATTAATTGTTTTGATTTTTTCCACAAAAATTAATTATAATCGATAATCTAAAATTACAATTAAATAAATTGTTCATTAAAAATGAAAAAAGCGGGAACACTTTTTACTCTTCTTAAATAAAATATTTTTAATACTATAAATAAAAAATGCTAGAATTATCCTTCAGTATTCTCATTGCGTTTACATTCCAGCTGTTTATTACATTAATTATTAGTTATTGCGTTTAGTTTATGTTCTTTCTTCTTGCAAATTTTATGTTAATCCAGACAAAAGTCTATACAAATTTTTAAAAAATTTCAAATAATATATATATATATATATATATATATATATATATAGTAAGTTTCCAAAGCGACAGGCTGTTTTTAGGTTTCGGCCAGACAAATAAAAAATTGTATGAAAAGGGAGTTATTATAACGGTTTAGCCGCTCGTTGGAGTTTTACATAACACCCTGACGTTTTGTAGCCCTTTAACCTGTTCCTAGTGGTAACACCTATCTTTTATTGTAATAGTGGCGGTTCTATTCTACTAGCTTCCAGAATATGAGTCGTCAAAGTCAAAAATTTCAACTTCTACTACTTTTTTCTCTAAAAAATATGTAGTTAACTTATAATTTTTTTCTGAAATTTTAAAGCATGGAATATTTACTTTTAATAATGTTCAAATAATTTTTATGTTACGGCCTTAAAGATATAAGCAATTTTGTGGCATATTTGGTACTTTTCAGCATAAGCCAATGTTAAAAAGTACTAAAAATATACCAAGGATATTTTAAGATTAAAATTGGTTATATCTTCAAAAATAGAGGCTGTAACATAAAAATTGCCTGTGTATTATTCATAGGAAATATTCTAAGCTTTTTTATTTTGAAAAAAAGTAAATTTCGTATTTTTTGAAGAAAAAAGTAAATTTTGACTTTAATACATGAGGAGGTTATTATCAAAAGGTGACATGTCCTCCATTCATTTTTTTACAGCAATGAGTAAAAACTGTGCATGAACTTAGTCCTAAAAGATATTTATTTTTAAAAAATATGACGACACACATAAAGTATTTTATTATTTTATTGTGAAAAAATCATAGAAATACATTAACTGATTATTGTGAAAAAAGCAAAAACAAAATGGACATGTACCTTTTTGTAATAATGCCAATGGACATGTCACTTTCTGATTTAATGGTATGGTGGACATGATATCATGCCAAAATCCTGAAATCCAAAATCCAGAAACGACAAAATCCAGAAAACTATTAAAAATCCGAAAACGACAAAATCCGGAAACCACAAAATCCGGACACGGCAAAATCCAGAAGCGACAAATTCCAGACACGACGCAATCCTGATTTTGCCGAATTGGCAAACTAACTAATTTAGAGGGCTTCAAAAGTGCAATTTTTCGCACCTAATGCAATTTCTGGAGAATAATTATATATATGGCATCGCGCGATTTTTTTATTCTGGATTTTCTCTGGATTTGTTCTGGATTTTGTCGTGTCTGGATTTTGTCGTTTCTGGATTTTGTCGGTTCTAGATTTTGTAGTTTCTGGATTTTGTCGTTTCTGGATTTTGTCGTTTCTGGATTTTGTCTTTCTGGATTTTGTCCTTCTGGATTATGACGCATATCCGGTGGACATGTACCTTTTTGAAATCATAGATACTATTTTAATATTTTGAATTATAAAATGAACTCAACATTTCATTTTAAACTAAAATATATTTCATATGAACTTAATTTAGCATTGCTTTTCTTGGTAAGCGGGGAAGAAAATTTAGGGAAGAAAATCGGTTACTGGGACATGTGTCGAATTTGAAAAAAATAACCGAATTTACCGTCTATTATATACGAGATATAGTGCGGTTTTAAACTTGTTTTCAAGCAAAAACTATGCATTTTACCAAGGATAATCGATCCTTTAAAAAAAAAATACTTGAAGTATGGACATGTCACCTTTTGATAATAACCTCCTCACATATCTCTTGAAGTCGGTAGGATGAAACCGTCAATTTTACAATTTTAGATAGGTGGGACGATTCTGTGGACAATGGTGATCCATTAAAATAGGATTCACGGTTACAAAAATAGGGTGATATGTAAAACACTACAACAAAATTTTCAACGGGCCTTAACAGCTAAACCGTAACGATTTCCCCACCCCCATCCATTCAATTTTTTGTTTGGCTTTTCAAGTTCTATCCACAGTCGGCTGCTCTGTAAAGTTAGTGTAGGGTGTATACATACATATATAGCTAGCTACATGTATATGAAGTCTTCAATTCCACAACTGCTTCCTTACACTTTTAAGAAACAATGAGGTAGTGAACGTTTCAATCCCCAAAAGGAACTTTTCTAACCAATTTGGTCAACTTTTTTCAGTTTTACATGTGGGTTAAAATACATTTAGCAAGTTTACCCAAGAAATGGGTAACAGATTTGTTAGAAGAGTTTCTTTAGAGAATGAAACCGTCACTACCTCACTATATATATATATATATATATATTAATTAAAAATTACACTGTATCTTTATAAATATAAATATATATACTTTATCTTAACCAAGAATGTTCTAAGCAATCTGCGGCGGTTGCACGTTTCTTCGGATCAAATTCCAGCATTGGCTTAAGGAAATTTGCAAATGATTCTGCCTCATCTTGGATCCATTCATATTTCTCTACAAGCACATCAACTAGACCCCAGGGTTTTAAACCTGTTATATTCCTTAATTCACCCTTTTTATTAAATGTAAATTGGGTATAAACTCCACTAAAAATAATATGTTTAGGAATAGGGCCAAGTAACTCAATTATATGAGCGATGTGATCTTCGTCACGTGAATAATTGTCACCAGAGTGTGGTTCAAATAAATAATCACCCGTAGCCAACTCGAATGCCATGCATGCTGTACTCCATATATCAGCAGATGTATCGTATCCTGCTCCTAAGATTACTTCCAGTGATCTATATTGGCGGGTTTGGATATCTTCAGTAAAATGTTTATAAACCCAACATGCATTTCCTAAATCGGCTATTTTCACGTCAACATTACAAATTTCTAAAGCAGGATCTTGATTTTGCTGCAACATTTTGCTACCAGGTGAGGAATCTAAAATTGTTGCATCCTGATATATTTTAGGAACGCTTTCGCGATTGCATACATTTACATCTAGGTCATCGCCTACATTTTCATACTTCCCATCTTTATAGTTATAATTATCTTGTTTTGTAGCTTGAGTTCCAAACGGTAATTCTTGCTCCGATTGATTTAATTTCTCACTATTTTCATACGTTATAAATTTATTACTATCAGAATTCTGCGGTTTTGATAATACAGAGGTCTGATCCTCTTGTCCGTCATGATCATTTTCTGCGCATACATCCCCATTAAAAAGTATATTTTTACTTTCCTTATCAGTACTCTCATTCAGTTGCATCAGTTTGAGAGTCTCATTTTGCAAATTAGGATTATTTTCATTAGTGTTATTACTATACACTTTAATACCATCTAGCGTTTCTGGTTTAATACTTTCAGCTCCACTTTGCTCAAGATAATCCCATTGTTTCTTGAAAAGCTCTAATCGACGCTTCGCTTTTTTTTTTAATTTTTTCTTCTTATTTTTGCTCATTTTCCCCGTAATTGGTGTCTCTCTATATTCTTTAGGTGCTCTACTAACAAAAGAAGGAAACATTTTATAATTCATGACATACAATCCTGTAGCCTCATTGGCTAAAGTTCGTACATACTGATCATCAACACATAGTAGTACATTCTCAGGTTTTATGTCTGTGTGAATAATTTTACAGCAAGTGTGTAAATAATCTAAGCCTTCTAACACCTGCCTTATAATCGATTTTACATTCTGGATTGGTATTCCTCTATAATTAGACTTACGAATTAATTTTAACAAATTATCACCCAATACTTCAAAAACCATGCAAATGTGGGTTCCATTAACTCCAGTTATTTTAAAGTCATCTAACAGTTGAACTGTTTTATTTCTCCGTGGATTTGACGGGTCACTATCTCGTACTGATTTCAATATTCTAATTTCGTCTTTGGCTGTCTCCGCGAAATGGGGAGCTGATTTAACTATCTTTATAGCCACATACCGCTTGTTTTCTAAATCCCAGCATAACCATACGGTAGAAAAGTGTCCCCAACCAAGTTTACGGACAACGTGATATCGACCTGAAAATGTAAATATTTGAAATTTTATTCAACAGAGAATGGGAAATTCAAGAAAGTTGTTAACGTTTATAATAAATAAGCAACCACAGATAAATTCTATTTTTGTGACAAGCATTCAAATAAGGAAATTTATTACATTGTACTTTAAATGATAGTTGGATTAGTTTGAATAAAGTTGTTTTATTTAGAGAATTAGTTAAACGTTATTGTGTAACAATTTGAAGTCGATACCTGTAAAATTAACTGAGATATAACGAGATAAAGAGTAAATTTAGTTCAAACAGCGCATAAAAATGTATTTCTATGGTTTTTTATATGTTGACATTGTCCAAACTTCAACCAATATCAACTGTTTTTCCATTCTCTATCGATTGCAATTAGCCGGTTACCTCAACTTCATCACTTGGGTTTGAATGGGTGTGCGAAGCAGGCTTAAATCTTCCTTAAAGATATCCGAAATCGTATAAAATCTAAAGCGGGAGCCACATAGCACACGTCTTCCGTTATCCGTGTTCCGCTTCCTGTCAAAATTGATTACAATGGCTTAGTACTGTTTGACCAGATAAACAAAAAAAAAATTTTTTAAAAACCGACTTCAGAAAAAAACCCGCGATGCACAAAAAAGGATGAAATAATTGTTTGTAATTCTTAACAACATCAATCCAATAAGAATGGATCTAGAAAGAAGAATCACTTTTGAAGACGGTGCTAACACATGTGGGTGATATAATAAGCCTAACAAAGAAATGTAAACAATTGCCGAAGCAAGAGTTAGTGCAATCAAAGTCAACTACTACCTGGCACCGTCTTCAAAAGTAATTCTTCTTTCTAGATCCATTCTTATTGGATTGATGTTGTTAAGAATTACAAACAATTATTTCATCCTTTTTTGTGCATCGCGGGTTTTTTTCTGAAGTCGGTTTTTAAATTTTTTTTTATTTCGTGCTTTTTAGTCCATTCATTTTTTAATATTGCCTGTCATTGCAAGGAGCCTACGTTTTTACGACGCCACATAGCGAAGTGTATTCTACTTGTCACACCTTTTCATTTGATACCCATGTCTGGGGTCGGGGAGCGTAATTGCAAAATTTGATTGCAGATTGTATTGTCATGCGAACTATACGTATGTGCAAAATTTGCAGTTGATCGGTTATATGGAACTGGGTCAAAATCAAGTTGCAAGATTTGTTTACACTATACACACATACAGATCAAGATAGGGTGACTTCGTAAATGTAAAATTTAAGCAGTCGGTTTAAGTCAAGACTTCATAAATGTCACAGTTTTAAAGCAGTGTATTCATAATTGCATCGTAAACGCCAAAACTTTGCATTGAAATGGGAAATTCGGCATCATGAATAGCTATGATGCAAAGTGTAAAAAATCGGCAAAGTGCGCGGAATAAACGCAAAATGACAAAAGGAAAAGGCGTTTTACGTAAATTGAAAAATTCCTCCATGACCTGTCTTGTATTTGTAGGCCACTTAATGTTTTCTGCAGCTGTAAAGCTGATTAGAATAACTTTTTTATCCATTTTGTAAAAAAGTAAAAAAAAGTACACTTCATAAATGTCAAATTTAAAACTGCACAACTTTGTCTAGGCTTTTACTGAACTTTGACTTGACTGCATTAATACTGTTTTTTGACACAGTTTATTGGCATTTACGAAGTCACCCATAATATAAGGCATATAAAAAGTTAAGTTGCCATTGATATCGGGGAAATTAAATGTAAACAATAAAATTCTTTGATTCTTCATCCACGTCATGGTATATTTCTTTATTCGATATAAACAATAGGTTTTTGAGCTGCAAATTTCGCCATAATTTCGTTCTTATCGGCTTTTGTTCTGGAAGTAAATTTACAGATGCATTCACGTCGAAAACTTGTTTAATATGGAACAAAATTCCCCGAAGGAAATTAAAAAATAATTATTTTGTCGATATATAGAAAAAAAAAGCACCGCAGCCCTTGGGATCGAACTCGCACCCCACAGATCCCACAGACAAGAATACTTGTCTCTAGCCGTTTGCGCTATGTCAAGTACTATCGGCCGCTGACCAATATGTTAATAAATCATTTCAGAAAAAAGAAAAAGAGAAAAAGAAAAAAACCGGCTGCCCCGACCGGAATCGAACCTGTAACGCTGAATCGAGGATCCGACGCTTTTTTTTCAGTTTTAAAAAGCATTTTATTGACCTTAACATCTATCTTAATATAAATTTAACTAAACGCTTAAAGTTAATTATTCTAGCCTATTCTAATCTATCTAACTTACTGGCCCTCAGCAGGCACTCTAAATTAATCTATGTCTTAAATTAGCTTATGCCTTTCGGCTAAAACTTATCTATTTTATAATTATATTTTATCTCTAAAAGGAAAACATTATCAATATCAACTTAATTCTAAGAAAAATTGGAAAAAAAACTTAGACACTATATTTATTTTATATAAAACCTTACAACTACTTAATTCTATGACTTAGATCTAGCACTATCTGGGCGGGGGGCAGCGGAGACGATAAAATCGTCTCAGGTGACCCCCGTCCAGGCGACGGGCTTCCACAGACTCGAGTGATGCTAGAGCTCAAGTTCGTGAAAGCTCGCACCACTTACTTACAAGCTAATTAACCTAAACACAAAACTATCCGGACGGGGTACAGCGGAGGACCTGCCTCGGATGTACTCCGGCCAGGCGACGAGCTTCCACGGGCTCGTGTTAGCAAAACTAACAAAACAAACAAAGAACAGATAAACAACAACAAAAACAGACAAACAAAACTAACAAAAGCTCGTGGCAGCTCGCACGTAAGCTTACTTAAAACTAAATCTATTACTAAGTAAAAACTATAACTAATCCTATCTAAGCCCTAAGCTAATCGTTAAGTCTAAATTACAAGCTAAACTAGTCTATATCTAATAATTTAAGGGCGAATACGCAATAATTAGTCGCCCAACCACCAGTACAATGAGTAGGCGTTGGCGGCATCTTTTTTGTCTCTTTCTGAGATTCTGGTACTGAACCTCAAGAGCTCCTGAACATTCCCATCCTCTTCATTATAATTATATCGCTTGTCACACGCCCTGCGATGCAAGTGGTAGAAGAGAGGCACCCCCGATCTATCTTGGACCAATCTTTTTAGTCCAGGTACACAAATGTCTCTGGAGAAATAAAGCCGCGTTCACAAGCTGTTTTGTGGTATCTCGCGTTCGGGTAGAACGCTCCCCTAATGAGAGGATTGTCGCTCTCCGTCGTTCTAGCAATATGACCTCGAATCAACTTGATTATGAAGTTGTCGATCCTATTAACAGATGCCTTATCGTAAAGAACATTGTTGGCGTGAAACTTCGTGAAGCCTGATTCGGGTGTCCGATACAACCTTAAGCACGCCCGTAAGCATTGTCTTTCGAAAACCCGAAGCTTTTCCATATAAAAAGGGGATATGTTGAACCACACTGGGCAACCATAAATTAAAATCGGTCTGACCAAGGCTTGGTAGCAGATCACCTTTACCCGAGAGCTTAGGTGTCTGCTATAAAAAAGCCTTTTAGTCATGTGAAACGCCTTGTTTGCCTTGTCCAGAGCAGCACTTACATTTCTATTGAAATACAAGTACTGATCCAGCCAAAGCCCAAGGTATTTCACTTCCGATTTCCTTTCTAATGCTTGTCCAGCATTGTTCGAAATTTTAAAAGTTTTCCAGTTCCTCTGTACATCGTAGGAAGCTCTTTTTAGAACAGTACGAAAGAGGATCGATTCGCATTTGCTAACATTGATCTTCAGCTTCCAATCATCACTATAGCGTTCGATTGTTTCGAAGTCACGTTGTAGAAGCGTCTGGATCACTCCAATCTTCGGCCCCGTCCTGTACACAATCAGGTCATCCGCATACGCCAAAACGAAGCGGAGTGAACTAATTAGGTCACTCGTAAAGATATTAAATAAAAGCGGCGAGTTCACCGCACCCTGTCGCAGACCATTTTTAATGTCAAAGACCCTACTGGAAGTGAAGTTGCCACTTTTGACGACGAACTTCTTCTTTGAGAAGACCATTTTTAATGTCAAAGACCCTACTGGAAGTGAAGTTGCCACTTTTGACGACGAACTTCTTCTTTGAGATCATATTATAAGTCGTGTATAGCTGGGGTCCTGACATGCCAAGTCTGACCAGTTTGTAGAGAAGACCTTCGATCCATACTGTATCGAATGCCTTCTCAAAATCGATCAGGCATGCTCCGGTACACTGGCCTTTCATGAAGTTCCAGTGTATGTCTGATACCAATTTCGACACGGCATGAATAGTGTCATGCCCTGCCCGGAATCCGAATTGGTTATCGGGAATTATCTTTTTTTCCTCAACCCATTTGGATAATGATCTATTAATCACTATTTCAAACACCTTGCTGATATTCGGAAGCAAACTAATTGACCGAAGATTAGCAGGGTTACTTTTATCTTTACCCTTTTTGGGTATTGGGTGCACCACTGCCGTCTTCCAGTGTCCTGGAAAATGGGCATTGTTTAACAAAGTGGTGTATATGTCTATGGCTACCAGAGGCAAATTCTTTAGCACGATGTTTGGGATACCATCCACCCCGGACGACTTCTTATTGTTTAGGTGGCGAAATATTAACAGGAGATCAATTTTTCTAATGAAAGTAGAATTTAGTTGGGCCGCGGGAATATCATTCGCTGGGCAGTCTTCACTGAATTCGATGATTGATCGATTCTCAGATTTCCAAGCTTCAATTTCATTAGATAATCTGAAATGGTTCAGTAAGGCCCTATTCTCAAGGTCAAAATTCGCCCGAACACTGGTGTTCATCGAATAAATTCCTTGATAGTAGGACCCCACGAAATCCACCTTCTCCAGCTCGTCCTCTATACAGTAATTGTCGTCTTGCGATTGATTTCTTCCGGATTCAAGCCCGCAGACCTCAATAGCTCTTCGTTAGACCGAGTCCGAGGGATGCGCAACTTGTCTAATCAGTTATGGGTTTTGCTCCTAAAAATTTTATTTATCTGTGGGAACATGCTCGCGCTATTAGTTTGAATAGCACGAATCTTGTTGTTCCAATACAGATTCACAGAATGTGAGTATTGTTGTTTCAATAGATGTTGGAGATTTTTCATAACCGATTTAAGAGTTACGATCTCCGGACTCGTTCGGTCTCGAAACTGGCGGTGAAGAGCTTTCAGTCTCGTCAACACTCGACTTTTGTATTTGTGCAGTGCGTCGATCGTTGCATTCCTGTAGCAGTCCGTGCTGTTCTTTTTCTTCGTTCTTGGTATAGTCTTATCCATCGTCTGTATGATGAGACTGTAAATATTTTTAAGATATGAATCAATCTCGTTGTTGGTTAGATTCCTGGTCGTTGGAGGTAGGAGTCTGGTATTCTGTATTGCCCTTTCCATAGCCTTCTCGAATTTTGGCCAGTGCATCTTTTGATATGCAAAAGGGTGCACTTCGCAATATTCCAGAAGTTCTACGGAATCGTCAGGGACTTGTACTGTTATTTCAAGTCCATAATGGTCGCTGTCGTAGGGCACTGTTGTTAAGCAGTTTGTCTCGTTCGTATTTATCCCTGGTAGCCCCATCCGAGAATCTAGCAGGCATAAATCCAGAAACGACCCACCGCCTGGGTATGATGGTATGTCTGTAGCGAGAAGATTAATTTTTCGCTTAATTCTATTTTGGACCAACCAGTCATTCAGTTGGCTGCCCCTGGTATTAGCTGTTTGGTTACCCCATGCCGCATGACGTGCGTTTAAATCTCCGGCCAATAGGTAAAAATTTTGCTCCGACTCCAGTTGAAGCGTTTGAAAGAGCAAGTTCAATTCCTCTATAAATAGCCTGGATTGAGAAGTTTGGGGTGCGTACGCGGCAATTATATACAACCTTCTGCCACTAGACAGAGGGATGTATATAACGCACGCTTCTAGCACCTGAAACCTTTCTATATCTCTACTATACACGATTTTATATTTCAGGGAAGTCTTTGTTAATATAAGTAGGCCTCCGCCTTGTATGGCATTAGGTCGATCACGCCTAATTACCACGTAATCTTTGTAATCCATTTTGTGCTTCTCGCTTAGTTTAGTTTCACTAGCCAAAAGCACATCCGGATTTTGGTTCTGTAAGAGGGTTAGTAGGTTCGCCCTTCTCTCATTTCGTATCAACGAGTTGACGTTCACCGCAATGACCTTTAACGTGTCCTCCCTGCGTAAAGCCATTAAACAGCTTACCCAGAGATGGTTTCTGTCTCAAAGAACGCAGATTATACTATATCTAAACGAGCTGCTTGCTCGCTAAGTTGTTGCTGGAGCTGTGCGATTTGCCCTTGTATGGACAAGAGAACCGCCTTAAGGTCACCATCTCCAGAGCTCGCTGCAGGAGCAGCCTTTGGAGCTTGTTGTTTTGTTGTCTGGGCTCCTGTAGCCATTTGGGCAAAGGACATTCCAGGAACAACGAAATTTTGAAACATTTGCGTTTTTTTTCGCTTGTTCAGCCTCCAACTGATCTTTTCGCACTTTAATGCGTTGCTTGATCTCTGCATATTTAGGGCATCCTCTATAATTAGCAGGATGTCCATTAGATTTGCAGAGAACACAGAACAGCTTGCTCTTGTCCGCAACTTTTTCTTTTCCCAAGGGGCATTCGCCTTGCTTGTGATTATTATCACATTTCACGCATCTAAAAGCCATTTGGCAGTTAGCTGCGGCGTGACCAAACCTTTGGCACCTCATGCATTGGAGGATGCCAGATTTTTTGTTTATTTTCTCCCATGTGACGACGTGGAAGTTAACATAATTTAATTAATTTTAAATTGTCCAGTCGACTGTCGGGAGTTAATTGGGCAAGAAAGATAGGCAACTGCCTCTCAGAGGAACGTGAGTGGGCCGTGCTGAAGCTTTTGACGGCTGTAAATTTTAAATTTTCTACATTTAATGACAGTAGGTCATTCAGGAGCTCTTGCGGGTCAGAATCCACATCAAGCCCTTTTAACAGGACACTTTGCACCTTTTCACTTTTTGTGGTAAAAGTGAAAAATTGTGTATTCGCCATTTCTAATATCTTTTTCATTTTTACAAAATCTTCTAAACTACTTAAAACTAACGTATGTTTTATTCCATTTAAGCGCTTAATAAAAAAGTTTGTATGCTTAAGCACCTGTTTAGCTAACCTGATAGTGTCCACCGGCTTTTGGTGGAAAATATTAATTGGAGGTATTTTCTCCTTCTTTTGTTGTTGTTGCTGGGGCTTTGTTGTTCGCTGTTGTGGTTGTTGTTGTTGGGGCATGTTTTTCTGCGTCATCAGCTGTTGTTGTTGTTGTTGTTGTTTTTGCTTCTTTGTCTCTAGCACTGCCGTTTTGACTGCATTTGTTTTGGGGAGTCTGGGAAAGTTTTTTTCTTTCAGCTCCTCAATAATTTGTTCGAGTCTGACCTCGTCCTCTATAGTTTCAGTGGCAAGTGCACTGAAACTGTTTCCTTGGCCTTTGTATTCTTATGGCCACGGTACTTGGGGCCGGTGACCTAGACCCTGATGCTGCTGGCTGTTCCTCTTTTCTTGCTTTTCGCTGCACAAGATTAGGTACAGCTTTGATTTTGCGGCGACGTTTCGTATTACTGCGCACGCTATTGTTGTCACTATCACTAGTGTTCATTGTTTTTGATTTTTGGGTATAATTATCACTGGAGTCACTATCACCACCGATAGATTTACCGGCGCACTTGGCGTTTTTCATTTTAATGTTATTGTTTGAAAGAGACATGTCACTTGTTTTGTGCACATGCTCTGCACTAATTTTAGTGTCCTTATTCGCACTTATTTTATTTGTTGTGTTTTTATTTTTAGATAATTTCGCACTACAATGTAGGAGTAGATATTGTGGTTCACAATGCGCTTTAGAAACGTTCAAAAAAATAACTAATAAGTAACACCGTCACACCGCTTATATGAGGATCCGACGCTCTACCCACTCCGCCACCGAGCTGCTGCCAGATTGACAACAATAAAGTAATTTGTTCGGTGCCCATGAAATGTTTAGGTTGAACTTTAACAGGTTGAATTTTAACAGTTTTTTCTGCCTAACTTCGAACTCCGTTATCAGAATTCAGAAAAAATTTAACGGGACCACCGTGGGAAGCTCCCCCTTCAAATGAACCAAAAAAAAAAGCAAAAAAGTTATTGGGTTACAAAGTTATGCGTGAACAGGACCACAAAATACCTACACGTCGATTTGAGTAACCTCCTCTTTTTTTTGAAGTCGGTTAAAAAAAGAACGGAACGATATAAACACGGGAACGGATAAGATAAACGAATTTCAACTTTTGAACGGATTGACGGAAACATTAACTCAATTTTTTGTATATTGAGTAAATCGAAATCGCAAAAGCACTCATTTGTCAATAAAATCAAGGCTGCCATGGAAACGAACGCTTGTGACTAATATAAAAATAAATATCGGAACACGAAAGGCAAAAAACGGATAATTGTGGCTGAAATAAAAATATATCTGTGGTGAAAAGCAAAAACCGCTTAAGTCGACTTAAGACAAAATTGAGTTAATTATGTCATTGAATTCTCCGTATAAGAATCCCCATCGACACAAAATTTGATTCTCTTTGGACCAATATTTAGAAAGTTATGATACATTGTTTTTTCGCTTTTCCATTACAGATTGAATAACTTTGATTCTTAAAATCGCTCTGGTGTAAAATCATGTTTTTTGACTTAAGTGGTTTTTGCTTATCACCACAGATATATCTGAACACGGAAAGATGGAGACACGGAAAACGGGTAGACGGAACTCGGAACACGTGTGCTATGTGGCCTACGTTTAAGAGTTGAAACGAAAGGTTCATCGTCATCTTCTCCCCAGACCTCGAATAGAGTGTTTCCCTTCATCTTTTAAATTTTCTTATTACTAGATATTGAACCACGACCTGAATGACAGTACGAACTTTTATTAATACACATATTCATATTCTTGATACATACACCGACAAAATGAAAGTAGCGTGTAACATGTAATGTGCCATCTTCACATCCATACCGCGACTATACTCGAACTAAGTGAAACCCAAGTCAAGTTGATTTTCATCGATTTCAGGTAACTGGGTATTCATTAGTGCATAATTTCTCCAACCATAGGGGAGTCAGTCGCCTTGTATATTAGGAATGACGTCGCTTTCTAGAAGATATAGAATAGTACCATCTTCTGAATTTAACTATTTATAGATTAAAATAATTCTTCGTAGCCACGTCATATTCCTCTGTTTTCTATACAGAAGTCCTAATATCAGTAATGAAGCCTCAACTCTAGCCTTCGATGCTATCTCCGAACAAATTACTGTTACAGATGATTTGCCAATTGGCTAAACTATTCAAATGGCGCCAGTGTTTCTGGCAAAGTCGCGAGATCTTTGCTCACTTAACCAATTTATACCAAATATATATAACAAGCTTTGGAAAAAAAACATTAGTGGACTCGCCAGTGGACATAATCAACTAATTTTTCAATGAGACTAATAATCATGATTAAAACCAATCATGATTAAATCAATCACTAATCAAGATTACATAGAGTAATCTTGGGTAAAATCTAATCATCAGAAGGATTGATGATTATGAAATTTTATCTTTAACACTAAACCTACCGATACTTCATGTATTCCTATTCCTACCAAAGCGGGTCAAATGACCCGTCTTTAAAATGTTATATCTATTACTATGTCTAGCGAAAAATATATCAATTAGGCCAATTTGGTACATGAATTTATCTTCATACAATTACATATGGGAGTATTTTTATGATACTACAACAGTGATTTTGTGTTCTGTCGAAAACTCAATACACAATTAAATATTTTTTTCTCGAAAATGCGCAAAGTTCTATTGCTACTTTTTTCGGTTAACCAGTGTTCAAAGTCTTCCTTTCCTAATAAAAAAAGATTCAGAAATAGAACTTTGCGCATTTCGGAGAAAATGTCATTTAAAAAACCCCCTACAAAAAAAATACACACTAAAACAAATTTTAAGTCCTGTATCAGAAACCAATGAACTTATAATATAATATAAAATTATTTAAGAATCAACATACCTTGCTTGATCACCGACATAATACACTTTCTTAGATTTTATCATTAATCGTTAGAAATTAATGTTTTTAAATCGCGCATAAACAGGCATACGTTGTCGCAGAAATATTCTTTTGCCAAAACCATAAATTTTAAGCTCATGCGCTCGGTGACTGGTAATAGTTAGCGACTTAATATTTGTACACGTTATCTGATACATTACTGCAATTACGATGATACAATTTTTTTTTATAATATCCACATTTTGAAAATTGAGTTTTGAGCAGAACCTTCTATGAGCGGGCCCCACTGTGCGTCGGGGGCAACGACCCGGAAAGTCTTGTAAAGGGTGCCTGTTGCTCCAGTTCTTAAGCCATTTACCATTGCAATTTTCAGTTGAGTTTCCCCACTCAAGCCAAGCCCAGGTGCTTGGCGTTTAGGTCACCTGCGATGAGGATACCTTCGTAACTTGCTTCAAGTTGGCTTAAAAGGTGAAAAAGAGAGTTGAAATCGGAGGAACGTACGTTAGACGGTAAGTAGAGAGATTATGAGGAATTTGTGATGGGAACGGCTATTATTGTTGTTAATAGCCCCAAAAATTGGCCGGGTGGCCGATAGACTTACAATTTACGCAGTACGGCGCGGCGTCTTCCAATCTGGGGCAGGAACCAGGTCCAGGCGGGTGGCTACCATCGCATTTTACACATCGGTAGTCTCTGTTGCAATTTGATGCTTTCATACAACAAAGTAAAAGGGGACCAACTGACTGGAACTTTGACAAAAGTGCTTCAAATTCCGAAGCATTAGCATGTAAATTCAGTGTGTAATAACTGCAATCCTCCAAAGCTAAACACACTGTTTTGATGCTCTCAGAATAGGGGTGCTTTAGTAATGCAGTTTGTGCATCGCATGTTTTATTTCCATTAAAGCTAGCATGCGTTTGCACCGAGTTCATAAATGCAAACATGCGAAGCAAATGTGCGCAAGTTTTGTAAGTTTTTCGAGAGCCCTGCGAACAAGTTTCAAAGAAATAGAAAGACCCTTCGATGTCTTGGTTAACGTAATAAAATGGATGAGGAGAATATTAATAGTGTGCGGTAAATATATTAAAAGAACATCAAAAATGGCAATTAATCAGCACCATATTTCTGTGGCGATTCGGAAGGACCAGTTAAGTGACATTTTCTCGAAATTGGAGATTTTGTCAGAAAATCATGTATTTTTGTCGGAATTTTCTTTTTATACGTTTTAACTTATGTAAAATGAAGTTTTTCCGCTCTCATTGTATAAATACATAAGCGGTTAACTAAAAGTAACGCGGAAGAACCAGTTAAGTGACATATAATCAAGTGCTAACTAGTTAAAATTTAAAAAAAAAATTCATTGGGTTTTTTGGGCTCTCTGAGTCAATCTGATGATAATTCTGTTGAATAACCTGCAATTTTTATTAAAAATATACATTTGTTTTTCAAAACTTCAAAGTTGAATATCTCGAAATCGGGTTTATGTCAGTTAACTGGTTCTTCCGAATCACCACAGATTTTACTATGGCGAAATACGTTTACTACTGCATACTTGCATGCATGCACAAATGATTTTTCCGCAAATGGATGCAGAAATTTTGCGCATGGAAGTACTCATTACTGAAATCACCCTAGGGCACCTTGTGGTTATCTTTCACTCCTTTGACATATTAACATATGAATGAATTTAAGTGCATAACTGGTAACATTGAAATTTTCCCAGATGGTATTTATTATAGCTTTCTTCTATGAGTTACGGACTTGACTGTATGTAAACTACAACTTCCCAAATTGAAGAGGGCTGAAGTTTGTATTGTATTTCTTCAAAAAATCTCTTGTTTATCTTGGGTCAATCTATTGAAATTTGCAGTAGTTTTGTAAGGGAAGGCCTTTTGATGCTCCAAAGAAAGATCTCATTAAGTCCTATGGCCCAGAACTGATTATGTACAATATCTAATACAGATAAAAACGGACTTGGTCTGAATTGGAACAAATATCGTTAAGTTCCAGCAGTCCAGCAGTCTTAAGGCTAAATCCGACTAAAACTAAAGAAATGCGAATAAATGCAAACACCATTGAACGGACTGCGCTGAATAACCGTGACGTGGAACTGGTCGATAAATTCTGCTACCTCGGTAGTATTATTACCGAAAATAGCGGTGCAGAAGAAGATGTCAGTTCCAGAATAAATAAAGCACGAGGCGCATATGCATGCCTGTTCCGCAAATAGAAATCAACGGAGATCTCAACTAACACCAAATTGCGGCTGTTCAACTTCAACGTTAAGGCAGTACTTTTGTGCGGTTGCGAAACATGGAAAGTCACCCAATTCATCACAGAGAGCCTACAAGTCGTCATCAACAGATCCGCTGGCAGGATAGAATTTCAAACGAAGAACTATAGCGCCGTACCGGCCAAGAAAGGATAGACGACCAAATCAAGCGAAGGAAATGGAATTGGGTTGGCCACACCTTGCGACGCGAAAACGAAAATCTAGCCAAACAGACCCTTGACTGGAATCCGCAAGGATCCCGTCGAGTCGGAAGACCTAGAACAACGTGGAGGGGAGCCCTACTAGCAGAAGCCGCAACAACTGGGAGATCCTGGTCGGAGCTGAGAGCTGTCGCGTAAAACACAGTCCGCTGGAGGGCAACTGTTTCCGTCCTATGTCCCATGAGGGATTAAAGGAGCACAATGATGATGATGAACGTTAAGTTCCCGAATAAAATGATGATCGTAAAAGTTCCCGCGGTATATTTTCCGTCTATGTATTTGAAGCAATCAGTAATTTTGCACTTTACCACAAATATTGAATAATTTCATGAATAAAATTATATGGTCACGCAATTTGAAGGAGTATATTTTCTTATTAAAACGACGATTTTTTTTAGAACTTGAGTTGATTTGAGCCTTACAGCTCCGTAAGCGCGAATAAGATGGCATGTAAATATATCAAGAAATTTCTTTTTATTTTATACATAATGACTAATTTTTAGTATAATAGCATTTCAAGAATTTCGACAACGATCGGACAACGGAGTTAGCCTTTTACTTTTCCTGGCCTTAAATTATTCTTCACATGCGTTGGAACAAACAGTTAAATCCCAGATTTATTACAAATTTCATCAGAAAATAATTTGATGAAAATTCCGACTTTTCCATACTACTTAAATTCCCTGCCTTTTCCAGAAAGTAGCCACCCTGTTAAACTACTGGGAGCAGATAGGCATAGGTTCATGACGGCTTGAATGTTCCTAGAGCACTACAACAGGCAGGGTGGCGATTCCATTGATGATTTTAAATTCCCTGACTTTCCCCTGACTTTTCCCTGACTAATCTAAAAAATTCCCTGACCTAACAAAACAATTGTGATAGAACATAATACTATAATATTATATGTATATGTTCGACCAATTTATAATGGGTATTTATATCGTTCTTTGAAAGCGAGGTATTTAGAAATTTAAATTGAAGGGGTTAGTGAAAAAAGGGTCAACTGACAATTTTTGCGATTATACTTTTTTTGACAAAATTGGATTCGTCGCCGAATACTCTGTCCTTCACTCTTGTTGTTTTAATATAAGAACGACTCAAATACGCCCAAATGCATCTCTGCTTTTTTCAGAGCGACAATAGTAGCTATTCCCAGATTAATACTAGCTGCTGTAATTTATTACTTGCGTTCTCCATGTCTACATCTTGAACCGAAAATTCAAATTTAATTCTGTAGTTGAATTCTGCAGTGATGAGTTTTTGAATTAACCCTAGATTCGTAGAACAAATGACCTATTGCTCAATTAACTTTCATAGATGGCAGCATTAATATATACAGCGCCGGCCCTTGGGTAGAGCGAATGGAGCGGTCGCTCTAGGCGCCAGGTGTCAAGGGGCGCAAAATGAATGCGAAAAACAATTTCGAGCAAAAAATAAAATTTTGATGGTGCCTTTTTTCAAAAAACCTTAGCACCTCTCAAAGTTCCAAACACTTCTTGGGCTTTCATATCCCCTAAGAGAAAGACCTGCAAGGCCAGTTGGATATTTCTGAACCCATGGTGTAAGGTGCCGAATGTGGCTCCAATGAAGGGAAATTTTCGGGATACCTCTTCAAGGAGGGCAGACTGAGCCCACTAACCAAGAGAAGAATGCCGTTTTACTTAATAAGAAGATAATAAGACCCTCAGGATTTCCTCCAAACCACAATAACTCGGCGAAAAGGTGAAGGCTCCGGCATACGGTTTGAGAATCTGACTGAAAACCCTTCAGAAAAGAAGTCCGATCAAATGGCAGAAAGGGTGGCCATATTGGCGGCAAGTTTGGTTTGGTTTGGATTGGCGGCTTAGGATCTGGAAAATCCCATGTCCCACAGTGCCCAAAGTCAAACTTGCAATGTCCCGTCATCGACCGCCAGCACCTGGCGAGCAACCACGATCATATCCGCTCCGATCATCAAGGAAGCAGAAACCCAGAGGTAACCAACTTAAGAAAGGCTGGCGTAGCTGGCGAAACACCGTGGAAGCAACTTTGGTAAGAAACACTTGCTCTAATGCCCTGTTATGCTATTATTTATTAAAGGGCTCTACAACCGAAATCCGGTCCTGGACTATCGCAACAAATGTGTCGCTCACTGCAAAAGTGGCGCAGCTCCACGCTAGAGGTTGACCCGCTTTGGAGTTACATTCCGTCACATCGCCCGCTACAAAACCAAAGTGACTCCAGATATTGCATTTTTGGAGCCGCTAAACCCTCATAGCGACAGCAGCAACATATGGCAAAATGCGACTCCAAAGCAAATCAACTTCCAATGCCCTAAAATACCGAGCCACACAACCCTTAGATTAAGGGGGTCCGCTCATGGTTTACTTTCAAAAAATCGAAATTTTTTTTTGCTTCAATCGTTAGATTCATGTTCTAAGAATGTTGTTTTCAAGTTTCAAAGTCTGAATCTGTATAGTTACAAAGGCATCTCCAAGAGAGTCGTTGCCGGTCGAGCGAACGCGACCCATGCCGCGACTCGCGCGAGCTATTGTAAGGGCGTCCCGCGGTGACACACCTGCCCCATCGGAATCAACCTATTTATATAGTTCAGTATAGTTCCGATCCTTGACGAAAACAGTAATGTACCGACCGAGGGCTTACTATACGGGCCGGGTATAGCTGATTAACATCTGATCCTCGTAAGTCTATTTTTTGATTATATAAAACTTTAAACACCATTTTCTCATTACTATATTTCTAAAAACGGTGGGCAGGATTAAAAAAAAAACTATTGAACATATTTGCAAAACTTTGATTTTATTTTGTAGATAATTAAAAAGCCTACAAAGTAGCCCTACATATAACATTCACGAAAATATTGTGTAAAATATATTCTAAGGGTAGTAATAGCTAGAAAAAACAAGTCGAAAATTGAACTTTTTTTTTTAACAATAATTTTAACATTAAATTTTTTACTTTTAAATGGTATTAGAGGTCTACTTTGTGCAGTAAGGTCTTCTGATTAAGAATGTGTTTTCGTTTTTTGTGTCAGATGAAAACTTCGAGCTGCATCATGCCCACCGTTTCACTTTTTTACGGCGAGGCGTTGAGAGAAATCCTTTACAAGTCCACTATTTTGAGATTTTTTTACCCACAAAAATTTTTTCTTATTTTTTAAATCTTTAATGAATAACATGATGAAAAAGTTTTACTTGTTTCTTTTTTTATTTCTAAGAAAAATTTTCCTGAAAACCGCCTTTTTTTCGAGCGATCCATGAGCGGATCCCCTTAAACGACACAAATGTTTCCGATCATATTATCCTATCCTCTCTCATAGGATATTTACCAGTGGCCACCTCTAGGAGGTTATAGTAGCACTTCCATCAGTTCGAAATAGTTGCAGCACGTGCATGTTATGCTACATGTTCTTCCCCTTATTCCGCTGATGATAAACCACCACTCACCGTAGAAACCACCGCTTAAAACCTTAGGGGACAGCCCAGTCCGAAAAGGCTCGTACATGGGGGAGGGCCCAATCCCTTAAGGAAATGAAAACTGCTTCCAATATAAAGCTTGTCCAGTAAAACTGAACGTCACTGCTGCCGGGGCAGGTCTCGAAAAAAGGTTTATCTAGGACAACCCGAAATACAATTTATGTGAAAGCGTCGACAAAAGGCGCCGAAAGACAGTCCCGCTCCACCCTGAGCAAAGGCTAGGGCCGGCGCTAAATATATACATATATTGCCATATTGCCATATATACATATATTGCATATTGCAAATTTTATCCTGAGAACATTAATGATTTTTAAATTAATTTTACAACAAACAAAATTCCCTGACTTTCACATTTTTTCCCTGATTTTTCCCTGACTTTTCCAGAAATTTAAAATTCCCTGACATTTCCCTGACTTCCAGAATTTCCAGAAGAATCGCCACCCTGACAGGGTACACAGGGGCGGCGCTTTCATAGGTGCGAACGGTGCACTTGCACCGGGCACAATTTGCCGGGGGCGCAATTTATACACAAATTTACCTAATTTCTGTCCCTGTACTTTCTCATCCAAGAAAAACTCTAGGTAATCTTCTTCGTGCAGGAAGTTTTCAGAGATTTTAGCTACGAGATTTTCATGAAATTTTACTCAAGAAATGTTACTCGAGATTATACTCAGTAAGTAAAGGAACAGTAATAGGGACAACAAAATTTCTTGTGGCGAGAATTCCTATTTAATTGCTCTTTCGTGTTTTTTTTTTGTTTTTCTGTCGAATAAATTAATATGGTCAGTTTCACACGGACCAACCCACAAAAATGGCTATAAACGTCTATTCTCCTCTAAAATTTGATTATGAGTCCAATGGGAAAAGTCAACGAGAGCCAACTTTCCCAGAGAACTATACGTTACAACGCTTTAGCTTGTTGTTGTTTTTAATCTTAATTCTCCCTTCTGCCATTTCTTTGCTTTTCCCAGCAAAAACAATAACAACCAGCTGTCAAAAAGTGGAAGAATTCAAAGGCGCAAAAATCTGGCCACCCCATCGCCCTTCAATACCCTCTTCTCTGCAAACAACGTTTTCAGCAGATTTTTGGTGATTGGATGTTATCCCATGTAAGATTTCCTATGTAATATTTTTCTATGTTATACGCATTATTATGGTGCTATCTTCAATTTTGCGTAAACGTCTGGTTTCGCCTTTCATAGGGAATGAAGTAAAAAGAATTAAAAACAAAAGTAACTACTCGAGTTTTTAAAGCAAAGCGACGGATGGATGAGGCGTGTGGGTGGGTAAATATACGAAAAACAAAAATGAGAAATGAGCAATAAATGTTGACGTAGTATTTGCTGTAAGAGTGAGAATTTTTTTTGAGAAAATGCAAAAGGGAATCAGCAAACTTTGTTTCGTTTCGTGTTTCATCGTGTAAAATGGGCCCAAGGGTTTACCCGTGTAGACGAAATTTTTGAGGAAATTCCAGAAGGGAATAGTAAACCATACACTGAGAAGGAAGTTCACGCGACACTCACACTCTTAAGAAGTTAACCGCGGGTTTTCCTGCTGGATTAAGCGTCTTCCTGCAAGCTTTTCAGCCACACACTACACATTCTTTCCTTCCGGAAAGCGCGCAAGATTTTGAGCTTTCCAAGGAGATAAAATTGAATTGTTGTTGCTTCGACACTTGAAGTGTAGCATTAGTCCAGTGCAATTAGTCGAAAAAAGGGAATGGAATTGCATTTTACGATGTACGATTTTTTTGCAACTAAGTTTGTGTCGCAGTGTGTTAGGAAAAGCCGCCATCTTTAAAAGGATGGGGACCTGTTTATAATAAATAACTCGTTTGCATGCAATGATAGTTGAAAATGATCAATGGCAAGGTTGTGGAGAATGACGATTCTAAGCCATTATGCTCCATTATTATTATTTTCCATAGTTGTTAAACAGGTAAAAATTCGTAAACCTGTTATGTCGCTGACATAAAATGGCATGAAGTTTCGATTAATTACTCATTGGAAAGATATTTTTATTGCCCGTATTACTGCGACCGTTAACGAAATAATCCAAAAAAATGCGTTTTCCAGGCACGTAGAGTGCAAATTTTGGCGGCGGATTGCTCGCAAACTACATAAGCGAAAAATATGATCAAGGGCTCATTGTAAAGGTAATTACTAGCACTTCGCATTCAATCCCAAATCAAGGTTGACCTTTGAGCGGCCATAGCTTTGAGCCAAATCAACTTACAGACCTCGTTGGGAGCTCATTTTGTAATTAATTTTACTCTCCACAACCTTGCCATTGATCACTTTCAGCTATCATTCCCAACATAGTTATAGTTAGTGTAATGAGGGAAACCTTCAGTGAGTTCGTTTACAAGATATGTAGGTTCAAAGCATGAGATGAAGAAAATTGTCATTTTGCTTATGCTTTGAACCTACATATGAGGAGTGTTCGAACAAAAGGTAACTTTTCCACTTTTGGGCTTGTTGCGTTTTTTTTTGCAGAAGTGTATATTAATCTATGAACTACACATTCTAGTTGAGTTTGGAGTATCAAATAGCAACAACATAATAAAATTTCTGTATAAACATATTTAAAAAAATATATGCTAACTCTTTTAATCACATTTTAGCGATTTCTGAAGAAAAAAAACCAAAGATGGAAATGTAACCGGAGTCACTCAAGTTTCTGTTCCTTTTATCAAATAAAGGAATACACATTTACATAAAGGATGAGCCTAAGTATGTTGCTTAACGATAATTGGTCTAAGAGTTATTCAACCCTAAAAATACATTGTTTTTTCGTAAGTACCCTGTATTTTAGTAGGTAGCCCCATCTCTAGAATACATTTTTCTTCCAAATACATCCAGGAATCACACCTGAAAAAATTAGCAACGTAGTGCAGCTTAAACGTCTGATGGCTTATACAAGTCGGGAATGAGTGTATATGAGTATTTTAAATCTTTAAAACTGTGATATTTCATGAAAGGCAATTCTTACGAGAAAATGTATATTAACTTTTTTGTAGAGAATGATACAAACTTTGTGAACATTATTTTACGATTAGACTTACGGTTTAAGATGTATTTGCAAACAAAAACAGATATTTTGACCTTAAAACCACCTAAAAAGCGAGCTTCCCTGTGTAGAAAATCAGTAGGTTTTTTAACCCCAAACTAAGAATTCTTTAACTTTAACAGTTTTATTCAGTTCAATTCATACAATTTTCTTAAAAGTTAAGATGATAATTACATACTAGCCAACAGGCAACCGTAAGCCTATAAGACACTTTACTTAATTAATTAAGTACATTTGTTTGTATATTACATTAAAGTTCATTTGGAAGTATTCGGAGCCAGGTGAATAGTCTGGCTGCGAGAATATTAATTATACATATCACAGTAGTATAGCATAATTATACATATCACAGTAGTATAGCAAAACTTTCAGGCAAGCAAACAAACATGGCGGCAGGACCACGCACAGGCCCAGTCCATTATGTGTGCTTACCTGAATATAGAACCGCATAGTATGGCAATGATACTCCAGTATACAGACATGGAGCGTCTAGCAGTATAAGGGAGAGGCACTGCCAAGACTACTTCTAATATGAAGTATACATTTTGCTAAATTTGATTTTAGGGTACTTTAATCAGTTCTCTTGTAATTACTTTATTATTCACAAGGTTAGAAAATTCATTAGATTTATAGAAATTAAATTAAAATTAGATAAGATAGATAAGGTAAGGCTTAGCTTAATACTAGTTCATTAACAAAGTAGGTTAGAAATAAGGAAATTTAAAAGGAAATTCAAATAACAAGTTTAGTTCAGGTACCAAAGTAATATTGCTTACTATATAAATCACTTAAATTCTAGCTTAGTTTATATCATATAGGTAAACCATGTGATTGATTACTTTACTTAGCCTAGGCGCGTCACTGGCAGTAACATTATTATAGTAATAGGAAAATCAGTCTGTGCATATGGACTAAACTAACGTAATACGTATTACATTATAAATACAATTAAGTTTAAATATTCAATTGTTTAGAGCTAAAGCCAACCCTAGATCAGGCTGGATCAGTCGACTGAGAAGTTAAGTTTGCTAAACATGACATAACATGAGGTGAATATGTTATATTAAGGCGGTTTATCAGGTCAAGCAAGGGTTATCCCCTGCTGTGAGAAGAATCACGACCAGAGTAAAACCCCGGGGGGGCGTATGCAAGGTCGATCGGGCTGCGGTAGAAGGAGGGCCGAGAACGAGGGTTGCCGAACCAGCATTTCCTTATGAGTGGGTTCTCATGACACCTCAATCTGATGGCACGGGTTTTCCAATTCTCCTGGAGATATAAGAGAAGGGGCATTATGTCGGCTCTGTCATAGAGTTCATTGTTCGAGTAGAGTCTGTTGCGAGATTTGAATTTGATCGAGAGACATTGTCTAAGGATCTTCCGTTCAAGTTTTTCGAGGTTGCGTGCCCAGGTAGTAGATATAGTGTGCCAGCACGGGAAACCATAAGAGATAACTGGCCTGATGAGTTGCTTGTAGAGCAACAGCTTGGATCTGTGGTCAAGTTTGCTATTGTATTTCAGCACAGGGTTAAGGCGTCCAAGGATGCCATTTACCTTGGAGATGATGGCCACAGCATGTTGATTGAATTTCAACAGGTGATTGAAGTTAATGCCTAGGTATTTGAGTTTCTTTTCCACCTTGATATTGATGTTGTTAAGCCGGATTTGGAGGGTGCCGCAGACTCTAGTGGGGCCTCTACGGCCCTTGCCCCAAGCATTCCTGAAGGCAATGAATTGGGTTTTGCGTTCATTCAGAGAGAGTCCCCAAGTACCATAATATCGTTTTATAAGATCTAAGTGCTTACAAAGCCACTCCATGCTTTTTAGAGGGTTAGGGTTCGAAGCATAGATTAGAGTATCATCAGCGTAAAGTAAAGCAGTAGACCCCATACCAAGGACAGAATGGGGTAGATCATGGATATATATGTTGAACAGTTTGGGGCCAAGGATAGAGCCTTGGGGAACACCAGATAGCACATCAACTGGAGCAGAGGAAAGTTGGCCTATTTGAACAGAGAGGGACCTGTCCGACAAGAAACTATGGATTATTCGTAGGATATATGGAGGAAAGTTTAATACGGAAAGCTTGTAGAGAAGACCAGTATGCCAGACCGAGTCGAAGGCGGCTTTGATGTCAAGAGAGCAGACCAACGTTGGGTTTTTGATCCTAAGACCTTTGTTTATCTCGTTGTGGAGAACCAGGAGAGCGTGCTCCGTGGAATGGGCAGCTCTGAAACCAAACTGCTCGTGAGGAATGAGGTTGAATTGTTCACAGTGATGATCAAGGTCGTTAGCTATTTTGCGCTCCAAGAGTTTACCGATGTTAGACAGGCAAGATATCGGACGAAAGTCGGCCGGTGAGTTGCGTTGACCCCCCTTGGGTATTGGGATTAATTTGGAATTTTTCCAAGCAGTGGGAAAATAGTTATTGTTGAGGCAGTTGTTGAGTAATGTAGAAAGAGGAGAGGCTACAAGTGGGCCAATCTTTTTAAGGATGTAGTTAGAAATATTATCATTACCCGCCGACCTCTTACCATTGAGGGAGTGAATCATTTCCTGCAGGGAACTAGGTTTGAAAAAGGGGTAGGGCAGACTCTCACTGTTGGCAGGGGTATCCTCAAAACTGAACGAAGTACAAGGGAGATGGAGCTGAAGGTCTTCTACCGTACGAGATACTAACTCACAGTTGGCAATATTATAGCCTGGTCGCCTAGATTGAAACAAGTCCCTGTAGTAGTTAGCAAACAGTTCAGGGACATCATGTGGTGAATTGAGACCACCGGAACTCAGGTTATCAAAGGGGTGGGGACATTTTCTACCTATAATTCGGTTTATTTCCTTATAGAGGGAAGGACCAGGTTTCATTGCACGAAGCTTATTTTGAAAGGACGTATTCAAGAAAGAAGAGACACGAGCATCCACTATGCGATTAAGAAGCAAAATTTGGTTCGCAAGAGCTTGCGTGCAGCTATTATGATGAAAGAGATTCCTTTCTAACTGTCTTTTTAACTTCCTTCGCCAGTTTTTGCGGGTGAGGAATAATTTCTGGATGTCTGGAGGTAACCTATCCCGAAAGCCAAAAGTCTTTAGAGGAGCTGCTACATCAAGGAGGGAATTGAAAGAGGAGTTTAGGAACGATATAGAGGAGTCAATGTCCTCATTGGACCAGTTGCGAGAAGGCAAGGGCAGGTTAGAAAGAAGTGAGTCCCCAAGGTTGACCCCAAACTGTTCCCAATCCACCGTGTCCAGGGCACGATATTTGGGAGGCATAATGAAAGAGGGCGTATAGGTGGAGAAGCTAAATTCTAACTCGACAGTGTAATGGTCAGAGAAGGAAGGGGATGTAAAACAGCGATGGAAGTCCAGACTGCCAGACAGTTTGTGGGAGACTAGGAATAGGTCTAAGCAACTTCCAGACCTGGGAAAGGTGGCACAACCCGGATTAATAATCGAGAAGAAGTCAAGGAGGGGGTTATTAGACTTCCAATCCATGATGACTTTACCGTTACGATTGGTGGTAACCAGCTGGGATGTTTGGCATTGAGGTCCCCTCCAACAAGAATGCCTTCATAGTTGGATTCCAGAAGGGAGAGCTGCATGAGTCGAGAGAAGTCAAGCGAACTAACATTGGAGGGTAAATAGAGGGAGATGAGGAGCATTCTGCCCGTATCCGAGTTAGGGAGGTTAAGGAAAATCTCAACAGAAACGTGGGAAAAAGGGAGAGGGAGATGTATTTGTCTAGACTTAACACAATTTTTACATAGGATCGCGGTACCTTGCAAACTGTCATTACGATATATTTTGTAGTTAGTGAAGGAAATCTTGGCTTTCGTGTGAAGGTGGGTTTCCTGGATGCAGAGGAAATCATATTTGCTAGAATGGAGGAGATCCCGAAGGGACCACCGCCGACCTAGAGAAATCAAAGAGCCAACATTTAAGGACGCACACTTCAGGATTCTAGTACTCGACATTTCCGGCGAGTGCAAAGTAGAATCCCATAATGGCCGTCCTCCTCTCTTGGCCCTCGACTCCCTCAATACTAGGTAGAAATTTTTTTATTTTATCAATAATTTGAGATAAAGTGAGTCCATAGATATCCTCAGGATGGAGGATTTCATGAACTTTATCCGCAAAAGACCTATTGCTTTGAGCTGGCGGGCTGCCCCTAAGACAGTCCGCAAAGGAACGTGGATGATTGGAAGGAACTTGAGTAGGACGAGCATTCGAATAGGGGATTTGCCTTCCTGAGGAGGCAAGATTAGCCTGAAAGCTTTTTCCGAAGCTCTTCGCGTTTAATAAGAACCGGGCAATCACTGTAAGAAACAGGGTGCCCAAAGGCACGACAGTTCACACAGTAGGGATCGCTTAAGTGCATGTTCTCCGGAGTACGGGGACATAGTTTGGGAGGGTGAGTACCGTCACACTTGACACACCTATATTCTCTGTTACAGTTAGAGGCCGCATGCCCATGTAACTGTCAGTTCCTACATTGGACCACTCCTCTATTTTTAATTTTTTCCCAGGAAACCCGCTGGTGTAATATATAATTCACCTGAAGTCGTACCTTTTCCAGATCGGTTTTGGGGGCTAATTGGACCAGGAATAGATTGAGAGCTACTTTATTCCTACGTGAATCAGGAGTGTCATAGCGTTTGACATTCAAAACCTTGAGATTGGGATGGTTAACCGACAGGTCCTGGAATATTTCCTCGGGAAGGAATTCAGGGTGTATACCACGAAGTACTAAGGATTCAAAGCGATCCTCCGGGTGAGTGAAGGTGTGGGAAATGACCCGGTTAGCTTCAAGCTTAGCAAAGAAGCCTACTTGATGTTCCCTCAGCTTGAAGAAGACCTTGCAGGCGCCCCCGCGGGTCCTAGCAAGTTTGAAGTCACAATTCGGATACACAGCATAGATCATTTTCGTGAGAAACCTGACACTAACGTCTTGAATGACGATAGGAGGACAATATCTTTTATTCGGTATGTCATGTTTAGCAAAATTATTGAAATTGCTATTATTATTACTATTATTACTGCTATAGGAATTGTTGATTGTAGGTTTATTGCCCGCTTCAGATTGAAGGGGCGCAAAACGATTATTAGTATTACGCACCTCATTGGGATTGTTGTTAAGATTGCTGTTGTCACTGCTGCTAAAGCAGACTCTGGAACGTTGTTTAACAAGGGTCCAGCCCTCCTCATTATCAGCAACTGCTGCGACTTCATTGGTAACGTTGGTCTGCATTTCCTCATCAATTATGGCGTTAGGGGTATCCCCCAAGTCTTAGCAGCCGGTGCCGGAACGGCGCCCGCCATCCTCCCATCACGTGGGCTGCCATCCTCTCGCGACTTTCGAAGTTGATCCTGCATTCTGTCACAATTCAGCAATAGCTGGTTGAGAGCATCTTCCCTATCATTGTTGGAGTTGGTTGACCATCTATTCACGTTTGACACAACCTCATTAACGAACTGCTCATAATTGGCCAGATCAGCCAAGGGGGCGAGTTTGGGTTTCTTGCCGGAGCCCAAGTTCCTGTCCTCCATAGGAATATTGTCCTTAGCAACGCCGGCCTGGGGACAGAGGTCCCCAGCCTCAGACAAGGGCGAGAGTGGCCTTTTTTGGTTCACCCTAACCTAAAACAATTCTGTTAAGAAATGCAAAAAATTATCGTCAACCAAAAAAAACAACGATCAAAACACGCGCACATGTAATTTGACGACTCTTCCGTTCCATCCGCGATGGATCAAAAATATTTCGATTTTATGGAAACAATTCTGCTTAGGTAGCAATTTTGTATGTTACCTGGGCAATAATTGTTTACGCAGCAATTCAAATTGAATATGTTAAGTTTATGCTATTTTGTTTATGTATTGATTTATTATTATATTTAATTTGTAAATTTTTGTAATTGTAGTCATAGGTATAAATATCTGTACTATCTGTAAATAAATTCATTCATTCCAACGGAATCGAAGCTTGAGCGTGTTATTAACACCTTTTAATTAACATTTACTGTGCTTAGGTGTATCACCTATAGCGCAAATCAACAGAGGTCTAGGTGTAACACCTAAACCTACAATCAGGCGAAGAAGCAAAAGAGCTTCTCCGCATAACAAAATACATTGGTGACCCCGACGTGATCACAAGTGAATCACTTGTGGCACGATCACAACCATCAGTTGAATCACGTCAACTTCCTGCACTCATCATCTCGCAATTTGAGACTCTAGAACTCATCCAGAGGTCCAAATTGGAGCAAAACCAGGTGCATCACTCATCATCTCGCAATTTGAGACTCTAGAACTCATCCAGAGGTCCAAATTGGAGCAAAACCAGGTGGATCCAGCAGGTCCCATCATACCACAACCATCAGTAGAGAAGTCAACGATTCCATCAGCCATCAATTAGGAGGCAGCATTTGTACAATCAGTACCAACACCATTGTTTCAAGTAGTAAAATACAGTGGAGGCCCAGCGAGGTAGTTCACAAGCAACATCAAGCAGTACAATTTCCAGACAAAACACAACTCCGCGAGGATGGATGGACTTTTGGATTTACAATCACGTTTAGGCGAAGAGATCCAGAACAGTTACCGGAACTTCAGGAAAGACTCTGCCAGCAGGAAAACAAGAGAGTACTTAACAACCCGACTAAACTCTCTTGAAGAGAAATGGGAGGAATTTCAGGCGAACCATCTTCAACTCACCGACTTCGAAGCCAGCAGTGCAGACAATGAGTACTTCACCAGAAATTATTTCAGCTCGATCGAAGGATTATACAATCAATATAAGGACCAGTTGCTTAATTTTGAAACCCAGCAGAGTTCCAGCCAAAAAACACGTGAAACCAGCCAAAGGGCTTCAGCGAAAACTGCAGCAGACAACCAGTCTGAACCAACCAGAGAAGCCCAGCCGAGAGTAAGGTTTGAAGAACCACTCAGCCCCGCATCATCAGAACAATTGCAAGATGACATACAGAAAAAGATTAGGCGACAACAACGTGCCATGGCAATATTAACGCGCACTCTAAATGATATAACAGCCAAGTCAAGTAGTACACAGTCAAGGGTGTTCTACGAAATCAACCTCCAAACCATCCATAAAACGTTCGACGCAATAACTGAACTGGATCAACAAATTTGGGAGGAAGTGGTGGATGCACCACTAGATTACACCAGAGAAATATATGACAGTCTCTACGATTGGGTACAAGAAACCCTAGTACACCTACACGAGAAACTAGAATTCAAGGAAGCCACCACGCCAAATGGGCAGCCGCTCCAAATCAAACTACCACGTGTCACATTGCCAGTCTTTGATGGAGACTATACAAAATGGACTCAATTTCATGACATGTTTGTACAAATGATAGAGTCAAAACCAATCAGCAAGACGGAAAAGATGTTCTACCTTACAACCAATTTGAGCGGTGAAGCAAAGGCACTACTGAACCATCTCCCTATATCAGATGCAAACTACGCCACAGCATGGGAGACGCTCAACAAAAGATATAACAACCAAAGATTGCTTTGTACGGCATTACTCAACAAACTCTGGGACCAACCATGCACGCAGGGTCAGTCATCAAATTCAATCAAACATCTCCATGATGTAACCAGTGAGTGCTTACTCGCTTTAGAGAACATAAAGGTTTCCACCACAAACTGGGATCCAATGTTAATGCATCTTCTTCTCAAAAAGTTGGATAAGAACACTCACGCTCTTTTTGAAGCTTCATTGGACTCCCCAAGAACCACCCCCACCATAAGAGACCTGCTAAATTTCCTGGAGAAAAGATTCCAGACCTTAGAAGCTCTTGGTAAAGAATCAGTAGGCCATTCTCCAGGGCGAGACCAAGGATCCTCGAGACAAGGAAAGAGTCACTCACGCTCCTCACTGATGTCTACAAACAAATCAAGCCAGTGCATCTTATGCAAACACAAGAATCATCCACTGTACGCATGCCGAGAATTCCTAGCACTACCAATTGGAAGCCGCCGACAAACCATCAGGCAGCATAATTTATGCATGAATTGTTTGAACGATGGACATAAGGCAGTCGAATGTAAATCCAGAAGCTGTCCCAAGTGTTCTGAAAGGCACAACTCCTTACTACACTTCGACGCTGCCCCCAAATCAGTCCACGTTAAGCAAGGGAACACCAAACCTCAGCCTTCAACTTCAACACCAGTTCCTAACTCATCCTTCAATCCAGGAAGTTCAAGGCAACCTCAACCACCAGCTTTACCTATTGATGCAACTGCGCCGAATCCAACCGCATTAACAACCAATGCTAGAAATAATATGCGTAGATATGTGATGCTAAGCACAGTTGTCGTAGAAGTCAGCTGTGGACAGGGACAACGAGTGCGATGTCGAGCAGTCCTTGATTGTGGATCCCAAATCAGCTTTATCACTGAGGATTTGGCAAGGCGACTACAAGCTCTCCGTATGCCTGAAACAATGTATATCAACGGCATAGGAAAGGATCGACAAAAATTAAACCATAGGGCCAATGTACAGGTGCATTCCACAATTAATAACTACGTTACACAACTAGAAGTTTTCGTGATTCGCGACATCACACAAAGGCAACCAGGTCACAAGATCGAAAGGGCAACATGGCCCATTCCAGATAACGTACACTTGGCGGATCCAGACTTTCATATACCTGGCAACATCGACCTGTTAATCGGAGCAGAAATATTCCTCGACTTACTATTAGTCGGACAGATCAAGCTCGGTGAGGGATTGCCAAAACTCCAAAATACAGTATTTGGTTGGATAATAGCTGGACCAGTTCACCATGAGAGCACATCATACACTGTTTGCGGCATCTGCAGTGAAGATGAGAAACTCGAGAACCAACTCAGCAAATTCTGGAGACTAGAAGAAGTCGAGTCATCAGACGAAATTAGTACATTGACTAGAGTAGAACAAAGGTGCGTGGACCACTTCAATCAACATGTAAAAAGAGACAAGGAGGGCAGATTCATTGTCAAACTTCCCTTCGCACAAGATCCCAACTCTCTGGGAAAATCAAGAGACATCGCGATGCAGCGATTCCACTCATTGGAAAAAAGGCTCCTTCGACAACCGGAGCTCCAGCAACAATATATCAATTTCATGCGGGAGTATGAAGCATTAGGACATATGAAGGAAACAGATATATCCTCAATCAAGGGTCCTCATTACTTCCTGCCACACCACTGCGTTACTAAGTTAGATAGTAGCACGACAAAACTACGAGTGGTCTTTGATGCGTCAGCAAAGACCGCTTCAAACCTATCACTAAACGACGTTCTCTGCAAGGGCCCAACCATTCAGAATGAACTACTCTCAATCTTGATACGCTTCAGGTTTCCTAAATTTGTATTTACCGCGGACATTGAGAAGATGTACCGACAAGTAAAGATTGCCGAAGAGGACCAACAGTATCAATTAATAGCCTGGCGAGAGCATCCACAAGAACCATTGAAATATTTCAAACTCTGCACTGTCACATATGGATTAACACCAGCTCCATTTCTAGCTACTAAATGTTTGGATATGCTTGCTACCCAAGGTACCCTGACACATCCATTGGCAGCTCAGGTTCTCAAGCGCGATTTTTATGTGGACGATGTCATGTCAGGATCAGACAGCTTACCCGAAATAGTAGAAATTCAAAGGCAACTTAAAGATCTACTCTCTTCTGCCGGATTCAATCTTCGCAAATGGTGCGGAAATCATCCACAGCTACTGAAGAACATCCCAAGAGAAGACATTGAGCTTGAAGTAAACTTTGACAAGCCTACGGACGAATCTATCAAAACACTTGGGCTGACTTGGCAGCCAAGCGCTGACACCTTTCAAATAAAAACCAACTGGAATGACACAAGAAGGATTACCAAACGAACAGCTCTCTCTGACATATCACACATCTTCGACCCACTTGGATTCATGAACCCTGTCACAATAATCGCCAGAATGTTCATCCGCAAGATCTGGACATTGAAACTGGACTGGGATGCAGCCTTACCAATGGACATGCATACTAGCTGGAGTAGATTCCGAGAGGAGTTAAGAGTACTCAACGACATTCGAATTCCAAGACATATAGCATCTGGGAAAAGGTATAAAACAATACAATTTCATGCCTTTGCAGATGCATCTGAGGCGGCTTATGGAGCTGCTATATATGTGAGAACAACACACCAGGATGGCATCATCACTGTTCGTTTGCTGTGTGCTAAATCAAAGGTAGCCCCAGTAAAAACCACGACCCTACCAAGGCTCGAACTATGTGCTGCAAAACTGGCAGCCCAGCTGATGCAAAGAGTAAGAAAGGAAGTGAATCTGCCCAACGTGAAGGTGCATTTTTGGACAGATTCGGAAATTGTTCTGGCCTGGATCCGATCAGATTCGTCATCCTACCACACGTTTGTGGCCAACCGCGTTGCAGCAATTCAGCGGTTGACCAATCCAGATCAATGGAGGCACGTTGGATCTAAAGACAATCCTGCTGACATTGTTTCACGAGGAATGACACCAGCTAAACTGATTAAATGCAATCTATGGTTTTATGGACCACAATATCTACACGGTCCAGAGACAATTTGGCCAGTGCAACCACCAACAACGAATACAGATATAGAGAGAAAAACTCAAGGGAGAGTGGCATTAACATCAACCAATCAAATCTCATGGATCAGTGACATCAATCATGGCAACTCATTTCAAAGACTCCTGAGAATTGTGGCCTATGTTTTACGTTTTGTTCGAAGACCAACACAACAGTCAGAGAAGCAAAAGACTTGGCAGCTAACAGTCAGTGAATTAAACACGGCGCACCGAGTGATCATTTCCCAGATTCAACAGGAAGGATTTAAAGACGAGCTCCATCAACTTCGTCAACACAAATGCGTCAACAACAACAGTCCATTGAACAGCTTGTGTCCTTTCCTCGATGAGGAAAATCTTATCCGTGTCGGAGGCAGACTAGCAAACGCAGAGCTATCATATGATGCTAAGCATCAAATGTTGCTTCCTTACGCTCACCCAATGGCTATCATGATAATGACAGACATCCATATTCGTAATCTACATGTTGGGCCACAAGGTCTTCTGGTAATGACAAGGCAACGCTATTGGCCTATCAAAGGCAAAAACATGGCCCGAGGGATCGTGCAACACTGTGTCCGATGCAACAAGGTGAAGCCTAAACTTATGACACAAATGATGGGAAATCTACCCACAATGAGAGTTCAACCTGCCAGACCTTTCGTAAATGCTGGGGTAGATTTCTGCGGCCCGATAGAGACACACTTCAAGCTAAGAGGAAAGCGACCTCAGAAAGCATACATCTCCGTCTATTGTTGTTTTGCAACAAAGGCCGTTCACCTAGAGGTCGCAAGTGACCTAACTACAGAGGCCTTCATAGGAACACTCAAACGATTCATAGCCAGAAGAGGGAATTGCCGAAACCTCCACTGTGACAACGCAACAAATTTTGTTGGTGCCAAAAACCAGCTTATGGAGCTCCAGGATTCCATATACTCTTCTGTCTCACAGCAAAAAATTGTCTCGTTTTGCCAAACAAAAGGAGTAGATTTCCACATGATTCCTCCTCGAGCACCTCATTTTGGAGGTCTATGGGAGGCTGCGGTAAAGTCAGCCAAGACATTATTACGAAGATCAGTAGCCTCAGCTGCACTTACCTTTGAAGAACTATCAACCGTAACCGCAGAAATTGAAGCTATCTTAAATTCAAGGCCTTTAACGCCATTAACTGCTAATCCCAACGACTTGGCAGCTCTAACCCCTGGTCATTTCTTAATTGGGGAACCACTCACCACAATTGTGGATCCAAATGCTGTTCCACAAAATATCAATCTAGTCAGAAGATGGAAGCTGGTATCACATATCAAACACGAGTTCTGGCGGCGATGGTCTCATGAATACCTGTGTGAACTTCAACAAAGACAAAAGTGGAGACAAGAAAGTCAAAATGCCAAGCCAGGCATGATGGTGTTAATAAAGGAAGACAATCTACCACCATTGAAATGGCAACTTGGACGAATCGAGCGGACCATCCAAGGAGATGACGGATTGGTGCGAGTTGCTGACGTCAAGACCACTTCAGGAACTCTGAGACGACCAATCCACAAACTAGCTCCATTGCCAATTGAAACGGAGGAAAGGTGCACAACAGAAGAGTCAACTGAATCCCTCAAAGGCAACATTAATGCAAGACCAGCCATAGATAACGAGACACAACACAGGGCTAAACGAATGCGGCCATCAACCAGTTCAGCTATCAGCACATTTCTCCTAACTTGCCTCATCCTACCAATCCTCGGACACTCTGCAGTTGAAGTTACGCCATTTACCTCACAATCAGGAATGTACTTCGAAAACCTCGGCACAGCAAATTTAATCAGGAACGAGTGGTCACTCATTGTCTACTACAATATGGAAGGTTACTGGAAGGAGGGTGTTGCAATAACCGTTGGTATTGACAAGTTGCGCAAGCTTTGCAATTCACACAAAGACACGAGTCACTGCTCTATCATCATCAATCAATTTGTTCGGATATCACAAGAACTCACCAGTGATAGTGCCTGAAGTGCCCTTTTGAATTAATTATTAATTAATCTTGATTACAATCCAGTTAGGATACTGTATTATTTGTTTTACCATATTTCTAATCTAATAATCTATTTAATCCTTAAATTTTGCTTTGTTACTTAACTATTCATTTACCTTATTTATTGCTACAGTGTAGCTGTGTTTTAAAGTGTAAAGAACTTGGACTGACTAAAGTACCTTCTATAGGATAATGTAAATAATATGATTAAGATAATAATAATGTATATAGATGTAAAGAATGTTGTTTTGGCAATGACTCCTCCCTGCACTGCTAAACGCATTGTGTCTGTGCTCTGAGGTATCATTGCCTTACTCAACCTTTCTATACTCAAGCAGAGTGTCTATATTGGACTAGGCATGTGCGTGGCCTCGTCCGCTTTTTTGTTTTTTGTATTTTGTTACTTTACTGTGATATGTAAAAGTAAGAACCTAGCAGCCAGCCTATTCACCTGGCTCCGTTTCATCACAAATGTAAGAACTTTGTAACTAGCTGTACCTACAATTGAACTTAATACTTAAGTATGTTGCATACATTTTACGGTTGCCTTTTGGCTAGTATTTAATTATCATACTAACATGTAATAATCTTATGTATTTTATTTGAATAAACTGTTGAAGTTGAAGTTGAAGTTGAAGTAGTTATGGGGCCCTTCCAGTTTGGGCAACTAGTTGGCCCGTGAGTTGTGTTGGCTCTGAATCGCAACGTATGTATGTGGGGCACTTGGCAAACTGATTTGACAGTCGGGTTTCAGGTGGGATAAATCAAAATCTTTTAATTTTGTGAGGCCGGGGCCTCGAGTTTGGGTAGCTAGTCGCGCTGTGTGTTGCAGCTTGGCAAACTACTTGAATGGATTAAGCCTGAATTCGAAGAATATATTTTTTTACAAGTTTACACATATTTTCATTTTTTTTTTGCATTATTTTTAATTTAAATTATGAAAGTTCACATAATATTAAATTATTTTCATAATTCATATTTTAAAAACAAATATTTATATTAATAATTAAAAAAATTTATAACTATTATAAAAAATCATCGTTATTCATTTTTTATTATCGCGGATTTTCTACAATTTCATTTAACTTTCAAATTGCCTATAAAATACGCAAAGGCCTACTTTTATTAATGACAATTGAGATTTCATTCAAATCTTGTTGTGAATTATTTAAGAAAAATTTCTTAAGCACAAATAAGGATAGCTCTACATTTTTATTTATTAAAAATATGGCATAGTAGCAGTTTTATTATCCAACATTACCAAGCCGAATGAACTAGTCAGAAAAGCTTTGATTTTGAGCTTTAATTTTCAGGTTACAAAACTAGTACAATGAAAAGATTAGGTTATGTTAGTTATTGATTTTGTCACTACATAATTTTTAAAGAACAAACTATCAGGCTACTACTTGTAAATTTTTGAACTGTATTGAAATGCCCGATCGAGATAGAATTTCTTACCTTGAAATAAGTCACCAATGTTAACAGGATGGTAGCCACCCTTGCAGTAATCTTCCTTTAACTCTTGTTCATCTTCTTCACTATTTTGTTCAGATTCTTCAGATTCATTCGAGGAGCTTCTGGGTGGTTGCACTTCTGACCTGTTCAACTTTTTATTCGAGTTATGCGTATTTGAAACGTTTATAGATTCAGTGGTTGCAAGTGAATTCACAGCTGTTTCAGGTTTTCCTTTTCCTGGATTTTGCATTGCAGGTTGAGTCAACGGAGCCGCCGCTGGTGCACTGCCAGCTGTTGGAAGGGCTAAGTTGGCGTTGGCTCCATTTCCCTTAACTTTTTTTTTATTTGGCTTATGACGCTTCTTTTTGGCTTGTATGGCCAAAACTCTTCGGTTAACATCCGCTTTTGAATTCATTTTAGAATTTCACAATGTATTAGAATAAATATGGAATTCTATAAAAAAAAATTAGCGACACTTAACAACCCCACAAACCGAAAGAATGGACGAAAAGTGGACGCAGTTGAACGATACCACCTTCGGTTTATTGCAGAATTTATTGAACTCCTTCGAGTAATTCTAAATATAAATTGCTTCCTTTATGGATACAGTAAATTTCTAATCTCAACTGTGCATTGAAAACTTCAACACTTTATTCAATAAAAAAGTATAGATAACTATACATACAAGGGAATTAAAATTATTCTAAAAAATTTCTGCCAGATAATAAATTGAACGAAGCAATCATTACGTTTACATGATGTCTTGATATCTTGAGTTGAATTTTACTTGAAATTCAAATCGAGTTTTCGGTTTATAAGCTCCTTTTACATTAGGTATGTTCCGATCTGGGATGGTGGCAAATAAAAAACTCAACCATGTAATCTGCTGTTGCGTTTTATTTATGGCCTCGATTCCCAGATCCGGCGGATCAGAGGTGACTGCGGGTTTGGCAATTTGCGATTCTCCAATTCGCAGTCCATGGAGCCTAGACTCCTATACTGAGTTTCCATGAGAGTTCAACCAGAGTTGAACCCGAGTTGAACTCCATGGAAACAGTCGCAGTCAAGAGTTTTCGTTAAAGATTTTCAACTCTGCTCAACTCAACGAAAATAGGTAGATTGGGTAGTGCTACACACGAGACTAAGACGCACTGGTGAAACCGGTTTTTTCCTCCTTTCTTAGTGCTACACACGGTGGTCGCCTTCGTTGAGTAATTCTGTATCTTATATGCAACTTTGTAAATGTGTTAGAGCGCGGTCATTTTAAATCTGGCAAATGTGCATGTGTGTTAGTTTTCACCCAGCAAATTTTCGGAT
The DNA here is from genome assembly GCA_949987705.1 of Thereva unica. Taxonomy (NCBI): domain Eukaryota; kingdom Metazoa; phylum Arthropoda; class Insecta; order Diptera; family Therevidae; genus Thereva; species Thereva unica. Next base: position 121,288,664 of record OX465281.1, on the reverse strand, counting down.
GAAAATTCTTTCGTTAAAGTTTCGTCAGGTGCGTCGTACTTTCCCCTTGCTTACGTTGTTTCTCTCCCATAAAACCGGTTTCACCGTGCGTCTTAGTCCCGTGTGTAGCACTACCCATTGAACAGAGTTCACGCACACAACTACAAACGGAATTGTCAAATATTAAAAAAGTCAAAATGTCGCGCCTGTTTATAACATTTCTGTTATACAACGAACACAATAAATTAATTTTATGGTCCATGATCACTATTTTATAATAACAAAAATATTACGTCAAATTTAAAAACAGCTGCTTGCTGTCTGTACACAGGCAGAAAAGTCAGCCATGGACAAGGCCGGATTTATATATTGCGGGGCCCCAAGCACAACCTCGTGATGGGGGGCCCCCAACAATGACTACCGTAGTTACGTTTAGTTTTACATTTATTGTTTTGGTCGCAAAACTATGACGGTTGTATATTTGATCCGCAAAAGAATATTATGAAAACATTATGGCCAAACAATTTGTTTACTTCCCTTTTATCTAAAGACTAAATATAAGAGGCGCGGGGCCCCCGGAGGGTAGGGGCCTCAAGCAATTGCTTGGTTTGCTTGTTGGTAAATCCGGCACTGGCCATGGAAACGCATAGAGTTAAGTCGTTGGGTTGAAGTGTCATTTCAACTCAAGCTCAACTCAACTCGACTCCCATGGAAACTCGGTACTAGACTACTAGGCTTCATGTTGCAGTCGCCGATTCATTTAAACCAAAAATTCGAAGTGAAGCCTCATGCGATTATGAAATACGCGATGTCGGATTTTCAAATACGCAGATAACACTTTTACACCTGGGAAAATTTCAAAGAGAGAACGGCGGCTGCGGATTTGAGAATCGCAAAGTGGCAAATCTGCACTCACTTCCGATCCGTCGGTATTTTTATTCATTTTCTTTCTTATTAGATTTGAAACTTTTATTTATCACTCAGTAATAATATAAAAATTAATAATAATTATTAAAGTAGTAATTACAAGTAATATTTTTTTTAAATGTTTTATTTATATTTTATTAGAATTAATTTGGTTATTGTTTTTTGTATTTTTAAGAGATTTTGATTAGGATTTTATATTTGATTAGGATTTTAAATAAAAAAAAGAATTTTGAAATAAGGGAATTGTTTTTAGGTTTTTTTAGCGGCATTCGATTCTACGGGAACAGGGCTGACAGAATTACTCTTATACTACGTTTTCATGACAGCTTGAGTACTCGAAGGCTTAAAAATCTCAAAAACTCGAGCGCGTATATGCTCTGCCTACTTGAAGCGGCATATTAGCTTAAACTGAGCTTGAGTTCTTTAGCTGTCATTTGAAGTTACTATTATATTTCTTTTATTTCTTCCTTTTATCGTGCTTTTATTTCTTCATTAATATTTTTGTCTCATCATATACCTAGTTTATAGCAGAAAAATTAAATCGATTTAACTCAAAGTTACGTCAAAATTTCGATTTAGCGTATAAACGGGTAATAAATACATTCTTATAACTATGGCTTAAGCCGAAATATTTCGGTTTAAGCCATAATTCGAATTACCTCGTTTATAGGGTAAAAAATTTTGGATGATCCATAATTCGAATTATTTTTGGACTAGCTATAAACTAGGTAATATTCCCACACATTACCTTTTAGACACATTTACAAGCCTAAGGCCGCTATTACATTAGGATGCCATGGCAGCGTAGCCAGCAACGTAACTATGGCTACTTCAAATTTTACAAGTTGCCAAATGCAGCGGCCAATGTGAGATGCCAATGTCAGATGTTATTTTTAAAATGGAAATCGAAGAAAAAATGTTGTATTTGTGTCGCAAAAAGCATCAGAGGTTTGAAAAGGAATAAAAGGCACTATTGGGTACAACCTATTTCTTTTTTACCCTATCTGAATATTCCTCTGAGGAAAATCGCGGGTCTGCTTTTAAAATAAATCTTTCCGTATCGAAAAGTTCCATTCCAACAAAACAATAAAAACCACTGACATATAGTAATGGACTGCTAAATGAGCAAAATCATATACAAAAAAATGGCACCAAAAACTATTCCTGACTCGCTCCCACGTTAAATCCCAATGAACTGTAATCGTCAGCGCAAGTCAGCGATATAAACATAATTAGAAAAAAATTGACAGGTATAGTTTTCGTTCTTCTGTCTCACTCTTGAGCTATTTTGAAAACTTCGTTAAACAGGGGAAATAACCGTCACGTTTTTGGAATAAATACATTTATTTAATGAAAAAACTGCTAATAAATAATAATGAGTGATGGAAATTTATTTCCGTTAATTATAACAAACATCTTATTACTTATTTTCTCCTAAATTCGAAGAAATTTTTTTTGTTTGCATAAAAAAGGTTTTCTATTTCTGGAGAAAAATGGTCCAATCAGCATCGTCAATCAGCAGTCCATTACTATATGTCAGTGATAAAAACAAATAAAATACGGAAAATGACAGCTAATCGGAGTAAAAAAATTCACCGGCGACGTAACCAAATAGATCTGGGATGTACGAGCGCTATGGCCACGCTTCCATTCTGGATACGTGGCCAGGCCGTCGCCAGGTCTAATACTCATAATGCAAATGTACATATTCCAGATGGCTACGTTGCTGGCTACGCTGCCATGGCATCCTAATGTAATAGCGGCCTAAAGCCTGGACCTAATATTCCGTACCGTACCGTAACAAAATTGAACGAATCTGAGCTCAGTTACGGCATTTTGACAGATGCCCTAAATGAAAACGTAAAGTGGCAAGTGACAAGTGCAAAATGGATAGCATAAACAAAGATTTAAGAGATTTATTTGCATTATTTAAGCTGTAGAAGCATTACAAACAGATTAGAAGTGATCAGAGGGAAAGAAGGAATAAAAATCGCGCAATAAATAAAATGAGAAACATCCACGGATATTACCGTGTAACATTTCTAAAAATCAAAAAATTGGATTCAGGACAATTCTATTATTATAATATTTTTATTATAATATTAATTATAATATTTCAAGTCATTTACTGCTCCAATTTTTAAAAAAATTGTTAAAATGTGAACAAGTTTTTTAAATAGCTAACGGATGCTAAGGTTTCGTGCCATTCTTACGGCACCATTACGGACCATTCGAGAATTTAACGAACATTCGGCAAGTTTATTAAGTCAATTTAGGTCGGTGCCATATGAACACTTATGTTCGTAGGTTACGGCACTTACGGTTACGGTACGGTACGGAATATTAGGTCAGGGCTTAACTTTCGCAATTTCGAGCACTCAAGCTTTCAAGCTCGGTTTACATGACAAGCACTCGAGCTGATCACAAAAATCTTTTTGATCGACTCCAGTCGAGCTGCTTGCGTTTACATTTGTACTTGAAGTACGCTTCAAGTAAGCTTCAAGCTGTCATGGAAACGCACTATTAGAGGAGTAAATAAATTAAATCTTTCTTTAATTGAAGAGCAGTCTTATTTTAACAGATCCAACAGAAAGGTAGTAATTCTTGTTTGCAAGCAAGCATTCCATCCATAGAGCCTAGAGTATTTTTTATTCCCTGCCCGCAGCACTTAAAAAATTTGAAGGGTGCACATTGTTCTCCAAAGGTAATTTCTTTTCACTTAAATTTCCAGATCAATTAAAAGGTGCGATATTTGTCTGATGTCTAAGAGGCGTAAGTAGAACTTCCTCAGGCAGAGGAACGCGTATAAAAACATTTAGTAGAATCATTAGGAAATAAAATTACTCAGTTATATGTTAGAAAAACTAAATATATATCCTATAGTATATGTAGAATAAAAAGAAAAGAATACAAATATGCACTGGTAACACGATAGGCTTTAACCTTGCATGTTAGAGCTAGGAGTACAGCCAGAATTAGAAACAGCGAGTTGCAATTGTACGGACAATGAATAAAGACGTGCGGTAACAAAAAGCGATTTTTTGATTAATATAACACATATCCAATGTATACTTATAAAGGCCAAATGTCTCTTTATATGCTACACTTGCTATTTTAAATTCCACAAAAAGCTTTTTGATAAATTTACGATCGGAAACAACATTTCATGAATTCATTGAAAACCCAAAGCAAATTGTTGTTCCAGTCCTTGCGATCCAGATGAAGAAGCTTTTTTTATATGATTAGCTAATGGGGCATTAAAAAATTCGTAAATCGTTTTGCCTTTTTCGTTGCCGTGGTCGTCGTCGTTTATTCCTGTAACGGTCGGCCTGTGGGACATGAAAATAGTGTCTTCGGAAGACGTCCAATTCCCAACTATTTCTCTCCTATTTACGCCTTATCGGCTTTATATTATAACTTCATATTCAAACTGGTTAATCCCACAGGTCCCATATAAATTATCCCAAAACCAGTATCAATTTTTTTTACCTCATACATTTTCTTTTCATAACACAACAAATCACTTTTTCATCGATTTGTACGCAAATTACGCACGCCTATGGCCTAAGGCTCAACACCGTGCCTATTATCCCACCCACACTTATGCATCGGTCCAGAAAATTCTATCGGGTAGCGGCGCAACCAATCCAAACCCTTGGCGCCAGAATAATCGGATGACGCCGATGCACACATAGAAATAATGCGGGTAGCCTGCATGTGCAGATAAGGATTCATAAACCAATACTCAGTGATGCGAGCGTAGGAATTGTTTTTTTGCGATATCACCCCGCCCCCCCATAAAAGCCACGCATAACCACACAAGGAGACGAACGGATGGAAATTTCCATGACGCGTCCCGTACGAGTGGCGAAGCATTTTTTGGCTGGTGCGACCGGGAGTGGTGAAAGTCGAGTCATTCAGTTCAGGACAAGAGACGAGCAACAACGTAAAAATTTCATGCTCAATAACGCGAAGCGGAACTGTTTTTTTTTTGGAAAAAGTGTCGACTGTACCTAGTTGATTTTTGAATTTCGGTGTCTAATTGGGATATACCCAGGTGCGCTAGAATTTTTTTTGTTGATTGTACGATCACGGCGCAAGACTGTGAAAATAAGAAGTGTTTAGTGGCAACTATACAGAGTGGATCCATTGCGGAAATAGTTATACTTTCAAGTGTGATCCCGGTGGTAGCCGAAAGAACCTAGACCGAAGCCTTTGTCGCTGGTTTTCCCGTATCGCAATACCTTGCTTATCGGAGATCTGCATTTTTTTATTGATTCTAGAACTGCTTTAAAGGAATTCGTTCATGATCGGGTCGCGAGTTTTAAAGAAACCACTGAGAACGTAAAGTTTTCGTTAGCTTATTAAAATATTCTTACTCGAATCCTTCAGATTCCGCCAGATCAAAAATGTTCGACATTGGGCAATAATAACCCTCCCTCAATTATTGCGCTATAACCAAGATAGGAAAATTAACCGCGGGAATGAAGTTAGTAAGCCGAATTAACTTAATGGAAAGTAATCCAAGAAAGTTTTTTTGTTCACCTAATGGAGCAGTGCGATGGCGTTGATTGAAGCAATAGGGAAGAAGAAAATTTAGACAAGGTTGGTGTTTTCTGTCTATTTATATATGGTGTTCTGTATGCTCAATGATAAATTAAATATTATATATAGAGTTAAGAATGATAAATGTATAGTAATCGATAAAAACATATTAGTAGGCCTATCTAGTGCTGCAAAATAAAAGCAAATCAAACATTTGTATCAATTATGTATATCTGAGGTTAATTACCCGTTTTGTCAAGCTAAATTAACAGTTCAGCAAACTTAGCTGTATTTCAAAATATATAAAAAGAAAAAATAAGGAGAAATGTAAAATAATGATGCAAGTATGTATTTAGTGTGAATAAGTTTTTTTATTGCTTTATTAACTATAAGAATTTGAGTACGTAAAATGCAGATGATGGTTGAAATCAGTGTATAGTGTTGAAAGGCGCTGAAAAGTCGAGGCCTGTAAGAGAAGAAAAAAAAGAAGAAGAATACAAAAAAATTATTAGTTGAAAAGAATACAACCTACATTTTGCGTACAGAGCGTTTATATTAAGTAAAAAAGATAAAACCAAAATGAGAAATAGGAATTAACACATATGTAAATTAAAGAAAAAGAAAAACCTATTTGATAATAAAAGAACAAAAGAAAAAAAGGGACCCAACCGCCACCAAGAAATAGGTAGAAAGTAATTTTTAATTTTTTTTTCATTCTTGTCGTTTTTTTTAATTTAATTCCATTGTATACTTGAACGAAATGTAAAATAGCGTAGAAGTTATGACATAATAACCAATTTTTTTTCTTGAATATGACTTTATATCAACATTCTTAGATAAAGAAAAAAAGAAAATAAAGACATTTTCTAGAGATTTGTGAATAAAGAGCTATTGTTGTCAAAACCGTCCCACTTGCTCCTCACGTGTATTTCTACTTGCTCGTCCGAGTAAGTGGCATTTATTCTTTCCGGCACAGTATGTAAGTAAGTACTAGGTGGATAGCGGACATGGAGATCCGGTGGGGAGGCTGTGTGCCATTCCTCGATACGTAAGTACTATTATGTTTTAGATTCATTTTCAGCATTCATATCCGACCGCATCCGCTCGCATGGCTGCGACTCCGAATCCCCTGTACCTTCTCTCGATGGCCCCGGACGAATCACCCTATCGCCCCTCGTAATTTTTATCTTGCAGTATGGCATCAGTGGCACGTAATTGTTAGTTTATTTCAAACTGTCACCCCCCATTTTCATTGGCTCCCTACACTACGAACCCCCCCCATCCGGCGAGCTAGTTAGAGCACCGCTAGACGTGTCCAACCAGGTGTAGTGGAGGCAAATCAAATTTTCTTTGGCGATATCTCTTTCTAGGACTTCGTCCAGCCACTCTTTTGGTCACTAGTGACCCCTTCCCTTTCCTGTTTTTTTGTAATGTGTTTACGGCCCCTTGTGGCAATGGTATCCTTACTTTTCTTCGAGCATAAGCTCAAACATTCCCCGACAGTTACATTCCAGTATCCGAGGCAAACGAATTTTTTCATGGAACGTTCGAACTCTGTACAGAACTCGAGCTTCAAAACATCTAGCCGATACCCTGTCAAAGTATAAAGCTGACATTACCGCCATTCAGGAGATGAGGTGGACAGGGAATGGTGTTTTGCAAAAACCTGAGTATGACGTATGTTACAGCTGTCATACAAAACACCATGTTCTAGGAGTAGGTTTTATGGTTAGCAAAAGAATGAAACGAATAAACGAAAGGCTATGCTCCCTTCGTGTGCGAGGTAAATTTAAGAAGATCAGCCTCATAAACGTTCACGCACCTACAGAAGAGTCCCCGGATGATGATAAAGAAGAATTCTTCGAATTAGTTGAACGGGAACTTAATGCCTGCCCCAGGTATGATGTAAAAATCATACTGGGAGATCTGAACGCCAAAGTAGGCCGGGAGTCCATATACAGGCAATATGTCGGCAACCACAGCTTGCATGAAACTACTAATGACAATGGACAGCGAGTTGTAGAGATGGCAGCAAGTAAGAACTTGGTCGTTGCAAGTACTAGATTTGCGCGTAAAGATATCCATAAAGCCACCTGGGTATCTCCTGATGGAGCCACTCGCAACCAAATAGATCATGTGTTGATAGACCGCCGCCACCTTTCGTGTCTGATGACGGTACGAACGTACCGAGGTGCCAACTTCGACTCGGATCACTATCTTGTTGGTATGGTGCTCCGAGAGCGCATTACAACGCTGAAAAGCTTTGTATCCGCTGATCAGGCTCGAATCAACACAGCTGCACTACGCAATGAAATGGCCAGAAACAGCTACGGTCATGCATTAGAACTCGCCCTAAGTCCTGGGGATGAGATGCCGGGCGTTGAAGAGAACTGGACCCGCCTTAAAAATACTGTCATTAGTACTGCTGATTCCATCGTAGGCAGAAGTCGTAAAGATCGGAACGACTGGTTCGATAATGAATGCAAGCTGGTAACTGAACGTAAGAATGCTGCGTACCGAGCCATGCAGCAGTCTCAGAGAACACGGGCACGCGAAGAGAACTATAAAGAGCTCAGAAAAGAAGAAAAGAGAATTCACAGACGGAAAAAGGAAGCCTGGGAAAAAAATCTCGTCTGTGAGCTAGAACAGTACAGAGAACGACGGCCGCACCAGGCGCGGGAGTTCTACCAAAGAGTCCGCAGTATGACGCAATTCACACCACGTTGCACATACTGCAAGGACAAAGAAGGTAATCTGATCACCGATCCTAAAGGCATCTTAGAGCGATGGGAAGAGCACTTTCATGAATTGCTAAATGGCGAGCTAACTGAGGATTCGGAGGCTCCACCAATATCTGATGACAATGCTGTGCTGCCGCCACCAAGCATAGAAGAAGTTAGCAGAGCCATCAGCCGGCTCAAAAACAACAAGGCCTCGGGTGCAGACGGCATCGCAGCGGAGCTGGTTAAATATGGAGGGCCTACATTACACCAAGCGATTCATGAATTAATTGTGCAAGTATGGGAGCAGGAAGTGATGCCAGAAGACTGGAGAAAAGGCATCCTCTGTCCGGTACACAAAAAAGGAGATATCACAGCGTGCACTAATTATCGCGGTATAACGTTGTTGAGTACCGTGTATAAGATATTCTCCGCTATCCTACAAAACAGGATGGCCCCATACGCCAGAAACATCATAGGCCATTACCAGTGTGGCTTCAGCCCAGGCAAATCAACGACTGATCAGATTTTCACTTTGAGGCAGGCTATGGAAAAATGTCTAGAGTTTCAAAACTCAATTCAACACCTCTTCATAGACTTTAAAGCCGCCTATGATAGCATAGCCAGGGTAGAACTCTACAAAGCCATGAGAGAATTCGGCATCCCCAACAAACTGACAAGACTATGTAGGTTGACCATGATCAATGTGTCAAGCCAAGTAAAGGTATCCGGAACACTGTCCAGACCAATCAACATCTATAATGGACTCCGACAAGGGGGCGGTCTGGCCTGCCTCCTTTTCAACCTGGCGTTGGAGAAAGTGATCCGAGATTCGGGCGTGACATCTAGGGGTACAATCCTCCACAAGTCCACCCAATTACTGGCTTACGCAGACGACATTGACATCATTGGAAGAACAACAACAGCTGTACAAGAAGCTTTCACTCAGATTGAGCAAGCGGCAGGAAATCTGGGACTGCACATTAACGAAAGCAAAACAAAGTACATGGTGGCCTCGTCTGGAAGAACACCTAACATTGGTCGCACAATCAAGGTAGCGGAACACGAGTTTGACGTGGTAAAATCATTTACCTACCTTGGGTCAATAGTAGCAGCCGACAATAGCATGGAACCAGAAATACGCGCACGACTGCTAAAAGCCAACAAAGCCTACTATAGTCTGTCAAGGCTCTTAAAATCCAAATATCTAACCATAACGTCTAAACTTTTACTATATAAGACGATGGTCTTACCCGTTCTCACATATGCATCCGAAACGTGGGTGCTTAGCAAAAAGCACTCAAACCTCTTGGGCGTGTTTGAGAGGAAAGTACTTCGGAGGATTGTTGGCCCCGTATGTGAGGAAGGACGATTCCGGAGACTCTATAATGACGAGATCTACGAGCGCTATCGCGACATAGATGTTGTGAAGAAAATAAAGCTCGGTAGGCTCCGGTGGGCAGGGCATGAGCCTGCTCGGAAAGTTCTCTGCGGTAAGACCTATGGGGTGCGACAGCGAGGGAGGCCCAACCTTCGCTGGAAGGATGGCGTGGACCAGGACGCTCAGAGTTTAGGGATCCCAAACTGGATGACATCGGCTCAGAATCGGGACCGGTGGAGAGAACAGTTGCGCGAGGCCAGGACCGGATCCCGGTTGTAGAGCCGTTAAAGAAGAAGAAGCTAATGGGGCGCAATGTTGCCTACTGCACCGGGCGCAAAAAAACCCGCGCCGGCCCTGACGTCAAATTATTGAAGAATTATTTAGTTCAAATAGAAAAACAATACAGTAATGAAGTAAAAATTATATTAATTCTGTAAAGCATGTTAATTAATAAAGGCCGTGACACAATGGTGGCTTCGGCTTCGGCTTCGATCTCGAAGCCGATGCCTGTCAAAATCAAATGTAAGCGATGCAACACTTATTAACTCAATGGGAGCTTCGGCTTCGGATTCGATTTCGAAGCCGAAGCCTCAATCAAATGATATTTGATATTCGAAGCGGCGTCGGTTGAAATTTATTTGGAAAAGCGAAGTGGGCTGTCCGGTAATTTAAATTTAACACGTGTTTTACATGGATTTTGAGGAAAAATTAATCGAGTTAGTAAAGGAAAATCCATGTATGTATATATAAAAAAGGGTGCAGATTATAAAAATAATCAGAAAAATGACCACGTATGGAAAAAAATAAGTGGAATTTTTGGTATTCCGGGTAAGTTAATATTTATTTCATACTTTAATAAAATAGAATTGAAATCTTTTTGAAATATTTCCAGAAAATAAGTATTTGTTGATAGGTAGTTTCATAGAACCCATGTTCCTTCCTTTGTAGAAAAATTTCTCTTGACCAGGATCGCCTATTTTTTTTTTTTTTAATTTTAAATAAACATATGTTGCTACTCCCATTAATTTAATAACTTCCTCCCGTTTATTTTCCATTATAATTTAACAAAGTTTATTTAATGTAACAAATTTTCCGCGATTTGCAAGACGAAGACGAATGCCGTTATTGTGTTATACTTGTCTTCGGCTTCGGCGTCGATTCTTAATTCAGCGGTTCAGCGCTTCAACGTCGCTTTCGAAGCCGAAGCCGAAGTCGCCATTGTGTCACGGCCTTAATTTGATTTTACTGCTCAACTTAGAAATCAAAGTCGAATCACATTGCGCCCAATAGCTCTTCAAAGTTCACTAATCTCAGCGATTTACTTTCTAGAGGCTTCTCATCGTATTCCTTCCCACAGCAAGTTTATACGGGTGCATCAAATAATTAAATTGAGGGACAATCCATTAAGCCCTGTCATTTACATGGTGTGTAATTAGCATTCACTTTTGGCGATTAAAAAGTGAATCAAATTACTTACAAATTTACGAACTTTTCAGATTTTCCCTCCTGTGAAAAGTCAACAAAGAAGAACAACTACAAAAATTCAATGACAAAAAACAATTTCACTTTATTTATTTCCACTGTACATATTACGATTAATAATTTTACTTTATTTTATTTTTACACGATTAATAATTTTACTTTACTTTATTTTTACACGATTAATACAATAATTACTAATTTTCTTTTATTTTTATCTAATACACATCTGCTAGTCAATTGTCGAACGTCCAAGACACCGCGTCACCGCTCTACGTTCTGACTGCTCGTCGTCGCCTCTGGTCAGATGGTGTTATTATTTCGCCTTTGTGCGTCAGCATGCTGCCGGTTACCTGTTGTTAGGTAATTGCTGGTGATTCCGGGTCACAGTGTCGTTTAGCTGGTTCCAGGTCACAGTGTCGCTTAGCGTGCACACTTGCCTTTTGAAGAGACAATTGTTTTTCTTTATTTTGCGAGGTTTGTTAATGAAGCGATCACCCAATTTGTTGCTAGTAGAGTACTAGGCCAGATTGGCAACCGCTCCATCCTGGCTTCGTTTTATTTTGATACTTGAAGCTCTTTAAAATATTTATATTTCATATTCCGATAATAAGGGTGGGTGCCAAAATACAATTCCGAATTTGTTACTTTCGCCTGGGAAACTTCGAAATTACAAATTGTGCCAAAATACATTTCCCGCATTTCATTGACAACTGATATTATTTTTTAAAACATGAATGACAGAAAATTTTTCTACTCATAAAATTTTTAATAATTTTTTTAAGGCAGTCCAGGGATACTTTAATGTTTTTGGAATGATGGAAGTGGAACGGGTTCATAAGCATCATCCATCTAGTAAGGGTGAAATGCCAGAAGAATTTAATCAAGTTTAAAAAACAATTATTCAATTTTTGTACGGAAATTGTTTTGTTAATTTTATTTTGATTGGCGTTGTTGAACGTTGCCCTACGGTATATGCAGTGAGAGCAATCGTACCCTAAAAATTGCAAAAACTCGGGATATTGTACTCTAATAATTGGAAATGGATTCAACCAATTTTCACACGAGTTCATTATTCTACAACACATTAGGGCCATAGATTGCACGAATATCCTTTGCATAGTTAGTATATCAACAAGAAGTTGCATTTTTAAAGTCAAAGGCAAGATGTTTGTCACCATTTATGAAAATAATGGTGAATTTACACGAATGACTCGCTTGTCATTTTTTTGGTCATTAATTGTCATAATCGTTTACACGATCATAATTTCTGTCATTATTTCTGTCATGAAAAATGGCCAAAATTATTGTCATAAAAGCTTAGAAATAATGAAACAAATAGGTCCCCATACACTACAAGGTTTTATGCGTACAAACATGTCCCACAATCTTTCTGACAAACTGGTTTTCATTTTCCTTTAAAGATTTCAAATCGAAATGAGTTCTTTAACTAGGAATAAGTTGTAATCAATAGCCTTTGAAATTTTATGTTATGCACAGAACTGTCAGATAAAACCACGAAAAAAACAAACCATTTTGATATTTGGGACAAACTTGTGACAAACATAAAACCAAAAACCAAATTCACCACACACTGTCAATCTTTGTTTGAACGCCTTGTTTGTACGCATAAAACCTTGTAGTGTATGGGCCCCTAATTATGACCGTATGCCGATTTATACTACACCTTATTTTATTTGGGATTTGGGGATAAACTCATTTTACGTATAAACGGTATGCCACACAAAATTGTGAGCTTTACCCACACAAACTTAATGGAAAATGTATACAAAAACTGTTTATTTTAAAATATTATGCAAACGTCAAAATCAATTTTTGAATATTTGAGAAAGTTTCTTCAATGACTTATTTTTATTGTAAAGGGCTTTATATTCTTGCTAAATACAATTTGTGCAGTTTTAAAATGTGCTGTTCCGGTTTTAAATAAGTTGCTATGTACCCAAAGAACAGTGGTTGCACATGGCAAAGCCGCAAAGGGTAGCATAAAAAGTGCAGAGGATTCAACCGGAATGTGTGTTATTTAGACATGATGCCCTTTTATTTTATGCTGTTTCAGGCCATAAGTGCTTAACAATTTGTGATAAAACTGTCGCTGTTGATGGTGGTGGTCTTTCTATCCAACTCTTGCTCTTCCAACGACATAATCGAATTTAAATGCAAGTACGTTTCGCAAATATTAGTTTCTGGTGCTATTTATAACGATAGCAGAAAAAATGTTAATTAACATATAGTTAATTAAGATAACATTAGTTATAATGTCACCAAAACCTAAAACTGTATTTAATCAGTAATTTAATTTAATCAGTCATACATATCATAAGTGTTTGCCATTGGAGCCCCGGTTTACAAAGGAATTATTACTTTGTTTGTAAACAACTTCACACAACCACATATTTTTAAGTTTGAATGTGTGAGAACATCAACATCCATCGCATAACCTCCCTTTTTTTGGAAAATTATGCAAACTTCGCATAAAACAAATTTCGCATAACCTCACTTATAGGGTGACTTCGTAAATGCCAATAAACTGTGTCAGAAAACAGTATTAATGCAGTCAAGTCAAAGTTCAGTAAAAGCTTAGACAAAGTTGTGCAGTTTTAAGTTTGACATTTATGAAGTGTGCCAAGGAACAGCACACAAAATGTTTGTAAAACTAATCACTTTGCATCATAGCTATTCATGATGCCGAAATTCCCATTTCAATGCAAAGATTTGACGTTTACGATGCAATTATGAACACAGTGCTTTAAAACTGTGACATTTATGAACTCTTGCCTTAAACCGACTGCTTAAATTTTACATTTACGAAGTCACCCATATTTGAATTGCATGTAAACTTCACCCGCCGTGAAATTCAGTTGGAGCTCACAAGGGAAATATGCGAAGTGCGCAAGATCAAATATTCACCCATAACCTCACTAATTTTTGAATTGCATGGAAACTTCTAAAAATTCACCCGCCAAAAAATTCAGTTTTGCCTAACAACGGAAATATTCGAAGTGCGCAAGACCAAATATGCACCCACACAAACCCAATTCGAGGAAAATCGCAATGCGCGCATGCCCCAATCCCAAATTGATCGGGAACAGAAAAATTTACCCCCTCCACCGTAAAAGCTCATTTATTCTGGATTATCTTTATCGTATATTCAGGCATCGTGTAAACCATAATGCCCCCTTTTAGACGGGCGGACACCGAACAGACAAAACGAACGAGCGAACTGGGTTTAAAGGGAAGAGGGTGAGAGAGGACGATGGGGAGGGCAGACAATTTTCATGGACACTTTCAGCGAACTGTGAACGGACATTTTGACAGTTCCTGCATTGTTGTTGTTGCTAGGATGAGAAGACAATAGAAAATTTCAAAAAGCAAGAACAGCAAGCCATGCAAGTTTTTATAAAAGCAACAAAAAAAACAATGATTTTTGACATTTTTCGTTCGTTTGTCCGTTCGTTGGTGTCCGCCCGTATAAATGCATAGCCGACACTCCACCGGGCTTCAAAAGAGAATTAACGATTACAGTTAAGTTTTGTCTGTTCGGTGTCCGCTCGTCTAAAAAGGGCCAATGAGAAATTATGAAAAGTTATGGCAAGTCATCATAAAAGAATGAACTTGCTCATTCTTTTATGATAGAGTGTCATTATTTAAATGCAAAATCCAATTTTAACAACAACAACAATTTCAATAATAATCGAAAATAACCCAATGGAATACACTTTTTTCAATATTTATTGGCGAAAGTGGTTGATTTATACCAAATCAAGCCCAATTTTATGATAAGGGATAATCCTAAACAGTTAAAACCACCCCTAAATGGACCGAAAATAAAAAAAAAGCTTCAAATTTGATTGAATGCGTTAGTCAGGTACAAATAAATTGTTTTCAATCCTTAAGGAGTAAAAACTACCAATACAATTTGAAAAATTAACATTAAATAAAAAACATAAACTCTTTTCAAGCCAAATCAAAACTTCTTTCAATTACCCCTACATTAGGGGGCGGCCCCATAATCAGCAAACAAAAAAATATGTGCGGAAAGAGTTTCAAAAAGTTGCAGCCGGAAGAAATTGGCTAACGCATGTTTGTGGTCTGCTTTTCGATTAATGGGGCCACTCAATCTAGGAGGAAATCGAAATCATCGGAAGACATCCTTAAAAAATTTTTAAACAGCTCTGGATCATTTTATTCAGCAAGAGTTAGCAAGAGTTAACCCTTCTAGCACAGAAGGCGCACTTTTCAGCTAAGCATGAAAATCTATATATGCATACACATACATACATATATATATATATACATACATACATACATACATATATATATATATATATATATATATATATATATATATATATATATATATATACATATATATATATATATATATATATATATATATATATATATATATATGTATATATATATATATATACATATATAGAGTTTCCCTTCTAACACAGAAGGCACACTTCCCAGCAGGGCTGAGAAATATTTACCACTGCCGTGGCTCAGCTGAGACATGCAAACATAAAATATTAGTAACATGTAAATAAGAACACAAATCCTATCTCTAAAAAGAGATTGAACATAAATTAAAATAAAAAGTAAGGGCATCCAACATGTAACCCACCAAACAACATAAAATGTAAGCAATCACGTGAGATTAAAAAGACTCCTTTTAAGGACATCTTCACCAATACTCACGTTAAACACATTAATATTGTTGTTCACGTTAATGAACATGCGATTGACAGGTTCGAATCTGCCGTAATTCGTATTAGAAGAGTTGATTTGTAAGAGAGGTGGTCCTCTTAGATTGTAACGACTCACTCTAAACGATGCACGGCGACCTAGAAAACCTGAGTCAACCTTTCCATTAAGGAGCTGATGAACAAAAACAACATCGGCCACCTCACGGCGCTTGTGAAGAGAGCTTAAGTTAAGTAACTTAAGCCGAGATTCATAAGATGGAAGAACTAATGGGTTTTCCCAAGGAAGATGATTCAGTGCGAATCGAACGAACCTTCGTTGGACCGATTCAATAGTTCTAACATGCACAGAGTAGTGAGGAGACCAAACCTGGGACGCATATTCGAGTAATGGTCTGACAAGAGAAATATAAATGTGTTTAGTAATCAAGGGGTTGTTAAATTCTTTGGACCACCTTTTTATAAAACCCAGAACTAAACTACCTCTAGAAGAGATATAGTTGATGTGAGTGGAAAAATCCAGCTTATTATCAAATCTAATCCCGAGATCTTTAACAAAGTTTACACGAGGGACACCTTCATTAAGAAAGGTGTAGTTAAAAATTATAGGATCACGTCTCCTACTAAAAGTCATGACTTCACATTTACTAATATTAAGAACCAGGTTGTTATAAGTACACCAAGAGTAAAAGGTGTCAAGATCAGCTTGCAAAAGTTTGCAATCCTCAATACTCTTAATGTGACGGTATAACTTGATGTCATCAGCGTAAATCAATATTCTACAGTGTCTTAACAAGGAAACAATGTCATCAATTGATAAAATGAAGAGGAGAGGGCCAAGATGACTTCCTTGAGGGACACCGGATGATGCTTCAATGGGTACTGATTTGGATCCTCGAAAAAGAACTTGGTAGGTCCGGTCAGCTAAGTAAGACTGGAACCACACCAGAAGTGCTTGCGGAAAGCCAAGCCTTCTTAATTTGAGAATTATAATAGAATGGGAGAGCTTGTCAAATGCCTTGCTAAAATCAGTGTAAACGCAATCAGTTTGACAACCAGAAACGAAGCCCTCGACAGCATGAGAAGTGAACTCAAGAAGATTGGTGGTAGTGGAACGACCTGCAAGAAAACCATGTTGATTCGTTCAGACAAGCTCGGAGCGATCGCAGAATAGATAATTGATTCGAAAAGCTTCGGTATAACAGACAACTTCGCAATTGGTCTATAATTCGATATTTCGTTTTTGCTACCACTTTTGTGAATAGGAATTATAAACGAATTCTTCCAAAGCGTAGGGAAGCACCCTTTATCCAGGGATTTCTGAAACAGGGTTTTCAGTGGAGACTGGAGAACCTCCACACAGGACTTCAGGACAGCAGGTGGAATACCGTCAGGGCCCGAAGTGAAGTCGAAAGGGAGTTCATCAATATGTTTCACGATATCAGCAAGGGTAATTGAGAGAGGTAAAAAATGAGGCTCTCGGTTAGGGGTAATGTGACGAAAATTATTGTCATTAGGCTGAAAGTCAGAAGGTAAAAAAGATTGATGAAAGAATGATGCAAACATGTTGCAAATCGCAAGTGACTCAGCACTAGACCAGTTCGTGTGCTGCATAGTATTGGGGTAGTTATCAACTTTTTTCTTAGAGTTGACAAATTTAAAGAAGTTCCTAGGATCAGTAAACACTTTATCACTCATGCTGCTAAGGTGTTCACGATACAGAGTAAAAGAGAGTGAGCGAAATCTGTTATAGAAATTGATAAATGAATTGCGACTAAGAGAGTCCTTTCTCTTTAAATAGGTTTTCCAAAGTCTATTCTTCTGATTTTTTAAATGCCTGAGTTCATTATTAAACCAAGGTGGAGAAGAACTGGGCAGTTTTTGGGGCTCATAAGGTACGCAAGAAACGAGGGCCTCGTATAGTACGTTATAAAACAGTGCCACATCGTCATCCAACTCATTTGCGGAAAGCAAACTGTTAAAATCGATCGAGGCAAGCTTAGATGACAGCTCCCCAAAGTTAGCCTTTCTAAAGTTAAAGGAATGGGTTACCTCCTCCGGACAAGGCTTATTCTCTGAATTGAAGCAATAATTAAGCAGAAGCGGAGGATGGTAACTGTCAACAGACATCATGACTGTTGGACTGAGTTCGACAGTCATATTGACTGCGTCAGTAAAGAATACAAGATCTAACTGCCTCCCCAAAACGTTAGATACACCGCTCATTTGATTCAAGCCAAGTGAGAATAAGGAATTAAGAAAACAGGATTCCTTAGAATTCAGGCTGCCTTCAGGAAGGTAGTTATCGTCATCTACATCCGTTACCCACTGAATATTGGGTAAATTAAAGTCTCCAAGGAGAAGTAATTCATCGCCAGTGTCCATCATACTCGAGATATAATCAACACCAGAGATGAGAATATCATAGAGTTTTTACCTCTATCGTCAAGAGTGCTTAACATATCTGATGGGATATAGCAGCACAGCAGAAAGAGATTAATTTTTGATAAGGTAATTTTAAGAGCGACAAGCTCAATGTCAAGGTGGATAGAAAAACTAGGAAGAGAAATTGGATTACAAGACAGATGGCTACTACAAGCAAGAAGTACGCCACCTCCACGAGCATCCGAGTCAGTGTAACGATCCCTCCGAAACACTTGGTAAGAGGAATCAAAGAGTTCCGCATTAAGAATACCTTCATGAAGCCAGGTTTCAGTAAATGCTATGACATCGAACCCGCTAGCCATCGATGCCTGAAGGATGTCGTTAGTTTTTGACCTAGTCCCTCTTACATTCTGGTAGTAGAGGGAAAGCGTCTCGAGTTTTTTGGCATCTGTATAGTGCTCGGAGTAGAAGCGTTTGCACGATGCGCTTGAGTACGGGTACGCGGAATAAAAAGCTTGGTAAGGGCACCAGCAGGCCCGAAACCGGGATCTAAAAGAGTCTCGGCAATAACGGGCGGTGCAGACAAAACAAAAGAAGCAACAGGCTTGGAAGCCTTGCTGACTTTTCTGCAGGAGACAGTTCCAGGGTCTATAGATTTCTTCCTTAAATATTCACAGACAGACTCCGTCATATTTTCAGGGGAGAATCGTGATATAAAGATATCTAAAGGTCTCGGTATCGTAACCAGAGGGGTGCACGGTTGTAGGGGAACTGTAGCTGCCGTGACCGGGGGGTTGGCCACTATTAAGGGCGAAGAGGTTGATACTGAGACCGGCCTAGAAGTCGACTCCATCTCCGGAACACGGGGCAAGGAACTCAAAGTGACACCGTCCCCAATGATGGCTTGGCGATTTCGATTTTTCCTGCGACTTTTGCGACGCACCTTAGTAACAGGTGCAATCGAGTTGACGGCCTCCTGTGGCAAAAGGACGTTCTCCGAACGGGAAGTAGCCGCGGGGCAGGGTGAAGGCAGAGGCTGCACCTCAACCTGCAGAGCGTCATCAGATGCTGCCGTCGCTGAGGGGGTCTTATTTGTAACAGCGACGCTCTCCAAACTTAAGGACAGGGAGCTCAGGGCGTTGTGATTTTGAATCACTGCTGATGATAGCGATTCAATATCAGCCCTAACACGCTTGGTATTCCTTTTTATATCGTCCAATATAGGATGGACAGAAGCCAAGGAGCTATAAGTGCAGGAGGGAGAAGTGGCGACCGGGTTAAGTATCGCCGAATGTATGTCGTCTAACGACTCTAATGCTGTTGCAATTCGGGAAGAAATTTTTTCAAATTTCTCAATCAAGGAACCCGTATTGGCCACAGCAGAGTTCAGGGTGTCAGACAACGTGTCAAGCCGGACATTAATAGACTGGACGTCATCAGATAAAATTTGAAAATGGCAGATGTTACTTGAGAAGGATTTAAGACGATCCATGACTTTTTCGCGATCAGCGAGAAAAGCGTCAGAGATGTCTTTCATCAATCTCAGCACATGACAGGGTTTGATGTCAGAGCATTCACTACACGTAGGCCCTCTAGGAGCCGAAGATTTGCTGCTGACCTTCGAAATGAGGCAAGAAGAGAATCCCGTCACGGGCGATTTCCGAAGAACACCTCTTGCAAAGATCCGCCATGAATACACGGATTTATCCAATATATTATAAAAATGAGAAAAGTTTAGCCAAATTCTTTTTTCAACAGCAAAGCTACAATAGAATCTCGTAGCCTTTAATTAGAAGCATTAGAAAAAAAATTCTATTTAAAATATCACACAATTTTCTAATTTCTTTTCTAATTGGAAACACTGAGCATCTGTATTAAAAACTAACACAAGAGAAGCATCCGTGGCGTTCTTTTAAACAAATTATTATTTTTGCATACTTTTAGGAAAAATTAAATTAACAATGTAAATAAGATTCTAACCTTAAAAAAGGCAGACAAGAAAAAAAATGCAAAAAACACAAGAATCAGAATATTAAATGTGTTACCCCGTACAAAGGGAAACAGCAACACAGCGGATGCTACAACAACAAAGCCGGAGTTGCAATTGCAATGTCTCATTAAAACCACTTTCTAAAAACATAGGACGCACCCATTGCGATTTCTGTTTTCTTCTCCTTTTATTGTTCTTTGCATAAAATGTCTCTTCTTCCTCCTCCTCTTCAATCAATAGCACAGCAGCAAAACATCATGCAACTAATTGTTTGTCCGCTTCCATGCTAATTTTTTAACTTCCCAGTATAAGAAGTTATTGTAATCGATCCGAAATTCGAAATTGAAAATTTCAACGTATTTTCATCTTTCAAGGTCCCAGGAGCATTTTAAGCAAAAAATTGGGAGGAAGTATGTGTGTGTGTGTGCGTATGGATGTGGTCATTTTTTCCTGCACGATATCGCGCGAACCAAAACTGATATCGACTTCGTTGAGGTGTCGTTCGAAGCGTATTAACCGAAATATGATCTGAAAAGATTTTCATGAAATTCGGTCTAGCCGTTTTTTTGTTTAAGCGACTTAAGCGATTTTTTGTACATGTACGATATAGTACGAACCAACGATACCGACTTCTTTGAGGTGCCGATCGTAGCGTATTACCGAAAGTACACTTTGAAAAGATTTTCGTAAAATTCGATCAAGCGGTATCTATATTTAAAGGGCGTAAGTGATTTTTGTACATGCTCGATAGAACGCAAACCAAAAATGATATTGACTTCATTGTGGTGCCGATCGAAGCGTTGGAATGACACCCGTTCAAAATGAAGTTCACTTTTATGCATTCAGCCGAGCAATAGCTTCCCAAAGAGTCATCACTCGTCAAAATCCGAGTTTTCTTTAAAAACCATTCAACAAATACGTTAACCATTACAAACATGACGAAATTTTCAAACTTTAGTTCAGAACTGTTTGAATGGCGGATTGCTTTCCTACAGTTTTGGGAATTGAGTTCATCGCGGGATTTCCAGTGATTACAGTTTGGCCTTTTCGGACAAGTTTGACAAATCCGTTACATTGATTAATTTTGGTACTATCTCCTGAAATCGTTCGAATTGAAAATGAAGTTTTTACCATTGCAGTTTATCATCAGCGCGTCAACACGCTCAAAATGAATTCGCTTTATAGTGTAGCGAACCAAGTGCCAGGGACATGTTTGTTTGCTGCTGTTCAACAAAAAAAAGTTCTTTAGAAAAGCCTTGCGGAGTTACCATTCTTATCGTTATTTCATTTATATACTGGGAAGTTGATCGTGTGGACCGAAAGGGTTGATCCCACATCCCAACTAGTTTTAATTTTTATTTAATTTGACCTGTTCTTCATCCACTACACAATTAAATTCAACTCTGTCATAATTTGTCTTTCATACAAATTCAGCTCTTGCCATTATTTATGGCAACTTGCAATAAATTAATGACATTTTATACTAGAGCTTTTCACATGTCATTGTTTGAGTCGTGTGAACAGCAATGCCATTAATTATGACCAGAAATTTTGACCATTGTCATTTTTTGTCATTCGTGTAACCGCTGCATAAGATTCATTTAATTATGACAAACTGCTACAAAATCCAACAAACTGTCAAACGAATGTTGGGTAATATTTCCCTACAATTTAAAATATTTCCTTACATTTCCAAAGACACAAACCTCCGAAAATTGAAATGTTAAATCGAAATGCGTTTTCCATACAAATTGACATTTGGAATGTATTTTGGCACAGGCCCTAAATCATAATTTGGGGATAAAAACTCATAATTTGATGCACTTAAATGTTTACATGGTTGTTGCATTAAATAAGTTCGGCATGAAATAGTGAGTGCGTTCAGCTAGTAGCACAATGATACATTATGCTGCTAAGACCGGTTCTACACATTCAACTTTGCATTCCACTTTTTGACGTTCAATTCTGTCGCTCGTGTCTACACATTTTACTGTTTAAAGAAGAAAATCAAAAGGCTCCGCTTTCACTGCTATCCATGTACACTCATAATCATACATATTCGCACACTCATTAAAATGTTGAACAAAAATACAAAAGTGGAACGCAAATTTGCATTCCATTCTGAGCTGCTTTCCATTTTTCCTTTCAACTCTAGTCTATTTAAAACTTTGCATTGGAATGAAAAAGAAAAAAAAGTTTAACGTCAAAAAGTGGAATGTTAGACCGGTTCTACACGTTCAACTTTTCGTTCAGCTTCAGCACTTTTTCTCTTTTACTCGCACTGAACTTACGAAAGAAATAATCTAACCCCTCTCAGAATTGCTTGCGATCGAAAGAGAGGAAATTGTTGAAGTTGAACGAAAAGTTAAACGTGTAGAACAGGTCCAAAGTTGAATGTGTAGAAAGTTGAATGTGTAGAGTGCGTTCAAAAACCTTACTATGGTAAACCTCGAGGTAAGCTGTGGTTATGGGGGCTATTCAGACGGTGCACATTCATGGCAAGTAAAACCGGTTTT
The DNA here is from genome assembly GCA_949987705.1 of Thereva unica. Taxonomy (NCBI): domain Eukaryota; kingdom Metazoa; phylum Arthropoda; class Insecta; order Diptera; family Therevidae; genus Thereva; species Thereva unica. The sequence goes on along the minus strand of OX465281.1, from coordinate 121,266,015 downwards.
ATAGATGAGAGAGGGAAGGGAGTGAAAGCAATCGCGTGAAAACTTACACACATATAAAATGTTACTTCTATCTCTTGTTTTCTTTAGCTCTGTTTTTGTCTGACAAGTAAATTCTATTTACAATACATTTAAACGTTCCTGTAAAGCTTTCAATTGTTCTAAACCAAAGCCTTCTATATTTACAAGCCATGCATAAAGAAATCTCACACTCACAATGAAACCATAATGGGACTTTAATTTTTCTGTCAAACTGTGGGGAGTGCGGTTATGTACGTTTATTGGGAATAAATTATTGGGGATAAAATCTTCTTTAAATCAAATAAAAGCAAAAATTATGGACATTAACTGTAACATTTATTAACTACATATTACAAAGTTGTGATAATAATGTAAATATTAAATTTAATAGCATTACTAACTTCCTTATTTAATGAATATTATTTCAAATTTTATTCCGTGTTTAACTTTCCAAGCAAACGCCGTACCTGGAGGTAGGAAACTACCGCTAAAAACAAATTTATATAAATATTTCGGAATTTTTAGCAAACTATTCGTTTCAACTTATCTTTATTTTCTTATTTTGCTTTAAAACTGGAACTGGCTGCAACAAAAACTGGCTGGTCCTTCATCTGACACTGTGCCCCAGAGAACAATTTCGGATATTTTAGTAGCAATCAAAGCTCAAACGAAAATTTTGCTTTTATCTTTATAAAAAAACTCTTATTTTTAACAAAAAATCCCGGCACTTTCATTAATAGAAAACTTTCCGCGGCACGAAACACTTGTTTTCCTCGTTATCAAAGGGATTTTGATTTTTTTTCTCCATTGCCAACATAAACCCCGTAAATCTTATTAATAACACATGTTTATTTAAATTGCAAAATTATGACAGTTAATTTGGGTACTTTTTGCAATATTGTACGTTTTTTACATTGATGGAATAGCTCTTATTTTCAATAAAATCACACTCGAAACAGGACTTTTCGCGGAACGAAAACTTCTTTCCCTTTGATTTTAATGGGACTTTGATATTTCACAAATTTAAGTTGGGACTTCATACAACCACATGCACACACCTGTAATATTCCAATATTACCCGTATTCGTTTATATACATGGCAACGCCACTTTCACCAGGAAGAAGAAGACAGCTAGACTTTAAGGTCGGCAACATTGATTATTATTGTGAAAATTACTGTAAAATTGGTTGTGAAATAAAACACCACGTTCTGGACTAAAATAAGTTTATTAATTGTTTAATTTAATCACCAGTAAAACAAACAGCCCTTACCACCGTGAAGCATCACAAACTGGCGACGAGGATTGAAAAAAAAAGAAAAGGAAACAAAAGTCAACAATATTTTGTAGTGAATTTTTTTTTGAGGTTAAGAAAAGACCTGAAAAAAAGAACAAGTGAGGAAATGGAGACGCTAACATTTCCAAAATTTAACGTGCTTGAAGACACCGGAAGCCTTGGAACCAGATGGGAAAACTGGATTGAGCGCTTTGACAATTACCTGGTGGGAATGGACATAAAAAACGAACACAGACAGCTAGCGCTGCTACTACACTTTGCAGGTGAGGAAGTTCATGATATTTACAGGTCTCTTCCAGATTCCGTTCCTGAAAGTCCTAACACAAATCCTAACCCCTATAATGTAGCAAAGAGAAAATTAAAAAGTTATTTTGTCCCAAAAGTAAACATAGATTTCGAAACATATAAATTTCGTCAAGCAAAACAATCGGATACGGAAACTGTCGACCAATTTTATGCTCGCTTATTAAAACAGGCAAAACTTTGCAATTTTCATGATGCAAATAAAGAAATCAAACTCCAAATAATTATGAATACGAGTTATCAAGAGTTACGCAAATATGGGTTGAATGACCAACCAACTCTAGACGATCTTTTAGCAAGTGGTAGGTCCATAGAATCAACAACACATCAACTACAAATATTGCAAGGTCAAGATGAAAATATACAGTGGCTACAAAATAGAAACAATAGGAGAAGTAACCACAGATACAACAACAACAGAAGCGATAACAATTGCTACAACAACAACAACAGAAGCGATAACAATTGCTACAACAACAACAACAGAAGCGATTACAATTGCTGCAAAAACAGAATTAACAACAACAACAGATCTGAGCGTAACAACAATAACAATGCAGTAACAACAGCGAACACAAATATTCGCGAATGCAAGAACTGCGGTGGTAAATGGCATTCTAAAGGCTTAACAACTTGTCCTGCTTACAAACGGATATGCCACAAATGTGGAAAACAAGGACATTTCGCTAAAATTTGTCTGAGCGGCAATGGAAACAGAAGTAGTGACAGCGGAAACAGAAGCAAAAGCAATCAAAGTAACAGAAGCACGGTTCGACACACCAACACCATCAACAAACACAGATTAAACTCAAGCAGCGAAAGTGCAGAATTTTCCTATAAAGTGGAAGAGCGGATGGTTATAAACACAACAAAAATGAACATTGAGTCAGACGATAAAATACCAAAAGTGAAAATACGTATAAACGATAAATACGTTAATTTTGTCATTGACACCGGTTCATCCGTAAACGTAATTAACAAAAGTGTATTTAAAACGATATTTAAAGGAAAACATTCAAACATGGAGTTCGCTACAACAAACATATTTCCTTACAATTCAGATGAAAAGCTCGAAGTAGTTGGCAAGTTCTGGAGTAAATTAAGGTATAAAGACAAAATAACATCAGCACTGATATATGTAGTAGAAGGAAAAGGAGAGCCGCTACTAAGTTATGGAACTTCAAGAAAACTAGAACTAGTACATGTAACTTTTCAAAATAAAGCTGTAACAGACCATTTGTTGAAACAATTCCAGGAGCTCTACACCGGAGTTGGAAGGTTGAAGGATTATAAAATAAAGCTTCACATAGATGAAACAGTACAGCCAGTTGCTCTGAAACACAGAAGGATACCGATACACTTACGTCCTACCGTCGAACAGGAAATAAATAGACTTCTACAGGCGGGTATCATAGAGAAAGCTACTGGTCCAACACCGTGGGTATCACCGATAGTAATCGTACCTAAACCGCGAGATCCCAGTAAAATTAGAATTTGCGTAGACATGAGGCAACCTAACAAAGCTATCAAGAGGGAAAGACATCCAACACCAACAATAGATGACATACTAGCAAAGCTGAACGGAGCAAAAGTATTTTCAAAAATAGACTTACGAGAAGGGTATCATCAACTAGTTTTACATGAACAATCAAGATACATAACAGTTTTTTCAACACACATAGGATTGTTTAGATACAAACGTCTCAATTTTAGCATCAACTCAGCAGCAGAGATTTTCCAAAACACAATCCGACAAGTCTTGATCAATATACAAGGAACAATTAACATCAGTGATGACATACTAATTTTCGGGCAAGACCAACAGACGCATGACAAAGCATTAACTGAAGTTTTGAATAGATTATCAAAAAGTGGCCTTACAATAAACAAACAAAAGTGTATTTTTAACACTAAAAAGATATCATTTTTCGGATATGTATTGTCTGATGAAGGGATTCAGCCAGATCCAAAAAAAATAGAATGCATTCAGGCAATGTCACCTCCTGAAAACATCAAAGATGTTCGGAGTTTCCTAGGCATGTTAAATTATGTTGGCAGATTTATGCCAAATTTACCTCAAAATACTGAAATGCTAAGAGAATTAATAACATTGAAAGAAAACAAATGGAAATGGACAGATCAACATGAAAGTGTATTTCAACAATTAAAAGATCAACTAGAGGCTTGCATACTTCGATGTCAACAAACAAACACATTTATACGTCGACGCCGGTCCGACTGGACTTGGAGCCATTTTAGCACAAAGGCATGACAACAAAGAAAACATTATCGCTTATGCAAGTAGAACGTTAACAAACGTAGAACAGAGGTACAGTCAAATTGAAAAAGAAACATTAGCAGCCGTATGGGCCATACAACACTTCCACCTATATTTATATGAATCAATTTTTACATTACACTCTGATCACAAACCGTTAGTAAATATACTAAACAACACAAGATCATCACCTAATGCTCGCATCGAGAGATTATGTCTACGACTACAGCAGTATCAGTTCAACACAGTCCATCAAAAAGGAAGCAGCAACCCCTCTGATTATATCTCGAGACACCCGATGGAATCTGTAACTAGTGAAATGCATGACTTGAAAATAGAAGCTCATGTTAATTTTGTTCTTCTCAACTCAGTGCCAAAAGCTTTATCAGTAGAAAAAATTGCAAAAGAAACTAGATCAGATGTTATTCTCCAATTATTAAAGAAAGCTTTGAACGACAATAGATTATGGTCGAAAGAAGAGTTAAAACCATATCATAAAATCAACACTGAGATAACAACGTGTAAAGACATTGTACTCAGAACAAACAGAATAATACTACCAACAAGTCTTATTGAAGAAGCCATTCAAGTAGCTCATTATGGACATTTGGGAATTGAGAAAACAAAACAACTCCTTTGTCAAAAAGTATGGTTCCCGAACATGAATAAAATAGTAGAGAAATATGTCCGTAGCTGTCTTGCATGCCAGTCAGTAACACCAAACAAACAACGCTGTCCGATAACAACGCCATCGAGTCCAAAACATCCGTTCCAAAGCATAGATATCGATTTTGCTGGACCGTTTCCAAACAATAAGTATTTATTTTTAATTATTGATGAATACTCTAAATTTCCTACAGTCGAAGTTACATCTTCCACAAGCTTTAAACAAATTGAGCCGATTCTTAGCCGAACATTTTCATTATTTGGGATACCAGAAAACATTAAATCCGATAATGGACCACCATTCAATGGGCAAGAATTCAAAGGATATCTAAGTAATTTAAACATCAAACACTGCGCTATAACCCCTTTATGGCCTGAAGCTAATGGCATGGCAGAACGATTTGTAAAAACACTAAAAAAATCTGTTTTATGCTCAGTACTAGAAACCAACAAATTTGATCAGCAACTGTTCGAGTTCCTAATAAACTATAGAAGCGTTCCACATAGCACAACAAAAAGATCTCCATATGAATTAGTTTTCAAAAGAGAAATAAACACACTACTGCCGTCAATAAAGAAGAAAAGCAAGATGCCAAGATATGGCAGTGCAACAGATACAAACAACAGGAGAAAGCAAAACGAACAAGCCAACAAGAAAAGAAGAGTCATAGAGCATAAATTTAAAAGAGTAGATAAGGTACTTTGTAAACAGAGAAAGTTTAATTCTTTTACACCATTATATGACCCAGTTCCGTACCAGATAGAAAAGGTTGTCAACAACCAAATTCATGCAACTAGACATGAGAAGAGAATCATCCGAAATGCATCATTCTTCAAACTCTATATTCCTTCTTCCAAAACACTTTACCCTCAAAATAACATCCCCTCATCCTGTAAGTATTCTCACTTTCCAGAACATAAACAAACTTCACCTAGAAACATAGAGGCATACGCTAGAGATAACAATATAGCAACGCCAGACCCGAATGCGCAGATAGAGGAAATATCTAAAAATTCATCTGAAATAGAAGAATCGATTAACAGTCAGCATCCTGATTCACCCTCGCAAGAAGTAACAGGCACGTCTACAAATCTGAAGGACTTCCCAGCACATCATCAGGAAAGATCACATCGTTCACGAAAGTTACCGTCCCGATTTAAAGACTCCAAATTATTTTAATAACAACCTAGTGGGGACACTCTTTATCTGAAGTAGAGGAGGAGATGTAATATTCCAATATTACCCGTATTCGTTTATATACATGGCAACGCCACTTTCACCAGGAAGAAGAAGACAGCTAGACTTTAAGGTCGGCAACATTGATTATTATTGTGAAAATTACTGTAAAATTGGTTGTGAAATAAAACACCACGTTCTGGACTAAAATAAGTTTATTAATTGTTTAATTTAATCACCAGTAAAACAAACAGCCCTTACCACCGTGAAGCATCACAACACCTACAGCATGGCTTGTAAATAATGGCTGTTCTAAACGCAATTACGCCCCGTGTGTGTTCCGAGGGGTTGAATAAAACCGGGTTTGCTCGGCAGACTTAAGGCAGCTTCTGAATAGGCTCATGCAGCATCATTTCACATAACCACGAAAATGTTTAACCATGGAGGTTTTTGAACGCACCGTGGTTGACTACGGATTTAAATTAATGAAATTTTTGTTTCCCAAAAATAGTCTCCGCTATTTGCTTGAATTATTTTGTATGTGTCCATTAATTATTTATTTTCAATAATTTCACAAATCCCACTTTGCTAGTTAGTTACTTGTGTTCCCGCGTTCGGTGGAATACTTTTTTAAGACGAGTTTTTTTTATCAAGTTATCCGAAATCATATTATCAAAACTAACTTAAAAAAAGAAACAAAGTATAAATAATAATTGAAAGTGTAATTAAAAATCTAGAGAGTGAGTTTTCTGTGAAGAAAAGAACAATGAAGTGTGCGGTTTGTGAATGTAGGAATAAATCGCAATTTGCGCGAGAAAAATCGTTCTTTAGGTGAATGTGTTAAATAAAATAGTTCCTAAACACATATATTAGATATTTCCGTTAATAAATATGTGAATTACTGTGATAAATAGTCCAAAAAATGTCAATTTTATTTGCTTGAATTTCTTTGTTTACAATAAGGCCGCTATTACATTAGGATGCCATGGCAGCGTAGCCAGCAACGTAGCCATCTGGAATATGTACATTTGCATTATGAGTATTAGACCTGGCGACGGCCTGGCCACGTATCCAGAATGGAAGCGTGGCCATAACGTTCACACATCCCAGATCTATTTGGTTACGTCGCCGGTGAATTTTTTTCGGAGTAAGCTGTCACTTTCCGTATTTTATTTGGGGTTATTGTTGTGTTGCAATGGAACTTTTCGATACGGAAAGATTTATTTTAGAAGTGCAAAGCAGACCAGCGATTTGGGATAGTTCCTCAGGGGAATATTCAGACCAATAACTTCTCCTCTGGACTAATAGGTTTCCTGAAGATGGTATCCTGTTTTGTCAAGGCATTTCTGCACAATGATAGCAGTTCTTCGAAGGACCTCAAAGACATCCTCATATAATTAAAGAATTTTTCGGGGTGTTTTCTGAGATCATCATACAATTTTTAGAACACACCACTGTCAGCACGATTAGCTAAAAAAAGGTGTACCCAATAGCGCCTTTTATTCCTTTTTTTTAATGCCTTTTTGCGACGCAAATACAACATTATTTCTTCGATTACCATTTTAAAAATAACATCTGACATTGGCATCTCACATTGGCCGCTGAATTTGGCAACTTGTAAAATTTTAAGTAGCCATAGTTACGTTGCTGGCTGCGCTGCCATGGCATCCTAATGTAATAGCGGCCTAAGAGACCCAACGTAAAATTCAGGGGAAACAGCTGATTAGAGAGGGAGACTATACAAGGAGATATAATCCGTGTTGTCACTTTTCGTTTGATTAATGAGGGCGGCACAGTCACATGTACCCCAAAAAACATGGCAGATTATATTCATCCGGTTCATGGCCAAGTTCGTCAACTATTAAGATATTTTATGTTTACGCCTAACTTGAAAAATCAGCGGACAATTTTGAAGAAATCGCGAAATGCGTAAAATTCAGCGCACTTCATGTGGGACACGTCAGCTTTAGGCGACATCTGTGGCCAAAAATGAACTAGTAGTTTAGTTTCTGCTACGTATCAATTTCCCGTTATTTTCCCCGTAAGAGTTATATCCCCTTGTATAGTCTCCCTGTGATTAGATTTCGGAGTGCCGCCGTGTAAAAAGTTCATTTCTGGGGCAAAATTTTATTTTAGATAACTCATCATTTGAACTCGCCCTTGCCCCTCCTCTATTCCCCTCGGGTTTTTCGCTTGCAGTGTACAAACAACTACTAAAGCGTGGGCTCTCATGCAAAACGAATTTCACTAAGTTTTAATTCGGCGAAGGCCCTTCCTGGAGTTTTGTATTTTAAGAGAAAAACCTAAGCAGTGGAGATTATTTGACGCTGGATTATTTAGTGTTATGTGAATTAACATAAAAAAATTTAAAAGGCAAAAATTGAGACTGTTAAATATTTTTTTATTATTATAAAATAAGTGAATCGCATTCCAGCGCTTTTGTTGTAAGAATGAATTTGCAATGCAATGAAATTCCTGCCGATAAAATTTTGACATGCAATATTTCAAATTGCAATTGCAGACAAATTGATCGTTTGGCTGTATTTCAACTAAAAGTGAACTCAACCCGACATCATATATGGTGGTAGAAATTTCAACTCAACCTCGACACAACTTGTCAACTAATTCATAAACGGGGTAGCAATGTTCGCACTTAGCCGAAAATAAGTGATATCGACTACTTTGAGTGCGTTCAGTTAGTAGTACAGTGTAACATAGTGTAAAATCTGTCAAAAGGAAAGAGAAGGGTAGAATGTTGCATTATCTAGCAAAACTTAACTGAACGCTTTGTGTTATGTCGCAAATGACAAGTTCCCAATTGTCATTTCAACTCATCTTGTGCAACTGGCGAAATGTTAAGGCAGCAGATAACATCCACTTTAATGTAAAGTCACATCATAATTGCAAATAAATAATTTGTGTTTTTTTAATAAAAAAATATTTTAATATTTTAACATTTTATTTAAAATAAAAAAATTATATTACTATAACTATACTACTACAGTTATGCTATAAGTACATTAAACTAAAAGTACGACACCTTCAGGGCGGAAAACTTTTTCCTGCATTGGGTTGCAGTAAAATTAAAATTTTGCTTCTTTAAAACGCCTTCTATTTGTTCCCATTCATTTTCCGCCCTTAGAGCAGAAGACTCAAAAATATTTTTCTTTGCTTTGTAGGCGGCAATTAGCGCCAAAATATTGGGTCTTAACCACTTCGCCTCTATAATAAAGGAAATGAAATAAATAATAATTTGTTTCGAATTGAAAAATTACTTTGTTCCGCAGATTGATTTAATTCATTTTTTTCCGTTGGAGCCTCGTCTCCAATTCCTAGTAATTCCTTACATATCCTGTAAAAGTTGCATTATAATTATTACATACAGTAAACGAATACCCCTTAGGTATAATATAAAAACATTTAACTGTATGTATATACTTGGATTATCGCTAATTTCTAAGAAATCGCGCGAAAGACGACAGCTGCTCGTTGCATAAACAAAGGTACCTACAAAAAAATTATTAAATCAAATTTTTGTCTATATTATTATAAATGTAACTGTCTGGGAGTTGATGGAGCTTGCGCTCGAAGAAAAGCAGGACGAAATAAGCTGCCTCAAGGGCCGTAAACATTTTACAAAAAAACATGAAGGGAGGTGGTCACTAATGACCAAAAGTGTGGTCCAAAGGAAGGGATATCGCCGAGAAAAACTTGTTTGCCTCCACTACACTTGGTGTGGGCACGACAAGCGATGCTCTAACTAGCTCGCCGGATGGGGGAGGGGCTCGTCGTGTATGGAGACAAAGAAACGTGTGACAGTTTAAACAAACTAAAAATCTCGTGCCACTAATAACCAAACAAAATAAAAATCAAGAGGGACGATAGGGGGACCCGTCCGGGGCCAACAAGAGAGGGTAAGGGGGGCTCGTCGTCGCAGCCATGCGAACGGATGCGGTCGGGTTTGAATGCTGAAACAAAAAATTTAAAACATGCAAGTACTTACGTTGAGGGGTGCGGGGCACACAGCCTCCCCACCGGTCGCCATGCTTCCGGCCAATCTATTACTTACCTACATATCAAGTAAGAGAAAAAAAATATCAAGTGATTACAAGAGAAAAGAAATCCACCTTTATTCCATGTTCTTAACAAACAGAATTTATCTACATCTAACCAACAAAAAAATCCGTCTTCAGGAATCTATGCATACGACTATAGGTCGTCAACTCTGAGTTCATATGAAGGATAAAACAAACTCAAGTGATAGGTAGTGAGTACAAACATTTAAGCTACTTTATACCTTTATAATTACCGAATTGTCGGTCTAATACTAAATTATTAAGGATGGAGTTGAAGTGAGAAGAATACTGGTAACATGATCAACACATTTGTACACACATTAAGCCAAAAAAATTTATCGTGGAAGAAACTGACGATGAACCGGCACCGAAATAAAAAATTTAAAATATCTATTGGTCAACCAAGAATATACAACATTTTTTATGGTCATAATTACATTCCACATATCGTAGTAAGAACTTCTAGTTCGTTCCTTATCTTCACAGTAACTCCATGAAACACAGTTTGCTTATAATACTTATTATCAATAAAGATGAACAAAAGAAAATCTCATGTTCCAGTACTCATCACTTAACAAAAATCATTTAATATTTTCCTTGATTTAATTCGAACATCACTAGATTACTATCGATTGTTTACATGTTTCTTTATTTTATATTTTTTTTCTTTTATTCTTATTATTTTTTTCCTTTTTCTTTAATTTTTTATCTTATTTTATTCTATTTTAATTTATTCTATTTTCTTTCTCTCTTTTTTTTCTTATTTTTTCAGAATCCCGTATTGGCCAATACTACACTGGGAAAAAGTGTAAGAGCACTTAAACTAGCAAAAAAACCTAAAGGACATTTTCAATTACTCCACTTATCTCTATATGTATTTATATATAAATATATAACGGTATAAATTTATAAGCATAAATAATAATTTTAATTAACAAACAAAAAAACTTACGAATCTACATGTTGTTTTATTTAGTTTTCCTTTTTTTTCTTTTGTAGAACCAACAATGAATCCTGCCAGTTTCTTCCCGTTCTCGTATAAAATAAATTTTCCTTGTTTTCTTTTCTTTTTTTTTCTTCACCAACCAAAAATATAGCAGCGAAGTTAAAATGCACGGGGCTTGCACCTTTTCTCCAGCTGAAATCACAGCATCCTCCTCAGCAAAAAAAATTGTGGACAGAAATACTAATAATGTAACACGAGCGTCCCCAGCAAGTAACTCCGTTTTTGTGGAACGAAAATTTCTTAATTTTACTCGCAAGGTGCGTACATACTTTTAAGGTTTGTAGTCTACTTTAATTAGAGTACTGCGTAGCCGGAGGCTTCTTGCAGACGACGGGAAAAGAATCTAAACACTTTTTTCTTCTTTTTCTTTCTTTTCTGGATTGGGATGGATTCTCAAAACAAAAATCTCCTTAGGCACCGTAAATTAAAACTATCAATCGTTTCTATGACTGTATCTACGGCAAAAAAAAATATAGCACAATAACCTCGTTTAGTTACGGATAATTTTAGAAAGATATGAATCAGGCACGTCCGCCATTGACGCAACGAATTAAGCAAACTCTGATTTTTTCTTCTTCACAATCGCTCTTGTCTCTGAGACTATCCACTCACTACTGACTCAACTCCAAAAACTTTTCTACTTCGCCTACAGGGTCTCGCACAAAAAAATCGCGTTTACACCGCGCAGTTTTTGTATTGCCAGTGCTTTTTTGGTCTAAATTTCTGTTGCCGAAAGGGAGAGTCATGAATAATCATAATGGAATGAAGGAATGGATTATTCATTTTCCCGTTTCACCCATACCAAATAATTTTTGAGAAACAATTTTTTTGTGGTGGGATCCAGGTGTCGCGACCTGATTGGCTAAGTCTTTAGACGCCGTCCGGAGCGTCCATGGGGAAAAGTGTTGCGTGGGCAACAAATTGGTGGATAATTATTTTTAAGATAAAGATGATCCAAAAAGGGGAAATGAATGGGACAAAAGGCATGAATAGAGTGATTCTATAAAAAAGGAATTCTTTATTAGGACATTGCTTAGCAACGGCAATTTATAACGATTAGCTTATTTTCATGGAGATTTATTTAAATCGTTCTTTCGGACATTGCCGACCGTTACAACGCGGATACCTAACGGAGAGAAGGGAGAGAGGAGCCGAAAGACGGAGGCTCAGGAAAGATAATAATTCCATAATTCATAACAATTAGCTGTTGACCTTAATGTGAAAACAAAAAAAAGATGGATATGAAAAAGTAAAATTGGTAAAGTGAAATTGATCCAAGTTTGGCAGGGCAGAGGCATGAATGCTTACAAATATTATAGGGCTACTGAAAAAGGAAAGGGCACCCTGTTAAGCTCGTGTGGCTCGACCCATGATCCTGAGATTAAGAGTCTCATGCTCTACCGACTGAGCTAGCCGGGCAAAAGTAATCGCAGTTGGAAGTCTAATGACCAGCAAACGTGTGGCTCTACCCACGACCCTGAGATTAAGAGTCCATGCTCTACCGACTGAGCTAGCCGGGCTAAGCCGAGCTGTATATACTATTGATGCGGATGCCAAAAAGGAGTAATACCTACAAGAGTTTATGTGCAGTGGTAAGAAAAGAATGGTAAAAGAGAGTGAGATTGAAGAGTGATCTAGTCGCACTTTGCGGTGAGGTTTGGAGTGTGGGTTCTCGGCGGAACAAAAGGGAAAGAGAAAAGCAACTCTCCCAATTAGCAGTTTGTAGAAAATAACAACGTCTTTTTGTACTACTTATAATAAAAACATTTTGAAGTAAGCAAAAACGTTTCAAAAGGCTGATTCACTAATTGCGTTTGCGATAGAAAGTAAACAACGATTTTCTGCAATGAGTGTTTATATTTCCATATTTGGGAGAGTTGAAATTGTCCGATGCATAAGAATGTGACATCCTTAATGGATTTTGGCATGTGTTAAAACTGCAAAGCATCCGAACGAACTTAGAAAGAGTTGAAAAGAATTTTGACACAGCAAAAAAATTGAACCATATCATACTAAAAGTATAAGAGACAATATTAAGGTTTCGTTTTTGTGAGAGGTGTTACAGGTCACGTTTCCCCAAATTTATGCTTCATACAGCATATAAAAATTTTTGGAGTCGGAGGGAAATTAAAAGATGTGAGAAACTTGTTTCAATTTCAGTGTGAAATTATTAATTAATAAAAGCGTTGTCGGTAAAGAAATATAACCCCACGTAGGAGTTTGAAGAAGGAAAGTTGTCACGCCTTGTCTCGACGGTTTCTTGGAATTTGCTCGTGAAGAGCCTAGTGAGTGTTAGGTGAGGATCGTCTGATCAATGGACCCCGTAAGGGAGAGGAGATTAGAGTTGTGGCAGTATATTTGGTTTGGGCTATTGAAAATGGTTGAGGGTACCCGTGACACACGTTTGATTCCATGGGAAGAATGATTTAGGGATTCGTCACCGATGGACTAGGTAACACCCGATCGTGCGGTCAATCAACCCTAAATCATTAGGCGGTGTAACGGTCGGCAATGTCCGACGGCACGAGTAATAAATCTCCCACGAAAATAAAATAAATTGCCGTTGCTAAGCAATAACCTAATAACAATTCTGTTTAAAGAATCCTTTCCATACACCCTTTTGGCCCATTCATTTCCCCTTTTTGCTTGTCTTTTCTTTCAAAAAAATAATTATCCACTCATTTGTTGCCCACGCAACACTTTTCCCCATGGACGCTCCGGACGGCGTCTAAAGACTTAGCCAATCAGGTCGCGACACCTGGATCCCACCACAAAAATCGTTTCTCAAAAATTATTTGGTATGGGTGGAACAGGAAAATGTGTGGTCCATTCCCTCATTCCATTATAATTATTCATAATTCCTCTTTTGGGCAATCGCAATTTGACCGAACAAAAGACGGTGGCAATAAGGAATTGCTCCATGTAAACACGATTTTTGGTGAAGAAACTGTGGTGGGAGGAAAAAACTTGAGCTGCTGGCGTCGGTCATTCAGTAGGCAGGAGGCATACAAGCCGGGTCGAAAAAAAAAAACGCGATTGTGGAGTTGTGTCGTGCACTGCGGGTCTTCCTTTTTGAATTCAAGTTCAGTTGAGGTTTCGATAGAATTATTCAGCGAATCCGCCACCTTTTAGTAAATGCGGAAAAAAATAAGTGCATCTAATTTGCCAGAATTTCGGTAGAGAAAGAAAAAAAAAAACAAAGTGTTGATTTAGAGAATAATAATGAAGAAAAATAGAAAAAAATGGCGGAGGCAGGACGCTTTGCCGTCGGCTTAGTGTAGATTTTTGTGAAGAAGGAAAAGATTAAAAAGAATCTTTAAGTTTTAGAATTTTACTCCCAAAAAGTTGAACAGTGCAGATAAGTGAAGAATTGCAGCAATCGGCCGGCTTCAGTCCGACATGGCGGATTTATAAATCACCAAAGCTGCTCGCGGAACGCAATTTGTGTTGAATTTTTTTTGCGGAGATTAATTTGCAGACGGCGGTGATACTTTAAGCACGTATAAAGGTTAAATAATGTAAAAATTTTGAAAGTTAAATAATATAAAAAGTAGAACAGATAAATAACATAAAAAGTACCAAAAGTTAAATATAAAAAGTAGAGAAAAAAAAAATCTTTTTGCAAAAGTTGAATAATATAACAAGCATAAAAGTTAAATAATATAAAAAGTTTGAAAGCTAAATGGTATGGAGAGTATCGAAATTAAAGGAGTATTGGTACAGCTAACTTCCCCTCATCGTTAAGATCTAGTCTACGTGGTTTCTACTAGTGTAATCCGAACTATGTATATGAAAGTAAGTTTTTTTATTATATAAAAATGTACCTTATCTAAAAATTAAAGATGTAAACTAATGTACATAATTTCCGATGTAAGTTGTCTTTGTATGACGATATAACCATTTTAAGTTTTGAAGCGAGAAATATAAAAAAAAAAAAAAAAAATATATATATATAAGTAAGTACCCAAAAGGAAGAAAAAGGAAAATTTGTTTTGTAGATGATTTTAAATAGCATAAGTTTTACAAGGAAGAAAGAAAAAAGAAAATGAAAAAGAAAAAGTGAACAGTTTATCTGATTTTCCAAATCTTTTATTGTAATATTATAAGAAGTACATTGCTGATAATTTATATATATATATATATATAAAGAAAAAAAAAGAGAAGAAAACCAAAGAAAGGAAAAAGTAATTAAATATTATACCTGCGGAATTGTTTTTTTTGTTGTGTAAAAAAAAAAAAAAAACAAAAAAAAAAAAAAAAAAAAACAAAAAAAAAAAGTAGGCCTAACTTTTCTTAAGATAGAAAATCTCGATAAATATATTTTTGCATGCGGTAGAAACTACGCAAGAAAAGAAAAAAAGAAAATTAGTTATTATCTGTTATATATTTGAAGATTTAAAGAAGCACCTAAGGAAACAAGAAATATTTTATATAAAAATAAAACAAGAAAAAACCAGAAGAAAAGGGATAAATATTTTGTAGATTTTTTTTTGTGATCAGTGAGCCGCAACAAGTTTTCCCGTTCACGTAGTACTAGTTTTTTTTTGTAAACTCAATTTTTTTTTATAATATATGTAATTACGAGAACAACTTTCGGTCGAAATTTTCTTTCAATTTTTTTTCATGGCCAACATGATGGAGTAATCTGTTAATGGTGGATGACAGGGCATGGTGATCGGTGGGGAGGCTGTGTGCCTTGCCCGGTATGTAAGTACCAGTAGTATCTAGATTTCTTTTTATTTCAGCATACCAACTCCGACCGCATCCGATCGCATGGCTGTGACCCCGAACCCCCTTTAGCCCTCTCGATGGCCCCGAACGAATCACCCTATCGCTAGTTTTGAAGTTCTTTTTCTGTTGGTGTCAGTGGCACGTGATTCTTCAGTTTGTTCAAACTGTCACTCCCGTTTCCTTGTCTCCGTGCACCACGAACCCCCCCCATCCGGCGAGCTAGTTAGAGCACCGCTAGACGTGCCCAACCAGGTGTAGTGGAGGCAAAACAAGTTTTCCTCGGCGATATCCCTTTCTTTGGACCTCGTCCAGCCACACTTTCGGTCATTAGTGACCCCTTCCCTTTCCTTTTTTTTGTAATTTTGTTTGCGGCCCCTGGTGGCAATGAGACTCTTCAGTCCTTCTTCGAGCATAAGCTCAGACAATCCCCGACAGTTACAAAATGGCGCCCAACGTGGGGCTAGTACCACTAGTCTTCTGCATTAACTCGGTTATGTCTGTTAGTCACGTGTTGGCTTTACCTATTTTTATTCGGCAAGTTTGTTTTCTTCTTCCTTTTTGGAAGGTGTCTCTTTCCGAGTTATGGTTCTTTTATTATTCTGTAGTCTTCCCTTGTAAGACCGAGATTTAGTCCTTTTTCTGTGGCATCGGCCATCGAGAGAGACCGGTAGTGGACTTCCTTCATTTTATCTCCCCTTCTCTGTCCAAGTCCCTCCGGTTATGGGTTTTGGTACCTGCCGCGGTATCATTTCTCGTACAGCTTATGTTTTTCAGTTTAGCCTTAACGGTTTATAGTTTTCTTTCATTTTCTCTGAACGTAGGGTTCAATAACTCTTTCGGCGGCAACTTCCAAATTGTTTACCTTGCTCGCTCATGTGAGTCGGTCAGTTCCTAGTACCAAGCGCTTCGCTTGCTAGCGCGACGACTCTGGTGGGGCAACTGGTGAGGGCCCCTTGCTGTCTGGCTTCATGTGGCTGATGTTCACATGGCTTGCGCGGGGGTCATCATCTGGTTGTCCCTTCCATGAACGGAGCAATATCGCTCAATTCTGTTTTTCTTAAATCTATCCTGTTTAGTATGACCAAGTTGGTGGGGGGGACCACTGACATGCATAGATCCTGGTAACAGGCAGTGACCTGCCAGTGCGGTATGCCAGTTGTCTCTCCCTCAATGCGGTCCCGAATGGATCCTTGCCTGGTCGGCCTTCCGGAATTTCAGTTGTCTTCGTTACTGATCCGTCGTGGCTGACAAGCAGGGATTAATATAAATCAATGGAAGTTTCTAACCCCTTCTTATTTCGTCCCAGCCATGCGGTCTGCTGCGGTCGGGGATTGGATGTTGAAATGTAGGGTCGGTCGAGACGAGTGGTGCATGCTACTCCTCTCGGTTGACGCATAACTGGTAAGTGCGGTAAGGCGAGAGCTGCGTGTCCTCTCCGCCGGTGACCATGTCCCGAGTCAACTTATGAATATTTTTGTGTATTATCTCTCGCGCAATTTTAAAAAGTTTATTAGTAAAAATTAACTAAGCTCTTTACGTTACTAACTACTATGTCCGACGATTCCGATAAACAGGATGGGACTGAAGCCCCCGGGGGCGACGCTAGTCCATCCTTTCCCGGCTTCAGTGAAAGTCACTTAGAATCAGATAGACAAGCCACGACACGGCAGCAAATCGAAATAACGATTGCTAAACTGCAAGCTCAACTGGCGGCACTGCCTCCCAATCCTGATGCGGCACCTGCGCCCGTCCCAATAAAAACAGATCAAGCCAGTTCCACTGTTGAGCCAAATCCGACATATAGTCAGTTTAAAACTCCAGACCTACGTTTTATTGCTAGACCATCTAAGTCTCAGCAGGCTTCACGCCACCCCTCAGTTGTACTGTCGTGGAACATTACGTTCTCCGGACAATCTAATGGACTTACCGCTGAACAATTTATGTTCAGGCTGGAAAGCAAGGCTAAAGATGCATCCGTATCTGATCACGAGCTTTGTTCTAACGTGTCATCCTTACTCAAGGATCGGGCTGCAACCTGGTATTGGAACCAATTTCGTCGGGAATTTCCGAATCCCGAATGGTCCGACTTTCGCAGGAACTTTCAAGCCCACTTCAAGTCCCACGATACAGATCTTTATACCATCAAGTCCATGGTGGAATTAAAACAACTTCAAGACTCTTTTGATGAGTATTTAGACAAGATGATTGCCTTGCACAACAAAATGGAGAATCCAATTTCGGAATCTCAGCTGACGGGTATATTGGTCGAAAACCTTAATTACGCCACGGGTAGTTCATTGGTGGGTCGACAGTTTAGAACCATAAAGGAGTTAAGAGAGCAATGCCTTAAAGTTGAACGCTGGCATTTAAATAAGAGAATGGAACGAAGGACCAACCTAAGAGTCCATGAGCTCGAGTCTGACTTCGCGGTGGACTCTGCTTCAGAGCCGTTCGATCCTTACTATCACGAGATAGAAGCGCTCCAAGGTAATGACCCTGATCTTACTAGAAGACAACTTAGGTGTTGGAATTGCCTACAGCCAGGCCATCCGTTTTATGACTGTCCTTCTGAAACAAGAAATGTCTTCTGTTACCGCTGTGGTAATCCTGGGGTCGTGTCACCCAAGTGTCATTGCCAGGGAAACCGACAGATGGGCGCGAGGCCGCGTGGGAACCCGCGCCCACCGCAGACTCCTCAGCCACCCCCACAGTAATTGAAACAGCGTGTAACGTTCCCCCAGGTGTGTCGTCCTCTATCCCAGTCAAGTCAATCTCTCACTCCCGTTGTGATGATCCTCCTGTATTTCCCTCGGAGGAATCCAGAACTTCCTTCATTGCCAGATGGAACAACTATCAGCTGGTCCGCAAGCGAATCTTCTCGAATCCCCATCAGGTGTCTTCCCTTAGAGTCCCGAATATTCGGCGAATAGCCAATGAGAAACGTCGGCTTTCACGTTCGATTGTTTCTGCCATCTTCAATGACCATTTAGATGAAAGACCTTTCGCGAGCATAACCCTCGGCGACGTAGCCATGACTGGGCTACTAGACAGCGGCGCCTCCATAACCTGCCTGGGAAGGGGTGTCGAGTCATTTCTAGAAGACCATCCTGAATGTAAACTACATTCCTTAAATACGTCTTTACAAACTGCCGATGGTACACCCCAGCGAGTCTTGGGGTATATCAAAGCTCCCGTTTCCTTCGCAGGACGAACTCATTTGATGACAATATTCGCTGTACCCAGTTTAAGTCAGAAGTTGTATTTAGGTTATGATTTCTGGAAGTTGTTCAGCATCCTTCCCCAGATAGTTGGCGAGCTGAACGCTTCGGCCGTACTGTCCAGGACTCAAGATTTGCCTAATGTGCAACTATCTCTGTTAGAGCGAGTCAAGGCAACTTTTCCCTCCTTTGATGTCTTGGGTTTGGGGAAAACCCATTTGGAGGAACATACAATTGATGTTGGTGATTCAGCCCCCATCAAACAAAGACATTATCCCGTGTCGCCCTAATAAGGCATCACGCCGGCTTCACCGGTCAACTGATAGGGTGCCATTAAGCCGCTTAGTTTCTCCCCGCGGTGGCACACCTCTTTGTTTTTTCCTTGGTTGTCTGGGGCCAAGGTTTCAGTCTGTGTTTGATTTGGAGCTGCCAGACCAGTTCCCTGAGGCACGGTCCCCTCATTTTCCCTTTTAATCCCTGGGACAGAGAAAGTTCTGCAGGCGAAGGTGCTTGCTGCAGTGCCTTAGCCTTTAATCACTTTTATTTCTTCTCCTTTTTCATATTCGTTCCTTGTGAACATTTTATTCAATAGTTCTTTTAGTAGCAGCAACCTCTGATGTTGATTTGTTCCCGTCAGGCTGGCTCGCTGTCTGGCTAACAAGCGCAACGCTTGGCACTGCGCGAGTCAGTCCTGACCATGGAACCTCCTCTTTGTTTTTTTTATTTGTAGTATGGTCTGATGGACGCCTTGTCATTAAGTCTGCTCTCGTCTGGGTTCTCAGGCGTATATCGCCTGACCTTGCGACAGGCTTGGTGACAAGGTCAAGTGTAGTGTGTTTTCGGTGGGGTCTGGTTGCAAGTGGCTGATGTTCACTTGGCCAGATCGTTGGTTGCCTGGTGGCGTTTGTGTTTGTCCCTAAGTTCCATCAGACCCCGTTTAGTCGTAGTCCTGCTGTCGTCTCACCTGCCTGGTCTTGGCAGTGTTGCTGACCCGCAGTGGAGCGGCAGACCGGCTACAAAAATCTAACAGAGGCTATCTCTTACTCCACATAACTTCTTTTTTTCCGTATTTCAAAGACTTCTCTTCCCTGGGACGGACCATTTAAATCTTTCATTTATTTCGCAATATATGTTCATTGCGTCTTTAATTAAAACGTTTAATCCATCCTTTAAACCTACGTTAGTCCATATACAAAAAAAAATGTTTTAGCCTGGAGCTTAATTTTTATTTTATCAATACATCGATATCGGAAAATCTTTTGTTTACTCATCTCCCACTTAAATAATGTACCCTTCTAAACATTTTCTCGTCACTTACCTTTTCACTCCGAATTACGTGTTCAATGAATTGTAGTCACCACTCGTACTACTAAGCTTTCACCTTCATGTTTTCCCTCAATTCTTTTTGCCAGTCACCTCTGGTTCACCCTTTTCTCATCGTAAGTTTTGCTCGTTCCTTCTTCCCATAGAATCGAACGTGTGCCACGGGTACCCTATGGACCACTTCATTTATAAACAATAGCCAGAAATTTTTGCCACTTTTCACTATACCATCACTAACATTCACCACCCCACCAGTGGGCCTTTCGGTCAACCGACCATCCTGTCTTTCATTTATGTCTTTGCCACTTTTTCTTTAAATTCTTATATGGGGTTATGTTTCTCCATCATCCAGTTTGGTGTCACCTGACAACTCATACGGAAATTGAAAATCTTTTTTTCAAATTTTCTCTTCCTTCATCCCCGTCCGACCTCTAAATGTTTTACGCAGCATGAAGTTAGGCGTGGGACCCTAACGGTTAATGCCCTTTTGATTCCAATCGAAGGTCTCGGCATCATCCGAGCTCACTTAATCTAGCAGCTGCTTACACACTTTTTCTTGTTTCCTTGTACACGACTTTGTTCATTTTTTTTGCTGTGTCAAAATCCCTTTCAACTTCTTCCAGGTCAGTTTTGGACGCTTTGCATTTACAACACATGCCAAAACCCATTGGGAATGACACATTCCGATGCATCGGACAACTTCCACTCTCCCAAGTCGGAAAAAAAATATGACGCTTATGGCAGAAAAATCATTGTTTGCTTTCTAACGCAAACCCATCAACGGTATATGCCCGGTTAAACGGTTTTCTTGTCTTCATCTCTTATAAACAAAAGACGTTATTACTTTCAAATAATAACAAGCTGCTAAATGGAAGCGATACTTTTCTCCTTTTTGTTTCTCTAACTCCGCCGGAGTCCCAAACCAACGCCAAGCGTGCCCACAATCATGACATTAACTCACTTTTGTCACCATTCTTTTGTTACCAAGGCACATCCAAGAATCTTTCGCCCGGCTAGCTCAGTCGGTAGAGCGAGACTCTTTATCTCAGGATCATGGGTCGAGCCACACGAGCTTATCAGGGCGCCCTTACTCCTTTCCCCGCTGTAGTCTTAATGTACCTACCTCTCCGTACCATTAGGCGAAGCTCAGCGGACTGACTTTCCTCCTTGTCTCAGTTATTTCAGAAAATAACCATCAGGACCTTAGCCTCCGTCCTTCGGCTCCTCTCTCCCTTCTCTTCGTTCGGTCTAGAGTATCCGCGTTGTAACGGTCGGCAATGTCCGACGGCACGAGTAATAAATCTCCCACGAAAATAAAATAAATTGCCGTTGCTAAGCAATAACCTAATAACAATTCTGTTTAAAGAATCCTTTCCATACACCCTTTTGGCCCATTCATTTCCCCTTTTTGCTTGTCTTTTCTTTCAAAAAAATAATTATCCACTCATTTGTTGCCCACGCAACACTTTTCCCCATGGACGCTCCGGACGGCGTCTAAAGACTTAGCCAATCAGGTCGCGACACCTGGATCCCACCACAAAAATCGTTTCTCAAAAATTATTTGGTATGGGTGGAACAGGAAAATGTGTGGTCCATTCCCTCATTCCATTATAATTATTCATAATTCCTCTTTTGGGCAATCGCAATTTGACCGAACAAAAGACGGTGGCAATAAGGAATTGCTCCATGTAAACACGATTTTTGGTGAAGAAACTGTGGTGGGAGGAAAAAACTTGAGCTGCTGGCGTCGGTCATTCAGTAGGCAGGAGGCATACAAGCCGGGTCGAAAAAAAAAAAAACGCGATTGTGGAGTTGTGTCGTGCACTGCGGGTCTTCCTTTTTGAATTCAAGTTCAGTTGAGGTTTCGATAGAATTATTCAGCGAATCCGCCACCTTTTAGTAAATGCGGAAAAAAATAAGTGCATCTAATTTGCCAGAATTTCGGTAGAGAAAGAAAAAAAAAAACAAAGTGTTGATTTAGAGAATAATAATGAAGAAAAATAGAAAAAAATGGCGGAGGCAGGACGCTTTGCCGTCGGCTTAGTGTAGATTTTTGTGAAGAAGGAAAAGATTAAAAAGAATCTTTAAGTTTTAGAATTTTACTCCCAAAAAGTTGAACAGTGCAGATAAGTGAAGAATTGCAGCAATCGGCCGGCTTCAGTCCGACATGGCGGATTTATAAATCACCAAAGCTGCTCGCGGAACGCAATTTGTGTTGAATTTTTTTTGCGGAGATTAATTTGCAGACGGCGGTGATACTTTAAGCACGTATAAAGGTTAAATAATGTAAAAATTTTGAAAGTTAAATAATATAAAAAGTAGAACAGATAAATAACATAAAAAGTACCAAAAGTTAAATATAAAAAGTAGAGAAAAAAAAATCTTTTTGCAAAAGTTGAATAATATAACAAGCATAAAAGTTAAATAATATAAAAAGTTTGAAAGCTAAATGGTATGGAGAGTATCGAAATTAAAGGAGTATTGGTACAGCTAACTTCCCCTCATCGTTAAGATCTAGTCTACGTGGTTTCTACTAGTGTAATCCGAACTATGTATATGAAAGTAAGTTTTTTTATTATATAAAAATGTACCTTATCTAAAAATTAAAGATGTAAACTAATGTACATAATTTCCGATGTAAGTTGTCTTTGTATGACGATATAACCATTTTAAGTTTTGAAGCGAGAAATATAAAAAAAAAAAAAAAAAAAAATATATATAAGTAAGTACCCAAAAGGAAGAAAAAGGAAAATTTGTTTTGTAGATGATTTTAAATAGCATAAGTTTTACAAGGAAGAAAGAAAAAAGAAAATGAAAAAGAAAAAGTGAACAGTTTATCTGATTTTCCAAATCTTTTAAAAAAAAAAGAGAAGAAAACCAAAGAAAGGAAAAAGTAATTAAATATTATACCTGCGGAATTGTTTTTTTTGTTGTGTAAAAAAAAAAAAAAAAAAAAAAAACAAAAAAAAAAAAAGTAGGCCTAACTTTTCTTAAGATAGAAAATCTCGATAAATATATTTTTGCATGCGGTAGAAACTACGCAAGAAAAGAAAAAAAGAAAATTAGTTATTATCTGTTATATATTTGAAGATTTAAAGAAGCACCTAAGGAAACAAGAAATATTTTATATAAAAATAAAACAAGAAAAAACCAGAAGAAAAGGGATAAATATTTTGTAGATTTTTTTTTGTGATCAGTGAGCCGCAACAAGTTTTCCCGTTCACGTAGTACTAGTTTTTTTTTGTAAACTCAATTTTTTTTTATAATATATGTAATTACGAGAACAACTTTCGGTCGAAATTTTCTTTCAATTTTTTTTCATGGCCAACATGATGGAGTAATCTGTTAATGGTGGATGACAGGGCATGGTGATCGGTGGGGAGGCTGTGTGCCTTGCCCGGTATGTAAGTACCAGTAGTATCTAGATTTCTTTTTATTTCAGCATACCAACTCCGACCGCATCCGATCGCATGGCTGTGACCCCGAACCCCCTTTAGCCCTCTCGATGGCCCCGAACGAATCACCCTATCGCTAGTTTTGAAGTTCTTTTTCTGTTGGTGTCAGTGGCACGTGATTCTTCAGTTTGTTCAAACTGTCACTCCCGTTTCCTTGTCTCCGTGCACCACGAACCCCCCCCATCCGGCGAGCTAGTTAGAGCACCGCTAGACGTGCCCAACCAGGTGTAGTGGAGGCAAAACAAGTTTTCCTCGGCGATATCCCTTTCTTTGGACCTCGTCCAGCCACACTTTCGGTCATTAGTGACCCCTTCCCTTTCCTTTTTTTGTAATTTTGTTTGCGGCCCCTGGTGGCAATGAGACTCTTCAGTCCTTCTTCGAGCATAAGCTCAGACAATCCCCGACAGTTACAGCGGGATGGAGCTACAGGCTCACTGGCTCAGCGTCATCATCGCGGGCCCGAACCAGATGGCTCATAACCCTCTCCCGTCCACAAGGATCTACTCCGGCCTAGGGGAGAATGCAACTGGTAAAGGATCGGATTATGGAATAGGACGTCACCCCTCTCGGAGGTCATAGGTCGCATATTATCCATGACCTCGCACTGTCCGGACTACTCGACCCGAAGGAAGCAGTAGTAAAGGCCAGCATCCACGCGGACAGGCTGGTGCGAATTAGATGACCGAGAGGACCGTGTCTCGGGGAGTTGGTCTGGCAACTCCGGCTGGACTACGAATTCAAGCCTTGACCCCAGACGATCAAGGAGAATAAAAGAGGAGTGCAACGGCTAGGGAAGCTACCTGCGCGGATTAGCGGAACCCCTGTCGTTAACCGGTGAAGCCGGCGAGATGCCTTGTTAGGGCGACTCAGGTTATGCTTCCGAGCGTCTCACTGTTTGAGATCCCTCGCGTGATAAGTTCCCAGTAACTTGCCTGACATATCCTCTACCTCATACAGACTTGCGCCTACCCGTTTTCGTATGCGAGCTTTGGAGAATTTATTAGCCAATTTGGCACTAAAACAATTCGCTACGTTACTTATAGGGAAGGTACGACGATAGACTTCTTGACCTGGTTGGAAGGTGCTGTCTTGCAACGCAAGTTGTAGTTTTTCTCGTGGCGGCGATGTGCGGACGACAAATTAAGTTTGACGCGCTCAAGGATGAGGCGAAGGCGATCTGAAGTGGGGAGAAAGGCAATCTCTCCGTCTTGTAAAGCGTGTAGCTTCTTTAAGACACCATAAGCGGATCCGTGCAGGATCATTTGGCTTCCGAAGAGAGCTTGAAACGCCGTCATCCCGATCGATTCATGAAACGAGCTTTGCATTGCACATTCGATTGACGAAAGGTGACGGTCCCATTCACGGTGGTCGTCTTTTAAATAAGCTCGAATGGCAGCTAAGGTAGATCGATTTACTCGCTCTGAGGCATTTGGGTGTGGAGAGTGTACCGCCGTACGCATGTGTCTGACTCCGTAGTCGTCCAAGAATTTGGTGAACTTCTTAAGCCCGGTACCCACTTGTTGCAAACCGGCGTATCGTATCACTGTTCTTTAAATTTTTTTCTAAAAAAATTGCAACGCTTCGTTTCAAAATGTGCGAAATGATACGATCCAAACCCGATCTCTCATTTAGCGGGTTTTCTCCGTCACATCAAAGGAATGATACGATACGCTTTAGGAGGAAGTGTGGACGGGCATGCGCGTATCCTGTTGCTTCATTGCCGTTGCATCTTGCTCCACTGTTTAGTGATCTTTGATAATAACGTGCGCACATACGGATTTTGAGAATAATTTTTAAAAAATGGAGTGGAGTAAAGAGCATATTATTGAATTTATAGACACTTACAAAACATATGAAATCCTGTGGGATACAAAACATCCCGAATATTTTAATAAAATAAAAAAACAGGATGCGTGGGAGGAAGCTGCAAAGCAGATAAATAAACCTGTGAGTGAGTGTAAAAAAAAATGGAGTACCTGATGTCTGCAATGCGGAGAGAAAAAATGAAATGGTCGAAAAGCTCTGGTACCGGAAAAGGTAAGTACTGCAATAGTGAAATGCGGTTTATTAGTACCTAAACTAAAAAGCAATCATGCAAGTAAGTACAGAAAAATGATATTAGGATATTAAAAAAGGGTTTCTACTTTTCCATCAAGTAATTTTGTGTATATTATTTTATGTGTCACTTTTAACAACATTTAAATTTTGTATAGTTTATAGTTTTTTGTTACAATAAAATGTATTTTTTTTTGGAAATCGTTTCTAGGTGCGGACGAAGTATATAAAAGTTCATGGTTTGCCTTCAACAGTTTACAATTCCTGTGGGATAAAAACAGGCCCAGGCAAACTCTGAATACTGTAAGTAAATAAAGAAAACAAATATTTTAGATTTAGATAAAAGGAAGAAAACATTAATTAACCCACCATTCTATGCATAATCATTCTGCCAGACTAGGCTACCCTCTTTTAAGAAATAGTCACACATTTCTTCCCTTACATCAAGTAATGTAGAACTGCTTCTTCGACCAACTTTTCTCAATGGATGAAGCGTATCCCTACCATCAACTGGTCCTCTCCACGATCCATTTTTCACTACGCCAGCATCTTCGGAATCAAATGTTCCACGTGGAGTGTAAAGGTCGACTGAATCTGGTCGTCTTCGTAAATAATTATGTAATAGAGTAACTGCTAGAACCACCACTGAAGCTTTCTTTGGTTCCAACAGCAAGGGCTTTCTCAATACACGAAAAACAGATGAGGCTATACCGAACACGTTTTCAACGACCCTTCGCGCTCTGCTGTGTCTATAATTGAAAATCCTTTGTTTTGACCCTTTCTCATTATAACCTGGAAAACCTTTCATCAAATTTGTTGACATAGGGAAGGCTTCATCTCCAAGGAAAAAGAACGGCAACTCTTTTTGTCTTCCATTCAGAGGAATTGGTTCAGGAAGATTCAGCGTTTTTTGTTGCATATTCTTGCACAGCACAGAATTTGAGAAAACCCCACCATCTGATATCCTTCCTTGGCAACCCACGTCAACGAACAAGAAGTTATAGTTGGCATCAACTAAAGCCATAAGTACAACACTAAAAAATCCTTTGTAATTGATGTACTCGCTGCCGCTATGAACAGGTTTGTTAAGCTGTATATGTTTTCCGTCGATCGCCCCCACACAGTGCGGAAAGTTCCATTTGGCATCAAATTCATCAGCTTTCTTCATCCACTCTTCTTGGGTCGCTGGAATCTGCAATGAAATACATAGGTTTACATCGCTATTATTCAACAAATAATTCCTCTATTATTATTAAAATAGCATAGTACTTTCAGTAGTGGA
Source organism: Thereva unica (assembly GCA_949987705.1). Lineage (NCBI taxonomy): Eukaryota > Metazoa > Arthropoda > Insecta > Diptera > Therevidae > Thereva > Thereva unica. Next base: position 121,239,131 of record OX465281.1, on the reverse strand, counting down.
TGCATTTGTTTCGTTAATTTGGAATGTTTTGAAATAAAGAATATAGAGTTTTATGTTTTTCCTCCTCAGCTGTCCAGTGTTACGAAGACGCACGAAGACATTCCAGCACAAGAGAAAGATGATGAGGCTCATAGCAGCAACTCCTCCACGACTTCATCGAACCAATTTCGCCACTAGCTGCTGTGTTTTCATCGTCACTTCAAATCACACACTGACCAGATAACCGTATCGCGCTCCCGTATCAAACATGATACAGGCTGGATGATTCGCAACGCAGTGATGATACACGAAAAATTTGGGTTCCTGTTTTGTTCGTATCAATCAACAATTGCAACGATACAGGGATACGAAACGCCGGTTTGCAACAAGTGGGTACCGGGCTTTAGAGACGAATTGTCGACCATTGTCAGAAAAGATGATTTCTGGTACTCCAAAGGTGTGAAATACACGATGTTCCAGGTTCTCTATTGTCAAGGTAGCAGTCTCGGAGGACACTGGAAAAAGGAATACAAATTTACTAAAGGAGTCTAGGACTACTAAGACTGCGGTGTTGCCTCTTTTGGATCGGGGGTAGGGACCTAAGAAGTCCACATATAGAAATTGAAATGGCTTAACTACTTCCAGTTGCAGTTGTGGCGGCCTTAAGATCGCGTTAGGTGATTTGGTGCACTTGCAAATCTCGCACTGAGAAACATACGTTCGAACCTGATTTACCATTCCGGGCCAGAAGTACTTGGTTCGTAAACGGGATAAGGTTTTACCAATCCCACCATGAGAAGCCTGCGGAGGAGAGTGAGCAGCCTCGATCAATGGTAGGGTCAATTCGGAAGGAATCCATAACTTCGAAGTGAGTTCGTCTGAGATAGGATCTCCGGAACGAGGGGTACTACGATGGAATACAACCCCGTCAGACACTCTGAGATCAGGTAACTGTCCCGCCTTTCCGCTTATGCCCTCAGCTAGTGACAAGTATTCTGGCGACTTGAACGCTGGGGACGTTAAGTCCACATCTTGACAGAAGGATATTTCGTCTACGCAGTCGACCCGAGGCAAAGCATCCGGGACCCCGTTTTGGCTTCCTTTTCGATGCTCTATAGCAAACTCAAACCCTTGTAGTTTCAAACTCCATCTAGCTAATCGTCCGCTCAGGTCTGACTGATTCATAAGCCATTTAAGACTAGCGTGGTCAGTAATTACTTTGAACGGTTGGCCCTCGACATATGCCCTAAACTTCTTCACGCTCAATACGGCTGCGTAACACTCGAGCTCGGTAATCGTATAATTGCGTTGTGCATTGTTCAGTTTCTTAGACATATAGGCAATTGGATGTTCATTTCCATCCATGTCCTTTTGAAACAATACACTACCGATACCAGTTCTACTCGCATCGCATTGAATGTAAAAAGGTTTAGAAAAGTCAGGGGTGACTAGTACTGGAGCTTGAGTCATACAAGTTTTTAACTAAAGGATGGATTGCTGTGCGTCGTCTGTCCAGACAAACTTCTTGCCCTTCAAACAATCTGTGATGGAGGCGGCTATGCTAGCATAATTGGATATGAAGCGTTGATACCAATCGGTCATGCCTAAGAATCTCCTTATCTGTCGATGTGACTTTGGAGTAGGAAATTCGAAGATGGCAGCAACTTTACCGGGGTCGGTTTTCAACTTTCCATCGCCAATCAGGAAACCTTGGTACTTAACCTCTTGCACACAGAATTTGCTTTTGGACAAGTTGATGGTCAATCCAGAATGACGCAAGCAACCAGAAACCTCCTCAAGAGTCTTGAGGTGAGAGTCAAAATCAGGAGAGACAATCAGTAGATCGTCCAGATACACGAAAACATGTTCTCGTAAGTGCCCAGGGATAACTTTATCCATCAATCGACCCATACGCTGAGGCGCATTACATAAGCCGAAAGGCATGACAGTAAACTGATGAAGCGGTCTACCAGGTAACGTAAAAGCGGTCTTCTCACGACACTTAACTTCGAGGGGAATCTGCCAAAAGGCGTCCTTTAAATCCAAATGGAGATAAATTTGGTGTCCTGAAGACGACCAAGGAGTCCGTCGATATGGGGAAGGGGATAGGCGTCTTTGACTGTGACGGCATTCACTTTACGGGAGTCTAAACATAGTCTCACCTTGCCGGGTTTACGGACCAAAACAACGGGGGAATTCCACGGACTGTTGGATGGCTCAATGACACCTAGACTGAGCATCCGGTCCAATTCGTCGTACATTAATTTTTGCACTGCAGGCGACACGGATAATGTGACATAGCAGGCGTAGGTGACATGTCGGGGGGAAAGTCACACACGGGCTCATTTAAGGTGGATGTGGTTGGGGAAGCTGCGGTGGGCGCGGGTTCCCACGCGGCCTCGCGCCCATCTGCCGGTTTCCCTGGCAATGACACTTTGGTGACACTACTCCGGGATTTCCACAGCGATAACAGAAGACATTTCGAGTTTCAGAAGGACAGTCATAGAACGGATGACCAGGTTGTTGGCAATTCCAACACTTAAGTTGTCTTCGATTAAGGTCTGGGTTATGACCTTGAAGAGCTTCTATTTCATGGAAGTATGGATCTAAAGACTCGGAAGCGGAATCTACCGCGAAATCAGTCTCGAGCTCGTGGACTCTTAGATTCGTCCTACGTTCCATTCTCTTGTTCAAATGCCATCTTTCAACCTTGAGGCATTGCTCTCTTAGTTCCTTTATCGTTCTAAAATGTCTACACACTAATGAACTACCGGTGGCGTAATTCAGGTTTTCGACCAAGATCCCTGTCAGCTGAGATTCCGGAATTGGATTCTCCATTTTGTTGTGCAAGGCAATCATCTTGTCTAAGTACTCATCGAAGGAGTCTTGAAGTTGTTTCAATTCCACCATAGATTTTATGGTGTAAAGATCTGAATCGTAGGACTTAAAATGGGCTTGGAATTGCCTGCGAAAGTCGGACCACTCGGGATTCGGAAATTCCCGATGAAATTGGTTCCAATACCAGGTAGCAGCCTGATCCTTAAGTAAGGATGACACGTTAGAACACAGCTCGTGATCCGATATGGATGCATCTTTAGCCTTGCTTTCCAACCTGAACATAAACTGTTCCGCGGTAAGTCCACTGGATTGACCTGTAAACGTGATGTTCCAGGAAAGTACAACTGAGGGGTGGCGTGAAGCCTGCTGAGACTTAGATGGTCTAGCAACAAAACGTAGGTCTGGAGTTTTAAACTGACTATATGCCGGATTTGGCTCAACGGTGGAGCTGGCTTGATCTGCTTTTATTGGAACGGGCGCAGGTGCCGCATCAGGATTGGAAGGCAGTGCCGCCAGTTGAGCTTGCAGCTTAGCTATCGTTATTTCGATTTGCTGACGTACCGTGACTTGTCTATCTGATTCTAAGTGACTTTCACTGAAGCCGGGAAAGGAGGGACTAGCGTCGACCCCGAGGGCTTCGGTCCCATCCTGTCTATCAGAATTGTCGGACATAATAGCTATTAATGTAAAGAGATTATACGAGGTTTAATAATAAACGTTTGAAATTGCACGAAATATAATACACAAAAATATTTATAGGTTGACGCGGGACATGGTTACCAGCGGAGAGGACATGCAGCCCAAACATTACAGTATTTACCAGTTATGGGATCTATCGAGCAGAGTGGCAGGTATCACCCGCCTCGATCGACCCTACATTTCAACATCCAATCACCGACCGCGGCAGTCCGCATGGCTGTGACGAAATAAGAAGGGATTAGAAACTTCCATTGGATTTAATTGGTCCCTGTTTGTCAGCCACGACGGATCAGTAACGTAGACAACTGAAATTCCGGAAGGCCGAACAAACAAGGATCCATTCGGGACCTCGTTGAGGGAGAGGCGACTGACATACCGCACTGGCAGGCCACTGCCTGTTACCAGGATCTATGTATGTCAGTGGTCCCTCCATCAACTTGGTCATGCTAAATAGGGTAGATTCAAGAAAAACAACATTGAGCGGTATTGCTTCGTTCATGGAAGGGATACCCAGATGGTGACCCCCGCGCAAGCCATGTGAACATCAGCCACATGAAGCCAGACAGCAAGAGGCCCTCACCAGTTGCCCCACCAGAGTCGTCGCACTAGCAAGCGATGCGCTTGGTACTAGGAACTGACAGACTTACATGAGCGAGCAAGGTAAGCAATTTGGAAGTTGCCGCCGAAAAGAAGTGATTGAACCATAAGCTAAACGAAAAAGAAACAGCTGTAAGGGAGACGATACCGCGGCAGGTACCCCAACCCATACCCAAACGACCGGAGGGACTGAGAAAGAGAAGACATACTGAAGGAAGCACACTACCGGTCTCTCTCGATGGCCGATGCCACAGAAAAAGACTTAATATCGGTCTTACCACTGAAGAGACTACAGAATAGAAAGCAAAACTAACTCGGAGTGAGAAACCTTCCAAAAGGAAGAAGAAAACGAAATTGCCGAATAAGAATAAAGGTGAAGTCAACAAGTGACTAACAGACATAACCGAGTTAATACAGAAGACTAGTGGTACTAGCCTTCGTTGGGCGCCATTTTTGTAACTGTCGGGGAGTTGATGGAGGTTGCGAAATAAGTTGCCTCAAGGGCCGTAAACATTTTACAAAAAAACATGAAGGGAGGTGGTCACTAATGATCAAAAGTGTGGCTGGACGAGGTCCAAAGGAAGGGATATCGCCGAGAAAAACTTGTTTGCCTCCACTACACTTGGTGTGGGCACGACAAGCGATGCTCTAACTAGCTCGCCGGATGGGGGGGGGGGCTCGTCGTGTATGGAGACAAAGAAACGGGTGACAGTTTAAACAAACTAAAAATCTCGTGCCACTAATAACCAAACAAAATAAAAATCAAGAGGGACGATAGGGGGACCCGTCCGGGGCCAACAAGAGAGGGTAAGGGGCTCGTCGTCGCAGCCATGCGAACGGATGCGGTCGGGTTTGAATGCTGAAACAAAAAATTTAAAACATGCAAGTACTTACGTTGAGGGGTGCGGGGCACACAGCCTCCCCACCGGTCACCATGCTTCCGGCCTATCTATTACTTACCTACATATCAAGTGAAAGAGAAAAAAAAAATCAAGTGATTACAAGAGAAAAGAAATCCACCTTTATTCCATGTTCTTAACAAACAGAATTTATCTACATCTAACCAACAAAAAAATCCGTCTTCGGGTATCTATGCATACGACTATAGGTCGTCAACTCTGAGTTCATATGAAGGATAAAACAAACTCAAGTGATAGGTAGTGGTACATTTAAGTTACTTTATACCTTTATAATTACCGAATTGTCGGTCTAATACTAAATTATTAAGGATGGAGTTGAAGTGAGAAGAATACTGGTAACATGATCAACACATACATGTGTACATTAAGCCAAAAAAATTTATCGTGGAAGAAACTGACGATGAACCGGCACCGAAATAAAAAATTTAAAATATCTATTGGTCAACCAAGAATATACAACATTTATGGTCATAATTACATTCCACATATCGTAGTAAGAACTTCTAGTTCGTTCCTTATCTTCACGGTAACTCCATGAAACACAGTTTGCTTATAATACTTATTATCAATAAAGATGAACAAAAGAAAATCTCATGTTCCAGTACTCATCACTTAACAAAAATCATTTAATATTTTCCTTGATTTAATTCGAACATCACTAGATTACTATCGATTGTTTACATGTTTCTTTATTTTATTATTTTCTTTTTTTCTTTTATTCTTATTATTTTTTTCCTTTTTCTTTAATTTTTTATCTTATTTTATTCTATTTTAATTTATTCTATTTTCTTTCTCTTTCTCTTTTTATGCTACGGCCTTTACTTTCGAAGTTATAAGCAATTTAAATGCTAAAACTGGCCTTATTTGCGGAAATTGCAAGCAATTTTGACTTTGACTTTTTTTCACTTAGTACTTTTCGACATAAGCTTAGGAAAAAGAGTACTAAAAAAGTACGAAATAACGCCAATTTTAGTATTAAAATTGCTTATAACTTCGAAAGTAAAGGCCGTAGCATAAAAATTGCCTGGACATTATTCATAGGAAAAACTCCAAGCTTTCTTATTCTGGGAAAAAAAACATTAGTTGACTATGAATATTTTGGAGAAAAAGGTGGTTGAAAGTGACATTTTTGTTAAAAAAAAACAAAATTTTGACTTTGACGACTCATAAATCTAGAAGTTGGTACTGTGGTACCGTCGTTTTTACAATTTTAGATAGGTGGGAGTATTCTGCGTGCACTGATACCTTATTCATGAAGATATGTGGTGGCGTTACAAAAATACAGGGTTAATTAGTCATTTCGCCCGGATAAAAAGAAATAGCATTATTAACACCTTAGCCACAATTACGGGATATAACAACTATACAGAAATTCTATACTTATTATAGCCGATAATCTGAGATACTTTTCTTTTGCGCCGGGCCTGGGGTAATTTTGTATGGGCTGTGACCCACCTCCTTTTCCTTGTTTTCTTTTCTTTTTTTTTCTTCACCAACCAAAAATATAGCAGCGAAGTTAAAATGCACGGGGCTTGCACTTTTCTCCAGCTGAAATCACAGCATCCTCCTCAGCAAAAAAAATTGTGGACAGAAATACTAATAATGTAACACGAGCGTCCCCAGCAAGTAACTCCGTTTTTGTGGAATGAAAATTTCTTAATTTTACTCGCAAGGTGCGTACATACTTTTAAGGTTTGTAGTCTACTTTAATTAGAGTACTGCGCAGCCGGAGGCTTCTTGCAGACGACGGGAAAAGAATCTAACCACTTTTTTCTTCTTTTTCTTTCTTTTCTGGATTGGGATGGATTCTCAAAAGAAAAATCTCCTTAGGCACCGTAAATTAAAACTATCAATCGTTTCCATGAAATATAGCACAATAAGCTCGTTTAGTTACGGATAATTTTAGAAAGATATGAATCAGGCACGTCCGCCGTGGACGCAACGAATTAAGCAAACTCTGATTTTTTCTTCTTCACAATCGCTCTTGTCTCTGAAACTATCCACTCACTACTGACTCAACTCCAAAAACTTTTCTACTTCGCCTACAGGGTCTCGCACAAAAAAATCGCGTTTACACCGCGCAATTTTTGTATTGCCAGTGCTTTTTTGGTCTAAATTTCTGTTGCCGAAAGGGAGAGTCATGAATAATCATAATGGAATGAAGGAATGGATTATTCATTTTCCCGTTTCACCCATACCAAATAATTTTTGAGAAACAATTTTTTTGTGGTGGGATCCAGGTGTCGCGACCTGATTGGCTAAGTCTTTAGACGCCGTCCGGAGCATCCATGGGGAAAAGTGTTGCGTGGGCAACAAATTGGTGGATAATTATTTTTAAGATAAAGATGATCCAAAAAGGGGAAATGAATTGGGACAAAAGGCATGAATAGATGGATTCTATAAAAAAGGAATTCTTTATTAGGACATTGCTTAGCAACGGCAATTTATAACGATTAGCTTATTTTCATGGAGATTTATTTAAATCGTTCTTTCGGACATTGCCCACCGTTACATAAATACCATCTGTATTTTGACAAAATATATTGTCGTCGTCGTCCATAATTATGCTGCCATCTAATGTGCAAGGAACCAAAGTCATTTTTATTTATTTTGTACTTAACAATTTTTTAGTTTGTTTAAATTCAAAAACATCGTAACCGTTAACGACCAACTGTCAACTGTCATTATGCAACATTTGGAGAAGCAAAATAGCTTCATCGGTTTATGTTACATAAACGACATAACATCGTCGTTAACTGAACAAATTTTTGTGCTACAAACGTCAAAAAAGTTTTACATAGAACCTTAACTCAACGACTTTGTGTTACATTAGTCACATCATGTTACATTGTGCTACTAACTGAATGCACTCTTTGTGTAGCATCCCCCATTGTTATGATTTATGCGCCTTGTATTGAAAATTAACTTTATTTATTTGGAGTCTGAATTAACGAGCTATGTGCTAAACTAAAATTAGAACGAGTGTTAATTGAAGACAACTTCAAGCTTCTCAAAAACTTGCCGAAAAGGAAAGAACATACCACTAGGAACTAGCAAATGGACGAAGGTTTCAGAAGTTAGATAAAGGTGGAGCTGGGACAAAAAACCGACTTGCAAGCGCTGAAAGAGCCAGTTTTGATTTGGAAAAGCGACGAAAGTGTTGTAAAATGATAACAGTGGAAAGTGATGAGTTAAAAGTGAATTATAAAGCAATAAATAGAATTTAATAGTGGAGATAATAAATTGAAAGAGATTTTAGTGATTTTAAGGATTGTGTTGTTTGTTAATGTTACATATTAATAAAAGGCAATGCTAAAACAATACAATTAAATGTATTTATAAAGAAAAAGAAATTAATGATTCCTAGACAAAGAATGATTTTTAAAAGTAAACTTGTCCTCTGGAGGTTGACTTCAAGAATAACCGAATGCTGAATATCCACAATTCTTTGCATTTAGTGCTACCATATGAACCTTGGTAACACTCCTCCTTCTTTTAAGTTTAATACCGCTCGAAATCGTTCAACCAGTTTGGTGATGATTTAGTCCTGGAAGATCTTCTAACCTCAGGCGGCTCATCAGCTGGCACTGCTGGTACTGTCGCAACATTTGTGTCTCCCGACAGCGAATGGGATGGATCCTCACCTCTCTGATACTGTCGAGCCTGTGTTGTGTCCAAATCGAACTCCTGAAGGATCACATCTATTGGTAATCTTCTTCCGTTTTGCTCCCCTGGTGCGCTCTCCCGTCGTGACTTTAGCTGATTTGTGTGCGCTCGCATAAGTGTTCCTGAGCTTTTCCAGACATCATAATGTACAGTTCCAACCCTTCTCATGATTTTACCTGGTTCCCAAAATGTTTTTCCACGACGATATACTTTAACAAAAGCCTTATCTTCCACTTTGAAATTTCGCCCCTGACACCGTGTTTTCTGTTAAATTGTTGTTCCATAACTTCATTGCGTTTGAAAAGTTTATTGGCGTCTGGTAACATCAAAGATAAGTTTGTTCTTAGCTTCCGTCCTAGGAAAATTTCAGCTGGCGATTTTCCACTTTTATTTGGTGGTGTTGAACGGTAAGTGTTTAAGAATATTTCTAAAATTTCAGGTATGCTTCCTTCTCCTTCCATTTTAGCTAATGCTCGTTTCAGTGTATCCACAAATCGTTCAGCCTGTCTATTTGATTGAGGGTGATATGGTGCGGTACGTAAGTGCATTATACCGCTAATTCTGCAAAGCTGTTGAAATTGACTGCTGGTAAACTCTATAATCAATGTATCAAGTATAGAAGAGTTTAAAAAGATAAAAGTGGCAAGGTCCGTCGTACAGAGATCAAATCATTATTATTGCACTTATCCCTAAATTTCCCGAACTCACTTATTCTAAAGTCCTGATCGAACCCACACCAACCAAACAGAATAAATCTATAGCAATAAAAAGAAAAGAAATTTTAATAAATAAACAAAATACAGCATTCGAATATCCAGTAAAAGATAGCTTAAAGAAAAACTTGGTCCCTATAGCTGACAATTGTGTTCAAAATATTATGAACTCCAGAGAGGCATTTTGTTCAAAAGAGGTTAGAGATGTACATAGAAGAAATAAAAGAATTAGAAATAGGAATCTTGCTAAAAAAGAATTTTAGAGAATGTAAAATTAACCAAGATTGTAATAACTTAAATATAACTTTAAAAAGAAAACAACCTTATAAAATTTAAGAATTGTAAAATAGAAATAAGAAATAAAACATATGAAAACTTTGAAACAAAAATATACGGATATGGGTGTTTCTCACCAAAGTGGTAAAATCGCTGTCTTTGACAAATATTGCGTAAACTATAGGGATGAATATTTATATTTCTGTAAATTCCAATTTATAACTATCTAAACTATAGTATACAATATAGAAAATATCTCACTTAAAAACCTATATGGTTTCAATAAGGTATTTTTTAGGACTAAAAACAGTCTCCTAGCCGGTCACTAAACCAAAATATTTTCTATTGAGTTCATTAATTGTACTAATATTCTAAAAACAATTAACTTATGTAACACAATTTAATCAATATGAAATGATATGCTATTAGATTCTAATGGATGTTGTGGATGAAGTGAAATTCTTCTTAATGGAGCTTACCAAGAACCGGAAGTTTTTACTACCAGAAGTTGCATTAACGAGTTTACTTCTCAACTTGCTGTCAAATGAACTTTTGACATTCCTGACTTTACAGGAATTTCTTAGTTTTATATACTCTAGGCGAAGCGATTCACTCGGGGAACTCTTGTACGCTCGGAAGGCGGCTTCTTTGTTTCTAATTGCATTCATACATTCCTGATTAAACCATCTGTTGGGCCTAGGTTTCACAGATTTGGTGGAATGAGGAATGAATAAATGCATTCCTGCTTGTATGATCCTGGTGATACGAATAGCGGCAGAGTTGACGTTTTCGGTTCGAGCACACTGGTCCCAGTCAGTGGATTGAAAATAATGAATAGCCCCAGCCAATTGCCTTCCCATAATGCCTTACAGTTCTCCTAACTTGAAAGTTGAATGGGAGACTGGCGCTGACTAAGCAGTGGTCCGAATTGCCGAGAGGTGAATCTACTTCGACGGAGTACCAAACTGGATGCGAAGTGAGAAAAGGATCAAGGAGATAGGTTCCTTGATCAGCAACATCAGGGACTCTCGTGGCATTCAGGGAGCTCGACGTCCTTGCCAGAAACACTGGTGCCATTTGAGTAAATCAGCCAGTTTACGTTGTGAACATTGAAATCACCTGCAACGATGATTCCACGCTCAGGATTGGACGACAAAAATCCCGAGATTTGTTCGGAAATAGCCTCAAATGATGAAGTAGAGGCTTCGTTAATTATGTTAGGGTTTCGGAAGATGATTTTAATCCAAAGCGAGTTAAAATCTGAAGACGTGCTTTTACATATATTTTATAATGAGCCACGTCTTCCCTAACATAGATTTCATTGCCCCTATGGGGAGAGAGATTATGCACTAACTTGCACCCCGATATCGGGTGATATTTGGGTTTCACTAAGTGCGAAGAGTGGGGGCTTATAATTTAATAAGTGGCACTCAGCAAGCGAAAAATTCGCATGAAGTCCACGAATTTTACAGAGGTCAATAACAAAGCGTGACTTAAAACGGGACTTCGGCTGCGCGGGTTCAATCGCCACATTCTTAGGAATATTTCCCGGAATTACATTTGACGCAATTATCAGAGGCAATAAAATTTGTACGCTTCAAAGTGTTATGCCTTTGGAAACGGGGCAAATTTTGTCGACCGACAGATTTTGGGCGCGACACCTGCAGGCCCTAGATGCGAGAGATGGTAGGGAGCAAGGGTACTTACTTTAGCCGTTCGTCGGTCGTGTCGTTCGTCAATGTCGTCTAATGAAGTGTGGTGAGCCTTCGCGTTAGACTGCGGCGGTGGATTTCTATTGTTTGTTTTTGTTTTGTTTTTTTAATGGGATTAATTTATCTTTTTATAAGGAATTTTAATTTTTTTATGAATTTTTTTATTTTCACGACTTTTTTACTGCTTAATCGCTGCGTGATTCAGGGACCGGAACAGCAACCGTCCGAACACCCTGCTGTCCCAGACCAAACTGCCTATTGTATTTTACTTATGACGCTCTTTCATTTGATACCCATATCGAAGGGGATGTGAAGAAAACGGAATCCGAACTCTCGAGATGGCCGCCATGGACCTAACGATATATTGAGTATACTATTTTGCTTATGGTGTTCTACTTATCATACCCTTTCATTTGATACCCATGTCGAATAGGTTCTGAAGAAAATAGTAACCCGCCCTCTTGAGGTGGCTGCCTTGGTTCTAACTATATATTGAGGATACTATATTGCTTATTGCATTGTACTTATAGTACCGTTTCATTTGATATCTATGTCGAAGGGGTTCTCAAGAAAATGGTAACCCGTCCTCTTGAGGTGGTCGCCACGGACCTAACGATATATTGAATATATTATGGTGTTTTTCTTATCATACCCTTTCATTTCATGCCCACCTCTTGGGTGTTGTGAAGGAAATGGTAATCCGACCTCTTAAGATGGCCGCCATGGCCCTAACGATGTATTAAATATACTATATTGCTTATGGTGTTCTACTTATCATACCTGTCATTTGATACCCATGTCGAAGAGGTTCTGAAGAAAATGGTAACCCGCCCTCTACTTATTATACTTATCATACCCTGTCGAAAGGGTTGTGTAGAATATTTTAATCTGCCCTCATGAGACGACCGCCATAGATCTAATCCATAGATCTAATACCATATTGCATTGTCATCGGAGTTTAAGCTGTGTGCAAAATTTCAGGGTGATCGGATAACTGGAAGTATTCAAAAAAACAAAAATGTGTTCCGGACAAACAGACAGACAAGAAAGCGAGCTAATAAAAACGTTTGATTCGCACGTGATTCAATTTTTAAAATTGTCAAAAGAACCCACGTAACAGTAAAGGGAATAATAGACAAAGTGAGATATAATTGTAGTGCACAAAGAACCTAATTCCTATACAAATTAGGAACATTATCAATTAAGTGAAAAAATCCTAGTTCTAGTGCTGTGGGATTTGTTGAAAATGTGTTGCTCTACAAATATTGGTAGATACTAACGGAGGAGATTTTTGGAAAAATATCTTGCTAGAGTAGTTTTCAAGTTTTTGGGAATAGAAACCTTAGTATTGTATGGTATGCAAAGAATCCATTAGCCAATTGTTAAATAAGTAATGGAGAACAACAATTGCTTGCCCTCAGAACATATAATACTTGATTAATGTGTTTCTGAACACTTTCTCAAAAATATTGTCATTTGGCTCTACTTTAAAAAAGGAGGTAGTTTTTTGCTAATTTGACACGATTATTACATTATATTGATTATGATAAGGTTCCTAGGGGCTAAACCGTAACGATCCACCACCCCTCCCTGAAACAATTTTATACCAACACCCAGCCGCTTTGTAAACTTAGTGTACACCTTAAATGCAAATGAGATAACAATAATCAGTGCCGACGTAACCGTCAATGAGCAATCGGAAACTAAAATTTCTGGATTTCCATATCGAGCAAATATTTTCCTTAATTCCGAAATTGTATTTTTTGCTGTGATATTGTTCATTTGAATTATTTCCGGCCACTTTGAAAAGGAGTCTACAATGACGAAAAAATAAGTTTCATTCAAAGGTCCCGCAAAATCTATATGAACACGTTCTCATGGTTTTGTTGTTAAAGGCCATGATTGTAAAGGAACCTTGACTGGTGATTTAGAAGCTGGTATACATCTGGAACATTCCTTGACGTAATTTTCTAGATCATTGTCAATGTTTTGCCAATATACGAAACTTCGGGAGAGAGACTTCATCCTTTCCATACCTGGATGCCCTTTATGAAGTTGTTTTAGTACTCGGTTTCTGTATATTACTGGAGTGACAATGCGGTCCAAAAACATTATACAACCGTTCACTACAGCCAAACTTGCTCTACGTGCGGCGAAATGTTGATATGTTTTTCTTAATTGTTTATGATCTGGCCAATTGTCGTCTTTTATGTATTCAATAATCTATGTATTCAATGACGAGTGATCTTTCTTAGTAGCAGTTACTATCATATGGTACGTTAAAGGAAGTTTTCGAATTGAGCCTTCCAATTCTGATGTAACGTCATCTTCTATTTCAACTAAAGCTATGATCATATCTTCAGGATCAGCGACTTGATGTTTTATTAGTCTTGAGAACATATCTGCATATCCAAAATATTAGCTGCGATCCATTGGGACTAGTAAAGTTCTCAAAACCTCTCGTATCTACGCGTAACTACACAAGCTCTTGTTCTCGTGTATTATACTGCCGGCAATTTCGCCAAAAAAATCCGCCAGGTTTTAAGATTTCAGTTCTCAACAACAGAGGGCTTTTGCTTTTTGAAGGTTAAGTGAACTGTCATCCAAATAAAATTTCAGTAAACAATATAATAAAAATAATAAATTAATGGATAATTCCATAAATATGGTAACAGGAAATAATTAGTAATTATTTGTAATAATTAATTAATATTCTTTTTAGGACGAAAATATTAAGAATTTTTCCAGCAGCGAAAGCAGTCTGCTTTCGTTTGCATCTTTATTATCATCATCATCGTCATCATCGTCATCATCTTCATCATTTTCCTCATCATCATCTGAATTGGAAGAAGCGTCCCAAATAGAAGGTGTAAGAATGAAACATTTTCTACTCGTAATCGAAGACTATTCGAATGAGCAATTTCGGAAACATTTTCGCGTAACACGTTCAATGGCTGAAATTCTTATAGGTACCTAAATAATTTCATGATGAAACTAAGTAAATGTTTTCTTTTTTGCCAATTTAGAACAATACACAAATTACAGAGCTCGAGAAAACCATGGAAGTCGTCAAAAATGTGGAGAAAAATGCGAAATATTCCTGACGTTATGGTTTCTAAGTAACACAGAAACATATAGACAAATCTCTGAAAGATTTGATGTTACACGAAGTTCTGTGTACAGAATATTACACCGTGTTATAGAGTGGCTTATTAAAATTAGTCCCCAGCACATTAAATGGCCAACATCTGCAGAAATGAAGGAAAATCCAATTAAATTTCAGGCCAAGAAAAATTTTCCTAATGTAATCGGTGCGATTGACGGTACCCACATTCATATAGCAACACCGAGCACAGATAAGGAAGCATACTTTAACAGGAAGAAGTACTACAGCATTTTGCTACAAAGCATAGTTAATTCCGATAAAAAATTAATTGATATACATTGTGGCGAACCCGGAGCAATGCACGACGCTCGCCTGTTACGAAAGTCGAACTTCTACAGAGCAATCCAAGAGGACAGGAGTATTATTATACCTGGTGGAGTTATTTTAGGGGATTCGGCATACCCAGAACTTGAATATCTTGTTACGCCATTTAAAGATTTGGGAAATTTGACGCAGAAACAAAAAAAATTCAACTACCTTCATTCTGCAACACGAATTGTAGTGTAAAACGCTTTTGGCCTGTTAAAAGGACGCTTCCGAAGGCTCAAATTTTGTGAAAGCCCTGACATTGGATTGGTAACAAATTGCGTAGTAGCAGCATGCGCTTTACACAACATGTGTCTTACTACGCAGGATTTTGTAGATGAGGAATGGTTGCTACCTGATGAGGAATACGAAGAATATATCTCCGAATCAACTACCATGGATTTAAGTCATGTAGGAGTAAGGGAGAAAATATTTAATGAATTAGACGTGATGAACCTTTTAAATTAATTTTATTTAATAACAACATCTAAAGTATAAAAATATATAATAACTAAAACAGTCTTCATGACAGAATAACAAAAACTAATAAAATAATTTAATAATAAAAAAAAAAAAAATATATATATATATATATATATATATACTAGCTGAGACCCGGTGCGCCTACGCTGCACCCATAAGTCAATAGTAAACAATACAAACCATCCATTGACTTAATATTTTTCGAGATATGAATTTTACACAGATGAAATGCCTCAAAGAACATGGGTCTTGCGTCGGCCGCCATGAATCGGTATATTGAGTCTACTACATTGCTTATTGTATTCTACTTATCATACCCTTAAATTTGATACCCATGTTGAGGGGGTTGTGAAGAAAGTGGTAATCCGGCCTCTTTAGACGGCCGCCATGGATCTAAAGATATATTTTGTATACTACATTGCTTATTGTATTCTACTTATCATACCCTTTCATTTGATACCCATGTCGAGGTGGCTGTGAAGAAAGTGGTAATTCGGCCTCTTGAGACGGCCGCCATGGATCTAAAGATATATTTTGTATACTACATTGCTTACTGTATTCTACTTATCATACCCTTTCATTTGATACCCATGTCGAGGTGGTTGTGAAGAAAGTGGTACCCCGCCCTCTTGAGACGGCCGCCATGGATCTAAAGATATATTTTGTATACTACATTGCTTATTGTATTGTACTTAACATACCCTTTCATTTGATACCTATGTTGAGGTGGTTGTGAAGAAAGTGGTAATCCGGCCTCTTGAGACGGCCGCCATGGATCTAAAGATATATTTTGTATACTACATTGCTTACTATATTCTACTTATCATACCCTTTCATTTGATACCCTTGTCGAGGTGGTTGTGAAGAAAGTGGTACCCCGCCCTCTTGAGACGGCCGCCATGGATCTAAAGATATATTTTGTATACTACATTGCTTATTGTATTCTACTTAACATACCCTTTCATTTGATACCCATGTTGAGGTGGTTGTGAAGAAAGTGGTAATCCGGCCTCTTGAGACGGCCGCCATGGATCTAAAGATATATTTTGTATACTACATTGCTTATTGTATTCTACTTATCATACCCTTTCATTTGATACCCATGTCGAGGTGGTTGTGAAGAAAGTGGTACCCCGCCCTCTTGAGACGGCCGCCATGGATCTAAAGATATATTTTGTATACTATATTGCTTATTGTATTCTCCTTAACATACCCTTTCATTTGATACCCATGTTGAGGTGATTGTGAAGAAAGTGGTAATCCGGCCTCTTGAGACGGCCGCCATGGATCTAAATATATATTTTGTATACTACGTTGCTTATTGTATTCTACTTATCATACCCTTTCATTTGATACCCATGTCGAGGTGGTTGTGAAGAAAGTGGTACACCGCCTTCTTGAGACGGCCGCCATGGATCATTTTAGTTTCAATAGCGTCATGGCCTACCTATTGTTTGACAGCTGCGTAAATTTGAAATTTTCATTAAATGTAATGATTCAATTTAATGACAATTTTACATTTGTCAAACAATAGGTAGGCCATGAAGCTATTTAAACTAAAATGAAGTGAAAATTCCTAAAATTACCATTTTTTTGGATTTTGCAGCTGTTTTTTTGGTTGAAGGTATAAAAAATAGCCTACGACCTATTCTCAGACCTACCAAATATACACAAAAAATTTCATGCAAATTGGTCAACCCGTTTCGGAGGAGTACGGTAACAAACACTGTGACACGAGATTTTTATAGATATAGATATATATATATATATCTATATCTATAAAAATCTCGTGTCACAGTGTTTGTTACCGTACTCCTCCGAAACGGGTTGACCAATTTGCATGAAATTTTTTGTGTATATTGGGTAGGTCTGAGAATAGGTCGTAGGCTATTTTTTATACCTTTAACCAAAAAAACAGCTGCAAAATCCAAACAAAAATGGTAATTCTAGGAATTTTCACTTCATTTTAGTTTCAATAGCTTCATGGCCTACCTATTGTTTGACAAATGTAAAATTGTCATTAAATTGAATCATTACATTTAATGAAAATTTCAAATTTACGCAGCTGTCAAACAATAGGTAGGCCATGACGCTATTGAAACTAAAATGATCCATTGCGGCCGTCTCAAGAGGGCGGTGTACCACTTTCTTCACAACCACCTCGACATGGGTATCAAATGAAAGAGTATGATAAGTAGAATACAATAAGCAATGTAGTATACAAAATATATCTTTAGATCCATGGCGGCCGTCTCAAGAGGGCGGGGTACCACTTTCTTCACAACCACCTCGACATGGGTATCAAATGAAAGGGTATGATAAGTAGACTACAATAAGCAATGTAGTATACAAAATATATCTTTAGATCCATGGCGGCCGTCTCAAGAGGCCGGATTACCACTTTCTTCACAACCACCTCAACATGGGTATCAAATGAAAGGGTATGTTAAGGAGAATACAATAAGCAATGTAGTATACAAAATATGTCTTTAGATCCATGGCGGCCGTCTCAAGAGGGCGGGGTACCACTTTCTTCACAACCACCTCGACATGGGTATCAAATGAAAGGGTATGATAAGTAGAATACAATAAGCAATGTAGTATACAAAATATATCTTTAGATCCATGGCGGCGGTCTCAAGAGGCCGAATTACCACTTTCTTCACAACCACCTCGACATGGGTATCAAATGAAAGGGTATGATAAGTAGAATACAATATGTAGTATACAAAATATATCTTAAGATCCATGGCGGCCGTCTAAAGAGGCCGGATTACTACTTTCTTCACAATCCCCTCAACATGGGTATCAAATGAAAGGGTATGATAAGTAGAATACAATAAGCAATGTAGTAGACTCAATATACCGATTCATGGCGGCCGACGCAAGACCCATGTTCTTTGAGGCATTTCATCTATGTAAAATTGATATCTCGAAAAATATTAAGTCAATGGATGGTTTTTATTGTTTACTATTGACTTATGGGTGCAGCGTAGGCGCACCGGGTCCCAGCTAGTATATATATATATATATATATATATATGGGCGATTCTCCAGAACCTTTAACCTGAGCTAATTGGAAAAATGAAATTTCAAATTGATAGCACAACCGTGCCATGATATTTTTTTGTCTTTCTTATTTCATAAATTAATGTTTTCTGATGTAGAACATTAAAAAATTCAATGCGCATTTTTTTTATGACATGGTTGTATTGACATGGTTACAATTTTGACATCAAATTTGACATGGTGACAATTTTGACATTCACTTAAATTACTTTTTTAAGATTCATGAAACAATTTAAGTGAAGGAAACGTTGCATATGATTTAATTAGTTACAATACGTCATAAGAAATTTTACGGGGATGAATTTAATGTAATATGAGCAAATTAATTGCAGTTACAACTTTGACATTTAAATGTAACCTACGTTCATGTTACCCAGTTTTGCCCAAAAATCAACCGATTTCAACTTATTTTTGTCACAAAATGTATGCACATGTTCGTTAGTGTCTGAACAATAAGTGCATTTAAAAAAAATTATGATAAAATGAGACAATTCGGAGTTCTTCGATTTACCATGCGGGTTACAACTTTGACGTCAAAACCTAGGGACAAACTTCAGAGTTGTTTTTTGGAAAATATAGCGAGTTGACACTGCACCGAACACAACTGCATTTTTCCTTAAGAGTTAAACTACAACTTTTCACTTTTCACTATTTGTTTCAACGCTTCCTATCACAAATATAAATAGTTTTTCATTCAGATTAGCGCTAAAGACAGGCCGAAAAGTGACAGGTAACGGAACATTTTTTCAAATTTTATTGCAATATATCGTTTTAAATGACGTCGTACTTATATCTTATTGTTGAAGTGAAAACTTCTTTAGCCGCGTTGGGCACTTTTTGATAGGGGAAAATGTTATGGGTTCGCGTCACCGACATGCTCATGACTGGCGCACGCGCTCAATCGATTATAATCAAAAACTTTTTGATTTTGAATAAAAAAATAAATCTGACCGCCTACTATTATTCAAGTATCGTATAAGTAAGTATCGAAAATGAAAATATAAAACCAGTCATTTTGAACGTCACACTTCATTACTTCATATATGGACATACATACTAAATTCACTAGATGCATTGGTGTTAATGTTTCTGATATAGGCGAAATATGCGTTGCTCGTTGCAGTTCCGAGAATGGGCAATACGTATTAATGGTTGCCGTTTATATTTCGCCTGGAAAATCTATGAGACAGATACAACAATTTTTATTCGAAAATTTGATGATTTATACAAAAGAAGGTTCTGAAATTCTCGAAAAAAGATTCGGCGAAAAATATGATAATGTACCGATGATTTTAAGTGGAGACTTCCATATTAACTTTGCAGATGATAGCTACCATTAATTGAATTTTTAAATACAACACTTAATTTAAATATGTCCAATGATCGGAAACTTAGTACTACCAAATATAAAACGACGATCGATGCGGTTTTTACGCGATACTTAGATAAATTCGAATCAAACATTTTCATTTCTTACTTTAGTTACCATAACCCGATTGTATCTTTTTTACAAAAGTGCTAATGAAATAGGATGGTCAAAATTGCTACAATTATTGCATAATTTAAAAAATAATTCTGAGATATCGGTTGAAGATGCAGCAGCATTAAATTTTATAGAAAAAAAACAAAGAGGTGTCAAGGGACACCCGGATGGAACGAAGTCCCTTTCGATTAATTAGTGAAGGAATTGTAATAAAAATTTTGTTTTTAAGTTATAATACTATTTTTTTATTATTAATAAATATAATGTAATATAAACTTAATCAGTAAGCTCAATTTGAGTAATAATTGGCTTGTGGTAACTGAAGTAGGAAACATTTTGTTGTTGATTCTGCTGGATTATTGTTTATTCTTAAATAAAATTCTTCCTCTAGAAACTGTAGTAATGGTTTAGATTTTTCATTACTGAAGTTGATGTTAAAATCACCGGCCAAAATAAGTTGAACTTTATCTAAATTTTTATTGTATCTGCTAAGCGTTCGAGATACATCTTTAGAATACTCTAGCAGTGCTCGATGAATGAACTCCTGAATATCTATTAATTTGTTATTTGGTGAGACATATATGACTGCCATGATTAAGGTAACGCCGTTTTCCATTACACACTCTGCTGCACATAAATCTGCAACACTTGTACTTGCAACAAAAGCAACAAAAACAACAAAAACAAAACAAAATAACAAAAACAACAAAAGCAACAAAAACAACAAAAACATCAAAAACAACAAAAGCAACCAAAACGACAAAAACGTCAAAAACAACAAAAACAACAGAAACAACAAAAACATCAAAAACAACAAAAACAACAAAAATAACAAAAACAACAAAAACAACAAAAACAACAAAAGCAAAAAAAACAAAAAAACCTCAAAAACAATAAAAGCAACAAAAACAACAAAAACAACAAAAATAACAAAATCAACAAAAACAACAAAATCAACAAAAATAACAAAAACATCAAAAACAACAAAAGCAACAATAACATCAAAAACAACAAAAGCAACAAAAACAACAAAAACATCAAAAACAACAAAACAACAAAAATAACAAAAACAACAAAAACAACAAAAGCAACAAAAGCAACAAAAACAACAAAAACAGCAAAAACAACAAAAACATCAAAAACAACAAAAGCAACAAAAACAACAAAAGCAACAAAGGCAACAAAAACAACAAAAACAGCAAAAACGACAAAAATAACAAAAACAACAAAAGCAACAAAAACAACAAAAACAACAAAAGCAACAAAAACAACAAAAACATCAAAAACAACAAAACAACAAAAATAACAAAAACAACAAAAACAACAAAAGCAACAAAAACAACAAAAACAACAAAAACAGCAAAAACAACAAAAATAACAAAAACAACAAAAGCAACAAAAACAATAAAAGCAACAAAAACAACAAAAGCAACAAAAACAGCAAAAACAACTAAAGTAACAAAAACAACAAAAAAACAAAATAACAAAAACAACAAAAGCAACAAAAACAACAAAAACAGCAAAAACGACAAAAATAACAAAAACAACAAAAGCAACAAAAACAATAAAAGCAACAAAAATAACAAAAACATCAAAAACAACAAAAATAACAAAAACAACCTGTATACACTCAAAAAAATAATCGTCGCGACACCACACTGTACAATGCGAAATAGGAAGACGAAACGAAAATAACTGGCTTGCTTTCTATGAGAGATAGACAGACAGGGAAACATGCGCACGCTGCACGGCACACTATACCAAAAAGTGTCGTTACAACTTTTGGTCTTAATTTTTTCCGTCTAGCCCCCTTTCGCAACGCGCGATAAGGAACTTCGTTCCAAAAGTACACTTATTAATGAAGACGCAGTTACTTGTGCTACATATTTTAATAAGTTGGTTAATGTCGTAATGAAAATACTGCAATCAAAAAGATTTAGTCCTTTCAAGAAACATAGAATTTTGTATTACTTCAAAAGAATCGAATTTCAACATCTAAGTTCTAAGTTTTCACTTCTATCGGCAGTCCCTATAACTGCCAATTTTTTTCATTAATAGTTTCTTAACATTATTGATAGCTTCTTTTATTTTTAATCTTCTTATAAAAATTGTTAGTCATAAAAATTTCGAAGCGACAAGCAGGTTAAAGGTTCTGGAGAATCGGCTATATATATATATATATATATATATATATATATATATATATATATATATATATATTTTTTGTTTTACGGGGGATGGTGAGACTCTACATAGACACTTCTGAGGTTCCCGCACTCAGACCGAGTTTCAGACTCCTACTGAATAAACTCACCACCCCTTTGTGTGACGCTTACCCCGCCCGGAACCGCCGCGAGGCATTACTTCGGGCGGGCGTCACCACCATGACCCTTTAGGTGTCCCTCTGGTGTTTACCCATAGGGGTTGCTACTGCTCTCGGCATTTCTTCGCCTTTCTCTGTTTCTTGTGGCTTCTTCTTGCCTTAACTTTCTGTGAATGGCCTTCAGGGTTTCTTCCACTTTCTTCCACATTTCCTCGGATCTCATCATATGCTCTACGATGTTTTCCGGCGTTAGTGGCGCCTGGGCCGTTTCTTCTAATTCCGCCCTTTCCTCGGCGTATCTCGAGCAGGCAAAGAAGACGTGCTCTGCGTCTTCTTCCGTCGCTGGGCATACCGGACACAACGGTGAATCATCGTGGCCGAATCGGTGGAGGTATTTCCTATACCCCCCATGTCCGCTCAGGAACTGCGTGAGGTCGTAACTTACTTCCCCACGCTCCCTCGAAACCCATACTTCCACGTTAGGGACAAGTCTGTGGGTCCAACGACCCTTAACAGACTCGTCCCATTTCCCCTGCCATTCCCTTAAGGACTCACAGCGTGCAATCTGCCGCCGTACCCTTCTTGGCTGTCCTCTACCATATTCTGGGTCATAGAGACGCATGCCCTCCCTCGCCAGAATATCCACAGGAATCATCCCCGCTATCACGCACGCCGCATCGTCGGGCGTGGTCCTGTACGCGCAGCAAGCGCGAAGTGCACTTAGCCTATATGCAGCCCTCCATTTTCTACTATTTGCAGTCCTGTTTAACGCTGCTGCCCACACTGGCGCTGCGTATAACAGGACTGAGCTGACCACCCTCCCCAAGAGGAGGCGGCGACTCGGTCTAGGGCCCCCAACATTGGGCAGCATTCTTGCGAGTGCTGCACAAATCGCAGAAGCTTTGTCTGCCGTGCCCTCCAAGTGCGCCTTGAAATTTAGCCTCCGATCGATCATCACTCCCAGGTACCTTAGAGCGGGCTGTGAGTGGATGATCTGTTCCCCTACCTTGATCCTCACGGATACTGGCTTTCGCCGTTTGCTGATCACCACTGCTTCAGTTTTGTGCTCAGCAAGCTTCAACCCAGCGCGTTCTAACCACGCTTTTATTTCCCAGATCGCTTCGTTCGCATACAGTTCGATGTCATCTGGGTGTTTTCCTTCGACAACTACCCCGATATCATCTGCGAACCCGATCGCCACTGCTTCTTTTGGAAGACGAAGCCCCAACACATCATTGTACATTGCGATCCATAGGAGAGGGCCCAGGACGGAACCTTGCGGGACACCGCATGTTGTCCCGAACTCTTTAGGACCATCATCCGAATCACAATGAAGCGACCTACCCTGCAGGTAGTCGGCCACTACACGCACTAGGTACTTAGGTGTGCCTAGCTTGATTAACGCCTCAACTATTTTGCTCCACCTCGCTGAGTTGAAAGCATATTTTACGTCGAGGGTTATCAGTGCGCAGCAGTGATTTTTCTCTATGGCGGCTCTTGCTATGCCCACCACCATATTGACTGCATCCGTCGTCGTCCTTGCCTTTCTAAAGCCGAATTGCTTGTCCGACAGGCCACCTGCCCTTTCGACGCTAGGGAGAATCCTGTTACAGATCACCCGCTCGAAAAGTTTGCCTATGCAACTAAGGAGGCATATCGGTCTGTAGGACGATGGGTCCCCTAAAGGCTTGTTCGGCTTCGGTAGGAGCACGAGTTTCTGCTGTTTCCATCGCTCCGGGAAGATCCCCTCTCTCAGGCACGCTGTGAAGACTTCAGCGAACCTGTCTGGCGCTATTGAAGCTGCTAGCTTCGCCGCTTTATTTGGTATGCCATCCATGCCAGGGGCCTTATTGATGGCTACCTTTTTTGCAGCCTCCAGAATCTCATCTGCGGTCACCGCAGGTACCTCTTCTGGGTAAACCTGAAGGGTGGGTAGTTCGGCGGCGCGTACGTTCTGTGGAAACAGGACGTACACAATGCTCTGGAGCAGCGCGGGGCAGGTGATCGGCGGAGAGCGTTTGCCCTTGACCGCTGACATAACCATTTTATAGGCTCCACCCCAGGGGTCCGAGTCTGCTTCTCTGCACAATCTTTTGAAGTGCTCGGATTTACTTCTAGCGATGGCCTTGTTCAGCCTTCTCCTCGCTTCCTTATATCTCTGAAGGAGTTCATCGAAATCAGGACGGTTCCGATTTCTTTGAGTTCTCCTTCTCGCTTTCAGGCAGGCCCTTCGGCATTCGTTGATCTCGGCGTTCCACCAGAAGTTTGGTGGGTGTTGCCGATTGCCGGCGCGCCGAGGCATGGATGCATCACATGCCTGTTTAACTGAATCTTCGATTCGCTCTGCCCCTTCCCTGGCACCTCCTGCCGACCTCGCATCATGCAGGAATACTTCCTCGAACACCTCTGTGTCGAGTTTATTTACGGCCCATCCTCTAGCCGTTCCGTACGTAGGATTCCTCTTTTCTATACCCTGGCCTACCTCGAAGATGATGGCTTGGTGGTCGCTGTGCGTGTACAAATCGCTCACCCGCCACTGTAGGTCCTTGGCCACTGAATCGCTCACGTAAGTGATGTCGATCACAGACGATCTCCCACCCCTTTGGAAGGTGTTTTCGCCTCCGGTGTTGACCAACACCACATTTAGTCGCGAGAATACTTCTAGAAGTATGCGCCCTCTTGCGTTCGTTTGTCGACTGCTCCATTCGACAGCCCAAGCATTGAAATCACCCGCTAATATTACCGGGTGATGGCGACTCGCGTCGGCGGCTAACCTTTCCAACATCGACTCGTACTCGTCTAGGGTCAGGCTTGGCGCCGCATAGCAGCTGTAGACGTGTATTCCGCCTACTTTTGCCCGCGTGAAGCCATTCTCTGGGCTTCTCATGGTATCTTCCATGGCTCGGCTCCCACACGTCCATATCGCTGACGTGCCGCTGCTATCGTTTATCCAGACGCCGCTGTGCAGGTTTCTATACTGCTCGCAGACGATTGCGACGTCGATTTTTTCCTCGTAGACTGTCTGTGCCAGCAGATCTTGTGCTGCTTGACAGTGGTTCAGGTTTATCTGTATGAACCTTATCTTCGTCTGTTTTTCAGCGCCTCCTTGAACGCCGGACATCTGTTACCTCCGGTCACGTGCCCACTATCTCTGCCCTCAATTTCCCTACAAATTAGACATTTTGCAGCTTGGTCACACTCCTTTACCTTGTGACCCTCTTTCCCGCAGCCTCGGCACAGCCTTCCTCTATCCTGGCTGCTGCTGCAGTTTTTCGCTATGTGACCGAACTTCATGCATTTGAAGCACGGTTTTAGCGATACCCGCTCCCGCATACGGCATACAACCCAGCCGACTCGAATCTTACCTGCTGCGATAGCCTTCTTCGCAGCTTCAACAGGCAGGCTTATAAAAGCCGTCTGTGTGCCCCCCACGACTCTCTTAGCCTGAGGACATCCTTTTCTTCGACCGTCAGACCTAGCTGGGTCCTCAGTGCTTCGCAGACCTCTTCCTTGGTTGTGATCTCATCTAAGTCTCTACACTCGATCACCACCGTATTTGTGCTGGCTCTCACCTCAGCCACCCCGCTTATCGATGCTTTTACCTTCTGCTCTAAGTCTCCGGTCTTAGCATCTCCCCTCTTTAGCTCAAGCAGGAGGTCGCCCTTTTGCGTTCTCCTGACCCTTTTTACGCTACTTCCGACCTCTGCGAGGGAGGAATCTGTCCTCACCTTGCGAAGGATCTCCGCGTAAGTCGCCTCCCCTTTGGTCGTGATGATAATGGCATCCGACCTGGTCTTTTGTTTCAGCTTGCTTCCCTCTTTCAACCTTCTTTTCTTCAGTTTCCTCTTTTTGCGCTCCACCGTCGTCCATGCAGAAACGTCCTGGTTCCTGTTCTCTTTTTCGACGGGGCGCGCCTCCTGCAGTGGGGCTGGCTCGGCCACTGCTTCGGGAGTCTTTCCCTTTTTCCTCTTTGGAGTGTGCTGTTGCAGCTGCACCTCCTCATTGAGCTCTCTACGGCGCTTGCGCGACCGCGGCTCCTTGCTTTTCTCTTGGGGCCGTTTCTCTCCAGCGTCCCCGGTTGAACGGCTCTCTTGTTTTTTCGGCTGATCTTCTGTTTGGGCCGACGTATCCACCAGCTCTTTCGCTCTTTGCCGCTTTACTGTATCCTCCTTTGCTTTTAGGTAGGTAGCCCTGACCGACCTAATTTTCTCTTTAATGGCGTGCTCGACGTTTTTCTTAGCGTCGACGTACTCCATGAGGTCCTTTATCATAGCCCCCAGTTTCTCGAAGGGGGATGATGCAGCATCCTCCGCAGTGGTCGCCGGAGTGCTCACCCTCATTTCGCCATGTTTCTCGAAGCCAAGGCGTTCTAGGCCGTTGGTGCTCTTTGTCGGCGGTGTCCTCGCCGTCTTGCTGCTTCTTGGGATGGAATTCTTTTGGTTCCCTTCTTGGGGAGTCGCACTTTGCTGCTCTGGACCTGGATGTTCCGGGTCCTTAGCACTCTTAGGTGGTGGTGTTCTCACCGTCTTTCTGCTCCTTTGGATGGAAGTGCCATCTTCCGGAGTCGCCCTTTGTTGGACTATAAAAGCCCTAGCTGCGTTTGGAGCTTTGGGAGGTGCTCCAACCTCGTTGATTTTTGTTGGTTTCTCTATTTTGAATCCCACGAGTTGCGCGAGAAAGGACAGTCACCCATGGCAGAGCTCCGCATTACCACGGGAAGGCTACATTGAAACCGAAGGTCGCCTGGTATTCGGAGTCCATCGTTAGCGGTACACTGACGCAGTACCATTCATACCCTCAGCACGATAGTTTCCACCTTGGGATTTCGTGTATCTATCTTAGTTAGCCACAAGCCTAAGCCTCACCACCGCGACAAGGTGTAGATACAAGGTGAGGATATATATATACTAGCATAAAACCCGCGTGCCTTGCAACGCCTTTAAAAACTGTTTATTATGTGCAATGCTTTCCTTAAGAAAAACCAACAAAAAAGTCAGCTGTTATTATCCCTACAAAGGGTTTATTATAGTGCATTTTTTTAATAAATATGGTAAACAAATTGCTGCGAATATTACCTCTGCTCAACAAATCTGCAAGTTTTAAAGTAGATTGGCATGTATATGTTATCAAGAAAAGTGACATTTTAGGGTTTGACGAACGTTCGTTAAGTTTGTTCGCCTATTTACGTGGATGTAAGAAATTATGAAGCAATCACAAATGAATATTAAATAAAGTGAATTTCGAGTCATTCATTTCTACGTGATTATAGGGATGCGCTGTCAAAATTCCAGCCCTTCAGCTTCAGAGGTTTGGGTTAACCCCATTTCATCCCCTTTGGGGATGAATTTCGAGTAATCGCCTCTTAGTCGATGTCCATGTCATTATAGGGATGCACTGTCCAAATTTCAACCCTGTAGCTCCAGTAGTTTGGTAAAACAAAATTTTACCCCTTTAGGGGATGAATTTCGAAAAATCGCTAGCGGTTTGGCTTAACCCCATTTAACCCCTTTAGGGGATAAATTTCAATCGCCCCTAAGTGGATGCCCACGTCATTATAGTGATGCACGGTCAAAATT
The DNA here is from genome assembly GCA_949987705.1 of Thereva unica. NCBI lineage: Eukaryota > Metazoa > Arthropoda > Insecta > Diptera > Therevidae > Thereva > Thereva unica. The sequence goes on along the minus strand of OX465281.1, from coordinate 121,211,325 downwards.
AGAGCCCTCCAGCTTCAGCGGTGTGGGTTAACCCCATTTCACCCCATTAGGGGATGAATTTCGAAAAATCGCTTTTTAGTGGATGTCCACGTCATTAAGGGGATGCACTGTCAAAATTTCAGCCCTATAGCTCCAGCGGTTTGGGTAAACCCCATTTCACCCCCTTAGGGGAAAAATTTCGAAAAATCGCCTTATAGTGGATGTCCACGCCATTATAGGGATGCACTGTTAAAATTTCAGCCCTATAACTTTAGCGGTTTCGATAAACCCCGTTTCAACCCCTTAGGGTATGAATTTTGAAAAATCGCTTCTTAGTGGATGTCCACGCCATTATAGGGATGCACTATCAAAATTTCAGCCCTATAGCTGCAGCGGTTTGGGTAAACCCCATTTCACCCCCTTAGGGGATGAATTTCGAAAAATCGCTTCTTAGTGGATGTCCACGCCATTATAGGGATGCACTGTCAAAATTTCAGCCCTATAGCTGCAACGGTTTGAATAAACCCCATTTCACCCCCTTAGGGGATGAATTTCGAAAATTCGCTTTATAGTAGATGTCCACTCCATTATGGGGATGCACTGTCCAAATTTCAGCCCTATAGCTTCAGCGGTTTGTAAAAACCCCATTTCACACCCTTAGGGGATGAATTTCGAAAAATCGCTCTTTAGTGGATGTAAACGTCATTATAGGGATGCACTGTCAAAATTTCAGCCCTATAGCTTTAGGGGTTTGTAAAAAAACAAATTTCACACCATTAGGGGATGAATTTCGAAAAATCGCTCTTTAGTGGATGTCCATGTCGTTATTGGGATGCACTGTTAAAATTTCAGCCCTATAGCTCCAGCGGTTTGGGTAAACCCATTTCACCCCCTTAGGGGATGAATTTCGAAAAATCGCTTCTTAGTGGATGTCCACGTCATTATAGGGATGCACTGTTAAAATTTCAGCCCTATAGCTCCAGCGGTTTGGGTAAACCCCAATTCACCCCCTTAGGGGTTGAATTTCGAAAAATCGCTTCTTAGTGGATGTCCACGCCAATATAGGGATGCACTGTCAAAATTTCAGCCCTATAGCTGCAGCGGTTTGGGTAAACCCCATTTCACCCCCTTAGGGGATGAATTTCGAAAAATCGCTTCTTAGTGGATGTCCACGTCATTATAGGGATGCACTGTTAAAATTTCAGCCCTATAGCTCCAACGGTTTGAATAAACCCCATTTTACCCCCTTAGGGGATGAATTTCAAAAAATCGCTTTATAGTGGATGTCCACTCCATTATAGGGATGCACTGTCCAAATTTCAGCCCTATAGCTCCAGCGGTTTGGATAAACCCCATTTCACCCCCTTAGGGGATGAATTTCGAAAAATCGCTTTTTAGTGGATGTCCACGCCATTATAGGGATACACAGTCAAAATTTCAGCCCTTTAGCTCTAGCGGTTTAGGTTGTGCGTTGTCTGTCAGTCAGTTACTTTTTATTCAATAGAAAAAAAATCCCCTTACAACTTATTGAACCCCATTTCACCCCCTTCAACCCTTTTGTTCTCCATAAAAAGTAGCCTATGTCCGTCTCCAAGGTCTAAACTATGTCTGTTGAAAATTTCATCAAAATCGGTTTAGTGGTTTAGGCGTGAAAGCGTAACAGACAGACAGACAGACAGACAGAGTTACTTTCGCATTTATAATATTAGCAAGGATATATATATATATATATATATATATATATATATATATATATATATATTTATATATATATATATATATATATATATATATATATATATATATATACTAGCTGGGACCCGGTGCGCCTACGCTGCACCCATAAGTCAATAGTAAACAATAAAAACTATCCATTGACTTAATATTTTTCGAGATATGAATTTTACACAGATGAAATGCCTCAAAGAACATGGGTCTTGCGTCGGCTGCCATGAATCGGTATATTGAGTCTACTACATTGCTTATTGTATTCTACTTATCATACCCTTTAATTTGATACCCATGTTGAGGGGGTTGTGAAGAAAGTGGTAATCCGGCCTCTTTAGACGGCCGCCATGGATCTAAAGATATATTTTGTATACTACATTGCTTATTGTATTCTACTTATCATACCCTTTCATTTCATACCCATGTCGAGGTGGTTGTGAAGAAAGTGGTAATACGGCCTCTTGAGACGGCCGCCACGGATCTAAAGATATATTTTGTATACTAAATTGCTTATTGTATTCTACTTATCATACCTTTTCATTTGATACCCATGTCGAGGTGGTTGTGAAGAAAGTGGTACCCCGCCCTCTTGAGACGGCCGCCATGGATCTAAAGATATATTTTGTATACTACATTGCTTATTGTATTCTACTTAACATACCCTTTCATTTGATACCCATGTTGAGGTGGTTGTGAAGAAAATGGTAATCCGGCCTCTTGAGACGGCCGCCATGGATCTAAAGATATATTTTGTATACTACATTGCTTATTGTATTCTACTTATCATTCCCTTTCATTTGATACCCATGTCGAGGTGGTTGTGAAGAAAGTGGTACCCCGCCCTCTTGAGACGGCCGCCATGGATCTAAAGATATATTTTGTATACTACATTGCTTATTGTATTCTACTTAACATACCCTTTCATTTGATACCCATGTTGAGGTGGTTGTGAAGAAAGTGGTAATCCGGCCTCTTGAGACGGCCGCCATGGATCTAAAGATATATTTTGTATACTACATTGCTTATTGTATTCTACTTATCATACCCTTTCATTTGATACCCATGTCGAGGTGGTTGTGAAGAAAGTGGTACCCCGCCTTCTTGAGACGGCCGCCATGGATTTAAAGATATATTTTGTATACTACATTGCTTATTGTATTGTACTTAACATACCCTTTCATTTGATACCCATGTTGAGGTGGTTGTGAAGAAAGTGGTAATCCGGCCTCTTGAGACGGCCGCCATGGATCTAAAGATATATTTTGTATACTAAATTGCTTATTGTATTCTACTTATCATACCTTTTCATTTGATACCCATGTCGAGGTGGTTGTGAAGAAAGTGGTACCCCGCCCTCTTGAGACGGCCGCCATGGATCTAAAGATATATTTTGTATACTACATTGCTTATTGTATTCTACTTAACATACCCTTTCATTTGATACCCATGTCGAGGTGGTTGTGAAGAAAATGGTAATCCGGCCTCTTGAGACGGCCGCCATGGATCTAAAGATATATTTTGTATACTACATTGCTTATTGTATTCTACTTATCATTCCCTTTCATTTGATACCCATGTCGAGGTGGTTGTGAAGAAAGTGGTACCCCGCCCTCTTGAGACGGCCGCCATGGATCTAAAGATATATTTTGTATACTACATTGCTTATTGTATTCTACTTAACATACCCTTTCATTTGATACCCATGTTGAGGTGGTTGTGAAGAAAGTGGTAATCCGGCCTCTTGAGACGGCCGCCATGGATCTAAAGATATATTTTGTATACTACATTGCTTATTGTATTCTACTTATCATACCCTTTCATTTGATACCCATGTCGAGGTGGTTGTGAAGAAAGTGGTACCCCGCCCTCTTGAGACGGCCGCCATGGATTTAAAGATATATTTTGTATACTACATTGCTTATTGTATTCTACTTAACATACCCTTTCATTTGATACCCATGTTGAGGTGGTTGTGAAGAAAATGGTAATCCGGCCTCTTGAGACGGCCGCCATGGATCTAAAGATATATTTTGTATACTACATTGCTTATTGTATTCTACTTATCATTCCCTTTCATTTGATACCCATGTCGAGGTGGTTGTGAAGAAAGTGGTACCCCGCCCTCTTGAGACGGCCGCCATGGATCTAAAGATATATTTTGTATACTACATTGCTTATTGTATTCTACTTAACATACCCTTTCATTTGATACCCATGTTGAGGTGGTTGTGAAGAAAGTGGTAATCCGGCCTCTTGAGACGGCTGCCATGGATCTAAAGATATATTTTGTATACTACATTGCTTATTGTATTCTACTTATCATACCCTTTCATTTGATACCCATGTCGAGGTGGTTGTGAAGAAAGTGGTACCCCGCCCTCTTGAGACGGCCGCCATGGATTTAAAGATATATTTTGTATACTACATTGCTTATTGTATTGTACTTAACATACCCTTTCATTTGATACCCATGTTGAGGTGGTTGTGAAGAAAGTGGTAATCCGGCCTCTTGAGACGGCCGCCATGGATCTAAAGATATATTTTGTATACTACATTGCTTATTGTATTCTACTTATCATACCTTTTCATTTGATACCCATGTCGAGGTGGTTGTGAAGAAAGTGGTACCTAGCCCTCTTGAGACGGCCTCCATGGATCTAAAGATATATTTTGTATACATTGCTTATTGTATTGTACTTAACATACCCTTTCATTTGATACCCATGTTGAGGTGGTTGCGAAGAAAGTGGTAATCCGGCCTCTTGAGACAGCCGCCATGGATCTAAAGATATATTTTGTATACGACATTGCTTATTGTATTCTACTTATCATACCCTTTCATTTGATACCCATGTCGAGGTGGTTGTGAAGAAAGTGGTAAACCGCCTTCTTGAGACGGCCGCCATGGATCATTTTAGTTTCAATAGCGTCATGGCCTACCTATTGTTTGACAGCTGCGTAAATTTGAAATTTTCATTAAATGTAATGATTCAATTTAATGACAATTTTACATTTGTCAAACAATAGGTAGGCCATGAAGCTATTGAAACTAAAATGAAGTGAAAATTCCTAAAATTACCATTTTTTTTGATTTTGCAGCTGTTTTTTTGGTTAAAGGTATAAAAAATAGCCTACGACCTATTCTCAGACCTACCAAATATACACAAAAAATTTCATGCAAATTGGTCAACCCGTTTCGGAGGAGTACGGTAACAAACACTGTGACACGAGATTTTTATAGATATACTAGCTGGGACCCGGTGCGCCTACGCTGCACCCATAAGTCAATAGTAAACAATAAAAACCATCCACTGACTTAATATTTTTCGAGAATTTTACACAGATGAAATGCCTCAAAGAACATGGGTCTTGCGTCGGCCGCCATGAATCGGTATATTGAGTCTACTACATTGCTTATTGTATTCTACTTATCATACGCTTTCATTTGATACCCATGTTGAGGGGGTTGTGAAGAAAGTGGTACCCCGCCCTCTTGAGACGGCCGCCATGGATCTAAAGATATATTTTGAATACTACATTGCTTATTGTATTCTATTTATCATACCCTTTCATTTGATACCCATGTCGAGGTGGTTGTGAAGAAAGTGGTAATTCGGCCTCTTGAGACGGCCGCCATGGATCTAAAGATATATTTTGTATACTACATTGGTTATTGTATTCTACTTAACATACCCTTTCATTTGATACCCATGTTGAGGTGGTTGTGAATAAAGTGGTAATCCGGCCTCTTGAGACGGCCGCCATGGATCTAAACATATATTTTGTATACTACATTGCTTATTGTATTCTACTTATCATACCCTTTCATTTGATACCCATGTCGAGGTGGTTGTGAAGAAAGTGGTACCCCGCCCTCTTGAGACGGCCACCATGGATCTAAAAATTTTTGTATACTACGTTGCTTATTGTATTCTACTTAACATACCCTTTCATTTGATACCCATGTTGAGGTGGTTGTGAAGAAAGTGGTAATCCTGCCTCTTGAGACGGCCGCCATGGATCTAAAGATATATTTTGTATACTACATTGCTTATTGTATTGTACTTAACATACCCTTTCATTTGATACCCATGTTGAGGTGGTTGTGAAGAAAGTGGTAATCCGGCCTCTTGAGACGGCCGCCATGGATCTAAAGATATATTTTGTATACTACATTGGTTATTGTATTCTACTTAACATACCCTTTCATTTGATACCCATGTTGAGGTGGTTGTGAAGAAAGTGGTAATCCGGCCTCTTGAGACGGCCGCCATGGATCTAAAGATATATTTTGTATACTACATTGCTTATTGTATTCTACTTGTCATACCCTTTCATTTGATACCCATGTCGAGGTGGTTGTGAAGAAAGTGGTACACCGCCCTCTTGAGACGGCCGCCATGGATCATTTTAGTTTCAATAGCGTCATGGCCTACCTATTGTTTGACAGCTGCGTAAATTTGAAATTTTCACTAAATGTAATGATTCAATTTAATGACATTTTTACATTTGTCAAACAATAGGTAGGCCATGAAGCTATTGAAACTAAAATGAAGTGAAAATTCCTAAAATTACCATTTTTTTTGGATTTTGCAGCTGTTTTTTTGGTTAAAGGTATAAAAAATAGCCTACGACCTATTCTCAGACCTACCAAATATACACAAAAAATTTCATGCAAATTGGTCAACCCGTTTCGGAGGAGTACGGTAACAAACACTGTGACACGAGATTTTTATAGATATAGATATATATATATATATATATATATATATATATATATATATATATATATATATATATATATATATATATATATAATATATATATGTGAGATATTAAAATAGCCTCTGATGGTACAGATAAACTTTAATAATAAAAAAAAATACAAAATTACTTTTAAAAAATACGCATGGAGCCGATGTCCATTCTTTGACACTCATCACCGTTCTTCTTCTTCTTTTTTCTTTTCCGGGCACGTCTATATCCTCCTCTGTAGGGCGATTCTCGTGTAGCGCATATTATGTGGGGTGCGTTCACGTTTTTAGATCCCACATTCTCGGCCATCCTGCAGGCAATTCGCCCCGAATATGCGTCTCGAAAATTAGAAAATAGGTAACTTCTTGGGTGACTTCTTCAGTGACTTCTTAGATAACTTCTTGAGTGAATTCGTGGGTGATGACTTCTTAGGAGATGACTTCTTAGGAGATGACTTCTTAGGTGACTTCTTATGTAGCTCTTTGAGTGACATAGACTGAAAGGTGTCCTTTTTTTGGATAGTGACTTCTTTTGGAAACTTCTTAGGCATGAGCTTTCAGGTAATTTTTGGTGAGAGTAATTTGGTAATGATAGATTTCAATTAAATTCTTTATGCAGCTTCTTTAATGGAGGACTTCATAGTATTCTTAAATAAAATTCTTCTGTAACTTCAATTATTCGTTTCTTCTAAAAAATTCTTATGTGAAAATTTCTTCTTGGATATAGTTTCATGAATTGTGCCAAATATGTAAAACGTTGGCAGGGCTACGTCGTAGGTGAGAATATAAAAACTATTATTAAGTGAGCATACGCTTCTTTGGACTTTTCTGTTAGGCAAATAAATTTTCAAGGTATCAAATTCTTGCTAGTTTACAAAGTCTCATTCAGACTTTGCCTTGTCAATAGGTGGATATCTGAGTGTATATCCTCACGAAATTCTTCGCTCAGTGTTTCATTACTACTTTCGTCTTCTTCTTCTTCTGTTTCTTCATCGTCGGATCCGAAGACTGCAAATGGCTTCATATAATCTGCTGCGGTGGTAGTTTCCTTTGCTCCTTCGTGATCACCTACTTTCATCACCTTATAGCGATCATTTGGTCGAGCTTCAATAACTCGATAGGGTCCTAAATATTTTGGCTTCAGCTTAAGACCCGTGCCGAATTGTGTACGCCGTATAGCTACCACGTCTCCAATTTTGTATTTGGTAGCGCTTCTTCTCTTTTTGTTGTAACTTCTTGTATTTTCTTCTTGTGCTTTCTGTATGTTCTCAGCGGCTAGTCTTCTTTTTTCTTCTCGTTCCTCTTGAAATACTGCCATGATTTCGTCATGAAGCTTATCAGGTAGATTCGGGTCATCTGCCTTTTTTAGTTTAACGCCGAAAAGTAGTTCAAAGGGCGTTGTTCCAATACTTCTCTGAAGAGACCCATTGATCCAAGTCTGTACTTTATTCAGATGCTTATACCAGTCTTGTTCTGTTTGGAGGGTTAACTTCGTCAATATGGAGATAACTATACTATGTAGACGTTCCACCTGTCCGTTCGATCTAGGTACCCCCGTCGTGATCACAACCTGCTGAATCTGTTGGCCAGAACAGTAATTCTTGAATGCTGAAGAGGTAAAAGCAGTACCTCTATCGGTGATTATTCTGGACGGATTCCCGAACGTGCCTTGATGCAACTGCAGCTTCTGAAGCACTTCCGCTGTTCCAGTGCTTTTGGTAGGGAACAACCATACGAATTTGCTGAATCCGTCTATAATAGCGAGAATGTATTGGTAACCCTTTTTCGTTTTCGTCATAGGACCTAGATGGTCAAGATGGAAAGTTTCCAAGGGGACCGTTCCCTTGGGTATTGGATGCAAAAATCCCTCTTTACGGTCTCTCTTGGACGCTAGTATACAAGGAATACAACAACTTATAAAATTTTCTAACTTCTTTTTAATTCTTGGAATGTAATATTGTTGTCCCAACGAATGCATCATTTTCCTGACTCCAAAATGTCCCTTTTCGTGCTCTGCGCGAATTACTTCTGTCTGCATGGCTTTCGGCACCGCTAGTAGCTTGTTGTTATTTTCATATTTAAACAGTATTCCACCTTCCAAGACGTAGTCTTCAAACTCGCCATGGTTCCTTAAAATCTGAATTATAGCCTTTAGCGCGAGATCATTTTTCTGTGCAGTTTCAATTCGTGATGTCATACTATCAGCTATGGCCACAATTGCAACCGGATTTCTGCTAAGCGCGTCTACGTGCTTCATCCTCACTCCTGGTCTGTGTTCTAGCACATAATCAAATTCTGACAAAAACATAGCCCATCTAGCAACTTTAGGGGTTAATTCCTTTTTTTCCATAGTACATCGCAAGGCAGCACAGTCGGTTACTAGCTTGAACCGTACTCCTACCAGGTATACCCTGAACTTCTTTAGAGCGTTTATGATTGCTAAGACCTCTAACATATAACTGCTGTAATTTTCTTCTACGGTCGATGTCTTTTTGCTGTAAAAGTATACAGGGTGTAGTTTTTCTTCCTCAACGGATCGTTGCAATAATATTGCGCCATACCCCAATTTGCTAGCGTCAGTATGCAGTTCTGTTTTCAGGTTTGCGTCGTAGATTCTTAACACAGGTTTCTGACACAGTCTTCTCTTGAGTTCCTTAAATGCTCTTTGTTGGAGCTCCCCGAATTGAAATTTTTCATTGTTGTTCCTAAGCATGTCTGACAGAGGGCGAGCTATTATGGCATAATCCTCAATAAATTTTCGGAAGTACCCCGTGAGCCCCAAGAAGCTCTGTACTCCTTTGATATTTTTTGGTTGCGGGAAGTGTTCGACTGCAGATATTTTTTCTGTGCCTGGAGAAACTTTTCCGTCTTCAATTTCGTAACCCAAGTATGACACTCTTCTTTTTAAAAATTTACATTTACTCCATTTAATATCCAGTCCGTTTTCTTCAGCCACGCTTAATACTTCCTGTAACGTGTGTACTGCTTCCTTCTCAGTCTTGGATGGAATAATAATGTCGTCAATGTAGATTAGAATTTTTCCAGCTCTAATCAGTGATGTAAAAATTACATTAATAAATTTTTGAAATTGGGTAGGCGATATGCACAAGCCAAAAGGAGCTCTTGTGAACTCATATTGACCATTGGGCGTTACAAAAGATGTGTACTTCCTCGATTCCTTCTCGATTGGCATGTGAAAGAAGCCATTTCTCAAATCTAAGGTCGTAAATATCCTAGCATCCAACAGTCTGTCTATCTGGTCTTCTATTAAGGGGAGAGGGAAATGATCTCTAACAATTACTTTATTGAGACGACGATAATCAATGCAGATTCTGATGGTACCATCTTTCTTCTTTGCAAGTACAATGGGACTACTAAAATCTGACGTGCTTTCCGTAATGATGCCCTCAGCTAACCACTCTGCGATCTGGTTATCTACCAACTCTAGTTCGTATTTGGAAAGTCTCCTTGGTCTTTGTTGAATGGGAGTTTCATCCTGCACTATAATCTGCATCTTAAAATCCTTGGCGTTTGTCGTCTTCATCGGCGTGTAAGCTTTAACCATTTTGATCACATCATCTCTGTAAACGTCGGTGGAAGTCGAGTCTATATCCAGCTCTTCACTTACTTCTAATTGTAAACATAAAAATTCATCAGATACTTGAAAATATGGTTCAATGCTAATACTTTCGGGAGTGACCGTTAACTTTGTTCTGTCCAGTAGAGTTCTGCCAACAATAACTGGTTTCGGTAAAGTGTTTTTCGGAGCAACATGGAATTTTTCTTTATACTCGTGCTTATCGATGATTACTTCTGCAATAAATGAACCGACAGTTGGAAATTCTTCCCAACCTACTCCATGGAATGTGATGGGACAAGTGAGGGTTGGACTACCCATTTTTTTGTGTACTTCTTCGGTTATCAGACTTAATGCGCTTCCAGTGTCAATGAAAGCATTGACTTCTGCGTTATGAACCACTATGCGTTTTAACATATTTTCTCTTAATGCAGTTTGGGCATCCAGCACCACGACTTCTTTTCCAGTTTTCTTTTCATTCTTCTTAGGACAATCGGCACTTTTGTGCCCGAATAAATTACAGATGAAGCATTTATTGCCATGGTTCTTCTTTGGACACCGTTGTGCTAAGTGACCTATACCGCCACACGCATAACACCTAACTTGTTTACCTTCGGCACCTTTTTGCTTTATCTCCGAGTTATATTTGTTTGTTGGTTTTCGCTGGCTATTTGAGCAGATTTGCGCGAACACTCTAAGCTTCTCCTTAAACGTGGAAATATCATTTGCACCATATAACAACAGTTTTGCATTTTCATTATCGTCGATTCCGTCAATAGTGTACTTGATTACTGCATTGTCTTCTAATCTGGCTCTTCTACCTAGCTCTCGGACGACCAGGAAATATTCTTCATAGGTCTCATTTGGCTTTTTCCTCCGCTTGCGGAGCTGCTCATGTAGCTCTGCAGCGTTTTCATTTACTTTGAATTCAGTAAGCAGGAACGTCTTTAAATCTACCCATGTATTGAGTCCATCCTGAGTCTTGATAGCTAATTTCGCCGGCCCCTCTAAACAACGCTTGGCGTAAACTACCTGTTTCAGTGGCGACCATCCGAAAATCACAGCAGTACTTTCAAAATCATTGACCCATGCCTGCACGCTGATTTCGCCTTCACATCCGCTAAATTTGGTTACCGATTGCTCGATGTCAGCAAAAGACAAGTTATCGGCGGCTCTATTATATTCAGGCGACAAAGTGTTTCTATTTGAAGTCGAAGCTTGGAGCCATTCTATCTGTTTTTTTAGATTTTCAATCTCCTGCTCTTTCAATTTCTCCCGCATTTCTATAATAGTCGCGTCCCTACGCTCTAATTCCTGTTTTAAAGTATCTACCGTTTCGCTGGTGGAATCATCGTCGTGAGCTGAAACACATCTTCGGGTACTGGACAATATTTTTTTCCGATTTTTCCCCATGGCCTACAAAAGCTAAATAAAATAATACCCGCGATCAAGGAATATAATTATATGATGTAATTACACTCGATATCGTGCATTCATTGCCTTTTCGCAGTTTTGATACCCAAGTCTTCTCACTTATTTTTTCTAAAAAATATTATATCTCACCGCCCTTATCATAATTACCTCATGCCAAAAAAATTTTATAGGTTACCTTTTGGCCTGTGGGGTGCCACAGACTTTCTCTGTACGTTTGTACCTCGCAATAATGCTTCTTAATATATTCCTTGCTAATACTGCTTCTTATTACCTTCCTAATTATTCTTGGAATATTCTGGGCCTCCACACTTTGCTGGAGCGCCTGCACATGCACAGCAATGTCACTTAGGTCAGGAATCTCCAAATCCCGAAATATCCAGATCCCGAAATATCCAGATCCCGGACGAGCCCCCAGAAATTATGTGAGATATTAAAATAGCCTCTGATGGTACAGATAAACTTTAATAATAAAAAAAACTACAAAATTACTTTTAAAAAATACGCATGGAGCCGATGTCCATTCTTTGACACTCATCACCGTTCTTCTTCTTCTTTTTTCTTTTCCGGGCACGTCTATATCCTCTGTAGGGCGATTCTCGTGTAGCGCATATTATGTGGGGTGCGTTCACGTTTTTAGATCCCACATATATATAATATATATATATATATATATATATATATATATATATATATATATATATATATTAGGGTGGCCCTTATTTCGACTTTTTTGACTTTACCCAAAAAGATCCCCCCAAAAATATGCGAATGGATGAAAAACGAGCCAGTGTGAAATTTGACGCCAATCGGGAGTGATTTAGAGGTCCCTCAAAATCGTCAAAGTTTCGAAAAATTTGATTTTTTTGGCATTTTTTCTTTTTTAGCCACCCCTGAAAATTTTACTCCAACCCTGACCGACAAAATATTATAGATATTTTAATTACCTTTCTAATAAGCCAAATTTTAAAAAAACGGTTGACAAATAGAGAAGTTATGGCCATTTATGTTATAGAAAACCAAACATTTTAATTTCTATGAGAATATTTCATATTAATTTAATTTTCAATACAAACCACTATTTTTTTTTTTTTGAAAATTTTATTTTAAAGTAATAGAATATATGTATTTAAAAGTATAAATTGTACAAAATAAATCTTAGTTTTTAGTACTACTCAACGCTGATTTAGTATGTGATTTGAAGTTTTTTCGATAGTCAGTAACCACTTGCAATAAATATTGCTTTTCTTCTTCATTTTTGGTTAATACTTTATTGTATTCTTCAATTAATTTCACACCGTGTTCTGCTGCATCATTTACTACATGTAAATTATGAATTATATTCTCTCCTTTATTATACTCTTCATTATCGTTCCAATTAAAAGGGTCTTCATTTAAAAAATTAGTGGAAATTCCAAAGCGATTGAAGAATTTATGTGGGTTTACGGTAACAAAATCAGGAAGCCCTTTTTCTATAAATGTTTCTATTTCCTAGTGGTATACCTACGTTTCATATTTTCTATTGTATCAACATCGTCATCGTAATCTTTATCATCTCCATCATCATTAAAGCTTTTCAGAGTCTTTATCTTATCTGTTATTTCTCTTTTAATTTCATTCGAAACGTTTTCGTCAAACAAGCTTAGTGCAACACATTCGTCTGATAGGTACCACAAATGGTTCGAAAACTTCTTGATTACAGCTTCAGATATTTGTTTGTCACAAGATTTGTAATTATAAATTTCTCGTATAAGACGCAAATCTTGGTATGGCGCTGATGATGAAACAGGACAGTTAAACCAAGCCTTCACATAAAAACGGATAATAAAAGCACATATATCTCTTAATTTGTTTTCTTCAGATTCGGTTAAATTAAATTCTGTTCGAAATAGATATATTTTCAACGAGCACAATGCTTTAGACATCCATCGGCCGTGGTGCATCGGTCCTGGATAGCGAAATATTGTTTTAGAACTTGTGCCTAAACAAATTAAAGTCAACTCTAATAGCTCTAGGTAATCGTCTCTTGCTATTTTGTTTTCCAATTGACGTTTACAAAAGTTTGAAACTTCTTCTTTTACATCAATTAAAATCGTAAAAAGCTTTTCGTCTTGAAGTGCTGGTTTAAAATTCATTTTATTTATATTTGGCCAATATGATTGAAATCTTTTGAATAAAGGAACATCAGAACCGGAAGTAATTGATCCGAATTTGGATTCAAATACACTTCTCAGTACGATTTCATATATGTGGTGGCGGCATGGTAAACTAGTTGGGATGTGGGTTTGACCCCTTCGGTCCACACGATTAACTTTCCAGTATGATGAACGAAGATGGAATAAACTGACTTCTTACAAAATAGTTATACGTTTAGCACTAGTGGGAAATTGGCTGAAATATATGTGTGAACTTAAATTTTTATGCGCTATTGTACTCATTTTTGCATATGAATCTTTAAATTATGTATTATTAAAAAATATAATCAATTTTTATGAACAGAACAAGTTTATAACGAAAACAAAACAAACAATTTAAACTACTGGCAATCTAAATTATTCCACTGATCAAACTTTAACTTCTGGCACTTTTAGCGATTCTATCGTTATGGAAGTCGAAACTAGACTAAATTGTTAGTGGTTTTTATTGAAAATTAAATTAATATGTAATATTCTTATAGAAATTAAAATGTTTGGTTTTCTATAACATAAATGGCCATAACTTCTCTATTTGTCAACCGTTTTTTTTTTAAATTTGGCTTATTAGAAAGGTAATTAAAATATCTATAATATTTTGTCGGTCAGGGTTGGGCTAAAAAAGAAAAAATGCAAAAAAATCAAATTTTTCGAAACTTTGACGATTTTGAGGGACCTCTAAATCACTCCCGATTGGCGTCAAATTTCACACTGGCTCGTTTTTCATCCATTCGAATATTTTTGGGGGGATCTTTTTGGGTAAAGTCAAAAAAGTCGAAATAAGGGCCACCCTAATATATATATATACAATATATATATATATATATATATACTTTTCCACTCGATCCGAAACGCGTGAACAACAAATGACAGATTACGTAAGGCAAACAGTACAGGTAAACGTCGTTTTGCGCCGGTTCGATTTACGCCTATTCACAATTACGCCGGTTGATGCTAACTGGGGATTTCCCCACTTTGGCCATGGGATTTCCCGGTTCGTTTGGTTTGGTCGTGGATTCCCCGATTCCCCGGAAGAGTTGGTGGAGGAATTAGATCGCCCTAAATCAGAAACTCCCGAAGAAGAAGAAGAGAAGGATGATAAAGAAAATAAAAAAAATCGTAAAAAATTCCGTGTTCATCGGCCCACTCTGAAATTTTGCACGGTAATTCTCGTATGTATTCTCAACATTTCCTCAAAATTTGAGCAAAAAATAAGGTGGCGTTTTCTGGGAATTGCGTTTTTTATGCTGTTTTTTATGATTAAATATGTTAAAGTTTAAAAAAAAATCAAAATGATATTTTTTCCGAAAAATTCAAACAAAAACAAAAATTTTTCATATTATATGTTTTTCTGTTTAGTTGCGCTCAGTTAGAGATAAGTACACCATAAAAAAACCATTTTCCACTTTTTTCAAAAAATAAACAAGGTCGTGTATGACCTATGAACTTGAAAAAAAATCTAAAAAAAATCAGGTGAATTTGGGACACAAAATGCAATCAGAAAATCATATTTTCATGTTTTTTCGGCCCTCGTGTTTTAAAGTGTGACGAAGGTTCGTGGAATCACCCATATATATATATATATATATATATATATATATATATATATATATATATATATATATATATATATATATATATATATATATATATATTTAGATTTTTTTTCAAGTTCATAGGTCATACACGACCTTGTTTATTTTTTGAAAAAAGTGGAAAATGGTTTTTTTATGGTGTACTTATCTCTAACTGAGCGCAACTAAACAGAAAAACATATAATATGAAAAATTTTTGTTTTTGTTTGAATTTTTCGGAAAAAATATCATTTTGATTTTTTTTTAAACTTTAACATATTTAATCATAAAAAACAGCATAAAAAACGCAATTCCCAGAAAACGCCACCTTATTTTTTGCTCAAATTTTGAGGAAATGTTGAGAATACATACGAGAATTACCGTGCAAAATTTCAGAGTGGGCCGATGAACACGGAATTTTTTACGATTTTTTTTCACTTTTCACATTATATAAATAGGGATATTCGAATCAATTAAATGATTTTAAAGTTATCATAATAGATACAAAGGATATATATTTGGTACAATGGATAAACTTTAATTTTATACAATAAATCGTCGCCTTAGTGGTGAAGGGAGCTATTCCACACTAGATTGGTTAAAAGATATAGACAATTGAAAAAAGAAGGTACTTACCTACAAATAATTTATTTTCGTTGTATCTCTTCTATTTGAATCCAGATTTCTATAATTTTTTGTAATAAGGTAATAAATTAAGGTGTTTAATTGATTGTTTGAACTACTTTTATGATACGAATAAAAAGTGGTGAATAAATCTATGCAGCTAGCACTACATTCACCACTTGATGTTTTGTTCCTAGTTTCATATAGCTCCTTTCACGTCTTAATGAAAAACCAACTTCTAGTTGAGCTATTACTTAGATTACTCTGAAATTTTGCACGGTAATTCTCGTATGTATTCCCAACATTTCCTCAAAATTTGAGCAAAAAATAAGGTGGCGTTTTCTGGGAATTGCGTTTTTTATGCTGTTTTTTATGATTAAATATGTTAAAGTTTAAAAAAAAATCAAAATGATATTTTTTCCGAAAAATTCAAACAAAAACAAAAAATTTTCATATTATATGTTTTTCTGTTTAGTTGCGCTCAGTTAGAGATAAGTACACCATAAAAAAACCATTTTTCACTTTTTCCAAAAAATAAACAAGGTCGTGTATGACCTATGACCTTGGAAAAAAATCTAAAAAAAATCAGGTGAATTTGGGACACAAAATGCAATCAGAAAATCATATTTTTATATGTCTTTTCGGCCCTCGTGTTTTAAAGTGTGACGAAGGTTCGTGGAATCACCCATATATATATATATATATATATATATGTATATATATATATATATATATATATATATATATATATGTATATATATATATATATATATATATATATATATATATATATATATATATACCTCACCTCGTATCTACACCTTGTCGTGGTGGTGAGGCTTCTTCCTAACTAAGATAGATACACGAAATCCCAAGGTGGAAACAATCGTGCTGAGGGGATGTATGGTACTGCGTCAGTGTACCGCTAACGATGAACTCCGAATACCAGGCGACCTTCGGTTTCAATGTAGCCTTCCCGTGGTAATGCGGAGCTCTGCCATGGGTGACTGTCCTTTCTCGCGCAACTCGTGGGATTCAACATAGAGAAACACACAAAAACCAATGAGGTTGGAGCACCTCCCAAAGCTCCAAACACAGCCAGGGCTTTTATAGTCCAACAAAGGGCGACTCCTGAAGATGGTAACTCCATCCAAAGGAGCAGAAAGACGGTGAGAACACCACCACCAAAGAGTGCTAAGGACCAGGAGCATCCCGGTTCTGAGCAACAAAGTGCGGCTCAAGAAGGAAATCCAAATTCCGTTCCTAGGAGCAACAAAACGGTTAGAACACCGCCATTAAAGTGCATCAAGGACCTTGGGTCAGCGGAAAATGGCGAAGTGAGGGTGAGCACTCCGGCGACCACAGCGGAGGAGGCTCAATCATCCCCTTTTGATAAATTAGGGTTTATGATAAGAGACCTCATGGAGTATGTCGACGCAAAGAAAAACGTCGAGCTCGCCATAAAAGAGAAAATTAGGCGGGTTAGGTCTACCTACCTCAAGGCCAAGGAGGAAATAACTACCCAGCTGAGGGCGAAAGAGCTGAATGATACGTCGGCTCAAACAGAAGTTTCGCCGCACAAAAAAGAGAGCCGTTCAACCGGGGATGCTGTAGAGAAACGGCCCCAAGAAAAGAGCAAAGAGCCGCGGCCGCGCAAGCGCCGTAGAGAGCTCAACGAGGAGGTGCAGCTGCAGCAGCACACCCCCAAGAGAAAAAAGGGAAAGACTCCCGACGCAGTGGCCGAGCCAGCCCCGATACAGGCGGCAGGCCCGGTTGAATGCGAGAGTGGGAACCGGGAAAGCTCTGCCTGGAAGAAGGTGGAAAGAAAAAAGAGGAAAAAAAAGAAAAGAAGACTGAAAGAGGCCAACAAGCTGAGGCAAAGGACCCGGTCGGATGCAATTATCATCACGACCAAAGGGGAAGCAACGTACGCGGAGATCCTTCGCAAGGTGAGGACAGATGCCTCCCTGGCGGAACTGGGGAACAGCGTAAATAGAGTTAGGAGAACGCAAAAGGGCGATCTCCTGCTAGAGCTAAAGAGGGGAGATGCTAAGACCGGGGACTTAGAACAGAAGGTTAAAGCATCGATTAACGGGGTGGCTGAAGTGAGAGCCAGTACAAATACGGTAGTGATCGAGTGTAGAGACTTGGACGAGATCACAACCAAGGAAGAGGTGTGCGAAGCACTGAGGACTCAGCTAGGTCTGACGGTCGAGGAAAAGGATGTCCTCAGGCTAAGAGAGTCGTGGGGGGGGGGCACTCAGACGGCGTTTATAAGCCTGCCTGTTGAAGCTGCGAAGAAGGCTATCGCAGCAGGTAAAGTTCGAGTCGGCTGGGTAGTATGCCGAATGCGGGAGCGGGTATCGCTTAAACCGTGCTTCAAATGCATGAAGTTCGGCCACATAGCGAAAAACTGCAGCAGCAGCCAGGATAGAGGAAGGCTGTGCCGAGGCTGCGGAAAAGAGGGTCACAAAGTAAAGGAGTGTGACCAAGCTGCCAAATGCCTAATTTGTAGGGAGGTAGAGGGCAGGGATAGTGGGCACGTGACCGGAGGTAGTAGATGTCCGGCATACAAGGAGGCACTAAAAAGCAAGCGAAGATAAGGTTCATACAGATAAACTTGAACCACTGTCAAGCGGCACAAGATTTGCTGGCACAGACAGTTTTCGAGGAAAAAATCGACGTCGCAATCGTCTGCGAGCAGTATAGAAACCTGCACAGCGGCGTCTGGATAAACGATAGCAGCGGCACGTCAGCGATATGGACGTGCGGGAGCCGAGCCATGGAAGATACCATGAGAAGCCCAGAGAATGGCTTCACGCGGGCAAAAGTAGGCGGAATACACGTCTACAGCTGCTATGCGGCGCCAAGCCTGACACTAGACGATTACGAGTCGATGCTGGAAAGGTTAGCCGCCGACGCGAGTCGCCATCACCCGGTAATATTAGCGGGTGATTTCAATGCTTGGGCTGTCGAATGGGGCAGTCGACAAACGAACGCAAGAGGGCGCATACTTCTAGAAGTATTCTCGCGACTTAACGTAGTGTTAGTCAACACTGGAGGCGAAAACACCTTCCAAAGGGTGGGAGATCATCTGTAATCGACATCACGTATGTGAGCGATTCAGTGGCCAAGGACCTACAGTGGCGGGTGAGCGATTTGTACACGCACAGCGACCACCAAGCCATTATCTTCGAGGTAGGCCAGGGTATAGAAAAGAGGAATCCTACGTACGGAACGGCTAGAGGATGGGCCGTAAATAAACTCGACACAGAGGTGTTCGAGGAAGTATTCCTGCATGATGCGAGGTCGGTAGGAGGTGCCGGGGAAGGGGCAGAGCGAATCGAAGATTCAGTTAAACAGGCATGTGATGCATCCATGCCTCGGCGCGCCGGCAATCGGCAACACCCACCAAACTTCTGGTGGAACGCCGAGATCAACGAATGCCGAAGGGCCTGCCTGAAAGCGAGAAGGAGAACTCAAAGAAATCGGAACCGTCCTGATTTCGATGAACTCCTTCAGAGATATAAGGAAGCGAGGAGAAGGCTGAACAAGGCCATCGCTAGAAGTAAATCCGAGCACTTCAAAAGATTGTGCAGAGAAGCAGACTCGGACCCCTGGGGTGGAGCCTATAAAATGGTTATGTCAGCGGTCAAGGGCAAACGCTCTCCGCCGATCACCTGCCCCGCGCTGCTCCAGAGCATTGTGTACGTCTTGTTTCCACAGAACGTACGCACCGCCGAACTACCCACCCTTCAGGTGGACCCAGAAGAGGTACCTGCGGTGACCGCAGATGAGATTCTGGAGGCTGCAAAAAAGGTAGCCATCAATAAGGCCCCTGGCATGGATGGCATACCAAATAAAGCGGCGAAGCTAGCAGCTTCAATAGCGCCAGACAGGTTCGCTGAAGTCTTCACAGCGTGCCTGAGAGAGGGGATCTTCCCTGAGCGATGGAAACAGCAGAAACTCGTGCTCCTACCGAAGCCGAACAAGCCTTTAGGGGACCCATCGTCCTACAGACCGATATGCCTCCTTAGTTGCATAGGCAAACTTTTCGAGCGGGTGATCTGTAACAGGATTCTCCCTAGCGTCGAAAGGGCAGGTGGCCTGTCGGACAAGCAATTCGGCTTTAGAAAGGCAAGGACGACTACTGATGCAGTCAATATGGTGGTGGGCATAGCAAGAGCCGCCATAGAGAAAAATCACTGCTGCGCACTGATAACCCTCGACGTAAAAAATGCTTTCAACTCAGCGAGGTGGAGCAAAATAGTTGAGGCGTTAATCAAGCTAGGCACACCTAAGTACCTAGTGCGTGTAGTGGCCGACTACCTGCAGGGTAGGTCGCTTCATTGTGATTCGGATGATGGTCATAAAGTGTTCGGGACAACATGCGGTGTCCCGCAAGGTTCCGTCCTGGGCCCTCTCCTATGGATCGCAATGTACAATGATGTGTTGGGGCTTCGTCTTCCAAAAGAAGCAGTGGCGATCGGGTTCGCAGATGATATCGGGGTAGTTGTCGAAGGAAAACACCCAGATGACATCGAACTGTATGCGAACGAAGCGATCTGGGAAATAAAAGCGTGGTTAGAACGCGCTGGGTTTAAGCTTGCTGAGCACAAAACTGAAGCAGTGGTGATCAGCAAACGGCGAAAGCCAGTATCCGTGAGGATCAAGGTAGGGGAACAGATCATCCACTCACAGCCCGCTCTAAGGTACCTGGGAGTGATGATCGATCGGAGGCTAAATTTCAAGGCGCACTTGGAGGGCACGGCAGACAAAGCTTCTGCGATTTGTGCAGCACTCGCAAGAATGCTGCCCAATGTTGGGGGCCCTAGACCGAGTCGCCGCCTCCTCTTGGGGAGGGTGGTCAGCTCAGTCCTGTTATACGCAGCGCCAGTGTGGGCAGCAGCGTTAAACAGGACTGCAAATAGTAGAAAATGGAGGGCTGCATATAGGCTAAGTGCACTTCGCGCTTGCTGCGTGTACAGGACCACGTCCGACGATGCGGCGTGCGTGATAGCGGGGATGATTCCTGTGGATATTCTGGCGAGGGAGGGCATGCGTCTCTATGACCCAGAATATGGTAGAGGACAGCAAAGAAGGGTACGGCGGCAGATTGCGCGCTGTGAGTCCTTAAGGGAATGGCAGGGGAGATGGGACGAGTCTGTTAAGGGTCGTTGGACCCACAGACTTGTCCCTAACGTGGAAGTATGGGTTTCGAGGGAGCGTGGGGAAGTAAGTTACGACCTCACGCAGTTCCTGAGCGGACATGGGGGGTATAGGAAATACCTCCACCGATTCGGCCACGATGATTCACCGTTGTGTCCGGTATGCCCAGCGACGGAAGAAGACGCAGAGCACGTCTTCTTTGCCTGCTCGAGATACGCCGAGGAAAGGGCGGAATTAGAAGAAACGGCCCAGGCGCCACTAACGCCGGAAAACATCGTAGAGCATATGATGAGATCCGAGGAAATGTGGAAGAAAGTGGAAGAAACCCTGAAGGCCATTCACAGGAAGTTAAGGCAAGAAGAAGCCACAAGAAACAGAGAAAGGCGAAGAAATGCCGAGAGCAGTAGCAACCCCCATGGGTAAGGACGAGAGGGACACCTAAAGGGTCATGGTGGTGACGCCCGCCCGAAGTAATGCCCCGCGGCGGTTCCGGGCGGGGTAAGCGTCACACAAAGGGGTGGTGAGTTTATTCAGTAGGAGTCTGAAACTCGGTCTGAGTGCGGGAACCTCAGAAAGTGTCAATGTAGAGTCTCACCATCCCCCGTATAAAAAAAAAAATATATATATATATATATATATATATATATATATATATATATATATATATATATATGGGTCATTCCACCAAAAAAAAAAATTTTTTAAAGCGTGACCCCCGCCGATCGTTTCAAAATTTTGTGGAAGTGTTATCCACCTAAAACAAAAAATATCACTAAAAATTTTAGTCCTTCATATTAAGTGATTTCGGAGTTATTATTTTTTGAATTTTATCAAATTTTTTTTTTCAACTTTATCATTAACTTTTTTCGAGTAGAAAAAGTTCCAATAAAAATTCGAACAATACAGTTTTTTGTAAAAAATGCTCAGCTTTCTAATAAAAATATTCCTTTTTCAATAAAGATAACAGATAAGTGTTAAAATTGTGAATAAAGTGGAAAAAGTCATTTTTCAGGCTTTGCGCCATTTTTCATATTTTTTTGACATTTTTATCGGATTACTGAGATGTTTTTACATAAACTGTGTAATTTTCACGATGGCTAAATTTGTTGCTCAAATGGAATTAAATAAACAGTATGTTTTGCACAATTAAAAAACTTTTATTTTTGTCATTCTTTCTGATGTAGATACATTTTTTATGTATGCGAATCCTAGCTCATTAGACACGGTAAAAAGGTGTGCAAATTTTGAGTGCCCTTTACAGGTTTTGATTTTAAATACTGAATTTCTAATATACTTTTCCGTGCCAAATAATCTTCATTTTTTATATAAGTAAACTTAAGATTATCAAAGTTCCTTTTCGCCCAGGAGTATAAATCTAGTGGTGTGAGTATTTGATATGTTGTACCAAGACCCTCTCAACTACAGGCCATGCAGTTGTATCGGGCACTAATACAACAATTGCTGAGAATGGTCCCAAAATTTGACAGTTGCTGAGAATTTAATGGCGCAGAGTACGTTCGCGAGTGTTTTCGTTATAGTTTTGTGGTAAAAAGTGGTAAATTATTGAAATTTATCGCTTTAAACCATACAAGGATTATCAGTGATTATTTCTTTAGTGATTTAATAAAAAAATATATAAAAAAAATAGTGATTTAGTGTATTTTTGGTGTCTTAATTGTTAAGGTGATAAATTTATTTTACATTCGCGGTGTTTTTTTCGTGTATATTAAGGGAAAATATGCTGAATATTTAATTAAAAGTGATTTTAAAGTCATTAATTAATTTATTTTGCAATTATTACTAAACATATAAGTACAGAAAAGTGCGAATGGAAAAGTGAATAAGAGAAGTGTTTTTCGGCACCTATATTTTTAATAATAATATCATAATATATGTATTAATCACTTTAAAATCACTTTTAATTCCATAACTACACAAAACATTAAATATTTAAAATTTTTTTCGTAAATAAACATGAAAAAACACCGTGAATGTGAAAAAAAAGTTGATCGCCTTAACAATTTGAACACTTAAACACACTTAATCACCAAATTTGTTTTATTTTTTTTAATGAAATCACTAAAAAACTATTCATTGATAAATCCAAGTGCAGTTAAAAGTGTTAAAATACAATATTTTATCACTTTTTACTGCAAAAATAAACACAAAAATTCTGCGCGTACGGCTTCCGCGCCATGTTACTCCGGTGTGCGGTGACTTTTGGGACTATTACCACCACCACGAAAAATACATCTACAAGGCCTGTAGTTGAGAGGGTCTTGGTTGTACCCATTTGCAGCGAAGCTTTGGCAGCAAGTCTTTTCAATGTACCTGCAAGGCCATCACATGGGCCTTTTCCATGGGCAGTGGCAAAAAATTGCCATTCAGCGACAATTTCGAAATCTTGTTTATGACAACATAAATTCATAAATGCTTTTTTATTTTTGAAATGTTGTGGAGCGCCATCGGTGAAGTAAAAAATTTTATTTACTGCAGAAAACTTATTTTTTAGAAAACTAATTAATTTCTCTTGAAACAAATAAACCAACACTGTGTCATGTTTAAGACAATCTGAAATCCCAACAAAGCTACAATGTTTAATTTCATCATCTTCACAGTAGTAAATGACCATTGGAAATAGTGTTGCCTGATCATTATTCCAGTGAAACGCTTGAGCTGCTTCCTGAACAATAAATGCGTAGTTTTCCGAAAAATCTAATACTACTGCAAACTCTCCTACTTTCAAATTTTGCTTTAATTCAGAAAAATAACGACTTTGGGTTTTAGCTATGTAATCATGTTTCAATACATTTTCGAGTCGCGCCATTAACGAATCAATAAATTCATTTGTTTCTGAAGTTACAGTAACAATAGTGCATCGATCAGTTGCTGTCCATATTTTGTATTGAACCTCTTCAATTTCAAGTTCATCCAATGATTCTTGGAAAAAACGTACTATTTCTTCGCTATCTGGGCATGTTTTACAAGACCTGTCATAGCACATTTCTGTTGGGCTAGCACAAACCAATTTTTTTAATAAATTACTATATATCGGTTTTCTTGTATCAACCCATTCAGTGTTTCTAGCCAATGATGGAAAATTACATCCTAGCAAAAAGATACTATAATGATGAAAGAAAGCAATTACAGAATTTACCTTCAAGCATTAATTTTAAATTTTGGTGAATAATACACACGCATACGACATGTGTACCATTGCTACCAGCAAGGATACAATGCGCTGGTCTCAAGCTAGCAAATTTGGAGAATTTAATCGGCACTGAATCATACTTTGTTTTAAAATTAGCGTATAATTCTTTCAAATTGCATAAAACTAATTTCTTTTGAACTCTTACACGCTTCCCATCACAATTTTTCACAGATTTAAAATCTTTCATACCAGCTAATTGTTTGGTATTTTCTTCACTTTCATAAAAATCCGTTACAAGTTTTTTAATATCAGATTTGAGACCTTGATTACCCGGAGATTTGATAGAACTTGGCGATTTGACGCCTGGCTCATTGCTTTCTGTGTGAACGTTTTCAAGCATGTTAAATTGTTTTTTCGATTCTAAAATCATAGTATTTGAGCAATTAAATTCATTTTGTATTCTAATAGTCTCCCAACTATCAGGTAAAATGGAAAGCAGTTTTTTTTTACTGATCTATGAGAAATAAAATCAATGTTGTTAAAAATAAAAAAGAAAGTAATGGCCGAGAATAAACATTACTTGTTGGATTCAGTGAAATATATTTTTTTCAATTTAGCTATCATTGAACTATGATCTTTACTAATTTTTTCGTAACTAGATATGGGTAACATTCCAAATTGGCATTGGAATTTTCGGTTTATAGCGCTATAAATTTCATCAAGTTTTTGGATTCCATAGTTTCTTTCAAAATACAATCTAAAACGAATTAAAATTGGAATAGAAAAACAATTCGTTGGTCATTTAAAAAAGTCCATCCCTAAAACTTCCTGCTATTTCCGAGCTCTTGTGTGGTCGAAAATATACTTATTAAAAAGTTAATATCGATTTTGATACTTTTTCGAGCACACACACACAAACACGTTCATCCACTCAAAAATAGTCAGAATAGGTACTTAGGATCTCAAAACGTCGAATTTTGAATATGGAACCAAAATCAATAGCTTTCCGATTTTTGAAAAATTTGCAATTTTAATAGCAGGAAGTTAAAAAATTATATTACACTTACCGACGCTTTTCAATTGGATTGACATTTAAAAATGTTTCTAATGGGTGATCATCATAATATTCAATTAAATCACTGCATCTGCTGACAGTTTCAACTACGTTTGGTTCCAAACTACTTGATGTATCCTCTGACATACTCAGACTGGAAACACTTATTTCACTTGTAGTATCTTCATCATCTTTTTGTTCGGGTGGAATATAATTCGATACACGAATTCGACAGTTTATACATAGCACAGATGTCTCGTCTGCTTCAGGGAATTTCCAAATATCTTGTAAAGGAAATCGACGTAAGCTTTTACTACTTTTGCTATCTAAGAAAAATTAATAATAAAATAACTTATGATAACAAAATATCTTAATTTCAATAGAAAAAGTCTGTTCGATTAGTTGTATTATTTACTTACGTAACGGCAACTCCTTAAATGGATTAAAACATATTTTCTCCAACCTGATACGTTTACTCATATTTATTACACTAAAGTCTTTATCTTAAAAAACCAATAATTTTATTTCATAAAAAAAAACTAATAATTCTCCAGAAGAATTACAGAGAATATCCTTCTTCCCGATATTTCAGATAAACTCACTAACTCAGAATGAAAGTGCGCAACGCTAAGTCGATCTTTTTCTGAATTAAAGCAAAATTTTGAAGTAGGGGAGTTTGCAGTGGTATTAGATTTTTCGGAATTCTACGCATTTATTGTTCAGTAAGCAGCTCAAGCGTTTCACTGGAATAATAATCAGGCAGTACTATGTATTTCCAATGGTCATTTGCTACTGTGAAGATGATGAAATTAAACATTGTTGGGATTTCGGATTGTCTTAAACATGACACAGTTTTGATTTATTTGTTTCAAGAGCAATTAATTAGTTTTCTAGATTTATACTCCTGGGCGAAAAGGAACTTTGATAATCTTAAGTTTACTTATATAAAAAATGAAGATTATTTGGCACGGAAAAGTATATTAGAAATTCAGTATTTAAAATCAAAAACTGTTAAGGGCACTCAAAATTTGCACACCTTTTTACCGTGTCATAATGAGCTAGGATTCGCATACATAAAAAATGTATCTACATCAGAAAGAATGACAAAAAAAAATAAATGGTTAAAAAAAATTTTAAAAAAAAATTCTTTACATTAACTAAAAAATGTACTGAAAAGTAAAAAATAAAAAATATTTTAAAGAAAGCGTGAAATTTCAATTTTAATGAAATAGTTAATTAAAAGAATGGCGCATTTTTCATCAAAAATTGAAAATATAACTGTAAATCGCGTGAGATTTACAATAACCCTCAATTTTTTGCTTTGTTAATTTCAAATTCTAACAAAATTTTTTGATGAAAAATGCGCCATTCTTTTAATTAACTTTTTCATTAAAATTGAAATTTCACGCTTTCTTTAAAATATTTTTTATTTTTTACTTTTCAGTACATTTTTTAGTTAATGTAAAGAATTTTTTTTTAAAATTTTTTTTAACCATTTATTTTATTTTCTACTTTTTAGTTTATTATATGTATTCCGCCATTTTATGATGGCAATTCTATTAGATTTAAAATTACGTCACACAGTTTACTGTATTCATTTGATACCCATGTCGTGGGCTCGGTGGAACATAATTGCAAAAACGCCCGCCATCTCGGAACCGTCTTCTTGATTTTTTTACAAAAAGGTCAGATTGCATTTAGTACTTATACATGATGAGTTGAACTCAAGTTGAACCCAAGTCTAACTACATGTAAACGGGAGTCGAGTTGGGTTAAGGTTGACTGAACTCGACTCAGCTCTGCTACCTGGGTTTAGTTGAAATTATGCATACGGACATGAGTTCAGTATTTGAGTAGTTGAATTTAGTTGACAGCAGCATCTCTGTGTTTGTTTGTGATTTTTTGTAACGTGTATTGCTTCTTTATTATCAACTCACCCTTAACTCAACTATTCATCTCATCATTCATACACATTAACCACCCGAACTACGAGTGTGTGCAAAATTGGAAGTTGATCGGTTATATTTTCTACTTTTTAGTCTATTATAAGCTTTCCGCAATTTAGTGTTGGCCGCCATTTTGAATTTGGAATGACGCCACATAGCTTATTGTGTTCTACCTGTCATATCCTTTCATTTGATACCCATGTCAGAGGGACGCGGAGCACAATTTTAAAAATCGGGCGCCATTTTGGATCCGCCATCTTGATATTTTTACAAAATGGCCAGATTGCATTGTCATCCAAACTAAACGTGTATGCAAAATTTCAGCTCTATCCGAAATCGGGAAGTAGGTCAAATTTAACTTCCAAGATTTGACGACAAACAGTGTAAGTGTTGGCCGCCATTTTGAATTTGGAATGACGCCACATAGCTTATTGTGTTCTACCTGTCATATCCTTTCATTTAATACCCATGTCAGAGGGCCGCGGAGCACTATTTCAAAAATCGGGCGCCATTTTGGAACCGCCATTTTGATATTTTTACAAAATGGCCAGATTGCATTGTCATCCAAACTAAACGTGTATGCAAAATTTCAGCTCTATCCGAAACCGGGAAGTGGGTCAAATTTAACTTCCAAGATTTGACGACAAACAGTGTAAGTGTTGGCCGCCATTTTGAATTTGGAATGACGCCACGTAGCTTATTGTGTTCTACCTGTCATATCCTTTCATTTGATACCCATGTCAGAGGGCCGCGGAGCACAATTTCAAAAATCGGGCGCCATTTTGGAACCGCCATCTTGATATTTTTACAAAATGGCCAGATTGCATTGTCACCCAAACTAAACGTGTATGCAAAATTTCAGCTCTATCCGAAACCGGGAAGTGGGTCAAATTTAACTTCCAAGATTTGACGACAAACAGTGCAAGTGTTGGCCGCCATTTTGAATTTAGAATGACGCCACATAGCTTATTGTGTTCTACCTGTCATATCCTTTCATTTGATACCCATGTCAGAGGGCCGCGGAGCACAATTTCAAAAATCGGGCGCCATTTTGGAACCGCCATCATGATATTTTTACAAAATGGCCAGATTGCATTGTCATCCAAACTAAACGTGTATGCAAAATTTCAGCTCTATCCGAAACCGGGAAGTGGGTCAAATTTAACTTCGAAGATTTGACGACAAACAGTGTAAGTAAAATAAAAGCGGGCGCCATTTTGGAACCGCTATCTTGATATTTTTACAAAATGGCCAGATTGCATTGTCATCCAAACTAAACGTGTATGCAAAATTTCAGCTCTATCCGAAACCGGGAAGTGTGTCAAATTTAACTTCCAAGATTTGACGACAAACAGTGTAAGTAAAATAAAAGCGGGCGCCATTTTGGAACCGCTATCTTGATATTTTTACAAAATGGCCAGATTGCATTGTCATCCAAACTAAACGTGTATGCAAAATTTCAGCTCTATCCGAAACCGGGAAGTGGGTCAAATTTAACTTCCAAGATTTGACGACAAACAGTGCAAGTTAAATAAAAGAATTTAAAAATGGCGCAAAGCCTGAAAAATGACTTTTTCCACTTTATTCACAATTTTAACACTTTTCTGTTATTTTTATTGAAAAAGGAATATTTTTATTAGAAAGCTGAGAAAAAAAACTGTATTGTTCGAATTTTTATTGGAATTATAAAATATATATATATATATATATATATATATATATATATATATATATATATATATATATATATATATATATATATATATTAGGGCGGGTCAAATTTTTAATCGACCTTTTACACCCCCTAGTGATATTCTATGGGTAATTTTGAGCAACTTTGCCCAAGAAACCATAGTTCGAAAGTTGAATTTGAGCCTCCGGATTTTTAAAAATAGGTATTTTTATGATTTAATTAATTTAAAAAGATAAAAATACAAGTTTTTTTCTCCAAGTACACATATATAGGGGTTTTTTGGGTCAAGGAATTTATTTCTGATGTTTATTTTTATTTACCAGTGCCGCTAGATGACGCTTTCGTACATTTTATCCATATTTCGTATGTTTTATCACTATTTTTCAAGAAAAATTATTATAGCAACCCCAAATTATAAATGGCTTATGTTTCATGGAGTGGTTCATTCTTGTTTTAGCGCCATTTCAATGAAGTGTAAACAATATAAATATACTCATTCTCTAGTTAAACAAATTATAAACCATTAAAAGGCAGGTCTCAATTAAAACATTACTAATTTCAATAAATTTAAAATTAATAATAATAAAGAAAATTACATAAATCTAAAGTTAATAAGAAGAGAAAGTATTAAAATTCGTATAGGTGTAAAACAATGCAAGTCCAAGTGGAAAAAAATCAAACAAACAATATAGTGAACAAAAACAGGGAAATCCCACCCCTAGTTCACAGGAAGCAATATTGAGACAATCATGTTTTGCGGCGGTTAATAAAAGGGCCTTTCAGAAGAATTACCTACATATAAGTAGGTACGAAATATAGCAATAATTACGGGTAATAAATTGTATGAAAGAGTAAAAAGTAGGCGACACATGTAATACATAAATATACTCCACAGAAATAGCCGATGGAAAATCAAAGCAGGACAATAAAAGTAAGATAGTAAAATAGGTTATTAGGAGTTCCGCGAAATTACGATTTGTAAGGAATGTTAGGAAATAGATATAGGAACCTGAAAGTTCAGTTCGCTCCTAGGCATCGCCGTGAGTTAACGAATCTATTGTGAAAAAAGTAAAAGTAATTTTTGTATTTCTTATTTTTATAAGTATTTTTTATTTGATTTGTGTATATAAGAACATTTAGAACCTAATATACTATGGATCCAGTGCCGTCTACTTCGCAAGACCAAATAGCATCAACAAGCTCCGGAAGTTGTTTGACACATATGCCTTCTCAAGATATTAGTGCTTTTGGTGTGTCTAGTGAATTAAGTGGTGTGAATCTGCCAAATAAAGTGGATATCTTAAGATATTATTTCTTGCTGGGCGATCGTGCTAAAGTTCAAAGTAAAATGTTCTCGTATAAGACTTTAACTCCTTATGTAGTAGATAAATTGCTTGAAATTTGGGGTAAACTGAATATTAGAACTATTGCCAAAACCAGTATTGGTAGAAAATTGAATACTTTGCTTGACAGATATCAAACCGCGGATAAGAACAGAACGAAAGGCAGATCATTTAGAGCATTCGTACAATCCACAAACGAATTATT
The DNA here is from genome assembly GCA_949987705.1 of Thereva unica. Lineage (NCBI taxonomy): Eukaryota > Metazoa > Arthropoda > Insecta > Diptera > Therevidae > Thereva > Thereva unica. Next base: position 121,180,905 of record OX465281.1, on the reverse strand, counting down.
TTATATCGGAAAATGTGAATGTGACTTAAAAACAAATTTATGTTCATGTGGCTTGATTCCAGAACACTTAAAAGAGTTTATGCTAGATCAACATAATGACAGAAAATGTATGATACCAGAATATACGACAGAAAATGTAGAGGAGGTAGCTATATCTACAATAATACCAGCAACTATAGAGAGCAGCGATCAACCATACATACCTGATCGAACAAATATCCATGTTGATGATGAAGATAGTGCAGAAGATCTTTCTCCAACGAAACGAGGACCTTATACTCCTAGATACGATGCTTCGAAGTTTGCTATGATTTGTGACAGATTTGGTGTGCCTGACAGAATAGCTTCAGCTATGGCAACATGTCTTATGGAAGACATTAACGTAAGAGATGACCGTGGTAATTTTGTAATTATGGATAAAGCAAAAGTTCGTAGAGAAAAAATGAAATGTAGACAAGAAGTGCTTCGTAACCGGTATGACGCTCCAGTTTAATAGCATTTTCGTTTGATGGCAGAAAAAATGATTCTTTAACGAGAGAGAAAATAGATCAAAAATTTCATCAAACGATGGTAAGAGAGCCTCATCTAGTTGTTTTGAAGGAGCCTAATTCCCAATTAATAGGCTACGTAAAATTGGAAAATAAAGATGCGGAAACTAAGGTCAAAAAATTGAACGAATTTTTCATCAACAAAGGAATGTCCTTTGATTCATTAATTGGCATATGCTGTGATGGTGAACCAGCAAATACTGGCATAAAAAATGGAATATTGCGACGATTCGAACTACAGTTACACAGACCACTGCATTGGTTTGTGTGCCTTATCCACTTTAACGAGCTTCCGCTGCGGTATTTGTTTGACACGTTAGAAAGATCATCCACCACTGGACCACGAACGACAACCGGAACGTTAAACAAACAAATTGAAACTTGTGAAAAACTTCCGGTACGTAATTGTTATAACTTTTTTCATACCATTTTTACTTCTATTACTTATTTATAATGTGTTTAAAATAATAAAATCGTATTTTAATTCATCTAATCTTTACAGGTTGTAGCTGATTTTGAAAAGATCCAACCGACTGCAACCAACAACGATTTATCTGAGGGCAGATAAAATAACAGGAGGGCCGAATGTGGCAGCACTTTTTCGAAGTTAGAAAATCCCACATTTTTATTATAATTTTTAGAATCTCTCGCTCTCTGATTTTGGCCGTGGACCGAGGTGGACGTGGACGAAGCAATCGTGGACGCGGTAACGTCGTTTTTTTATTGAACTGCATTTAGACTTAATAATTTGCTTATTGAATTAGATTCTGTTGAGTATTAACTTTTGTATTAATAAATAATTTGTCATGGTAATCGATTTGGTTATTTCTTGGATAAATTTAAATTAAATCCCATATATATATATTTATTAGTTTTTCGCCTATTCGCATATTTCTAGGGGGTGAGACTTACAATCTTAGCAATTTTTTTTCTCCATACAAGAGAGGGCCACCCTAATATATATATATATATATATATATATATATATATATATATATATATATATATATATATATATATATATATATTGCTGAAATACTTAAATCAAAGTTTTATCTAATACTACACCGGCAATTAATATTAACCAATGCGAACAAGTTGAACGAAGTAACTCAAATAAACTAACTGCAACTATAACTAAGCAAAGTTAACCCGGGGGTGTAATAAAATCGAATTGCAATTGTTGGAATAGTAGTTATTGACGAAGTACCTTTATCTTTCTTAATCCCTTTCGTATCGCGTAAAGTGCGGAGGGACAATGCAATGCTAGCACAGGTCCTGTTAGCGTATAGATATGACTAACGCAATCGATATTTGCGCGGCTTGCATCTCGAAGTAGTTGGTTCATGGTAGCTACAATACTCTGGGCCATTTCCTTCCTAAGCCAGCCACGCTTCGGTAAATGCCAATATAATTCGACGAGGAATAAGAGGATCCCTCTCTCCGAGCGACAGTCTGAGGTCTTGTACGACGTAAGTTTCTCACGATGGTAAGCCAGTGTTAGCCTTACTAAACTTACAAAAACACTGTTGTTCCCTGGATTCCTCGAGTCCAGTAGCCTACACAGTTTAGCTCCCATAACACCGAAATTCGGTTCATCTATAGCCGCATTGAAAATAATCTCTATAACATGACTTAGCACAAAGTGGCTATTCTCAAAATATTCAAAAAAATTTAATGCTCTCGACGCAATTGTGTCGAAGGCTCCCGAATTATCATTTAAACAAGCTACAATATTCACGGCGTAATTCAACACAAAGCGTTCGTCGGGTGTTGTTCCCCACCTCCACGGAGCTGGTGCAGTTGAATCATGTTCTGCCGTCGGGGCAGCATGAGCGCTACTCGATGATGGACAATATCCTTTTTTAAGAACAAACTCCTTCGCGAGTGGAGATGAATACGAACAACAATGGGGTCTTCGTAACTCCTTATGTACGATAGGCAGGCCATAATAGGAGCGTCCGCAAGAGTCGCCCATGGTTATCTACGATAGTAGCAACAACGATATACGTTCTTATAACTAACACGCAAAGAAGGTTCGATGAAGAAAAATTTCGTGCGCAAAACAGATTTCCAAAAATTAATACCCTACGTACTTACAGCCCAAAAAAATCCGCTACAATTGGTGTAACAACTGTGTGTATAAACAAAACAATAAAGGTGTATATGGGCGATTCTCCGGAACTTTTAACCTGCTTGTCGCTTCAAAATTTTTATGAATTACAATTTTTGTAGGAAGATTAAAAATAAAAGAAGCTATCGATAATGTTAAGAAATTATTAATGAGCAATGAGATATAAGTACGAAGTCATTTAAAACGATATTTTGCAATGAAATTTGAAAAAATGTTCCGTTACCTTGTCTTTTCGGCCCCGTCTTTAGCGCTAATCTGAATGAAAAACTATTTATATTTGTGATAGGAAGCGTTGAAACAAATAGTGAAAGTGAAAAGTTGTAGTTTAACTCTTAAGGAAAAATGCAGTTGTGTTCGGTGCAGTGTCAAATCACTATATTTTCCAAAAATCAACACTGAAGTTTGTCCCTAGGTTTTGACGTCAAAGTTGTAACCCGCATGGTAAGTCGAAGAACTCCGAATTGTCTCATTTTATCATAAAATTTTTTAAACGCACTTATTGTTCAGACACTAACGAACATGTGCATACATTTTGTGACAAAAATAAGTTGAAATTGGTTGATTTGCTGGGCAAAACTGGCTAACGTGAATGTATGTTACATTTAAATGTCAAAGTTGTAACTGCAATTAATTTGCTCATATTACATTAAATTCATCCCCGTAAAATTTCTTATGACCTATTGTAACTAGTTAAATCATATGTAACGTTTCCTTCGCTTAAATTGTTTCATGAATCTTAAAAAAAAAGTAATTTAAGCGAATGTCAAAATTGTAACCATACCGAATTTGAAATGTATGTATGTCATGTCATGTTTTCATAAAAAAAATATCCGCACTGAATTTTTTAATGTTCTACATCAGAAAACATTTATTTATGAAGTAAGTAACACAAAAAATATCATTTCACGGTTGTGCTATCAATTTGAAATTTCATTTTTCCAATTAGCTCAAGTTAAAGGTTCTGGAGAATCGCCCATATATATTTTAGTGTAAATGAGTGATTGTATGCTTCGTTGCAATAATAATTTAGGAATGGTTGAGCTCGGGAATCCATTCCCTCTCCAGGCTGCCGCATGTCGATGTCCTCGATGTCAGTTGGTGAAAACTATGAAGCATAGTCATCACCAAGTGCCATCCACATCGCCGACACAGCTACAGGTCTACACCCAAAAGAAGGACAGAAACAAAAATTCAAAATCGCATCGCCACGAAAGGGAAACTTCTTCAACAAAATGAAAAAAATTTTGGAAATGAACCGCTGCCCAACCACAACTGAGCTACCTTTCGGAAAATCAATCAGGAGGGAGGAACAGACGGGAAAAAAATGGACGCAGGACATAAACAAAAAATAGAATTTAACAAGCTGGATGGACCATCAGAAGGGCAAGGGGCGCAGTGGCAGGCGGTAACACGCCTGATACCAAAGACGGTTAAGCCCTTGCACCAACTTCAACGTCCACCAGGAAAAATTAATCGAAGATCCTGTTCACCGACCGACGCAGTGGCAGGCGATGTCACGCCTGATACCAGAGTCGCCGACCCTAGAAACAGGACAGGGATGAACCACTACTACACCTACACGCATGGCCAAGCGAACACCGCTTGTTAGCAAGCCGTGAAGGTCAGCATGGCTCGAAGCTACTCCAAAAAGAAGAAGTTACCGCAGAAGATAAAGGGTAGGCCTAAAGGCGAAAACAAAGAAAAATTCACGTAGAATTTGGACAAGGATGCAGAAAAAAATTCGACAAAACCAGACAAGGACTAAGGCCTCGCGGTACTACCTTAGCCCCCAGCGAGCGCTTGGTAAATGTGGTGAACCATAAACTAAAAAAAATCAAACATTGTCCGTGAAGGCACAAGTGGTACTAAACACCAGAAAAATTTTAACTGCAAGGTCCGTGTAGGACAGTTAACGGGCTTTAAAAGCCGCGTTGGGCGCCATTATGTAATAGCATAGTGGCGCGATAAAATATTGGGCGCCACTTCTGCGAGGTATTACCCCCTTAGCCATAAGCCCGGAAAAGCATGACCAAGGAGCCAATACCATACATAAGAAATAAAACCGAATTCCGGAACTCCTACGCCGGCCACACGGAGTTATCTAGCTCGCCGGAGGGGTCGTGGGGTGTGTGGCCGGGCCTTACCGCTGTTGGTTCAAAACTTACCTGTGCCTGTGCAATCCTGAATTCCACCTCCATCATTCTCCCAGCACCACCTGAGCCGCGTCATGGTAGTTCGGTCCCTTGCCAGCTCATAGTATGGTTAACCACCAGCTGACAAGGAAAAGGCACTACTTAAGAACCCTGAAAAGAAATGCCACCCGTCCCAACCATACCACCAAAGAAATTTAATACGTGAACATAATATTTATAATCATTTTAATATATTTTAGTAATCTTGTGTATTACAGGCACAATCCACATGCCAAACAACCTAATGAACAAGCAACAATTTCACAAATGAGTATAGGTCTCCTTGGCAGATATTAAAAATATTATTTTATTCTATTCAGTGATCAATTTCAAGGAAATTACAATAAAATTTTTATAGATATACATTGGTCTGAGGATCAAGAAGGAAAAAAAAACGCGCAGTATTGGCACCAACACTCCTCGTTTTGGTCACACGTTAACACAAACGTTTGGGTCCATTAACGGACGAACAAATTCCCGAAAAACATCACAGAAATTAAGCAACGCAAGATTAAAGAAAAAAATTCTAACAAGGAGTCACCAAAACGCAGCTTCATAAAAAAACTTATAAATATGATTAACAAGTTGTTACCCAAGACTATCAAAATGATTATGGTATCAATAGATGTAATAACTTAATCCTGAAAAGTGTATGTTATTAAATAACAAAAATTAACCAAAAATGTGTCTATGTGAATTGAATTATTACAAGAAAAAAATTATGTTTTCAGAAACAAATAACACCCCAAACTGGAGGAGGTCCAGCTGCTAATCTTCCTAGTCTGGTAGCCGCAATTGGAACTTAGTGTTACTTCTGTGAGGACCGGGCGGTGCGCAAAGTTCTTCCTCTATAAAGCGAATGACCGCCTAACGTCGCGTCGGGCAGCGCACTGTTAAATATGGCACCGACCGTCACGATCAATGCTTGCTAAAACTCCTCCTGTTTCTGGCCACCACGTTGTTTAGCAGCCTGACGTCGAGAATCCTAATTACAAGTTATACAAAACTTACGCGCAATCCGGCCGGTTGGAATCCGGGGCTTCCGACACAACAAAAATACAAGCAGGCCCCTGCCTTCTTTCGTCACGCTTCTAAGACTCGTTCTTCCTCGAGGACACAGGCTCAGCAAAACAGCTCCAGGTCCAATGTTCCAACAGACGCAGTTGATTTGGGTATTACGGTTATATGTGACAACGAATAAGCCATCTAAGAATTTGAAAACTCTAGTAGCCTACATAATGAAAGTTTATACGCCAATGTATTTCAATATTAAGTATTATAACTCTGTCGTGTATGGTAGCGCATTATTTTCGAAATTCATACGTTGGGCACAGTTTTTAGAGCCAAATTTACGCGACGTGATAAATAATGTAATTAAGGACAATTCATATTATGCACATTCGGATAATGTTTTGTTATCAATGTTGTTTGATGACAGAAAAGACAAACGCGACAGTGCTATAAACATAATTTTACACTATCGAAATAAACTGGACGATCCGATGCGAGTTAGAGTTTATAGAAAACCTATTATTAACTTCAATTGCACAGATTATACGAATATGATTGACTTAAATGACGACAGTATTATTTTTGAGCCACCGTTTACAAAAACGATTCCGCATGATTATTTTGAGCAATACTTAGAATACGACGAACCACCGCTGCCTGGCCCAGGAATTCCGTTACACATCCAAGGTACGGAAAGACACATACAATTGCTGGCTAATGTTTCTAAACGTGCTTTAGACAAGAATCGAGAAGGAATAATGGCAGTGACATTAGAAAGCCGTAAGAAATTATCTCGACTTGAAAGCAAGCAAGACTTTCAAAAATAACTCCTCGATTCTTATCTATTACTGCAAAAAAATGTTTTCCTTTTTGAATTTAAATTTACTTTTATACTGTATTCTATAAATAAAAATAAATTTATAATAAAAATGTAAATGTGCGTTTGTTCTTAATCTAAAATCTCCGATCACTTTGAAATTTTGATACAACGTTGCATTCGAATATGCCTATGTTTTTATATACTATGAATGTGTTTCTGGAAGAGGTGTAGCGTGGCAACACCAAAACGACTATAGCGCACGTGTTTTAATATAATTGACCCATGCATTTATTTTAGGCCATTAATAATTTGGTTTTGCAAAACAAAACAATTCTTGAAAAATAGTGATAAAACCTACGAAATATAGATAAAATGTACGAAAGCGCCCTTTAGCGGGACCAGTAAATATAAGTAAACATTAGCAATAGATTGCTCGCCCACAGAAACTCCTAAATACGTGTGCCTGGAGAAATAACTTGTATTTTTATCTTCTTAAATAAATTAAATCATAAATATTGACAAAAAATATCTATTTTTAAAAATCCGGAGGCTCAAAATCGATTTTCGAACTATAGTTTCTTGGGCAAAGTTGCTCAAAATTACATATAGAATATCACTAGGGGGTGTAAAAGGTCGATTTTTTTTCATCCATACAAATTGACCCGCCCTAATATATATATACATATATATATATATAGCCTTCATGGTTTAAAAATAAAAAAATTAAGAATCATAAATTCAGCTCCCGTTTTTTTAATTCTTTTCAGCTCGTGATGCCTTTTTTTTCCTTCAAATATTCTTGAAGTAGCTGAGTCCGCTTTTTTTCCTCAATTTTATCTAAATAATATTGTCTTTTGAGTTCGAGTTTTTTTAAATTCTTTTATTTAACTTACACTGTTTGTCGTCAAATCTGGGAAGTTAAATTTGACCCACTTCCCGGTTTCGGATAGAGCTGAAATTTTGCATATACGTTTAGTTTGGATGACAATGCAATCTGGCCATTTTGTAAAAATATCAAGATGGCGGTTCCAAAATGGCGACCGATTTTTGAAATTGTGCCACTGTTTGTCGTCAAATCTGGGAAGTTAAATTTGACCCACTTCCCGGTTTCGGATAGAGCTGAAATTTTGCATATACGTTTAGTTTGGATGACAATGCAATCTGGCCATTTTGTAAAAATATCAAGATGGCGGTTCCAAAATGGCGCCCGATTTTTGAAATTGTGCCACTGTTTGTCGTCAAATCTGGGAAGTTAAATTTGACCCACTTCCCGGTTTCGGATAGAGCTGAAATTTTGCATATACGTTTAGTTTGGATGACAATGCAATCTGGCCATTTTGTAAAAATATCAAGATGGCGGTTCCAAAATGGCGCCCGATTTTTGAAATTGTGCCACTGTTTGTCGTCAAATCTGGGAAGTTAAATTTGACCCACTTCCCGGTTTCGGATAGAGCTGAAATTTTGCATATACGTTTAGTTTGGATGACAATGCAATCTGGCCATTTTGTAAAAATATCAAGATGGCGGTTCCAAAATGGCGCCCGATTTTTGAAATTGTGCCACTGTTTGTCGTCAAATCTGGGAAGTTAAATTTGACCCACTTCCCGGTTTCGGATACAGCTGAAATTTTGCATATACGTTTAGTTTGGATGACAATGCAATCTGGCCATTTTGTAAAAATATCAAGATGGCGGTTCCAAAATGGCGCCCGATTTTTGAAATTGTGCCACTGTTTGCCGTCAAATCTTGGAAGTTAAATTTGACCCACTTCCCGGTTTCGGATAAAGCTGAAATTTTGCATACACGTTTAGTTTGGATGACAATGCAATCTGGCCATTTTGTAAAAATATCAAGATGGTGGTTCCAAAATGGCGCCCGATTTTTGAAATTGTGCTCCACGGCCCTCTGACATGGGTATCAAATGAAAGGATATGACAGGTATAACACAATAAGCTATGTGGCGTCATTCCAAATTCAAAATGGCGGCCAACACTAAATTGCGGAAAGCTTATAATAGACTAAAAAGTAGAAAATATAACCGATCAACTTCCAATTTTGCACACACTCGTAGTTCGGGTGGTTAATGTGTATGAATGATGAGATGAATAGTTGAGTTAAGGGTGAGTTGATAATAAAGAAGCAATACACGTTACAAAAAATCACAAACAAACACAGAGATGCTGCTGTCAACTAAATTCAACTACTCAAATACTGAACTCATGTCCGTATGCATAATTTCAATTAAACCCAGGTAGCAGAGCTGAGTCGAGTTCAGTCAACCTTAACCCAACTCGACTCCCGTTTACATGTAGTTAGACTTGGGTTCAACTTGAGTTCAACTCATCATGTATAAGTACTAAATGGAATCTGACCTTTTTGTAAAAAAATCAAGAAGACGGTTCCGTTTTTGCAATTATGTTCCACCGAGCCCACGACATGGGTATCAAATGAATACAGTAAACTGTGTGACGTAATTTTAAATCTAATAGAATTGCCATCATAAAATGGCGGAACACACATAATAAACTAAAAAGTAGAAAATAAAATAAATGGTTAAAAAAATTTTTTAAAAAAAATTCTTTTCATTAACTAAAAAATGTACTGAAAAGTAAAAAATAAAAAATATTTTAAAGAAAGCGTGAAATTTCAATTTTAATGAAAAAGTTAATTAAAAGAATGGCGCATTTTTCATCAAAAATTGCAAATATAACTGTAAATCGCGTGAGATTTACAATAACCCTCAATTTTTTGCTTTGTTAATTTCAAATTCTAATAAAAATTTTTGATGAAAAATGCGCCATTCTTTTAATTAACTTTTTCATTAAAATTGAAATTTCACGCTTTCTTTAAAATATTTTTTATTTTTTACTTTTCAGTACATTTTTTAGTTAATGAAAAGAATTTTTTTTAAACAAATTTTTTAACCATTTATTTTTTCTTTATAATCCTGGAGTTGGATATTTGCTAATACATTTTTGTTTTTCCGTTTGCTTTTTTGGCCTTTTCTTGGCTCACTTGGGTTTCCTAGGTTTTCTGTGGTAGGAGTTTCATCATCTTTTCTCTTTGTACTTATATTTGGCGCAGCTTCAGGTTTATCTTGAACGCCTACGCTTACTGCCGTTAACGACGAAATCAAAGGGTTGTCGTGGAATATGGCATCCATTTCCTCCATGTAGAGAAACCTCGTAGTTGACGTACCGGTTCCTCTATCCTTCGCACTCTTATATGCCCGATAAAGGCTCCTCCACTTTGTTTCCACTTGTTCGGATGTAGTGGATGTTACCTAACAAAACAATATATGTTTATCTTAAGTATTACTAAGAATATCATAAAAGGAAGAAAACAAATTACCAAAACATTGGATGCCTCCAGGTCAGTTAAAATAGCTTCCCAAAAATGCTTTTTATTCCTCGTTTTAAAATATTCTTCTTTTCTATTTTGGTAAATGTTAATAAGGGCTTTCCCCTCCAAATAAGTCCAATTTTTTGATAACTTTCTGGCTTCTTTTGCCATTTTTGTCTATTAATTTCTGAAATAAATTTGTTTTAGCTTAATGAAACATAATTTATATTATATAAACTATACCAATTTCTATCACCTATAACTTAAAAAACCCAGCCAGACAAAACAAACTGCAAACAAAATTACAAACAAAAAATTTGAGGTTATGATCAACTTGTAATGTCAAAAATCGCGTTCCATTGGTGATGAATTCGTAAGTACTCGCGAGTAGAAAATATCGCCCAATGGATCGCAGCTATTGTGTCTTGAGATAACAGATATCAAAATCGTACGACAACAAAAGAAGAGCCCATCTTTGTAATCTATTTGCTGAGTGTTGTGGAATTCCCTTTTTGGATCCGAAAATTTGAAGTAGAGGTTTGTAATCCGTATGCAGTTCAAATTTTCTTCCAAAAATCATTTTATGAAATCTTTTTATAGCAAAGACCAACGCTAGAGCTTCTTTCTCAATTTGACTATATGAATGTTCAGATTGCGTCAACGATCTTGCTGCATGACATACTGTTTTTATTGTGCCATTGGGAAATCTATGCATTAAACAAGCGCCTAAGCCATAATTACAAGCATCTGCCGCTACAATAATATCCAAATCTGGGTTGAAATGTGTGAGCACTAAATTAGATGACAAAACATTTTTCAATTTTTCAAAAGATTTCTGACGTTCTGGTGTCCAATTCCATTTGACGTTTTTGTGTAAAAGTTCATCTAAAGGTCCTCGCAATTTTTTATGTTATTTATATATTGACTATAAAACGTAATACCTCTGAGAAACGATCTTAAGATCGCTATATCAGTTGGTGCAGGCATGCTCTGTTATTGCACGTGTTCTTTCTGGATTTCCTGCTGGCGGCAGGAGGAGTCAAAGGAAATATAAACCAACGAGCCATACAGGAACAACAAGAGTTTTGATGAGTTTAGCTCGAATGGGCGAAGATAACAGACTGCCATGTAGTCGCAATTTACGAAGGGTGCCATAGATTTTAGAGGGCATCAATGAGACATGACCGCAGCAGGAGAGTCTGGAATTGAAAACAATACCCAGGTTTTTGGCACATTCAACAATTGGGAGAGGAACATTATCAAGTAAAAGAGGCGGGAAACCATCCAGGGACAGCGAGCAACGACTAAGGAAAAGTACTTGCGATTTAATTGGATTTAGTTTAAGGAAATTACTAGAATTCCACACATTAATTTGAGACAGGGTACTATTGAGTTCAGAGACACAGAGCTCAATCTGATGAGGGGGACCCGAAATATATAGCTGGAGGTCAACGGCATAGAGATGAAAAAAGCAGTGACGGATAACGGATGGAAGATCATTAATATAGAGAGAGAAAAACAGAGGACCAAGAACCGAACCCTGAGGTAAACCTGCAGGTACACTAAGGAAAGAGGATGTAACATTATTATGCCGAACACACTGGAACCTATTGGAGAGAAGAGAAGAGAAAAGACGAACAGAAGAAGAAGAGAAGTGATACCGTTGACTAAGTTTATGAAGGAGATGCGAGTGAACCACAGAGTCAAACGCTTTGGAGAAATCTAGAAGGACTAGTACTGCAACATCACCTCGATCAAGGGCGGAACGAAGATCAGTCGTTACCTTCAGTATAGCAGTTTCGCAACTATGGGATTTACGGAAGCCCGATTGGAGATTAGAAAGTAAATTATAAGAATCAAGATAACGCACAACTTGAGTAAATACAATTTTCTCAAAGACTTTAGCTAGAAAAGGAAGAATACTAATAGGGCGAAAATCAGACAAATCAGCAGGCGAGGGCTTCCTTCAGCCCTGAGGAAGAGGAGCAAAGAATATTAAGTAGAATTCCTTCATTGTGCACTCTATCAGAGAGATTGGTCATTGAAAGATGAGCCGCAGAGCCACAGAAGCCAAAATACCCATGCAGAAAGAAAATAAAGGAAAGGTAAAAAAATTAGAAAGAAGGAAGAAAAATAGAAGAAGAAGACAAGGCGAAATTCTTAAAGCTAACATAAAAAAAGGAAACATAAGATAAAATATATATGAAATTAACATAAAACATAACTATAATAAACAAAGGTGGAGTAAAAACTATTAAATATAAATAAAATAATAACAATAAAAAGAAAAAGATAACAAATAATAAACAAAAGAAAAGAAATATTCCATCGCATTGATGCTCCCTGGTATCAGTAGGCTGCTCCAAAGTTTTCATTCAGCTCTAGTAGCTGTCCCGATTGCGTCGTTAAGGTCAAGAGCAGAGATAAATTTTTGCGGCTGTTTATTTCTGTCCAGCTGCACGTAGACAAAACCTCGACGCGTGAAGACTGCAGTCACCATTTTCCTCTTTAGCAGCTTTCTTGCTATATGGAAGATGTCATTATTTTTTGACGTTAAACTCTCATTGAAATAGATCTGGCTGTCAGAGATAAACCCTAAATTCAGCTCCTTGAGAGTAAGAGCTCCATGCTGACGCCTCTTCTGCAAAAATTCCTGCTGCTCGTTGGGTGATGAGAATTTCACCACCAGCAACGAGCCAGTCATGCTGGAACTATTGGGCTGGGAGTCCAAACGCTGGCGCTGCAGTGGTCGAAACACGTTTACGTAGGACGAAAGGTCGTGACCGATGGTGGTAGCCACAGCATTTAAAATTTGCTTAGGACTGAGACTGTCAGTTATGGGTATGCCACGAATCACCACGTCCTGCAGTCTGGATTGCCGAGGTAAGTCTTCGAGTTCGTTGGAGACTATGCAACGTCATGCTGCACAGTCTCGACCTCGTCTCGTAACTTACCCACTTCGCTATTCAAGGCGCTGCACACTTCTTCGATACGCGTGGTCAGGCGAGTCCAAATTTTTAAGGTGGTCTTGAAGAGCAGTGAATTGCTTTTGAAAGACAGAGAATCGCTCGTCCAACAAACGGTTGAAATTAAGCAGCAACCTCCTCTCCATGAGCTCAAAGCTATGATCCGAGGCTGCAATCAACGATGATCGGGGTGTCCCGCTGCCTGTGCTGTCATTCCGCTTCAAGTGTGTGAGCACTGGCGTACTCTTCGTAGCGGATACACTCTCTTCACTCTCGACAAAACCTCTAGTTTTGGGCCTCGATTGACTAGTTTTCCACATTTTATATATATTTTTATTATAAAAACTTTTCAATTGGTAGAATTAAAGAAGTTCAAACCGAGCAAAGAAAGAAAAAAACTCGCGGGCTAGTCAATTATAAAATCAGCTAGAGTTTGTTAGATTGGAAGGCACTAGAAAACTTTGAAAATTACAGGGAGCGGCTAAAAACACGTCTACTCGGAATGCATAAGTGGCAGATGAATTACTCAAATAAAACGAAAAAATTTTTAATTTTATAACCGAAATGAAACTTTTTTCTTTGAACTTCTAGTTACTGGGTTTTCAGTGTCTTCCTTTTTTTCGGCGGGTTTTAATCTATCAATTGATACTACTATTATTTTTCAGTTGACGTCAATCGTGAAAACTTTCTTATTTCTCTTAATAACTTTAAAAGGACCTTCCTCAAAAAAAAACGAATTCGCAATCTTCTAAGTCTTTTGGAACATAGAAATTTCTTCTTTGATCCCGAGAATCTGTTGGAACGATGTTCCTCATGTGATCTCGTAATTGTTCTACTAGGTCTGTTGGATCTGATACTTGATGTGGGTCCCTCACAAAGAATTCTCCCGGGATACGTAGTGTTTGACCATAAACTAATTCAGCCGGACTACAATTAAGATCCTCCTTAACCTTTGTTCTTAAACCTAGTAATATAGCTGGTATGTGCAACAACCAATTCGGATTAGACATCTTAGCTCTAAGAGATGCTTTTAACTGTTTGTGTAGCCTCTCCACCATTCCGTTTGATTGTGGGTGATACGCTGTTGTTCGAATCCTATGGGTTCCTAATAATTTTGAAAATTCCTCAAAAAGTTTTCCTTCAAATTGACCTCCTTGGTCCGTAGTAACTGTCAGTGGAATCCCAAATCTCGGAAAATATTGCTCATACAATGTCTTGACTACTATGCTGGCTGTAATACTCTTTAGTGGGTATACTTCCGGCCACCTGGTGAATCGATCCACTACGGTTAACAAGTATACGAATCCTTCCACCGGATGCAATGGGCCTACCAAATCTACATGGATGTGTTCAAACCTTCCCATAGGTATCTGGAATTTTTGTATCGGAGATTTTGTATGTCTATGAATTTTCGCTTTTTGACACGTCGTGACTTCGCCCATAAATTAAGATCAGTATTCATCCTAGGCCAAAAATATCTTCTTGTAATTAATTTCCTTGTACCTCGTATTTCTGGATGTGATAAGTTATGGATTTTGTCAAATATGCTTCTTCGTAATATCTCTGGTACGAATGGACGATCTCTACTAGTGGAACACTCTAACCAGATTTTACTTTCTAAGAAAGGTACATCTGTTTCCACTAAAATGAATTTCGAACTTTTATTTGGGTTTTCAATCAACTGTTTTAACTCTGTATCATCCTTTTGTGCTTCTGCGATAATGCTTAAATCTATTTGTTTTTCGCTAACCTCGTCACCATTGCTATTTTCTGCAGTTACCCGTGATAAAGTATCAGCTACTACATTTTGATTTGATCTTATATCGGCGGTGAATTGGGTAACATAGTCTAATTGTCTTGCTTGTCTTGGACTTCTCTCCGCTTTGGTCCAAATTGCGGATGTTAAAGGTTTGTGATCCGTGAATACTGTAAATTCACGACCTTCCAAAAAATGTCTAAAGTGTTTAATACTTGAGTACATTGCCAAAAGCTCTCTCTACTTAATTTCTGCATTGCTTAATTTTCTGGAATAAAACGCTAAAGGTTCGCTTTCATTGTTGTTAATTTGTTCCATCATTGCTCCAATCGCAATGTTTGATGCATCAACCGTCAACTTCAAAGTAGGATTCTCCGCTGGATGCACTAATAACGTTGCCGAAATAAAAGCCTTCTTCGCTTTGACGAACGAGTCTTCGCATTCTTCCGCCCAGTAAAAATTTTTCAAGCTTTTAGGTTTCTTAAGCTCCCTAACTAAATGTATATGAATGGGGCTTAACAACTCTGCTGATCGTGGAATGAATTTGTGAAAGTGATTTACCATTGAATTGTTGAACCTGTTTAATGGAAGTTGGTGAAGGAAAATCCTGGATGAATTTAAATCTACTTTCATAAGGAAGAATCCCATCCTTCGTAATTTTGTGACTTAAAAATTCAATTTCATGTACACCAAGAGACACTTCCCTGGATTAATATTTATTCCGTATTCTTCTAAACGGCCGAACAACTTCTCTAAGTGTTTCTTGTGTTCCTCCTTATTTTTGCTTGCAACCAGAATATCATCAATGTAGACAAAAACGAATTCCAAACCAGTTAAAACTCAGTCCATAAATCGTTGGAAAGTTCGAGCAGCATTTCTAAGTCCAAAGGGCATTCGAGTAAATTCGAATAACCCGAAAGGTGTAGTTATCGCTGTCTCATAGATATCTTCTTCTGCCATAAGTATGTGATGATAAGCTCTCACTAAATCAATCTTCGAAAATATGGTACAACCATTCAAATTTAACACTAGAACCGCCATCGTCCCAATTATGTCCCACCGACACTTTCGATCACCTCGAACTTCGTTTGTTCTTTACTTAGAATCATTAAACTTCTTGACTTTTATTCAATTGGTATATTTTACCATTTTTAAATACTTTCATCTTCATAATAATAATAGATTATGAAAAAAAAGTTGATTTACCTAGAACCGCCGCGGGGTCATTTTTGTCCCGACATAATTACACGTAGAAAATGTGCAATTATAGAATCTGATTTCTCCCAATAAATACAGGAATCGGTTTACTATAAATTATCTTGGTATGAATATTAGTATAAATGTTATTTATTGTACTTAACAGTCATACTAATACGATCTATTATATTCACTTACTTATGTGGAAAAGTAAGTAAGCCGTGAGTATATTTCTTTGTTACATAAGTCTTGTGTGATTATTCCACGAATATACGATTATTCCAGGAAAGTTTCAATATAAAATTTGTTTTCCGGAGGGGAATTGGGTTGATGTTGTGACACAAGAAACAATTTATCGTTGTCACTCAATGCCGTTGTCTCCGTCTGTCGCTTTTAGTAAAAAGCGGGTCCGCGTTTTTATTTTTCGTTACGGTAACTTATGCCTCATTACGTATTAGATGGTATTAGATATGTCTAGTCGACGAACTAGGATATTGAAACCGCAAAAAATTCTTGCAGCTTTGACTAACATTGTGGAATTTGAATCGGATGGTGAGGCTTTGGAAGACTCTGACGATGATGATTATGTATTGCCGGAAGAAGAACTCCCTTCAAATTCTTCATCCGAAAAGCCTGAAGATAGTACTCCCATAGAGCTACTCACGACTAATCTAGCAGGAGGTAAAATAATTGTTTACATAGTCATAGATACACAGATACACTCTCTTTGTTTTTTTTTCTAACAAAAATTTTATTGCTCAAAGACCCACGGGTTTTACAGACTACACATATTTGAGACTAGGACGAGGGCAAGGTCCAAGACGGAGACGACTACAAGGTACGCGAGCCCGCGGACTGTCTTTAGGAACTAGACTATTGTCAGAAATACGTACAAACCTATGTACTAATGAAAATGTTATGAATGAGTCTTCTGGAGAAAATATTACTCCAATAGATCTCTCCGCAGGTACTCTCGCACCAAGTAACTTGATTATTTATATAGTTACAATTGTCTACACTGCGACGGGTTTGTTTTATTTTTTCTTACACACATTTTGGTGGAGCCGCTGATAGATTTGGATGCCAAAATGTTTTTAAGGATGGTGAACCACCAAGCGTAACGTTGACAAAACATGGCTAAGTGCTTGGCACCTAATGATACCAAAAAGAACTACATACTTGACTTTGACTACAGAAGAACTGGAAGCGTTCATCGCAATCCTGTACATATGTGCAGCAATTGGAGCTTAGCGTTTAAAGCTAGATTCTTTGTAGTCATTGAAATGGGGAAATCCTATTATAAAAGTAACGATAAGTCGTAACCGTTTCCGCGAAATAATGAAGTATTTGCGATTTGATTACAAGTCAAGGGGACAGCAAAGTCTCAGCGAGAATAAATTTGCCATGATATCTGAGACATGGTATGAGCTTATTTCAAATGCGCAAAGCTGTTATACACCCGGACCATATATAACAATAGACGAACAACTTCTTCCTTCTAAGTGCTGCTGTCGATTAACTCAGTTTATGAACTTTAAACCAGATAAATACGGACAAAATTTTTGGATAATTAAAGTGGGTCAAATTTGTCCCACCGGCGGTTACCGGGGTATATCAATCTTCGGCGGTTCTAGTGTTAACGAAAAAATTTTGAATGTGAGGAATCCTGAGGGTACCTGTCTGAAATTGTTATAGAGTTTAGTCTCTGGTAATCTCCGCATGGTCGCCAATCAGTGGAATCCTTTTTTGGAACCATGTGTAGTGCTGATGAGACTGATGATGAAGATGTTCTGCATAAGCCCAATTTTACCATGTGCTCGAATTCTAATTTAGCGATTTTAAATTTATTAGTGTCGGGTCTTCTAGGTCTTGAAAATGGTAATTGATCTTTAGTGATAATAGTATGCACTATATTATGTCGTACAGGTAAATCATAGCGTGTAGGTTGAATTAGGGAGGGAAATCTAGATAAAACATTACCATATTCACTATCAGAGGTACAATGCCTGGGTGAAGGAGAATCTGTTTTAATCATGATTCCATTAACTGTTAACTCGGTGTTACCATCTATTATTCTCTTATTTTTAAGATCAACCAGCAAATTGAATCCAGAAAGAAAATCTGCGCCAATAATAGGTTTGTCGACGCTTGCTATAATGAACGGAAAAGTTAAATCTCGTCTTAATCCAAAGTCTATCTTAAGAAGTTTTGTTCCGTAAGTATGGATAAATTGATCCGTTGGCTGCCGTAAGAATTAAATTTGGATTTCTCTTACATTTTCCACAATATGAATTCGGTATTACTGATAATTCAGCTCCTGTATCAATTAAAAATTTAAGTTTATTTTCTTTATCATAAATAAAAAGTGTATTAGATTTTTTTTGAGTATTATTTTTAAAACACGCTGAAGGGATATTTAGTTTTTTTGATTATTATAGTTGCAAGGTTTAATACATCTTTTAGCTTTGTCGCCGAATTTAAAATGAAACCAACAAATTGGTTTATTATTATTATTATTGTATTTAGATCTATCACGGCTTCTACTTCTAGACCTTGACCTATGATGAAACTCATTATTCCTATTAAATGTAAGTTTCTTAATTAAATCTGTTAAATTTTCGATTTTATTTTCTAAATCATTAACCTTCTTAGCATAATCAATGTTATTTATATTAATACATTTTTGGTTTACAAAAGGATTTGAAGAACAATCATTGATGGATGAAGTATACTGAAATCTGGGACATTCGAAAATTTTATCTGCTAACATTAGAATATCTTGAATGTTTTGTTTGCCAGAGGACATCAATGCGATGTTAATACTAGGCGGTAATTTTCGCATCCAAAGTTTTCTAATTAGGTCTTTTCCTAAATTCGAAGATGTTCCCGCAAGTATCTCCATTGATCTATAAAATTCCGATGGTTTTCGATCTCCCATCTCAGAATTGCATAATAATTGTTCCAACTTTTTCTCTTTAGACTCTGTAAATCTTTGAATTAATATTGTTTTTAATGCTTGGTATTTGTTCTCCGGCGGTGGGTTTTGAATGAAATCCAATATATTCATTATGATTTCTAAAGGAAGAGCTTGTATCACATGTTCGAATTTAGTCTCATCCAGTCTAATTCCTTTCGAGTTAAATTGGCTTTCTGTTAAAATAAACTATGCTTCTGGGCATGGAGACCAGAAAGTTGGTAGCTTAACAGCCGATGCACTGATATTCTCACTATCAACGTGCATTCTCTCACTATCACCACCTTGGACACTCATATTAATCACTATTTTTTTAAATAAAACTCACGTAAAAAGAAGTTCAATAAAATTTCGACTTTACTTAAAAACTTCGCGATACTTTAAAATAACAACCGTGGACGTTCGCGAAAAGAGTCGATTAACACTCAAACTTAAATAAATTCCCGAAAATTTTATTCAAGTTCTCACTCCCTAAAAAAAAAATATTTGCAAAAGGAAATAAATTGAATTGTCACCACTACTAAATTATGTAAGTGTAATGTTCTTTTCTTTTGTGTAAGAAATTCTGTACAATTTAAATTTTAAAATTAAAGAAAAATATATAATTAAAATAAATACTTGATCTCCTCAATAAAAATGAACCTCTTCTTTAAATTTTTCATCAAATGGATTTCTTTCTTGATTTTTCTTCCTTTCTTCGTAAAATTTTGAAATTTTCTTTGTAACTTCTTTCTTGATAAAATTTTCTTTCATAAAAATTTTTGACTCTTTTTTCTTTTTTGAAAAATTTCTTTGTTCTCCCAATGTCGGGGTCACCAATATGAAATGGGGTCAGACTAATTTTTGCCGTCGTCGGATATATATATATATATATATATATATATATATATATGAGCCGTTTATTGTGAAAGTGGGGTAAGTCCATTTTTGAAAAAAATGAAGATAACGGTAGTTCTAGATAAAACTGAATATGATCTTTTAATGTGTAAACATGTCATGGTCAAAAAAAAACAGAATCCTAGTAATCAAGGGGATGGAAGTTTTAGCTCTTAACAGTGTTGTAAGTATGTTTATTTTGAAAGTGGTGCAAGTCCATCTCAGATTGAATTTTTTTAACCATATACCAAAATTAAGTTCGGTTGCTGTATGGTGTAGCAAATCTGATGGTTTAACATCAGTCTGAAATGTAGAGTGTTTTTATCTATTTATCTTTGATATTGGAAGTTGCCAATTGTACAATATTTCATAAATAATAGGAAGAATATCTCAATTTTTTGTTTTGATAATAACGCCAACACCAGGAAATTTTAGTAATCGTGGAAACACCATTAAAAACTTAACAAACCAAATTACACGGCCCATCACCCCTTTTATCAACAATTCCAATAATGTATAATTCTTATTAAAATGAATTGTTTTTTGTTATGTAGATATATTTTCTACTATAATATTTACAAATTGTGTCCTTTTTATTCCACTTTTTATCGAATGAATATTTATATTATTTTGAATATTATTTTGCTTTTATTATTAAAAAAGTATAAAAAAAAACTTGTTTAAACTATATTTTTTATTTTCTACTTTTTAGTCTATTATATACATATGTCTTCTGCCATTTTTAGGGACCGCCTTATTAGATTTTAAATGATGTCGTACCGCTTACTGATTTATACTCGTCATATACTTTCCCTTGATACCCTTGGTAAGGCAAGGATAAACTGCCATTTGTGTTAGTCGAAATTTTGAATTTGGAATGACGCCACACAGCTAATAGTATGCTAATTGTCATATCCTTTCATTTGATACCCATATACCGAGCGTGTTGTAAAAAAATGTAATCCACCATTTTGTGTTGGCCGCCATTTTGAATTTGGAATTCCAACCGAAGTTTATTTGACATATTCTTTCACTTGATACCCATATTGAGTGGATTGTAGAGAAAAGAGTAGTCCGCCATTTTCGTTGATCGCCATTTTGAATTTTCAGATTTTGACAACAGATTCGTCATTAGTGCTCATAAAAACCCCCCAATACCGATTTTAAATGGAATCGGAACACAATTTCAAAATTCGGCTGCCATCTTAGAACCGCCATCTTGACTTTTTTACAAAACAGCCAGATTTCATTGCCACACGAACTATGCATATTGGTAAAAATTGGAAGTAGATCGGTTATATGGAAGTGGGTCAAAATAAAGTTGCAAGATTTGTTTACAAAGAACATACAAACATACATACATCCATACAGGGAAAGCTGTATAAAGCTAAAACATACATACATTCATAGGTATAAACATACATACATAGACACATATGTATGAAAAGGTAATATAAAGAGCCTAAACAGGCTGATACAACTGAAATTGTATCCACTTAAATTAACGATTATATCAATCCATTAATTTTGAAAGTGAGGCAAGTCCATTTGGGTATGGAAAAACCTTTATTTTCTTGTAGCCAGCAATATAAGCACTATTGGATAATAAACTTATATTATTTAAGAACACAAAATGCAAAAAAGTAGTTTATTAGGTGCTACCAATATTTTTAATTTTATTGAAATACAAATGCTTAAATATCTCGAAATAACAAAAAGTGGACTTGCCCCACTTTCAAAATAAACGGCGAGGATCCCAATGAAGAGTGCTTCTTCAATGACTGCGAGAAGTGTTCCAAAGACAAAAAAGAAATTTATGAACTACTAAAGAAAAATAAATTCGATAGTATAACGTATCGACAATGGGTAACGAAACCGAAAACAGCATTAGATAACAAAACGCTACCTCTAGAAGAATTCATTGAAAGTTACGTAAAGTCCGGCAGAATTTTTTTAAAGCATCACTATATAGCGAAACAACAAGCATTATTTTACAAAAATGCCAAAGAAAATCTTCAAAATGATGAGGCATTGATCATATGCGATTTCGCCGAAAATTACGCGTTTGTTATTCAAAACTCAATTGCCGGTTTTCATTGGAATAATGACCAGGCTACCATTTTCCCTATTGTTTTTTACTTCAAAGAAAATGATGATAAAAATTATTCCAAAAAACAAGCTATTAAACACGAAACACTTGTTATTATCTCCGACTGTAAAGCACATGATGCGGTAGCGGTTTATGTTTTTCTGAAGGCTTTTAATGAATATTTGTCAACAAAGTATCCGCGTATTCGCAAATGTATCTATTTCTCCGACGGAGCACCCCAGCAGTTTAGGAATGTTAAACATTTTTCTACTATTTATAATCATAAGAATGATTTCAATCATTCGGCAGTTTGGCATTTCCACGCTTCTGCGCATGGAAAAGGACCCTGTGATGGAGCAGGAGGTACTTTGAAAAGATTGGCGCGTAGGGCGAGTTTACAAATGATTTCAAATGATCGTATCACTTCTGCTACTGAACTGTACGAATGGGCTAAAAGAAAAACATCATTGCCAAATATTTCAGTTTTGTACCGAGATTCGAATAATTACGAGGATGCGAAGAAACTTTTGGAGGATCGGTTTGAAAAATGTAAAACAGTAACAGCCACACGTGAAATCCATTGTATTGAACCTTTAGAAAATAATGATTTGAAAGTAAAATCATATTCCTCTTGTGAAAGCTCTACGATTGTAAACCTCGTCAAATCCAAAGCAAAACGTGGAAGAAAAACTAAAAAATAGTTATCCGCATTTTAATGTATCGATGGAAATTATGTTTTTTTGTAATAAAAAAGTGAACAAATGTCAAGTAAAACAAGCAAAAACGAAAAAGTATTCACTACAAATGACATGTCCCGTAATCGATTCCAAAGAGATGCCGCATGTTACGGCGCAGCAGCGCGTAACAGATATCTTCAGCAAAAAAACCTAAAACACAACACAATACAATACAAACATGTAAACATAAACAAATAAACACAAATTACTAATAAAACAAAATATATTAAGCCTATAAAATACATTTCTAAAACTACAACTAAATTAAACTAATAAAATTAAAATAAACCTACATCTAAATAAAAACTAAATCTAACTACTTATTAACTAACTAACAAAGTACCTGCAAAGAGAAAATGATTAAAAATTGACCAACAATAAATATAATAAATAATTACCTGGAAGGCACCTGGACCAAGTGCCTTCAACCAAAAGAAGCAGGAAAAAACAGGGCTCAATATCTAAAATTAAATAAACGTTAAAAAATATATAAAAATATTCAAAACTAAATTTTACTTACCCAATTTTATTAGGACATGTAGAAATGTTAATTCCAATCAGAAAGCTCAAAAGCTTCAAGCTGGGGTGAGATCAGAATAAACCAATTTGGTCTAAACTCAAAAGTTATACGACTTTAAACGTGTATAACAGCTTTCTCCCCCCCAGCTTTAAGCTTTCGATCGGATGCGTCTGATCTATAAAGTTCACAGCAGCAGCACGAACTTGGCTTTTTAAGTTTCACATTCCGTCCAGTTTGATTCAGCTCGCGAAACGAAAACCAGACAGGCATTGACCGTCAAGGAAGAAGACCAGGGGTGGTAGCACGTAAGTTGTTTCAATCGACCTCTTCATACAAAAATTCAAGTGTTACAAAAGTTTTTATATGAAAAGGTCGATTGAAACAACTTACGTGCTACCACCCCAGGAAAACATTTTTTTTTAATTTTTTTAATAATCATATTCAACAAGACAGGCGAAGACCGTCTTTTATTTTTCAGAATTCGACAGGTATTTACCGTCGCAAATAATACTTTGGCTGGCATTAGTCGCCAAATTAGGGACTTAGATAATCGACAGGTTTCACCGTCGGTTCGGGGGTTAGCTTAGTGAATAATTCTTGTAGTTATCGGTGGTGGAAACATCGTGGGAAAGGAATCTAGGAAATTTCCCAACAAATGTTATGGGGAGATTTCAAGAGTATTTTTACCTTGAAATTTCCAGTGTAATATTTATAGGTTTGATTGAATAAATTTAATTAGGAGTTTTCAAAGGTGTGGATATACTTTGAACACTCCTAGAGGAATTATTCCAAAATTGTATGACTAAAGCGCACCTCGCCAAGATACAAGGGCTGTTTTTATTTATGTATTGGTGAAAGAAAATTATATTCACGGTTCCAAACACGGGTGATTCGAAAATCACCTTTGAGTGGAACAATTAGTCAAAGCTTACAGAAAGTTTTCCTTGAATCTAAGGCGCCATAAAAGCAAGGTTAATATTAATTATTTTAAGCAATAGTGGCCAATTTTAAGCTCAATGAGCTACCATTAAAAATTGCAAGAAGCAAATCTTATACGGCGCTATTTGCGGTGAAAAAACAACCGTTGCAATTATTGAGTGTTGGCAGCCACGTCTGGTATAATCCGACGTAATTAAAAGAGGAATTTTTCCATGTTCACAAGGGAATTTCTCTGAGCTTTGATAGTTTAATAACTCTTTGGACAAATAATAATTATTATTTAATTACAGATATCCAGGAATTATCCGGATTTGTTTTAAGATAATTTTAAATTGACCTTCAGTCAAATAAATAAAACAAATTTGCATTTACATTTTTTAAAGTATTTAGTTAAAACTAGAATTTAAATAGATTTAATTAGCTTTTATAATATTTAGAAGAAATTATATTTGAATTTTAAACCACTCCTGCGTTTTTATCAGAGACCTATCCTTTTACAGCATTTTTTAGAGATTTGAAAATAATATTTAAAAATTTTATTATTTTCGGCGTCTCGCGCCGAAACATGGTCCTTCGAGCCGGATAGGTCGTGGTCAAATCAAATATAATTTCCGATAAAGTGCTAGTTGAAAGCTTTTTATTTTTCTTCAATTATTTAGTTTGTCCAAAGATTTAATTATTTGTTATTTGTCTAACCCCGTGATATTAATATAAAGCAAAAAAATGAAAGGTATTCTGAGGCAACAGATTGCCTTAAAGCGAGAATTGAATCAAACCTTATCCAACTACAAAAAGACACCTGTGGGTCGGAGAACCCGGGGGTATCTTTCGGGAAAGTTGGAATCGATAAAGTCCACATGGGAAAAATTTAAGGAAAACCATGATGAACTAGTTGTTGCAGATATCGATAGTATCGAAGATGAGAAAGTCCAAGCCGCCGTGTTGGCATATTCGGAAGGTATTCAGTACGAAGAATTCGAAGAAATGTATTCCGAATTCTATGGAGAGTTAAAAGATGGGTTATTAGTCAGCTCGGGGACTGAACGTGAACAAGCGGGTTCACCCAAGGCAATTTTACAATTACCAACCTTGGACATCCCTAAGTTTGACGGGCAATACGCGTCGTGGAGAACTTTCCACGACAGATTTGTGTCGCTTATACATCATGAAGATCGACTATCAACGGTAGATAAGATGCACTACTTGAAGAGTAGTCTTACGGGAGATGCCCGGAAGGATTTAGATTCCTTCGACACCACTGCTGCAAATTATATGGCAGCATGGGAGGTTTTGTGCAACCGGTATAACAAAAAAAGGTTGTTGATATATGCTCAGTTGAAGCTATTATTCAATCAACCAAAGATTAGGACGGAATCATACCGTGAAATACGGACAACTTTGGACGAGTTGCAACGTATACAGCACAATTTAAAGGCACTTAAAGTAGACATAGCCAATTGGGATCCCATCTTCGTGTTCATAACAGCGCAAAAGCTGCCGGAGAAAACACGGAGTTTATGGGAACAATTGATAGCGAAGTCAGACGAGCTGCCATCCTTAAAGGAATTGATTACGTTCATGGAGCAACGTTATCGAAGCCTAGAGGCAACCAAGGATATCCATCTGCATAAGGCAGGTAGCAATCCTCACAAAGCTGAGAAGAGTCATAGTAGACTTACGACCTACTATACAAACCAGCAGGATAATCATACTACCAGTAAAGGTAGGTCCCAACCGGCTTACAGGCATCATACAGCCCCGGGATATAAGGGACAAAATAGGAATGGCTATCAAAAAAGGTCAGACCACCCTGAGAAAGGGAAATTTATAAATCACTGCCCTATGTGCAGAGAAAAACATTTTTTAACAAGATGTCAACGGTTCAAAGAACTATCAGTTACAGCCAGAAGAAATTGGCTGATCAAACACAAGCATTGCGAAAGATGTTTGTGGAACCATGAAACTGCTGAATGCACCACCAAATTCGCGTGTAGGACGTGTGGTAGCCAGCATCACAGTTTGTTGCACGATCAAACTGATCAGGGCAATTCAGCTAATTTACCTAGTGTCAGCACGGTCAACGAAATGACCGTGACTCAGTGTAACCACATTACGGATGTTACACAATCAATGTTGGCAACAGCCCTAGTGAAAGTGAGGGGCCGCAAAGGCGATGAGTTGACGTTACGGGCATTAATAGATCCCGGGTCACAAAGCTCATTTATTACGGAGGCTGCGTATCAAACTATAAGAGCGCAGACTTTCCCGGCTGATTTAAGTGTTTTTGGAGTAGCAGAAGCACAAGTCGCTACCGCAAATAAGGTGGCAAGATTTACGTTGTTGTCAACCAAAGGGGGTTACAAGAATAACATTGATGCGTACGTTATCCGGAGTATTACTAATATATTTCCACCAGAACGCACAATGAACAAGCACTGGCCACATATAGATGGGTTGGAATTAGCCGACCCAAAATTTATGAATCCAGGACGAATAGATATTCTCCTTGGAGTAGGAATATACGCGGATATCATTAGAAAGGGTCTGCGAAAGGGAATCAAAGGGGCTCCGGTGGCATTAAGGACAGCTCTAGGATGGATTGTGTTTGGGGAGGTGCAGTCAGCAAACATACATCCTAAAAATATAAGTCTATCTGCATTTACGACGCAGCATGACGTGACATTAGAAGAGTTGAGCATCCAAATTAAGGGGTTTTGGGAATGTGAAGAAATCCCTAAAGAAAGGCAATTGACCGGGGAAGAAGGGCAGTGCGAAGAATTTTATAATAAAACTACCATACGTAAGTCCAACGGGCAGTATGAAGTACGGATACCCTTTAAGGACGGTAACCCACCAAGTTTAGGGGAATCTCGGAGACAAGCCATGTCCAGGCTATTGCAGTCGGAAAAGAAGCTAGCCCAAAGGACAGAGTTGAAGGACTCCTATCAAAAATGTTTGCAAGAATATATAGACTTGAACCACATGAGTTCAGCAAATGAATTCGCAGACGAAAGGTATTATATGCCACATCATGCTGTAATTAAAGACAGCACCACAACTAAGGTCCGCATAGTTTTTGATGCCTCTGCAAAAACTACAAATGGGAAAAGCCTAAATGAGCAAATGCTGACAGGGCCAACGTTGCAGCCAAAATTATTTGCTACGCTTCTAAAGTGGCGGAAGTATCGGTATGCAATGACCGCGGACATTGAGAAAATGTATAGGATGATCCTTATCAACCCCTTGGATAGGAAGTATCAGACCATCCTGTGGAGGGCAAATATTAACTATCCTATACAAGAATACCAAATGAATACGGTAACATTTGGAACCACTTCAGCACCCTACCTTGCAATCAAAACCTTGCAAAGGTTAGCGGTCGATGACCACTCCTTGTTTCCTGAAGCAGCTAAGGTCGCCATGACTGATTTTTATGTGGACGATGTGCTTACAGGAGCGGATACGGTGCAAGATGCACAAATGTTGCAAGGGGATTTAATTAAATTATTGAAAGGAGGAGGATTTCATTTGCGGAAATGGGCCGCAAATCATGAGTCGCTCCTAAACTCGATCCCAGCCGAGGATCGCGAGTTACAACTGCCCTTACAGGTAAGGGAAGAAAATCAGATAAAGGCACTTGGCATATACTGGCATCCAGTGGGGGATTATTTTTCATATGCAATCAATTGCGCAGAATTCAAGCCAGCTTCCACCAAAAGGAAAATTTTGTCGGAAGTGGCTAAGCTCTATGACCCACTAGGATGGATTGCGCCATGTGTAATTCTAGCGAAATTATTAATGCAAAAATTATGGATGGCTAGATATGATTGGGACGAGACGGTGGATCAAGACATTCGCGAAGAATGGAGCTTGTTCCAAGAGCAGTTACCACATATACAGCACATCAAAATTCCACGATGGGTGGACATTTTAAGCACCACGACGGAGTGCCAATTGATGGGCTTCTGTGATGCCTCGATCCGGGCATATGGAGCAGTGATATATATCAGGGTAATAAAAGAGGACAAAACCATCGACACGAAGCTGCTAATGTCCAGGACAAGAGTAGCACCTATTAAGCCGATGTCACTGCCGCGACTCGAATTATGTGGAGCCGTGTTATTAAGCAGACTGATGCGACAAGTGAGAGAGGACATGAAGCTGGGCAACATAGCATCACGATGTTGGACAGACTCCAAGGTGGTCCTAGCATGGATCAAGGGTTCGCCACAAAGATGGAAGACGTTCGTAGCGAACCGTGTTGTCGAGATACATGAGAATGAAGGTAACACAACATGGCACTACGTTCCTACAAAGGACAACCCAGCCGACATTGCATCTAGAGGAGTAATGCCAGCAAGGATCCAGGA
Organism: Thereva unica; assembly: GCA_949987705.1. Classification (NCBI taxonomy): domain Eukaryota; kingdom Metazoa; phylum Arthropoda; class Insecta; order Diptera; family Therevidae; genus Thereva; species Thereva unica. Next base: position 121,152,434 of record OX465281.1, on the reverse strand, counting down.
ACTGACAACATGGTGGCAAGGACCTGGCTGGATGCGGGAAGCAGAGGAAAGTTGGCCGCAGCGACCCTTGGATAATTTTCAAACTTCCATAGAAGCTAAAGGTAAAACTCAAGCCACATTAACGATGCAGTCAGCACCACAGGAGTGGTGGTTGAACTACTCATCATATTTAAAAACAATACGGATTATGGCCTATTGTTATCGGTTCGCCTACAACGCCAGACGAACCAAGGACAAACGTACGTTGCCGCTGTCAGCTGAGGAAATTAAAGAGGCAAAGGGAAACCTCGTTAAACTAGTACAACGACAAGCCTTTGCCCAGGAATATGAGCAGCTGCAAGGCACAAAATCAGTAAAGAAACAGAGCACATTGTTTCGATTGCAACCCTTTATGGCAGAGGATGGCACGATAAGAGTCGGAGGTAGACTACAATATTCTGAACTTCCTTATGATGCAAAACATCCTCTGATCATCCCCAAGCACCACCATGTAACAAATATAATCATTGATCATTACCATAACAAAACATTACATGGTGGAGCACAGATGGTGTTAAATGCAACACGATCCCAGTATTGGATCATAAATGGTATGTCAGCTGTAAAAGAAAGAATACACAAATGCGTAAAGTGCATTAGGTATCGAGCGACAGCACCAACCCAACTGATGGGAAATCTACCAAGTGTAAGAATTACGCAAACAAACCCATTCGAAAACGTTGGAATAGACTATGCTGGGCCAATCGACATAAAAATGTCGAAACATAAGGGCGCCAAAATATATAAAGGATATTTTTGTGTATTTATTTGCATGGCAACCAAAGCCGTTCATATCGAGGTGGCCTCAGATATGTCCACAGATGCTTTTTTGGCTGCCCTCAGACGGTTTATAGGAAGACGAGGCCTTTGCAAACACATTTATTCAGACAATGGGACAAATTTTGTGGGCGCGAATAAGCGATTAAAAGATCAAACCAACAAGGCCACAGATGAGGTCGCAAGGAATGCAGCCGAGGAATTAGCTAATGATGGCATACAGTGGCACTTCAACCCTCCGACCGCTCCTCACTTCGGAGGACTCTGGGAAGCAGGGGTAAAAAGTATTAAGCATCACTTGAAGAGAGTTGCGGAAGGAAAAATACTTACCTTTGAGGAGCTTAATACGTTGTTAATACAAATAGAGGCCTGCCTCAACTCACGCCCATTGTGCCCTCTATCAGCAGACCCCTCTAAATTAGATGTATTAACACCAGGACATTTCTTAATCGGAAGAGATTTAAATACAATGCCCGAATCCAATGTAGATGACCAAGTCTCCTATGTTGATCGTTGGAAATATGTCCAACAGACTATGCAACAGTTTTGGAGGCAATGGTCAAATGAATACCTCCTTCAGTTGCAGAAAAGGAATAAATGGGTACTACAACAACCTAACCTACAAGTAGGACAATTAGTCGTAATTATGGACCAAAATAAGTCACCGTCGCAATGGCCCCTTGGAAGAGTGGAAAAGGTCCACCCAGGGCCTGACGGTCAGGTAAGGGTTGTTACGATCAAAACACAAACAACACATATTAAACGACCCATTACAAAATTATGCCCTTTGGTAGCATAACACATTCAAACGTGTGTATATCCCTTTGTGTAACGTATATCAAAAGCTAAAGCAATATGCAGCCTTATGTGCATGTACCCATAGTATTAGGGTTCTTATTACTAAATTAAATTCGAAATTACAATCATATTGAAATATGAGAATAGAATAGATTTAAAATAATAATAATAAATGAATTTGAAATATATGTATATTACCAAAGAAATTGCCTCTTATTTATTTTGATGCGACGCATCAACAGGGGGGAATATGTTACGGCGCAGCAGCGCGTAACAGATATCTTCAGCAAAAAAACCTAAAACACAACACAATACAATACAAACATGTAAACATAAACAAATAAACACAAATTACTAATAAAACAAAATATATTAAGCCTATAAAATACATTTCTAAAACTACAACTAAATTAAACTAATAAAATTAAAATAAACCTACATCTAAATAAAAACTAAATCTAACTACTTATTAACTAACTAACAAAGTACCTGCAAAGAGAAAATGATTAAAAATTGACCAACAATAAATATAATAAATAATTACCTGGAAGGCACCTGGACCAAGTGCCTTCAACCAAAAGAAGCAGGAAAAAACAGGGCTCAATATCTAAAATTAAATAAACGTTAAAAAATATATAAAAATATTCAAAACTAAATTTTACTTACCCAATTTTATTAGGACATGTAGAAATGTTAATTCCAATCAGAAAGCTCAAAAGCTTCAAGCTGGGGTGAGATCAGAATAAACCAATTTGGTCTAAACTCAAAAGTTATACGACTTTAAACGTGTATAACAGCTTTCTCCCCCCCAGCTTTAAGCTTTCGATCGGATGCGTCTGATCTATAAAGTTCACAGCAGCAGCACGAACTTGGCTTTTTAAGTTTCACATTCCGTCCAGTTTGATTCAGCTCGCGAAACGAAAACCAGACAGGCATTGACCGTCAAGGAAGAAGACCAGGAAAACATTTTTTTTTAATTTTTTTAATAATCATATTCAACAAGACAGGCGAAGACCGTCTTTTATTTTTCAGAATTCGACAGGTATTTACCGTCGCAAATAATACTTTGGCTGGCATTAGTCGCCAAATTAGGGACTTAGATAATCGACAGGTTTCACCGTCGGTTCGGGGGTTAGCTTAGTGAATAATTCTTGTAGTTATCGGTGGTGGAAACATCGTGGGAAAGGAATCTAGGAAATTTCCCAACAAATGTTATGGGGAGATTTCAAGAGTATTTTTACCTTGAAATTTCCAGTGTAATATTTATAGGTTTGATTGAATAAATTTAATTAGGAGTTTTCAAAGGTGTGGATATACTTTGAACACTCCTAGAGGAATTATTCCAAAATTGTATGACTAAAGCGCACCTCGCCAAGATACAAGGGCTGTTTTTATTTATGTATTGGTGAAAGAAAATTATATTCACGGTTCCAAACACGGGTGATTCGAAAATCACCTTTGAGTGGAACAATTAGTCAAAGCTTACAGAAAGTTTTCCTTGAATCTAAGGCGCCATAAAAGCAAGGTTAATATTAATTATTTTAAGCAATAGTGGCCAATTTTAAGCTCAATGAGCTACCATTAAAAATTGCAAGAAGCAAATCTTATACGGCGCTATTTGCGGTGAAAAAACAACCGTTGCAATTATTGAGTGTTGGCAGCCACGTCTGGTATAATCCGACGTAATTAAAAGAGGAATTTTTCCATGTTCACAAGGGAATTTCTCTGAGCTTTGATAGTTTAATAACTCTTTGGACAAATAATAATTATTATTTAATTACAGATATCCAGGAATTATCCGGATTTGTTTTAAGATAATTTTAAATTGACCTTCAGTCAAATAAATAAAACAAATTTGCATTTACATTTTTTAAAGTATTTAGTTAAAACTAGAATTTAAATAGATTTAATTAGCTTTTATAATATTTAGAAGAAATTATATTTGAATTTTAAACCACTCCTGCGTTTTTATCAGAGACCTATCCTTTTACAGCATTTTTTAGAGATTTGAAAATAATATTTAAAAATTTTATTATTTTCGGCGTCTCGCGCCGAAACACCGCACAAGAAGCAGAGCGCGAACCTGAGCGTGCGCGCATTCCGAGCGCGAGCGCGAAAGTTCAAAAATTCATTGGAGCCACAATTCTTAACTGCCCATTCTGAAATTTTGAGAGTACCTGCATAAGAGCTTCAACAACATTTTGCCGCAAAAAAATTAAAAAAAAAACATACCCAAGTTTGATAAATATTAATTTGTTTAAGAAATAGTAATTTTTTTTTATAAACAATTACTTGGATTGATTTGTAGTATCTTCCATTCGAAAGCTGAGAAAAAAGCATATAATTTATGTATGATGGTTTGATATTTTTCCAATTAAATACTTTTCCGCGTATTCGATAGTGTTAAGAGTAACTTCCTCTGAACATTCATAAAGTGAAAAATTTGTTTATAATGATGAAATAAAAAAATACGTGTCTTTTATTTTTATTTAAACAATGCGAAAAAAAATTATTCGAGGGAAAAAAATTTTTGAATGAAAATCTTGTATGGAATGACCCATACATATATATCTATAATATGAAAATGAATCGCTAAATGTGTTGCTAAGCGCAAAACTCGAGAACGGCTGGACCTATTGGACTAATTTTTTTTTTCGAATATTCGTTGAAGTACGAGGATGGTTCTTACGGAGAGAAAAATTAAAAAAATTGCCTGAAAAAACAAAAAAATGGTAATTTTAGGAATTTTCACTTCATTTTAGTTTCAATAGCTTCATGGCCTACCTATTGTTTGACAAATGTAAAATTGTCATTAAATTGAATCATTAAATTTAATGAAAATTTCAAATTTACGCAGCTGTCAAACAATAGGTAGGCCATGACGCTATTGAAACTAAAATGATCCACGGCGGCCGTCTCAAGAAGGCGGTGTACCACTTTCTTCACAACCACCTCGACATGGGTATCAAATGAAAGGGTATGATAAGTAGAATACAATAAGCAATGTAGTATACAAAATATATCTTTAGATCCATGGCGGCCGTCTCAAGAGGCCGGATTACCACTTTCTTCACAACCACCTCAACATGGGTATCAAATGAAAGGGTATGTTAAGTACAATACAATGAGCAATGTAGTATACAAAATCTATCTTTAGATCCATGGTGGCCGTCTCCAGAGGGCGGGGTACCACTTTCTTCACAACCACCTCGACATGGGTATCAAATGAAAGGGTATGATAAGTAGAATACAATAAGCAATGTAGTATACAAAATATATCTTTAGATCCATGGCGGCCGTCTCAAGAGGCCGGATTACCACTTTCTTCACAACCACCTCAACATGGGTATCAAATGAAAGGGTATGTTAAGTACAATACAATAAGCAATGTAGTATACAAAATATATCTTTAAATCCATGGCGGCCGTCTCAAGAGGGCGGGGTACCACTTTCTTCACAACCACCTCGACATGGGTATCAAATGAAAGGGTATGATAAGCAGAATACAATAAGCAATGTAGTATACAAAATATATCTTTAGATCCATGGCGGCCGTCTCAAGAGGCCGGATTACCACTTTCTTCACAACCACCTCAACATGGGTATCAAATGAAAGGGTATGTTAACTAGAATACAATAAGCAATGTAGTATACAAAATATATCTTAGGATCCATGGCGGCCGTCTCAAGAGGGCGGGGTACCACTTTCTTCACAACCACCTCGAAATGGGTATCAAATGAAAGGGAATGATAAGTAGAATACAATAAGCAATGTAGTATACAAAATATATCTTAGGATCCATGGCGGCCGTCTCAAGAGGGCGGGGTACCACTTTCTTCACAACCACCTCGACATGGGTATCAAATGAAAGGGAATGATAAGTAGAATACAATAAGCAATGTAGTATACAAAATATATCTTTAGATCCATGGCGGCCGTCTCAAGAGGCCGGATTATCATTTTCTTCACAACCACCTCAACATGGGTATCAAATGAAAGGGTATGTTAAGTACAATACAATAAGCAATGTAGTATACAAAATATATCTTTAGATCCATGGCGGCCGTCTCAAGAGGGCGGGGTACCACTTTCTTCACCACCACCTCGACATGGGTATCAAATGAAAGGATATGATAAGTATAATACAATAAGCAATGTAGTATACAAAATATATCTTTAGATCCATGGCGGCCGTCTCAAGAGGCCGAATTACCACTTTCTTCACAACCACCTCGACATGGGTATCAAATGAAAGGGTATGATAAGTAGAATACAATAAGCAATGTAGTATACAAAATATATCTTTATATCCATGGCGGCCGTCTAAAGAGGCCGGATTACCACTTTCTTCACAACCCCCTCAACATGGGTATCAAATTAAAGGGTATGATAAGTAGAATACAATAAACAATGCAGTAGACTCAATATACCGATTCATGGCAGCCGACGCAAGACCCATGTTCTTTGAGGCATTTCATCTGTGTAAAATTCATATCTCGAAAAATATTAAGTCAATGGATGGTTTTTATTGTTTACTATTGACTTATGGGTGCAGCGTAGGCGCACCGGGTCCCAGCTAGTATATATATATATATATATATATATATATATCTATATATATATATTATATATATATATCTATATATATATTATATATATATATATATATATATATATATATATACAGTGAAAGTCGCTTGTAACGACGGAGAAGGTCCACCCGAATTTGGTCGTTATAACCGACGGTCGTTTTAAGGGAATTGCTCGAATGGTAGAGAAATTAAAATTTCTTGTTTTTATATAATTATTTTTATTTATAAGTTAGTTATAAAAACAAAGAACAAAATAACTAAATAAATACAATCCATAAAGAACAAAAAACAAAAAATAACAAATTCATAGATGTTCGACAGTAACAAAACACAGTAATATACATGTGGTGCAGGAAGAAATAAAAGAAAAATATACATAACATATATAAATTATCACGGCTTATTTTTCATGACGTATAAACTCTGTAATTTTTGTTTGTCTTCTAGATAGTTCTCGCGAGTGCTTCTTTTGTAACTCTTTTTCTAACGACGTTATTCTGTCCTTTAGGTGTGCGCAATCTTTATTAAATGCCACAAAAGAATTTAATAAACTTGCAGCATTCATAGCTTCGGCTAATGTTGGTGGATTGTAAGATGTATCACTGGAATCACTTGCAATATCATTTTGATCTTCCTCATCCTGGTGCGCTATATCACGTACAATATCATCTTCTGATATATCAGTACATGTTATTGCTTCTGAATCAACCGCAACATATTCTTGCCAGTTTTCAATATTCCTAACGTGAAGAAGGTTTATCCACTCGCTATGCAATCGCCACTCGCCACTCGATATGCAATCTTCTTCATCGAAAAGTTGGTTTAAATTTTCACTTTGCACTTCTGAATTCAGACAAAGCCCAGCGTGTTTAAAACAGTTCTTGATTGTTCTAACAGAAACATCTTCCCATGACTTAGAAATCAATTCTATAGCTTCTAGAAGGGAGGTGGATGAAGATGAAAAGCCTTCTTCATTTTGCATCATTTTAAGGACTAAGGATTTCCTATAATTTACCTTTAAGGAATTTATAACTCCCTGGTCCAGAGGCTGTAATAAAGAGCTAGTGTTTGGAGGAAGAAACACCAGTTTTATCGATGAGAGGTGTTCTATCCGTGGATGGCTTGGACAGTTATCTACCAACAATAAAATTTTCTTATTATTATTCCTTAACTCCTTGTCCCACTCCCACAAAAAGTCCTTGAAAATATCGGCCGTCATCCAGGCTTTTTTATTTCCTTTATAAATGACGGGAAGATTTTTGATGTTCTTAAATACACGCGGCTTTTTAGACTTTCCGATAACGAGAAGTTTTTTCTTCACATTCCCCGTCATATTACAAGCCAACAAAATTGTTATTCTCTCTTTGGAAAGTTTTCCACCCAAGCATTTTTCGCCTCTGAAACGCATTGTTTTATCTGGTGTGAGTTTGTAAAATAAAGCAGTCTCGTCTGCGTTAAAGATTTGTTCGTCTGCGAAACCTTCCCGTAATTTTGGCCAAACACTATTCATCCAGTCAGTGCATATTTCTTCATTTACATTCCTAGATTCACCCGAAATCTAACCAAATGAAATATTGTGCCGTTCCCTAAATCTCCGTATCCAACTTTCACTGCAAGTGTAATTTTCCTTTTTAAATCTGGTTCCAAAATCTTCAGCTTTCGCTTTTAGTAATGGCCCATTCAATGGAATTCCTTTCGCCCGTTGTACTTTGAACCACTCCAAAAGTGCCCTATCTATGTCTTCATTCGTAGGTTTTCTCATTTTTTTATTTTTCACACAATTCTCTTCGAAGGCTTTTTGTATTCCATCGCGTCTCCTCCATATGGAAGATATCGTCGAATGCGGTACCCGGTACTCTTTTGCCAGGTCAACATTTTTTTCTCCTCTTTCGAGACGAGAAATAATCTCAGTTTTTTCCTTTATGGAAAATACTCTTCTTTTTACTATATCCATTTCTGTAAGCTAAAAAATATAAATTAATACTATGTAATTTTTTCAAGATATTATTTTACAACCTAAATGCATGGACACAACACGTACAATGCGAATTTCTGTTTCTTGTTTCTTTGACAACAATACTGCTAAATAAATAAATGTAAATAAAGCAACGTCAACCTCGTCTCAGTATTACCAACTTTCCATATAGAAATTTGTTCTGCTTTTAGTAACGATTTCCGGCAATAAGTGACATCTTTTAACTATTTAGGAAATAACTTCAGGATTTTTTAATATCTATCATTTCACCTTACTTCTACTTGTCGCTATAAGCGACATCTCTCAGTAATTTGAAAAGACTTTAACGTTCTTATAAGCAACTTCGTCGCTATATCCGACGTCGCTTTATCCGGCAAGTTTTTTATAAAGGAACTTCGTGGGCTAAACAAAAGATTGAAGATTCGTCGCTGTATCCGACTGGTTGGTATAACCGGAGTCGTTATAAGCGACTTTCACATATATATATATATATATATATATATATATGTGGGTGGGGTATAATATTAAAAGATTGCGAACTATAAAACGGAAATTTCACTTTTATTTAAAAGAATTCAATATTTATATAACTTATAATTATTCTATAATTTAAATGAAGACAAGGAAAAACAGTTAATTCAAACAAATTTAAAGTTCACTTGGATTCCACTAATATTAACACTATTTCAGATACTTAAAATATATTAAATTCAACTGATAATCCATTCAATTTTCAAATTCATCAATTCGACTTTTAAATACCAGGGATCGTAAATAACTGTTATATTTGTATTTTTGACATAAAAAATCACATAGTAAATGTTGTCTGATCTGCATAAAATTTATACTGAATACTCAGAATGATGAGTTCTACGAGGTGGTGGGCTTACTTTTAAAATGTATACTTTTATTATAAAAGTCAAGTTTAATAATTATTATAAATTTTAATTTATTTAAGTCGAAAATAACAGTTATATTTAACTAAAAAAGTTTTAGGTCATTAAAGACAATTATTTTTGAGTTATATTTGCCTTAGTCTTTCAAAACTGTTATGAGAAGACTTTTATTTTTAAAATCAAAAATAACTGTTAAAAAAGACTTTTATTTTTTTCGGTCTTGCATAAAAGTCTTTTGAGGATTTTTATTTTTTCAGTTTTTCGATAAAAGTCTTTGAAGACTTTTATTTTGAAAATAGAAAAATAAAAGTCTTTGAAGACTTTTATTTTGAAAATATAAAAATAAAAGTCTTTTGCAGCAACCAAATAAGGTACTTGAAGAGCTGAACGTTCCATTGAATGAGATCTAAGGAAAAAATTAACTGCGGGAGAGTTAAGTAAAGTAAGGGAAGAATTCAATAAAAATAAATTTAACCCTCTAGCTTGATTAGAAACTACCCCCAGGGCAACCCTTATTTTTAAAATTGAGTGTTCGCAACTGCTTATGAAATCACCATACCCCTAAGGGGGTGAAACGGGGTTTTACAAACCGCTAAAGCTATAGGGCTGAAATTTTGACAGTGCATCCCTATAATGACGTTTACATCCACTAAAAAGCGATTTTTCGAAATTCATCCCCTAAGGGGATGAAATGGGGTTTATCCAAACCGCTGGAGCTATAGGGCTGAAATATTGACAGTGCATCCCTATAATGACGTTTACATCCACTAAAATGCGATTTTTCGGAATTCATCCCCTAAGAGGGTGAAACGGGGTTTATCCAAACCGCTGGAGGTATAGGGCTGAAATTTTGACAGTGCATCCCTATAATGACGTTTACATCCACTATAAAGCGATTTTTCGAAATTCATCCCCTAAGGGGGTGAAACGGGGTTTATCCAAACCGCTGGAGCTACAGGACTGAAATCTCGACAGTGAATCCCTATAATGACGTTTACATCCACTAAAAAGCCATTTTTCGGAATTCATCCCCCAAGGGGGGTGAAATGGATTTTTACAAACCGCTAAAGCTATAGGGCTGAAATTTTGACAGTGCATCCCTATAATGACGTTTACATCCACTAAAAAGCGATTTTTCGAAATTCATCCCCTAAGGGGATGAAATGGGGTTTATCCAAACCGCTGGAGCTATAGGGCTGAAATTTTGACAGTGCATCCCTATAATGACGTTTACATCCACTAAAATGCGATTTTTCGGAATTCATCCCCTAAGAGGGTGAAACGGGGTTTATCCAAACCGCTGGAGGTATAGGGCTGAAATTTTGACAGTGCATCCCTATAATGACGTTTACATCCTCTAAAAAGCCATTTTTCGGAATTCATCCCCCAAGGGGGGTGAAATGGGGTTTTTACAAACCGCTAAAGCTATAGGGCTGAAATTTTGACAGTGCATCCCTATAATGACGTTTACATCCACTAAAAAGCGATTTTTCGAAATTCATCCCCTAAGGGGATGAAATGGGGTTTATCCAAACCGCTGGAGCTATAGGGCTGAAATTTTGACAGTGCATCCCTATAATGACGTTTACATCCACTAAAATGCGATTTTTCGGAATTCATCCCCTAAGAGGGTGAAACGGGGTTTATCCAAACCGCTGGAGGTATAGGGCTGAAATTTTGACAGTGCAACCCTATAATGACGTTTACATCCACTATAAAGCGATTTTTCGAAATTCATCCCCTAAGAGGGTGAAACGGGGTTTATCCAAACCGCTGGAGGTATAGGGCTGAAATTTTGACAGTGCATCCCTATAATGACGTTTACATCCACTATAAAGCGATTTTTCGAAATTCATCCCCTAAGGGGGTGAAACGGGGTTTATCCAAACCGCTGGAGCTACAGGGCTGAAATTTTGACAGTGCATCCCTATAATGACGTTTACATCCACTAAAAAGCGAAGCACCAGCAGCTCAGCCATATCTAACCTAACCTAACCCTTTAGCGTTTGTTGAATATGTATTTTGCTTCTGTGTGTATGTAGAGGGTTTGAAAAAGTTTATTTGTTTAACATTAACTATAAATATTAAATTTTAACAAATTTGTCTTTATCACTCTACATAACAATATTTCAAATTTTAATTCTCCTTTTCCGCTTTCATACGATCCTTAGTTCTCGTAATGAAATTATAATGTCAATTCTAATAGATGCCACAATTAATATTTCTTACTTCCTTAATGTAATATTTATATTTATAAGAGCAATAAATCACTCAAATTTCTTCATTAACTTTAACCTATTCTCGGATGCATTTTCATTCTTAAGAAAAAAACAAGTTTATTAGTAACTTTATTCCTCAAAACGGAAGAGATGTCAAGTAGCCTTTATCTGTAGTTCCTAAGCACGTTAAATTTAGGGGTGGCTTCCAATTCACCGATCGCGTAGGTTTTGGTGTCCAAGAATAGCTTACAGTAAGGGCTATTTATGCACAAAAATTTGGCGGGGTGATTTCATAAGCAGTTGCGAACACTCAATTTTAAAAATAAGGGTTGCCCTGGGGGTAGTTTCTAATCAAGCTAGAGGGTTAAATTTATTTTTATTGAATTCTTTACTTACTTTACTTAACTCTCCCGCAGTTAATTTTTTCCTTAGATATCATTCCATGGAACGTTCAGCTCTTCAAGTACCTTATTTGGTTGCTGCAAAAGACTTTTATTTTTATACTAGCATAAAACCCGCGTGCCTTGCAACGCCTTTAAATAAAAACTGTTTATTATGTGCAATGTTTTCCTTCAAAAAAAAAACCAACAAAAAAGTCAGCTGTTATTATCCCTAAAAAGGGTTTATTATAGTGCATTTTTCTAATAAATATGGTAAACAAATTGCTGCGGATATCACCTCTGCTCAACAAATCTGCAAGTTTTGAAGCAGAGATTGGCATGTGTATGTCATCAAGAGAAGTGACATTTTAGGGTTTGACGAACGTTCGTTAAGTTTTTTCGTCTATTTACGTGGGTGTAAGAAATTATGAAGCAATCACAAACGAATATTAAATAAAGTGAATTTCGAGTCATTCATTTCTGCGTGATTATAGGGATGCACTGTCAAAATTTCAGCCCTTCAGCTTCAGAGGTTTGGGTTAACCCCATTTCATCCCCTTAGGGGATGAATTTAGAGTAATCGCATCTTAGTGGATGTCCACGTCATTATAGGGATGCAATGTCCAAATTTCAGCCGTATAGCTCCAGTAGTTTGGTAACCCCATTTCACCCGTTTAGGGGATGAATTTCGAAAAATCGCTTCTTAGTAAATGTCCACGTCATTATAGAGATGCACTGTTAAAATTTCATCCCTATAGCTCCAGCGGTTTGGATAAACCCCGTTTCATCCCCTTAGGGGATGAATTTCGAAAAATCGCTTTATAGTGGATGTCCACGCCATTATAGGGATGCACTGTCAAAATTTTATCCCTATAGCTCCAGGGGTTTGGATAAACCCCGTTTCACCCCCTTAGGGGATGAATTTCGAAAAATCGCTTTATAGTGAATGTCCACGCCATTATAGGGATGCACTGTCAAAATTTCAGCCCTATAGCTTTAGCGGTTTGTAAAAACCCCATTTCACCCCCCTTGCTTTATTTTGGATGTAAACGTCATTATAGGGATGCACTGTCAAAATTTCAGCCCTATAGCTCCAGCGGTTTGGATAAACCCCATTTCATCCCCTTAGGGGATGAATTTCGAAAAATCGCTTTATAGTGGATGTCCACGCCATTATAGGGATGCACTGTCAAAATTTTATCCCTATAGCTCCAGCGGTTTGGATAAACCCCGTTTCACCCTCTTAGGGGATGAATTCCGAAAAATCGCATTTTAGTGGATGTAAACGTCATTATAGGGATGCACTGTCAAAATTTCAGCCCTATAGCTCCAGCGGTTTGGATAAACCCCATTTCATCCCCTTAGGGGATGAATTTCGAAAAATCGCTTTTTAGTGGATGTAAACGTCATTATAGGGAAGCACTGTCAAAATTTCAGCCCTATAGCTTTAGCGGTTTGGATAAACCCCATTTCATCCCCTTAGGGGATGAATTTCGAAAAATCGCTTTATAGTGGATGTCCACGCCATTATAGGGATGCACTGTCAAAATTTTATCCCTATAGCTCCAGCGGTTTGGATAAACCCCGTTTCACCCTCTTAGGGGATGAATTCCGAAAAATCGCATTTTAGTGGATGTAAACGTCATTATAGGGATGCACTGTCAAAATTTCAGCCCTATAGCTCCAGCGGTTTGGATAAACCCCATTTCATCCCCTTAGGGGATGAATTTCGAAAAATCGCTTTTTAGTGGATGTAAACGTCATTATAGGGAAGCACTGTC